>OY978447.1:13155731-14428019 GCA_963854805.1 Plagodis dolabraria | reverse complement strand
TCCAATTTCGTGCAAAGCGTAATGATGCTAATGATATGAAACTTGGTATTTATAATACTTATATAGGCTACTCGATACAATAAAAGGAACTTAACTCAAAACTTTTCAACCGCCCTAGTAGCACGTCTTGTATGACTATCTCAATATATCCAAATAACTAAAGAATTTTTGTTTGTGTCGTCTATAGGTAGGGACAGCTACATATAAACACCACAAAAATGGCTTTATTAATTAACCGACAAAACACCCACGGGTCGTTACGTCGACCCAGACTTTGCATATAAGATGCTCATCATCAGGGCCAGTGCGCAGCAGCGTCTGCGAGCACCCAGAATATTTATAAATGTGTGAAATTCACGAGAATTTCATTTCAAAAATACCTCGACAGATTATTTTCTTGACTTTATGCTTTTACTAAGTATTAAACTTTACCTTCGACTTGGGACTTCTTTTTGCATGTCGGGTAGGTACCACAATCTCTCGCGTGGCCGAAAGAGCAAGGGTCTTCGGCAAGGACGCACACTTCGCTGTTGAGGCACCCAATATCTTTACATGTGCGACCGTATTCTGAAAACAACACATGAAAGCTTCAGTTACCGAAACAAATTCATGACAATATCTAGCCCCCCTTAATGGGAGACATGTGTACAACGGTGCAAGTATAACATCAATTCAAGTGAAGTAAGATAATTATTGCGCAGATGTCAAATTTAAATACATTTTAGAGCGTAAAATATACAAATTAATAATATTATAACTCAGATTATTGTGAAAACTCCCATGCCCCATATAAAAGTCATCAATTGTACCGGACAAAGGAACCTTAAACGAAAATATTACAGAAATTTTCGGATAGGTTTGATATAGGAAACCACTTCCTCTCAAGTGACTCAGGTTACAGTTTGTCACATCGTATAAAAGGACGGTAAAATACAAAACTGAATATAACATAAGTGGAACACCCAAAAATCCTAAAACAGGAAGACAAAAGGTTGAGAATCGAATATTCGTTTCCTCCATTGAAATTCTCGAAGCGGAAGAGGTACAATTTAGGAACCGCATAAATCATTTGCGGATACTTAGATAGAGGTATTATCTGCAGACACCACAAGCGCAACAATCGCTCCTCTCGCTCCACGGCATAAATGGGATTTCTGTAGCCAAACCGTGTTCGAAAATGAAAAAAAAGTCATAATATCCGCATGAATTTATTTTGCTGCGTCTACGGGAATTTTGCCCTTTTTATAACCCGAATACCTACCGTGACCGAGAAGAATTCGGTTGTAAGGGAATAGGGATCATTTGCATATACAAGATTATATACTTAGATTGGGATTCTCGCGGCGGGTTTCGCTCGAGAGTCAATATCACACGTAATAAAGGCCTACCCAAGCGAAAAACTTTTCGCCGCGGAATTGTTTTCCACTACATAGAGTTCGTGCGCTTATCTATCATTATACCCTTTTGTAGGCTCTTCGTGTACAGGTATAAGTTTCTTGATATTTTATTGGCGAAACTGTGCGTAACTTTTCCATTCTGGAAGGTATTTCAGAGAAATTCGAACAATTGAAAGCGTGACTGAACAGAGCCTTCGTACGTCAGGTATTTTATAGCAACGTTTTCTATCTGTTTTCAGGTTGAAACCATTTTCATTTACGTAAAATTTCATGAGAATAACGTATCATAAGATAGACGATGGGATAGATAAGCCATAACTAGTGATGGCGGTACCATTTATCTTATAAATTACGTTCGCCCCATTCAAGAATTAAATTTTCTATAAGTATATCGCTTTAACATTTTCCACAAGAATTCCTCTTAATTATTATGCTCAATAATATTTCAAGATTGTACGCCGACTATTAAAGTCGATATAAGTCTACACAGTTGCCTTCCTGTCTGTATCATATACGCAAGGAAACTTTAAACAAAATGAATTCAAAATCTAGCCCATCCATCCACCAGTTCGTGAAAGCAAAGCTGTGCAAGGGTAATAAAGCTATCTGGCGGTGAAATAATGATGTATTTAAACGGTTGTTGTAAAGCCAGCGTTCAGCACTTTACGTCTTAATATTTCAGGGAACAATTGTTATTACAATACATTCAGGGCCCGCCCGGGAGAGCCCGTGAGACAAGCCAATAAATCGAGCCGTACAATGCACGAGTTTACCCATTGAAGACTTGGGAAATTACAGGTGTGAATTTTGCGAATCTTTTCAAGAGAAAATAGTAAGTAAGGCGATATTTTTATATAATACAGGTTTAAGTTATAATACGGTTATTGCTTATTAGATAATTTTATTAAGGGTTGGAAGATAATTTTAAATGATAATAGATAAAATCGTTACTTTGTGGAAATCCATATTATTATATAAATAACTCTCGAACGTGCGCTCAAAGAGTCAAGACCTTCTAGTGTGAAAGCCCTTTGTGTATAATAGAAACGCGTCGATAACTATTCTGGCTGGGCAACATAGCGTTTCTGCCGTCAAATCGTCATAGCAGGAAATGAAGGAGGAGAGGAGGAGGAGAAGAGAGGAGTTAGATTTTTTTATAGCTAGCCTAGCCTTTGACCATTATTTCACACGATGATAAGCGAAAATGTGGTCGAAGATGTTGTACAGGCTAAACTAGAATTACTGGCTCTTAATGACAGCTGCTGGAACAGACCGTTAGGTGCTTAGCGACAGATTTTCTACTTGAGGGTGGTAGCTAGCCGGGCGGGCATTCGCAAAATGCCCAACCACTATGCTATGTATCAACTGTCATCGTAAAACAACAACCGGGACCGACGGCTTACCGCTCAGTAGTAATGTAACAAGCGGTCAACCATCCAAGTCATGACCGCGGCGGACATTGCCTAACTTCGCTACGAGCGCTTCATATTTCTTAGATTATTTTTTATTTACGTTTAATAATGTATGATTACGTTGTTTTTTCTATGGTAATAGGTTATAATAATCAGCAGACTAAGCCTACAGGTTTGGATTAACGAGAGAACAGTTGGTAATATTGGGATTTTCTGCTTGAGGGTGCCAAGCCTAGCGAGCGTCAAAAAACCTGCCATCGTATAGTCAATATCAAGCCCATAACAGAATTGGACCCTCATATTTATGATTTGACCATAGAACACCTACACCAGGTTGACACTGCCATGTTCGAGGTACGGATGCCGTTTCTCCCTTTTTATATACAAGTTTTTTATACCTCATTTTATTTTGTATTTGAATAAATATTATGTCCTTGCTATGTATTTCATTTATTATGACTTGTAAGGACATACATAACCGAACTCAATTCTGCATAACAAAAATGCCTACCACTATCAAAAACCATCCTCTATCACATAAAAGTGTGTTCCGGTTCTCGAGAGCCAGTCATTCTAGGCCTAGTGCGTTTACTAACCGTGACCACATCATCACTTCACATACATTTACTTTTTTAACATAAGATCAAGGGACTAACAGCTATAAAAAAAATTAAACAAAATATCCAAACGTTTGCCAACTACTTGTATAATAATAATAATTGAGGCCAACAAACGTATCGAATTACCAATGCTAAGTATACAACTTTATAGTACAATTTCGTGTATCGAATATAAGCGCAACATCCTTACCATTTAGCACACGAACGAGAAATGCTACCGGGTGTGAATGCGTACATTCAGACTGTATGAGCAATAAAATCTGTACCACAATAGCCGAATATAAACTGAGAACACTTCAAGAAGCCAAGTATAGTAGCGTCTTCTTCAGGCGACAAAGGAATCCACGAATGCGATTTTAGTGGTCATAAAAACAAATAAAAAACGCATCATAATATAAAGTCGGATCATAACTCTTTGTTTTGTTGCGGCGTCGGCGGCGTTGGTGAGATGTTCGTTTTATGCGGGCATTAGGTAATGGATTCGCGCCATATCTCTTGGCAATTTGTGGGTTGGGGAACGTGCCCCCAACGGCGACGCTGGTGCTCTACTGGAGCATGATACATGCACTGATATATTACTTGATAAGTATAATAATGTTTGCACTAAGTTTAACACTGAAATACGGGTAAACTGAATACAATAGTAAAATCTTACAACGGTTTATTTTCAAAGTTCTAATATATGGACTTGAAAATCTGCAGTAGACTTTTCAGTGAATACTTTTCAAATCGTAGTTAATTGGAAACCTGTTATGCCTGATGCTCTGCAAAGATTACAAGTATTTGAGTGTACTCTAAAATCTAAATCTGAAATTTTCTTAGAAATATTATTTATATAGTAATACTTACTTGAATATCCATCAGCACAGAAAGCCAAAGCGACAACTATCAAAGCTGTACTCCAGTCCATGTTGAAACTGAAACAAGAAAGCATTTCAAAATTAATTGTCATTCTCAGGTAATTGTCAAACAGGAGGTACAAAAACCAACCGGCAGCGCGGATCTCAACAGATAATTGAATCTATAAATATTTGCATGATGCCGCACCAAAAAATGTAACATTTATAATAAAGCCAAAGTATATTACTTGCTCACTGGCCAAAGTGGAATTTTAAAGTGGGTAATACCTAACCTAAAGTAATTAGAGGAGAGTTAGCGCCAACATTAACGTATAGTAAGTCAAGGACAGCTGCCGGAACACATATTTAAGTGGCTTGACGACAGATTTTCAACTTGAGGGTGGTAGCTAGCCAGGCGGGCATTTGCAAAATGCCCTACCACCATTCTATAACGACTGCCATCCTAAGACACCAACCGGGACGACGGCGAAGCACGGAAGACAAGAGTAAACTTAAGTTATTATTTTACTTGCTGTATATATAATTATGAGAGTTTTTTCCAAAGTAGTATCCTACCTTACTGAATTAATTACAGAAACTATTTCGCTGTATTTACACTTAACGATGACGTGACCGTTACAGAAGCTACATTATATTAATTAAATATTTTCCTGTTTATATATTACATGTACATATTACATTAAGTTACTAAGATATTACTTTTAAACATGAGTACAATAAAATATTATATTATGATACAAGTGAGCTAAGTTGCTCATTATACACGACTGTGGGTTGCAGCCCGAGCCGGCTTAGCCCGGGCCTAAATCAGCCGAGTGTATAATCAGCAAGTTGCTCACGAGTTTCATACGCACTTTTTCAACACCCTTGTGAGGAAAAAAAACATATTGCACAAATGCGATACAACTACATTCGAAAATTATGGAATATAGCGCGCAAGTTTTTTTTTTTTGCGCGCGGCAAATGATTGATGGTTTATTACATATACTTAGCCTTAAACCTCGTTGTGTTGTTACAAATGTGTATTACCCGGTTAAATAAAAAATGCTCTGTTTACTTACATATAATTTGCAGACAGGTACTATAACTTAACTTTGTAGGGATAATTATATTACGCACTAGTGTATGATATTAATATGCACGAGGGTGTTATAGTTCGGTTTATGGCCCTACGAACGATATTATAAAGCTCACTTTACGAGCTAGGGTGTTGGAAAACAATATTATGGACAAGACGCTAATTTCGACTATTTGTGCTCGGATTTTGCATATTTCGGGCTCATAGGGATAGAAACTATGTTTTTATTACAAAATGGTAATACAACAAGTTTTAAATTCTTTTGTTCAGTACATGGTCTCTCGCATTAAGAGGCGGGTTGCGATTATCCATACAAATATCCATAGTAAATCTTGTTGTGAATAACTCCATTTTTTACTTGATTAAATAAGATTTGATCTCTATCAACTATTAAATAATATAAGATTTCTCTATTTTCTTCCTGGGTAATGATTCCAGAGTAATCATTTTTTGCACAAAATCTAGGCCTGTTATTTTCTTTTTTTGGCAACTAGTTGCCATGTGAAGTATTCCCGAACAGATACGACTTCGGAGCCTTCAAGAAGATAGCATATTCCCTCCTCAAAAGCCAGCAACGAAATCCTGGAGACCTCTGGCGTTGCAGATGTTCGTGAGCGACGATAATCACTTAGTACCAGAAGAGCCGCCTGCTTGTTTCTCCATAAAAAAACTAATTATAAAAAAATGTGGCTATGAAAATCAATAAATATGCCCCGTTTTACCGCAAAAATAAGGAAATGACAGGGTGTGTCTGTAGCAGGTCTAGATATTATGTAAAAAATTATTGAACCATCAACACTATTATTCAGGAACAAAATAGGTGTAATGAGAATCGCAGGCCGACTTCTCTCAAGGGTTCACGTAAGGCGCCGGTCACGTATGTTGTCTTACGTTTGAAATTGTTAAGCTATGTTGCAGCATTCGAGCGGTCTGACAACGCAGACACTTAGAGGGGTGAACAATTCTCATGTAGAAAATCAGCCTAAGATTGTAGACCCTGGTGGTACCTCTGACTATATCATCATATACCATCAGATGATACTGTTGTTTAAGTCTAGCCTGGCAATAAATAAACAACCCTTTAAAGAATTGCACTCAGTATGGATTTCCTTATCACCTAAGTAGAAAACTTCCCGGCAAAAAATTTGTACAGTTACTACAGTACTAGTTAAAGTTTACTAAGCAAAAACAACATTGACCTTAATTTACTGTTCATTTTAAAACTTCCAACTCTTCCCAATCCCAGTTTCACAAAACCACCGGTTCATTTGCAACTATAAACCCGCTGTCACACCAAATTTCACAACGTTGCCATATCAGAGTCGACTTCGAGTAACTACGTGAAAACCTGTGCGGAGTAACATAGTTTATCAGGCGTACCGAAACTAGAAAAATATTTTACATAGGTATTTCATAGATACAAAGGTGACGTATGAAAGAAGTGTGCACATGGCTGACATGGGAATGGCAGTAAACATGAATAAATAAGATTAGGTATGCTATTAGTATTATAGGTACTTATACCTATATTACATGAAGCTTGACAGTCCTGACCAGTGAACAGTGACGGTTGAGAAACGTTATGTAGAATAGCAAGATATGGGCGCGTTATGAGGCGATATAGGAAACATATACAGGGTGCAATTTTATTCATGGGCATCCTTTTAAATTTAGACACTACCAATGATACTATTTGCATTACGGCTAATAATAAGCTGATTAAAAAAGTCATTTATGCAAGCAGGGGAAACCCAAAAAGTAGGTCTATGTTCTATGGTGCTATATCTTTGTTGCAATATATCATTATTCGAAATAGTCCTAAGGTCTACTGTCTACACACAGTACACAGCGACATTTTCTTAGATGCGCAACCAAACTTGATACTTTTTATGACAAGCTTTAATAAGGGTTTCCCATACCATGCTTTAATTACACGACTGCCCAAAAAAAGGAGAGTTATGTTTTCAGGGTTCATGTATGTATGTATGTTTGTGAGTTTCTTTATTCCACCATAACTTCTAAACGGCTTAACCGATTTTGATGTAAGAGATATCGTTAGATTCGTCTTGATAACCAAAGTAACACTATAGGTACATAAAATAAATAGAAAAAACCGGCGGATTTTAGACCCCATATTGTGAGGTAAAATTTTTTCTTTCTCCTGAACCCATCGAGTGGGGTATTAAAATGAAGAGCTTTAAAAAACGATTCCAAAAATATATATAACTTGCAGTTTTAATTGCAATTGAGCGATAATTCTCTCAACTAAAATAAGTAATTTGCAGTCGGGTTTTTTACTTTTTAACTTAATTTATACTTGTTTTATTTTTGATATGCGTAATTTCAGCAGTTACATAAGCAGTGTCTTAATTTAAAAGGATACCCATTAATTCAATTGCAGACTGTATAATAGCAAATAGCAGTAGAACTCTTTGTGTGAGTTCGTCCGGGGAAGTACTGTCACAATACTTCCAAGCAGTAATGTTCACATTTCTGTGTTCCGGTTTCAAGGGTGAAATTACAGGCACATGAGATTTAACAACTAAGTCTCAGGGTGATAGCTTCAGTGCCGTTCGCCATTTGTGACGAACTGCATCTGTTATATGCAGTGGTCACCACAAGAGCTTGTTCCATCACGATAGCATGAAAATAAACATAACAATAAGAGTTAAATATTAATGAAGACGGATATAGAGGCAAAGAAAGTGCATAATTAAGTAAAAATTTAATGCAGCCACGGTTTTTGTCTAGAATGATTTAATGTTTGACAGTAGTTGACTGACGACATCGTGAGAGTTGCAGGGTTCAGATGGATACAAGTGGCTAATAGCTGGTCATTGTGGCGTTCAATAGGGGAAGGTATTCTTCAGCAGTAGACGTCTTCCGGGTGATGATGATGAATATATTTTTAGTTAATTGATAAAATTCCCGCATTGACATCATATATGGAACTTACTGAATCAGCTGGATTGTCTACTGCTGAACTCTGCCTACCCCATTAAGGGATAATTTGCCAAAATCCCCACGCTTGGCATACTTCTTGGGGATCCCATTGCAAGGTAGCAGATTCTCAGAAGGCAGTACTGCCCATCTTCTGGTATTTTAATCAAATTTTTTTATTTTATTTTATTGTGACGGAACAAGCTCGAGGCCCACCTGATGTTAAGCGGACTAATCTCTACCTATGACATATGCATTTCGTCACATGTCACGAATTGCACTGCGCCCGTCACCTTGAGTAATACATGGTGTTAAATCTCATGTGCCTGTAATATCAAATAATAAAATATAATATCTAATATCACTGGCTCTCAAGGACTGCTGCCGGAACACACCGTTAGGTATTTCGCGACAGATTTTCTACTTGAGGGTGGTCGCTAGCCAGGCGGGCATTCGCAAAATGCCATTCGACCGCATGCAGTGAAGCTCAAGCTCGTGGCGGGATTCGAACCATGGACCTGCTGCGCGGCAGTCCATAGCCAATGCCACTGAGCCATCATTGCTTCAAAAAATCTATAGCCTCTTTCGACACCCACGGGAATAGAAAGGGGGTGTTATTCTAGCCCCGACACACCACGGGCATTTGGAAAACTTCATTAAAATCTGCAGTTTTGTTTATTATTCATTCCGTTCCATGTGAGGATTTTAATGACCTCCCACGAGACTACTCAACGTAAGTAACAGAACAACATGTAAACTGCAAAGACTAACAAAGTTCGCAAGTGCACCGGATGAAATGTTTAGGTCGCCGTGTGTTTCGCAAACGTCTGTCCGCCAGCTATGCTCAAAGTTTATGACACCTAGCTCCATTCCCCGAGCAATTTCGCCCGAAACTGTTTCGTATAACCTCGTTACCAGCTACTGTGCTCCCACTATGTAAGTAAACGTTCTGCGGGTATGACAAAACTTGTTTCGCTTTATTGAAAATTGGAGACGTTGTGTGGTTTTCGTCAATGTCCAATTTACTATGCGTATAGCGTTAAGTTGGTACATTGTATTTGTATCTACAAGTTTTGTGTTTTATTTTCGTTCCTCATCTCACCGGGACGGAAAAATAGTAAATTGGGTGGTGTATTATTTTATTACGCTATAGAATACACATGTATGTGGAAGAAGCTAAATGTATAGAAATAGAGCTGATAATCATATTTTATCTTAAGGTGACTCAACCCGCCACACTCTCCATACAAACGCTCTTTCGTGATTATGGTTTCGTTAAAAAGTTTTTCTCAGATATTTTGAACTAATATGTATCTAGTACATTATATTTACGCTTCTATTCAAGTAAATTTTCAAAAATGTTTGTCTTGATTTCGGTATAATCTTCTAAAAATCACATTTTTTGCACAAATTCTACCTGAACTTTGGCCCATTATTATGTACTCATTAAATGTAATATTATAAAATCCATCTGAACAGAATCCTCGAAAATTTATTGGAAATTCTAAATATTGTAATTTTTTTTTACTAACTTGCAAGGCGTATTCAAAACGACGTATATCCTGAAGTAAGTTTTCTGAAATTTCCGTGTGCTTATTTTCGTTCAATGGTATCGTGTTCTCACCTTACTTGAGTCAACGAGCGGTATGAGGTACGCGGGTGACGAGTCGTGCAGGGTAGTTGTGGGACGCGGGGTGAGACGGAGGCGTTCATTGAATTGAATGATTTTCGCTGCAAAGGCACACTCGCTTCAGTCTATTCTATGTTTGCGGTGTGGACTGTGGAATTTGACTTGCGAGCGCTCACGGTGGTTTAGCGTATTTACCTATTTAATTTTTATTTGACCTAGCTATTTATACCGGACATATGTATTTTTATTGTCAACGGAGCGTAGCGGGCGGGCGGGGTGCGGTGGTGTGACGGACCGGCACGTTTGTGCATTGCTTCAAGACTCGCCGCTCGCGCTGTTTAGATAAATAGGTTCATTAGCAAGTACCTATATTATTTGATATGAATGACGGGAAGTGGGAACAATAACATTATTAGTTTAAAATATGACACGTGTCATGAATGTGACATGACGTTCAGTAAGTAAGTAGTAAGTGTTCCATGTCCCTATGTAGATGTATTGTGTATGGCAAGTTGTAGGTACAGATAATATATATAATTAAAAAATATACATCATAGGTATTTCGGACCTTTTGTAAAAATACATAATTTAGTATTTTTAACCGACTTCCAAAAAAGGATGAGGTTCTCAATTGGTCTGTTATTTTTATTTTTTATATTTGTTACCTCAGATCTCTTGACTGGGTGAACCGATTTTGAAAATTATTTTTTTGTTTGAAAGCTGATGCTTGTCGTTTGGTCCTTGTGGTTTGCTTGTTGTATTTGTATCTACAAGTTTTGTGTTTTATTTTCGTTCCTCATCTCACCGGGACGGAAAAATAGTAAATTGGGTGGTGTATTATTTTATTACGCTATAGAATACACATGTATGTGGAAGAAGCTAAATGTATAGAAATAGAGCTGATAATCATATTTTATCTTAAGGTGACTCAACCCGCCACACTCTCCATACAAACGCTCTTTCGTGATTATGGTTTCGTTAAAAAGTTTTTCTCAGATATTTTGAACTAATATGTATCTAGTACATTATATTTACGCTTCTATTCAAGTAAATTTTCAAAAATGTTTGTCTTGATTTCGGTATAATCTTCTAAAAATCACATTTTTTGCACAAATTCTACCTGAACTTTGGCCCATTATTATGTACTCATTAAATGTAATATTATAAAATCCATCTGAACAGAATCCTCGAAAATTTATTGGAAATTCTAAATATTGTAATTTTTTTTTACTAACTTGCAAGGCGTATTCAAAACGACGTATATCCTGAAGTAAGTTTTCTGAAATTTCCGTGTGCTTATTTTCGTTCAATGGTATCGTGTTCTCACCTTACTTGAGTCAACGAGCGGTATGAGGTACGCGGGTGACGAGTCGTGCAGGGTAGTTGTGGGACGCGGGGTGAGACGGAGGCGTTCATTGAATTGAATGATTTTCGCTGCAAAGGCACACTCGCTTCAGTCTATTCTATGTTTGCGGTGTGGACTGTGGAATTTGACTTGCGAGCGCTCACGGTGGTTTAGCGTATTTACCTATTTAATTTTTATTTGACCTAGCTATTTATACCGGACATATGTATTTTTATTGTCAACGGAGCGTAGCGGGCGGGCGGGGTGCGGTGGTGTGACGGACCGGCACGTTTGTGCATTGCTTCAAGACTCGCCGCTCGCGCTGTTTAGATAAATAGGTTCATTAGCAAGTACCTATATTATTTGATATGAATGACGGGAAGTGGGAACAATAACATTATTAGTTTAAAATATGACACGTGTCATGAATGTGACATGACGTTCAGTAAGTAAGTAGTAAGTGTTCCATGTCCCTATGTAGATGTATTGTGTATGGCAAGTTGTAGGTACAGATAATATATATAATTAAAAAATATACATCATAGGTATTTCGGACCTTTTGTAAAAATACATAATTTAGTATTTTTAACCGACTTCCAAAAAAGGATGAGGTTCTCAATTGGTCTGTTATTTTTATTTTTTATATTTGTTACCTCAGATCTCTTGACTGGGTGAACCGATTTTGAAAATTATTTTTTTGTTTGAAAGCTGATGCTTGTCGTTTGGTCCCATTTTAAATTTCATCAAAATCGGTCAAGTTGTTTATGAGTTACACTAAAAAGATTGAAAAAAAATTTCTACAAAAAAGATTGAAATTTTTTTTTTAACAAATGGTGGAACCGACTTCAACACCCTAGTGTGAAATAACTTGTTGAAGTCGTTACCATGATGGTTCAAAAGTACCTATTATCACAATATTGTGCGCGTGGTACCGACTTGGACAAGTTATTTCACACTTTTGGGTGTTGAAGTCGGTTCCATTTTTTGTAAAAAAGTTTTTTGCAATCTTTTTAGTGTAACTCAAAAACGGCTTGACCGATTTTGATGAAATTTAAAATGGGACCAAACGACAAGCACCAGTTTTCAAACAAAAAAGAATTTTCAAAATCGGTTCTCCCAGTCAAGAGATCTAAGGTAACAAACATAAAAAAAAAAAACAAATTAAAAAAAAATACAGACTAATTGAGAACTTCCTCCTTTTTTGGAAGTCGGTTAAAAATGGAACCGACTTCAACATCCAAAAGTGTGAAATAACTTGTCAAAGTCGGTACCATGCGCACAATATTGTGATAATTGGTACTTTTGAACCATCATGGTACCGACTTCAACAAGTTATTTCACACTTTTGGGTGTTGAAGTCGGTTCCATCATTTGTTAAACATTTTTTTTTATTAATGTATAGCCTATCTGACCTGATGGTGAGTAATGATGTGGTCGAAGATGTTGTTCAGGCTAATCTATAATCACTGGCTCTCAAGGACAGCTGCTGGACCCCACCGTTAGGTGCTTGGCGACAGATTTTCTACTTGGGCGTGGTAGCTAGCCAGGCGTGCATTCGCAAAATTCTCTACAACCATGCAAAATTACTGGTTCTCGAGGACACATAGCGGAACAAACTGGTAAGTGCTTGGCGACAGATTTTCTACTTGAGGGTGGTAGCTAGCCAGGCGCGCATACGCAAAATCCTCTACCATCACGAAAAATTAGCGGTTCTCAAGGACACATCACACATAGCAGAATACAACGACAAGTGCTTGGCGACAGATTTTCAATTTTCTACTTGAGGATGGTAGCTAGCCAGGCTTGCATTCGCAAAATCCTCTACCACCGCGTAAAATAACTGGTTCTCAAGGACACATAGCAGAAAAGACCGGTAAGTGCTTGGCGACAGATTTTGTATTCTAGGGTGGTAGCTAGCCAGGCGCGCATTCGCAAAATCCTCTACCACATGGATCTCAAGGACACAGCGAAACATACCGTTAAGTGCTTGGTGACAGATTTTCGTCTTGGGCGTGGTAGCTAGGTGGGCATTATGCCTGACCACCATGCTAACTGCCATCAAGCTACCACCCTCAAAAAAAATCCGTCGCCAAGCACCTACCAGTGTGTTACGGCAGCATTTTTGAGAAACCAGAAATTTTAGGCCTAATCCGCATCGACATCAATCTCGACCACATCATCACCAACAGGTGAGTAGTAGCTGTATGATAATTTGATAAATCCTAAAACTGTAACTCATTATTATATTATAACCGTGTCAGTTGCAAGAGTAGGTATGCCTACCTATTTAATAATAATGTCGGCTGATGAGAGGCGGCACTAGATTGTACAATTGTACTAGTGCCGCCTCTTTGAATTCAAATATCGAAATAATATTCTGCTGAGTAGGTACGTAGCATTGTCACGGCATCGTCACGTGACTCACGTGGGGCGAACGCGGGCGGCGGCTGAGGCGAGGGGGCGCGGCGCGGCGTGCGCCTGCACTCGCACAGTTTTATATTTCAATTTACAAAAATACCGAAACGTATCGGTATTTTTGTAAATTGAAATATGGGCGAGCTGCTAGTTCTAAATAAAGTCATAAAATCTGATTATGTTGGCTATAATGTCTTTATACTTACCTATATAGGTATCTACTATACATGTCGACTAAATAAGATTATTCTATTTTGACCTACTAACGTTACCTCACTTAGTAAAAAAAAATTATAAAAACGCATGTCATTGATCCCAGTACGTACGGTACATACCTAACTAATTATTACTTATGCATAAATAAATATAGGTAACTACTGTGGCACAAAATATATAATAGAATAAAATGTAAGTAAATATAGTTGTCCATGCGTCCATTAGACAGACGTGATGCGAACCGTTAGCGAGCGTCCATTACGCTATACATATAGTATACATAAACATAATAATATATCTGTGCTCGAAATCATGAATGACTCCCGAACTACCGAAGCAGCCGCGAGTGAGCAGCGGAAATTCCCGAGTTCCGGCCGAAGGCTCAGGCACTGTCTCTTTCTTTTCGCAGTGCTTCGCATTCAGACCAAGCGTTAGATGAAACAACATGCTTTTAGACCATGCTTGCGTTGTAGTTCGGTGGGTTGGGAAGGGGCCACTTAAGAATAAAAAACATTTTTATAAAAACACTTTAAAAATATACCTAGTGACAATTTGTATTATTATTAAACATGGATTTACGCAAAGTAACGCCTGAATCTATAATTCATTTTAAACGCTGACTTTTAGTATTCTGCAATCATGCTGAAAAGACATTTGAAAATATTTTGCCCTCATTCCTTCCAACTCTATCGCTGTAAACTAGCCAAAAGCCTAATATCGGGATTTTACTTAGCTTAATAGCCTCCATCATGTCTTATCGAATGTTGTACTGTGCCCTCTTACTACGGAAGTGTTCAGTTTTAAATACTAGCAGTCATGGCTAGCACTGTCATGACTCATGAGTTATGATATGACGCTTACTTTGATGGGGACCTAAAATAAGGTGTCCCTTGTGTTCAGTGCAACAAGGCGATAACAATACATGCGCACTATTCTGTTACCATGTTAGTTTTTTGTTATTAAATATGACTAAACCAAAACCGCCAAGTGCAAGTTGAACTCAATTAATCGTTAAAATTTTTAGTGTTATGTATATATATATTATATTGCCCCGTTGAGTGCCAGGTCATAATTGCACTTCCCCATATCATCCCATGGGTGTCGTAAGAGGCGACTAAGGGAAAAATACTGAAAGGTGGGCAGCAGCGCTTTCTAAAGAACTGTCTACTTACACTGCGATCCCCAAGACGCCTGCCAAGCGTGGGGATTATGGCAAATACCCCCTTAATAGGGGAGGCTGTGTTCAGCAGTGGACGATCCGGTTACAGTACAGTACAGTAGATATATTAAAGTACTAACTAGTTAATTTTTGTTATTTTCAAAGAAATAAAAATGTTTGATTGCTCATGAATGGCAGTAATTAAAAATTATTTACTTTCTGAAATGAAATTATATTTAGGTACTTACCAGTAACACGGCCACATAATATGGATTTTAAATTATTTAGGTTCTATTCAGCAGCTTAGCGTGCTTCGTCACAATAGGACTTGAACATATTATATAATTATAAAAAAATATACACTCAGACTACATCAGCCTAAATGTTCGACAAAATATCCAAACATTGGTCACGCCAAATTTGTTTTACTAGCTTAAGATTCGTGACACATGGGCGCACGGACTGACAGACAGGCAGAAAAGTACCATTTGACCTTTGTGAATTCCATTGTACCAGATCATGAATTTCTTGACATTGCTATCATATTGCTCATATAAACAGAATCAAACATTGAACACTAATGAACATAATTAATTAAGTTACCTAACCTTAAAACCATTGCAAAATATATATTTTTGACACGTTTATAGAGTTATCGGTAGCAATACTATTAAAAATGAACATTAGATAATGCACAAAATATTTTCAGACTGTAGCGTAACATAGTTAAGTATAAAATGTTATGTTACACGCAGTAGATAAATAATAGAAAAATTTAATGAATTTTCCGACTTACACTTCAACGTTCACCTCAATAAAACCAGCAAAGTGCGAGTTGGTTCCGTACCAACTGCGAGGTGGGAGGGACGGCTCCTCGACGGGTCCACTCAGAGGGGGGATAGCAGTCGACGACTCCTTGACGCTATCCAGCCCGTTCTCCGAGAGTGGATCGATCGGAAGCATGGGAGGCTCTCTTTTAGGCTGACGCAGGTGCTCTCGGGACATGGTTGTTTCGGGAGTTACCTACATCTCATCGCCCGAAGAGAAGCTTCCCCGGCATGCCATCAGTGCGGCTACGTGGTAGACACCGCCCAGCACGCGCTGGAGGCATGCCCAGGAGGAGCTGAACCGCGACAGGCTCTGGTCGCGGTCATTGGGAGGGACCTCTCATTGCCGACCATCCCGGTCAGTTGGGAGGCAGTAGTCTCCTTCTGCGAAATTATTGTCTCGCAGAGGGAGGCGGCGGAGCGGGAGAGAGAGTAATTTTTGCTCTCTCTCTTCCGCTCCGGAGAGCGCGGACACGAAGGCGGGCTAACCGAGCCCGCACTCCGTCTCCGCTGAGGGCCTGGGCCGTCGGATGCGGGGGCATCCGGCACCCCTCAGAGATAGGTCCTCTCGCGATGTTGATGCCCGCTCCGTGTTCGGGGGGCATCACACGAGGGGTAGGGGTGTTCCTATTGACACCCCTCACCCAGGAGAGCCCGCCACTTTACAGCGGGCAGCGGCGTCGACGGGGGCTGCGGTAGAATACTAACGGTCCCGTGCCCCCCGTCATCAGTCGAAAACGCTGGGACACTGTGGGGTTTTAGACGGTATGGGCGCCTTTTACCGAGTCCGTAATACCCCGTCTGCTCCCCCGGTAGGCGGGAATGCGTAACAGCATTTCCCCACGTACAAAAAAAAAAAAAAAAGGTTCCGTACCAACAAAGAATGTACCAAAACCAAATTGATAGTTTTTCACACACATAGAGATCCTTATATAGCGGGACTCTGACCTGTACTTGGCTGTTTTTTAGTATTTATTTTTATACCTTAGATATCAGATTATAATCATACCAAGTTTGACGCTTGTATTACCGTTTTTACGATACAGCAAAAAGAAAAAAAAACGTAAAAAAAACACATTTTAACCAGCTACCCATTTCCATTCCTACAATACAGCTCTTCAAAAGTGTGGCGGACTGACAGACGACCGAGTCTTTGAATAAAGTATCGTTTTCCAGTACGCAATCCTAAATACGACATTTATAACAGGCTCCAGAAATCCATACTACAAGTAACTAGATTGTATTAAATGTATAGCCTAAGTAACATTAGACCCCTCGTGAGAACCGCCCACTACAACTTAAAATACTCATGTTAATGAATTTGAAATGATTGAATGTTTCATACCAATATGACATAGTCAGATATACATATATCTGGACTATGCCATATTGGTATGAAACATGATGATTTACTATTTTGCTTGCGTAACATTCGGCTTCAGTGCATATAGATAGATGGTTTTGTTTGTTTTAACCTACGTATTTTAACGCTTCCTGCAAAATATGGGCCTGATCCTTTTTACTTTACTTATTACATATTTTTATTATACTATTACATATGAGAATGCATATTTATACTTTAAATAAGATAATCAGGATATCTAATAGATATAGGTAGTCATTCAAAAACAACCAGCGAACCAAGGTAATATCCGGTACGAAAACAGCAAACAATAAATTTTAAAAAAAACACCAAGCTATCACTGAAACATATTAAATAACTTGTCGATGTCGCTATCGTGCTTATTCAAAACTTACATTTTTTATAGCCCCTTATTGACAATTTAAATGAGAACAACTTGTATTGATCCAAAGTTATGTCGAAACCTTTTAAATGTCTAACACATAAAAAGGCTCGTGCCTTTTTATGTGTCTGACATGAAAACGTGTCTCCAATATTTCGGAAATCTATTAAAAAATTATAATCATTTAAAATGATAGAATTACATGTGATTTTTGATGATATTTTGTATATGTTCCAAACCTAGTTATTGACCCTCAAAGTTCGTACTTACATCGACTAGAAACTCTATATTAAACCTTTTAAAATACAATGTCTCTTTCAGAATGCCGGCCAACTGTACAACTAAAACAGCAAAACTTAACTGCAAAGAACTTTGTGTAAAAAACTTTAGCAATTTTACTTTAAAAAAAATGCACTACGCGTTAAATTTCACAAACGCTTTTACTCACCGAGAAAATCACTTACACGGTTCCGATTACAAAAGGGATATACAACACTCGGGGCCTCGAGAGACTAAAAATACAGACTGTGCTCACAGGCGGTCAATTTTCCCTACAGAACTTCAATACAACACCTACGTGGAAGCCAATAGTCACACAATAGCATGAATACCAGCGCAATCAAATGGTTTAGATCTTTGCAGGACGTTGAGCGCGTACCTATTCATCGCAATTGCGATTTGACGTAGACGCTTGATACACCAACACAATCACGGTCCCTGAATGATACTATATTAGATTGTGACGAATCTGTGAGACCAAATACGGTAAAAAACGAATAAAAATGAAAATAGAAAAATCCGAGAAGTGGTTTTCCACTAAGAGAACTCGTGAAAATGAAGTTAAGTGAGGGAGTGGGGTGATAGTTCGAGGGTGCCGCCAGTGTCGCAGGTCAATGAAGGTCGACCGCCCGAGGTCGGGTCAGTCACGCAACTATAGGGCGCTTCGCCTATACTACAGCTTATTAAGAAAAACTTTATTGAACGCTGCGGTTCAATACAGATATAAATTGTAGAGGCTTTACTGTTTATAAATTAACGAAATCGTACGGAGGGCTGATGAAACTGGAATCACACAATGACCGCATGCCATAAATTTCGAAATAGAGATAGTGCGAAACAAGTTATCACAACGTCCCCTGCCACCGTAATCATGTAAGGAATTAATGGCGCTGATTAAAAAGAGTCCAAATTAAAAGGATCCCCGGAGGGACATTACATGCCATAGAGCAGAAATTGGATAGCGATACGAGAGATATATTGCCAGACATAAAGCCGGGCTCTGTAACTTTCTACCCATTTCCGGCAGGCCACTTGTGAATCGTATTTCGGAATCCTTTTTATCTTTTTGCGGGGTGGCGCGACGGTGAACGCGATGTGACAGCGGCACCGAGCCACTTCGCAGCCCATATATCACTTGAGGCTGTAACGGCCGCGTTAACGGCCTTACCGTCACCTCAGAACGTCAGCGTCCGCCGACGGGCTACACCAGCTGTCTACTAAATGACTCCATAATCTATCTCTTAAGATACTTCGTTTAGATAAGTCGCCGATATGTGCAAACTTCTGATAGTTTTCAGAAATGGAGTTGTAAGAAACTTATCTATTCGAATGGTGGCATGATTGTGAGCGGTAAAATGGTACGTGTTTACCGAGTAAAGGGTTAAAAGTTACAGAACACATGAGAAATGTCACAAATAATGGAACGAATAAAACACGCAAACGTTACCGACAGCTCGTAGCGAAGAAAAGTAACTTAGGATTGAAACATGGTTAATGTGACAGTGGAGGTGTCAAACGATATAAACATGTACGTGAGTAAAGAAACTGTCGCTGTTGGAGATTTGGCACATTCAGATTCAGGTCGCGGTGCATCGTAAGCGGAGGCTTCCACTCCGCAAATTCGAGGATGCGACGGCTGCAAAGCGGGGGTGTCGCCTACCTGGATTTATATCGGCGGAAATCTCTAGTATGTTCACTCTTCACATTTCGCGTCGGCGGTGCTATATGAAACTGCTTTAGTGGAGTACGTTTTGCACGGATTTTCAGTCCCATATAAGCTTTTCCCCGACAAATCTACTTATGCAACGCACGTCGTTCCGGTTTGAATTTAAAACTCACATTATTATTAGCTATCTATCTACACTTTACAACCATAATAACATGTTACAGGAAAACTTACCCCGTCCAATTAACTCGGTAATTTATGGTTTTCACAATCAAAACACAAACAGTAATGTGTTATTTGCGAAGAAGGTATAAAATAAATCGGACATTGACGTACTACAATGATGATAGCTGGTTACTCACTGAGACCTATTCGTTATACAAGTTCTACGTAGTGAAGTGATAAGATCGGGTAATACTGTATGAGATCACACGTTTAACTATAAAAGTGTAACAAACAATTTTAATAATTTAAGCGCATACCATTAACAAATATTTACATTCTGACAACGCGACGATACCAACTTATTTTATTAGTTAATATGACGCATAAATTACGACCTATGTTCCACAAAATTACATCTACTGAAGATTATATTTGCTTCGGTATTGATTCATATTTATATGTATTAGGTGATATTAGGCAGAGTTATGGCGATTACTGTCGAAACTTTGTCCATTTAGGCATGTTCCAAACGAACGAATATTCGATAAACAAGGTGAAATTATCGAAGTTAATGCCGGAGTTGTAGAATTTAGCCGGAGGGCGTGAGAGGAATCAACATAAATCATGAACGGGGCGCAAGATACACGAGAGATTTTAGAAAAGTGTAAAGGTAAGATTCCTCGGATGCGGCAACGCGGAATTTCGCGATTTGTTGGATAGACGCCAAAAATATCATCGGGGATCGGATAACTGAACAACGACAATCATACAAGTCGTAATCTATGGTTTTATTATATCTGCGGATAAAACTTTCCGGAGCTAAGAGTAAAACTGCGTTTTTAGCGTCTCAAGTAGATATACTTAAGTATTTTTTGATTGGCTTGGAAACGGATTTAAGCCAACTAACGCTTTATATATAATCTAGGAAAAAACCTACCAGGTTTGTTAATCTAAGATAATAATAATAAAACAGGTTTGGAAAAATCGCAACTCGAGGGCTTTTTGCTCTTATCTACAATAATCTGTTCTTCAGCCTACTTAATTCAGTGGTCTCTTATTTCGAAGTCACGGTGTGTAGATTTACGACAAGGAAACAACAGGCATAAAACCAAGATAACGTTAATATGAAAATTGTGAAATCACCGTAATCATCCTACCTTTATCCTATGACTTGATCTTTCCAGAATCCAAGGACTGGATTTTGGTAAGTTCAGTAAGTACACTTTTTTTTATTTTTGCCCGGGATGCTAAAGAAGCCTCTTTTCGTCTCTTCCGCATCTCCGGCAGTAGTACCCCGTAAGCTTTTTTTAAATTTTCGTTGGTAGTATACTGGCTAACCGATAGATAGATGAGACTAGTAGAAATCGATACTATCATCCACAACTCCGTGCAGCTTGAAATGATGTGTTGTAATGTATCCAAGCTTCTTAGTATATATATATATATATATATATATATAAATAAACCAAGATGCCGGATTGCAAAACAGTCAAATATCAGACCTATCTCAATGTATGGACGCAAAAAAAAAACTATTGTAAAAGTTGGACACAAGAGTTTTGGTACAATCACATAGAAGATGGAAATGGGAGGATAAGTTTGATTGTGGAAATAGAATATACATTTATTAGTGGCGCTCTTTGAAGTTGGAGGTCAAGACTCAATTCGAGTGTGCCAGCGGAATACGTAATTACTATCAGTTGGCTAAAGGAAGCATCTCATAATAATGCGCTCTATTGCGTGGCCCACTCAAATGAAATGCAGACAGGTTTGTACATATTATAAAATGTAATGCCAATGAAACCGTTAACTTATTGAGATCCAGATATGTGTCGTTATAATGTGTCTGAATTGAATCCCAATACGATGGTTAAAAAGAACGATAGAAAAAATTTAAGTTATGGACTCATTATCATGTTAGCTCAATTGGATTGGAGCATACCCCGGCTAAAGGGGTGGATGGACGCGGGTTCGAATCCCGCACATTACTTAATTTTTTTCTCTCGTAAATTTATAACTTGGTAATGTGTCGTTACTTGAGAATTTTCTCTTATGAGGCAAAATTATTATATGCCCGCCTGATGTTTAACTATGCCTTCTATAGCAATCTATATTACCAAACACAGATCGCATAGAATGGACTTGCCCATCGGGTATATTAATAACCTTGAAGTGACTAAAATCCGTACGAAAACGAGTACTCACTCGGTTTCAGAGGCGTTTCGAAAGGTTTTGTATAAACACGATTCTGAAACAATCCTAGTGAGCGCTCCTGTGAATTATAGAATCACTGTGTTGATTTCCTGTTTCTACAACATCTGATGCCAGAAGACTTCCACGACTGTACCTTCACCATTCAACGTCACAAAGAACGGCTATCAGCCATTTGCATAATTTGGCTCCCCATGAATCGCACAATAACATTGGTCCACTAATGGTGGGCCTACCTGCGGTGCCTGTAACTTTTCCACTGAACAAAACCAGATTCTTTTCTTGATTCTATTTCATTATCAAAAGACATATTAGATACAAAATAATATGATGTATATCTTGACGATAGTAAATAATATACCCGTATATTTATAGTTTTAGTGTATTTAATTGGCCCAAACAAGATTTTCCTGTGGCGTGAGAAAAAACCGGTTGTTTGTAAAGCGTGCATGATGATGTAAACATCCTTGAGGTCGGTCATTCCAACGATGCTAGATAATGCGTGATTGTGACTCTAGTTGCTCGAATGTTATGCAGAACTTTGACGGGTCAAAACATTGGGAATACCAACTTGATAAGATTCACCTAGGGGCTTTTTACTGCAACCTTGAATCTAAAACCGCGTTACTTTGATTGATGTATATTTGACGTCTGCACTATCATGTTGCCATGTTTGTCGCTAGGTCTTCTAAGTATCCTTGATCACGTATACACGCGTTATTTGTTTTGGAGAAAAATATTTTTATACTTGCTGATTTATATGGTTATATATTAATCAACAAGTATTTATAGATATATTTACTACGCGTAAACGTATTACTTTATATTTTAGACGGTTTGAGGGATAATTTATGGAACAATGTGCAATGGTGTTGAATTTTTCAATAAATGAGCAATATTGTTTGAAATTTATGCATACACCTATCATTTAGAATGGATACCAAACATAGAAACGAGTGTGACTTCAAATTTTAAAAAAATATATTACTCGGCACAGTGAATTGAACACGTAATTCCCTTAAAGGGATTCAGATCAATTAAGAACATGTAACGGAAAATAAAACAACATGAATTATATGTATTAATAAATTACGCGTTAGTTCAATGTCAATGCGTACTGCACGTTGTGGCTACGACCTTTTGTTCGACGAAATGCGCGAGAAAATAATATACTTTTCAAACGGATGCGATTGTCCGATTTATAAATTTTCAACATGGACTTGTTAAGGATAGATTATTGTACACATTTTGGCGAAAGTTAAATGTCAAACTTGGGTATCCATGATGTGTTCCAAAAAAATAATTATATAACAGCTGCACTTGAGATTTTATCACATATTAAGCAGTTATGAAAAACCCTTCAGCACGGATTTGTTGCCAAAATGTCAGTACAAAACATTTTTTTTTCAAATCCAAAAAAATATCTTTTGTTGAGTTCACCTTCATAAAAACCAAAATCAGGGGATCGCTGGGGATCAATATACTTTACTGTGCTGCGACACTTTATTAAGTCACTTGTACACATATTTGTTTTGTATCAATATTTTATTCATTACGTATTTATTTTCACTATTATTATTTCTACTCATTCCTCGTTATTGAAAGAACTTTGAACATAAAATGGAGCAAGTTTAAAATACATTGATCGGTAAACATTCTAGTATTTTTTTTTATCTAAATGGGCATAAATAACTAGATAAGAAGTTGAGGAAAGGTCAAGCGTCTGTTCTAATTGCGATCCACTTCATTAGTTCTAAACTAAGACTATTTTGACCAAACGACTTAATTACATCTGCAGACAATAAAAATTGCAAATCCCTGAGCGTGAAAGTTTTCTTAGAGTTTAGTAGTAAATTAGACTACTCTTCTTAGACAGATCTTTTGCAGTTGGCGACTCGGTATAGTAGGTTTATTTTTGCGGCGACTTCAATCGTTCTTTGCCTATTTGATTATATATACATGTACTTCCTCTAAGGAACATAATATTGAGCCAAATTTCATACATATCGTTTCTGGCGTAAAGAACTAGCAGTAAAAATCATCATAACGTAACATTTCAAATGATACCGAGATGAAGATTTTATTCAGGTATAACCATGCAGATTTTTATCAACTATATAATATGGTGTAGATTAAATAGTAGTTACTGTACCATAACTTCTGTGTAGGCAGAATGTGCACAGTGCGCAGTTAGAACATATTTTTAAGTAAGGAATGCCTTGAAGGAGGTTGCTGTCACGTACTCGACACTCGATCGCAACGTTCGCGCTATAAACTACAACTTCCGCAGTTGTCCCACAGCAATCGTTCGCGGACCCATTCTAGAATATCGCCGACAACCGTTGTGTAAACCAGTTATTGAGCTGGGTTCAAGTCTATATTCAGATCACGAGGCACTGGTTACTAGAATGTATTGATTTCTATCTAGAATGCTGGTTATCCTTACAAGGCTTTTTGTGGTGTTGACTACGTCAACCGCATGTTTATGAAGCTGTACGTAGGCATAGGACTAGACTGACCGACTGATCAATGTAATGACCTATAGCTGTTTTTTGGCCAAATATATACCTTTTATATTTTATACATATTTGTTTGACCAAATTTTATACTCTGCTACGTGCGCACGCGCCCAATTATAATCGACGATCTGGATCATCCGCGGCACCGTTCTGGTTACCCCAAATTAGCTGCTCTATCAACAAACACAGTCGGTAGCCTGTTAAACATACTTGTATAAACTAACATAACAATTACCTTTTGTGCCGTTTCTATAGGTAGAAGTATCACTGACGCCTCAATTGAATAACTACTCTTCTTTCGACTCAAATTACAGAGTTTCATCACAACTAAAATAAGAATAATTACCTTATTTACCTCGGTTACATTACAAGGTCAGAAGATATCATCCGAAATCTGCGTGCAAAAGTCTTTTTTATCCTAAAGCGTGGAAAAGATTTTAAAAATTCGAACAGTTATAATATAATAACTGTTCCATTTTGAAAATTCTACTCGTAGTTCTAAAAATGTACCTAATAAAATCTTTACAAGAATTACACACACTTAGTAGTAAGTTTTCCTTTTAAATTTAGTTTTAGTAAATACTAGTACTTATGTTACATTATTTATGCTGTTTTTATTCCACTTTTTATTTTACTGGATGTAGTGAGGTGAAAAATGTTACGTTGCGCTGCGAAGGAGCGAAGTTATTTTTCGTTTATTACCGTTGAAACTAGTAACGCTCAAAATTTTATATTTGCTACTCGCTTCGCTCATGTTTCAATCTTAGAATCCTTCGCTTCCTCAAGTTTCAACAATACAACTACTGACGAAAATAATTTTATAGCCTTGTTCAACAAGTAACTATTCTTCTACTTAGGATTTTTTTGTGTTTGGAGATATTCTGAAAAATACCCAGTTCACGAGTATACTATATCTTTAACGGGCGTGTATAAAGAATGTACAGAGAGTAAAGGAAGCAAGAAATATACGTATGCCAATATAGCTAGTGGATATTAGTGTCTGCCTATCTCTCAGATATACAGTCGTGATTTTACGTATATATACATACAAATTGCATGAGCTTATGTACTCGGTTAGTACTAGATTTTGGATATTTTGGTGGAAAACGTGACTTATAATAAGTATGCGATTCCGTACGGGTATTGTGTGATATTAGCCGGATGGCGTTGGCAGAGAGCCATAATTGTAGATGTGGGACTCCGGGCTCAGTCTAGAGGAAGTGTTCCCTCAACGAATGGATATGTATGGTATCTGTTATATGTAAAAAATCGGCCAAGTGCGAGTAAGACTCGCGCACGAAGGGTTCCGTACCATTAGCTATACAACATTAGACTTCATATTTTAACCTTTTTGTTTTAACGTGCGCACACACTTGGCCAACTTTTAGTATTTGTTGTTATAGCGGCAACAGAAATACATGAAAATTTCAGACATAGCCGCTAAGCGACCAAAAGTCTCAAAAAAATTTAGAATAAAAAAAAAACTGTCTAGCTGTCACCGTTCTTGACATACAGCCTGCATGGTGACAGACGGACGGATGGACATCGAAGTCTCAGTAATAGGGTCCCGTTTTTACCCTTTGGGTACGGAACCCTAAAAAGGCCAAGTGCAAGTTGGACCTCACAAATTTTTTTTGGGTTCCGTATAGCAAAAGATCGTAAAAGAAAAATAGTTGGTTTTGATTGCAGTATAAAAACGGAATTATAAATCGGTATTTTCATTATTTGTTAGTTACATAGAGGATATTAACATACCGACATTTCAGATTGCTACCTAGTTTAGTTTTTGAGATAGACACCGTAACAAAATGGTCTAAAAAAAATTAACCACTTTGAGGCAGTTGTCTGACCGGCAACGATGAACGAGTAACGAGTAGACCTAGAATTAGAAACGAGTTGGCGATCAGCGGGAAGCGAGTGTGTAGTTTCGATAGTTCGCAGGGCTATATGCGAGTGTGCAAATGCGACAAGCGATTACTCGTGCCACTCGCCCGCGGTCGCTCAGTCATGTGTCTCTTTCAAAGCCGCACTGTTTAGAAATTACCATGAAAAGAAATGATCAAGCGAGCGAGTATCACTGAACGAGTATCGGTAAGCGAGTTCGTTTTTGAAAGCTCTTGTCGCTCAGCGACAAAACTAGTAAAGCTAGTCGTCTCGCCGGCAGTGTGAACAGCCAGAGAGCAACTTTTAATATATGCATCTCTTTCGTTTACACGGAATGTATATTAATTGTGCTATTCTTGAGAGAGAAAATCGCCAATAGTTACTCGTTTTCTCGTCGGCGCGGCGGTGGGACAAGTGCCTGACGCCCCCCCTATATTTCGACAAAAAAATGGTATAAGGGCGTAAACAACTTACTTTTAGTCAATATCACGATCGACAATGTTACGGCTTCTATCGGAAGCCTTTATCAGGATCTTGAGCGTGAAACGACACGTGACCGTCCGCACGGTCACGTGTCGTTTCCTGGTGAAGGCTCCGACTACTAGTAAGTTATTAACGCTTTCACCATAATCATCACCATCTTAATCTGGTTTTTCTCCAGACCACCTCGATATTGCTGAATATTTTCAGAGTCAACCGTTCGACTGTCTCATTCACGCTCGCCTTGTAGACAAATGTTATCTATCTCTTTTCATTTACCCAAACAATCTCGAAATAATATTCTCGCAAGACTAGAATAGATCTAAGATACTTCCAATTTCGTGGCCAAGGCAAGCTCACCGATAACATCATGGAATTCCCATGGTCAGTAGCCAATTATTTTTGCAATGATTTTATTTTCAATCAATGTACAGCCCAGGATTTAGGAGACGACAAAGTAGTCTGGAAGTTGATGTTGGTGGGATGTTGCTGCATATTAGAAGCAAAATAGGGCACCGTCTTAACGCCTTATGCTAACTGGTACACTACCAACAAGGGGTCGTCGTTTTTGTCGTCAGACGGGTCGGCCGTAAAACCGAAGCCAAAACTTTTTACAATTATGTCATTTTGTCGTCCTGTGTGTCATTACCGCTAACATATTTTTGATATGTTCTTGTGTTGTCCTTTGAGTAGCTAGAGAAGATATATTGTACCTAACCCACACGAGTGCGATATGGAGGACGCTGAATGGACATCTTCATATAAGCCTCTTTGAGTCTTTTATGGATATGAAATATTAATATTGGTCTCTTAAGCCATAAGCATATTATTATACGAGTAGGTTCTATGCCATAACCTCAAACTATTTTAAATTACGGCCTTAAACTTGATGTATAAAAAAGCATGGGTTTTTTGAAGTGGTCTTCATCATTAAACGTCATTAAAATACGCGAATATTACGTCAGAAAAATCGATATACCTATGTATAAATGAGTTATCCGAGGCGAAATCAAATTCGAAACATCTTAATGGACCCCTTGTGGGCACAGGCCGATGTACAAAGATAATGCTGCAGAAGAAAATTCTCGAGATGGTAAATACCAAGTACGAGAATCGTGGCCCTGCAGCTACATGGGAGCAATTGACGATACCAAAAATCTCATTGATCAACGCTGTACCAGGATGCGGCAAAACTACATGGATAATTGATAACTTCGATGCTTCAGCATATGATCTGTAAGGTAAGGTAGCGCAACGCATAGAATCAAATATATGATGGAATCAAAAATAAAGTGCGCACCATGGTCTCCGTACTAGCCAATGGGTACCTAAAGCGAAGAGAGATACGTCTATTAACAGACGAGGCTCACATGAACCACTTCGGGAATGTTATCATGGCAGCACGGTTGCTGGAGGAGACCTTCATCATCGTATATGTCAACTAACTGTCCCATACTGATAGAGAGAACTTATCTCATTGAAAATTCAACATCTCTAACATTGAACATTTTGAAATGATTTAAAACTCAAATCACTTTGTACTGAAGTTTTAGTACCAGAACATCTTTCATTGTGTTTTATTCAATCACTCGTTAGTTTACCCTAATGCATTTCAACCAAATACTTCTAATATATTTTACAGTATGAAACCTTATTACAAAAAAAAAAACTTTGATAAAGTAACTGATTTAATTAAACAACCTTAAACGGTTTATATCGCGTATATTTATCAATATTTTTGTCGCGACGTTTCAACTATTTTTACTGATTTAAATTAATAACTCTATCTCAAGATCTTCATCTCGATCATCGATTGAAATCATAATTTATATCATTTGATATAAATCAACGAGATTTAAACCCCGAGAGGGGAATTGATGGTTCGCCCGATCATGCAACTGGTGTGTGATTTCTAACACATTAAAGTCATAGCATGAGCGCACATAAACAGTACGCGACCAGAAGCTTGATCCGTACGTACGTGTCTGAAAATATTTTTATTTTTGACGATTGTAGGCATTCATTGTAATAAAAATGACTACCTGCTCCATAAAATGGTGCGGGAAAAATAGCAAAACATCCAATAATAAAACAGATGGAATTACCTTCCACAAGTAAGTAAAATTTATCAATTTACGTAATTTATCTGCTTCATTTTTAATAGGTCAAGTTAAACTGGACAATCTGGGTCTATTAGATTGTCCAGTATGAATTCATTTCGCTCCCACTTACTACATTCATCTATTATCGTCCTTGTCTCTCAGTAAACCGCGCCCTCTCCTAGTGTTGTGCTTATACAGTACGGTAATATATCGTTATAGTGGAACTAAAATCGATATCGTCATACTCTGGCCTATAGATATATTTAGCCTTGGATGTAAAAAGTGGGTACCTTTTATATGTTTGATATGAGTTTATAATAATAATAATAAAAATAATTTATTTCACAATATACAGTTACATGTTGTTATTCTTAACTTTATTACAATTGGTACAATAAATTGTATTGATTTATTGACAGTAAAATGACATGACAAGATTTTTTTCTTAGTGTGGGATCTCCCACGCTAAGAAAAAAGTCTTGTGTCGTGGGAGTCTGCTTCCTTCAATAATATATTGAGATTGAGGTATGCTTATTAAATGATATGGCTGTATAAAATTTCGTATATGTTTGAGTAAATATTATATTATTGTGTATGTGGGTGTGTGACAGGATGTGTGTGTGTGTGTTTGTCTGTATGCATGAAGTGCAATGAATATAAAGCTTTGTGTGAGTATATAGTGTAAAGCTAACTTGTTTATTTCGATTTTAGCTTGCCTAGTCGTGTGTGTCGTTCTCAGATTAGTGATGACTTCACTAGTTTTGTTATATACATATGAGCCAAGAACACTCTGATGACGGTGTGCCAGTTTTGTGTTGAATTTCTGTCTCATAAACACCAAATCTTTTCAAGGTTTTTATCTTAATATAATCTTATGGTATATCAATATACGTGTACCGATTTCAAAATCATATTTTTGTATAAAACATATATACCTTAAGTTATTCTATGGTATTATTAACAAACCATTTTTTTTAATAGATTCCCTAGAGATCCAAATCTCAAACAAAAATGGATTGAGCTAACAAGAAGAGAACATTGGTTTCTAGCATACTACAACAGGGTTTGCTCCCGTTACTTTTCAGACGATTGTTTTCATTTAATGAAAAGTGGCCGACGTTAAATTGATACTACGATTGCTACCAAACACTTGGAACTTTTAGTCCCGCTCGATGTCTTGTGCGTGCTGAACAAAAATCACATTTACAAATTATTATTAGGGTACAAAATGTTTTATGCCGGACGGGAATCGAACCCTCGTCCTCTGATTTCGCGCCGGATGCCTTATCTATTCGGCCACCGGAACCTTACTCTTACGAGTCGAAAATTTGTACTTCAATTATAAGAAATTTACTCCAATTGTAATTTGTTAGGGAGATATATAAATTACTAAATTACAAATGTACGAGAGGAAAAATTTAAGTCATGTGCGGGATTAAATTTTTTCTCCCGTATATTTGAATTACATTACAAATTACCGCAGAGCATGCGTTATTGCAAACATAAAAATATTAAAAGAGATATTTAAATGTTTATCATTTTAGTAAGGATATTTCAAGCAGAATTGTGGAATCACACAACCAAATTTATTCTATATTTTATTATAAAAAATCAGCTATACTCATACAAAATACCGCGCGAGGTATCTGCTGGGTATTATTGCCAACGCAAGTGGGATAAATATAACTTTTATCTAAATAGGCCGTCACGGTGGAATAAATTATACGATCAGCTTATATATGTTGTACGACGTATTGATATCGATTATATTTGCATAAAAATCATGTCCCATCACTAAGGGACTCGGGTGTTTACCGCATGGAGGTGGCTTAGCCAATTAGAGCGCGTTTAGGTTAAACAGAGTTTGGCATCAATTCATCTCCAACAAACCAAATCTTATTGCATCTCTAAGTGTTATTTTCTCGATGATATAAATCAATCAACCCTGAATGAATCTTATACATTCTTAACACAATTATGACCTCAGGTACTCAGGCAGTTTTATGAGTTGAGAATGAGGATGATCATAAAATACATCCTTCCTTATTCTAGATACAAAAATACTAATATGCATGTAAGACAGAGCAGTACAGTAGATATCATTTTTGACATATACCATAGAACATATAATAATACTAATATACTTAAAGAAATTTTGAATTATCATAATGGAGCTTAAACAAAGGAAGATCAACAAAGACCCTCAGTTTATTTAAATACATTTTATGAATCCACTAGCTACAGACAAAATTTCCCACATCTTGAGATATATTCAGTTAATTAAGTTAGAGTATATATGAGTAACTGTGCTGTACCATTAAGTTATCTTTGTGCAAAACATCTATGAAGCTGCTATTCCTGTATCAGTATTTGTTGATATATTTTTTACATCTACATTGATATATATTGTGTCACCCCTAGTTCATAAAGATGCTAGTCATTTAATAACTAACTTATAAACAATAGGGCTTTACTCTGAATATAAGCTCTGTCTTATATAAGTTGTCTTGCTTTTAAACAATTATTTGAGGTGATATATAAAAATATTATACTGCTCATAAAGAGTAATAGACAAAAAAATTCTGCCAAAAAAAAATGCTTGGTGCCGATGAAAAACGTCTTTTCTTGAGACCCACCAAGATATTTTTATGTTCTAGAACTATGCCCAATAGTATTAATGCTATAATTTTTATAAAACCATTTTATTAAAATTATAGCATTAATACTATTGGGCATAGTTCTAGAATATAAAAATATCTTGGTGGGTCTAAAGAAAATATGTTTTTCATTGGCACCAAGCATTGCATGGTCTCTCAGGCACTGTACATTAATTGGTCTCAGAGGGAAATAACAGTATAACATCAATTGTAAACTTGAAACATCCGCATGATGTACCTAACTATAAGAAATATAAGAATACCCAATAGGGATGAATATCATTCATAATTATTATCAAAATGTTTATGTGCACAAAGCCAAATATTATCCCTTTTAAACTAGATATTGTGAACTATTGAACCAGATTTTAAATCTTATGGTTGTAACTATAAGGATGAGAAATGTAAGAGACGGCATGATACTGGAAAGACAGATAGCAGGTAATAAAGACAGGACTGCTGGAAAGCCACCTGAGGGCTATAGCCTAGCAAGCAAACTATTTGACAACTACCAGGAGTCTATTAACATCCAGACATGTCTTAGAATCCCTTCTTAAACAGTCATTTTGGAAAGTACATGACCTAAACTTGGCAATCATCCTAGCTAGAACATCCAAGATCAAAACAAGATTTAAATAGCCAAGTAGACACTTGCCAGGACATTATTAATGACTACTTTTAATCGCAATGTTCACTACCATAGAAAAATCAGTTTAATAAAAATTACAAAATAGAGACTAGACCAGAAGCTGTCTCAAAATGAAGGACTGTTCAAAAAATATGACCCTTTTTTCTCTATCAAATAGAACAAACGTTGTTCCAAGACATTCTTGAGTAAAAATGATATTCCTTTTTCTAGCAAAATTATATTGTATACCTATTTAAATTACACAAACATACTGAATGCACCCTATATTTGAAATGTTCCTATTTGCCTATACTAAACTTAATCATTGTATATTATTTTGATACTGCAATGTATATTATTTTACTTCAGTTCGCGCTTCATCATATAAATAAGTATAAAAGTAATATTGTATGAAAACAAACTACTAACCTATAGACTATGCAGAATGGAATGTAAGAAAAAAACTACTGTTTAAGTGCTCTTGTCAATGTCATCTGTGGTGGACGGATGATTTTCTTTGCATTTGCTCTCTTGAGCATTGCTTCTCTGTTTTTGATTTATTTGACCACTGCATACATACCTGACGCCGACGTTTTACCCCTGGTGCTGATTGACTATCATTTCATAAACCGTGACCTTCATTCTAGCATCATTTGTTCAGTTACCTACCTATGAAAAAAACTCTCTGAATGTACCTACATATCTACATTCAGTAGAGTCTTCGACTACCTGCAAGTCGAAAAATAAGGCTTGTAACAAATCAATATTAAAGTTGCAACTTTTGAATTAGGGTAAGCAAAACAAACATTGTTTAGAAAAAAAATTGTATCTAAGCCACCAAATCGTCTCGTCATACTTTTGCCGACGTATCACTGTGAGCTCAACCCAATTGAATTTGTTTGGTCTCAAGTTAAGGGCTATGGCAGGAAATAACATAATATATAAAAATTATGTCTGAACTCTTTTGTTACATGGAGTAGCTAAGGTGGATAGATAAAAATGTCTCAATCATCATAACCAATATAGAATAATAAAATGTACGGAATCGACAATCATGTACAAGATATATTAGAGCAATTTATTATTGATGTATCTGCAGAAAGTTCATCAGAAGGATGACGATAATTTTTATGATTACAAGAATTGTAGTAGTATTATTTGATTTATATGTTCTACTGCATAATATATATACAATCTATCAATGTGAACAGACTAGTATTCAATATGACCCATCTCACTCTGTCAATATCGGAAATGTGCGTGAGACATACTCAGTACTTGTTTGTTAAAGAAAACAGACTATAGTGCCGCTCCCCTTCTGTAGCTTAAAAATCACTTTCTGGGTAGGGCAGACAAGACTGCTTGGAAAGAGTCACACCATTTGACCTGCTCTAAATCATCTGAATAAGTCACGGTCAGGGACAGTTGGATATGTATTTTGCATCCATTAGGCTATGTCATGTGCATAATTGACAGTACAATATAAGGTATAAATCATTAAGCATACAGTGCTAGCTGTACATTGCTAGCTGTACATTCTGTAGCATATTTTGTAATCTGTGGACTGTGCATTATTTGATAGTCATCAGCATGCATATCAGTGAATTTCAAATTAAAAGAAGAGCTAAATACACATAGGTATTATCAAAGTTAAAATAAAACTTTCAATAATTTATTTCTTAAAAACTTTTGATTCCTGTAAGATGACATTTTTGTATTTATTAAAGGTAACTATATCTATCTGTGAAAAAAGTATGAGGGTACATTGTGGTGTATACCGATTCCAAGGACAGTTGTGTGACAGAGAGACAGAGAGTTGTGTGTGTGCAGTATTAACTGTTTGATAGATTGTCCAAGTAAGAATACAAACAAATTTCTTAGCATTGCGTAGACATACAATTTTTATTGGTGAAAACAGCAAAATCATACATGCACCTTGCAGATGTAGGTTCCACCTCGTCGCAGGGGAAGTCAGAGGCATGCCTGAGACTTGTAACCCAGAGTTGTAGTATCAGTGGAGGTACCGGCTCATCTCGTATATAATCGGTTTACACTACAATGTAACTTCATTCTTTTTTTACAGATAGATATAGTTATTTTAAATAATCATATGAAATTTTATCTCCCGGAAATCAATAGTTATTGAGAAATTATTAAAGTTTAAATTTTAACCTAGACTATTTGTGTATTTTCACTTCTACTAAGTACACGACATAGCCTAATGGATTCAAAATACCGCGAATTATTAAGGTGGCTTAGATTAGGTCGTATGGTGTGACAGAACCGAATCGGAGCACCCACCTTCCAAGCAGTCTTGTCTGCCCTACGCCTAGAGTGTTTTTAATAAGCTGGAGGCGCGGAGGGGGAGCGGCGCTAGTCTACTCGCGACGAAGAACAGCGGGCGAAGCTAAGCTGGAGCGGCGGAGGCTGGAGCGGTGGAGGCTGGACGCCGAAGCTGCGAAGGCGTAGCGAGTACGCTGTGACGAGGTAGCGAGAAGACTAAAGCGCTGCGTACCCACAGCGCCGGAGCTATCATAGAATTACTTCACTTTTAATAAGACATTTGTGTCTTATGCCTAACCTTTTTTTGTTGATGTTTTTGTGCTTGTGATTTGTGACTAATTATTTTCATGAAAAAAAAGAATAAGCTAATTTTGAGAAAATTCATTAGTGTTAATAATCTTGGTTTCTGAAATCTCCCTCCCTTCAGTGGGGAATATTCCGCCCTCCCTCCCCTAACCACAATACGTAATATTTACTAACATACACCATATCTAACTAAAGTCCTTTTAGTGTATGTAGGTATAAACATTTTTTTAAATTATTATTAGTTAAAAAAAAATGATTTCCGGTACCCCCCACCCCTCCGGGGAGATGCTACAACCCCCCTCTCCCCCCTACACCACTTCCTATAGTAGATATGTATGTATGTATACTGATTCTAAAGTCCTTTCGAGGTATCTTTTACGATAAACGTTCATATCCTTCCATCAAACAACGATTATGTTTTCCTATAGTAAAGACACAGCAGGAAGTCATAAGATTGTGACTAATATTAAATAATGATTCACAAAGTTAGTGAAATATTAGGATTTGTCGATACGTACTACATGTCTACAGAAAGATCTTGAATCACAAAAGAGCTGTTGTTTATTAGAAGTACATCGTTATTATTTATGGAACATTAATATGAACTCAAGGAAGTGATAACATTTCAGCAAATTACAACTACTTATATGCCAAATAAACTATTTAGATTAAGAAAACAATAGAACTAAACTCACCTGTTGTTGAGATTGTACCTTCCTCCACACAGTTACAAAGTTACGGAAATTAACACTTTAACATTTGATAGAAATAAAAATAACAAGGTCAATCAAACCATTAAATAGCCAACAACTACTTGACCCATACAATACATGAATACAACAAACCAGGACTAGGGATGTGAGACTAATGGAAAAGAATCGATTAAAAAAAAACAATTATTCTTTGATGAAAAATAATCGATTTTTACTATAATCGATTTTATAAAAATAAATAATCGATTCTACGAATAAATCGATTTTTCTCTATTATTTAAAAATACATTTTAAAATAATAGAGAAATGCTTTTCATATTCCAATAATAAACTTAAGAGATTCATATGAACAATTTATCAGATTAAAAATCAAATAAAATTTATGAATAAAAAATGACCAATTCAACTAAGTCTTTTATGTGTTATTTAGGCAATGTTCTTTTAACATTTCAAGCTTAATAAATATTAGCCACATAGCATTATTGATAAAAATTAAGTACCATGAATTTTATTTATTTAACGTTAACTTATGTTATTTAACAAAATGATGAGAATCCCAACAAAATGACAAACTTACAATATCAAAAACTAAAATATGAATCAAATAAAAAAATTGCCATAAGTGTCCAGTCCTATTTTACATTTGACTAGTTATAAATTAAAATACTCAGAATGAGAATTAAAAAACTAAACGACTACTCCATAGTCTCAAAAAGTGAATTAAAATACAAATCTTTCGTAAGCTTCAAGTTTAAACAATAACATAATAATTTTAATATTGTTAAGTTTGCAATAACGCCTGCTAAGCGAATTACATTACAAAATTACAAATTTACGAGAGAAAAAATTATAGTCAGGTGCGTCAGGGGTGGATGGACGCGGGTTCGAATCCCGCACATGACTATAATTTTTTCTCTCGTAAATTTGTAATTTTGTAACATAATAATTATTGTCACAAATGCCCAGCATTATTTTATAATTGACTAGTATTGAAATAAAATAAAAATATAAAGAAATTTTACCAGCCCTTCTGTATTTTTTAAACGTTTAATAAATATATATATATACTACTTAAATATATTATTTTTTTATTCTGTCTATGTAAATAATTTATTTATATTTAATAATCATAACATTTGTACACTTAATACAGTTAAATACAATTTACATTTATGGTGTTTTCACTTGTCCTAAGAACAAAGATTCTAAAAGCTGCATTGACATACATTCTTTAATGTGTTGAAAGATTTTTTTTTCAAAAAAAATCTGAAGTTTTATTTGAACAAACTATATTTTAAGGTGGTTAAGCTTGTTGTTAACTTATTATACACTAGCTGCGCCCCGCGGTTTCGCCCGCGGGTTGATGGATGATGATAAAATGTGTAAATCTAGCTCATTTATACAATTGCTTTCTGACATTTCTTGTCAAGCTAATTTCTAATCAGTTGTTTTTTGTTTCCATGGCAACGCTGCCCGTTTTTTGTTTCCATGGCAACCACCATCGCGTAGTGCCCGCAACACCGGCGCGCGCACTACGGACGACATTGTTGACGCGAGCCTTCATCCGAGTTGAGACGTCCCAAAAATTTCTAGTGTGGCTTATTAACAGCTTTTTTTTGATATTTTCGTCAATTTACTCAGTATATCTTTATAAATTATAGCCTATGTATTATTCTGATGTATAAGCTATATTATTGTAAAGTTTCATTCAAATCCATTTAGTAGTTTTTGCGTGAAAGAGTAACAAACATCCATACATCCATACACACTCACAAACTTTCGCATTTATAATATTAGTAGGAAGTAGGATAGGATCAGTATTTTCGAATATCAACCTTGTTTATTTTAGCTAATATGATATTTGGTACAACCCTAATTTCATTATTTTTTATAATTCGCTCTTCATTATTAGGCAGATTGTAAGGTAAAACTTTTTCTTGCTTTTCTGGAATATCCCTATCCTCATGAATATCTAATAAACAATTATAGATGTAAAGAGAAACAACTGTCAAAATATTGTCTTTCTTAAAGTGCTCCCTTGCGGGGCTACGCTTTTGCAGCCCGTTAATTGTTCTTATGGTAAGTTTTTGACATTTGAGAACTCTTGTTACCTCTGTAGCATTACCCCAAACAGTAATGGAATATCTTATTGAATGTATATATGCATAGTACACGGATAATATCAATTTTATCTAAAACCATGGTTTAAGTTTAAGGAGAGCGTAATAACCGCTCACCATTTCTTGCAACAATTATCAATAATATGTGCTTTGTTACTAATTGTGCTGTCTATTGTGTATCATAAAAAAATATTTTCTTTAGAAGTCTCATTATCAGTAATGCCTAACCGCATTTGATAATGCATTATAATGCTTCTATCGGAGTTCAGAATTATACCATTATATATGAATTAGATACAATATAATTGTTAAAAATCCTGAAGATTTACGTTTGGTCTCAAAAACTATAAATCTGTCGTAAATCTTCAAGTTTTTTTTCTTCCGTCGCATAGATACGTGCTGTTTTTGAAAATCGATTTCAACACGTTATATATATAATCGATTTATTAAAAATTGATTAATATTACAAAAACAAATCGAAAATAAAAATCTATTATAAGTAAATAATATTAATAATAATCGATTTTAATAATTTAATAAATTTTAATAAAAATCGATTATTCTCTAACATCCCTAACCAGGACTAGGTAATCTGTGAACAAAGCAAAGTTATTAACCAAACCAACATTTAGAAAAAGCGCGGGAAACTCTCTTTTGAACGGTTGTGATTTTTCTGTTGAAAATTTCAATTTTATTATTTTGTGGTTTTGGTGATCAGTTGAGTTGTAATTTGTAGTTAGTTTAGTTATTTACTGTACAGATTTTGTTTATTTGTGTATATAATATACTGGTAAGTCTTTTAACTTATTTTCGTCAACGATGAATGATCCCCCAGACCCTGGGGGTACAATTCCCCCTGTTGGATGTAATATAACCATAGCATCCGAATCTGGTATGGAAACGGATGGATCGTATAGTACACGAGTCATTAAGCGTAGTCGCTTACATAAAGTTTGCAAGCATTGTAACAAACACCGGAGAAAACATAATTCTGAATTAAAATCTACCGATTGTCATTGTTCTGAAAATGAGCCTCTTATGGAGAAATTGAATTCGGAACCAATTGTGCCCATTGATACCAACCCTCCACGTCCGACCCCGGTTGCTAGGACTTTGTATGAACCTTCTGATAGTGATAGTGTGTAGTTATGTTGTACACATTCAAAAAGAACAATCTGCCCCCAACGATGGAACAGTACTCCACCACATAGCTTTTGGAAAGTTTTTAAAACAATATAATATTCAAAACATTATGAATGGGACTCTCAAACGTATTGGACGGAATAGAATCATCTCATTTTCAAACTATTTAAATGCAAACTTATTCCTTACACACAATAGTCTTTCTTCACACAACCTGCAAGCTTTCATACCATCATTTACTGTAACTCGCATAGGTTTAGTTCGCGGAGTGCCTAATGAGTGGAGCCCTGAAGAAGTAATTGAAAACATTAATGTTCCAATAGGATGTGGAAAGATTTTAAAAGCTCGACGACTTAACTATAAAGTTACAATCAACGGTGAGACAATATGGAAACCATCACAAACAATGGTTCTTACTTTTGATGGTCAGATTTTACCTAAGCGTATTTTTATGTGCTACAATGCTCTACAAGTAGAATTGTACACCTACCCCACAATACAGTGCTACCTCTGCTGCCGCTTCGGTCATACCAAAAGTCAGTGCAGGTCCAAGCCCCGTTGCTTCAAATGTGGTCGAGACCATCCTGGTAGTACTTGCAGTATTGAAGAAGATAGTGCAACATGCTGTTTATGTGAAGGCTCACATTTCGCAAATAGTAAATCGTGTCCAGAATTTGTCCGTCAGAAACAGATTAAGCTCACAATGGCTGAAATTTGCTTATCATATTTTGAGGCTTGTAAACTGCATCCTCCTATTTCAAAATCTTTTGCAAATATTACGACTAAGCAACAGCCACAAAAGTACTCTATCCCTATCAGTTCACAAAACACTAATTATACTAGTACCTCACAATCATACAAAAAAACTACATTTAAGAAACCCCACTCACTTCCTCATCTTTCTAAGGGTTATGACCAACATGCTCATAATGAGCTCACCAAAGAGTATGATGCACCGGCACCCTCTAATGGGTGTGCACTGAAAAATAATAGTTCCTCTAGTGCAACAGAAAAACAATATGTTGCTGATATTATAATTGCTTTAATTGATTTACTTTCTCAGTCCCAAATCATAGAACCGTCCAACGTTGCCCCATTAATTGCAGCTATAACAAATTTATCTGTCCAATATGGATCAAGTCCAGGTAGTTCAGTGGAACTGCCGCAGCGTAAACAGTAAGAAAAATGATCTTATATATCTTATAAATAAATTCAAACCAAATGTCTTCGTCCTCTCTGAGACATGGTTAAAACCCAGTTTAGTTTTTAAAATTGGGGGATACTCATGTCTCAGAGAGGACAGACAAGATGGGTATGGCAGTGTAGCCATACTTATTAAACATTCTCTATCTTATACACAAATTTGTCTTCCCCAACATAGTAATGAGTATTCAGTTGTCGCCGCCTTAGTCAATGGTACCTGTTATGTTTCTATTTATATTCCTGAGCCGTCTACTGATATATTTGGTGAACTAAATTCTATATTGCATTCACTTCCCAAGTCCTATATCATTTTAGGAGATTTTAATTCCCAACACCAATCTTTGGGTTGTTCCATATCCAGTAGCCATGGTAAAGATTTGTTAGAAATAATTTTATTGATATTCATAACTTATGTTTATTAAACAATGGTTCCCCGACTCGACGCACTAGCCCTCATGAAAATATTAGTGCTGTAGATTTATCTATATGCACTCCTAATTTAGCCTCTCAGTTAACCTGGTATACACTCGTATCCACATATGGCAGTGATCATTTTCCTATCATTATCTCTTCTATAGAAAAATCCCTAGATCCAATTCCGATTCGGCTCGCCTTAAATATAGAATTCAGGAAAACGATTGGGACATATTCAAGTCCTGTGTGGAATGTTACTATACAGACCTTCCGGAAATATCTGAAGGTAACAGTGATGTATGTTCTGAAGCACTTGCAAAAGCAATTTTATTAGCTGCGGACCAAGCTTTCCCCCATAAAAATTCTACTTCCGGTGTGATACCCTCACCACCCTGGTGGGATAATTAATGTACACTAGAGGTTCAAAAACATAAACAAGCAGAAATAAACTATAATAACTATATGAGCCAAGAAAACTTCGATATCCTTACGCAAATCATTTCAGATTCTTAAAAGTTTTTAAGAGAAAAAAAGTTTTCGGGTTTTAAAAGATTTTGTCACTCAATATCGCCTAGGTCACACCCTTCTACTGTATGGATTTATATCAGAAGATTCAAAGCAGGTATGTCCAATACTAATAAACCTCCACTTCCAACTTCTATGGCTAGCTCATATTTAGACTATCTTGCACCACCATCAGTTGCTCCATCACCACATACAATACTTATTCCAATTCCTCAACAACTTCCTTTGATTCAATCAGATATTAGTTACCCCTTTTCATTGACGGAGATTAAAGGAGTATTTTCTAAGCTTCGTGATTCTGCGCCTGGTGAAGACGGTATTCCATATTAATTTTTAGGTAATTTAAGTGACAACACTCTCACGTATTACCTTAATATGATCAATAGCATAATTACGTCCGGTAAAGTTCCCCAATCTTGGAAGTCTCAAATAGTTATACCAATATTAAAGCCAAATAAATCACCAACATCTGTAACATCATACCGTCCTATTGCACTTTCTTCAGTCATTGCCAAAATCGCTGAACATCTTGTAAAAAATCGTCTTGATTGGTTTATAGAAAGTCATGATTTGCTTGCCAACTCTCAGTATGGTTTCCGTAGAGGCAGAAGTACTTTGGATAGTTTGAGCATTTTTGTAACGGATATTCGTCTGGCTTTTACAAATAATGAATCCATTGTTGCTCTATTCTTAGATATTCATTCCGCATATGACAGTGTTCTTTTGCCAATACTAAAGAAAAAAAAAACTGCAACTATTATTTGTAACTTTATACTTAATATGCTTTACGGGAGATCTGTGAAATTGGATAATTCAAAAGAAATCAGATTTTTATGGAAAGGCTTACCAAAAGGATCAATCATTAGTCCGATACTTTACAACATTTACACTTTTGACCTTGAATCAATTCAATTCAATAGTTCAAGAAAGGTCGAATGGGTGGCACCACCTTTATAGCGATGCATCCAAGCACACATCTGCTGATTGTGTCGGCGTGGGAGTTTATCACCCGCAGTATAATATTGTGCAAAAAAAATTAATTCCCCCCTGAAACATCTGCTTTCACTAGCGAATGTTTTGGAATTCTAAAAGCATTGGAATATATATTAGTTATGAAACTATTCAAAACTGTAATATTCTCGGACTCGCTAAGTGCTCTTCAAACTTTAGCTAAGTTTCCATTTAAACCTCAATCACACATTCCTATAATAATTGAAGCCAGATCAAAATTATATCAGTGTACTCTCCTAGGTTATTCAGTTATGTTTACATGGATCCCAAGTCATTGCGGCATTAGAGGTAATGAATATGCTGATCGCTTAGGAAAAAAAAAATCAACATTTAAGTGTTTCCAGCAACTAAATCACAAATGGCCGATAACCCATATGATAAGGGCCGATTTTAGAGAGGAAACGCGTGTAAAAATAACCAGCCAAGTGTAAGTTGGATTCAGCAAAGAAATAATACTTTTAGACATGTAGATACCCTAATGACACAATATTATTTAATCATGATATTTTGGATTGGAGAAAAAATAAATATCGAACTGTCAAAAGCAGAACTAAACTCTGGAACTAAAGACAGTTTAGTTCCAGATTATAAGTTTGTTTCTATTTGAGGGCTGTAGAAAAATTTATGATTTATTTAAAGTTAAAGTTTCTGCGAAGGTCTGCGGTCGCATACCAGCAGCAGATATAGACCCATGATATTTATATCTACCAGTGGTATTCGAAGTCTATGGTTTGATCACCACCACCAGGTTGCTTGCCTGGCTAGCTAACACTCTCAAGTAGAAAATCTGTTGCCAAGCACCTAACGGTGGGTTCCGGCAGCAGTCCTTGAGAGCCAGTGAAATTACAGACACATTAGACGTAACGACTATGTATCAAGGTGTCGGGCGCAGTGCAATTTGTCACTTGTGACAAAATGCATCCGTTATAGGCAGAGGTTACTGCTTAACATCAGGTGGGCAACATGCGTTACGATACAATCGCATTTAAAAAAAATATGCTCTCGTTATGTTGGTCAAAATACGCACTGTGTACCTATATTCATATCAATGTTGCGTAGGGAATAAATAACGCTACATCACTCAATAATATCCATCAATTACGCCACGAGCGTCCACGCTTCAATTTAAATAATTCCTAATAATTCACATAGCACTGTAGGAATTTCATGAAATCTCGTGATCCTCAAGCGTGCCAGCAAAACCGACAGATCAAAATATAAAGTTATTAATGGGGAGTATTGAATCGAAAAGAAATGTTGGAAAGGACGACTGAGAGCCGATTTCGTCAAGAAGCCCTAGGATGTGTCGACCTAGTGAAAACGGAGAAGCTGAGAATCAGCCTCCCAGGGGCTAATCTGGCAGCACCAGAGCACTCTGTCATCAAGGCAGCCATAAAGACTGTGTAACCAATCGCCAATAAATAAAAAAAAAGTCATCCACGAAACAGCAAATACTCTCTTATGGGTGCGTTCGGAAATGATTGGGTGAATATTATTATAAAAGTTACTCGAGTGCTGTCCGGAAATCACCTCGGTGAATTTTTACATTCATTTACCGTTCGAAAAACATGAAAAAATTACTGTACAGTTTAGTTAGTTATTGTATAACATATTCATGTTACCCAATGCAAAGCAGGGTGAGAATGTTCACCTATCAGGTGAATAGTAGTCAGTGGTATCTGTAATCTTTAGTAATTTGAGAGTCCATCTAACGCATTTTTTTTATTCTTTGTAAAAAATATAAATTTTTTAGGTATAAAATATTTGTTTATATTAAGATTTTTAACCCTTTCTGCTTATACACTCATATTTTTTAAAATTTTAGTGATTGATTTGTCTTTGAAACAAGGTCGGAAAATATTTATTACTACTTCTCACTCGTAAGTTACTCGATGTTCCATCGGAAACGATTAAGTTAACATATTACGTCATGAAGAAAACCTTGAAACCGACAAGTGTTACAATCTCGATCGAGTAGAATTGTTCTGTTGTTATACTGGTGAGAAATCATTTGTTTCCGAATGCAACCTAAATATAGAATGCTTAGCAGGGTCGCGTTCCGAGGGCCAGAGTGCGTTGTTTGGTTGCTTTAACTTACTCGAAGGTTCCGAACGGCCGGTTGTTTTATAACCTCAAATATCGTTTTTGGATGGGATTTTTGCAAAAATTATAAACTTTTTATGATGTTTGAAAAGCAATAACTACCTGCAAAATATAAAAGAGTGGCTATAATTCTCTCATCAAGAAATGTCTAGATCGTATCAGTTAAAGATTCAACATTTTAACGACCTCTTGATAGTTAAAATGTTGCGCTCTACCCAAAGGTTGTGAACGACGTTAGAGTGAAAAGTTGCACTCCGAGTGCGCTCTAACCGAGGTTCGGAACGCGCTCCTGGGCATTGACATAGAAGAATGACATTTCTAGAGCAGGGATAGTGTTATAAAAACAATCGATTTTATAACGAGGTCGAAATGAAATGTTTAATCGAATGTTATCAAAATTTATTGATTGTCATTCATTAGACAAACTAAAATAAAAATCATAAATTAGAGCTTACGGCTTTTATTAAACATAAACTTAATAAAGCGGTGTACTACCCAATTCAATGTTTTCGTATTCCGATAGGAACCACTGTCTTGAAAAAATATTATGAATTCTTTGTTGAACATATTGTCGAAATCGAATATCACGCTTCCTTCATTTATGATTATTGGGCACTTGTCAATTTTTTTCTCCAGACGTCTAGCGTCACACGTTCGCAGGCATGTAGTAATATTAGTACCTTATTTGCCATGAAGGGTTTTGTATCATTTTTGGCTGCGTGACTTATAACGTGGGCATATATTATTTCAATTGTGTTGATATACAATGACAATGATATAGTAGATAGTGGTAAACAAATTACTGTATGTCCTTTTTCTTTCGCTATTTCATCCAAAATAGAAGTCGGCGTTCGGGGTATGTATATAACGACTTCGAGTATTGATTAACATTATTAATTCACTTTTCAGCATCGTCTAAACTAACTAGGTGTCTCGTTGGCCTATGCTTTGCAGATCTAATTTCATGTTGCTTGACGACGGTGGTTTGTATCTTTGCATCGAATAGTACAGGCCATAATTATCACGTGTGTGTGGCTCATGTTAATTGTTAAAATCATTTTTGTTTTTAACTTATAGGCACTCCTTTCTCCGATCATCCTTATTCAAACTCCACCAATTTTTCGAAATTCGTTTCTTTTTGGTACTCTGTGGTTTTCACCGACATAAATGCTAGAAGACAATTAGTAACAAAGCCTAAAGTCGTGCCAGCAAGAGAAATTATAAGTCTCTGCCTTCGGGCACTTTGGTGGTATATTCCGCTGTATCATCTTTTCTGATTTGCGATGAGCCAAGTTCCATCCAAAACACTACTTTTTTCCAGGTGTATAATTTTTAGCTTTGCGCAACAAGTGAATCTGAACTAGTGTACCTAACATTTGTTCGCTCCATATTAACTGTTCTTTTATCGCTCTCTTTATACGAGAATCCGATGTTTTGGCGGGCAAAGGTGTAACAAATTGGCGTCCATACTTATTAATTTTATTCTTTATTCTATTATCCTTAGTTATTATTAGGCTCCTCACTAGGTGGACTGACGAAAAGGTAGATAATAGTTAATGGCATGGTCCAAGAAAACAAGGTCTTCTACTCCGAAAGAAACACTACTACGCTACGTCACAATCGAATAAGCTCTTTATTATACCACTATTGCGAAATACAACATTATTGTTCTTTTTCTTGTGAATGTTTTGTTGTGAAATATGAATAAATTATTACAAACGCCTAATTGTAAGTAACACATGAATCAATGTTCGCCAAAGAAAATGGTATGAAAAAAGTTGTCTTCCTATGGTTCCACCATTTTCACAATTATCGCCATATCTGTCGCACGTACCTAGTTATATGATTTGCATCTATTTGTTCGCTCGCTCTCGCTCATGCACATATGCGCTGTGATTCGCAAACTTTGTGGTCGAGTCATATAGTGCTCATATCTGTAAGCTACGAGTATAATAAAAAACATATTTTTTTTTATATTCGGAACTGTAACAGTAAATTCGTCAAACAAAAAAACAAGGGTTCCGTAGTCCTGACAAGGAACCCTTATAGTTTCGTCATGTCCGTCTGTCCGAGGTTTTGCTTAGAGACCGTTAGTACTAGGAAGCTGTAATTTCGTATGGATATGTAAATCAATTACGCCGACAAAGTGGTAAAGTTTTGAAAAATATTTTTTTTAGGGTACCTCCCATACATGTGATGTGGGGATGAAATTTTTTTTGTCGTCTATCTCTTCGTGTGTGGTATGGTTGAATAGGTCTTCTAAAATTACTAAGGTGGTGCTAATACTGTTTTTCGATTTGATTCTTCATTTACTAAATATTAAACTTTAAAGTGCGAATTTTTGTTCCAGCAGGGCGTCCCCCCCCTCTAAAAGCTAAACTGCGGGCTTGAAAAAACTGAAAAAATTCAAGCTGATAGTGCGTTTTATGAAATTTAAAGGAAAAGTATAGGGGTTGAGATAACTTTATTAGTTTAGCAGTAATAGTCGTTGAACTTGGGTGTTGGATAATCTTGTACCAAATATAAAATCTATAGAATAAATCCTTTAAAGTGATTAAGATGAAGTAGTTGGTTGTTTATAAGGGGTAAAGACTGGCATTGAAAACTTAATCTAAAATAAAAAATCTTAAAACTATAACTATGTCATACCACTAGGTGAACTGACGATATCATGAAAGTCGCGGGTAGCCAATGGCTACAAGTGTAGCCTAGCCTAGTAGCCTAGTAGCCGTTCTTTGTGGCGATCTATGGGAAGGCCTTTTTTCAGCAGTGGACGTCTTCCGGCTGGTGATGATGATGATGTCATACTAGCTTTCCAGCCGCGGCTCCACCCACGCGTATTGCGGTTATCGCCCAAAACTATTAACTTCTTTTGGCGCAGTTGGATAAAAACTATCATATGTCCTTTCACGGGTCTCAAACTATTTTCATAAGTAGGTATAGATATAGATATGGCAGTACAAAGATTGGACTTATGTAGGTATAAAGTACTTTTTGGACCTCATCTTCACCATACACTAGAAGTGTTTGCTGTATGTACCTGTCGTACCAAGGTCATCGATCACTTCATTTCACACATCATCAATTTGCTGATAGTATTGCTCTTCAATAGTGTAATTTTTTTCATCAGTAAGGGAATATTTCTGTGCCCTTCACTTGCGTATCGCAACGGAAGGCACTCTATTTACTTTTAAAGATTGATTTAGGGCATGTACTGTATATCGACGATAAACCCCGAGCTTTCAGGTCTTGTTTTATAAAACGCGACATTTTCCTAGCGGGAATCTTCATTTCTCGCAGTAAGTTTATTGTTGAGTTATAATAATATTTTTACTTCCTAATGGGATTTCGACCAATTCAGGCTTTAACAGCATACATTTGTAGTCCTAAGACACGTAGCTGCCCTGATCTTTTATGGTCTTCGACAGAGGAAGTTTTATTGTATCTGTTACGATATACGAACATACCTACGGCTGATACCAAGCTTTTGAAGTGTCTGGAATATGACCGACGCGACGGCTCAATACCTACTTTACACAAGGCGAATACTACTAACCTATTTTTTTTCAACATCTCATTTCATAAGTTATTTGACAATTATATGAAATGGCGCGAAATCGAAAGAAAATTTTAAAGAAATAAACGCGTTCCTAATCCTAAACAATTCTAAAGCTGAAAAGTTATATACTAGTTATATACCAGACTAGTTATATAGTATTATTAGAAATCAGAAGTGGTAGGAATTTTTAAAAAATAACAAACAACCTATCTGAGATATATTATTACAAACTGGAGGTAGGTACTACAAATATTTTAACACTATAAGTATCTAAGTAAAACGTCCGTCGCCTCTGAGCGCTGCCCGAAAAGTGAACCCGAGTCTACTTCGTCGCTCGTATTTATAGGGCGTTGCCATGTTCGACTTCTGTGGTGAAAGTATTTGGTAACACGGCCGATCCTGCTTGCGTGTTGTCCTCGACCGCTGTTCCATCTTCAGGCCCCTGTAGATCTTCCTCTGCTGTGTCTCCTTCTAGAACACAGATTGAAAAAGACTTTTAGAACCCGTTGTACAAGCGCAGCATTAATGACTGAAACCTTCTTCAAAACCAAATTGAAGACGTTGTAGTTATGATGTATTCTGGACGATTATCGACTTGTACCAGATATTAAGAAAAAGGGAACAGCCAGACAACTGTATTGGAAGCACAAGCGTGCACTCAAGTACCACCAATACAGGCCTCTGAAAATAACTTTACTACAAGTGATTAAACAAACAACGATAAGTAATGGTTTCAGGAATGCAACATCTGCATGCAAGAATGTACTTCAAAATTAAAAGAAAAGAAAAATAAGTGTGTTGCGAATTATAGAATTCCGGACTTCTAAAACTCGCTGCACACAAGATAGGAAACGGCAACTGCATGACACGGCACTTACTTACTCGCGTCATACATTGCAAAGGAAGAAGGCAACTGTGTGAAAGGGCCACACATTGCAAAAGAAAGAAGGCAACTGCGTGATAGGGCCACGCATTGCAAAAGGCAACTGTCTGAAGAGGCATTCGCCACCTCAGGCATTGCAAACGATACCACTGAAAGTTCAGTTATCGTTAGGCCGTCCGTAGGACATTCGTCCATGTGACATGGCAAAAAGGCAACTGTATGAGGAGGCATTAGCCACCTCACACATTGCAAACGATAGCACACAAAGTGTAGTTATCGTTAGGCCGTCCGTAAGACATTCGTCTACGTGACCTGGCTTGCGAGGAAGGCTGAACAAGCATCCGGCGTCCATTCGCCACGCCAAAGCACCATGTTCTCGGCAGCTGCTTGAGTTGTCTTGCCATAAGACCCGCCAAGAAGTTTTAGGCTGTAGCGGTGGTGTGGCAGCACGCCCAGGACCTTGTAGGGCCCCCGCATACCGGAGTCCAGTTTTCCAGTAGACTGCGATGACTTGTTCAAGAATACAAAGTCGCCAACGGTGAAAGTTCGGGGCTGCCGACGACCATCGTTGACATAGGCGTCTTGGCGTTGCTGGTTAGCGTCCAGTAGTGCAGACGCTCGCTGTCTCCTGAGAATCATTAAAGCTTCTCGGTTCGGATTATTATTATGCAAGGCGACATCGCGTACCAGAGACCTGATGATTGGAGTCGCGGCATCTATTCCCACGAGCAACTGAAGAGGCGAATTTTGAGTTGTAGCTTGTTTGGTTATGTTAAGGGTCAGCTGCACTTTCCAAAGGACATCGGACCATTGCCTGCCCTTGTTCCCGACTTCAACGCGCAGCATATTGAGAACGGTACGGCAGTACCTTTCCGCCTGTCCATTCTCACGGTGCACGCCAGGAGTTATGAAGTGCACCGTACTACCCAATTCACTTACCCACTGTTGGAATGCCATACTTTGGAACATTCTACCGCGGTCACAAACAATTGTTGCTGGGGTTCCGAATAATGATACAGCATTTGAGAAAACCCGCTTTAACTCATCGGTGTCTTGTCGGTATAGTGCGTATAGTAGGCAATACTTAGAAAAAGCATCTATGACTATAAGGATGTACTTGAACCCATTGGAATCAGGGAGAGGCCCAAGGACATCAGTATGTATCACAGAAAAAGGAATTTCTGGCTTAGTCCAGGACTTTATGGGTAATAAGGGAGCTTTTGGCACCTTTTTATGTGCTAGACATGTAAGACAGTGACCTATATATTTTTGAACAAACTGTCTAAGCCCCGGGAACCAAAAATGGCGCAAAATTAGGTCAGTGGTTCTGTCAATACCAATATGTTCATGATCATCATGGAATATTCGTAACAAACTAAGCCTATGACCCTTTTCATCCTGCCGGGATGTTCCTGCAATAAAATTGCCCCGAATCCAACAGAACTGGCATCGGTATGCAGTTCGTTAGGTAGTTTGGGATCAAATATCGCCAACACAGGCTCGTTAGTCAAACATCGTATTATGTAATCACGAGCAGTATCCTGATCTGTACCCCAAACAAACGTTTCGCCCTTTTTAAGCAGTTTGGATACACATGCTGTTTCAGAAGCGTACCCATCATATCTCCTAAAATAGCCTGCAAAACCCAGAAACTGGCGAACCTCTTTAACGTTGGTAGGTTTTGGTTACTTAACGAGAGCCTCAACTTTACTAGGGCTCGGCCGCTCCTGAACATGTCCAATCAGCCGTCCTAGGTATTCTACTTCAGTGTCCAAGAACGTACATTTTTTTAAATTGAAAGAAAAGCCTGCATCTGTTAGGGCACGCAGAACTTCTGTCAAGGTTTTAAGACTTTCATCGATAGAATTGGACATAATCAGTACGTCATCTATGTACGTCAGAACCCTACCAGTGTCAATAAGTGATTTGATCTTTCTTTTACCGTGATGACATTAAGTGTGCGGTAGTCGACACACATTCTATCACTCCCGTCCTTTTTCTTGACAAGAATGATAGGACTGGCATAATCCGAATGTGATTCACGAATGATACCCTTGCTAAGCAGATCATCAATTATTTCACGAACCCTGCTCTTTTCATCCAGTGACAATTTATAAGAACGATGACAGATCGGGTTTGGAGAAGTTAATTTGATTTCCATACTGCCAGTGTTCACTGTGGAGGTTGCTGTGCCGGTAATAAGTGATTTAGAAAATTCATTTATGATTTTTAATAATTGCTGTTTCTCGTTACCCACTAATGGCGTCTTTATGTTGTCAACCTCCAGAGTGGTCACGTGCTGTACGGTAAGCGAGGTACCTGACCTAATTAGTCGCTGTTGGTCATTAGTTCGGACATAAGTCAGTCCCTTTTTATTTAAAACGTCGGTACCGATCAAAATTGGTGCGTTGATGCAATGATCTGACACTACATAGAGATCTACCTCCAATGAAACTTCGGGTAATTCTACAATGGTAGTAACGTATGAGGTAGACTCAACGTCTTGACTGCCTATTCCTCGCATAAGGCGATAAGTAGGAACGCGATTTAAATTAAAATGCTTCAAGCATGATTCAGAAATCAATGAAATATCAGACCCACTATCGGTCAATATATCAACGGGTACCTTTTGTACCACCGCTGGCATTACGGTTTTGCACTTTGACTCGATTCTAAGCAAAAATTTACACTCTCAACGTTCTTATCGTTTGAAGCTTGCGAACGTTGTTTTTGAAAGCAATTATCAGCCGTGTGGCCATTACGTTTGCAGAAGGTGCAAAATTTATTCGACCTATTCAAAGGGAGCAATGGCAGTAGATGTGGAAGCGAGAGTATCCTGAGGGCACATTGTCGTCTCGTTCTTAGGCTTTTTAGGGCAGTACCACTTTTTATGACCAGTTTTGCCGCAAATGGCACATACATCACTTGAACTGGGTGCCACACGCTTCCTCGGGTTAGACGATCCTACATAAGTGGACGAACGGGCAGTATTATTGGAGAGACGCAAATCGGCTTTAGGCTTAACATAAACTGATAGGAAATCTACCAAATTATTTAACTGCAGTTTGAATCACCTCGCAGACAATTACCTATACGGCCTAGGCATTCCCGATCACCCCAATTATTTAATTGTTGACCTCGATCGACCTCTGCGCACCACTCGTCAAAATCATGTACATTTGGATCAAATGGCGATATGTAAAATTGTTGCGACCTTACTTGAAATAAAGCAGGCAAAGCTCCAATAATCCTGCTCGTTACGTCCACCTCCTGCGCCGGGCGGGTGTCGTCCAATTGTGCTGGCCCCGGCGTGACCGTCGCCGTTGTCGAGCCCTCGGTCCGTTCAGCAGCAGCGGTAGGCCCATCTAAAGCGAGAGGAAAAGGCGGGTGGCGCTCTGTGTGAGACGACGGACTAGGTGAAACCGTTTCCGATGGCAACCTACCTTCGATGGCAACTTATCGATCGATAATTTGGCTAAGTGCCACGTCGCGCGAATTATCGCGGCGTCCGTACGAGCTGTTTCGACGCCTACGAGAAGAGCGGAACAATGTTTCACGATTCCTATCATCATTTCGTGTCTTACCGTCACGTGGTGGTACAGTGTGGTGACGAGTTACCAATTCGCCACGTTCCGGAGACCTACGTTTAGTACGTGGTTGGTGACATTCTCTTGGACGAGAAGAACGACCTGACATCTCGAAAACACTTACTTTGTAACGTACACACCACAATAACTTCAAACAGTAATCACTTAGAAAAATACGCGGTAATTAGTGACGCAGGGCAAGTTTTTACATTTAAATAACGAAGCGGATATGTAAAGCAGAAAATACGTGAGCTATAGTGGTCCAATCCCACTTCTGATATTAGAAATCAGAAGTGGTAGGAATTTTTAAAAAATAACAAACAACCTATCTGAGATATATTATTACAAACTGGAGGTAGGTACTACAAATATTTTAACACTATAAGTATCTAAGTAAAACGTCCGTCGCCTCTGAGCGCTGCCCGAAAAGTGAACCCGAGTCTACTTCGTCGCTCGTATTTATAGGGCGTTGCCATGTTCGACTTCTGTGGTGAAAGTATTTGGTAACAGTATAATATAGCCTATATAAATATAGTTATATATATATATATATATATATATATATACCTATATAAGGTGACTATTAATTCATAACAATACTGTGGCGGATGTTGTAGAATCGATAACTGAATGTGATCCACTCATAATTAATTTTCACATAAACAAAATGAATACTAACTATTGCCTAAGCTGTGGCGCGTTGACTTTGAGAATGATAGCGACGACAACACTCGCGGCCGCCGTGGACTAGACTCACACATACACACACGTTCTAGGTATTCTAACGCATTGCGAGGGCAATGAACTCGGTAGATATAATTCAGCTGTTTCTTGTTTGACGGACGCAGAAGCGGTAGCAATGGCGAGGCGGTGCGGGCCAAGTAGGTATTAGATGGTAAGTAATAGGATGATTGATCAAAGTGGCGAGGAAATTTTCAACTGGCTCTCAATATCCGCTACCAGGGTTCACTTTTATCCGATACATAGTTAGGTACATCTCAAAATAGTGTTCACGACAAAGATGAAAATTCTTAAAGTAGTAAACTTACCCATTAAATCCAATAAATCAAGATGTAACGTTTGTGCATCAAAACACTTCACAGGAGGCTCTGACATTTATCATTTGATAATTTTCATCGACAATCGATTTTAAAAGTTCCTCGTGCCTCGCAAGATCCGAGAATCTCTTGAAATGAGTAGACGTCCAAACTTTAATAGAGACGGAGGGTGGTTCTTGTCACCTACTTGGAAGCCGTGTCTTCATGGAACTGTTTTGGATGATAAGGACGGGTCTAGTGGAGATGTAGTGAGTTCTTTTTGCTGGGAAGTTCCCCATGCCAGCCGGGATTTCATCATCAGCGACGAAGAGGATTCGCATGAGAACTCGACTGCATCCCACTCCTTGCACCAACCGATGACGTCACGCGGGCTACGACCTGCCGCCCGCAGTGCTAAGCGTTACGTCAACGCGGGCGTCCCGAGCTCTCCTTGAAAAAGACCACCGAATGTGGTTGAAACTATAGTCGGAACTATCTGATTGATTCATGTGAGTTATCCCGTATTATTTACTAAAATGAGTGAAAACCACGTAAGTTTTCATAATAAAACTACTAAATAGTTGTTCCATGCGGGGTGCCGGGGTAGATTATGGCAAATCTACCCTTAATGGTGGCTTTGTTCAGCAGTGGACGATCTGGCTTTAACATTACTTAATTTAATGACTTTTACATGAGTACCATCAAAGTTATTCAAATGGTTTTGGACTATTTACGAGCAGTTGTGAAAAAAAGGAGCTAATTGTTACGTTCCAAAATTTTGTCTCCAATGGATGGAGAAGGAGGAATGAATAAAGTTCGTTTCTTGCATAATATTCGGACAACACCTTCTATTTCAGCACAGAGAGTATGTTTGGTTTAAGTTTAAGTGCTTCAAGGTGTAGTGTGATCTTTATAAAATACTACTTTTCCTGGCGCGGCTCCGCCCGCGCGCATGTCGGTTACCGCGCAAAAACATTAACCTCTTTTTGCACAGTTGGATAAAAACTTTCCTATGTTTTTTCCCGGGTCTCAAACTATTTCCATACCAAATTTCATTCAAATTGGTCCAGTAGTTTTGGCGTGAAAGCGTAACAGACAGACAGACAGAGTTACTTTCGCATTTTTAATATTAGTACTGATCTTTCCTTCTCCGACCTTTCCGTAAATCTATATATTTTTTTCATAATACACTTCAGAACATAATACAGAATTTGTTTTCCGTCCCTATCACTCAGGCGTATATTCTATAGCTCCGTATATTGTGCTTTACCTCTTTATGCAGTTTCACCGTATGGTAGCTTTTTGAGTTATTTCTTGGAACATTTTTGTTATAGGTAGTATATTATTGTCACAGCTTCTACAGATACTTGTATTGAATGTGGACAAAACAATTTTTTAATAAAGCGGTAATAGCTATGGAATGCCATCCCGCAGGTCCACGGTTCGATACCCACTGCCAGCTTGTGCTTCCGCATGGTAGGAGAGCATTTTGCGAATGCCCGTTTGGCTACCTACCACCCTCAAGAAGAAAATGAGTTGCCAAGCATCTAACGGCGTAGTAACGAAGGCGTAAGGCGAATCCGGTCAGACGCCTTCTCGACGTAAAAATACCGTAAGTTAAATTCGGTTCAAAATGTCTTTTAGTATTTGTCAAACTTACGTTAGTTTTTATCAATTGTACGGTGCAACCGCACATTCTCCCGCGTAAGCATTTTTGGCATCGTTCTAAGTAAACGACCAGTTCGCAATTAGCATCGATTCGATCGTATCGCGCGCGGCTCGCTATCATTAAATCACGTTTATCATTTTACCTATCAAATAAACATTTATATCAAATCAAGCATTTATTTATCATTTTATATATCATCTTAAGAATACGGTCTCGGACCGTACATCTTAATGGTCCTTCGGCGGTACAGGACCACATGTCGTTTTCGTTAGTCTTGTGTTGGAAAAACATTCCGTGACTATAACGTAATAAGTGACAGTGGTTCCGTAACACTAGTGAAAAGTGGTATCAGTTCATTACACATTTGCACCGGGTGCTCAGTATCTTGGACAAGACCAGGGTATCAGCAGGCAGGTGTACGTCAGCACTACAACAAGCAGCATCAAGGTCAGATCTTTCCTGTACTATCTTGTTGCATAATTAACATTATGGAAGATCTTTTAGCAACACAAAAACTACTCCATGAGTCTATCGAAACACTATTGCGCAATTTTAAAAAGGATGGGCGGGAACGAAAAACCCCCGAACTCATCAAACGGAAATTGGAGACTCTTAACCTTTACTGGCAGGATTTCCATTCTACGCACCTGCAACTACTAGACATAGGTGATCATAGTCACACCTATTTTACAAATGAATTTTACGAGCAAACTAAATTGTTGTACAGTAATACGCGCAAACATTTTGAATCATACTCCGCTGAGGTTGAATATGCCAAATTATCACGCCCAACTACTCCAATTATCAAACAGGCGACTTTACAACCCAGCACATCGGCAATAACACCATCAACAGCTTCACTTGGTGAAGGTGAGCAAAAATCTCAAGGCTCGTCTAGTAAACTGGATGAAATGCTGCGCAAGCAGTTAAGTCATTTCAAGGCTTTTGCACGTACGTTATCAGGTATTGACACAGATCTTATCACCTCAAAGTGGGAGTACGAGGATGCTCTCAAATCCATCGAAACACGGTGGTCAGCGATCGACTCTCTCCACTGGGACCTTGACAGTCAATTCGATGGCACAAACGAGGACTACGAGTCAATGTTTTGTAAGTATGAGAGAGAATATCAGTCTATCAAGAAACAGCTCAATACAAGTATGTGGTCGATGAAACATCGTGAGAAATTTACGCCCCCAATGGACCTTCAAACCTTTGGGGGTAGCTATCATCAATGGGTATCTTTCAAGGACCTTTTTATAGAGACTATCCACAACAACGGGAGTCTATCAAACGCACAGAAAATGCAGTTCTTAAAAAGTAAGGTCAATGGTGAAGCGGGAAAATTAATAATGCATTTAACCATATCATCCCAAAATTACGAAATCTGTTGGAACATATTAAACAACAGGTACAATAATAAAAAACTTATTTTTACATCCCACGTCAATCTCTTGACTAATCTACCTATCATGCAACAAGCATCTGCCGTCCAGCTAAAGAAGATCCATGACACTACGAACGAATGCCTCTACGCTATTCAAAACTTAGGGGTCAACACATCAACGTGGGATCCTTTGTTGGTACATATACTTTCACACAAATTAGATATCGAGACACATAATGAATACATACAATCATTAAAAAGCCCTAGGGAACTGCCAACCCTACACGATTTTTTGTCATTTTTGGAGGCCAAATTCACGGCATTGGAAGCTTCGAGACGCAAGGTCGAAAATATAAAACCAACCCAGCAACAACAATTTACTTCCAAACAGCATAACAACTATCAGTATCAAAAATCAACTTTATCAACACAGAATAAAGCATTGCATTCAAACACAACAAAATGCCCATTTTGCAAAAATGATCATCGCTTGTTTCAATGCAAACAGTTTCAAGAATTATCAGCGGAAGCGAAGCGCAGTACTATCACGAAATTCGATATTTGCAAAAACTGTTTGTATCCGCATTACGGTAATCCGTGCCGTTCCGACAAACGATGCCGCGAATGCAACAGTAATCATAATACGATGCTTCACGACGTTTATTCTAGAACTTCGAAGTTGACACCTCAACTTCAATCAACAACATCAAATGCAACGTCAACAGGAACGGGTTCCGCTCCACGTGTTTATAATGGTCACATTTCGTCATCAGCACAAAATAATAGCACAGAAACTTTGCTAGCCACAGCACAAATTCGGGTAAAAAAGTCAAATGGTTCTTATGAGGTGTTGCGAGCTCTGATCGATCCAGGGTCTCAAACGTCTCTCATTACGGAGAATGCCACACAACAGCTAGGGCTGCCTCGTCGCTATTGTAAGGGAGTCATAACGGGAGTTGGGACAAAAGAAAATAATTGCAAGGGCATTATCAGCATCGCATTTGCATCAATGTATGATGATTATCAGTATCAAACAGAAGCATTTATTATGAAATCACTCGTAAACAATCTCCCTAATCAATCATTTGAAAAGCCATCGTGGGCGCATTTGGATAACTTGCAATTAGCCGACCCTACATTCTACATTAGCGGAAAAGTAGATTTACTTTTAGGAGCAGACGTTTACGCCGACATTATTAAAAGTGGTATTATTAAAATTGAAAACCACCCCGTTATTCAAGAAACGCAACTAGGGTGGATACTTTGCGGTAATATCAAAAAAGGTCTACAATGTAACGTTGTCATCACTAACATTGACGATATTAAACAATTTTGGGAAATGGAAGACATTAATCAGGAACAAAGCTTATCAGTAGAGGATTATCAATGTGTACAGTATTATCAGGCAACAACAACACGAAAGGAGGATGGCCACTACGAGGTCAGACTACCGTTAAAAACAGAACAACTATCAGAGAAATTAGGCGAATCCAAGAACATCGCTATTGCTCAATTTCGTCAGCTAGAAAGGAAGTTTATCAGACGCCCTGACATAGCACTTGACTACAAATCATTTATCAACGAATATAAAAAACTAGGACACATGATAAAAAGTAGCGACAACCCTACATTACATTGTTATTTACCACACCACGCAGTACACCGCACTGACTCAACAACTACCCCATTGAGGGTCGTTTTCAATCCTTCCATGAACACTACATCAGGTTACAGCCTGAATCAACTGACCTATCGCGGGCCGAATCTTCAAAAGGACCTCCTGGAATTAATTTTGAAATGGCGTCAATTCGAATTTGCATTCACCGCGGACATAGAGAAAATGTTCCGACAAATTTGGCTACATAGCGACGACCAAGCATTTCACAAAATCATATGGCGAGATGACGTCACTCAAAGATTGCAGGATCATCAACTAACAACGGTTACATATGGAAGCAAATCGTCGCCGTTCTTAGCTATGATGACTTTAAAACAATTAGCTAAAGATGAAGGTCATAAATTTAAAAACATTAGAGCAGCGATGGTTTTAGAAGAAGACTTCTACATGGATGACCTATTGAGTGGAGATCACACTATGGAGTCAGCAATACAGCTAAAAAATGACTTAATCAATTTACTCAAATCAGGGGGGTTCAACTTGCGTAAATGGGCCTCAAATAAACCTGAATTACTTGACAATCTAGATAACGATCAATGCAGTCAAGAAATATTTCAGTTCAGACAGCAAGATTCAACGAAAACTTTGGGATTAAGGTGGCATCCGCAGGAAGATCATTTCACGTTTGAATTAAAACAAGATGAATCATCACCGAAGTTAACAAAACGTGTATTACTGTCCCAGATATCAAAAATATTCGATCCTATGGGATGGCTCTCTCCAGTAACAACTACTTTGAAACTACTATTTCAACAAGTTTGGGCGAGTAACATTCAATGGGATGACGAAGTATCAACCGAAATAAATAACGAGTGGACAAAAATAAAAAATGAGCTACCAAACATAAACAGCGTGAAGGTTCCTAGATGGATTAAAACAAATAAAAATGATGTACTTGAGCTACATGGCTTCAGTGACTCAACAATGAGAACATACTCTTGTATCTTATATTGCAAAATCAATAAGCCAAATCAGCAATCTACGGTAGTAATGGTAGCAGGAAAAACAAAAATCGTACCTGAAAAAAGAAACGTATCATTACCAAGACTGGAATTATGCGGAGCATTGTTACTATCGAAACTTCTTATCAAGGTAAAACAGTCTTTATCAAATCACAACATTAAATTATTCGGCTGGACAGATTCGACGGCAGTACTTGGATGGCTCAACGGGGACACCGACAAGTGGAAACCCTTTGTAGCTAATCGGGTCAAACAGATCGTCGATGTCATTCCAGCAGACTGCTGGCGTTATGTAAAATCAGCGGATAACCCTGCAGACCCCGCCAGTAGGGGACTGACAGCATCAAAATTGGTTCAGCATCAGCTATGGTGGAACGGGCCAACATGGTTACCCTCATTCGACCCTCAAAAATCAATTGAGCCATCTAAGTACACTACGAACATGGAGATGAAGAAGCAAACAAATGTATCAACAGCATCATATCAAGGAAACATAGGCCAAAACATTCTTATCAATGAGCTACTTAATAAATACAGTAATATGACTCGTGTCGTCCGTGTTCTTGCATGGGTACTGCGAATGACACGTCATAGTGACGTCAAACTGCCGTACTTGACACTACACGAATTGAATGCGGCTCACAATAAAATTATCAAATGCGTTCAAGAAACGCACTTTATTGAAGAAATTGCTAATCTGCGGGAAAATAAACCATTGCATCATAAAAGCAAAATTCTCAACTTATCTCCATTTTTGGATAAGGAGGGACTTTTGCGGGTATCAGGAAGGCTTAAAAACGCCAACCTCAGCGACAACAGAAAGCACCCGCTTATCCTCCCAAATGATAGCATAATAACACCTTTGATTATCAATCAAGCTCATCATCAAACATTTCACGGCGGTGCACGCCTCACTACACAAGACGGTCGGGTTCGTGTAGTATCAGTCAGAACAAAAGGCGGTATCATCAAACGGCCGATCGTCAAACTATCAATTCTACCGGTTCAACAAAACACGTCAACAGAATCTGAACCACAAAATGAGCAACCATCAGTCGAAACAAAACAATCCGTCAAAAAAGGGAATCAAAGATCGGGCATTTTATCAACTCTATTATCAATCTTTCTCATACTAAACATGCTTACATCAGTATTGGGCTCATACAATTTCACGGCTTTAAATAACGAGAAGGCACTTTACTTCGATAAGATCGCAAATATGCAAATAATCAGAGACGACTGGAAAATCATCGTGTATTATGACATGGCACCATATTGGGAAGGAAGGATGGCTCTCGACAAGTACTTAAAAAATACAATCAGATCATGCGATAATGCGGAAGACAACATGAAATTATACTGCAACATTATATCAACACAATTAACACTTGGCTTCTCCGAACTTAAATACTATGATCAAATGTTATTGAATCAGCAGTTCTCGGCGTACTATAGACGTCGCACGCCCCGAGGTCTTATCAACGGTGTGGGTTACATCGCTCACAGTCTGTTCGGCGTATTAGACGAAGAATTCGCAGAACAATACAAACGTGATATCGCACTCGTAAATGATAATCAAAGACATATAGCACTATTATGGAAAAATCAGACTTCAATTGTAGAGGCTGAGTACAATTTACTGAAACGGACAGAAGAATCAATGAACAAACAGAACATTATGATCAGTCAGCACCTAAAAAATGTAGAAAATGCAACTAACATACTAAACTCCGTACTGCATAGTCAAGCTAAAACTGACGAATTCATATTGTCAGCCATGATTACCAGCAATATGTTATCAAAACTTAACAGCATACAAGAAACCTTGCAAGATATTATAACAAATATTTACAACGCCAAATTTAACATTCACTTATTAACACCAGAACAGCTTCAGACAGAACTCAACATCATATCAGGGCAGCTACCCCGAGACCTGTCTTTACCTATTATCAACATACAAACCGACTTAAAAAATATATATCATCTTCTCCGGGTGAGAACCAGAATGACCAAAGCACAACTCATTTTCGAAGTCAGGGTTCCACTCGTCAGCAGGGAACGCTTCGAGATTTATCATTTAATACCAATTCCCCGACATATAAATAAAAACGTCATCAGCATATCCCCGGTGTCCGATATCCTAGCGATAAACCTTAGGAAGGATACCTTCGTACCCATTTTAGACATCAAATCCTGCGTAAATTCCGACCTACATACTTACCTTTGCCACGTGCAAGGTCCCATATATAACATCGAATCAGATAGTAGCTTATGTATCAAAGATCAGAAAACAGAAAACTGCGTGAAAACCACATCGACATGCACAAACAAGTGGAGAGAATTAGAAGTACCTAATACGTACCTATATTTTTGTTGCGAGTATTGCACACTTCGAATCATATGTGAAGATCAAATATCAGCCGAGAAAATAGTTGGAGCAGGAATTATTAGCCTGAGTGAAAACTGCCTCATAAGGGGTGATGATTTCACCATATATTCACATCAACAGACTTCTTCAATTTTGAACATACAACCGAAGATATACACACACGAAATTGCGCCAATCAACAACATCATTAATGTCACTGTGTCAATCCTGCCAGGAGACCCGGAAAATACCACAGATGGACAATATCACCTTCAGATCATTAAACAGCAAATAGAGCAAATGAAACAGGAAACTGCACAATTAGACCACATATCATATCATGATGTTCATCATTATACGGCCATATACGTAGTGATGGGTATAGCAGTCTTCATTGGAGCAGCGTGGGCGTGGCGGCGCGTGGGACGTGTCCGCGCCGCGCGCTTGGAGCAGCCTGCTCCACCGGCGGCGGCGGCGGCGGCGGCTCGCCAGCCGCGATCTGTCGTCTTTAGTGCACCCAGTGCTAGTGCTGTGTATAGTGAAGTGGCAAGGCCCACTTTTAAGCCAAATAGTAGTGAATTTGAAATGTGTGTTGTGAGTGATCGGCAAGATAAGGCTTCGTCGCCTATATTGCATAGTGTCGTATTCCCTCGCGATTAGATATTAAATTTCACTTCAAGCTATCATTGTCAGTATCACCTTGTAATAAAAATATTGTTTATCACCTTGTTATCACCTCATTTCATCTCACACTCATCTCGCGGCCGGGAGCATGTACGGTGCAACCGCACATTCTCCCGCGTAAGCATTTTTGGCATCGTTCTAAGTAAACGACCAGTTCGCAATTAGCATCGATTCGATCGTATCGCGCGCGGCTCGCTATCATTAAATCACGTTTATCATTTTACCTATCAAATAAACATTTATATCAAATCAAGCATTTATTTATCATTTTATATATCATCTTAAGAATACGGTCTCGGACCGTACATCAATTATCTAACAGTATGTTCCGGAAGCAATCCTTGAGAGCCAGTAAAATTAGAGGCACATGAGACCTAACAACTGTATGTCTCAGGGTGACGGCCGCAGTGCAATACGTCACTTGTGACGAAATGCATTTGAATATTTGATAATAACCGGTGTTTCTCCGGTTATTATCCGGATAGTCAATATACACAATATTAGCCCTCATCTATTGAATCTGTAGATCGGATATGGCGCTTCAATAGTAAACTGTCGACGTTTTTTTAGTACTAAGTTGTTTTCTATTACCTTAACATGACACCCTAATATCCCCATACCCTAATATATCACCTATACCATACAAAAATAACATTTTCATCCATTTAGTTTGAGTGGATCAAACACCGAAATGTAAATATATTTTTACAGATTTTGACGGTTTTTGTTTTAAAATCCAGTTTATTTGATGTAATCTCTAATCAACATATAATTTTCTTGGTACCAATGCAATCCTTATCATATTTGATTTACGGGAAAAGAAATGAAAATAGACCTTTGTATAGAAAATTTTACAGGAAAAGGGGTTTGAACAGACGACGAAAATGGCGGAAAACAGCAATTTTTTTTTCTTATTTTTTTTCTGTAACTATTCCACCTGAAACTTCATTTTTTCTTATAATACGAATATTTACTATAGTTCTTTACCCATGAATTATTCCAGATTGTTAAGATAAATATTTCAAAAGTAGTAACGAGATTAAAACAACGCAATTTTTTTAAAAGAATTTTGGCGGGAAAACTCTATGGTAGCGCATTTTTTTTTATTCAAAAACTATAACTCCTATTACTTTGTTTCTTCTTTTGATATGATTATTTATATGTAATCTATACATCTGAATTATTTCAGATGCTTAGGTTTAGTAGTTTAAAAGTACTTACGAGATTATTTATTACGTAAATTTCCATCGGCGAGTGTTTGCGCGGCAAAATGTATCGAGTGAAAGATATTTATTTTCATTTCACGATTTTTATAACTTCTCGTTACCGTAACGTGATGTGGTTTCTGAGTTGTATTGCCAAGGATACTAGCTTACTAACAACGATTGAATAATAACGATCGGATTAATACAAGCTTTACACTAAACCTTATTTTCAGAGGACCGGAAATCCGTTCGCGACACACAAGAGGGACAAATAAAAATATATATAAAAAACTTTTCAATCCTTATCCTTTTAATTTCTTTTAACGTAGTTATTGAATTGTTCTGTATATATACATGCAAAATTACAGCTTTCTAGGTTCATTACTGTAGAAGTAGTTACGGGATTATTATTAAATGACGTAATATTTTGGCGCCAAAATGTAATTAGAGCTGGTTTTAGATTTGATAAAAATATTAAAAATACTTTATGATATCTCAGAAAAATATAGATTTTTTCTCGTATAGCCAAGGATCCATCCTTACGCAAACCGTTTGCATTATGAAAATTAGACTTACGCAGATTTTATGGTAAATTTGTAAACACGACTATTGACCGACAACCGGCTAGCCGGTTTATACAGATGCGATTGACATCATAATACTTACCTACCAAGAACAAGTGTTTTTCTTGAGTAGCGTAAACGGAGGAGAGCTCCTAGTAGTAATAATGGTTTGCCGTGTAGGTTAATAGAAGCAAAACGCATTTATAGTATGAATGAGGTGAGATTAAATTAAAATTCAGAAATGTTTACCAACCTAATTTTCGATAAACCGGTAGTTATGAGAAACACCGATTAGTCTCCGGTACCCATCCCAACCGGTGATTATCCGGTTTTTTGAGAACCGGTGCACACCACTACTATGCAACACATAAAATAACTGAATGATAAAAATGACAGTTTACATGCAGCGCGTTTCAAGCTTTAACCGATGGATAGGCTAAATCGATGACTGTGAAACGCAAAGATAGTGTTTTATTTATTAAATATGATCTGGGTAGTAAAACCGGAACTTACTCGGACATTCTGAAACAGGCCCTAAATCATACATTGAATATTGGCATTCCCATAGCAGATCAGTGAAACCGCTGTAATCGCGGATTAGGTTTTCCAACCAAATTTATCCAAATTATATTTTCACGCTCTCATGCATGAGCCAATGTGGTACCTAGTTTACATATTGAAACGCAATTATTGTCCATTAGTGTAGGTATACCACGTACAAGGTGGACCGACGACATCATGAGAATCACGGGAGCCGATAGTAATGGATAATTGCCGTTCATTATGGTATTTAAAGAGGCGTCTGAGAACTGCGTCACTTAATTTGTATAGGTAGGTACTGCGTGTATATAATAAAAAATTGTGATCCGAAGGCAAATAGGCAACTTAACTTATTATTTTATTTTTGCTTTCTTTACGCATGCTCGCGGATAACATTACAATATTGAAACAATGAGAGGAAAAAATATAGTCATGTGCCGGATTCGAACTTGCGCCATCCACCCATACAGCGGGGGTATGATCTGACAGCTAAGCCAGCATGACATAGTATGACTCGTGTCTAATTTTTTCTCTCGTTCTTAGCCATGGTATGGGGATGAAGCAATCCCGTCAAACCTGAACACAGTAATGCCAATATTACTTCTAGGCCGTAGATATACCCAAGCGGCACCGAAGCAATATAATGGATGGATACAGAATTTGAGTATTAATGTTTTATATAACCGGCTGTACTCACGCGTATTGGTCGAGATTGTCGACCTAGGTTTCGGGCATATCCGATGCCCTTCCTCAGGTGAGTTTACGCGTCTAAATCGCGGCGACGACTCCGCGTAACTGAATTTGAGTAGTCTGAATATGAGGTATAAAATTAGGCATTATAAACCGCGTTAAAGTTCTTGTTTCGTTTATTTGTGATACAGGCTTTAGTTTTAGAATGGCATAATAGCCACATTATATTATGTTGCCTATGAGAAATATAATTGCATTTTATGGGCATGGGAAACAGATTATTGCAGTGCATAATATAAATCAAGTGCAGCTTTAATACAGCTTGTGCCAATACAACAGTCGAATAAAACTGTTAAGTAGTACTTATAACCTGTAAAAAGAACATGGTAAAGAGATAAAATGGTGCCAACAATTGGTGCAAACACTGATTTGCATTGAAATCTAAAGTGCTCATCCTGGCATCGATTCTTTGTAAACATGTAAAATTATCTTTCCTTAAAATTTTATCTTGTTAGCTAGCTTTCAACCTTACGTAGGTAATAACGCTAGACCATAACATAATAATATGCTGGAACCGCTGGGTTAATATTGACTTCGTTAAGTTAAATTTGTGATAGTCTGATTAGTTAGTAATATAAAAGTATTCTGTTTCCAAGATTTTCGGTTAGTTACGATAAAAAATGCACGTGAATACGCGTAACTATAAGAAGCTAGTTATTGACTAGATTTTAAGCTGGTTATAGGACTTATAACTAAAGAACTATATGGATTTAACTATAAGAAGTTGGTTATTGGCTGGTTGTAGGACTTATAGCTTGTAAAAGTTCTTTAGCCTGAGTTTGTGCAGATAATTTCTTTATACAATATGATTCGTTTTTTATGGGATAGGAGATGTAACTGATGGTAAGTTATCACCGTCGCCCACAAACATCCGTAACACTCCGTGTCCTAGAGGTCTCTCCGTGTTACGGAGAGACCTCTAGGTCTCGAGGATGCGTTGCCGGCCTTTAAGGAGGGAATATGCTCTCTTCTTGAAGGTTCCTAAGTCGTATCTGTTCAGAAATACTTCACCTGGTAGCTGGTTCCATAATGTGGCAGTGCGAGCTAGAAAATGCGAAAAGCGCAAGGTTGTGGCTTTCTAGACGTCGACATGAAACTGATCATGCATTATCGGGAAGTCCGATGGCGAAATTGAGCTGCAGGTAGTAAATTGAACAGTTCCTCAGAACACTCCCCGTGATTATAATACTTTCTAACAGCTGGCATTAAAATAACACCGTTGTACAATTAAGCGCTTTATACTTTTATTAATGGTCATTATATAGCATCGAGCATTATTGAAGCTTAAAGAATTTCCTGGTTTCCACTTTATCCATTATATGTTTTTTGTGTTACTTGGGTAGTTGTGGCCGATACTTCCCCGGATGAACTCATTAACAAAGAGGTCTACTGCTACTTAATGCATTATGAGGTCATATACCACAATCGAGAAGCCCCTCATCTCTATTTTACCTCAAACTTTTCTATGTACGATTGTTTGTGCTTAGCCCAATCTCGATAAAACTAACCTTAACAACTACAAGCTAAGAATTTTAATAAGCATCAATTTTGAACCCAGCATTGAATATCAGTTCTTACTTTGAACTTTCCCTTTAGAGATTTTTCAAAGTAAGTACTTATATACGGGAACTAAACAAATTTCAGCTTCAGACTACTGATGTATGGTGCTTTTTACCCCCTTCATGCCTACTACAAGTTTTCATTATAATCAGAAGCTCGTCCCATAGGTACCTGTTGCCACATTCTCCCATTAAAAATGCCGTGAAATTTCTCATACTTCCCAATGAAATTTGAGTATTACTTGGAAAGTGTCTAGAGAGAAGCGGAGTTCTAAGACATCTGAAGTCCGTAGACTACACAGGGTTTCCTTTGACGTTAGCTAGTTTGTTGGTGTAGCAAGGAGCTGTGTCATGTGAAGCGTAGAATGCAAAACGCGCTCGCTGGGTATCAGAACTTAGAAAAGTTAGACTCTCAACTTTAAGGCGAGAGATGATGCGGTGTATTTGTAATACTTACAACTACCTACCAACCTACCGTGTAACCAACATCTGTTAAAAGAATCAAAGTCTATATAGGAATACTCCGTCCATAAAATCAGGTTTTGAAATTCGGTTGCATATATTACTCTCTTGCCTTTTTTTACTTTGCCATAATACTTTGTCTTGGTCTGTGTTTTGGGAAGCTTAAAGATACGCAAAATTTCTACTGTGTGTTTTTGTCCTCCGTATAAGGAACAAACATTAAATTATATATATTCCGATGCAAACATTATCGCACCATATTTAGACTTTTTTGATGTATCTGGCTGAAGCCATGGAGGATAGGCTGAAAGTTTTACAAAAAGTAGGAAGTAAGGAACTTTCTAATTTTTTTTCTGCTCAGATACATTGCATGCAAATTAGCATGAAAAAAATTTTAGACACGTGCCCTAGCGTCGCAGATTTTGCTAATGTTTTAGCTGTTTCTGTGTGGTGGTCTTTGACATAAAAATAAATTACAATATTCGAATATCTATGTACATGGTATAGTACTGTACGAGTATGTAGATGGCTTTAGCCTTTACCTACTTCATTATCTATTGTACAAACCAACCACTGTAAAACCTAACCACGGAAGCTCATTTTCAAAAACAAACTCAAACTGCGAACAACATATCAGGAGGGCTGAGTTTGCAGCAGAGCGTTATCCTCATGAGAAATTAACCGTTCCATTAGTTTTAATTCACTCGCCACCCGAGAGGCTTCGTTATTTCTCTTATATTCGTATAAAAATGCGCTAAAACATTGCCATTGCGCTCAACTGCAAAATAAAACTGAGATATGGGTGTGCGTGTAGTAAGGTTAATTCTTAAGGGGATATACACCTTTTAAAAGACGGGCATTTATTTTATGGACGATTTGTGTCAAAGTCATCTTTTATTCAATTTAGGTGTCTACACCGTCGTATACAGGGTTATTGGTAAAATGCTAACAACCTCTTAGGGTTGACTTCTGCTACTACAGTCGGTACCCCCATCACGGTTAGGTGCTCATGAGGTGTGGATGCCCTCGTGTTCAGGGGCATCCCACGAAGCGGCATTGGGGGGGAGTTATTCCCAGAAGCTGGGCCCGTTTAAGCGGACAGCGACGGCGATGGAGGCTGCGGTTGAGAGCGCGAGTAACCCCGCGGCTGACAGATTTTCTACTAGAGGTTGGTCGCTAGCCAGGTAAGCATTTTCAAAATACCTTACGACCATATGGTGAAGCTCAAGCCCACGGTGGGAATTGAACCATGGACCTGGGGCAAGGCCGTCCATAGCTATTCCCGTTCGACTATCATTGCATCAGGTAAGTACGTCAGTTTTTTTATTAAACCATAACTTCGAAATTTTAGAACAGCTTTGGATGTATGCGATACCGCATTACCAAGAACTTTATTTTGTACAACAACTATCCAACTTAACAAGGCTACAACTCAGACACCATTGATGATACACCATGATCACAAATTGGATAAGATTTTATTATATTATATTATGTTAGATTTCTTTGACAGCTCTTTTGCGCTTATTTGAAAAGATTTTCTATTGAATCGTATCACCTTGATGTTAAGATATGACTAGCCTAGTGTCAATTTCTTTGGAGTTATATCTGAAAATAATGGACCTTGACCCGTATATCTTTGACAACTGTCATCAGATGTAAAACTATCATTGGGATCCAGTACTTTTGATAGTATGCAACTAATAGCCTTGTAACAGCTGACATCCGAAATAAATCTTACTACCTATTAGAAAAATTATTTCTATAAAGAAAGATTTAAGAGAAGACTGTTACCGAGATATAGATAAACGCTTTGAAGTTTGACAGTTGTCATCCGAAACGAACCTATGCATATATTTATCAATAAGTTATAAAATACTAATACTAAGGCGATTGTTGGTGCTGCTAGTGTAGGATAGTAGGTTCTAAAATAATGCCTTTTGTAGTTTAACATCCGTTATCTACCATGAACTGTCAATTTGACAGGTGTTTCCTCTTAGACCTATTTTTAGGTTGAAAATAGCGCATTAAGAAAGCTTTACCGAAAAATTCCAAACCATCTATCCCTGGTTCGTGATTACGAGAATTTTACGCTAAAAGTTACTCTTATATTTTTCTGAAAGCCTAGTAATTAAGGTAAATATTACTTATATGTATATGTTTTATTAGAAGTTGTGTTCTTTCTATTTTACTAATAGTAGTGAAATGGGGATCATACTATCTCTATAAACTCATGGTGACTTATTCAGGTTTAATTTAATAGGTACTGTTGGTGAATTGAGATATATTTCATCCGATAATACCACTGGTAGTGATTTGAGACGTATTTAGAATAATTTGGCCACAGTGCAGTTGTGGATTCTGGCGTTTTATGTGCCATTTCATCTCTGGTGGCGAAGTTTAGTGGTGAAATGAGCCTAAGCGTCAATTATTACTGTTGTTCTATTTCAACAACCTAGTAAAATAGTGTTACGCGTATATCATAAGTTGCCGTCGTCGGCTGCATAAATCTATATACGAATACATCGATGTTAATGACGCAGCACTACGTTCTAGTGAGTTCCACCTGCACTATACCATATAAGTTTAAGTTTTCGTAGAGTAAAGACGACCTTATATTTTATATAATGATTCTGCAGTTATGTACTAATTCGTTCTGCGAAACATTCGGAATTATTGTAGGATCATCCTTTTATACAAATATAGACGTAAATTGAACCTAATAGTTTTTTCACTATTAATTTACAGTCGCAATTGAGTGGTCGCAACCTTAACAAAGGGCATAATCCCCCCATTTGTTCAGCCTTCAGTAGGCCCGTGGATATAGGGTGTAAAGAGTAATTTCGCGGGGTTATACGGAACAGCTCTCGTGCTCTCATTTTGATAGAGACGTCGAGTTCTTGTTAGCTCGTTTTGCGTTCTTGTTTTAGGCACTATGAGTCAGTGCTAAGTTTCGGGGCAGTGAGAGAAGATTGCTAGTCTGTCCTAGTTCTTTTATGTATAGTGATCCGAACCAAAGGGTCCAAAGTTTATTAACCGAGCAGAGTGAGATCTCTGTGGCAAGTTGCAGGCCTGAGCATTCCTATATAGTATGTTAGGTAGATACGTCATTTACGGGCGTCTCATTATATCTTCACTAAATTTCTAGTTCTTTTTTACTGGTGGCTTATCTTCAAATGTTCAAAATCAATGTATATAATTTTCTAGATTTTATTTGACTTAAATCTGTTGAGGGATTGTTTAGATATGTAGTTTTGAATGCGTAATGAAATTTAGTCATGTCATGTGTGTTAGGTATAAAAGATATACCTTTTAGAATAATAAAGAGTTGTTGCCATTTGAAACTTTTGTAAGTTTTTGATTGTTGTTATCTATATGTTCTATAACCATCTGGTACATACCTACTTCTGAGGTAATAGTGCGTAATAACGACCTGAGAGAACATAATATCTCTTTTATTCGCCTAACACCTTGAAAGTGTTGTCACTGAAACCAAACGTTCTAATTATGTACTCTTGGGTACGTACTTACCACTGTTTTGATAGCATTGTTGAAGCCTGCATCGTTCTATGTTTACATTACGACTTCGCAGGTTTAAGCTATCTTGGGTCATATTAAAAAACAGGAAAAGCTCACATTTACCCATTTACAGATCATAAAATATAGATCTTGTGCGAGAATGAACCTGCGTACCCCGCTCAGTCATCGAGATTGACTATAATATCATTCTTAACCATCATAGGGGATGACGGTGCCATCAACCAGAATACTTCAACAGACTAATTCAGAACAAAGAAAGTGCTTTTTCAGTCACTTTTCGTGATATTTGATGATATTTTCATTTACCCTTATGTATTTATAAATATATTTCAGCACTTCTTATAAACATTTTTTGAGTAAAAAAAATTCCATCTCTTCCGGGAATCGAACCCGCGTCCTCCGGTCATACCGACGGCGGATGCCTTTGCCAACAGCGCCTAGTGGTTAATTAACACGGTGGATTTCCCGATCAAATTTTGTGCTCAAATAATGCTCGCTTATAATGCAATAGTACTTGCTTGCAGTCTTGATAAAAAAATATAGAGTTCGATATACTTCTTTTGTTCACGACCTAATTTCAAAGCACGCCAATACAATTTTGAAGTACGTAAAGTTTTATGCATATTTAGCGCCAATCTTCTTTTATTAAAAACCTTACAAAGTTATACAAAACCCAGGACTCAGTAACATGTTTATTTCGTTCCAAAATATGCTACCGTTCATCTTCTAGTTGTAATCAAATATCTCCCCACTATAGTCAGCACCCATGTAGAAGACAATCAAATTAACGGGAGGTAGCCAGTAGAATATGCAGCCATCCAATTTGGTTTCCCTATACGTTCCCAACTAAATGAAAGTGAAGTCCTCTCATTTCATTAAACATGTCTATAATTTTTCCTGAAGTTTCATTACTTCGGTCGGGCAAGAGTCGGGCTTGTGCGTCCCGGTGTAAACGACCACCTTGGTCCGAGTTTACGAGCCGGCTGCAATATTGTGCGTGGAAACTTAATGAAAAGGAAACACCAGCTGAATTACCAGCCGACATACGTTAGAAAAAATCTTCTGAGACTGAATGGGAGGCTGTAACGGGCCGAAAATGTCGGGTCTGTTGTATGATCTCGGATTAACCTTGATGCGGGCTTCATCTCGTCATTGTATCCTTGCATATAGATATAGATAAGTATCTATGTGTAATTCACTGCCTACCCTAAAAAACAACTTAAAAATCATCAGTAGATATCACAAAATAATATTTGAATTTTTTCTTGTAGCTACTTAAACAGTCACTAACTAAATTCAAATAAAGTGAATAGGTAGTACTTGCAATGCTTACAATACATGACTACGACTGTCCATGAAACATATTTTCATAATTATAAGTGGCATGAAGTTTTAATCCTATACAAAACAACATGTAGTATATAAATCGCAATTTCGGCTAAAACAGCATAACGTATTTTTGCCAAGATTATTTAGTATCTTACATTTTAGCCTGCGCATGATGATGACAATAAGTATATAAGTATATTATGTTTATGAGTGTTGATTGTTGGTCATTGATTTGAATAGAAAATGCGAACTTTGTATTAACGATACTGCTCGCAATACCACATTGATAATAATTTCAATAGGTTCTTAAACATAGTAACGAAATTACGAACGCGCTTGATATGATGTGCGGTTACGCCTACGTCTGATGCTCGAATTGCTGTGCTGGTTGTGAAATGCGGTTTTGATATATATATTACATATTACACGAGTTTGATAGCAAACTCATAAAGTAGTTGACTAGCATCTACATATTAAATCAGCTTATGTAGGTAACTATTACAATTATTATTCTGTTATAATAAAATCTAAGTCAAAGGATGTGAGTAACTATAGTACGTTATGGCCGCAGCTTCAAATAACTTAGTACCTGCCTACCGTCAAGATTAAATTTACAAAAAATATAACTAAGCACTGAATTTTGATATACAACATACATTTAGGTAAGTATATATTACTGCATGATTTCTGTACAAAAGCAAATTTTTGGATGACTCGAATATTTTGTGTTTCATGTTTAAAGTTCTTCGCCAAAATTATGCTCGAATATAATACACTTATTCGAACACCAAAATACGTCTTCAAGCTTACATCTTGAAACTTTCTGCTTAAAAGTGTTTATGTAGACAATATAGACAAATATTCATGAAAAAATTAATTTTGATCTGATTTAAAATCTCAATGGAATTCCATTATATGTAGTGAACAAAATATTATAAATCAAGAATGCCTTTCCCAAAAATGTTGTCATCTCAGAAACAGTGGGATCGGCCCCTATGCGAGCTAACACGGAAAGATCTTTTAAATACGTGTTCTAGCATCGCAGATCGTGCTCGTATTCTCGCTGTTTCTGTGTGGGAATCCGGTCTTTGGTTACAGGCCATTCCTTCTTACAAAACTGGTAGCCTTATAGATCCATCCGCTTTTCGTCTAGCTATTAGCTTACGCTTGGGTGCAAGGTGTTGTGTTGCACATCACTGCCAGTGTGGTACTGCAGTTGATCAACTCGGTCACCATGGCCTCTCCTGCTCTCGAAGTGCTGGTCGAATTTCCCGCCACGCCAGCCTTAACGATATCATTCGCCGGGCTTTTACCAGCGCCAATGTTCCAGCTATTCTCGAACCGAATGGTCTGATGCGTGACGATGGTAAAAGACCTGACGGCATGACTCTGGTTCCGTGGAAGTTAGGACGGCCCTTAGTGTGGGACGCTACGTGCGTGGACACTTTAGCGCCGTCACATCTTTCTGAAACCAACGTGAGGGCTGGCGCTGCGGCTACTTCGGCGGAGCAACTCAAGCGGCGCAAATATGCTAACCTCGGTATGGGTTACATATTTGAGCCGTTTGGTGTAGAGACGTTGGGTCCGTGGGGACCGGGAGCTCATCGTATTTTCCAAAACCTATCTGAGCGCTTGGTCGATGCGACGCGTGATCAAAATGCTGGCACATATTTGGCTCAACGAATAAGCATTGCAATTCAACGGGGCAATGCTGCCAGCATGCTGGGCACGCTGCCAACTGGGAGTGGGCTGGAGCATTTGGACTGCCTATGAGTCTGCTATGACTTATAGGTGTCTAAATGCTTTTATTGTAGTAGCTGTAGTGTTGTATATAGTTCATAGTATTTTGTTTAATAAAGGCATACCGCCGGTAAAAAAAAAGAATGGCTTAATTTGTATAAAATTTTCATATACATCACGTTAAGAATATGAATATTTCAAATAAAATTACTTAATCTAAAAGCTTTGAATGAAAATTGACTTACTAATGATCAATTTGTATCAATAGAATCTGAAAGGGAATCGCAAAAACGTTTCGCGGAAAAGTAAACAAAAATCTCTCAGAAGCGAAATCGTTTTATAAAATAAAGTAAGTCCAATAATTCAACACTTCGTCGCTCCTTAGAGGGTGAGAGATAAAATGGAGAAAAACGTTCCTAATTCAGTTTGCTCTCGGAACGGTGTACTCCACAGCCACTAGGTCTTTTACACCGACTGACGAAGAAAGGAGGAAATAATATCTATCGATAAATGCTACGAAAACCTACCGTTGGCTTTGGGAACGACGAATTCACTTACTCAATGTAATGGCACCCTGTTACGCTAGCTTTCGCCGCCCCCTCCCCGTTGTCTGCTCGTTGGCGTAGGTAAGGTTCCAGGTTCTTTGTTTTGCTAAGTAGGTATCTACTTCTTAATAGTTCTCCCGTTCATAATGAAGTCGCTAGATTAGTTAAGTGAATAATGTACGAATATAGTGTAGTTACCCCTTATCTAACATTGAACAATTGAAAAGGAAATAAAATAAACAATGGACTTAAATCTCAAGTTTATTTGAAGCATTAAACCAAGGCTTTGCTGAGAGTCGGGCTTGAATACAAGATGAATTGAGTACATTATCTACAGTTACGCTGCGGGGCTAGTTAGCTGCCGTTCGGGGAAACTTGTCTGCGTCGCCTTCAGAAAGGGGGTGTGCGGAGTGGCTTTTATGCATCCGCAGTCACGCAAATTGTGGCGGTGTGCCACGCTTCTAGACTGATTGCAGACACTAGATATAAATATTGTAGATAGATGGGTGCAAGACTTGGGGCGATGTGAAATTACAGTGCACTTTCAAGTAGTTTCTAAACAAAACAAACCACCGCATGATTCCAGCTTTGTTTTGCATTAAGATGCAGCACAGAACTAAACATTGGAGTTGATTAGAATTCTAGTACGGAAATTTAAATTTCATGAACCGTACGTTACTTTGAGAAAATGAGTAGACGCCTAGAAACTGGCCTTTTTCTTTAACAAACGCACCTTGTTATTTTCAAGTAACTTTGCGCATCTAAGAGCTTTTTGGTGCATCTTAATAAAGCTTTTGGTGCGTTGTGCGGAAAATCAAAAGGGTTAAACAATGAGATTGTTATAGAGCTGCTATTTTGTTTCTGGTACTCATTTATTACACCGCTATCATTATACTTATCGACTTAAATAATAGTGACGCCAAAGTTAATAAAGAAATTTTTGGAAAGGATATGTTTACTTACTTAGTTTATAATGGCAGTTTTTCTTCGGTTAAGCACAACCGATTCAAGAAGTACGAACTTATATAGAATTCCGCGTGGAAATGAGTAGATGGGGCTATGCTGCGGTCCTTCGAGGACTGTCGAAACATTAAGTTAAAAATATCGTATGGCATTACTCAACGTTATCACTTTAAAAAAATCACGTAAGAGCACTTTGATTTGTGGGTTAAAGAAGAACAAACCAACAAACACACCTCTATCTTTGTAACATTAGTTTTCTTTTATTCGTTACTAACAGGAAAGCTGGGCGTTTGTGTATACCTCTTTTACCTCAAACTGATTCACTACATAAACTACATAAACAGTTCAGTCTTAAATTTCGAAGTTGTAGTATCTATAGCCGTCTTAAATCGAAACATTAAAAGAAGTATGACGATGCGCAGATTTTTCTCTCAGATATGTGGGTGACCATTCTTCGAATTTATTTGCTCGTAAAGAATAGTGGGCAGCCGAAGGTTTGGCATTTTAACATTAGTTTTAGGTATGTGGCATAGAGGACCGCCGCACTTCTGTCTGGATTTTCGTAACAAAAGCTGACTCACTTTTTGGGATATTTTCTGGATTTTTCGACGTTGTGAGAGAGAAGCTTACCTGTCTGAAATATTTTCTTTCCTGAATGTGTTTACGCTTTAATGAAATTTACAGTGCTTTTCCGTATGAATTTTATTGGAATAAGTATAACATAGGTAAACTCTTATTTTCAGAACAACAAAATTAAGGTGAGCTAAAATATATAGGTAGTTTTGATTTTTAGGTGTGATTGTTTTTTTTAAATATTAAACATAGTACGTAAGAAAAGACAAAATTATATGCCGACTCCATTCTTCGAGAAATATAAATCAATTAAATTACCACAAGTTGAAGTCAGTTCCGTACTTATTCAACTCTTGAGCATAATAAAGCATTGACCACTTCATATTAATATTTCAATACATGATTTCAGGGTGTCAAGTACGAACACATTTCTTTGGAAAAAATATATTTTATACAATTTTGAATGGCCGACTGACAGTGCAAACTGACTTGATTAATAATGACATTAACTTTATACGACCCTCGTACTTAAATCTCACAGTAATCCAAGTACATATGCGTTTTTCAAACGTATAAACCCCTTTACATCCCTTTTGGGGTTGATTTAACAAAAATCGTTTTCTTAAAGATAGGATAGAATTCAATAAGTCCAAATTTAACACAAAAATAAGGATCAACATTTATTCAATTAAAGTGGTGCTGTGGCTATATTCGATACAAGTTTGAACACTATTAACCCCTTAAGTGCTTAATTGCAAAGTGTGTTTCATTATTTTATTTGCCCATATTAATGTGAGCATTTGTTCTGAAAATTTCCCCATTTTCAATCTGATATAAGAACTTATAGAACATTGATAAGAAGACAGCTTGTCTTGACGAAAAAAATAATATATTTTTTATCCCGTTTTAAAATGTATCTATCGTGTTTAGGGAAGTGCAAACACCCAATGGTGTGCTAAACTTGATGACAATATTTTAAACGTGAAGAAATAAAAATTTGAGAGCAAGATTATTCCAAATCGTCTTCGAACACAACGTAACTTACCAACACAGATGATAAAACCCTGCTCCACATATATAATATTCTCATATATAGGGCATATATCAATATACCTATACCATTAACTATCCATATAATATATTAACGTAGGTATTCATATATACTAAAGATAGGGAAAAAAGCAATATCCATATCTGCGTTAGCTCGCTGCGGCTTGTCAGTCTGTCGGTTAAAACCCGCTAATCCATTTGCCTATCCTCGACCAACGCCACTATACGGGAAAGGCACGAAAATGTTTCAAACTAGGAAAATGTAGTAAAAGCATTGCGGGGATTATTTTTTTGTTCCTGGTAACTCAGGACTTAGGCTGCAGCCATTACGATTTGGTGGCTGCTCCACGGCTGCCTGGATAAAATTTAAAATGACTTTTTGAAATAGCGGTAAGCTACATGGGTAGCTGAAAAACCATCTCAATGAAAAATCCTAGATATAATAGAATGTATGTTCATCAAAGGTTAAAACATAGATTCTTATAATTTTGGGTATAATATTATTGTGGAGCACCAAAAGAATAAAAAAGTATTTTACGCCACGGACGACATTTCGAATCCATAAAGTAAGCAATGACTTGTCTTACCTCCCTAGTTTGAAGTTGTTTATTTATTTATTATTGCAATATGTACATACATAATAAAACGAGTACATACCCTATTAGAGTGTAGCAAATACATAATATTAAAGCTATACAATAATAATTGTTAATCTATACGTATTAGAGTAATTTGATTTGTCATAATACATTTCTTATTTATGTCAATAGAGTAATTCAAATAGCTTGCAAATAATTTTCGTATTATGTTAGCTACATATACAATCAAAGTATTAAGATAAACATTACCGTGGTTAGCCAGATCAGGATCGGGAGTTCGTTACGTTTTTATCTTCAATATACTCATTAATAGGGTAATAACATTTTATTGCTAATAAATCCTTAAGTTTTATTCTAAATTTATTTTCATTTGTTTCGTTTCTTATATCTAAAAGTAATTTATTGAATATTTTTATTATTGTATATTGTGGCCCTTTCTAACTAGTTCTAATTTTGGTTCCGGTGCTAGGAGTTGATATTGATGCCGAGGGTTTGGGTGTTTTCTAACGTATTTTGACGCTTCCATGATACAAATACTCGGAAGTGTTAGTATTTTGTGTTTAATGAACGTTGTTGCAGTCTCTACAGTGATAAGTTTCATAAAAATCTTGTGGATCTAGATTAAAATTTCATTATTGACGGGTTATAAATAAATCCAGTACATAATATCATGGTTCAGCCTGTAGCGCTAAAATTACTTTAGGCTAGGTCTGCAAGTCACGTAATGTGACATTTTAGAGAAATGCGGTGTAAAAATACCTTTAAAGTAAGCACCTTAACTCCAATAATTAAAAGTATTTGATATTTTAAGTGTTACAGTATTGAACATTTTGCAATTATGAATCTTGTTGTATTTAATGAACAAATCTTGTAGTTGCAATTAGGGAATCTTGTTGAATTTAATGACCAAATCTTGTAGTTGCAATTAGGGAATCTTGTTGAATTTTATGAACGAATCTTGTTGAAGAGTTACTATAGAACTATTTTATCGTAGGGTGCGTGACATCATACAAAAGTTAAAGAAAACATTATTAGGTGTAATTATTTTTAAAATTACTTTCATGAGATGTGAAGACATATCATTTAGGGTACATATATTTTAATAATAGTGTTATTGCTTCCTTCTCAAGGGCGGATGTGTTTTGTAGGTTGGTTTGTAATCGACTACACACTGGCACAAAATATTGTATTTTTTTATTCCTGATAGGTTAGCCTTTGACCACTATCTCACCTAATGGTAAGTGATGATGCGGTCGACGATGTTGTTCAAGCTGACCTAGAATTACTTGGCTCTCAAGGACAGCTGCCGGAACACACTGTTAGGTGCTTAGCGATAGATTTTCTGCTTAAGGGTGGCAGCTAGCCAGGCGGGCATTCGCAAAATGCCCTACCACCATGCAAAATACCTATGGAACTTGTAACCATGGTAACCATTCTTGTAACTGAGGGTTCGGTAAAAATAGGTATATAAAGTTATGGTGATTTTATTGCTGAATGAAATCCATTACATTTTAAAATTAATATAAGACGTTGCTTTGTACCAAATTTCAAGATTCTGAGTTCACGGGAAGTACCCTGTAGGTTTTGATTCCCTTGCGAGTGTCGAATATTTGCGGCATAAACTTATTAAATTTTTTGATTGCGTTGGCTTAGAAGTTTGATTTTTTTCATAGCTACAAGGGACTGTAGACCTGAGTATTTGACATGAATTTCAGCTTGATACCTCCACACGTTCCTTAGAAAAAGGGTGTCACATAGACGGACAACGCAGTTATCCTATAAGGGTTCCGTTTGTAGGGTTCCGTACCCAAAGGGTAAAAACGGGACCCTATTACCGAGACTTCGCTGTCCGTCCGTCCGTCTGTCACCAGGCTGTATCTCAAGAACGGTGATAGCTAGACAGTTGAAATTTTTTGCAGATGATGTATTTCTGTTGCCACTATAACAACAAATACAAAAAGTTGACCAAGTGCGAGTCGGACTCGCGCACGTTAAAACAAAAAAGGTTCAAATATGAAGTCTTAGGTATGTTGTATAACTCATGGTACGGAACCTTCGGTATCGGCCAAGTGCGCGAGTCCGACTCGCACTTGGCCGATTTTTATTTTTCATTTTGAGGTACGGAACCCTAAAAAGACTATACAACTTGGCAGGATACTAAATATAACACAATATCACTTCAGTTTCACAAATTGTTCTATCTTATCAATTAAGTTTTAATATCGGTATCTACTACTCATGTTAACGTTTTCAATAAATATTTTAGAAAAACTAACTACGTTTTATTTTTTTTATTTTAGTAATTTAAATTTGTGTGTTTAACACTGGTGTAAGGCATTATTTCCCACTCGGACTATACCCGCATTAATTTTAATGGGTAAATATTTATTCATAATAACTACTCGTGTTATTATTATGGATATATTTCATAGAAAATCATATATTTTTTACTTTCCTTATCTTCGTCACGAAAAAGTACGAGTACGAGTGTTCAACACGGGTGATAGTCATCAATTCTAACTCGGCCTATAGTCTAAATACCTTGTATGGGAATTGATTCTTTTTGGCCCATGTAAGTACTATAACAATCTACTATTTTTCATACACATAAAGTCATAAATTCTCTCCTAAGCGAAATATTTTTAGAACTGCGGGTCAAAATGATTGTTTTGACTTCTAGTACACGTGTGTCTAATGGGTTTCTTGTACACCAAGGTCACCCATTGAAGTATAGTAATCGCAGAGACCTAAGCTTTCGCAAGCTACGCTAACAGGGCGTATTTATAAAACCTACCTTAAGTATTTATTATGTATTACTTAGAAGTACAAGAGCTAACAAATTCTACTAATACATATCATTTACTAATATATACATTGGTAAAATATAAAAAATAACGCCAAAAATTTAACGCCGTTGAACTTGACCTCGATTAGAAATCAACATACCAAGTCTCGAAGAAAGTTACAAAAGGGTCCAAAGTAATCGATCACCGAAAGGGGAATAGAAATAAGGCTCTAAAATCCATTACGGTAGGCCCGTCCTTTTGTACTCCAGCACTGGATGAGGACAGTTTACTGGATCCAATATACGAGATATTTATTATTCACGACGCTTCTACATATTTCATGACGGTTTTCTTCGCGGTTAACTTAAAATGAGAGGGAGCAATCACACACTGCTGAATAGGCGATGTTGAATCATTCATCGCTATACACAATGCAGGCTTATGTACGTAGTGCATGTTCCTGTTATCGAAGGGCATTGAAATGCAATTTGCACGGCCTGGGGCAATGGTCGAACTAAATGTGCTTATGTAACCGCTTTATGGGAGGATAGACATCTTAACGGTTCCGAATAGTCTACGTTTCCAAACCAATAAGTATAATATGTCAAGATAATAATAATATGTAACTATTAGGTACATGTAAATCAGTCATCAGTAAAATATGTTAAAACCTACAAATAAATACATATGTAAAGAACTGTAACTCTCGTACACTTAGCCCATTGATTTCGGACTCATCATATTCATAATTGACGAACACGCACAATCTTCTGAATTAAATTGGTAAATTAATTTGGCGCTTAGAAATGATACCAACCGATTGGTCGCGTCAAGTTAATGGAGTTGCACCGCGCGGTACACTTTTTTAACCACACCCGCCGTGATAAGATTTGCGTTTTGCTGTTTTAAAAGTTGACTTACATGTCTTTACATATTGGTTCTCAATTAAAAATAAATATAAAATAATCAAAAGTTTCATTTAGAATGTAGAATATGGCCTTATCTGAAAACTATACAACATTCAACTACTCGTATGATCATGTTTACAGTTTAATACAAAATCATTTTCGTGGCTCGGTGCAAGCAACGGTAGATTTAATCTTATGTGGGATACAGAGCATCCAACAGCGTACCCTACACATATGTTAGACCAATGTAACTTTTCATTATGCCGCGCCAGAGCGTCTTGTGAACTTAGAATTTATAGCGAAATACCGAGCTATTTTGCCTTAATATTATCATGTGTTTCATACTTCATATGCTATTGTTATCTATTTATTTTGACTCGTGAAACGACGCCTGAAATATAAAATGGCGTGTGTGTTTAGCGTTTTGTGTATTTTCTTATTTAAGTTGGCAAATGTCATTAGACTTATTAGTTATTTCTATGACAAGTCAAGTATACGAGTCACTGTACAGCTTGAAATAACTTCTTAAATAAAAGATTCTTGAGTCAACGTGTTTTATACATGTAATAGTTTATTTTGGTTTGTCCACCATTTTAAATCTTTTTTTGATAAATCGAGTAAGATCATGTAATTTTTATTTAAATTTCATCAAATTCAGCCATTCAAACTAACTTCAATTAAAACTTTATTTTAAAAAAATATGCCCTTACCTCGATGACTAGATAATAGCAATTATTGCAATTAGCGATCATTGTTGTGGGCTAATAAATCCCTTCCGTATAGGTATATGGCCTTAAACCATACATGCTTATAGATTTCTTACTATCATCTGTGTATTTATGTACTTAGAATAACATGAACATGTACACGTATTTAGAAGGTATGAAATGCTGTATATATTGACTCTGAACTTACTATGAGTCGATATCACTATCGACAATGTTTCGGCTTCTACCGGAAGCCTTCTTCAGGATTTTGAGTGTGGTACGTCCGCCGCGGTCGCGTCACGTTTCACACTGTCTTCATATAATATATATAAACATGAGCGTAAGTTTTTATAACATGATATATTGACTCTTTTATTTTTGATCTTACAATATTTTGTTTATTGAACTATTCATGTAAAATTACGAGCACACGAGATCATCATCAATTCCTACGTTTTTTCAGTTCATGTGGGGTGGTTGAATATTTCTTTAACAACACAACGGACAACATAATTATGTGCACAAAAATAATAAAACGTGTGCCCGTAATTTTACCTAAATAGTTCATTAAACAGAACATTTTAAGACCAAAAAGAAAAGAGTTAATAAATGCAGTATTTCATACCTTCTAAATGAACATGTACTCGATGTTCAAATAATCAGAAAGGAAATCAATATTCGCATGAAGAATAGAATATCAAACCCTAAATTGAGTAGGTTCCATTAGAACGATATAGTTTTTCTAATAACAAATGTTTTTTTTGCGTCACGAAGAAAAACTACCTATCAACGCGTTGAATTTTTGATAAGTATGAAGCTCTTCCAACATTTTAAGGCACTAGAAAAATAAACACATAAATTGTCTATACGTTGAGCGTGTTAAGATAGTGAAACTCCCTGTCGTGCGCCTAATGAGCAGTAACACCCTATTTACTTAGATACTAATTATAAAAACACATTATTTACTATTAATTACTTCATCAAAAAGTGAGGGTGGGTCATTGTGCATTCCCTCCGCAACGTGAACGTGGGATCAAGTATTATAAGTATCTGCGTATGTGGGTTTCATTAGGTAAAGGTGGAGTGTCCGGAGTCTGAAACTGTGGCAGGTGCCACAGTTTCAGACTGTGATGAAATTTAGGTGGTCAGACACCTCTGCCTACCTCTTTCAGGTATATAAACCATGCCAATATGTTTTTATTGCTTGACTATCTACTAATTGTTTCATTTAGTTTGCTTAGAAACTATTGTTGTATACAAGGTTATTGGTAAAATGCTAACAACCTCTTAGGGTTGCCTTCTGCTTCTAACAAAAATTTAGAGAATATTTTTCTGATTCGAAAAATTTTTTTTTGTTTATTTTTTAATATATTTTTTTCTGTTTTAAAGCATACTCCGAGTTAAAAACGCACGCTGCGATAACACTGGACCGCACTGTGCTCCGTTTGAATAGAGTTTTGAATATTTACATCGAGCAAAGTAAAAAATATATAAAATAATACGTTTCATTCACAAGATCATTTTAAAATCAGGTAGCCCTCGTGCTTATTCCTTTAAAAAAAAATAAAAAAAACACAAAAAAAAAGAAAGTATGTTTTTTTATCAAAACAAAAAAAAAACATCCCAAAATGTTTATCAGGACTAGCAGAAGTCAACCCTAAGAGGTTGTTAGCATTTTTTCAATAACCCTGTATAAGCTAACTTCTTCAAATTATGTATATGCCCAACTATTGTGGTATTCAGGCACCTTACTCATATTTTGTATGAAATTAATCAGAGTTTTATTGAGGCTGCCTTCGACATGTTTTGAATGAGTTTTACACTTGTTGTATTTGGCTTTCTTCCTCAAATATGTTGTACTGTATCAGCCGGATTGTTCACTGCTGAACACATCCTCCCCCATTATGAGGGGGGATTTGCCATTATCCCCAAGCTTGCCTCTAGCCTGGCACCCCACAGGCATGTTACTCTATGTTATTGTTCATATGAGCATAATAATTGTTTTACGAACATTTAACCAGTCTTTATAATGTTTTATAATAGCTTAATCTATTGTATTTTGCCTTTCTCTTGTTTTTTTTATTAGCGTCACTATTGTTGTGTTTAGACTGCCTTCCTCTGTTTTGTATGAGCTTAGTGACTTACTCAATAGTGAAACGTGATGCAATGGAAAACAAAAAAAAACTATATGAAATGATTAAGTTACTGTACAATCAAGGTATTAAATATCAATATTATACCAATGAAATGTAATCTTTGATTGTTAGCCATTAAAACTAATCGTGAAAACTATATATCGTATACATTTATTTCATATGTGTACGTTCAGCGCTTAAGAAAGAAATAAACCACTTCTTGTGTTTGCATGACTCAAGAGCCAAAGGCGTCTGAGGACTCGTATTCGAAACGTCGACATAATCTTTCTTAGAACGGGAATACATGTATACTTCGCCCGATATCTACATTTTCTCGGCTCACTAATCATTTGTGTTGACACACTCATTCCAGGCATAGAGTGAAAAAGAAAAATGTATTCCGAACAGTCAGATAAGGCTACATTTTAGAACGTGGAATATGTATTTCATGTTAGAATCTAAAGAATAGCATACATACGGAACGTCACGCCTGTTTAATGGAAGTGTACAGACAAATATCTCGAATTTAAATGTGGAATTTCGTGGTCCCTGCGAATACCTGTCTATATAGCCAAAATCTTGTCACATATCGCTTGCTTCTCTAACCATTATCCCATTTTTCATGCTCGTCTGTCAAGGATACTCATGACGTGGCGCTTTTTAAGAGGTTCTCAATATGAATACATTCACCGAAGTCTTCTAATGCACTGTGAATGTTTCATTCACTCTTGCCTTGAATACTTGCCTTGTCAATATCTTTTCAACCTTCCTCTCTAAATGTCCAATCCATCTCAGCATACCGTACTCAGCTAACTTCACTATACCTACATTAACGCCACATTGCTTTCTTAGCACGCCGTTTCTTACAATGTCTTTCAATGTCCCATTACACATACTTTTCAAAACTCCCATCTCAAATTTACTTATAGTACATATGTAAATATTATTTTGGACCATTTGTGTTTGCTTTGTAAGAGAAAAAAGTTAATAGTTTACGGTAGGTACGTGTAGCTAAAATGCTTAGGTAAATGAATGAGTATAGATCTGCCTCAATAAGTCTTAAGCTATTGATGATTAAACTAAACTTTTTAGCTGCCAGAACTGTTTGTTGCTTGGAGACAATTTTTACTACTTGTGGTAGTTTACCAAGCGGGCGTTAACAAAATGCCCTATCACCATGCAGCGAGGATGAAGACCGGCCGCGGCAGAATTGCAATGATAGACCTTCTGCTCGCCAGTAGGTACATATATATTGCTAAATATCCGAGTAAATTTTATATCTCAAATTTATGCAAATGGTCAACCTGTCCTTCGAATTTGAAATAATAAATGATTGTTGCTTTGCTCAGCAGCAAACAACATTCCAAAAAAATTTATTACTTAGCCGTGTTTCTAACATTGGATTTTCTCCTGGAAGTTAACGCTAAAAAGCTCCTAGCGTGCCATATAGGCAACTTGTTTTTTTGTACGAGTCGACATTTTCATCCACTAGCGGTGGGGTACTTTCAAGGGGTTCGTGCTAGAAAATGGGACTTTATTATTAAGCCTCCGGCATCTGGACCCCCTTTAAAGGGCTGCATCTTTGGAACTGTAGGTAATAGGTATAGCATTATGGATATAGTATGGTAAAAAAAATCACAATGAAGTAAAAATAAAAGGGCAGTACAAGAAACGTGTTTGTTGAACCGTTTTTTCATTTTGCTGTATCGTAAAAAATAGTAAAACATACAAATATAACTTGGTATAATTATAGTCAAATATCTAAACTATAACATATAAGAAACCGGCCGAGAGCGGTTGGACTAAAGACATCAAACTGAATTTAAAAAAAAAAAAACATTTTATGGTCAATTTACAGTATGGAACCCTGGGAGGTAGATGAGTCCAAGTTGCACTTGCCGGATTCTTATATACATAGATATCCACTGATAACAGTAGACTACTACATAGTATACAAAAAAATACGCGTAGCTAGATCCTTAGCGAACTTTATAGGTAGGATGATGACGTAACTAAAATTATTGTTTTGTTCCTATCATTATAATGATAAGATACCTTTTTCTTACTAGTGTGGAGCCTATACAATATTTCCTTTTACGACATAATGGAACGGGAGGATATGAAACTGCTCGGATATAAAATGCACTTAATAGAGTATAACTGTAAGTAAAGCGCAGAACTGACGTTATTCTCTGTAAGAAATAACAAAATTTGAGGGGCAAGGACAAGGTGATACAGACATTACTGTGAAAAATGACTCGTACATATGTCGGAAACGACTTCAAACCGAGTCTAACATAAAAACAGCGTGTTTGTAAATGCGACACGTCCCACAACGTCCGACAAAGCACGCCGCGACGTCCGTAATTGCCGTAATTATGAAACTCTTCGTCACTGATGAAAGCGATTTTTCTGTAGTGACTACCAATTACCCGTCAGTCCCGTCACCAATTAGTGTGAAGAGCGGCTATTTGTAATACGAACTCGAGATGAAAATATTCACGAGAATTTATATTTCTTCGTCTCTATTGGGCAACTCTGCAATATTAATGTTGCAGACTGATAAATAGTGTTTTTACCAACCAACTCAATTTATTTTTTGATGATAGCAATCTGGTAATAAATTTGAAGATTTACTTAGACATTTTGGCCAGTAAAATATTTTCGACCTTTACGAAATCTTATATAACTATATTTATCACAACCGTTGAGATATATGTTGAAATAAACTTTTTGAAAGATATTCAGCACCAGCAAAAACTCTTTAAAGAGAAGTTAAACAATAAAAAGAGCGAACAACTTTTTATTACGTGCAAACTTAATTTATACCCACGATAGCTTATTCTCGACGGACATGATAATAGTGGATAGCCTCTTTCATCTACTTACAGAGTCTATGTTCGAAGAAAACTACAAATAAAAATCAACCGGCATAATTAGCTTTTTAAATCGATGACGGTTAAAATATGTTTTGCCTTCCAAATAACATAAAGTTGATGAAATTACTTACTTCTTCTTTATTTAAACGAGAATTTGAACTGATTGTCTGGCCTGCAATGGCGTTAAGGTTGCCAAATTTTTTAGTTACAGTAGCTGTAGTATTGTATATATAGTTTGTAGTATTTTGTTAATAAAAGCACAACACCGGTAAAATAAACGTCCTTAACAATGCGAAGTATGATATAATATAGGGTTATTTTTAAGACTACTATTACGATAGTTTCGAGAAGTTACTCGAATAGATAAGCGGTCATAGAAAACGAATTTATGTTTAATCGATCTAACTGAATTTTATAATTTGAATTTCATTTTGAAGCAATGATGGCCGATCGGTAATATCTAAGGCCTGCTGTACCACCGCCAGCTTGAGCTTCACCGCATGGTGGAAGGGCATTTTGCGAATGTGTACCCTCAAGTAGAAAATCTGTCGCCGTGCAGTGTTTTCCGGCAGCAATCCTTGGGGGCCGGTAAAATTACAGGCACATGAGATTTAAGAACTGTATGTATCAGGATGACGGGGGCAGTACAATTCGTCGTCAATCTGTTATAGGCAGAGGTAAGTCCGCTTAACATCATGTGGGCCTCAAGATTCTTCCGTGACAATCACGTAATCAAAATGTAAATAATTTAAATTCCTTTAATTATTTCCATGTATGGAATATGTAAGAAAACATCTTAAAATTCTTACATCGGTCAAGTTAAGGTAATATAAATGACAGTGGTTACGTATGTATATATATATACATATATAAATGCACCTACTTTCTCTTTACTTTGCATGTCTCCGAGACCCTCCGTACACAATTTTAAAGTTGTAGAACTAAAAACAATCATATTTATAAGGTTTCTGTTTCGGACCAAGTTTTTTAATCAAGCCTCGAGTCTGCAATCATGGAAATAGAAACCACAGGAATATTTTTCCACGAGAACATAGTTCATTTCCACGCCATGTGCGGCAGTAACAAGACCTATCTATTAGATCTGGAATACATTAATATCAGGAAACGGACGGAGGCAAGCAGAATTAACGCCGTTCTGTAGAGAGCCATAAATCTTTTCAAGTCACGTATTCTATCTTCAAATGCAATGCTATTAGGAATCTCAACTGGACCATTGTCTGCGTTTAGTTCTATGGGTACCTGCTACACTTAGTGTTTACCTTAATATGTGAGGTGATGTTTTTCAGGTACCTAGGAATGACTTCAAAATACTAGGTATTAAATTTGTCGATATATAAAAAAGTAATACCTAGGATATATTAGGGTGGATTCATTTTGAAATATCATAATGTTTTTAAACTCATCGAACTAGAAATGCGTAGGTAATATTTCTTTGATAAATTCTTGGATGCATCAAACTGGTATGTTGCCTTTTTTAAAACATCTATAATATTGTAGGTAATTAAACTATTGTTGATTTTTTTATCTTTTAGTTCTCTTACTATCTTTATAAAGATTGAAATTGAAAGACAAAAATCTACTTTCATGACATGCATTATTAAATCTGCGCCATTCTATTATAGACGATTTATTTGTGGCCGCCTTGTTATTGATTTGTTTTATATTAAGTATATTTTTATATGTGTATTTAATCTGTACTAGTAACTTTGGTATATTATTCATATTCAAAAGCGAATAGTGAAACCAATATCTCTGCCAAATCTATGATATGAAATTCAGTAACGTTGTAATTGATTAGTCAGTCGTTCAATCATCTTACAAACAAATTTAGGTATATTCTTGATACTCTTTTATACAGATCTGATCATCCCTCTTAAGTTTGGCAAATAGGGGATAATCTGGGATCCTAACCCAGATACACAAACCTAATGCAGAAGTATATACCCGAAATATACTTTACAATATATACTGTACTTTACAAATATTTGCAGATTTTGAACAAAATATACAATTCTAGTGTATAGTTTTGATCCTTTGCTTGATGAATTTTCTGAAATCCGACCTGACTAGTTTGACTGAAAGCCGTAAACAAACCGAACGTACCCAGTTTGCATATTGAGTTGATATTGACTTTCCTCGACCATCTCTCAGTACCTTGATCTGAGAAGAAGCTAAGCTCGAATATTTAGAGGTAAATGTCATTGTCAGAGAGAATATTAATTTTCCTTGTGGTGATGTTATAATTTTCTTGTAAATAAATGTTTTTGTACTGGTATATGTTGTATACGTTTCCTCCCTATAACTCAGATTATCCTTATACTCCTATCATGGTATTCCTATCCTTACCACATTTATTATGTATCAGTTATTGCACTGATCTAACTACACAGAGGTCGATACAAGAACCCATTTGTAGAAGGATCTAACTTCGGTTTTATAGCCAGCCGCTTTCTGACACCAAACCTCTTTGGAAATGATCTTGTTGGTAGTGTACCCCCACAATCTCACCTTATGATAAGTGATGATGTCATCGAAGGTGTTTACATTATTAACCTAGAATAACCATACTTATTTCTACCACTAAACAGTAATGTTCGCATTACTATGTTCTTCTCGTAGTTGGGTATGGGTGCCGGTGAAGTTACAGGCACATGAGACTGTTATGGGTAGAGGTTACCTCCTACCACCAGGTGCTTAATCCGACACAATTGCATCAAAAAAACTAACTCAGTACTACAGCTGCGGGAACGCAGCGTTAGACGCTTAGCGACACATTTCCTATTTGATGGTGGAGGCGAGTATTCGCAAAATGAACCATTGACCTTCTGCGCGGCAGTAGCCTTTGTCACTGGGCCATCATTGCATCAAATAACACTGTTTGCAACTCATATGCACAGTAGCGTATGCCCATTTGACATTTTTTTTCTCTTTGCTTTTTTTCGACCTTCACACTAATGTTATAAACGCTAATGTGCGTGAGTTATTGTTTGTTAAACTACTGAACCATTTTGAAGCTTGGTATAAAGTAGGTCCTAGATTATGTACTTTTCTTCATCATCATCACTTTCATCATTGTCTACGTAGGTGAAATCACGGGTTGTAACTGCTTCCATATATCCTAAAGTTGGAAACTTAACGGATCAAGTAATAAGTGCAAGTATATCGTGCACATATTTTGTGCCGTATTTTATGAACAAAAAGGCCTATTATTTTATATTATGATTTGTACCAACAGATCGTGCACCTCCAAGGCTTGGAAAAGGACCAGGAAGATCTCTCCGCAAAGCCATTCCAATAAATAAGCGACTCCAGCTGCGATGCAATAAAGTTCACTTCAGTTCGCTATGCACAGATTACCTAATATTTAGATTTACAAGACGTCTCTCTTTCTATCGCATAGCCATACATTTATACGATTTCTTCTGACGCGGCACACACCGTAGTATGATCCCGTCCGGACGGATAGATCGATGTACCTGTAGCTTTGTACCTAAAGCATAGAACATATAATAATGCTACGTCCTAAATTGCGGAGTGAGCCAGGCCTGGTCCTTCATATTTATTGAGTATAGTTGCAACTATAATTGCACTAGTATACTTGTGCCTACCCAAGGGATCATATTTTTCATTTTATTGTTTTACTGTATGGACCTTTAGCATTTAAACCCACACTAAGACATAGTGTACAAAAGAGGCCTACTCGTACAAATACGCACCAATAATTAACTGGAGAGGTGTGCATCCGATTGTGCAGAGACCTTATTGTCTAATTGGAATGATAATGAATACATCTTTATTTTAAATTTTGAACTCTTTAATGGGCAAAGTTTACAAAGGATAATGTCAAGTAATGTCAAATTAAGTTCACCTCCATTGCCAATCCAGTTACACAATAAGGACCCAGTCTTGGGTCCTTGGTATACTGTCTTTGAGTCCGTATTTAGCTTGAGCACTGAGTTGCACTGAGTTCATGTTACAGGCTATCATGTATCTTGATCCTATAAAGTCGTGTGTCTATTTTGGAGCAGCTTTGGCCAGCGGCTCATATTTCATAGTGTTCTGTCGGGACTTGGTACACGTGAAATTAAGTGGTAGCCTTGTTTCGGTGCCATGCCGGCCAAGCCGTAGCGTTGTAGTGAGGTGTACTATAAGATGCGATTGTTGTGTACCTAGAAATAGTGATACCTGGACAAGGATAGGATAATTCTTTGGCACTGATAAATCAATATGATATTTTAGCATATATTCTCTATTAATCTCTTAAGCAAAAATACGTGGACGAATGCCAAATTTACTACAAGGGTGTGTATAGTGTACTATGTGTGATATCTACCAAGAGGTACAAGTTATTCTGAATTTATCAGTTGTTTATGAAATTATGCCTGGGATCCCAGGATCAAACAGATATTTTGTTTATTTTCGAAAATTATCTTTATTAGCAGTCTAGAGCTTCTGGAGCCGTGCCCAGTGGATGGCAATGGGTTTGATCACTTTAAAATTAAACCAAAATATATCTAGCTACACGTAAGTGTTTAAACACCTCATCCAAGACCTCGTTAGAATCCTGATGCTTTGCGTCATTTGACCAAGAAGTCAAGTGAGTATCTATACATAATACATTATAATAATAATTCTTGTATAAAGTATCGGAAACTGTAACATTTTTTTTATATAAATAAGGTTTTTCTGAAAAAAAAAAGGAATTCCCACATTTGTTTATATGATTTGTTAGGTTTTTACTATTTCACATATTTACATCTCGTAATGTTTTTAAATAAAGATGGCGTAAAAAAATGCTGAAACCTAAATACTATTTATTTATTGATAAAATTCTGACTTCGTTAGTTGTAAAATATCCATTTTCGCAAAATATTTTATACTTTACATGCAGTATTAATTGACTGAGGACTTTTTGGTTGATGATGTTCAGGATTTTATGTTTGTTCTACTACAACCTTCGAATGTTTGATTCAATCTGACATATGGTAGAATGATATCTGGTATAAATTTAATGGTTAGGTACGAACCTATTTAATATTTTTTTAATAATTAAATTAGTCTAACGGTTTATCATATGAAAGGGTTGCATTTATACATTTGACAAAAAACTACTGGTAAGCCGTGCCTAACATGATGGGCATGCTTGATAACTTCTACTAAAAAGATGGAAATGCTGGCCATTTTCCAAAATCATTTAGAATGCAAATTATGTATGATTGGGTCTGTAATTATGCCTTTTATGGCCTTTGCTTGCTCAAATTTATTGCCCTTTATCAGTAGCGGCAATTACCAAAAAAAGTGACACGTAACAATCTCCTTAATTGAATCTAATTCGTCGTTAACTATCGTCGGTTTCTAAAATATTTACACAGTTTGTTGAGATGATCTTCACTTTGTTCCCTAACCTAAGTACATCAAATTCTAAACATCAACAGTGAGAAATAACAAAGTATCAACAGTGGAGAGAGAACAATAACAATTTGTGAAACGTTCCGAACCCGATCTATGTAACGTAGAAACTATTATACAATCTGTCGGGGGCATGAATATTCATTTACAGATGTTTCTGATGTTTGATAGAGTTGCTAGCACAAGGAAAATACGCACTGTTTTAGGTAAATCTACATTAATTGGTTTCCGATAGAAACCGAAACAATTATCATCCGTAATGTCGACTTGCACTGAGTTAGTAAGACCTTTAAATACGCCGTGTAAGTCATATACTAAAATAAATATATTTTTAATAATTTTGATATAAAAATATTTTCATAAATCTTTCAATATTTCACAAGTTTTAAACGGTCTTCCAACAGAGGCAAATAGGTTATCAATGCGATGCGCTCTTTTTATATTTATGACCACGCATAACTTTCCACTGGTTCATCTGATAACGAAGCATAAAATATCCCTTCGAATGAATCCCATTTATACTTCATCAACTAAGGAGTTTTTCAGTTCAACACGATTATATCACTCATCGTTTAGGTTTCATTTGGCCACAACTATTGAGGGCAAGTGTCACAATAGATCTTGTTAGCAACATGCATCACTAAAATATTTTTTAAATCAATAGCAACGGCAAGACATACTATAAAAATTAATCGGCACGGTACCGACAGAAGTACGATAAGATAATCATGTGCACCTAAGACACAGGCTTAGCCTAGCTTGGGGCTCGTTGGCAACTATAGTAGATACTGTACTAATATTGTAACATGGGTGTATCTCACAGCGTTCTTTCGTGATTTTATAATAATTGTTGTATCGGGAAATAAACTTCACTTTATGCCAAAATGTGCATAGCCGTAAGCGATGGTGGGAGTGTGAGTATGCACATATGTCAAGTCTTCTAAAAACATCTTTAACTGTGGAAAGGATCCCCATAGATGCTTACGAGCGTTCAGTTTTTACACAATTTGTAACTTTAATCAAAGTTTACTGACTTCGTATATTCGCCCCTGCTTAGTTTTTACAACTCGCAAGTATTTTAGTACCTAAGCAAGACAAAATTTATATCTCTCAACTTTTTTATGGTCGTAAGCAGCTGTTCATAACAACCGTCGCTTCATAATCTTGAGACAAGTGCCTTATAATTGCAGTTTGCCAACAACTTATTTGATAAAGCTAAACAAACATTCAGCTACTGAAACTGAGTAATGTTAGGACATAAAATAGGCTTACTTATTCGTAATCTTGTGTAAAAATTGTGTAGCTAAGTATCTTTGTAACAATTTATGTATTCTTCTTAAGATAATAACAAATGTTGGTATATATTATATTGTTGTGAACTAGTGCATTGTACAATGCGAACTTATTCTGACCAGATTAGAAATTTTATGGATAAAATCAAGATAGACAATGGAAGTCCATAGATGACTTTGTTACGTTATTTATTTCTATGATTATGCATTACACACATAACTATATGTACCTATAAATATATATTTTTAAGGACAGCATAAATCAATCTTTTCGTTTAAACATTCTATCTTCACCTAATTGAATAAGAATTTTAGAGCGTAATCCTCTCATACACGACCTGATTAAGTTTCACATATAATTGGTGCTCAAATTTTCAGTTCATGTTTTCTCTTACATTTGTTTCGTTCCTTAAATGACAGCCTCGGGTTTCATAAAAAAAATCTTACATTTTCATTTTATGTCAAAATAGGAGATTTCACATAAAATGAAAATGGGAGGATTATGATGATTATGATGGTATGGGAGATTGTTTTTACAACTGAAGAGTTAAAATGGTCCAACATTCTTATATACGTATTCACTAGACCATTTTATTGCCATTATATTGTGTAGATGTATTGGTACCCTTAGGACACGAGTTGTCTCACACTTGGTCGGTTTTTACTCGTATATTGAATGTGTGCGTTGATGTGTTTTTTTATAAATAAAACAGAGAAAAGTAATAGCTCCGATATTTCGGCCTATCCATTCTGGGCTACATAGACATGATTAGTATGATAATTTTACAATGTCTATCCGTTTTGATCACTAATGAAAACGAGAATTCAAAGCATATAGGTATACGCATAGTAACGTACAGTAACTCGTAAGTCGTTGAGTACATTTGCTCTGCAATTTATTTTACCATCCGTGGCCACTAAGTGATGGCCGGGAACGTGTCTACGGACTATTGAGTTAAAGTACTTGCTTTTGCTCGTAGATCCTTATGTAATTTTTTATGCTTTCAAAAATAATTGAATAATATTTTTATTCAGAGTAAATCAAGTTCTGTTCAGTAGTACTAGTACTTTTTCAACACCCTTGGTCGTAAAGTGAGCTTTATTGTATCGTTCTTAGGGCCATAAACCGAACTATAACACCCTCGTGCATAATAATATTATACACTAATGCGTAATAGAATTATACCTACAAAGTTAAGTTAGTGCCTAACTGCAAATTATATGCGAGTAAACAGAGCATTTTCAATTTAAACAGGTAATTTATCCCTACAAAGTTAAGTTAGTACCTAACTGCAAATTATATGCGAGTAAACAGAGCATTTTAAATTTAGCCGGGTAATACAGATTTGTAATAGAGGTTTAAGGCTAAGGATATTTAATCAACCACCATACATTTGCCGCGCGCAAAATAAAAAAACTTGCGCGCTATTTTCCAAAATTTTCGTATGTTGTTTGTATCGCATTTGTGCAATATCTTTTTTTCCTCGCAAGAGTGGTGAAAAAGTACATATGAAACTCGTGAGCAACTTGCTCATTACACACTTGGAAGATTTACGCCTTCGCCTACGGCTCGGGCTGCAACCCACAGCCTCGTGTATAATGAGCAAATTTGCTCACTTGTATCATAATATAATATTATTTAACGATATATAATTTTATCAAATACCTAATAGCAACTGCATTATAATGCAGTCACCGAAACGACTGTGAGAAGAATGTCGGAGAAAAAATACAGTACAGTATCAACACTTTTTTTCATACTAGTAGTGCATTTTATGAATGCCTGATAATACCTAAAAATTGCCCCCTCAAGTAGAAAATCTGTCGCCAAGCACCTAACGCTGTGTTTCAGCAGCTATCCTTGAGAGCCAGTAATACTAGGTTAGCCTGAACAATATCTTCGACTACATCATTACCATCGAGTGAAATAGTGGTCATAGGCTAGCCAATCAGTTAATAAATAAACTTAATAAGTGATATAACGATAGTCGATAAAATAACGATACAATTTGAAAAAATGATGAAATATATAAGAATTTAGAATCGGTACGCTACTATGAGCTTATATATAAGAAGCCTTTGTAAGACGGGCAACATGGCCACAACACACAGAAAGAAAAGCCCTTTTACATCATTTAAGTGCATCACGTCTTTTATTTCAGAACTCGTAGCCGCTAAGTGATGCTGGAGACATGTCTGGCTATTAAGTTAAAGTGATTCTCGCTGTCGTACACTTCGTTGTAATAAAATTTGTGTCTAACTTTCTTAATTTGATGAAGGCTATGGAATAAGTTTGGAGAAATGAAAAGACAATCAACTGTTCATAATATTTCATCCCAACAGTAAAGTTATAATTTATTGCTAAACTCCCAGTGATTTGATTCTGATACGAAAACGACACGCTCATACTGATTTATCAACTTCACTGATTAAAGAAACGCAGTAAGCCACATTAGTTAATATATTGCCAGATATAAACTGCAATATCATGTTTATTGCTCGATTTATTATTCTTTGCTCGATGGGTGCTGGGTGTTCGTGGGGTATCAGACTATAATGTCACCGCCTCCATCTCTTCCCGTGAATGTCGTAATAGGCGACTAGCGGAAAAATACCGAAAGGTAGGCAGCAGAACTTTCTGAAGAACTGCTGTCTTACACTGTGATCCCCAAGCCAGCTGCCAAGCGTGGAGATTATGACAGACCCTCCCTTAATGGAAGAGGCTGTGTTCAGCAGTGGACAACCCTGCTGAAACAGTAACTTAAATATTTTATCATATAAATTTCTGATCATCTTATCTCGCAAACGGTAACAATCTGGACCAGACAGGTGTACAAATTAATTTGTCAGCGCCATTTGTAAGCTAATATAGCGTTATGTAGTTAGAACACATGCACATAAGTAAGTAAATCCATCTTGTGTCCCTAGATCTAAAGATTCCATCAATAACCACTCAGCCGTTACAGATGTGACCGGTGCGTAAAAACTCTTTGTTATCTTATGGTGCATAATAATGCTAGTAAGACTCACGCTCCCATTGTTTCTTATTACATTAACCACGGTTTTTGTTAACGCATATAAAAACTCCTACACTTTGCAATAGTTGACATACTTCTGTAGTTCATAGTGCCAAAGTAGGTACTAAGTTAGTGCTACACTGTACATTGTCGATAAGAAACTAGCCCACAGCTGATGCCTAGACAAGCAAAATCGATGCAAGTCACAAATAACTGTTTGATAGCTTTGCGACTTGCCAGCTTGAGCGAGCTGGCACAGTGTGTACTTAACTTACGAGTAAGTGTTCTTCAACAAAGGCGGTAGAATTGCAAGTAAGCATTAATTTTTAAGAAGGCGTTTGAAAACTCTATTTAATTTATGTTCTGATTACTGTAGAACTTCTGTGTACTGGGAACTGTTGTGGTATACCTATGGCTAGATATTTATTTTTTGAACATGGATTCTATCTTTCTGGATTGGAAATATTTGGATTAAGGGCTTATAATGTGTCGAAAATTTCTCCAGATTCTGCTTTTGTGTAAAAGCGAAATTTGTTGAAAACTGTACCGGACCGGAAGAGAGAGGATTTCTTTTGGAGAATTTAGAAAATATTTAGCATTTTAGTAATCTACCATCAAACTCGGTTTATTTCGCTTGGTGCGGAGTACCAGTCGTGGTACTGCTAGCAGTAGCTAGCGGTATGTCTACGTCGTTTAAAATTGTATTTGAGTTGTATTCTGAAATATAACCACATCACACAAACATATCATTATCTAACAATTCAATCCACACAAGACACAGTCAAATTAAAATTATTTAATAATTATTATTATTTCACATACTAGTCATTGCATTCAATTATAATAAAAGAATAAATTATATTTGTTAATAATCCCATTATATTCTAAAAACTCCGCAGTATTCAACGGCGTGGTACGTAGAGCATGTAAATGTGTATGTGTCTTAGATAATATTATGTAAGAAAACTAGATTTTCTGTGATGGATAGCTCAATTTCCTGCCGTGTAAGTGACCCTTTGCAAATCTAATTTAAAAAGGGTCCATTTGAAATACATATTTACGAATCCCTTTGTATATGACGGCTCATGTAATAATTTTTACGACCTGACCTTTTATTTAGGAGAGCTGAAAATCGTTTATTATTCTACCCATCACCATTCATGTCTGACATCTGTGAATACTGAAATTGAAACCGTGTTTTTGTTTCGTTTTGTATTCGGCTGTGTAAGTCATGATTATACTTTATGAAGTATATATTTATTGTAGACAATGAGCTAAATATAAAATATTGCAGGCGTCTGTGTTCCATGCAACCCCATTAGACTATAAAGAAAATAAGTTTTTATTTCAGTCTACTGCCAGTGTGCAAGTTTTAAATTAAATCAGCTATTCACGATAGTGCAGTATAATTAGCTGACGGCGTAAGTTATCGGTTATGCTGTGGCTATTCACATGCCGTAGTGTGTAGTCAGCATGGAACTTTTTGAGTTTGCTACCGAGTATTGGATTTTAATCATTTTGTGTTTGTTATTTTTATAGATGTTGTTATTTCAACCTAAAACAAAACAATTAAAATAAAGCGGAATTCAATATTATTGTTATTGAATGGGGGAAGCTGTGTTCAGCAGTGGACAATCCGGGTGATACAGTAAATTTTATTGAACATTTTTGAAGCACTTCTCGTAGCGGGATTGGCCTTGTTAATCTTAACCGATCAACTAAGTTAAGCAACGTTTGTTTCGGTCATGACTTGAGTGGGTGGCCGCTACTAGCATTAATTACGAAGCTTTCTTTCAAAGGCTCGTTAAGCCACCGGTCTCGGCTGTTTTATTGACTTAGGATGGAAATCATTCTAGCACTAGCAGGGATTTGCGATCGGCCACTGGCTAGCTATCATCCTGAACTAGATATTCTTTCACTGAGCACCTAACGGAGAGTTCTGGTAGCATTTCTGAGCAAGTCCAATAGTATTCATCGCTAACATTTAGGTGAGATTGTGCTAGTCTTTCAAGAAAACGCTGTATAATGAATAGATTCAGGCGTTACTTTGCGGAAATCCATATTTAATAATAACAAATATTTCTAAAATATTTTAAGAAAACATCAAATTAATATTTTAATACAACACTTAAAAAATACAAAAATATATCTAGTGACAATTCCGCCTAATTTTCCTGCTAAGCCGACGTGACGTCACAAACGCCACGCAGCCAAACCGGAAGAATTTTTCTGATGATATTAATTTGATGTTTTCTTAAAATATTTTAAAAATATTTGTTATTATTAAAACGCTGTATATTTAACAATTATTGAATATTATTTATCTATATGTTTTAAACGCAATATAATCTGCATATACTCTTGAATAATATTAAGGAAATGAAAAAAAAAACACCTTTTAATAACGCACTGTAAGTTTAAATCACTCTAAATATCTGTAGTTAAGTGATAACTGTCATCGGATAGAATGTCTGCGCATTGTTTCAAAGACATTGTTATTTGTATAAACTCGAAAATGTACAGTGCAGTATTGTTTTTTTCCCATAAAATTGTGTTTGTGTTTGATTCTGTAAACTCAATTGTAATGTATTTTTATAATATACTAGCTTTCCGGGCGCGGCTCCGCCCGCGCTTATGTCGGTTATCGCGTGAAAACATTAACCTCTTTTTGCGCAGTCGGATAAAAACTATCCTATGTTTTTTCCCGGGTCTCAAACTATCTCCATACCAAATTTCATTCAAATCGGTCCAGTAGTTTTGGCGTGAAAGCGTAACAGACAGACAGACAGACAGACAGAGTTACTTTCGCATTTATAATATTAGTACTGATTAATAGTAACAATTGTGTCATTCTGTGTCAAAATGTTCTATTTTATCCACGTATCCCTCATAATGCAGTCGCGTTGATGCAAGCTCATTGAACGTTTTCATTTCTATGTGGCAAAACACTGGAAAATAATATTGCGCATCTCAGATCAATGCTAACATTAGTAATAAGATATCATCAGTAATTAAACTGTATATCTTCCAAAGTACGCATAACAATTTACAACAATAAAATCACATCTCGTACATCCAAATTAATTTGGGTATCATCCGCTCCATAATAACTGAACTCAACAACAGCAGAGGGCACAAAATAAAATAGTCATCAAATAAAAAAAAATGAATGAGTGACTCACCAAAATTTCACCTCAATAAATGAAAAACAGATATATGAACCTACTACGTTTTAACCTGACAAAACTATACACACCGATCCAGGATATTAAAAATATATACTAAATCGCAATCTATCCATGAAAACCTAATAGTCTTACAACCAGATTTTTTCTGCGACATTTACAGTTTCAGATATTTATTCATAAACAAATTGTATTAGAATATTCATGATTGGTAAATAATTTTATCATATTTAACTAAATATTACTTTTAAACATGATATCAAATTTTTATAAACATGTTTTGAGTAAAATATATTCTTATTTAAATATTGCCACAGGCACTAAACTTAAGAGATAACTTAAACTCGGACTGAATAAGACGCGACATTGTACAAAAAAACGACATTGGTTAAAGCAGTTCTAGATGTATTATGAAAATAAATTGATTGTCAAATGAAATAAAAAAACTGTAGAAGCACCAATAATTATATGAATAAACCTTAATACCTAATTAATGTACCCTAGTATTGTAGAGCTCCTAAGCAGAGAACAATTATTTAATATTTTATTTGTAATATTCCATTTTAAAAGAACGATAGCTTTTTTGAGAAATAAAGCTTTTTAAATCTAAACCAATTTATTGGTGTGCAATAAAGTGTTATTGAATTGTATTGTATGGCACGAACAACACCGGTTATTGAGATACACTCCTAGTAGCTTTATGAGACTACTTTCTCTGCACGTAGCTTACCTGACTAAACAAATATTCCAAGCACGTAATGCACTCGTCCCCTAAACACAAAAGCAATCCGTCTATTCCCCAAACTCACTGAAGGATACTGCAGTGCCAACAGGATTGATGACGCTCTAACAAAAATCAAACACGAGCAATCCTGCAGCGATGCAGATTGCTGCCAACGACCGGGCAACAATAAACAAATATTGGGAAAACATGGAACGGGTTACAAATAGGAATTATGAGCGAATCGTTTGGATATGACCGATACGAATTTAAATGGGGTATGGTATTCGATGATCTCTGATTTTTATAGTTATTTATGACGCTGTACTGTACTGGTAGAGGATTATATATATTAAAAGAGTTATAAGTTATGTAGTATTATACAAAACTCAAATGCTACATTATTAAAACCGCACATTATCATAAGATTTATTACTGCTACTGATTAATATTATATTTATTTTGAAAAACCGCATAAGTTGTCTGAATAAATTGCCATAGAAGGTTTGAACGCGAAAGAGTGTGACTTATTGGAACCGTATAAAAAGGTTTTTCTTTTAATGAGGTGTGTTAGCTTAAATATTTAACAAACTAACCATACGTTTAGTTATGCACTATGTATAAATTTTAACCAACATACCAAACAACGTGTCGTAGTTGCGTTTTTTTTTTTTGTTGGATACCTCTTTCGTGTCACAGTCTCCATAGACCTATAAGTATAATGACCTATGAAATGAACTTCGCAGTAACTTACGAATTAACATACACAATAAGCTACAATGATTTCCATAATGAGCTACGCAATTCTTTACGTTTGGCCTACGCATTGAGCTACGCAAATGGCTACGTATTGGCTGCGCATTGCAGCTACGCAAAAAGCTACGGAATGAATTACGATAATTATAAATGCAATAGGCTACGAAGTAACTTGCATATTGACGTAGGAACTTAAAAGTGATTGACCCATGTACAGATATAAACTTTGGAATGAGTTAAATCTGAATGTTAGAATGATACCTGTAACCAATTTGAAATTTTGTTTAATGTTTACCATAAGGATAAAAATTTACTTGTGCATAGTTCTGTATACGTATATACGTATAATTATATAAAAATGTGTGGGTACTATTTTATGTACGGACTGGTCAAACATTAGAAACGGTACACATTATATGTATTTACTTATTTCCAACTGTAATGATTAAATTGACAAGACAAGTTTTATAAGTATACAAAAGCTTTTCATAAGATTTGTTACTTACAGACTTTGGTACCTAAGTGTTCCGCCATCTGGCATTGCCTATTCATTAAATGTTTATAGGTTGTCGATCAATGGCTTACTTGCCAGTTTCTCGACAGTTTCAAGGTCTCTTTCTATAGAAATTAGTTTCCTTTTGTGTCTTCAATGCCTTGTTTTAAGCTAGTTAATTAAAAGTATATTTATCACACAAAATGGAATTTCACTCTAAAAGATTTATGACTTTGAGGGAGTTGTATTTTATATTTCATTACACGTTTGAGTTTGTAAAAAAATGAGTGTTGAATGGTTTAATATGGAGATCACATAATAAAAATGAAACCAGTCAAGTGCGAATTACACTTACACAATGTTCGAAGGCTGTATGAATCTGTCTGTATAAAAAGTCTCGGCCGCAACAATGGGCAAAGTCATTATTTCACATAGTTAAAGTTTGAGATCTCTAGTATCTTGGTTTAAAATCTATTGCATCATTTGTACTGAACAGAATATGAAGGCGCAAAAAGTATTCCACATATTAAAGTATAATTATAAGTACATAATCTATTAAAAATTTACTGTATAATATTTACTTAAATTTCTAAGATAACGAAAACACCTGTGTTTTTTTATAATAATAATCTTTATTTTTCCTTCCACAATAGTTTCTATAACTATATAATGATAATGATGGAATTACTCATAACAAGAGATGTCTTGGGAAGGAACAGGAGCCCAAACTAGGTTGATCCTGTGCTATGGCACTCCTGGCCCCCCACCTCGAATCTTTTAACTTAATATTCGTTTTTACAAAAAATATTACGTAGGTACTAAAAGATATTAAAACAATTACCCTCATACTAGAATACTTCTCATAATATGATTTGTTTGATCTTTGTATAAATTATCAAAAAAGTTTTTGGAATAATTAGACTATTAAATTCTTAACCAACATGCGGATGTTATATTATAATACATTAAATTCTAAACGGATTATCTTTTAGTTTTTTATATACCTATATCTTAAGGTTAGAATTCGACCACTATTTTCTCACCTGTACAGGCATAACTGTTTTATGTTTGACTTCAGTGGGTAATGGAAGGAATGAAAGATATTTTCAAAGTTCAATGCGTACTAATAAATCTTTGTTTGAATATGGTTGTTGCTGTTGTAAATGTATATAGCCATTTTTACATTGTAAATTTTTGCATTAACGCCTGCTTAGCGAATTATCTTACAAAATTGCAACGAAAGGAAAATTATCTAAAGCTATAGGAATATAAACAATAGGAACGAAAGGATACATTTGAGCTATAACACACTCACTACGATAGCTCCATTGGCTGAACATGTCCTGGCTTTAGGGACGGATGTTCGCGGGCTCGTATTCCGCTCGTAGTAAAATGTTTCCTTTCAATGTAATTTTGTATGTTTAGGAATAAACTTATTTATATTATATATGCGGAAGTATTATGTAGTTATATGGCAAGAATAACAATACAAAAACGGACGAATGACTAATTCATTGAAAGCTCAACATTGAACATTTTGCCGAAATTTTATTTTGCTTTTTTGAATTAACATTACTTATTTTTGGTACTGCAAAACAGACATTTAGCAAGCTCCTATGATCTTGAAAAAGAAGATAAAAGAAAGAAATTTGTTATGGCTACAGACTTATCACTACTGAGTATTCAAATATTAAGTTCCATAATTATATATTAAATAAATTCTTTTATTTGCCCGTAGAAGTTTTTTACTAGAATGCAGAGTGTGTTTAACCATGCTTTAAAGCGTATGTTAAAACGAATTGTGTCATTCCTATGCTATTTCGTCAGAATCCATCAACACACTATGTGAAGGTAAGTGATGTAATAAACGTACATCCTTAAAGCAATAGAGGTAATGCCATTAGCTTTTTAACTAAACTGAATATTTTAAAACTAAAAAGTGTCAGACAAACATCAGTCCATAAATAATAATGTTAAATGCCAGGGAGTAAATTTATCATTAATTTCTTCAAAATGCCTATATTGCACACGCACTTTGATGAGTACCCTTTTATATTTAGTTTTATGAAGGGACATGGCAATTACTATTTTATTTTACGCATCTTGTTTTCGAGTGATACAATCGCTCCTTTTTCATCTGATACGTTGAATTCCCTAATAGAAAAGCATCCGCCTGCAACTGCAGATCTCCACATTCCCGAATCTCCTATACAAGACATTGTTGAGGTGACCCCACAGGATGTTACTGCAGCCGTGGCATCTTTTTTAAGTGGCTCAGCCGGTGGCCTTGATGGCCTCACGCCTCAGCACTTAAAAGATATTTTATCTTTTAGTTCTGGTGAGGTAGGCGAGACACTTGTAAGGGATGTGACGGCTTTGGTTAATTTGATGTTGTCGGGTCAGGTCAACAATGAAATTACCGAAATTCTGTACGGTGCGAATTTATGTGCCCTAAATAAAAAAGATGGTGGTATTAGGCCTATAGCAGTAGGCACCACTTATCGTCGCCTCACAGCCAAATGCGGTTGTAGGAAAAAGGTTGCTTTTTTAAGTAATCTTTTTCAACCACAGCAACTCGGTTTTGGTTCACAGGGTGGCTGTGAGGCTGCTGTACATTCACTTCACACATTTCTTGATCAAAATTGTGGAGATGTGCTTTTGAAAGTGGATGTTAAAAATGCATTCAACTCTTTAGATAGAGGCACTCTTTTGACTGAAGTGAAAGATAAAATTCCGGAATTATACCCTTTTCTTTGGCAATGCTACGGCAAACCGTCAAAATTAACATACCAAAATAACGTTATTTTATCTTCCGTAGGATGTCAACAGGGTGATCCTCTGGGACCAGCCATCTTTAGCCTTGCGATCCACTCAATAATTCAACGTCTTCAATCAAAACTTAACGTTTGGTATTTGGATGACGGAACCTTAGGAGGCGATACGAACACGGTTTTGGATGACTTGCGAGTACTCATAGAAGATTTTCGTGTTATTGGCCTTGAACTAAATTTTTCTAAATGTGAACTTTTTGTGTGTGATACTTGTCCGGATAAAGTTTCGATTATTGAAAAATTCAACTTACTTGCGCCTAATATAAAATTAGTAGAAAAAAGTTCGCTTCGTCTTTTGGGTTCACCGATTCTTAACGAATCTTTATCACCATTTGTCGAAGAACAAATTCAAAAGTTTAGAAATGCTTCTAGCAGATTATCCAAAATTAACGCCCATATGGCTTTTACAATTATAAGATTTTGCCTTTTCGTTCCTAAATTTACATACTATTTAAGATGTTGTCAGCTGTGGCAACACAGTGAGCTTTTGTTAAGCTTAGACAACTTAGTAAAAGATACGTTAGTGTCGGTTTTGAATGTTGAGATGTATGATAGGGCTTGGGTGCAAGCTTCCCTCCCTGTGAGGTTGGGGGGCATAGGGATACGCAAAATTTCTAGTGTGGCATTACCAGCTTTTTTGTCTTCTGTACACAGTACACACAAATCAGTAGAAAAAATTCTTGCACGATCTTTAGGCTCTTTCGAAGTAGCATATCTGGCTGAGGCCAAAAACACATGGAGACGGGCTTGTCCAAATACTGAATTCCCAAAAATGTTGTCATCTCAGAAACAGTGGGATTGGCCCCTATGCGAGCTAACACGGAAATATCTTTTAAATACGTGTTCTAGCATCGCAGATCGTGCTCGTATTCTCGCTGTTTCTGTGTGGGAATCCGGTCTTTAGTTACAGGCCATTCCTTCTTACAAAACTGGTAGCCTTATAAATCCATCCGCTTTTCGTCTAGCTATTAGCTTACGCTTGGGTGCAAGGTGTTGTGTTGCACATCACTGCCAGTGTGGTACTGCAGTTGATCAACTCGGTCACCATGGTCTCTCCTGCTCTCGAAGTGCTGGTCGAATTTCCCGCCACGCCAGCCTTAACGATATCATTCGCCGGGCTTTTACCAGCGCCAATGTTCCAGCTATTCTCGAACCGAATGGTCTGATGCGTGACGATGGTAAAAGACCTGACGGCATGACTCTGGTTCTGTGGAAGTTAGGACGGCCCTTAGTGTGGGACGCTACTTGCGTGGACACTTTAGCGCCGTCACATCTTTCTGAAACCAACGTGAGGGCTGGCGCTGCGGCTACTTCGGCGGAGCAACTCAAGCGGCGCAAATATGCTAACCTCGGTATGGGTTACATATTTGAGCCGTTTGGTGTAGAGACGTTGGGTCCGTGGGGACCGGGAGCTCATCGTATTTTCCAAAACCTATCTGAGCGCTTGGTCGATGCGACGCGTGATCAAAATGCTGGCATATATTTGGCTCAACGAATAAGCATTGCAATTCAACGGGGCAATGCTGCCAGCATGCTGGGCACGCTGCCAACTGGGAGTGGGCTGGAGCATTTGGACTGCCTATGAGTCTGCTATGACTTATAGGTGTCTAAATGCTTTTATTGTAGTAGCTGTAGTGTTGTATATAGTTCATAGTATTTTGTTTAATAAAGGCATACAGCCATTTTATAATAACCAAGTATATATTCTGTTGGACCACATGGACGTGAAATTGCCTTTCGTAATATAAGATGTTCCACGAGACGAGTATATACCAGTATTTCGAATTTGGAATATCAGTGATATATATGATGGGTATAAATAATATTGGATTTGTTCATATTTTTTTTCTTTTGTCTTCAAATAAGTAAACTTATTTTATCATGGGTAATAAGTAAACTTATATTATATTTTATACTTACATCAAAACTGTTGCTTGTCCTGCTCGCTCGTTATGGTCTTCCGATACGCGTCAATTCACACCGAAATGGCAGCGGTGACAAGTTTTACTGTCAAACCATTTTCGACTTCGTCGCTATCTTTACAATGTATAGTATAGGTTGAAAGAATTGACGGTAATAGGACGTGGATTGCCACGATACTTATGCAAGTCTTTCAAGCGATACTAAGCATTATAGTCACAGAGAAAAAGTCAAAAAAGGTTTTATTATATGTTCTATGGTGTAATCTTACACCTGTTCGTCGCTTTGCTCGTCGTCACACGTACCTAATTGTACATTATGTGACTTTTCCCTAGACAGATCTAGAGAGACCAGACATTGATACATGAAACAAAGACTTTAACAGAACCATATCAAAATATACTCTCTGTCTAACGTCATATTATAAATAGGTATAGATTTAAAATAGATTCGATCAGTAAAATATGGGTATCATAGTATCAAATGCTGGCATAGTGTCTAAGTTTCACATCAATTAGGAATATTAATTTTATGTCCATATAATATGTTTATTTATGATGTCATTTTATAAACCTCACTTCAGATCAAAGTTTCGCCGTGTCTGCCAAAATAAAGTTTCTCTTAGAGCTGGTATTTTTGTTTCATCGAGTATCCAAATCCCATAAAAACTTTATAGAATCCGCAGAGTCACAAAATCAAGTCTATAAACTGATCATTAAACGCATCGGAATCATATCGACAGATAGCATCGTAATTCCTCCATATTATATTGGTGTGTATCAATATTCATAGTGCAGTAACGTACGGAGAGAGAACAGGGCCGTAGTTAGGGACGTAATGGCATACGCTGATTTTAAATAAATGATTATATATTGATCGAGTTATAAATTATAAAAAGGTTAAAAAGTTCAGGTAGAATGCAAGGTGTAGTATTTACGATCTTTTTGAAATGTACCAAGTACTGAAAACACATCAGTAAGTGGTTAGGGCGGCAATTATGAATTCGCTATCTGAAATATTATCTGTTAAATTTCGGGAGCATATCTATGTTTCCTTGTTATCGTTGTCTTCGTACCGGAACACAGTTATATAAATATTGACTTCTACTACATTATATATAATAGATGTTTGTGGTTTTATGTTAATAAATGGTTTCTCAGCTTCACTCAATTTATTTTTTTATAACGAAATATTTTCAATATCAAGTGAGTAGTTAAAATCTACTCTTTGTTATGAATTAAAAATGAAGTATAAGACGTTTTGTATGTGTTGCTCTGTTAGACCCTACACTTACCATATTACAAAACGAAACGTATGAACTACGAGCAGAGGATGAGTCACACAAAAGTCCGTCAATTAATATTTTTCGTTTCGTTCGTTAACCTTTCGTTGTTATTTTGTAAGCTCATTTCTTAGCGTGCAATATTCACAACACTGAAAATATCGATATATTTTTTTCTACTAGGTTAGCTAGTCCTTGAGAGTGCTCAAAGACTGTTGCCGAAACTCACCGTTATTGGTGCTTGGTGACAGATTTGATAGATGGGCATGTTCAAAATGCCCTGCAACCATGCAAAAATGTATGTTAAGATACAAATGTATTTATTCAAAGGAGTTTTTAATTTAAGAAATACCCTCTTTGTAATACAAATAAATTGCCCCTCTTAATAACCACCCTTGAGTACAAGCATGTCGCATCGGCCTCCATAACAGTGTTTCCACTTGATGTCTGCCAAATATTCACTCAAATGTGTCCGTAATAGAGCACGTACTTGTGGCTTATTGTTATTGTCGGGAGAACGGATACATTGGGACATTTATGGATACAAAATGATGTAATAGATGCTTTTATTATGTAGCCATCTTTATATTTTGTTATACCAAGCAATAAAATATGCTTATAACGTGAAATCTTAATATCTTGGTATATACAATCAATTGTTAAGAACCAAACTCCACTGGTATACCTTAATGCTATAATAATAAAACTAATTATAACTATAAAAAGTACTGATAGCTGACAAAATTCACTTGTCAGCTGTTTATCAGTTTTGGAGAAAATAAATGAAGTTTCACGATAGTATTGGAATCGTCACCCAAAACTTATGCGCTCGTCATTTCACATCCTAGATTGTAGTTTGAAACTAACCTATTGAAACAATAGGGTTAGTACCCTATCGTTTCAATCTTAATAATAATAATAATCTTCTTAATATACGTCTCGCTAATGCCAGTGTGGCTGTTTCGCAAGAAAATAATGGTTTAACCAGTATAGGCATATATACATATATTTCATTTATAACCGACTTAAAAATGAGGTTATCCATACGCTTGAACTTTTATTTCTTTTAATATTGGTACCTCAAAATTTCGTCACTAATAAACCGATTTTATAATATTCGAAAAGATAATAATATTCTTTCCATAAATATTTTCATTTAAATCGGTTAAGTAATGTCCAAAACCAAATTTACTGGAAAAGTATGGTTGATATATTTTTCCAGTAATTTCGGTTTTGGACTAGGTAATGAAATTACGTATTTTATATCATTCAGTGGATGAAAACGGTTTTTGTTAATTCTATGAGACTCCATTACAAAGTGTAGTATGACATCTGTCTGCCCGACATATTTTAGAGACTCCTGCATCGTTTTTATCGTTATAGGTGATTAGTTGGACTTTTCTTAGGATTACGTTTTCATAATTTTAAAACATTGTGCCTGTAATTTCACTGGCTCTCAAGGACTGCTGCCGGAACACACCGGTAGGTGCTTGGTGACAGATTTTGTACATGAGGGTGGTCGCTAGCCAGGTGGGCATTCGCAAAATGCCCTTACACCATGCGGTGAATCTCAAGTCCGCGATGGGATTCGAACCATGGGCTGTAAGACTGCTGCGCGGCAGTCCATAGCCAATGCCACTGAGCCATCACTACTTTGCTGATTTATGTTTTAGGGTTAAACATGATAAGAAATTATACTTTTATAAATATTTTTTTCTCAATAAAATTGTACATATTGAAACTGAGAGTAAATCAAATACTTTATTGCAGGAAATAAACAGTTTTTTGAATGTGTATACGGTTATCAACCAGCCATTGTTACACTCATATCTGTATTTTGCCAAATGGATCTGAACATAGCCTATTCAACATTTCTATTTAAAGATATTGTACTGGTTTCAGGGTTTATGTAAGTATGTTTGTGAGTTTATATATCTACCATGACTTCTAAACGGCTTAACCGATTTTAATGTATTGTCATTAGATTTTATTGTGACTAAAATATTTTTCTTTTCTTTGAAACCCATCGAGTAGAGTATCAAAATTAAAGGCTTTAAAAAAAGATTTCATAAATATATTAATATAACTTGCATTTGTAATTTCAATGGAACGATAAAACGCTTAACGGAATTAAATATTTAATTTATACTTGTTTTAGTGTGTAGTTTATATTTTTTTTAAATTTCAAATAAAGCGTTTAAGAAGTGTAAGTTAAGTGAGTACCTGGGAATAAAAGCCATTTTCAGCGTGTTGTACAAACGTACAAAATCTCTGGTCTTCGAATTTAAGTATCTTATTAAATATGAAAATTTGTCATATTAAATCTGTGAGATGTGTGATGACTGATGAGTCTTTTTACTAAAATTTTACAGATGTTTTTTGTGACATAATCAACTTTAATAAGCTCACATGCTCAGATAATAAAATTCCTTTACAGTGCACTAAGCATAAAACGAGGTCCTGATGAGATTTCTAAAAATGAGAACCCCTAAATCCAGCAGTATATTCAACGCTACGGTATACTATAACTTCGAGTAGGACTTTTATGTTGTCAGATGATTGATAGACATGGTTTAAAGTTTTATTTAGTTTGTAGTTGTATTTTTTGATGTGTTTACGCTTTTATTAAAAAATGACTCATCTGATGGATGTCGAAAACAAACGTAGTGTTACCAACTCTTTTTTACAAATCACAATTCAAGACTACAGACTGCTATGGAAATAATATATTTAATTCCCAATTAAACAAATTACCAGTACTTTCCCTTTTCATGCTTGGAAGTTCTTGTATATGCCAGGTATAAAGCGGACTTAAACGGAATTTTATGCTCTAGTAGATTTGAGGCACAGGCGCATAAAAAAACTATTTAATTAACAATTTTATTTGATATTGTTAAAAAAAGGTTCAGTTCTTATATATTTCAGGTTGGAAATTTGCTCAGATAGACCCTGATCATTAGTAGTATTATAATTAGTAATACTTATATATTTTTTCTTCAATAATATTATATTTCTTTAATAATACTAATATAGTTAATATTATTAAAGAATCCATTTTAACGAATTCATTATGGAACTTTTTAATTTTAACTGAACAGATATTACACACAAAATCATTATTTCATTTTTTCAAAATTAAAGTGTACGTTAAGTGAGTACTCGGGCATAAAACCCATTTTTAGCGTGTTGTACAAATTTCTATAATGAATGACTTAAATCTAATCTTCAACTACCTATATCAATATACCTAAGGCTGTTTTGAATATATTATATATAAAACCTTATTATGAAATGCAGTATTAGAAACTTCAAAATGGTTTGTTAGAAAGGGAATCCTTTCCAATATATTTTAATACAAGCTTTCCGGGCGCGGCTCCGCCCGCGCGTATGTCGGTTATCGCGCGAAAACATTAACCTCTTTTTGCGCATTCGGATAAAAACTATCCTATGTTTTTTCCCGGGTCTCAAACTATCTCCATACCAAATTTCATTCAAATCGGTCCAGTAGTTTTGGCGTGAAAGCGTAACAGGCAGACAGACAGACAGACAGACAGACAGAGTTACTTTCACATTTATAATATTAGTACTGATAGAAGAGCAATCCCAAAAAATATTGTGGAATTGGTTGGACGGAGTAATAAAATGCTGAAACAAAGATATATAAAAGAAAAAAATTTGCTATATAAGCAATTAAAGATTTTTCAATGCTTAGGCTTTGACCACAATGGTGGAAACCTGATGGTAAGTGGCATCACACTTCACATTGTTCAAGATAACCTAAAATTCTGATTCTCAATGAAGCTGCTGCAGCTGCAATGCACCGTTAGGTGTTTGGTGACAGATTTTCTACTACAGCCAGGTAGCTAGCCAGGCGGGAAAAATGCCCTACCACCCCAGTAGTAAATGCCACTAGCGGTCACCCATCCAAGTGGAGCGGACGTTGCTCAACCTCCCAAGTTTTGTCGATTGAAAACGTCCAGGCCTGCTTCGCTACATGTGCTTCAAATATTCAATAAAAAAATAAAATTATTTACTATTCTCACACCCAGTGCGGTAATTTTACTTACGTTCTGTTTATTTATTCTTATATCAAAATTTAGCGTTGTAGGTCCTATCAGTCTGAATGAAATGCTCATGATATACAAACCAACGGACACGATCAAAATATTTAAAATCCGTTTCAAGATTTAACGTAAATTGTTTCAACCCATGCAAAGAAAATTATAACCGTAGAAATGTGCTATATCGTGCACTGCAAATGTTAAGAGGTCAAAAACATTTCCAAAATAGTACAAATTCACTAACCCAGAACGTTAAAACGATTACAAACTCAAGTGATAACAAGAACCAACTTACAATAATGCAAGTTGCTATCCGTATCTCGTGTCGTAATGAAATGCAAACGCACCCGGGTTTCCTTATTGCTTTTCATTAATCTTTTGTGGCTTCACTTTTTCAAGGCGCCTACAATTTGTCTGGGACATTTGTCATGATTTCGTACTTTCCCTTATTCGTTCGTGTGTAGTTGCCGGTTACGTATTAAGGAAGAGTTACGTTTAGGAGCTCCAGACGGTGGTGGTTTTATTATGTACTAATATACCTACTACTAATATAATATACGATAAGGCATATTTTAGACTTAAGGCATATTTGCAGATTGATTAGTGTTAAATTTGCGAGCTAAGTATTTAGCACTTAACACATTTGGACAGCAACTTATTAACTTATTAGTGTTAAGTGAATGTTCTAGCATTTTGGTTTTTGCGAGTAGCTACGCCCCACGCGTTCCTCCTTCCCCTTCACTCTTATTGGACGCTCGCCACTTGGCCGGGCGTTTGTATGCGATGATGACTTGTATTACATCTTATAGGTAATATTGAAATAGGTACCTAACTAGTTTTTAAACAATGGCAAAATTAAATGTTTATTTTAGTATGTTGAAAAATGTCGTATGATACACGTGTATTGATGATTACCGTCCTCGGCTCTCTTAAGACCCTCACCCAACGGCTCGGGTCCCAATGGCACCTCAGCAGTAATCAATCACCAACATTACACACTTGTACCATAATGTAATTACGTTCAATGCAGACCATGTTACAAACAGGGACTTGTTTATATTTAAGCCAGTTGAAAGTGAAATTGAAACAAAAAATAATTCATTCTTTAGTTTTTCCTTGTACCAAACAAAAACAATGAAATAATAATTCAATAATAGAAATTAGAAAGTTTTTCGTTAATCTACTTGACATACTGAAAATATTGTTTAGAAAGTAATCATCATCATCCTAGGAGAGACTTATAGAATTTCGTTGTCTCCCCTAGGGGCCATCAGAGAACACAGGAGTCCTTCAACTTACAAAGGAGCCCATAATAAGAAGAAAAATGAAAAGAAACTATTATCTATAATCAGAATAAATGTTGCCGTAGCGTCTTTAACTTTTATTCAATTATTATGAAATAGAGTTAAGGGATGCGTACCAACTGAGGACCAGCAGACTACAAATATTTTGATAAATAACTACTAACTTTTTAATATACTATTTAATTTACTGGCATTGATATAAGGATTTTAAAATACAAGTTTTCTTTATAATGTCTTCCTGAAACCACCCTAAATACGCCCACCCTAAGTCTTATTGTTATAATAATGTCGTGACAATATTGATGATTATGTGTCAGACTATTTGTTTTCCTGACGGATAATGATGGGGCTCTTATGTCTTGGTTTTCCACAATTAGGTAGATGCGTTCCGCATCGGAAAACACTTCTGGATACCGGATATGGGCTATAGACGAATCGTGGTTGAGCTATAGAGTTTCCACTAATGGCACTTACGTAAACGAATTGTTTCCGATGTCATTTCCATTTAACTCGTCGCGGTTAATTTTTTGATGTTTATTATTTGATTGGAGAAATTATAAACTCAATGAATGATCTCGAAAAAATTCTCAATACAAATAAATATTCTGATTATCAAACATTGTAATGTTTGCATTAATGCCTGCAAAACCAAGAAGCTTACAAAATTACAATGAAACGAAACATTTTAACTACCAGTGGAATTCGAACCTGGGACCATCAGTCCCTATAGCCGGGAAATGCTTTAAAAAAATTAGCGTTAACGGAAAAATGTCAATGTTAGCATTATTGGGTTGCTTCATAAACAAGTATAAAGCTAATTGAAAAATTAGTCTAGTTTGTAGTTTTATATTTTATTGTGACGGAACAAGTACGAGGTCCACCTGATGTTAAGCGGACTTACCTCTGCCTACAACCAGGTGACATCCTTCACCCTGAGACATACAGTTGTTAAGTCTCATGTGCCTGCTATTTACTGGGTCTCAAGGACTGCTGCCAGACCACACTGTAAGGTGCTTGGCGACAGATTATCTATTTGAGGGTGGTAACTAGCCAGGCGAGCATTCGTCAAATGCCCTTTCACCAAGCGGTGAAGCTCAATCCGGCGGTGGGTTGGACCCATGGATCTGCGGCACGCGAGTCGTAGTACCAGTAGATAACCAGACCAGTAAAGTCCCACTCGTAATTCAAATTTTTCCTGCCATTGTGATTTTGTACAATTATGGTTTCTGTTGGTTTTCATACAAAATCCTATCATGTAATATACCTAATATGAGTGATACAAAACTGTAACAAAAGTATAGGGCTACCAGAATATTGTACAAATTGTTTAAAATAAAAATAAGACTACAAAGTTAAATAGTCCAGCAACCATCAATATAATCAGAAGCGAGATTATTCCACGAACTTGCTTTGACCTCCACCGCCGAGAGTCGCCCGGAGGCATTTCAATAGCACCATCGTTATATTAATCCACATTATTTACCTCTGTAAAGTAACTATTGAGCGCAAAATATAGTTTCATTAGAGGGTTGCCTTCCTCTTGACGAGGGGTCTTGTCGACGTAGACAGAGGTATTTTATTGTTGCATGCCAGCCTCACCCGGGGGTAGTGCCGTGGCGCTCATCTAATAATGTAAATGATGAATTTTCACTGTTAAATGCCTATGTTAATCTTAGCAGATTTCTAGAATGAGGTTATGAGAGGCTGGATTACAAGTTTGCCTAGCCTGCAGCAATATCGAAGTACAATATTTTGGGTAGTTGTTAAACCTTGATATGTTCGGAGAGTTAGAGCATAGAACATAATATAATAATACAAGTTAGAGATAAAGTTTAATCTATAAGGGTTTATGTAATTAATAAATGGAGATCAGATCAGATACACTACTTTTGCAATGAAGTAAACTTAACTTAGAATTTACTGACTATCAAGGACAGCTGCTGGAACATGCTTGTAAGTGCTTGGCGGTAGATTTTCTACTTGAGGGTGGTGGCTAGGCAGGCAAGCATTGGATAAATGCCCTACTACCATGCGGTGAACCTCAAGTCCACGGCGGGTTTCAAACTATGGAACATAGTACAGCCTTATTTTTTTCATTCTTTTATTCTAATCGATCCGTTACGATATAATTACAAATTTCTTCTTGGTTTATATGTTAAATTTAAATAATTTCTTAGTTTATTAAACATTTAAACACTGTGCTAAGATTCATCTCAGCTGCTACTATACCTTTGCATTTGTCTCTCTCACGGATTTTATAAGTAAAGGTTACTATTGTCTATCGGAATATTTTGGCCATGAGCCTACAGAGAAGAGGTGAGCTTCAGAAATAAAATGGGAAGTAAATGATACTTCCTTCCATGCTGTCCATTTTAAAAATCAAAAGCTGAACGACATCGACATTCAGGCTCGAACGAAAAGGGCAGGAAAGTTAAATGGACGGTGTTTTATCTGCAGGCAAAGGACGTAAAGGCAACAAATTGAATAATTATTCGCGGCTATTGTCCTCACAGGCGTCGATAATCGGCAGTGACCCGAGCTTTTGTTTGCCGCTTCTGTGAAATAGTCCATAAGCTAGCATGTCGACACCGTGTCATACAGTGAATAAGATACCCTGCTTTGAAAAGGGCGGTTAATATTTATTCATAGGTGGCCGTAGAAATTGGCTAAAGAATATAAGGTGTACATAGTAATTAAACAACTTTAAACGGTGTAAATCGCGTATATTTGTCACGGGGTGACTGAAATTAACACACCCCGTCACCACGATCATTGCAAAGTGTTTGAGACGTCGTGACTAAATAATGACAAATATACGCGATTTAAACCTTTTAAAGTTATTTAAAAGGTTTAAATCAGTCGCGCTCAAAATATGCTCCTCTTGCCTTTATTGACTACATAGTAAAAGAAGACTAAGGGAAAAATGCAACTCATGAGTAACGTCAATGTGAACGAGGTTTTGCTGCCCCTATACGGCCAAAGAACAAAGCAGCTACCTAAACGAACTGATTATCCTAATGGCATAAGTAACAAAAGCATTCCCAAAGTAATCTTGCGCCAGGAAGGTTGCCATAAAACTAAAACCTTTTTACAATTATGACCTTGAGTGTTTGTTACACTAGAGAAGACATTATTGCATCGACCAAACATGATTAGGATAAGGGCAGGATGATCAAAATTATAGTTGTACAAGTTTTGTAGTAAATGCTAATTAAAATTATATTTTTTGCATTAACGCCTGCCCGGGATTCAAACCCGCGACCATCCGTCTCTTTAGCCGCGACATGCTCTTTCATCGGAGCCATAGTGGTTGGTGAGTCATAGCTTATATGTAAACTTTCGCTCTTATCGTTTTACCATGTTAATGGAACGGAGCGATATGCATCCAAACTGAATTGAACTACAAACAAGACTATTTTTTCTATTGACTTTAAAATAGTTTACGATGATGCAATCCGATAATTCTGACATTGTAATTATTGAATTAACGTCTGCTAAGAGAATAAGCATATATTAATACTAAGTATAATAATTTGAACTGTACTCTACAAATTATTAGCATAATACTGAAATTGAAGAAGAAGCTTAAGATACTTATTTATTCTATAACCATTTTCATGAAGTTGAAGGCGTTAGTAGAGTGTACACGATACAAATTGGGACACCCACACGCGTGGGAATCGTCTATATGTTTATGCGTAATTTCTTCAAATGTTTAGTTCCACATTACTGTCTCTCATATTATACGCAGTCAAGCCATAAGTGAGTCGGGGCGTCTAGTGACCCTTGACTTTAATTGAACGGGTGCCATTTTAGAAAAACACGGCAGTGCGGTTTGAGTAGTTAGCACACCCGAAGAATTTGGTTCGAATTAAATTTAATTAGTGAATTTGAAGTACCTACCCGTTTATTTTATAGAATATATTATATGGTCTTTAGTTAGAGCAATGCACACTACGCGCCAACGGTTTTTAGTGCATATATGCAGATATACATATAACTGAAATAAGAAAGCACTTATACACATCAACTATAATTTTATTATATTTATTGTGACATAAACATTCAAAATTTTACTATATGTAGAATTAAATAAATTGAAACTGTTTTAACTTCGACCAATGACATTGATGACGGTATATTCTAATAAGCAGTATACTGATATCTGTAGGTTTAGTAGGCAAGTTGTGTCTGGAACACTAATTATATACACTAGTGCTTATGCTTAGTTACCCATAGTTATTCTAGTGGCTCTGTGACTTCAATACATCGCATCGCGACTGAGATATGTTTTTTACGTTTTAATCCCCAAATCTCCACCGTTTTGAACAATCTCCAAAAATTAAATCGACAAAAAAAATATATCGATCGTGATTACAACAGTAAGTAAAGCAAAACAACCTGAAATCCGGAAAACGTTTGGTTTTCCGGTTGTTTTTCTGTCCGAGACAAGCGAAAGCATTTTGGTCCAAGCTGAAACGAGACGCTTTGCTCGCGCCTCCCCCTCGCTCGTTCAACAAATTTTAGCCATATCTAAGCCAGATACAACTTTTTTTTTCGTTCAGTAAATAATACACCGCAAGTTTGGCAGTAACAGGCGGTATAGAAGCATACTCCAATTCAACCGAAAGTAATTCTAGATTAAATGTGTTCAAAATATGGAAAATTGCATGCTAATCCAAGTGCCTCTTGCATGCGCATCCAGACCGCATTCGACGGTCGCGTTTCATTTAAACTAATCTCGTATGAATATCTTCCAGATGCAGAAAATGCCTCGGAAACAGATAGTGGTTGTCGGTACGCCATTTTCAGAATCTAGAGTTAACACTATCTGCACTTCTACAAGCCAATGTAATAAGAAAAAGAGAGATTATATGACTTTTGTTAAAAAAAATGGTTACAGTGCGGACTTTCTCCTCCCGTTGCGTGGTGGAAAGGCATTTTGCGAATGGTCTCCTGGCTAGCTACCACCATCAAGTAGAAAACATGTCACCAAGCACCTAATAGTGTGTTCCAGCAGATGGTCTTTGAGAGTCAGTAATTCTAGGTAAGCCTGAACAACATCTTCAACCACATCATCAGTTTTTAATATTTTTATTTTTGCAATAATGCATGCTCTACGGGTTATATTACAAAATGACAAATTTACGAGAGGAAAAATTATAGTCATGCACGGGATTCGAACCCGCGCCATCTACCCCTATAGCCAGGGCATGCTTTGACCATTTGAGCTAACATGACATTACGACTCATAACTCTAATTTTTCCTTTCGTTTTTAGGGTTTCGTACCCAAAGGGTAAAAGCGAAGTCTCAGTATAATAGGGATTACTGAGACTTCGCTCTCCGTTCGTCCGTCTGTCACCAGGCTGTATCCCAAGAACGGTGATAGCTATTTAGTTGAAATTTTCACAGATGATGTATTTCTATTGCCGCTATAACAACAAATACAAAAAGTTGGCCAAGTGAGAGTCGGACTCGCGCACGTTCAAACATAAAAGGTTTAAATATGAAGTCTAATGTTGTATAGCTTATAGAACCCTTCGTGCGCGAGTCCGACTCGCACTTGGCCGATTTTTTAAACATCGTATGGGGATGAAGCGACACCTATTTTTTTTGGCGTTAGGTTTAATTCGCTTTCGTACCTTTGGTTTTGTAACAATTTTGTAGCGTGCAAGGGTATTTTGGTAATGACTACTTGGCTAGCCACCTTCAGGTAGAAATTTAAAATTTTATCACCTAGCACCTAACGGTATGTTTTGAGAACCAGTAATTCTAGGGTAGACTGTACAACATCTGCGACCAAATCATCACTTATCATCTAGTAAAAGTCTAACCTATCTGCAATAAGAAATGATACATGATCGTTGATTTTGTGACATTCAAATAATTTTGCTGATAATATTTTTTTATGGTTATTGAACACAAAAACAATAATAAAAAAAATATGTAACCTTAACGGTTAATAATTAAATAATTGAAAATTAGTTTTACCACGAACAAATGTTACAAAATAACAAGTTACAAAATTATTTAATGCCTATATACTACGTATAAATATGTACCTATATAACAAATAGAATAATTATCGAACTTGTCGTATACAATCTTACATGATTTAGCTATAAACTAAAGAAAAAACATTCAATCGTCCATTAGTCTAGTCAACAAGTTCAAAATCGATAAAAAAATAGAAATAAAGGTCCTAAAAATATGAGCGATAGCTCATTGGATTCGGAATCACCTCTAGAAAAATATTTTTGAAGGATTTTTGTGCAGGTAAAAAATTGCAATTGTTATTAACAAAATAACACGAAAAAAGAATGATATTCAGTATTTCGTTAATAACTCGAAAAAAATTAATATTTAAGGAATTTGGAAAAAAGCTCCTTAAAGAGGAGAAAATTTCCGATAAAAAAGTCCGTACTCCCGGAACTCTATCTCTATTATTTATAATTTTAATTTGACGTTGAAAATAGGGCTCCGCGCGGCTGTTACGGCATGCGTGTGATAGATTATTTGAAAATTGACTTGCTATGTAATGAAATATTTGTTCATCTTCACTTGATTAGCTTTAAGCTTAAGATTAAACAACTGGTTTAATGTGACATTCTCATTTTGTTTTAAATATACTCTGTGGTTTTTAAGAGGAAAATAAGTATTGGTTTAATTATCCATGTGTATACTTTATCAGTGGTGTGAATTTAATACTGTACCTAATTGTGTTTGTTAGACTGTGATTAAGCATAATATATGGATTATCATGATCACTTGAATCATTATTTGATGATAATATTACTGGAAGTATATTTTATAAGTAGCGAAATTGATCACGTGACAGTGTAAAGTACTTATTAAAAATAGTTTATAATATGTTCCTTATTTATGATGTGTAAAAACATTGAAGATTTTATTATACTTATTGCAATATGTATAGATCACTTGAATCATTATTTGATGTTATTAATACTGTAAGTATATTTTATAAGTAGTTTAACTGGTCATGTGACATTTGTTGAGATACTTATATAAAATAGTTTATATTATGTGCTTTATTTATATGTGTAAAAACATTGAAGATTTTATTATACTTATTGCCATTGTCACCTACCTACCTACGGTTGGTAGAAGGGAGCATAAAAGAAAACAAGAAGGAAAGATTTAGAATTATATTGGGTAGAGAAAAAGGGTCGTGGATTACAGACAGGTGTGGCAATAGCGAGCTTCCTTGTTTGAGAACTTATCTCCGGTCCGCTAGCAACTGAGTTAATGCTCAGCAGCAGGTCTGCCGTGCAGTGGCTCAGCTCCAACACTGCCGCGCCGGTAGGCTGTCCCAGCTAGGCGCTGTAGAGACGTGGAGTTTGGCAGCGGTCTGCGCAGGAGTTCAGGGGACGGCCGGAGTCAGGGGATCAGCCTCGTTAGGTACTGGGCCTGGTAGTGGAAGCCTGGTACAGGAAGCCTGGAGTTGGAAACCCGGTACTGGAAGAACCCTGAAAGGATGTGCTCAGGTCAGAATCCTATCAGTGAAGGTGTTGAGCTGGTGGGTCCATTGTTCCTCTGCTACTGAGCATGGCTAGGAACGCAGAGGTCTCAAGGATGTGACCCGCCCGCAAACAACAGATGCCTGAAGGGCTTAAGTAAAATTGTGTGTTGTGAAGCAACCAAGAAAATACAGAAAAACATAGATAAATAGAGATAGGTTACACAAGATGATATATGCTTATAGCTCGAATAGCTATTAGCAAGGTTAGAACATAGGGAAACACAGTAAATACAATGGGATAACATAGCAAGAATTAAATACACAAGTTAGAGGTTAGTTTTGTGGTAATTATTGGTTAAGCACATATTCACTTACCCGTTAAATGGGGTTTCTTATAGCTTGGATTGAGGTTTAAATTATTTAGAACTGGTATAATAAGGTCTGAGCTCAACAAATTGTAAGGATCTCAGTTAAGTTTATCTTCTGGAGGTCTCATGTAAAGTGAAGCTAGTTTGCCGTTTTGGCGCCTAGCCACTCAACCCCCGGAAGTTTGCTCCGTAATCCATTACCAAATATGGTAATGCTAGTGGTGACTAGACCGTTTAGAATTGAATCCACCAATGGCTTCACTTTTATTTTACTAATTTAAAATTACAACGTGCTTCTGCATTAGAAAATCGGAAGTAAAAACTATGACGGTGGCCATGTTGACACTTGACAGCTGTAACAAGCCAGTTCTGTCAGTTACTATATATGGACCTATAGTTATTTTATTGTAATTTAGACCTATTAAAATTCGTTATTTATTTTAAGATATTATTATTATTTATTTAGCAAGATATACTTAATATGAAAATATTATTTTACTTATTGCAACACATCACCAGATTTTTGGTTTAAGAATAGGCGACCTCTCTCGGATCATTGATGTACTACTTCAGCGAGCAAGGCGTTCACAATTGTATTGAGATCTCTTTGAGAACGGATAGATATTCTATTCTGCTCCTAATGGTAGATACATGGTTAGATGGCGCTAGTAGTAAATTAAGTAATATTTGTTCACCGTTCAGGAAGGTGACATATCCCCTTTCGGCGAGAAGAATTTTTTGTTTTACTAGAAACAAAAAATTCACTAGCCTCAAGCAGATCTAAGAAAAATACCTCACTTAAGACATTACTTGAGTTACATATATACACTATAGAAGCTCCAGCATATGGTCTTAAGTATTAACATTGTCTAGCCGCCATAGCGATGTGCATATACATATATAAGAACTCCCTAGAATTCCTCCCCATCGTTTGGATTCAGACATCCCAAGAAACGATTATTGACAGCAATATTGGGAGAAATGGAAGATCGTAGGGCTGAAAAACAGCCTAGCTACATTATAGGTATAAAGAACACACTAGAACAATAGTTAATTTAAGTACATAAAGTAAGCATTCATGGAATTAATTTTATTATAGGTTCCATGATTGCCTAAGTTAAATAAAATATTATGACAGATAGAAGTTAATCAAAAGGAAATACATAATGGCTTATTTTTTGAGTTATGTACCGCTCAGGACAATAAGGCTAAGTTAAAGAGTTTGAACAACCGCTCTGAACAATAAGGCTTAATTTAAAGAGTTTGAACAACCGCTCTCAATGGAAGAATTACCATATGGTATGTGAAAGAATGAATTTAGCAATGTTACAACACTATTCCATTAAAACTTGATAGTGACAAAGAAAATTAAGGAAGTTACAATTAATTCAGTATATAAGTTAAGATGTTTAGTTTGTAGTACATTATAGGCACTTGAGTTAAGTTATAATATATCTTATGCCATTACAGTTGTATATAAGATATATCTATAAACAAGGATCAATATAAGAAAAGATCACAAGTTATTTGAATTTCAGAAGTATATAAGATACTGTTACATAGTAGATCAGTAGTATATAAGGATTTATTTATCCTATATAGTTAAGGTTATATTAGAATTTATTGAAACAATTTATTCTATAAGTGGGCTAAGGTGATGACTTACTATCAGGTGAGCCGCCTGATCAGTTTTATATAAGGATTTATTTTTCCTATCAAGATAAGGTTATATTAGAATTTATTAAAACAGTTTATTCTATAAGTGGGCTAAAGTGATGACTTACTATCAGGTCAGACGCCTGCACGTTTTTTCTTATTCTATAAAAATATTCTATGAGTTTGGTTTTATTTACCTACCATAATTTAGTTATTTATGATATTCAGAATATGTATTTTAGTTGTAAGGTTGTATAAGTAAAGTTTTATTAAATTAATTCAAAGTATGAATTTGGTTTTATTTGAGATTTATTTATATTTTAAGTTGTCAACAAGTTATTTAGTACCAAGATTTGCATATAATAATTGTTAAGAAAAGTAAAGTAAGTACTAGGATATGTATTTACTTATTTTAAAATCCTTTATGTGCCAAGAACCTAAGTTTATTGTCTTGCATATCAGTCAATTCAGAAACAAAAAGAGAAAATTTAGTTTTATTTGCAACACATTGTATTTAGTTAAATTTATTAGAATAGCTATTATCTATATAACTGTGATAGAAAGTCATAGTATGACTGTAGTTTTATTCAATATATTTATGTCAATTTAGATTGCATTTGAGACATTACTTAGTAAAATTTTGTATTTAGTCAGTCGTTAAAATAAAAGAAGTTAAATACTGAGATAAGTATTAACTAAGAAACTTTGATATGTCATAAGTATAATCTATGTATATCAATAAGTTCAGAGACAGCAAGTAAGAGTTTAGATTTATAACGACATTTACAAAATTTACAGTTCAGTTGAACATTTGAGTATAGTATTCTCCGTTGCAAGTTTTTAGAAAATTTCAAGTTATAAGATAGTGCCACTTCATATGCAAATTCAGCTTTTTGCATAGATAGAAAGTAAATGTGCAGACCCATGATTATTGGAGTGAATATGTACTTGACCTATACCCAATGACAACAGTGTCATACAAGGTCAATGAAGGTTAGTTAGTAAGTACAAAATATTTCAGAAAAAAAATGTGGGTACATAGAAATATGGTATGTGTGCTATTTATAAGCTGTTTTACAGATTCAATTATATTAAGTGCAAGTTATTAAATTAGAAGGAGATATGTGTAAGATAAAATATATTAAAAAAAAACTAAAATTTAATTTTAGAAAAAAAATATTTAAAATTTCTCGTTGAAGACGATATGGCTGGTTCTATGCCGCCAGAGGGTGTTACCCGTTGGCTATTAGTCGCCTCTTACGACATGCAGCTCTGCAGCAGGCCTATTCTAAATAGTACCCCGAGCCTACACAGGGCTATATGGCTGGTTCTATGCCGCCAGAGGGTGTTACCCGTTGGCTATTAGTCGCCTCTTACGACATGCAGCTCTGCAGCAGGCCTATTCTAATTAGTACCCCGAGCCTACACAGGGCTTGCCAACTTATAATTAACACACACACAAGAAGAACACAATAAAATACAGTTTAGAGAGTACAGAAAATATGTGGCAGAGCCACACCCAAGAAAGTTTGCCACACCAACCTGTCTGATCCTATTTAGTATGGGCGCCAATGTCACCTACCTACCTACGGTTGGTAGAAGGGAGCATAAAAGAAAACAAGAAGGAAAGATTTAGAATTATATTGGGTAGAGAAAAAGGGTCGTGGATTACAGACAGGTGTGGCAATAGCGAGCTTCCTTGTTTGAGAACTTATCTCCGGTCCGCTAGCAACTGAGTTAATGCTCAGCAGCAGGTCTGCCGTGCAGTGGCTCAGCTCCAACACTGCCGCGCCGGTAGGCTGTCCCAGCTAGGCGCTGTAGAGACGTGGAGTTTGGCAGCGGTCTGCGCAGGAGTTCAGGGGACGGCCGGAGTCAGGGGATCAGCCTCGTTAGGTACTGGGCCTGGTAGTGGAAGCCTGGTACAGGAAGCCTGGAGTTGGAAACCCGGTACTGGAAGAACCCTGAAAGGATGTGCTCAGGTCAGAATCCTATCAGTGAAGGTGTTGAGCTGGTGGGTCCATTGTTCCTCTGCTACTGAGCATGGCTAGGAACGCAGAGGTCTCAAGGATGTGACCCGCCCGCAAACAACAGATGCCTGAAGGGCTTAAGTAAAATTGTGTGTTGTGAAGCAACCAAGAAAATACAGAAAAACATAGATAAATAGAGATAGGTTACACAAGATGATATATGCTTATAGCTCGAATAGCTATTAGCAAGGTTAGAACATAGGGAAACACAGTAAATACAATGGGATAACATAGCAAGAATTAAATACACAAGTTAGAGGTTAGTTTTGTGGTAATTATTGGTTAAGCACATATTCACTTACCCGTTAAATGGGGTTTCTTATAGCTTGGATTGAGGTTTAAATTATTTAGAACTGGTATAATAAGGTCTGAGCTCAACAAATTGTAAGGATCTCAGTTAAGTTTATCTTCTGGAGGTCTCATGTAAAGTGAAGCTAGTTTGCCGTTTTGGCGCCTAGCCACTCAACCCCCGGAAGTTTGCTCCGTAATCCATTACCAAATATGGTAATGCTAGTGGTGACTAGACCGTTTAGAATTGAATCCACCAATGGCTTCACTTTTATTTTACTAATTTAAAATTACAACGTGCTTCTGCATTAGAAAATCGGAAGTAAAAACTATGACGGTGGCCATGTTGACACTTGACAGCTGTAACAAGCCAGTTCTGTCAGTTACTATATATGGACCTATAGTTATTTTATTGTAATTTAGACCTATTAAAATTCGTTATTTATTTTAAGATATTATTATTATTTATTTAGCAAGATATACTTAATATGAAAATATTATTTTACTTATTGCAACACATCACCAGATTTTTGGTTTAAGAATAGGCGACCTCTCTCGGATCATTGATGTACTACTTCAGCGAGCAAGGCGTTCACAATTGTATTGAGATCTCTTTGAGAACGGATAGATATTCTATTCTGCTCCTAATGGTAGATACATGGTTAGATGGCGCTAGTAGTAAATTAAGTAATATTTGTTCACCGTTCAGGAAGGTGACACCATACGTGAGCTTGAGATCACACAATTGTCAATTATAAAGAGTAATGTGTTTGTGACGGTAGTCGCTTTGTCACCTTGTTTGTTAAACTCACTGCGAGTAGCTTCAGTGTCTGTCGGACCGCCGTGCGGAGCGGACCTCTAGTGGTTTCGAAATAGTCTTTAATGACGAAGTGCTGCCCGATTCAGTGTCTGTCAGACCGCCGTGCCGAGCAGACCTCCGGTGGTGTGGAAATAGTCTTTAACGACGAAGTGCTGCCCAATCAAGATGTTGTGAAGTTAAGTAATTTATTATACTCTTTTTTGGTATTATATAATGACGAATATGTCAATCAATAATTGATAAGTGTAAATGAAGTGTGTAATGTAAGTAAGTATCACATTGTTAAAAGACATTTAAAAGAATGGCCTCGAGTTTCTTGCCCGTTCTTCTCGAAGTGGCTCTATACAACTTTGTTTACTGAACGAGGCAGTAATGTTAAAATATTTCAATGTTAAAATTTCATTAGAGCGTCGTAGACGCCTAAATAGAATAAATGGTTTTGACTTTGACTTTGACTTTCATTATTCCAACTAACACGCGCGCCACCACTAAAATGAGTTCATCAGATAAAATTTTTTTTTATTACATAAAATGTCAATTTTAAAAATTGGGAAAAAATCTTGTATCTTTTTAACACTTGAAAGAGAATTGAGCCCCGTTGGAAAAAATGTTTTATCACCATTTTTCAAAAAGTTATTCAATTGTTAACTAACACATTTTTTCCTTATCTCCGTTATCATAAATAATGGGATAAAAGTTATAAATAATTGGCCTATAAATTTGAAACTTCGTGGAGCCCTTTCGATATATATACTATATAAGATCCTGCGATTAATGTTCATAAAAGTTTATCAATTTGTTAATTATGATTTTTTATAACTATTGCAAAATTAAATTTCTAAAAAATGTTGATAATTTTTTTTTTCAATTAATTTTTAGTTATGCCTGTTTTCACATTGAACAATGGCAGTAATTTACATAGGTTATGAATTTTTACGTTATTTGTTTATAAAATTGTTTAAAACAAATAGAGAAATTCAATATATTTGAAAATTTTTGTTGCTATTTTGTTGTTAAGAGTAAACTATTATGTTTTTTTAAAAAAAAATTTCGCAAACTATTTAAAAAAGTCATATATGATTTAAAGTAAAATAATTTCTTGACTAATTATTAAGATAATCGCAATATAAAACGATTTTAAACAATAAAAAATTAAAATGAAGAATTTTTTTTAAAACCATCATAATTTTCTCATAACAACAAAATAGCAAAAAAAATTTTTTTCAAAAATATTGAATTTCTCTATTTGTTTAAAACAATTTTATAAACAAATAACGTAAAAAATTCATAATGTATGTAAATTACTGCCATTGTTCAATGAGAAAACAGCCATAACTAAAATTTAATTGAAAAAAAAAATTATCAAAATTTTTTAGATATTTAATTTTTCAATAGTTGTGAAAAATCATAATTAACAAATTAATAAACTTTTATGAACATTAATCGCAGGATCTTATAAAGTATATATATCAAAAGGGCTCCACGAAGTTTCAAATTTATAGGCCAATTATTTATAACTTTTATCCCATTATTTATGATAACGGAGATTAGGAAAAAATGTGTTTGTTAACAATTGAAAAACTTTTTGAAAAATGGTGATAAAACATTTTTTCCAACGGGGCTCAATTCTTTCAAGTGTGAAGAAGATACAAGATTTTTTCCAATTTTTAAAATGACATTTTATGTTATAAAAAAATATTTTATCTGATGAACTCATTTTAGCGGTGGCGCGCCCATGCCGTAACAGCCGCGCGGAGCCCTATTTTCAACGTCAAATTAAAATTATAAATAATAGAGATAGAGTTCCGGGAGTACGGACTTTTTTATCGGAAATTTTCTCCTCTTTAAGGAGCTTTTTTCCAAATTCCTTAAATATTAATTTTTTTCAAGTTATTAACGAAATACTGAATATCATTCTTTTTTCGTGTTATTTTGTTAATAACAATTGCAATTTTTTACCTGCAACAATATCTTTCAAAAACATTTTTCTAGAGGTGATTCCGAATCCAATGAGCTATCGCTCATATTTTTAAGACCTTTATTTCTATTTTTCACGTTTTTGAACTTGTTGACTAGACTACATCAAAATCTTTAACGTTCGTCTTGTCCAATTGTTACGAATTACGATAATTATATATCTTAAAATCTCTTAAAGATACCATTCTTTTAATTTTTACAAAAGATACTCCTTATGCTAAAGCGCTCTATCATTAATATAAAGTATTCAAATGTCACAATTAATATGATCACAAGTAATATATGCCAGATGTTTGCCATTATATTTGCATTACAGCAAGTATAATGCCAATTGCATTGAAGCAATCATAGCCGAGCGGTAATTGCTATAGACTGGCGTGCCTCTGGTCCATGGTTCGATTCCCGCTGCAGGCTTGAACTTCATCGCATTGTGTTAAAAGCATTTACGGAATGCTCGCCTACCACCTAGCTACCACCCTCAAGTAGAAAATCTTTCGCTAAGCACCTAACAGTGTGTTCCGGCAGCAGTCGTTGAAATTACAGGCACAATGAGACTTAACAACTGTATATCAGGGTAACTCGTACAGTAGCAGTTCATACTTGTGAAGAAATGAATATGTTTTAGGCAGAGTTTTTCAATATTTTTAAATTTTAAAATAATACAAAATATTTTTAACTGAGAAAAATATTCTGTACCATTTAAAATCATGATACTTTCAAGCCGGCGAAAGTTTGCAAACACAACTTGAGTTAAAATTGTCTGGCTGCAAGAGGTAACGAGAAAGCGTGGTGGATAAGTTTTCTTTTTAAAATAACTTTTCTTACATCTGCGAACACAAAGACAATTTTAACTGCTTCCCTGTACTTATGAATTTTTATTTGCATAAAAGAAAATATTCTGACTACAAAGAAGGTCGTTATATTAATGGAATGTTTTGGTGCAAGTTGATACGTTTTAGTTTGAGATAAATTAGATACTCGTATTAAGCCACGGGTCCTTACTTTGTTATCATTGCTCACAATAACATATTTGTTTTTTTGATAGCTCTTAGCCATTGGTACGGATACGTGAGAACATTTACAGTTGTGGCTATAGAGAACAAAAAACATCGGTCGAAAAAACTGCCGTAAAACCAAAAAAGTCTATCACACCATTAAATACATAACTGCTTGGTAATAATATATAAATGTGAAGATGATTCATTGAGCTACGACTTGTCGTTTTTTTTCTTTCGTATCAAGCCTGCACCGAGGCAGCGATACGTAATTGTGGTTTGTTTGATCCCTTGCTGTATCTCTATTTCTTAATTTTGAGTTATGTAATTAATACATATTATAGTTAAGGATTCATTCTACAACACGATTTCTTAAAATTTTCTCTATAGAAAATAAATCCAAAGTTACATATAAAAAACGAAATAAAACCTCAATACGGCGAAAATACTTAAGGGAGAGTCATCCGTATTAGAATAATAAAAAAACAACATGTTTTCTATAACGTATACATATAACATTAATTTAATTTATTTATAAATATTAATTAATTTAATTTATTTATAAATATTAATTAATTAAGCGACGTCATCGTGCTACAATCCAAGGCGCCGGAGCGGCTGATATTGAGTTGCAGGGCGTAGAGCGTTTGAGGTGTATCCACCTTTGGTCGCTTAAAGCTAATACAACTGCAGAGAACGTTAAACAGTACATGGTGAAGAAAAACCCACTCGGCGAAAATCAATATGTTGTAGAGAAATTGCATTTAAAGCACGACAAGTATGCATCTTTTACATTAACAGTCCCGGAGAGCTGCTTCAAGTTCTTTATGCTTGGAGAGAACTGGCCACCTAATGTAAGAGTAAACGAGTGGTTTCGTAAAAGAAACTATCACCGGTATCCGGCAGCAGCGCAAGAACAGGGGGGTGCAGAAACGGCTGGCTTCAGCCAATAGCAGGAGAATTCTGAGAATCTACTACCAAAACGTCAGGGGACTTCGTACCAAGCTACACACGTTCTCTGTTGAGTTAAGTGTATCTACTGCAAAATTATTTTTTATCACTGAAACTTGGCTAGCGAGTAGTATTGCTGATGAGGAGGTCGTACCCACCGGATTCTCCATAGTTCGAGCAGATCGCCCTGGAACGGTGAAAGGTGGTGGTGTTGCGATTGTAGCAGCCCCTGGATACGATCTCAGAGAAATCAAAATATCGCTTCTACCTGAGTCGGGAATTGATGTCATCGGTGCAGGCGTGTATAGTAGTAATAATTTACTGTTAATAGCAGTTTGTGTATACATACCCCCTCGCTCAAATAATTACTCTTATTTCATGTTGTATGATGCTTTAGAATCACTTTGTATAGAGTTTGAATATTGTGATATTGTTATATGTGGAGACTTTAATTTTAATTCATCGTCAGAAAATGTACTGCATCGGTTCCAATATTTATTATCTTTCTGTGAGCTCAAACAAGTCAATAATGTTAAAAATTATAGAAATGAAATGCTGGATTTGGTATTGTTGAGTACAACGTTAAGCAATGTAGCAATAGAAAAAGAGGATGATTGGTTAATTTATCCTGACAAGTTTCATCCCCCGTTACATATTAATATTTCTTTTGAGTTTGTTTTTTCAAAAAGACAGGCAAGCGGACAAACAATGTGGAATTTTAGAAAGGCTAATTATTTTGATCTATACAATGACTTAATGCTATTAGATTGGAGCCTCTTATATGAAAAAAAAGAACCGCTGCAAGCTGTAGAATATTTTTATAGCATCTTGAATGACTGTTTTCAAAAATCGGTTCCTACTAAGGTAACTGGTAAGCAGTCTAGGTATGTGTATCCGGAATGGTACACTGAGCGCACCATTAAGAATATTTACACAAAAGCTATACATCATAAAATATTTAAAACAGTAGGTACGTCGAATAGCCGTAAGAAATTTATGGAATATAGAGCGATCGTAAAACTTAATTTAAAAGAAGACTTTCTCTTCTATAAACACAAAATGGAAAAAGATTTTACGCGAGATCCTGGGACTTTTTGGTCTTACATAGCATCTAAAAGACCAAAAGGGAGAAGGGTGAAAAAAATTTTGAATGATGGCAAAATAGTTCCTGATGAACAAGCTGCGACATGTTTTGCTGAATTCTTTCAATCAGTATATAAATCGAGCCCTCCAGTATTAGATGCGGAAAAGGTTTCCAAAACAGTTGACACTAAAAGTGCTAATATACATGCTGCAGCATTTTTTGAAGATGACGTCAAACTCGCTATCATATCACTGAAACCAAAACATTCGGTTGGGCCTGATGGTATTCCGCCTTATGTAGTGAAAGATTGCGGTGGAATCTTTAGACAACCGCTTCTCCACTTATATAATCTGTGCCTAGAGCAGGCGTATTATCCAAATTGTTGGAAATTGTCTCGTGTGGTACCAGTGCCAAAAGGTTCCGGCTCTGATGTGAGGGATTACAGACCAATAGCGATATTATCGGTTTTTGGAAAAATGTTTGAATCGATTCTGCAGCGTCGAATAAGCCGGCAATTTGAAAGTCAGTTAGCTGATGCGCAGCACGGATTTCGAATCGGGCGATCCACTACGTCAAATCTTTTAAGTTTCTGGACATACGTAGTAGACGCTGTTGATTGTGGATTGCAAGTTGATGCCGCGTATCTCGATTTTCAAAAAGCGTTCGACACTGTAGATAATGACATACTTGTTGAAAAATTCTGTAAGGCAGGTTTTTCTATTTCGTTATTAAGATTTTTTTGTTCATATTTGCGTGATCGACAACAATATGTACAGTTTAAAGGTCATATATCAGAGCCATATTACACATATTCGGGCGTGAGTCAAGGAAGCAATTTGGGTCCTCTTGAGTTTCTTATAATGGTAAACGACTTACCGGAGGTTGTTAATACTGCTAAATGTGTTTTATTCGCGGACGACTTAAAAATTTTCTTAAAAATTTGTAAACCAGATGATTGCTCCCAATTACAAAATGCTATAAATAGTGTAACAACCTGGAGTATTGATAACAAACTCTTCTTCAATGAAAATAAATGCTCCATAATTTCTTATGGCCGTTCAGAAAACCCTATCGTGTTTCAATATAAATTGGGAAATGCAGTTCTTTCAAGGGTAGAACAGGTAAGAGACTTGGGAGTCCTTATGAATGCAAGCATGACATTCCGACCCCACATTAATGACTTATGTTCACAGGCATTCCGAACACTTGGTTTCATATTAAGGCAAGCGAAGAGCCTGGATAGCATACCAGCTTTGAAGGCGCTATACAATGCATTCGTTAGAAGCAAGCTAGAAAGCAATGCAATGGTTTGGTGTCCAACTGAGGATAAATATGTACTAAAACTAGAGAAAATCCAAAGGAAATTCATACGATGGCTATATAATAAGCAATACGGGTATTACGTTGGTTATCCGTTTCTGTATCCGAGCATGTTTTTGCTTGGAATGACGGGATACAACACATTAGAAGTCAGAAGGATCGTAACCCTGCTAGGATATATTTTAAACGTATTGGTGGGCCGCAAGAGCAATCCATCATTGTTAGAAAGGATTCCTATTGCAGCTCCTAGTAACTACTTGAGAGCTCGAAGACATAACGTGTTTGAAATACCGCGCTCCAATTCTGAATTAGGACGTCAGTCGCCTCTTCTACGTGCGCTGCGCTTGCTTAACAATGTTACTCATCAATACCAGAATTTAGATTTATTTCACTGTACATTGAAGGAATTTCTAAGAGTGGCTCAAGAGTATTTGGAGTTGTTCCCTTCTAGATAATTAATAATAATAACATGCCAATGTATATTTTACTATAATGTTATCATATGTTGTCTATAATATAGTATTATTTTGTATAACAACATTAAGCTTTGGGTGGGCGAATTGGGAAACTGTAATGCTCACCCAACAGTCATGTATATATAAATAAATAAATAAATAAATAAATAAATAAATAAATAAATAACATTTTTCAAATAAGTATTTGTTTTTATTATACGAAGGAAATACTCAAATGCACGCATGTTCCGCCCATTTTAGTCAGAGCCGCGATGCTTTGTCCCTATCCGCTTTTGTAATTGTTCGGCCGTCGGACGGGGACGGATGCTGTTGGCGTGCCTTACTTACGCACACCTACGCGGCGCGGCACGCCTAAAAAGCTCGGTGAGCCCTTAAATACTATGAATGATAGTAAAAGCGGCAGCTGTAATTATACTAAATCTACTGTAATTTTGAAGCTTAAAATGTTTTTTTTCTAACAACCACATGTATTTTGATATATAACACAATACTATGCTGTGTGGTTTTGACTATATATTATATAATATGGGGAGTAGTGTCCCTTAGACTTATTTATGAGGGATGATTTTTATTGAAGATTTTTTTGATTTTTATGAATGATAATTTATGTATGAATTTGTAAAATATTAAACTCATATTTTTTGTGAACATTTCCAAAAGAATACGACCGTTCGCGCTCAAACAAACGGGAAACGATCGAGGATCGCGACCCGCGTATTGAGAAAGTACCTAAATAATTTAGAAATTCATTAATTATTAACCAAAATGTCTTGTTGGTACACTACTCAATTTCATATAGAATGACGAAACACTGGAACACATGGCACGTATACGCCAGTGATGCCAAGCGGATACCTGCTAGCATCACACACGACTAATATGTGCTGCTGTGTTAGACGATTTACATCTTGAAAGGATGGCATGGCCGCAGATACATCCTGTGGGTTCACCTCAATAAGTTATTTTTTTGTACCTGCATCTTTGTTTTATTTATTGCTCTTCCCATGCCCTATATCGCACGCAGTTATCCTATACCTTGCAACATCTTCAGAAGGCGTTGTAGGGCTCGCAACACTGCTACTACTTACGTTTGGAACAGTAAATGGCGCAAAGAAGGGGAATTTCAGAAATCTTGTGACATATTGCCTGGTGGTTTAAGGCCTTATGACCTCAAAAATATGAGCCTTGGGGCATCGTTGATACCATACCTTGCTGTCTTGAGATATAAAGCCCTTTACACCGGTAATGTTTGGAGTGCAAAGCATTGTTTATTAAATAAAGTTAAACTTATCATAAAAACGTTAAAATCCGTCTCTAGCCGACGAGATGACATCTCGAACCAACAACGTCATCGATTAGAAATTAGTTCAACAACTACGAATAACAATAATATATGTTATTCGGAGCTCAACAAGAAAATAAAGCGAAACTACTACAGAAGCCCAAATGAGGCTACAAACAATAGGAAAATTCCACTACTGGGATGCATTGAAAGGCAGAAATTGTCTACATATTATCCGAAAATAAATTAAATAATTTATTGAAAATATAGCTGTTTTCTACTGACCTGTCTGTCGCTCTGAACTACATTTGAAGGTTACTATTTTTTTTTCTGTCATAATATTGATTGCACCGACTCCTGCACAATAAATATCTCAGTTACTTACAAGAATCTATTAAAGATATAGAAAAAATTGCACGCTTTTGAAAAATAAAGATAATCTCTGTATCAACAACTGCTCCCATAACAACGCAGCACATGACATTAAATATGAAGGACTAACTACTTAAACTACTACGCATTATAAAACCTTACATAGATATACTTAAGCACAAGCCACGAACTATAACGAAAATAATAAATTTATCATCTGTTCTTATAAACTCTATTCATTAGCTGGTTAAAAAATGTTATTTGATTCATACTAAAATGATTCAAACATTATCAAGTGCCTTTAACAGAAAGGGGTGGAAAAGTACTCCACATCTTTTCATCGCCCACCGCAGGGGTAAACTTTACCTCTAGATTGAATAGGTTTTGTAAACACTTGTGCTAGTTGTATAACCCTACCCTTTGGCTGCCTTTCCGGTGCAGTTAATTCACTTAATGGACGCATGGGTTTGGAGACCGACCACAGATAATTAACGTAGCTGCTACTTATTATAAGGTTTTTTCTGAAGATATTTAACACAAGATTAAATTACTCATAATGAAAAAATGTGGGGTTTGTGTCAATCAATATTTGGGTGTAATAATACTTAATTTATGTCCCACGATCTACTGACCCTTCAGTCAGCACAACATGTTTTATCTAACAACTTTTTGACTTAGATTTTAGGTCCGGTCGCTTTCGTAAGTTAACCGTCCTAGGAATGCTCTTGTTAGAAAAATACTTTTTGATTAATAAGGATATTTAAAAGAGTTCGTTTTGCGCCTGATGTGCAACACCCTACTAACATCAAATTCATATGAAAACAACTTTTTTTTATAGCTGATAGGTAAACCTTTGACCACTATCTTAGTTGATGGTAAGTGATCATGTAGTCAATGACGTAGTCGAGCTAACCTTGAAAACGTCAGGAACGTGCCAAATAAGTAACCTGCCTTTGCTTAGTTACATGATGCTCATTAGCCATCCCTTACGCGCATTATCCTTAGCCACCGTTTACAACTTGCAATACCAAGACATTCCGAAATTTTATCGTTAGAGTAGGTATATTGTTCATAACAATTATATTCTTATGTGGGGAACTATGTAGAATACAATAGGTTATAATCGGTTGGATTCATATTGAACAAATAAGAAAAAGAACAAAGCTGGTCCAACAAGAGAGGTAACTCTAGGTTAGCCTGAACAACATCCTCGACCACATCATCACTTACCATCAGGTGAGATAGTGGTCAAAGGCTAACCTACAGGCATAAAAAAAAAACAAGATAGAGATGCGATTATTATTGGTTAGCTGCTTATTATTTTTAACACTGTTTATCTACAAAACAAAATGTATGTATCTACAAATAATATGATTGAGAACTGAGTATAAACTACATACTTTGAAACAAAACATTTCGAAATGAAATTGACTGACTCGTTAGTTGAAACACGTAAAGGTGCGTATCGATTACGCGCTGCGGTATGATCAAACGAGCCAACAGTGCGATCATGGAACATGCGCCAAATTTTTAGAAGCTTGATTGAAGTCACAAAGAACCACCAAACTGCGTTAGTACATACTGAATTTGATAGCATATGACGCAACTAATTTTTGTTTCCTATTTAGTTAGCTATTCAGAAAGTGTGATGGCGAGTTAGAGCTTCGCCGCATGGTGGTACAGCATCTAGCAAATGTCCGCCTGGTTAGCTACAGTCCTCGAGTAGAAAATCTGCTAGAAAACACCTAACGGTATGTTCTGGCAGCTTTCCTCGAGAGACATTGACTGTGGGCTAAGTCTGTCACCTTCAACTAAATATCATTACTTAACATCAGGTGAGATTGTGGTCAAAATCCGTTATAAAAAAGCAACATGCCGTGCTATGAGTAGCTTTTTATAACGCAGTCGTCGGCGGTCTTTAACAATCTGAACTGTTTTACAAGGGATCTTTAGGAACTTACAAGTTTTAAATACTCATTTTGTCATTAATCACTAAATCAAGAATGACTAAAACTCTTGCCAATGTTATTTCTTTTAATTTTCTTAGCTTTCAAAGGAAAACGAATTTATATTCAGCATTTTGATGTAAATTCGTATCTATTATTTGATGTATTTGATGTCCTCTCTTTTTGTAGTAGGAGTTTCGTTACATCACTAGGTTCAGGAACTTCAACAGAATATGACTTGTTCGGACGTATATACGGACTCAAAATCGTACTTACTAGTATATCCGTGGTATAGGATTTTCTTAGTGAATATTCTGGCCAAAGGGGTTAAACCGCGCTACTTAAGAGCTCGTTCTTGCATTAAATTAAACACTATGCACTTTAACATGTGGCGTATCACCGTCTAGAGCTCCTTAAATAGAGTGCAAAATATATATATTAATATCTTACGAAATAATAAATGCCGGAAGGGGTATTTATTATTTCTTAAGATTTAGACGATGATACCCCGCATACTATAGTGCATAGTGTTATTTCGGGTGCCTTCTCATGTAGTGAAGTTTCCATGAAAAATAATCGAATTTCTACTCTTATCTTTGACGTTCTGCTCAAAACATCTAAATTTCAGGACTTTAAACTAAATTTTTTACGGGCTTAATATCCGTGAAAAACAGAAAGAAGGACGCGTGTAAAAAACTTTTTTTCAAACAAGCATTGAAATATTGTCGTAGTTTTCGAAAAAAAAACTCGCAAAGTATCGTAAATTCGACAAATAAAATCTAGTCCATTGCATGAGTCGTTTTTGAATTTGGGACATTACAACATTTACAACGCTCCATCAATGTTGTATGAAACCGCGTGCTGGGGTTAAGGCGAGGCTTTCCACGGACTTTAGGTATTTTATTCGAGCGCGACGTATTCATTTACGCGACACAAAGTTGTGTGCGATGCGCCGCGCGCACGCTTTTAGCTTTCCAGGTAAGGTACAGTACAGTCCTACCTACGTACGGAGATCACGTCAGTACCTATGACATTTTAGAATGGAATTAACTTTTGTCGTGTATTGGTACATACGCCGGAAAAATAATCGGGTCCTGTAGGGGTTCGGTCGGTACAGTAGTGTTTATATATCTATACAGGATGTTAGGGTCATTGTGTACCTGCGGTTATTTTAGATGGGTAAATTATCATTCTTAAGAAAAACATTTTTATTTGTGAGAACTACATTAAATTAATATATTAAGGTTCTATTATATTTTTAGTATAGAGAAAGCCGTTTAATGCACCTATTCACAAATGGTAATTTGGTAATATTATTATATTTTAAATATATATATATATATATAAACTTCATCAAAAGAAAACATTAAATGTCACAACCATGTCATGTGAGATTCCCAGAACTCAGTAACAAGTCTGTCTGTCACAGTTGTCCTATTAACTAATGGCGTCGAGTGATATAGCTTCGTAAGAATAAGTTATATATTAGTTATTTTGTAAAACGAGTACCTACCCTTATGCTGTCAAGACCGTGACTCTTAAAATATGTATTTATGAATATGTCTACGCAGATTAATATTAATATGGTGTGTTTAATAACAATGAATCTAGTGATTGTTTTAAGACGGCTATTTTTGTTTAATCTTTGTGGTTATAGCATGATGCGAACATTTCACGTCCATGGACGTCACAACCGTGGTTTTCATGGCCTAAGGCCCATGGTCGAGACAGAATCGTTTAGTTTTAGTTAAGTTTTTTTAAACTATTATTTTCAGACCATGTATTCAACATTATAACAAATCTCAAAGAATTATGTCGTGCGTTTAAAATAAACCAAATTCCACAATATTTTTGGATATCATTTTAGCTCATTCTAATGTACTGTTTTGCAAGTTTTATAAAAAAGATATTATCCAAAACGATACGTGTTAAGTTGAGCGCTTATAGAGAGCATTTTTGAAACTAAAAATATGTATCAATTGTCTTGGTTGTGACAGGAGCCCCATTGTAATAAATTTCATAAAGCTGTCCTTTACAGAGTGCTCAATTCAAAGTCAATGAGTACAAATTCTTACTTCATAATCATCGCTCATCAAGGCAACCTTCTTCAGGCAGATATGTGCCTTCTTGCGAAATTGGCCAGAAATAAAAATAAAATTTGCCAGATAGTGTCTATTATTGAAGATACAGTAGAACCATATGCCGTAAAAATAAAAAAAAAGTCATAAAACAGGGCAACAGATACTATATTTAGATATAATGAGTCTATACGCGCACTATAATAAATCAAAATGTTATTTGGAATTAAAAATTGATAAATTAATTTTAAGTTACTATATAAAAAATAGTTTATGAAAATTGTAAGGTAAGGTTTTTAACAAATTTCTAATAAATTCAGTTCATAATAGCAAAGCTTATTTACCGATTTCAAAAAGTAGGGGGTTCGCAATTCGTCTATATTTTTATTATGTGTGATACCTCAGAACTTTTGACAAGGTGAACCGATTTCGATAATACTTTTTTTATTTAAAAGCTGATACTTGTCGTTTGATTTCTAAATGAATTCGGACGAAAAGTATCAATTTCTTTAAAATCAGTTGTACACTCCAATAACTGAAAAATATTTTCCTATTTTGATGATATAGTCTTTGACAGTGAATGATAATCGATCCAGTAAGTAGCAAGAATCACTGAAAATTTTTTAAATAAATGTAAACCAAAAAATGGAACCAACTTCAACACTCAAAAGTGTGAAATAACTTGTCGAAGTCGGTTCCAAGCGCAAAATATTGTTATACTAGGTACTTTTGAACTATTATGGTACCGACTTCAACAAGTTATTTCGCACTTTTGAGTGTTGATGTCGGTTTCATTTTTCGGTAAAAATTTTTTTTATTTTGAGACATTGCATAAGTATTGGATTTGTTAGTAAATTTGTGTAGTATTTTTTTATTATTATAGAAATAATATGTAACATTAAGTGATTTTTAATACTGGATGGATATAAATTAAATTATGGGTAAAAAACGTAAATCCGGCTGTATGGAAACTCATGTCACGTCACGACTATGTTGCTCAATATCACACCTGAGACTTTGAACTAGTATTTTAATATTTTCCTAGGTTCAATGAGCTTGCAAAAATGTAAAGGGTTTTTATGTGTGATAATGATATACATAAAAAAATCTAAATATATATTTTATTACAGTTGAGTTGAGGATTACCCAGATAACAAATATAAAGAAATACAACAGAATAAATTAAACTCATATTTTTTGGCATTGGACCTAACAATAGTGATAACAATTTAAATTTAAAATCAAGATAGGAAAATACCTTTCAGTTATTGGAGTGTAACTCAAAAACGGCGTGACCGATTTTGATGAAATTTAAATGGGGCCACACCACAAACATTCAAATAAAAAAAAACATATAAATCGGTTTATCAGTAAAAGTTCTGAGGTAACAAACATTTAAAAAAATAGACGAATTCAAAACCTTCTCCTTTTTTGAAGTCGGTTAAGAAACTAACACACATACTTACTTTCAAATTTATAATATATATTATTATTATCATATAATAAACAAGGGTGGAGTAAATCTATACTAAAAATAATATAGTACAGATTTGATTATTAACTTCATTATCTTAGACCCTGGGTACGAAATACTAGACATTCGGCTAAAACTAGATATAAAAACAATAATTTCATTGCACTTTAGCAAGCTTATTGAACCTAGAAAGTTATCAAAAAAACTTGTTCACATCACGGGTGTGACATCGCGTACCATGGTCGTGACGTGACATGAGTTTCCATACAGCCAGATTTATGTTTTTACTTATAATTTAATTTATATCCATCCAGTTTAAAAAATCGCTTAATGTCACTTATTATTTCTATAATCATAAAAAAAGACTACTCAAATTTACTAACAAATTCAATACTCATGTAATGTCGCACAAATTTTTTTTTTACCGAAAAATGGGCTTGACTTCAACACTCAAAAGTGCGAAATAACTTGTTGAAGTCGGTACTGTGATAGTTCAAAAGTACCTATTATCACAATATTGTGCGCATGTTCCCGACTTCGACAAGTTATTTCACACTTTTGGGTGATGAAGTAGGTTCGGTAAAAAAAAATATTCACACGTTTTAGTGTCCCTTGCTACTTGCGGGACCGATCGTCATTCATTGGCAATGACTATATCATCAAGATAAGAAAAAACATTTCAGTTATTGGAGTGTAACTCAAAAAACGGCTTGATCGATCTTGATGAAATTTAAATGGGATCACACGACAAGCATCAACATTCAAATAAAATAAATCATCAAAATCGGTTCACCAGTAAAAAGTTCTGAGGTAACAAACATAAAAAACGGACAAATTGAGAACCTCCCCCTTTTTAACCAACTTCCAAGAAAGGCGGAGGTTCTCGATTCGTCTGTTTCTTTTTACGTTTGTTACCTCCGTAACTCTTGACTGGGTGAACCGATTTCAAAAAATATGTTTTTTTGAAAGCTGATGCTTGTCGTCTAGTCTCATTTAAATTTTATCAAAATCGGTCAAGTCGTTTTTGAGTTACACACCAATAACTGATATTGACCTATCATGATAATATAGTCGTTGATAATGAATCACAATCGATCCCGTGAGTACCAAGGGTCACTAAAAAGATTAAATTTTTTTTTTACCATAAAATGGAACCAACTTCAACACCCAAAAGTACGAAATAACTCGTCGAACTCGGTACCATACGCACAATATTGTGACAATAGGTACTTTGGAACTATCATGGTACCGACTTCAACAAGTTATTTTATACTTTTGGGTGTTGAAGTCGGTTCCATTTTTAGGTATTTTTTTATCGGTTAATAACACACATACTAACTTTCTAATTTATAATTTATATTATTTTTATCATATTAAAGCTAGACAAGGGTGGAGTAAATCTATTATGAAAATAATATACCTAGCATAGTTTTGATTATATAATAGTAATGAAGTTAATAATTAAAGCCTTCTATATCTCTCTATCTCTATATATATATATCTCTCTATCTAATCTATAATTAAAGTCTGGCTTTGATTATTAACTTCATTGTCTTAGACACTGGGTACGAAATAATAGGCATTCAGCTAGATTAATTAAAAAAAAATTAAACATTAAAATAATACCAAAAAATGGAACCGACTTCTACACCCAAAAGTCCAAAATAACTTGTTGAAGTTGGTACCATGCGCACAATATTGTGATAATAGGTTCTTTGGAACCATCACGGTATCGAGTTCGACAAGTTATTTCAAAGATTTCAATGTTGAACTCGGTTCCATTTATTTGTAAAAAAAACACCATTTTCCTAATATTAACACACATACTATAACTTTCACCATACTAACTTTCACTACTTATGAAATCTATTGTCATTCACCGTCAATCAGGAAGTCATCAAGATAAGCGTAACGAGTCGATTTTCTAAAAGTTAGCCCTGAGCATATTTTATTTTGTTGTGTTTGATATTCATTTTGATCTTTTTCTGTGTGGCGCTGCGTAGGTCGCAAAAATTGACACAGGTCCAACGTCGACGAGCTCTGCGAGCGCACTGGCGGTCAAGTGAGCGAGCTCTGATACCATGAATTCATGATAAAAAGTCATATAAAATTAACATGATAACTTTTTAACATTTTTATTTATGATTTAATTTCTTTTATTGATTAGTAATGCATTAAAAAATAAATTAAAATTAAAGATTGGTAAAAAGGGAGACAAAAATCGTTTTTAAATTCGAAATAGAGGTAACTTTAGGATTTTTTTCTATCGAGTGAAGTTATTTATTATGTGTATCAGATTTATGAATTAACTCAAGAATATGCTTAAAAATAACATATATTTTTTTTAGTTTAATAACCGAGTTTTTTCTTTGAGAAAAGTTAATTCTTGTATGGCGTTTTCTGGCCAGGAGCGCCTTAATAAATATTTTTTGATTGGATTTCTTCTTTCCTTCTTGGCATACTAAAGTAAGTCTCTTTGCTTAGTAGGAGTCTTCAAGAAGAGAGCATATTCCCACCTTAAAGGCCGGCAACAAATCCTAGCGACCTCTGGTGTTGCGGACGTTTGTGGGCGACGGTAGTCACTTACCACCAGGTGAGCCGCCTGCTCGTTTGCCCTCCTATCCCATAAAAAAGGTACAATTTGCGTTCAGGTGGCTTCATAGCCATAAATGTATTTGCCTTTCGGCACAGATAATTTATAGGAAATTGGCGACAAAGCTGATAAATTCGTCCTGATTTGTTATTTACACAATTAATAAATATGAATTTAATAATTAAAATGAATTCCAACGGTTTAGAGAGTGAAATGGAGATTGATTGTACTCTACCAGATTTAAGATCGGAAGACAAATTGGCCAAAAAAACCTGCTTCCAGTGAAGTCAAAAGAAAAATACATGAAAGTACGTATATGAATAATTTATGATTTGAACATTTTCTCCGAAACAGTATTTTTTGGAATATTTGGATGAGATTGCTAAAACTAAAAAGCCATCTAAATTTTAAGCAATTTATTCCATGTTGAAATGTACAGTTCATGTTAAAAACGGCATTAACTTGAAAATATTATGGAACTGTAATTAATAATAAATACTTTTAAAAGTATCTCAAAAAACATTAAATAATATTTAAATAAAACACTTAAAAAAGCATAAAATTATATATCTAGTGACAACTCCGCCTAATTTTCCTGTCATCTACGTGACGTCACAACATCACGCAGCCTAACCGGAAGAATACCCGACTAGTTTCGCTTCTAAACGAAGCATCTTCAGGAGGTCTTGACTCACCGAGCGCACGATCGAGAATAAACGGCCAGCTTTTTTTTTTTTTTTTAGGGAGGACAGAGATGCTGGCTACCGCCTTTGCGGTCGTCCAGCTCCACCGGGTTTTGGGCGAGGGCCTGGCCCTACAATAGCCCGGGAGGGAGAAGTGCCGAAGGCACTTCTCCCGAGACGGGCGTAGAAGGCGAAAAGCGCTTTCTACCTCCGTCTCCTGCGGACGCCGAAAACGTGCCGCTACTATAAGAGGGGTTGACAGCGAGCTCAAGGGCACCACTGTGGTTCGGACCTCGGCTTGTCTTGCTGTCGAGAGACATGGGGGGGATCGGAGCAAAATGCCTCTGTGCAACTGCAGTGTTGCACAATTGGGCCCTACTGAATAATACTCTTTGACTATTTGGAGAGCAATTTATCGTGACCTTGTTTTTGCCTCGAGTTCGCCGGCGGGCTCGGTGTTTGATTGTGTGACGTCTAATTACCTCACACCTGGGGATTTTACCTCGACGACTTGCGGATAACGCTAAAGCTGCCAATGTAATGGCTGCGATGGGGTCATCCGGGTCGTCTAATACCTGCCGTGGTCGGCGACGGGGGGGTTTGAAAAATGGGATAGAAGAGGCAGTCGAGTAGTTCGATGCCTGGACAACCAATGGGTTCGGGTGGTGGGGCGCTCGATCAAAGTATCGGCGGGCGCAGTCCTTATTGAACTGCGCTAGAGAGGGAAGATTTAAGTCGCAATGCAACTCGGTGTTCCGGATATACCACGGGGCGCCGGTTGCATTACGAAGAAAACGGTTTTGGATGACTTGAAGTTTATGAAGGTGGGCCTCACTAGCATGACTAAACACTACTGATGCGTAAGTCATGATGGGGCGGATGCAGGCAGTGTAAAGTGTCTTCTTATTACTAAGAGACATTTTACTCTCTTTGCGAAGCAGGGGACCAAGGCGACCCATTACGAAGGCCGCTCTGTTACGGACGGTTGTTATGTGATCGTTAAAGGTGAGATGACGATCAAGGGTGACTCCGAGGTATTTTGTTCTAGGAACCCAGGGAATGGGTTCGTCGAACAAAATAAGTGGTTTCGGGTAAGGGGAGCGTGTCTTCTCAGTAAAGCACATAGCTGTGCTTTTAGCTGGGTTGACCGCGATGCGCCATTTTCGGAACCAGTCACCGATCTCGGTGACGGCCCGTTGAATGACGAAATAGGACTGTCTGTTGATATGCCACCCAGTGGTGTAAATGGCGGTATCGTCCGCATATTGGGCTAGGAATACTTTGGGCTGAGAGCGTGGGATGTCACTGGTATACAGTGCAAAGAGAATAGGTGATAACACGGAGCCCTGAGGGACTCCGGCTCTGACTGGGTGGGGGGAGGAGAGGGTGCCTTCCACGCGATAGCGAAAGCTTCTGGCTTTAAGGAAGTCTTGTAGGATGAGCACAAGACGTTCTGGCACGCCAAATTGGTATAGCTTGTAGATCAAGCCATTGTGCCAGACTTTGTCAAAAGCTTTCGCTACGTCGAGGAAGACTGCTAGCGTAGTCTGGGGTTTGGGGTACTTATTGAAGCCCTCAATGATGTGCTCCGTGAGGCGGTGCACCTGTTGGACGCATGAGTGTCCGGGTCTGAAGCCAAACTGCTCATCTGGGATAAGGTGGTGTTCCTTAGCATGGGACTGGAGACGGTTTGCAAGTAACCGCTCGTAAAGTTTGCCTAAGGCACTGAGGAGGCTGATGGGGCGGTAGCTGGTGGGGTCAGATGAGCTTTTGCCTGGTTTGTGAATGCCAATGACATTTGCACATTTCCAGGTGTCTGGGAATAAGCAGTGGCTCATAGCAGCATTGAAGATGCTGACTAAGAGATGGATGAGAGGAGGAGAGAGGGTTTTAAGAACCCTGTTGGAGATGCCATCGGCACCGGGGGATTTGCGCGGTCGGAGGGCCTTGATCAGTCTCGCCACCTCAGCGTAAGTCGCTAAGGTGATTGGTGGGAGTTCAGAGGTGACCACAGAGCTTTTACGTTCGACTTCAGCATCCACCGAATCGGTGATTGGTGGGAGTTCAGAGGTGACCACAGAGCTTTTACGTTCGACTTCAGCATCCACCGAATCGAGGTGAGCTTGGTCAACGTGATCTACGTTAGGGGAACACTGAGCCTCTAGGCTATCAGCTAGGCACTCAGCTTTGTCTTCGTCAAAGAACGCTGGGACTAGTGGGACTGGTCTGTATAAGGGAGGCATGTCGTTATGGTTACTTCCTTTCAAACCTCGCGCCAAGTCCCAGTAAGCATGGTGGCTTGGCACGAGGTTTGAAAGTTTATCGCCCCATTGTTGATCACGCAACTCAGACATGCGACTTTGAACCATGCGTTCAAAGTGGCGTTTCTTAGTTTTGTTCTCTTTACTGGGGTAAGAGTCGTAATGTCGGGTCACTGCTTTACTCTCCGTCACCAATCGTCTCACATCCGCTGGAATGACAAGGCGCCGGTTGTCCGGCACTATGACCTCCTTTGCGGATGCACCTACTACGGTGGAGAGGTGATTGGTGAACGAATCGATCGCAAGGGTTACGTCATCTTTTGTCAGGATGTCGTCAGGGATCTTGTCAAGGTCCGGTGAACTGATAGCCTTTAGGGCATCGCCTACTTGCTTCCAGTTCACTATCGTCTTAGTGGGGCGGGGGAGGTCAGTCGTTGGGTCGGGACCTAGTCGCAGTATAATGGGTCGGTGGTCAGAGTGAAGCTCGTGAACCACTTCTATGGAGCGTAACCGGAGTGTTACGCCTCTGAGTAGTGCCATGTCAAGCAAGTCAGGTCGATGGTTTTCCATATAAGGGTAGTGAGTGGGCTCAGTGGGCGCAAGTATGTCAAAGTTAAGTTCTGCAATTAGATTTTCAAGTGCAATACCTTTGGGATTGTTGACGTTACAATTCCATAGGATGTGCTTACTGTTGAAGTCGCCAATCAGAAGGACGGCGCTTCCTAATGAGAACAAGGCTTCTAAGTCAGCTCGGACGATCGGCTTGGAGCAAGCTTGGTAACAGGACGCTATGACTATAGGTTGATGACCAGTCATAGCTAGGAGGCAACAAGATGCTTCCATATTAACAAGAGTCGGGGTAGGTAAGGTATTCATTAATAGTTGCTTTGCCTAGCGTGCATGCCTTGCGCTGCTTGTTTTGGATATACTCAGGCCTTCCTTACTCGTCCCGTGATGGGTAAGGAGGCAAGGGTCTTGGGGGAGAGCGCAGGTCGTGATGATCCCCAAGGCAAGTCTGGCGGGTACCTTCTCGTGGTGCTGCCTGTTATTGGTTTATTTCCTTCCGAAATAAACGCAAAAGAACACCGTCAGGCGCCGCGTGTATTGTTATCTATATGTGTAGGTATATGTATATATTGTCTCTGTATATATTTGTATTATATGTGTATATTATGTAGTTCACAGGGCTATTTAACCCCTTATTAGTAACCAAATTGAAAATGCTCGGTACAGACCGGGGCCGTAGTTAACTGTCTGTCATCTGTATTATACGTGCTAAGGTGCTTAGCACCTCTTTAAGACAGATGACAGAATAGACTTACGGTGTATAAATTGTAGTTTTAAGGCAAGGCTACAGATAATTTGTCATGTTTATGAGTAGATGAAAAACAGTTTGGCGGTGTGTGTGTTAAAATAGGGACCCCTCTAACTGGCAAACACCAGCGCCTACTACTGTCAAACGTATTGTTACATAATCGAAAATAACCGCTGTCTTTTATTTGGTAGTGACCCCTGTTCCGATAACTCACGTTATTGGAGGCGGGGACAAACTGGCTGGACTAGTTCCAAAACCCCGATGATAAGTGTATCCTTAGACTTCGGGAAAATACCTCCAAGGTATTGTCAGTCTTCTGAACTCTAAACTTCCGGAGGCTTGAGTAGAAAGATTGAAGCCTGTCCATTTTCCCAAAATATTGCTTATGGTCACAATTATAATTATTTACTACTATTATTATTTGTGTTACAATGTCGAAAGTCAATAGAGACGCGAAGGGAAAATTTACAAAAGGTCCTTCTCAGGGCCAACTCAACATTTCGACTGAAGACCGCTTGAGCGGCACTAAAGAAAGCCGAAAAAACCCCCCATCTCAGGGTCAAACTCCACGGGATCTTCTCGAGATCCGTCGGAGGTCTCCATGGGGGACGAAGTGAGGTCGGACGTAGAGTCCTTGTTTGAAGCCTCTGGTGACGAGGGTGACAGCCGGAGGAAGCGGCCTTACTCCTCGTTTTACGTGCCCGGCTACCTAGAGTCGGACACTGAGACCGAGGAGACGTCAGCCGCCAAAATCAATACGGCGCGCAGGGGAAGGGCGAAGGGCACCAATACAGGCCCCACACGAGACGAGTTTTTGAAGCCCAAGCCATTAGTAGAGGAGCTGGCGGAGGTCCTGCAGAGCAGGAAATTCAAAAAGGGGCCGGCCGCTGTGGCCGCCGGAAGCCTTCTCGACATCGGAAGCGATTCCGATGTCCTTGCCGGGGTCGGTGACCTTAGCGGGCTCAACGCCCAGGAGCTGAGGGCTCAAGCAGGAGGGATGCTCGCCTGCATCTTAGAGGTTGCCAAAAAATCTGGCAACCTAAAAGGCGAGTTTGTTGGTCGCCTGAAAAGGTCTGCGTCGACCCTGAGGGAGGTTGTCGACGCACTGGCCAGCAGGAGTGAGGCGGAGGAGACGCGGCGGCTGAGAGCCGAAAACAGTCGCGTGCGCCTCGAGTTGGAGGCCTGCAAGGCAGAGGTGAAGGCGCTGCGTCGCGGATTCACCGAGGCCAAGACCCAGGCGGCTGCCGCCACGTCTGCTGCTTCAGTAGCAGCAGCAGCCGCTGCCGCCGAGACGCCGGCCCCCCCTGCCGTTGTACTAGGGGCAGAGTTAGTGGAGGAGATGACGCGCTCCTTGACTACCACGTTCGGGCAAATGCTCAATGCCCGACTCGCTGGTATCGAGGATCGCCTCCTGCCAGCGCCGGTTCTTCGCCCGCCTCTCAGAGCGGACGCGAAGAAGGCTGCAGCAACGGTTGCACCCCCACCCCCGAAACCAACCCCTCGTAAACGGGTTGGCCAGGCCTCGCAGGCTGCTGCTAGCCCACGCCCTCGACTGCGGCTCCCATTGCCCCAAAATCTACTGTGCCAACTGCTGTGGCCCAGGCGGACACCTGGGTCGCGGTAGTAAAAAAGGGGAAAGGAAAGTTTCGGGGGTGGGGGTGCAAGTCGTCCTCCTCAACCACGCCCGCTCCCGCTCCTGTTCCAGCAGCTCGTGCCCCCCCCTCCGCCGAGAAGCCTAAAACGAAAAAGGCTTCCGCTGCCGCCGGGTCCAAGAAGAAGAAGACGATGAAAGCCCCCAAATCCGCGGCTGTTGTGCTGACGCTGCAGCCCGAAGCCGCGGAAAACGGGGTGACGTACAAAGCCATCGTGGAGGCGGCGCAGGAGAAGGTCGATCTCCAAGGATTGGGGATCGACCGCATCCACTTCCGCCAGACGGCCACGGGAGCCAGAATGCTAGAAATTCCTGGCTCTCAAAGCAGCGACAAAGCGGACAGGCTCGCGGAGAAGCTCCGCGGTGTCCTGTCCGAGGTGGCCAACGTCTCGAGGCCCGTAAAGTCCGTGCAATTGCACGTGACTGGCCTGGACGACGCCGCCACAAAGGAGAAAGTGGCGGCGGCGGTCGCCAAGGTGGGCGGCTGCGACGTTCTTCACGTCAAAGCCGGAGAGATAAGATGCTACGGCGGGAGCGGCTCCTCTCTTGTTACCTGCCCAATTCCAGCAGCCAAAGTTTTGCTGGCACAGGGCAGGCTTTTGGTGGGGTGGAGCTCGGTGCGAGTGGTGGCACTGGCGGCGCGTCCCATGCGCTGCTTCAAGTGCATGGGACTCGGCCATACGCGCCCCCAGTGTCCCTCGTCGGCAGACAGGGGGTACCTGTGCTTCCGTTGTGGAGGCGCAGGCCACAGGGCAGCGAGCTGCCAAAGAAGGGCTCCACACTGCGCTATATGCGCAGAGACGGGGCGACCCGCCGAGCACAGGATGGGGGGACAAAACTGTGTCCCCCCAAAGACGAAGGGACAGGCCGCCAGGACCCAGGCCATCCCCCGACCGGCTGCCAGAGCCGCCCCTGAGGTTGTTCGCCGTGCGGCGAGCATGGAGGTTGTGACGTCCGATTGATGGATCAAGTCGGGCAGCACAACCTCCTACAGACGAATTTGAACCACTGCGTCAGGGCTCAGGATTTGCTAATGCAGTCCCTGGCGCAGTGGCGGATCGATTTGGCGGTCGCCGCGGAGCCGTACTACATTCCCCAGTCCCATCCCTACTGGGCTGGGGATGTGGACGGCTCCTTAGCCATAATTGGACGTGCCGGTGGCGGCCCCCCCCTCTCGGTGTTAGAGAGGGGTTCGGGGTACGTGGTGGCCAAGTGGGAGAGGTATGCGGTAGTGGGCGTATACTTCTCCCCTAATAGAACCGTCGCGGAGCTGGAGGTTTATCTAGACCTTCTGGCCGCGGCGGTAAGAAGGCAGGCACCACGTGAGGTCCTCCTCATGGGGGACCTGAACGCCAAGGCCCAGGCCTGGGGCAACCCCTCCACTGACACTCGCGGGGAGACTGTCAGGGAGTGGGCGGTTGCCGCAGGACTGACCCTCCTCAACAGAGGGTCGGTCCACACGTGCGTGCGACACAACGGGGGGTCCGTGGTGGACCTTTCGTTCGCCACCCCGGTGGTCGCAGCACGTGTCCAGGCCTGGAGAGTGGAGGCGGAGGTGGCGACTCTCTCGGACCACAACTACATCCGGTTCGAGATCGCCACCTCCCACCAAGGAGGGACTCGGCGCGTGGAGAGGGCGCCTTTCGCGCGCTGGGCAATTGGTCGCCTCGATGCCGAGTTGGCTGAGGAGGCGGCTATAGTCCAGTCGTGGGTGGCCGCCCCCATGCACCCGGAGGTGGACATCGCGGCGGGCCACTTCCGGGAGGCGGTGACGGCCGTCTGCGACGCCGCCATGCCCAGGTCCCGACGCCACCCCGAGCGCCGCCAGGTTAACTGGTGGTGCTCGGAGATAGAGGATCTCCGAGCGCGATGCTCGGAGACGCGCCGTCTCTACTACCACTGCAGGAGGCGGCGTCACGGCCGGACGGACGACCAGCTGCGGAGCAGCTGGCGGCCGAGCAGCTCCTGCATGGTAATATGAAAATAGCCAAGCAGGAGCTGAAGCTGGCCATCGGACGGGCTAAGGCCCTCGGCTGGAGTGAGGAGCTGGAGGGCCTCGACAGGGACCCATGGGGGCGCCCGTATAAGTCTGCCCGGAATAAGTTCCGGGGCAGAGCGCCCCCTATCGCGGAGACCCTGGAGCCAGAGCTCCTGGAGAGGGTGCTGGGGGGGCTATTCCCCGACAGCAACCCCCACTACACCCCTCCACCGATGGCCACGCCGTCCTTCCAGGAGGAGGAAGACCCGGCCTCCATTCCGCCTATTTCAGAGGTGGAGATGGAGGTAGCAGTCTCTCGCCTGAGTGGCAAGAAGACTGCCCCGGGACCAGACGGGATTCCCGGGCGGGTCCTCAGGATCGCCCTTAGGGAGATGGGCGGTCAGCTTCGGGAACTGTTCGACGCGTGCCTCACGTCGGGTCAGTTCCCGAAGCTCTGGAAGGACGGGCGATTGTGCCTGTTGCGGAAAGAAGGGCGAGACGCCGACTCGCCCGCCGCATACAGGCCAATCGTGCTGCTGGATGACACGGCGAAGCTGCTGGAGAGAATTGTAGCTTCCCGTGTCATCCGGCACCTGGGGGGAACTGGGCCTGAGCTTTCAGAGGCCCAGTTCGGATTCAGAGCAGGGCGGTCGACGATAGACGCCCTGCTCTGGATCAAGGGGTGGACGCAGGACGCGGTCAGCGGGGGGGAAAAGGCGTTGGCTGTCTCGCTGGACATTGCCAACGCCTTCAACAGCCTACCGCACGGAACAATACGGGAGGCGCTCCGCTATCACGGAGTGCCCCTGTATCTGCGTAGGCTGTTGGCTGACTACCTCCAGGACCGCGAGGTCCTGGTTGAGGGACGCGACGGTCTGAGGCGACGTCGCGTGTCCTGCGGGGTTCCGCAGGGGTCGGTGTTGGGACCACTCCTGTGGAACATTGGCTACGACTGGGTGCTCCGCGGCACGTTTCCCGCAACTATGCAGGTTGCGTGCTACGCGGATGACACCCTAGTCGTGGTCAAGGGGAGGGACCTCGGGGAGACGGTGCGGTGGGCCACGGTGGCCACGACACTCGTGGTCGGCCGCATACGTGCCCTGGGGCTGGAGGTCGCCCTCTCCAAGACCGAGGCCCTAATGTTCCATGGGCCTCGGGGGGGACCCCCTCCAGGAACGAGGATAGACCTGGACGGGGTCCTGGTCCGGGTTGGGACCCAGATGAGGTACCTGGGTCTCATCCTGGACGGGCGGTGGACTTTTGGGGCCCACTTCACACAACTGGCCCCAAAAGTCATAGGCGCCGCAGCCGCCCTTGGGAGGCTGCTGCCCAACGTGGGCGGCCCGAACGCCACACGTCGTCGCCTGTACTCCGGAGTGATCCGGAGTATGGCCTTGTACGGGGCACCTGTCTGGGTGGACGCCCTCGGTCGCGCCAATAAGGCCCTGCTGCGACGTCCGCAGCGGGTCATCGCGACGAGGGCGATACGCGGGTACCGGACGGTGTCCTGGACGGCGGGATGCGTGCTGGCCGGTGATCCCCCCTGGGAGCTCCAAGCGGAGATCCTCGCCGAAGTTTACCACTTCGTGGCGGCGAGGAGATCCCGCGGGGAGCCTCCAGCGTGGGAGGAGGTCACGCGCATGCGACGGCGGGCTCGTGCCGCCCTGTTGAGGCGGTGGACGGAGGACCTGGCTCCACCAGTCCCTGGACAGAGGACGGTGGATGCCATTCGCCCGGTCCTCCGGAGGTGGGTAGGGCGGCGACTCGGGTCGCTGACCTTCCGATTGGTGCAGGTGCTTTCCGGACACGGATGTTTCGGAAAGTACCTGCATCACATCGCGAGGCGGGAGGCGACCCCCGCCTGTCACGAGTGTGGAGCGCCAGAAGACACGGCGCTCCACACGCTGGAGGAGTGCGCCGCGTGGAGTCCCATGCGGCACACCCTCACAGCGGTCATTGGCGCAGATCTGTCGCTGCCGAGCGTGGTTAACGCTATGCTCGGCAGCGACGGATCGTGGCAGGCGGTGGTCTCTTTCTGCGAAGCGGTGATGGCGCAGAAAGAGGCCGCAGAGCGGGCGAGGGAGGACGACGTCCTCGCGGACTCGCTCCGGCGTAGACGAACTGGGGGGAGGAGAAGGCGATTCGGGCGCCTTCTCGCTCTTTCCTAGTGCTGTGCGGATCATCGGTGGAGAGTCGGGGGATTCTCCACTGGCTTGCACGATCCCACACGTCTGGGGGATGGCCTCAATGAGCCGGGCCGGCCGCCGGGGCGAGATGGTGACTGCTAACGCTACCCCATTTCGCCCTACTAGGCGGCGGACTGCTCATCCCGGGTTTTTAGTGGGTAACCTCACTTACTACCCCCCCGTGGGGGTAGTAAGGCCCTTCAGGCGAGGACTCCCACATAACCACTCCGCTCCCCCCGGGGCGGGTGGTATCCATAAAGGATTTTCCCGGGTGAAAAAAAAAAAAAAAAAAAAAAAAAAGGTAAGGGAATGCAGTGCAGGGACCTTTTGTAATAGATAAGAGTGCCTCCCCCACGGGAGTTCACTCTATCATCACGTACCGTTCTGTAATTGGCAAACCTAGGGTTCGCCTTCCCCGGTTTTAGAAGGATCTCCTGCACGCATATGATATCGATAAGGTGGGTACAACAAAAGTCATGGACGAGGTCACGTTGTCTGAAGAGGCCGTTAGCGTTAAATGACGCTAACGAAACTGAGTGCGGTTTCGTGCGTTCGGTTGTACTACCCATAGTGGTTGTACTGGGGAGGGGCCTGGGGGACGAAGCGCTTAAGGGCGCTTAGTAAGTTTGCGTGTTCCAATGTGCATTGGATCACGTCCGCTGAGGATTGAGCGTATTGCATCTTGTGGAATAGCTCTTGTACCTCATTGATGTCAACCGACATAGCCAGATCGCTGACTAGGTTGATTGCCTCTTGAAGAGGGGCAGCCATCAATGGCATAGGGGGAGCTTGTGGCCGGGAAGCGGCGCGGGGAGGGGCGCGAACGGTGTTGGCAGCGGGTGCCGGGAGCGCGGGGCGAGCCGGGGCGGTGCGCGGGCAGGGGCCGCGGCGCGGGCGGGTGCAGGAGCGGGCGCGGGCGCGCGGGCCGGGGCGCGGGCGGTAGCGACGGTCTTAACCATACTGGGTGGTTTAGACCATGCGTTACGGGCTGGGAGCGGCGCGGGTATTACCTGTGAGGCAGGTACTACCGTTAGTTTAGGACTTACCCGTTGGTAACGGTCATAAGAGGGGCGGGTCGGCCTATGCCTTGCCACCCTGTGGTTCACTCGTGGAGCTTTAGGGCAACCACGGTAATTCGCGGTATGCCCTTGAGCACCGCATAGAACACAACTGGGTGGGTCCGGCGAATCCCGGGTGCGAGTGCACGCTGCTGTCGCGTGATCGCCTAGGCACTTAACGCACCTAGCGCGAGCGAAGCAGAAACGGGAGGCGTGCCCGTATAGTTGGCAGTTATGGCACTGCGAGGGACTCCCATTTTTGTATGGGGCTTGGACATCGAGTCCTGAGAGGCCACAGACCTTTTTTAAATTAAAAATGGCCTTGCCTTCAGGTGTACGATCTAGTACTACGAGTACTAGATCGTAGGGACTGCGGTCCTTCCCGCTGTACATGCGGTGAACTGCATGTACGGGGAAGTCTTGTGCCATCAGGTCGGCACATACCGAATCGGTATGTACCTCCTTGGGCACACCGTGGATGACCACTCGGAGGACTTTCTCCTCTTCGAGCGCATAAGTGTGAAAGCTTATGCTCTCATTGCGGAGGAGTTTTGTTAGCGCTCTGTGGTCGCTAATGGTGGACACTTGGACTTTAATGCCCTGCTGCGTGGAGCGGGCATTAGTGTAATGGATCCCACGATCCGAAACTAAACGGGACAGCATGTCCCATTTGGTTTTGTCCTGAATGAACAGGGGCGGAGGCGGTTTTTCGCGGCGCGCGCTCGCGTCCTGAGGGGACGCGGCAGTAGTGGCCGGAGCGGAGGGAGGAGACGCGGGGCGCGAGGCGGGGGTCGGCTTCTTGCCGGAGGCGGGGGCCTTAGCGGGTGCCTTAGCGGGAGGGGCGGAAGTTGCGCAACTAGCGGCTTTAGGAGCACGCTTGCGTTTACGGTCAACGACGGTATAGCCGTCGTTATCGGAGTCCGAGTCAGTGCGTAAGGTGCGACTCGGATCTACATCCATCTCCGTTTCGGAGTCCGAAGTGGGCTCGACAACGGCGATGGAGGGACGGGCCTCCCGATCGGTGAGCGCGAGCGAGACCTCTCACGGGGAGGGGCTGCCACCGTGCGTCTATTGTCCGGGCCCGGAGCGGGCGAAAGCGGGCTGTCCTCTGAGAAGGACCGGGTCAGAGGAGGGACGTTGGCCTCCGGGTTTGAAGTCCCGGAGGGAGCAATAAGAGTGTCCGTGAGGCGGGCACTCGCTTCCTCTTCGAGGAGTTGCATATGTGCAACATACAGATCGGGGTGGCGGAGGGCGAAGGTCTGAAGGACCTGCACCTCACCGTTAGAGGGACGGGACTGCATCCTGAGGGGAATACTCAGGACGCCCTATCAAGGGTTTGAATTCCCTCACACAATTTGTGAACTCACTGTGTGAGAGGGAGTGTGTACCTAAGGTGTGCCCTAGTTGTGTACCCTCTCCGAGCTTTTTTCACGGCGGAGAGGGGTGCTCCTAAGCGCTACTCCGGGGTTGACTAGGGGCGACCCCAAGGCCAGTTATCCCGGAGCCCAGCTTGCTTCGGCTGACCCGTGAAGCGGGAAAGGCCACGGTGCAAGGTTAAACCAGAAGTTCAACAGTGGCCGTTGTCACCGTAGGGTGTCACACTGCGACCGCAGCAAATGGCGGATTTGATCGTTCAGACGGGTTTGGCTGACGCTACCCCACGCCTGAACGACGTCGCTTAACAGCACAAAGTGTGTTGTTACGCGCACTGGTACAATGTTGTGTCGAGTAGTAAAGTTGTGAAGTGCGCACCAAAAAGTGCGGTCAAAACAAGACCACCAGCCCGGTATGATGTTGTAACGAAACAAGGGACTTGGGTAGGTGGTAATGCCTGACGTCTTAGAGCGCCTCTGCGCGCCGGCACGGCGAGCTCGTAGCTCACGTTGCACGGCGTTCGGCGGCTGCTCAGCTTCTGCACACAAAACAAAACTTCGTCAGGACTGCGTATTCCAAGGCACTGGTCTGCAACTAGCGTCGGAACGATGACCCGAGTGAGACGGCAATAGTGCGGGGACTATTGCGGTCTCACTGGGAGATACTGGCGGAGCTGTAGACAGGTGTGCACGGCGTGGCGGCACAGGTCGGAATGAGAAAAAGGAAACGGCCAGCGGCTAAACACGCCTTTATATAGGCCCAATCGTGACTCACCGTTCTTTGTTGTAGCTTACAATTGGTAAAGATATACGTTTTTATAGTGATAATTACATAAAAAAGTTTTTGAATTGTTAACAGAATATTTTTTAAGTTATATACGGTATGTTTAGTGTTTACAAATATGAGAAATGTTGAATAATATAATACACAATATTAGAAAACAAGTTTAAACTTAATATTATGAAAGGGTCGCAGAGTGACGTCAACACTGGTTCGGCGGGTAGCTCGGTTCGGCAAGTAGGCAGCTTCCACGATGAAACAGTCACAGGACCTGCTTGTAGCTACTCGGGACACCTGGGGATGACACGGTGGGTGGCGTGACTCGTAGCGTGACGTCATCACTGGTTGCTGGTTCGACGGGTGGCTTGGCTCGGCACGTTATGAAAAAATAATAAACAAAAATTACAAATAGTGTTTAAATTGTTACGTTTCAATTTGATTTAAACTGTACTTAATTTAGTGCTTTACATTTTACTTGTAATTATACAATTTGACTCCTTTAATAGCTTAATTGATAATTACGTAGTCCATTAGACATTGATTTGACTCGTAAGGTAATACTTGGAGGGGATAGCAAACAGGCCGGTTGTAGGGAGAATTCGAGTCAGTCTTCAATAGAGTCTCGAAGTGTAAGGACGTTACTGTACTTAATACGCAAAGTGCCGTGTATAATATACGACAGTACTACATATAGGTACACAGTGTTTGACAGTGAGTTTACCCTAATAGTGGAATATAGGATAAGTGTGAAATATAGTAGTTGTAACATGGTAAGCCTGAGCTTTATTACAAAATAGTTTGTGGCGGCAGATTATCACTAAAAATACGTAACAGTGGGGATGAAACCAATTGATTCTGTTCATTCAGCAGCGCGAATCCTACACTATGTTTTGATATTTCTAACTGTTCTAATACACATAATCTAAACCCCTTGTCACAACAGTGTAAGATTTTAAACGTGTTACAATCGAGGAGCTGATGACCGCTTTCAATTAAATGTTTGGCAAAATGAGACTGTTCGGGATGGTCGTTTCTAAACGCGGATTTATGTTCTTTATATCTGATATCAAAATTACGGCCAGTTTGACCAATATAAACGCTGTTACATTCGTCACAGGTAAGTTTGTGAACACCGGATTTTTTACCGTTTTCCAATCGATCTTTACCGTTACATAAATGACGTAGATTTTGATTTGTACGAAAAGCTACATGGACGTTATTTTTCTTTAATGGTCGTATAAGGAACTGTAATTACTTTCTTATACGACCATTGACCGGATTTAAAAGCAAATCGATTTTTTTTACTTGCGAAAGTATAATCAAATTATTAATTAAAGCCCGCGATGATAATATTTATCTAGAGACAAAGGTAAATTAAATATATTATATAAAAGTATGTTTTATTACCCTGCATTCTTTTGAAATAAGCACTATAATATATGCCTCGGCGGAAATGGCAATTGCCTATTTCGTATTAGTGAAGTCTTTAGCTAACGCCTCGGCTTTCGAACTCACTGTAATTGCCTATTTCACGGCCTTTGGAATAATGGAGGTACAATTAAAAATTTAATTTACAGATTCTAAAGATCACATGACAATTTCCAATACTGAAAGACTAGAAAAAGCACAAGTCCCTTACGCGTGTTCAACATAATGCATGTAACTTGATCATTATGTATAAAATTATTGAAATGATTATAGAAGACTGGAAGGTTTTATTTATTTTTGACCGATGTGCTTCATCGCTTCCCAATAGGCGTCTTAACTGAGCTTGAATCCCTCATTCTATCAGTGTGCTAGTCATATATATACTCGTATATCAACTTTTCTGTCATCAGTGCTACTTTCAAGCAGCCTCTGATATTATGCTAATTCCTTTATATTCATTCGAAGTTAATTAATTAATATTTTTTCCTATAACTGATAATTTTGACCACTATCTCACCTGTTGTTATGTATTATAGTATTAACTATACAGAATAATAAAATTTTAGGTGCTATTAATTATTCATTAATTAAATTAATAAAAAGAACTAGGTTGATGTATTATTAAAATTTTATCACTGCTGGAACATATAGTCAAGTGCTAGGTTACCAATTAGCATAGATTTTCAAGTTAAAAGTGCTAGCTATCATGAGCATTCACAAAATGCCTAACTACCACACGGTAAAAGCTCAAGTCTGTGACGGGATTTTCACAACATGGACCCCCTATTAATTATATTACGCCGCCAGGTCATCACTGCTCACTTAGTCAACTCAAGCACTTCTATTCCAACATGTCTGCCAGATACAATCTTCTTTCCATGCGCCTCTTTAATTTCCTATGTTAAGTTGTTAAGATCCATACATTACGGCGGGTAAAAGGGCGCCATTTTATTTTTACATCACAATATATATTTATTTATGTAGTTAGGTATAAAATATGTTTAGCTGAGTTCACCACCACTGTTGACGGACAGTTATATAATATTTTTCTTGAATCTTCCCAAAGTTGTAACACGAACCGTGTCATACATCACAGCGTTTATTGGATCCGAACGCTTCGACACGATATTGGATTGAGATGGCGAGATTGCAGTGATGTGGCCCGACGTGCTATGATGGATGGCCTCGATCCTTTTTACATTCATTCTCAGATGTCATCGATAAGTTTTTAAATCGTGGCCACATTCGTCTTTCTACCTGGTACGTTGTAGTTATTAGTATTAATGTTCCTATATTTAAAAAATCTGAGATTGTGACAAAATCATCCTTTTTTCATAATTCGCTATGGTACTGTCCATCGTCCTCATCTTGATTCAAATTCTAACATTGGCAACAACTTGCACTTGCCTATTTTAAATTCCAGCATGAGTTCTCACTGTGAGCCGTAGGGGAAGCCCGGGCAAGACGCATATGTTAAGGAAAAGTTTAAATAAAATCATAACCAAATAATAAATTGAAGACTTTGTACTTTTAATTTGCACTATGTTTAATAATTTTTAGGAAATACCATTAAAAAATAAATAACTTTAACAACCCTAAGGATGATACCAATGATACCAATTCAATTAGGATCAATATAAGCATCTGTCACAACCTAAATATGTAACATAAATAAATATCTTTATTGCCGATATTTGTATAAAAATCATGTTAATATTTTGAAATTACTCTCTCAAATAAAAATAAAACATTTTTTATAAAAATCTTTAAAACCAGCATTTACTTACATCTAAATAAATATTTAATTGTGTCCAAAAATTTTACTTGCTAAAAATTGTTAAAAATTTAATATTTAAACATTTTTTGTTACTTAACTGAAACGGGTCATATTGACACTTAACCGTTTTGCTCAATAAACCATTTTTAAGAGAGAAGTCTAGAAATGTGTGGTTCATAGAAAATATTCAAATATTGAATATTGGTTATAATGTATCATAGTGACTATGATACATTATAACTAATCAATCATACCATTTAATAAACAATAAACTGATTCATAGGATCGGCATTGCAAAAAGTTGGTAAACAAACCTTTACAAAAATCGTAACAAACCGAAGGCTTTTTTTCCATCTTTACAAAAAATGCACTCACGTATTTAATTGTTGTGGTTAAATTGTCATGGCGTCACTGATCGCACGTCTCATGACTTAAGAATGTATTATAACGATATACTTATAGTATTTTTGGAATAATCTGATATTCTTTTTGCCCACACTACGCTTCTTGCCCGAGCTTCCGTTACTCATTACCACTTTTTACCTCTGAAATACCTCTCTCTATAATATATCTACCTAATATTACAAGTGTGAACGTACATTTGTAAATTATTTTTTTATAAGTTAGGATTACAATATAACTGTGTTAATTACCTCCTTATGTTAATGGTGAAGTAATTACAATACTAATTTTTCTTGCATGGTATTAGTGGGTAGCAACCACCTTCAAATACGACAGCACACTAGTAGATTAGTCATATAATTCCGACGATGTTCAAATCCAGACTCAGAAAGAGGCGATGGTCGGATTTGGCCCTACATACAGTCTTCGTATGAGGTGATGCCAGCTTATCGGTATCCTACAGGTATCGGTATCTACTACAGATAATGTTTGATCCATCGAATACCCTAAGCGCCCATCTATTTTATTTCATCGGACAACAAGACGTTTGTACGCGGCATCTGTACATGGTCGATATTCTAAAAAACCAACACGCAACGCTTCTATTCCGGCTATACAATGCGTATGTATGGAACATTATTTCAGTGCTTCTATTTCTGGATAGATACAATCTGGAAATCTTCAAGTACCTACAGAGTGAATAGCTGGTATGTTTAGTAGCATGTTTTCCCGTTAACCGCTTTACCGTTAGTTTAAGAAAAACTGTCACCAAGCATCTATTGGTGTGCTCTGCCAGCTGTCCTTAAGAGTCAGTTCCTATTATAGATCAATACTGTTTAAGCATCAGGTGATGTTATAAGTGATCAGCTGATGAACCTATCAGCAAAAAAAAATATCTTATGCCTTTTTTTCTAACGTTTTGACCTCGATAATATATCTCGTGGTAATAAGGGTAATATTACCACGAGATACTTATCTAGTATTATAAATAGTATTTACCCTTAAAATGGTGGTGCACCCTCGAAACTTTTTTCACGGTCATCCACAAAACTGAAGCTAAAACTTATATATTATTGCATTGTCTTCTCTATTTTCAGATACCTACCACAGAAATATATTTAAAGAGATTTTTTTATCCTTCGTTTATCATGTAAAAAGAAACATATCGTACCGAAACAATATAATATTCATTGTAGATAGGAAGATGATTGAACAGTCTATATTTTAAGCCAGCAACTGTTTATTACAGCTGCTTTTATTCGGCTCAACTGGAATACAATAAGATTTTTGACAGGTTTTCAATTATAATGTACCTAGTTACTATTTATAAGAATAAATGTTCACAACCCGTGTTAAATACGATACGATAACTCTTTATTGACACCGAAAACGAGAAATTACCAACAAGAAATACTAACAATAGTTAGGTAAAGGCGTCATATAGCTAAAAGCGATCTGTTCCAGATAACAAAATGAGTTGTTAAGTATTGGTTGTTTAATAGAAAAGTGCATAGGTGTTTTCAATTGATGATTAACCGGGTCATCATGAAATAAGCAACAAAAAAAAATATCATAATTGTCTAACAGCCTCAATTTTCGAACATGAAAATATTAGCAAATAAACTAAATAACTTACTAAGGCATTTCAAACTATTTGGAATGTAAACTGTAAAAGTCACAATTATTTAAGTAATAATGTGAATTGTGAGTTTACTTGGAACTGTTCCATTAAGTTCACTAGACTGGAAAAACGTCGGAAAACAGGACACGTATACACACTCATAATATACATCGTGTTCAACAATCTCCAATCAAAAAGCTCGCTTGTCCTAGACATGGGAACTGTGCAATTTCCTCCCCTTTACGAGAAAGGGGATTCACCTTTCCTTTGTATCTCAAACGACGTGGATCAAATCACAGACTTGTTATTTTACCGGAACGAAAAATGAATGTATATTTTCTTCGCTTAATTACAAACATATTTAAAATAACTGACACTCATTTGATGAAAACATACTCCGTCCACTGCCGAACCGGAGGCTTACCTCTGAAAAAATGTACTCGTGCAAGCCTAAACAAATATTTCTCTACGAGAGAGCCGCTTTCATGGTTATATAGAATAACATTACGGTAGGATTCGTCTATATTGTGAGGTAATTAAATTATGCAAGCTGAAAGGTGAGAGAATCTTGCCCTTTTTACTCACTTATCGCCAGGAGACCTTTTCTCGGACGCGGGTCGGGCGAAGCTCGCCTTTTGACTTTCATATTTATATGAAAATTATGATCATGAGGCTGTTGATTTATGAATGAAGAAGACACGTAATAACTTTTAGTCCAGACAGAGAAACCTTGGTGACTGCTCGACGCGGCCTTATTTTGTTCGTTAAATCAGGATTGAGTGCCTCGTTGGTAGCGAGGCGAAAGCGTCACATTGGAATCATGAAGTCCTGGGTTCACCTGGATATATATTGGAATTTTAGGACAAAAAAATCTCAACAACAATTCGGAGTCTAGAGCAGTGCCACATAGATGGAAATACGCTCCTTTAGATACAGAACCACAGCAGCAAAGTTAAGAAGATCATCAATGTGTATGAAACCGTCGCTTTTTTGCTATCTTTCGAATTTGATCGGATAACCAGTAATCTCGCTTCGTTTTAGTGTTTTGTTCAAATCTTCTTACATAGGAAGCTGAAATTTTCAGTATATATTTTTCATTAAACGCACTAATTTTTGGTAAACACTGAAACATGTTGAGTTAATTCTATTTCTTGCATTTTGATGTCTAATTATGACACTGTCGGTTGCGACATATATTGATATTATTGATAAATGTGTGTATATTTTGTCTAATAAAATTACTTTTTATGAATGGAATTACAAGACGAACCAAATACCGTTTTTAGTGAGTACAACCGTTTGTTCGTTTTAGCGCTAAACATATTTTTTTTATTTTCGTAATTGCATAATTACGTAAAAATGGTAAAGATTTTTGAAAACCTAATGGTGTCACAAATAAGCACAAATTAAGAGCTACTAATATACTTTTATTGTAAGATCGCACAATTATTGGTTTTCGAGAAATAAGATTTTGCTAAACGTTACTCCAGCAGGAAATGAAATATCTCGAAAACCTTACGACGCACAAATTTAATTTTTGGCGCACATTTATGCACAAATATAAGCTATCTGTCCATATACTTAATTTTTCTTTCCGATCATTAGATTAAAATTTTCCTGCTGGAACAACGTTACTCCAGCAGAATTGGTTTTTCCTTTTTTTTTAACAAAACGGCAAAGTGCACAAATTTATTATTTGGTGCACATTTACAGCGTATAAGGCACTAATTATTTGTAGAACTCAATTTATTCCAGAAGTGTTTTTCTTACTGGGGTAATGCATACGTTCAGTCTGACCTAGAATTACAAACTCTCAAGGACAACTGCGGAATACACCGATAGGTGCTTGGTGACAGATTTTATACTTGAGAGTAGTAACTAGCCAGGCAGGCACTCGCAAAATGCCCACCACCGTGCTATAACGAATGTCATCCTGAGACAACAACCGGGACCGACGCCTTAATGTGCCTTCCAAAGCAAGAAACTGCTCAGTAGTAATGTCACTAGCGGTCACCCAGCCAAGTCATGACCATGTAAATGTTGCTTTACTTAGTAGGCTGATATAGTTACAGCTACAGTCAAAAAATATGGCAGCTTCTTGAATGGAAAATTCTGTAATGTAACGCTGTTATAATATGTATAAAATATGGGGATGTTACCTACACAGTATTATTGTGTTATTTTCTATGCCTACACCTTGAATTAAAAACAAATAAACGATCTAGAAAAGGTAATTGTTTAGAACATGTATAGAATAGTAATTACTATATAATATTACGCGCGCTGTATATATTTTCGAAGTTGTAGGCTGAATATTGATAGCTATATTTTCAGTTTTTTGTGAAGACCTACGTATCATTTCTATAGAGCATTATTTCAATGGCTGCCTGGAATGGCGGGAGGCTCATAAACATGCTATCTTCGGCCCACACAGCCAATATTAGATTAAACGCGATGGGAATCATAACGAGCAAGCTGCTGACTCCAGTAACTGGATTAAGCTGATGAAAATGTATCGCTCCCGCTGATCCTCGTAAGAAGTTAACGTTTTATCTGGATTATTTCGTGATTTGAGGCGTTGTTAGGAAGTTGGCGAAAGGTTTTTGGTTAGATCTCGCGCTGCCGTGAACAAAGTTCCCATCAACTGAAGCGTAACAGTTTTTATTGTATAACCAATTACTTGGGTAGATAAATTGGTTAGATAGCATATGTATGTATGCGATTTTCAATAGATATATATTACTATTGAAAATCGCATACATATTTTTATATTCAAATATGTATTTAAATGTATTCATTGTTGAGTTCGAATATAAAAGCAGCTGTAGCCGCATCGTGTTGCGAAAATATGGTAATGCAACTGTTGAACGTGAAATATTGACTGCATACATCCACCGTTAAAAATCTTTTGTGAGCAAAATTGAAACCAATATAATGTGATATCTTTTAGTGAAGGCAGTGAATTTCAAGCCAACCTTGTTGGCCCGTGCCTTCAACACGATTTTTGAAGCAGTGATAGCTCAGTGGCTTTGGCTATGGTTAACACTTTCAACCACATCATTACTTACCATCAGGTGAGATTGTGGTCAAAGCCTTACCAATCACAAAAAAAAACACGAAAGCTACCTAGTAAGCATGTTTGATTTATTATATATGTGCAGATTTTGGTGAAATCATGTAATCAGGTGAAATTTATAAGTTGGTCTTAACAGATAAATCGTTAACTACTACGAATAACGAAAAATACTCAAAGAGTCAACTTGCCAAAAACTTAAAAAAAAAAAATCTGAAAAAATATTTAGCCGAAAATCTACCGCGTCACGTAAAATTTTTAAATACTGATTTGACAATGAGTTATTACTACAAGCCGGTCTATAAACGCAGGCCGCATTATTTATTGCGAAATAAATAATTGAATTATTATTTTTATAAACAGCTACTTATACTATGACGCATGCCACGCGAATACATATATTGGAAAAACGGTGGAAATAATTCAACTGAGGCTTGTTTCAGCATTTTTAGTAACACATCGGATACTTAGAAAGTTCTCAAAGAAGAGTGTACAAACTATTTCATTTGCATTGTGACAAACCCACGACTCTGAAAAAATCAGTCTAGTATCAGTGGTACCATACTCAAGATAAATCCGTAAATATGACAACAATTTAAGGATCAAAACTGTTTTGTTGAGGGTTTGTTTCCCTCACTAAGGTAATATCTAAAAATTAACTTGATCAATTGCATGTTGTTTATTTTTCTCTACATGTTCGTGATTATTTTACAATTACCTATATACTTTTTCCTCTTTCTGTCATTGCCCTTACACATTGTGAGGTCGGTACAATTAGTCCTCTGTATCAACACAAACGAAATTTTCAGGACATTGTAAGAAGATATGTTTTTGCTCAGAACACGTAGGACAACTTAGAATTGAGTCCTTGAGGACTTTTCTAAGAATAAGTTTTAAGAAGAATTTATGAAGCGCTCGTAGCGGAGCTTGCTTAGTAGCTTAAGTAACGTCTGCTGTGATCTTGACGCGGATGGATGACCACTAGGCATTTGCTACTGAGCGCTAACGTGCTTCAGAGCCTTCGACTCCCTAACGCCTACTCTATTTGAGAATGCTTTCACTGGTAATATAACCACTGCCGTTCGGGTAATCAGGGCTTCAAGATGCCTTGATATGTTTCCAGAGCACAGCAAAACCACATCGACGTGAGTTCTGGCATGCTGGCTGCTCATAGGTCGTTGCACATAAGGGCATAACAACGCCCTTAATTACCAAATGAAATTCGGGAGTATACTACTAACAACTCTGAATGCCTTTTCTTATAATAATATATTGCTACTGGTCTTCCTTAAATAAATAAACAAAGGCATTTCCATGGCAGTATATAACAAGACATTACAAAAATAAAAATATCTGAACGCATGTCATGGACTGCAACTCTATTATAAAGTATCTCGTAATGAAACCGTTTGCAGTGGGTGACTAACCCTGGAACGGGGTGTATAAAGCAGGTGCACCTTATGAACCAGCGTGAGTGAAACTAACTTTAAGTTTCGGAGCAATATATTGTCCGTTAGTTCTCTACGTCTCAGCTCCACGGTACCACCACATCTCATCTCATTTCATTAGTGCATCTACGGAGAGCATATCTTGCAAAACGTTGCGAGGTATGAAATGACAAGAGAAGTATGCGTATTACGTCGATGTTCTATCATTTCTCTCATTTTTCTCTTTATGCATATGGCGTTTCAAATGAATTTATTATATAACACATTTTGTTGACAAAGGATACTTATGTATCCTTTGTCATGCACAAAAAGATAAAAAAATGTAACCATTTTACAATAAGTATTATCCATCCATATATGTAATATTATGAATAAAATGTCCTGTTTTCAACAATGATGACATTTTTAATATAAAAGAAAACAAAATCTATCGGCAATACTAGGTATGAAATTTAAAGCCTACGGCCATAACTCAGACCACATAAAAAGTCAAGACAGAATGTTGTGAACTGAGAAGTGAGGCCGGTTTTCCAAACATGTGTGCGTGTGTCGGTGTTGCCATGATAATCAAATTACCTTATTAAAATAACGTTACCAATTTAATAACGTAATTAGTGTATTAATACAGCAATAGGGTTCCGATGTAAGGTGTCGGCAAAAGTAGTGTTGTTAAGTAGGGGAAGGTAATGGAAAAAGTGTTTCAGAAATAACATTACTGGGTATTTAATTTACATGCATTTATTTCTTGTAACTAATTAGTGACGGGTTTTTTATGCAATCGGGGAAAACAGCACAAAGCCCACCTGCAAAATATTGCCATGATAGTACCTTCTTACTTTTCCGAATGATTTCGATCCAATATTGTTAATTTTTGGACTCAATTCGGAAAATGAAAAAATAATTAAACAGTAACACTGGTAAGTGAACAGTAAACCGTGAACAGTAAAGAGGGGACTTAAATTTGCCGTTGAAATATCAATAATAATATAGTTATAATTCAACTTTATACACAACAACGTTAAAAACAATGGAAATATGTTATTTTATAACGAAAAAAAACATCATCTACTTCAATATCTTCGAAACCGAAAATCCAATACCAATGAAATGAATATGAGTCATAATTAAAGGTATCAGCTTTCCAATAAAAAATAAAGTGACGGAGTTATGAAGTAACAAAGATTTAATCAAATAAATTAAATTTAAAAAAATACAACTGAATTGAAAACCTGGTCCTTTTTGAAGTCCGTTGAAAATGGACTCGCAATATCTGTATTTAAAAAAATACAGTCCAATTGAGAACCTTCTCTTTTTTAAGTCGGTTAAAACACATTGATCAACTATTAAAAAAAAAACTAATAGCAATACGTTGTGTATTATCACCCAATAATAGAGTTAACCTTATAGGCTTAATAACGGCAACACCAATGCCACCACGCCGCAATAGTTCGACTGACGAGTCAAGGCGTAGTTTCGTTGTACATATGTGTGTGTACTCGTGTTTGTACACGGCGAGGCGTAGTTTTACCGGCCTCACTGCTCTTTACGCAACATTCTGTCTTGACTTTTTATTCGGTCTGAGGGCCATAAGTACGCTGTGTATAAATTTTTTTATGTAAGATTTTACTTTGTATATGCCATGTTCACTGACAAATAAACAGTTTTGACCTAGATTGTTTATATTACATAGGTGAACAACTTCTGTGCTGATTCAAAACACTGAAATCACATTATCATGGTCGAACTTCCACAAGTTATTTCATATTTGTTCAGAGTTAGATGTCGGTTCCGTTTTTTTGAATAATTTATTTTCACTCTTTTTAGTGCTGCATACTGCTTACAAGATCATTCACTCGCCTAAAATACTGTTTAGCACCGACAAGAGTTGCAATTAAGATTAAATCATCCAGGCATGCGTTACTTAAATACCTTTTTCAGTTAAACTTAACTAGTATTTACATTTACTACAACTTTAATAGTACTTAACCGATGTAAATAAAATTTAAAAGTGACCACTTTTTGAGAAATACTCTACAAAAAAAAAAAAGAATCATCAAAATCAGTTCATAATTGGCGGAGAAACCTAGTAACAAACATACAAAAGCATAAAAAATACAGTCTTTTTGAGAATCTCCCCATTTTTAGGAAGGTTTAAATAGTGATGAAACAATCACGAGGCCCACCTGATGTTAAGCGGACTAACCTTTAACATCTAAATAAAATAACAGATGCGTTTTGTCACAAGTCACGAAGTGCATTGCGCCCTGAGACGTAGTTGTTAAGTCTCATGTGCCTGTACCGTTACTGGCTCTCAAGGACTCACCGTTAGCTACTTGGCGATAGATTTTCTACTTGGCATTCGCAAAATGCCCTTCCACCATGCGGTGAAGCTCAGGCCCAAGGCGGGAATCGAACCTTGGGCCTGCTGCGCGGCAGTCCATAGCTATTACCGCTTGGCTATCATTGCTTCTTCATTGGTTAATAATAATGGTAGAATTTGTAATAAAAGGCCATAGGGTTAAAAAAAAATCTTTTATTACAAAGTAATAAGTTCCCCAGAATGTACATAATTTTTTTTTGCCCGTGACTCAATCCAGTATTCTGTTCACATGTTTCGATAATGATGGCGAACCCATCATCCCGCTTCAGTCCATTGGGTTGAAAGATCGATGGAGTGCCAGTACCAAAAAAACTGGCAAATGATAAATGACCGCAAAGCATCCTGCACTTCTGCTGCAGTAAAGTCCGGGGGGGAAGAACCCTGGAAAGGAGATCGGAGCCCTAATGATACTCAAATAAGAGATCATCTTAAAGGTTGTTCGAACGCAAATGGCCAATTGTTTTAGTGAAATTCTATTGGGAATTAAATGTATTCTAAACCCATCTGAAGGCACTTGTTAACTTTCGACAAATTTTATCAAAATAGTTTGAATTGCACACGAACACCCTTCCGCATTTTCAATAATAGGTACCTACTTGGAATATTCGTTCAATAACACGAAGTAGTCTATTCTATTTATTTCTGTGAAAAAGCTATGACTACATAATAATAATATCACAATCTTAGAATAAAGTGGGTACTGCCTTAACGTATGAAAGCATCGCTTGTTTCCATAACAAAAAGTTTCTCATTCTGTTTCTACGTTATTATGCAAGTTTCGCTTTTACAGATACGGGCTCCATCGGAAGTGTTGCGGATGCATCAGTATGGTGAATGGAAAACAGATGAAGCTTTGAATATCGACGGCATTCTACCATCGATAGGGACGCTACCGCAAAATGATGTTCTTACTAACTTTCAAGGCAATAATGTTTTTTTATTGTATCGTAAGACAATTAAAACATCGCGGCTAATAATCTTCTCTTAAATTCAAAAAAGACCAAATGTTTAAAGTTTTCTTTACCAAATGTTACTTATGTGGAACCAAACATTAAGCTTGGCCTAGAAAAACTCTCTTTTGACAATGCGATAGTCTTCCTGGGAATTAAAATGGATTCAACTTTACAGTGGAATCCACATATACATGATCTATCTGGAAGACTTAGTTCTGCTGCATATGCAGTTCGTAAGATAAGACAGCTAACAGACGTAGCTACTGCTAGGCTCGTTTATTTCGCGTATTTCCACAGTATTATGTCTTATGGTATATTGCTGTGGGGAGCTGCTGCTGAGATAGAGACAATCTTTATCTTACAAAAGCGTGCAATTCGAGCCATATATGAAATGGATCCTAGGGAATCCCTGAGAGATATTTTTAAAGAAATTGATATTTTAACTTTACCAAGTCTGTATATATTTGAAAATATTATGTATGTTCGTAAAAATTTGAGCAAATTTAAATCAAACAGTGACAATCACGATTATAACACTAGGAATAAAGATAAAATAGCGGTGCCAGGTCTTAGATTAGCAAAGACAAATAAAAGGTCCTTCTTAGGCAATTGTGTGAGGTTTTATAATAAATTGCCCAAACATATTACAACGCTCACAGAAAGAAAATACAAGTTGCATGTGAAGAATATTTTGATAAAGAAATCTTACTATACAGTTTGTGATTACTTAAACGACAAAAATGCTTGGATTGGTTAGCCTCTGCCAAGCTAGCGCCTAACACCTACGTAATGTAAATTAAGTATTGTAATATTTTTACTATATAGTATGTACTTAACACATTGTTAAAAAACGTTTAAAAGAATGGCCCCGAGTTTCTTGCCCGTTCTTCTCGCAGTGGCTCTATAATTTTCGTTTGCTGAACGTGGCAGTACAATGTAGTATACACTACGATGTTTAAAATTCGCACATATTGAAAAAGATATGTGCATGTGCATACATATATAAGAACATAAATGGCGTCTGGCAACGAACCGACCATGAAACTGAAGCCAAAGCTGTTGTCATTTGTGTTGCAAGAGAAGACATAGTAACCGACCGCTCATGAGTGGGGTAATGGTCTGAAGTAGATAATGATATACGCTGTAGGTCACTTTATGATTTTGGTATATATAAAAATATATTAGATGTATCTAAGTTCAACACAACCCTACAGTGCGTCGATTTCGTTACTATGCAGTCGACGTTGTGAATAAAAATGAAGCGCGTTCATGTAATAGAATACTTTGACTTGTATGACGTCTAGTGGCGGAACGGAAGAATTGACGGTGTAATTTAACTACCGTACCTAGGTACTCATATAAGTTAGAGGCTACATTCATACTGGGAACACATTTAGGGCAAATATGTTGTTGTTGTGCCATTGTAGGTAAGATGATATTGTCTCATTAAAAAGATAAAGCCAGCTAGAGTAAATGAAATAGAATGCTATTCAATTTCATTGATGCTAAGAGACCCCTAAAATAGAAAGAAGGTTGTATTAAGAAAAACATGTCTTTGCGGCCCTTGAAGACGAAATATGGTATAAGTAAGGAAGCCCGAAATCTCACATTTTTTTGCACTGACTTAGAGCACGATACTATACGATTTCAAAATATTTCTGCGAAATGGCCTACGGTAATCAATTTCCACTGACTAATGTAAACTTCTGTTAGTATTCATCGCGAACACAGTGAGACACACTGGAATAAAATGTATTCCACATATTAAAAGTAATATAATACTAATATAGAAATTAAATATAATAGTAATTAGGTGCACCACACTGTTGTTTATATAATATATCAATATATATTTAATATATTGATATAGTGAAGCGCTCGTAGCCATGTTTGCTTAGCCATTCTGAATCGATCAGCAAAGTTAAGAAACGTCCGCCGCGGTCATGACTTGGATGGGTGACCGCTGGTGACATTACTAATGAGCGCTGCTTCCGTGCTTCGGAGGGCACGTTAAGCCGTTGGTCCCGGTTGTTGTCTTAGGATAGCAGTCGTTACAGCATGGTGGTAGGGCACTTTGCAAATGCCCGCCTGGCTAGCTACCACCCTCAAGTTGAAAATCTGTCACCAAGCACCTAACGGTGTGTTCCGGCAGCTGTCCTTGAGAGCCAGTAACTCTAGGTTAGTCTGAACAACATCCTCGACCACATCATCACTTACCATCAGGTGAGATAGTGGTCAAAGGCTAACCTATCAGGCATAAAAAAATATATATATATAAACAGAAGTGTGGTGTACCTAATTACTTTATGTCGAGTAAACATGTACCAGTAAAGTTGCTGAAATGTAAAGTAACTTTCACTTGTTGTCAACACTAGTATTGTTATCTTAAACCATACATTACATAAGGATCACACATCTACAAATAATCCTTAAAAATAATGTACTGAAATTTAAATTATATCACTTATACAAACAAATATAAATCAATTTATTTCATTCATATTGTGATACATTTATGATGAGTCTCTGACTCTTAAACTAGGCTGGTTACTATTTCAAGAGCCAGATTCCTAGCTTTAGACATAAATTGTTATCTTATTATATACTATTAAGTAACAATTCAAAATTGAACCAAATTCAAACATAGATACATATAGGCAAAAAAGTTTAACGAAATTTTGCTTACATCCAAAATTAAAGTCTTTGCATATTTTTCAATTGATATTTACGGTGAAGTATTGCGTGTATGAGCTTAAGTGAATGTTTGTGAGGGATGGGGAGGGATTATCTATGTCCACTATCTTACTTGAAAGGTGTATGTATGTGTCGGTGTGTGTTTCTGTATGTGTCAGTTTATGCGCATTTGAAGGGTATGTGATTTATAATGAGTGGTTTTGTATGAAAATATGCATATTTATTAGTTCTCACCATTTTAATCACTTTTTGCCATCAATTTCTCCGTGGCATTATAATCTAATTTTGAAATTGTTATATTTGATTTGATTACTCGGTCATAGGGGACGGAGCGCGGTCATCAACCAGACAACTAGACTTAATCTGATCGAAAGAAGTGCTATTTGAAACACATATTATCTTACTTAATTGTCGCTACCCTTCTATTTTTCTAAATATGATTACAAGTAGTCTAATGTTTGTTAAATAAATTTTCGCTTAGCAGGCAAAATTGCTTGTACCTAATAATAAAAAAAAAAATTGTTCAATTAAATAACGACTTCCTTTAAATTGGTAACTTTAAGCCAATTCAAGCTTGGTGTCATACGAAAAGCATGAATGAACTGAATTTTGGCCAAGAAAAGCATTGTTTACCCGGTAACCAAACGTCAAATTATCTGTTACTGAGTAACCAGTGTATAATAATTTGATCATGCTTAATATACAAATGCTCAAAAATACACTCTAAAACCAAACGTAAAATAAACTCTATTAAGGTGCAGTATACAAAGGTGCATATAAAAGATTTTCTGTCAAAACATAATCAAAACAGAGCATCGTTACAACTTTTGATCAACGAAGAGTTAATTGAGTACGATGCAGTCTCTAGCAAAATTAAGTAGCTCCCATAAGAGCTGGTTCATTGTAGTATGCAGGTGGAACTTGCATGAGTGAGTGCCTAATTGGCGCATGTTCACGGAACGAGGAAGCGAACACGCTCGTAAGGACCGTCTCAGACTGAGTAAAGTGGATATTTATTGGTATTTACGTGTAATAATAAAATGATAAGTAAACTTTAATGACATGAGTTTCAGAGAAATTCACATCTTCCTTTTTTTTTTTTTTTTTTTTTTTTTTTTTTTTATGCTTGATAGGTTAGCCTTTGACCACTATCTCACCTGATGGTAAGTGATGATGTGGTCGAGGATGTTATTCAGACTAACCTAGAGTTACTGGCTCTCAAGGACAGCTGCCGGAACACACCGTTAGGTGCTTGGCGACAGATTACTACTTTATCCTACTATTATAATAAGCCGTACCCTTATCCCGTGTAGTCTCGGTAACACCACTAAGGATAATAAGAATATATTAAAAATATGTTTCTGCTAATAGCACAGGACATTATTTTCAGAACATTTGCCTATGATTTTATGGTTGAATACTCATATTGGTAGTTTACCCGTTAAGTTAAAGGTAAAAAGGGCGTTAATATCGTAAAGAACCTTAAAATGAGCCCAATTTGGAGCAACGCTTAACTCATTCTAACTTAATTTTCAAGCGCTTGTAGCGTACCATGCTTGCTCGTTCTTAACCGATTGACTTAATTAAGCAACATTCACTGCTGTCATGACATGGTAACCACTTGTGGAATTACTACCAAGCACTGCCATGCTTTGGACATTTAGCCCGTCGGTCCCGGTTCTTGTCCTTGGATGGCAGTTGTTATAGCATGATAGTAGGGCATTTTGCGAATGCCTGATTGGATAGCTATCATTGTAAGACAACAACTAGGATCGAAGGCTTAACATGTTCTCCGAAGCACGGAAGCGCTCAATAGTAAACACACCCATCCAAGTCATGACCGCGGTGGACGTGAGTTAAATAAGCTGGTTAAGAAAGGCTAAGCAAACTTCGCTACGAGCGCTTCAATATTCCATAAAACATACAAGATCAATAAAAGCACCCTTTCCAAACACATTTCAGTATCTAGACCGTCTCGTTCCCCAATTAGTAACGTCGGAAAGTGGTGAGGGGTCCCCAACCTTGTTACAGCACCAAAGACAATTTTCTCCTTTCGAGCTCCCCTAGCAAATGTGATTACCTACGCTTACGGGCTCCATGTTAAAACTTCTGTAATTGTGTTTTCACAAGTTTTTGGCTATGTAAATCCTATTTTGTAGTAATATTGTGGACAAATGATTCTGGAACAACATTAAAAAGAGCTAAGCTTTTATAATATAGCATTCCTAATAAAATTATTCAAAAATTTTATAATATGGTCAGCGTCAAAAATCCCGGCAATCCTTAAGATATGTTTAAGAAAATATAAGATTAATATTTTAGAAATACATTTGCATCGAGAGAAATTTTCGTGGATTTGCTCAAGAGTCAAGACTTTTTATGATGCTTCGTGTAGAAGCGACATGCATCGATATTTTTTTTACGCCACTCAAATCTTTATACAGCAGGAAAATGAGGAGGATTTGTCACCAGATAATTTTTAATATGTATTAATTTTATGATAACATATATGTATTTTTTTTTGTTTAGGGTTCCGGAGTACGAATAAACACATTTATTCGTAGGTCCCGTACCAGAAAACGAGCCCTATTACGGTGGCAGTCCGACCGTATGTCCGATCATTAAAAGGCTGATCTTTGAACCCGTAATAAGTAGCCGGGTTTTTTATAGAATATGTATTAATAAGGCGGATTGCTTCACAAATAATACCTAATATTAATTAGAAAGATTTTAAAATAAAATAGGGTCCTCATTAAAGAAACGTGTATTCTTAACGTTCTTTCCTTTTGCTTTAACCTAAAAACGGTAACACATACAGGCGACAAACTAAGGATGTCGATCTGAGAGAAAAGTACCGTTTTTTAGCGCATTCTGTGTTGGTATAGAATTCACTAACTGTAAGTCCAACTCGCAATTGGCTGGATTTTTTATTTGCTCTTATTAATTATAAAATTCCAAAAAGACTATGTAATAAAAAAGACTTTAATGACTACCTAATAAGTTTCCCAAAGTCAGCATTCATGTGAACTTTGCTATTACCAGCATACAACATACACTCGAGAGCAATGAATCCGGGTCACTTAAAGAATGTTAAAAATCTCGGAAACTAAAAATGATAGGTTAATGCAATAAATTGTATTTAATAGACAATGTAATATTCGATACACTCTGTGTCTTCCATCGTGCTTGTAGAGCATAAATTTTGATTCGTCGGAGAACATAACTTTTGACCAATCTTCAATACTCCAATTTACGTGGCTCTGGGCATATCTTAGTCTCGAAATACGATGCCCACGCTCCAGTTTAGGGCCGTTTGCAGGTCTAAGGGGTTTTAAGTTAGATTCAGCAAGCCGACGTCTTACTGTCCATGCACTTGGGTTACTTCCTCCGAGGCGTCGAAACTGATTGGTGAGTTCAGTTCCTGTGAGAAAACGATTTCGAAGCATGGTGTTCACCAAGTATCGGTCTTCTCGTGCTGTGGTACACCTGGTTCTGCCCGTTCCTGGTCTGCGTAGGTTAGAACCAGTTTCTTCGTAACGTCGGAGAACTCTTTGTACTGTTGACAGCGACACACCGACAGTCCTGGCTGTATCGCGCTGACTCCGGCCGGTTTCCAGCATTGTAAGTATTCTGGTGCATTCTTCAGGCGTAAGCGACATAATTTCAGCTTGAATAATGAATATAGAGCACTATCAACATGGTTTATGTACCCACATAAATGACAGATTACAAACAAAAGCAAAACCAAATGCTGTAATTTCGTAGTTCCATCTTCGAAAGTGGCCCTTTTTCAAATTTGATTTTTTTATGATATAACTTTACAATAACTAAGAAGTTTTAATACCTTCATTTAAGGAGTATTACATTGTCTATTAAATACAATTTATTGCATTAACCTAGCATTTTTAGTTTCCGAAATTTTTAGGATTCTTTAAGTGACCCGGATTCATTGCTCTCGAGTGTATTATAATATGGTTACTAGTATAATGTCAACCGGGAATGTGTATCAGAGTGTACTCGGATATGCGATAGACACGACAAGTAACATCAGGGGTCAACATCCAAGTAGACTCATATACTATACTCTGATCATAACAACATAAAAATCATTTATGGTTATAATATTGTGTACAACACTTGTGTTTCAAAGACCAGATCCTTCTCCAATGTGTGATTAGATTACAGTAAATGATCATGCTGACGCGGCTTTAAGTATATTAATATTGTTCCATATTCTCCTGTTAGGTGATGTAAAAGACCGCAAAGGGCAATATTGCACCGATTGAGCAGTATATGCCATTACCTACTTATGTCGTGTGAAAGGATTGCTTGAAGTTGCACCGCTCGTAGCATAGTTTGCTTAGCCGTTTGACCGAGCAGCTAAATTAAGCAACGTCCGCTGTGGTTATGACTTGGATTGATGACCACTAATGGCAGACATACTACCAACGAGAATATTCCCCAGGTGGGTTAGCATCAGGATAGGGGCCGGATATAAAATCAAAGTCAAAACTTTCTTCAAATTTATTTTTCTTATGCTGCCATTTGTATTAGGCTTAAAATATTCTTGAAATGTCTTTTGTCAAGCCTTTGGTGTTGCCAGATAAAAAGAACTGGTAGTTTTCCCATATAAAGTGAATAAGTAAGGTGATTATTTTTTTGAGATGGGTGTGTATTGTCTATAACAAATACAGGGCAAAGAGAAATAGCCGAAAATTCTACACGTCCTTTAACACTTAAGATAAAAGATAAATTCTCAAAGCGTTGCTCATAAGTTTGACTAGAAGGGAATGTTTTAAACAATAAGTCTACCTCAAGATTTTCAATTGTATTTTTATTGATTTGCAATACGAAAGAGTGTTTAGTATTGTATCTTGACTATTGTAGTATAGACAATTGTAGTGTAACGAACTGCAGTGGCCAATTTGGAATTCGCTCAAAAGACTCCGTACCCAAGTTGGTCGTTGCAAATGTACCTGAACAAATGGGGAGTAAGTCAAAACAGGTTAGATATGGAATGTGAGTGTGGTGCCCCTGAGCAAAATATGGCACAAACTGTCATGGGACATGCCCGACTAATTTTTTTTTTCTTTTTTTTTTTTAGGGAGGACAGAGATGCTGGCTACTGTCGTCCAGCTCCTGTGCGGTCGTCCAGCTCCACCAGATTTTGGGCGAGGGCCTGGCCCTACAATAGCCCGGGAGGGAGAAGTGCCTTCGGCACTTCTCCCGAGACGGGCGTAGAAGGCGAAAAGCGCCTTATACCTCCGTCTCCTGCGGACGCCGAAAACGTGCCGCTACTATAGGAGGGGTTGACAGCGAGCTCAAGGGCACCACTGTGGTTCGGACCTCGGCTTGTCTCGCTGTCGAGAGACATGGGGGGGATCGGAGCAAAATGCCTCTGTGCAACTGCAGTGTTGCACAATCGGGCCCTACTGAATAAATCTCTTTGAATATTTGGAGAGACCTTTATCGGGACCTTGTTTTGTCTCGAGCTCGCCGGCGAGCTCGGTGTTTGATTGTGTGACCTCTAATTACCTCACACCTGGGGATCTTACCTCGACGACTTGCGGATAACGCTAAAGCTGCCAACGTAATGGCTGCGATGGGGTCATACGGGTCGTCTAATATCTGCCGTGGTCGGCGACGGGGGGTTTGAAATGTGGGATGGAGGAGGCAGTCGAGTAGTTCGATGCCTGGACAACCAAAGGGTTCGGGTGGTGGGGCACTCGATCAAAGTATCGGCGGGCGCAGTCCTTATTGAACTGTGCTAAAGAGGGAAGGTTTAGGTCGCAATGCAACTCGCTATTCCGGACATACCACGGGGCGCCGGTTGCATTGCGAAGAAAACGGTTTTGAAAAACTTGAAGCTTATGGAGATGGGCCTCACTAGCATGACTAAACACTACTGATGCGTAAGTCATGATGGGGCGGATGCAGGCAGTGTAAAGTGTCTTCTTATTACTAAGAGACATTTTACTCTCTTTGCGAAGCAAGGGACCAAGGCGACCCATTACGAAGGCCGCTTTGTTACGGACAGTTGTGATATGATCGTTAAAGGTGAGATTCCGATCAAGGGTGACTCCGAGATATTTTGTTTTAATAACCCAAGGGATGGGTTGGTCGAACAAAGTTAAAGGTTGCGGGTAACGGGGGCGTGTCCTCTCAGTAAAGTACATAGCTCTACTTTTGACTGGATTGACCGCGATGCGCCATTTTCGGAACCAGTCACCGATCTCGGTGATGGCTCGTTGGAGGGCGAAAATGGACTTTCTACTGATACGCCACCCAGTGGTATAAATAGCGGTATCGTCCGCATATTGGGCTAATAGAACGTTAGGCGTGGAGCTTGGGAAGTCGCTGGTATACAGCGCGAAGAGAATGGGTGATAGAACGGGGCCCTGAGGGACTCAATACTCAATACTCAATTATTTATTGCAATCATTATGTACATTAATATGCAGTTTACATGAGTTACTTTATACAAACCAAAATTAGGTTGAATTATACATAATGTTAATGACCCTGATAGGGTATAGCAACATATAGAGGAGTGGGACGATCTATTCTATAATCGAAGGTACCTGAAAAAAATTTTCAAGAGTATAGTAGCACTTTTGGTGAAGTATATTTTTTTGAACTTTGAGAAATTTGTGAACGTTATCTATACTTTTTATTTTAACCGGTAATTTATTATATATTTTAGCTGCCATTGCGTTTGGTCCTGTACTGTGCATTTTTAGTCTAGAGGTAGACACAATCAGATTATGTTGATAATTAGCCCGTATTGGGTAGTTTCTCTCATGTGATATCTTTGTAAAATGTTGAAGATATTTTTTTACAAACTTACAATTTTCAAATATGTATAGGGATGTCAGTGTTAATATTTTGAAACTGATAAAGTAGGGCCTATGGAACTTTTCTACAGTTTTGTCAGGAAGCTTTATATTTCCTAGAATACGAATGCACTTTTTTTGGATGAAAAATATATCTGTAGCATCTACGCTATTTCCCCAAAGTATAATGCCGTAGCTGATCCATGAGAAAGCATATGCGTAATAAGCCGTTAGAGCTGTACCTACGTTTGTTACTTTTCGTAATTCTCTAAGCGCATAAGTAAAGCTTGACAATTTTGATTTTATTTTCTGTACGTGGCTTTTCCAATTTAAATGTGTGTCAATATCTATGCCTAATAAAGTCAATACGTCAACACATTCAATATATTTATTATTATAAAAGAAATTTATGTGAAGGGGTGCTTTTTGATGGGGTCTATATTGCATTAACGCGGTCTTTTTTAAATTCAACTCTAAATTATGATTTGTCATCCAGTTAGTTATATTATTAAAAATGACAGTAAGGTTACAATTGAGATTTGAATTATTCTTGCAAGATGTCAAAATAGAGATATCATCTGCGAAAAGTACGCACGATTCGTCAATTGTTTTGGGAAGGTCATTAATATATAATAAAAAAAGAATACATCCGATCACTGATCCTTGGGGAATTGAATGATTTATTTGTATAGAAGTAGATCTGACTGTACTTATCTCACTGGTGTTAAAGTCAAAATTTTCTATTTCCACATATTGGTTGCGGTTTTTTAGGTATGAGCAAAACCATTTGTATGCAATGCCGCGTATTCCTTTGTCATATAATTTATTTAATAGTATGTCATATCTAACTTTATCGTATGCTTTCGTCATATCTAATAAAATGCCTATTGCGTATTTTTTATCATCTAGCATTGTCAAGATTTTGTGAATATAATTAAGTACGGCTGAAATAGTTGAACGGTTTTTTCGAAACCCATTTTGAGTGTCATCAAATATATGAAACTTTTCACAAAATGAATTCACTCGTGTTTGAATTGTTTTTTCAAAAATTTTTGATGAGGTAGGCAATAGTGCTATTGGCCTGTAATTACTAGGTTCCAGTTTTGACGATTTCTTATGTATTGGCTTGATTAAGGCCGTCTTTAATAGGCCCGGGAACGTTCCTTCGGCGAATGATTGATTTATCAGCAGATAATAAGGTAAAGTTAATTGTTCAGCACAGTGCTTTATAAGAATTTGCGGAAATTCGTCAACACCCTAACTATATTTGTCTTTCATCTTTTTAATTATGTTGTATATTTCGCGCGGTTCAACCGGTTTTAAGTACATTGAGTTGTTTACGCGCTCGAGTGCAGAGCGGCTGTAGGCCGGTGGCGGCGCTGGCGCGGGCGCTGGCGCGGGCGCGGGCGCGGGCGCGGGCCTCCCTCCACCACCGTCCGCACTACCGACACATGCAAAGTACTTGTTAAAACTATTCACTACCTGTTGCGGGTCAGAAATTATGGAATTGTTTAATTTTAATTTTATATTATTTTTAATCTTTTTTATGTTTTTATTTGTGCGATCTTTTATAATTTTCCACATTGCCTTTGTTTTGTTTCCAGATTTTTTCATTTCTCGTATATATTCTCTGTACTCCGGCTCTGACTGGGTGGGGGGAGGAGAGAGTGCCTTCCACGCGATAGTGAAAGCTTCTGGCTTTAAGGAAGTCTTGTAGGATGAGCACAAGACGTTCTGGCACGCCAAATTGGTATAGCTTGTAAATCAAGCCATTGTGTCAGACTTTGTCAAAAGCTTTCGCTACTTCGAGGAAGACTGCTAGCGTTGTCTGGGGTTTGGGGTACTTATTGAAGCCCTCAATGATGTGCTCCGTGAGGCGGTGCACCTGTTGGACGCAAGAGTGTCTGGGTCTAAACCCAAACTGCTCGTCGGTAATAAGGTGGTGTTCCTTTGCATGGGACTGGAGGCGGTTTGCAAGTAACCGTTCGTAAAGCTTGCCTAGGGCACTGAGGAGGCTGATGGGGCGGTAACTGGTAGGGTCCGAAGAGTTTTTGCCTGGTTTGTGAATGCCAATGACATTTGCACATTTCCAGGTGTCTGGGAATAAGCAGTGTCTCATAGCAGCATTGAAGATGCTGACTAGGAGATGGATGAGAGGAGGAGAGAGAGTTTTAAGAACTCTTTTGGAGATGCCATCGGCACCAGGGGATTTTCGCGGTCGGAGGGTGCCCGACCACCGGCACACAAGATGACCTCACATATGCATCTCACAGGGCCGTGGAGGTGTTCTCCCATTGGGCAAACATCATCTAAGGTTCAATTAGCCATTTATCAATGGCTGAATCGAAATGAATGAATGAGTGACTATTCATTCACTGACTATGATGATGAAACCTAAACCCTATTATATAAGTACAATTTGACAATAAACATTACACAAACAAAATTCAGTTTTCAATTTATATCGCATTTATTCAATAAACTTGGGTCTTCACTTTGGTGCGAGGTAAGAATTTTCTACAAAATACTTTTAGGGAAGTATGAATCAGGAGCATGAATATTGCGCTAGTGTTCCACGAACAAAGAGATCGAATGAAAATACTGTATGAAAAACTGAGAAGGTTGGGGCGCCCCACGCCGCCACCGCCGGCCGATCGTACTATGATAAACAAATAAAAGGCAAGCGATCTTTCTTTTCTAATATATATATATATAAATCTAGTGTCACAATGTTTGTAACAAAACTCCGAAACGGCTTGACCGATTCCTAATAAATTTTGTGTGCATATTTATTCAGGAAGTCTGAGAGACGTAAACTATTTTTTAAATAGGTATATTAAACATTTTTTTTCATTTTTATTTGCCTATTTGGCAAAACAACGCTTGCTGGATCAGCTAGTGTCCTGATATGTTTTCTCCTATAGTAACTATATAACCGTTGTATGCAAAATTGTATTCCTTTGGTCCCATAATTTATGATTATGATTAAAAGTAAATATTTTTGCGTCTTAGTTTAAAAATCAGTTGCCCGTGGGCTGCCTGGCTAGAATGTCACCCCCCCTTGATACCTGTGGGTGTCGTTAGAGGCGACTAAAAGTAAAACACTGGAATATCAAACAAATTATTAGAGTACAAAATTTTATGCCCAAGGCGGGAATCGACATCATACCGAGAATTAAGTGTATAAAAAACACCTATTTCGATCAGATGAAGTCTAATAGTTTGGTTGATGGCCGCGCACCGTCCCCTATGACGGTTAAAGTAATACAATTGGAGTACAAAATTTCGGCAGAAATGCCAAGTCCCAGGTGGCTGAGATGGTATTAAGCATCCGACGCGATATCGGAGGACGCGGTTTCGTTTCCCGCCTTGGGCATAAAATTGTGTACTCCAATAATTTGTTTGATATGATTTTCGCTTAGCACGCGATAGTGCTTGTAATCATATTTAGAAATAAAATACTGGAATGTAGCGGCAGCGCCTTCTGAGGAACTGCTATCTTACGCTGTGATCCCCAAGACGTCTGCCAAGCATGGGAATTATGGCTAACCCCCCTTTATTGGTGAGGCTGTGTTCAACAGCGGACATTCTGTCTGATATCGTAGTTGTAGTTAAATAAATAGATAATGGGATAAAAAAGCGACATTACATTCAAATAATACCTACCAACACACGAGCACGTAGACAGAATTACGACCGAGTACTATGCACGTCTCTGTTCCCTTGCGAACGTCAACAATTTAACTTTGTAACGATTATTGCGTCCTACGAGAAGCAAGAACAATAGCGTCAATGTGTTTTTTAAAGGGTAGCAGTAAATCCTTTTTTATTTGAAAAACTTCTTGTCCGCTGTCTTTAGGATTTGAAACAAATAACCTGGTAATTGAAGCACTCGCCTTGAGCACGAAAGAATTTATCAATCGAATTCCACGACCGGTTTAATCAATCCAATAGTAATCGCAGATAAATAGCTTCCATTCTATCAGAAAAACATTTTTTCCGTGCGCGCCCTTCAAGGCTTCACTACAAAAATGCTATTAGGGACCCTTTGCCTAAGAGCACTTCGCTTGCCGACGTTTCAATCCAATTGAACGTGCCTCTCCCACGATATACCAGCTCGACGAAGCCCTTACAAAAGATACATTTGTTTTTTAGGGTACCGAGGTGTTTTAGCCGGTTTTATCGCTCGCTAGAAACTTCCACAGAGCAGCAAACTTTTTAAAAACTGTTTATCCCCAAACTACCTAAATTTCCGTTTTAAATGAGTTTACTCGCTAAAACTATTAATAAACATCTGATTTTCAGTGTTTTTCTCTGTATTCCTCCAATAACTTTGTCGTTTTATTGTAACTGTTATAATTCTTCGTAAGTCCTTTTAAAAGTAATTAAATATTTATCACACAAATATTAAAATGATAAAATAGCACGAATACGACTTCAAAGATTCAAGGCCAGCAATATCGAAGATATATTTTCTAGAAAAATGTTTTCTTGAAACTCGATATATTTTTTCGTGTGGATAAGATTGTGCAATCCAAGATGTAGGTTGACATCTATTGCTAGGAACTTAAACCTTTTTTTGTCAAGGCTTAGGTATCTATAGCCACAGCCTCACTTTTGGAACGTTCCTGGGGTAGAATTTTTTTCATTGATAGGCTAGTTTTGACCTCCATCTCACCTAAAGTGATGATGCAGTTGAAGATGTATTTCTAACTAAAATAATGGGCTATCAAGGCCAGCTACCTGAACACCGTAGGGTGTTTGGCGACAGATTTTCTTTTTGAAGGTGGTAGATATCCAGGCGGGTATTTAAAATATGCCACTAGTGGTTACCCATTAAAGTAATGGCCGCAGCGAGCGATGCTTAAACCTAGTTGATCGAGAGCGACTAGGGAAGTCCCACTACGACCGCTTATGAAGTAAAATTTTAATATATTTATGTATAATATATAATAAAATCACCCTTTAGAGAAATATTAGGCTTAACTAATTTATCCTAGCTTACGTGTAATCTCACGTTCACGAAAATTGTGCATAACAGGTGACTATGTGTAAGTTACAAAATATAGCTAAGCTGGCGAGGTTTTTTAAGCTGCCAGAAGTACTCTAAAAAGTGCTATAGCTACTTTGCACGCAAGCACAGCACGCGTATTGGAGAAGCTCACTGTCAAGTTAGTTCTATCTAGAGGGCGCTAAATATTTGTTACATGAAAAAAGAAAATTAGTATCAAATATATTTTTTTTTAAGTTCTACTACGTTTCATAAAATTTATAAAATAGGGGTTTCTGTTTGTTAGCTTGAATATCGAAAAATAGGCATTTAATTTTGTTTTGATATCATGAAAAAGAAAGTGGGTAACATGTTACAAAAGTTGTTTAAAGTTATTGAACAAAAAGCCTTATGTATTGAATTTTATTAATTGATATGAATGAAATTGTGAGAGTTTTAATCATTAATTATACTGTGATATGTCAATCAACAAAGAAAACGTCGGATAAGAGTTGTAATTGACAACGTCATTTATATGCCACTTAATAAAACTGTACAACAAGTTGCCACAGAATTTTACTGTGTGAGAATTTTATGTAACAAAATATGGTTTTAAAAAGCCAAAAAAATGTTTAATGTTAGAAAAAATAATTCGTCGCCTAACATACATAACAGTGAAATGTGAAAAGCGCATTATATACAGGTACATATTTAATTATTGTAGGTAGTAGGTACTTATCTACCTAACATAACTACCTACCTATATATTGTAGATAACCTTTCTATTATGTAAGTACTACCTATAGAATAGCATATAAAAATCTGCAATGAGAGTGTGCCTGCCGACGAACTGCACGCCAGTTTGGCAGAATTCATATAGCGAAATGTAAATGTATGCAATATGAAAATAAATAAAAAAAAAACACACTTATGTAGTAGTTTGCTAACCAATACTAAATTTATAAATTTGACCTATTTTTGTTGCTGACTAAAATCATGTACAAAAACAACGTAAAAACTTAGTGTAGATTGTAAAATTATTTATGAAGTGTAATCTTTCGACTCGATCAGCTTTCCTTCTCCAAAGGTAAGCATTTTGTTTTTTAAACTCTTTGATTGGTCAAGGACATACTGATATAAAATACAGGAGAATAGGAAACTTAAAAACTCGTGTTTACTAAAGAACTAGTGGAACACCGGACAAATTAACATGAGTTTGTCAGCTACACTAAAATGTAGGTACCAGGAACAAACACACCGCGTCATCAACGAAATAGTTTTCATCAGTCAAAATAATTCATTTGAATTCTTGGTTTTAAAAGAAAGCAATGCTTTTAAATAAATATTACTTAAAATTAAGCTCCTTCGTATAAAATAATACGTCATGACACAATCTTCGATTCAAAATCAAACAAAGAGTGCAAACAAATTAAAACATCTTACATTTTCAAAAAATAAACGTAGTTATCTTGATGCTCGTTGCAATATTACCGCCGGCAAGCACTTAACAACTTCCAGGGTCTTATCGACTTGTATAAACTTCACTTGAAAGTCTGAAAACACGCTTGTTGACATACCGCGAGTGGAAACGGGAAACTTATATCTTTTTCTCGTAGCAATACATTTTTTGTCCAACATTAGGGAAATCCTCACAAGCCAGAATAAGCCCTATTTAGGAAATTGCCTTCTTTATCGCGCTTGTGGCTACACAGTTCGCCTCGACCTCGATTTTTGTGGGCCCTTTTTAACCTTCAAAGTTTTAGGAGCCGTTTACGAGTATGAGTATGCTCAGCTGGAAATGATAATTTTATAAGCAGCTTCTGATATTACAGTGTCAAGAATTTCAACCCCATTATGGAACCATATTCGTAAAATATGGGTTGTTTTAGCAACATGGAATGATATCTGTAGTAGGTGTTCAGAAATAGAAGAGGAAAAATGATGAAAAGTTTTAATTAGCTGTTGCAGTGTTTTGCCTAAAAAAACCCCGAAAATGGCAAACATTATTTATATAACGTAATACTAAATTACATTCATAAAGCCAACTCCAAATAAGAAATAGTTTTACAGTTGGCGCGTATATTTTTTACTAACTATGTTTTTTTCGAAACGTCTGATTTAGATATTTTTTTGTTAGTAGTGTCATAGTCATAGCTCAAATAGTGAGAATTATTGATTGGCTGACGAAAAATGAAAATTATTCCAGTAACAGTACATTCCACAAAAATAAACTGACTTCCAACTAAGACTTTGTCGAGCTAAGTGTTTGAGTCAGCAAAAAATATTTGATAAGTCTTAGCATCACCAAACTTTTAAAATTTTAAATGCAAATGAAAAAATAATGAATGAAAAGATAGAACACTAAGTATAACATTTCTTGCTGCATATTGTTTACACTTTTGAAATGATTACAACCAGATTTTCGCATTTCCCGTCAACAGAATCAATAACCACAATAATGTTAAGATTTTTAATGTATGTTGGTATTATTTTTTCTTTGATCTGTAATTTAACGAATTCAGAACATAGCAAAATAATCTACAAAGCTCATTCATCAATACCAATAGCGAAGTAAGCGCCATATATTTCAGAAAACAAAATACGCTGACTGCGCTGCAAACAACCGTGAATAATTGCCGTGCCATCGCTTGCATGCACTAATTATTTATTATTTCATTGAATATTCGCCGGTAAGCCTTTGAGCGGCTATTCAGTGGTAATGTGCAAATTACCAAATAAATACTTACGGATAATAGTTTATTTCCATAGGGGATTTTATGATAATATATGGTTTAATTTTAGAAACAAATAAAATATCTATGGATGATGAATTTACCTATAGGTATTCAAATCGGGGCTGGGATGTGTTTTACCTTTTGAGCTACCTTGATGGGGTGAGTCATAACCCAAAAATCCATCGTTTTTTTTATTCATCTCCTCGCTCATGGATACATTTTTTTTTGTTGTAGTTTTTCAATCTTGTTCGCCTAGCATGTGAGAAACACACGTTTTTTTGTAGGTCACTATGTTGTTCTTTGCAAAGAAGGGATTCTGGGATTAGAGGACGAGTACAATTTTTGTGAAGTTCTTAGACGTTTTTCTATTTATATTTATGAATTTCTATTTATGAAAATTGAAACACCAAAAGTTTAACAGAAAAGGGAATCGATATTCTCATACAAGCTTATTGCACTTTTACTAGTAATCTACGATAAAAAGGAGTCGGTCAAGATTGAAAATACATTCAAATCTACACAACAACTTACAACTTTTCACGTTCATACCTACAGGTAGCGATGAACCTTATTATATTTTGCTCTATATACTGATCATCGAACGGTCGTTAGTTGAAAGCGCGGATGGAGTGAGATTATGTGGGTCCCACAGATTTAGCTCTATTCACGGGGGTGCAGAGTCACGCAAACTATCGAACATCTTTATAAGGAAAAAGTTTGAGCACGGGATTTTCCCTCTAAAATATTTAGGTTATAGTTTGTGATAAAGGTTCGGTAATATTGGTACTAAATTACGTTGAAAGGTGAAAAGATTTACTCTAGTTCGGGTAAACAAAATGAAGTGGCAATAAAAACTTTACTTCGGCTACAAGATTGACTCAATACTTAGTAGGTAGACCCTGCCTGCGGAACACAAATGTTTGGATTAGAACCTCCGCCGGATTTATTCGATAACTTGTGTTTAACTTTGTAAAATAAAATCATATAAAAACCTATACATTTCACATACATTCATATTTTTATTCTATTACTTTCTTCTGTACAGAAAATATATTAAATTGGCGGTCAATCAAACTTGATTGCTGTCATATTATAAACATAAAAAAACATGGAAATGCATAACAATTAAAAACATGCATATAAACCAACAAAGTATCTACAATTTAAAGCGACGACTTTTACGAAAAGAAAATCTTCAAGACTCTTTAGCAATTTCATTACACGATTTCTCAAAATCTTCCAACTTTTGACGACTCAGTTCATGTTTTTTGACGTAGATTGATGTTAATATAGCGTGAGTAATAAATATTTATTACGGCAATCAAAAAACAGATTTCGCACATATTAATCTAGAAAGTTTAGATTCATGACTGTCGTTAAACGAAGTGGCCAAGGCTTGCGGTAACTTTTATGTTTGTCACGCCTTTTGCATTAAATTTTATACAGTTTGATGTCGTTTTTATGGAATATAATCTGCGGGTAGTTTTTTCAGCAAACATATTTTTATTGGCACTCTTCATATGTCGGATGCAGGGAACATTTGTTAAATGAATATTACGGCGGGATTTCAAGCTATGAAATATTTATGCTTTTGAAGAAAATGCACACACATCATAATCTAGGTAAGAGCTGGTTTTACTACCACTGCACGAGCACGAATAGAGGATTGGAGTAATGCTTAAGAGGGCGATACCCTTATTTTAGGTAAATTTAGAGGTGAACGTTTCTCCAGAGTAAAGAACATATAATATAATAATCAAGTCCAATATTTGGACGCATAAAAAATATTTATTATGTACCGAGGTTTTGGCAACAAGTCCGTGTTAAACGTTTTTAATAACTGCTTGATTTAGAAGTAAAAAAAAACTGAAATACAACTGTTCATAACAATTTTTAAAACTACCCCTCAACGGTAACGATTTTTGTGTGTGTGTGTGTGTGTGTGTGATCTTTCGCGAAATGTGACCAATTATAATATTAACAAATGCATGTTGGAATATTTTCATACAGTATGTACTTGTATAATTTGTTCCTGTCTAATATATTGTTAGCGTAAACATATTATTCGTAATTTGTTATTGTGTTTCATCCAGTGAGTTAGAGAAAAAAATTTGAATGACCTGAAACTGTGCCCGGTGCGAAAGGCAGTAGCCTCGCCCCCTATTATATGGGACCAAAACCCAATTGACGAAACGTGGGTGTTTACACACCAGATCACCACCTGCCTCAAAGTGCTGGGCTCAGTTGACTGTATTCATTTACACAATCTACTGTGTGTGCTATGTATCCCACACGAATGCGAGATTACGGTAAATAGGCGCGGTCAGTGTAGGCAACACAACCTTTTCCATCCTTCCACAGGGCACACGACGACGGCGCGAGCAATGTCTCCTCTAGTTCGACCCCTATGGAGTCAACGCACTCCGTGACGCCAACATTGATTTTGATATTTCTTTGGATAATTGGCCTACCATCGTTTCTGCAGTATTAACGTATTGTGAAAGTTTGAGAGACCAATGGGTCAATACGGGTAATCCCGAAATTAGCGACAGTGAATGATGTTTATTTTACCTATATGTAATTTGACTATTTATATTTAATTTGAAAAGCATGATATTAATTGACATTAATATCATGCTTTTATGATAAAAGCATTATATTAATTGACATTAATATCATGCTTTTATCATTGACTTATACTTAAGGGACTTTATTATAATTTGACATTTATTTTTATCCAATCCTATGATATTTTTATGTATTTATCTTTGTAATTTGTATGATTTTATTGTTCTCATTTGTTTGCTAAATGTACCATATCGTTTTTTTTATTTGTGTTATATTTGTATGTTAATTCTAATCTGTCTGGTAGATGTAATTGATTGTAAAGTCGTTTCTATTCACGATAAACAAACTTAACACCTCTGCCTACGTCTACGGGGAATACAGGCGTGATATGTAAGTAATTGTAGACGTCATAACTGAAAAATGTATCAGGTATCACAAATTCCGCGGGATTCCGACTGTCGAACCTGTCGACTGACCGAATGAGACTGGGACTGGAGTCCCACCATGAGCTGATGTTATTTACAAAGTCGCAAATACTAAGTGTCTAATCCATCAAAATCATATGTATTGCCTATTTCCATAAAGTAATACATGCACTCACATATCTATTCCTGCCTTTTAGGGCGCCGAAATATACGGGCGTATCCATCACGACGTCAACGGGAACGAACGTGCGCGGAATCCGGGAAAAATATGCTGTCCAATTAATTAGGTACTTTGAATAAGTTTTCGCAGCTTTGATTGACTGGAAAAAAGAAAATTAGGAACGGATTGATCGTTTTACTGTCGAAACGATTTGTCAATAAGCCTTTATGCGGGAAGGTAAATTAGTCGACATTAAGCCCTGAGTCGAAGTGTGCGATCGTGTTTCTCGAAAGGTTTTGGTGGGCTCTAAAATAGTAACGTTGGAAAGCACTTGCAGTATCCGTTCTGTATACAATCGAGAAAGTTCCAGGTCCTGCCTGAAGACAACATTACAAACATGTACACTATGGCTTTACTTTTAAGCCGTATCACTTTTATCTATTGCTGTACCACTGTACTTTACTAAGGATTGGTATGTGAACTAAATTTATTCCTCCACGTCATGGATGCACTGAGATTAGACATACAGGAGGAGGCACTAAGTGTGTGTGTGTGTGTGTGTGTGAGGGTGTGTGTGTGTGTAATAATATTAACTTGTGGAATAAAATTATATGTTTTGCCGACCCCACTTAGCGTGAGAGAAGAACAGAAAGACGCAGAAACTTTGAGCTGAAGGGTGCAAGGTAGTTTTATTTTTAAATAAAATCGCATAACAAAGTAAAACAAAAACCCAGGGGTATTATTTAACTATATATATAAATAACATACGAGTAATAAGTAGGTACTTAGCAGTTTAACCGTGCTCCAGTATATAATAGTTTCAAATTTGCTCTAATAGGTCTTTAAGTAATGTACTATATATAATTAATTTATAAATAAATCCCTTTTCGTCAAGTTATAACCTTATTCCATAATTTACTACTGTCCACAGATATTTTGAATACTCTCGATCTTCATTCAAATTCAAGGAATCGTCACAACTTGTACTTGCCTGATTTGACGCATTCCAACCTGAGCTCTGATTGTGAGCAGAACCAATTACTTACATAATATTTAAAATTTAATATATTTACTCTACATCTGTTTGAAATGTAAAAGAAAGTGAAAAGTATATTATAATTGTTTTATTTGACAGCATTAATAATATATTATAGTTTAAAGCCATTTTATCATCGTGTTCGTGATTTTCACTGTTCCCGGGTTATTTTATTCCAGGTGTGTATTGTTCCTGCGTCATCCCACATCATTCCGTACCTTCGTGGCAGCGGGCAGTTCTCCTGAGCCTGCCGGAAGCCCTCGTGAAACCTCCACCGTTGCAAAGAAATGACTATACTATTAGTTATTACTCGTTTTTATCAAACGCAAAAAGAGGTAAAATTATTTTGTATATTTTGGTAGGAAGATAAAAAAGAAATTCAAGAAATTATCACCCCAACTGTTTTAAAATGCATCAGGCTTCATATTCCGACGAAATTTATGAGTCATAATTATGAGCCCCTACTTATATTATATTATACAAGCATTTAAGCCATTTACCTTTTTCAGTAAATTTGTATTAGCTGCAATACTGTATCATGTACGATTAATAATGACCAATCGATTATTTCGCATCGCCCATAACTTCTATAATCTCTCACATAGTTCAGAAATATCAAGTGAAAAATCTCTAAGCTCCCTAAACCATCCAACAGGAAGGGTTCCCTTATCGCATCTCTAAATCGACCTCGTACAACTCTATTTGACACCTAAATACTATGAAGCAAAATCCTTGGCCACGAGTTAAGCTAAGACTGCACTTAAATAAGAGACGCGTTTTGAAATTATGTGTTAATATAATAGTTTAGCGTATAATTCGAAAAACAATAAAAGCTTTTAGATTTTACTGATCAAGTCTTGATCACTACATAATAATTGGAAATAAAAATTTATTTGACTTGGGCCCAATTTCATAATCTTGTTGTAGATATTAAATTTGTTGGATTCCTGTCATCGAACAAAGAAAACACCTTGGTTTGAAAGTTTGTAACATGTAAATAGTAGGTATCTACTGTATTATCAGCTGTAGCAAAGTGGACTTATATGTTTTTATTTTATGGAGCTATACCGCCAAAATCAGCGGGAGATTTTTTAAAATCCTGGATAAGAATTTTTCATCTACTGTAGCTATCTGCCTCCTGGTAAATTTCATAAAAGTCAATATATGGCAAACTACAAATATTACAAATACTGCAACATTATTGGACTTCTATACTGAAAAAGGCTGACAAAGTTCTATCATTTTTGTTGGTTACAGACATTAATAAACAGACATTTTGTATTATGTATTTCCTGGAAGATCTTTGTAATATTTGTCAGAAATAAACGTTTTTATTATTATTATATTATATTATTATTAATGTATTAGTTTAACCTATCCTAGTTTGGTTTAATTGGCCTATACTGTATGGACACTGAGGATGGAAATTTTCATAGTAGAATATATATTGTCAATCGATGTTAATCAAATTGATTTTTCTGCCTACGGTTGCCTGGAAGAGATTGCTGCCTAGCAATAAGGCCGTCGATTGTACTATCTTTTTTATCTTAAGATGAACAATTTTTGTTAGTTATATTAATTGTAATAAGAAAGTACAATAAAGTGTTTAACTATCTATCTATATTTTTTTCTATTGAGATAAATATTTGACTGAGCGTATGCAAAGAGCGAGCGAAGCGTCTCTGTTTCAGCTTAAGCAAAAATGCTTTTCTATGTCTGTCTCGATTTCAGGATTTCCGGTAGTTCTCGTCTACGTGGCGCAGATATGTGAATTGAAAACGTAAAATAAAACACTTTTCAGTCGCTAGGTCTTCAACTCACAGAGGTACTAGTTCAAATTTATTCATGTCTTTAATGTATATTTATACAAAATAAAATTATATACTTACTATATACATATGACATTTGAAAAAATACATAAAACTATCTTACTATCTTTTTGATGGTACCTTTTTTTTTTATTGCTGATAGGCTAGCCTTTGACCACAATCTCACGTGATGGTAAGTGATGATGTGGTCGAAGGTGTTAACAGGCTTAACCTAAAATGACTGGCTTTCAAGGACTGCTGCCGGAACACACCGTTAGGTGCTTGGCGACAGATTTTCAACTTGAGGGTGGTAGCTAGCCAGGCGGGCATTCGCAAAAATGCCCTTCCACCATGCGGTGAAGCTCAAGCCCGCGGCGGGATTCGAACCATGGACCTGCTGCGCGGCAGTCCATAGCCAAAGCCACTGAGCTATCACTGCTACAAACTTAGTACCTTCTTCTACCTTAGTATCTGTTTCCTGATAGCAAGAGAAATCAGGGTAATTTCTGAAATGTTTTAGCCCGCTTTGGCTTGTCAGCAAAACCACAATCTAACACAGCAAAACTCGGAATAAATCGCCCCGTAACACTCCGTAATGGTCCAGTGGGGTACCAACGAAAAACTTCCCGGCAGCTATTAACTTTATTTAAGGGTGTTATAAACCGGTTCTATCGTTATCATGTCCCTTGGGGCCTGTTCTGGCTGTCCTTCAGTTATTGGCACCTAGGGATCGCTATCTGGGATAAGCACCTGGAGCTAATACGTAGAATTGCTAGCCTTTATGTAACAAGGTAAATGGAAAATCTATTACATTAAAGAATCAAAGCTTCAATGTACTTTTTTTATCATTTCATTGTTAAAATTAAAACAGGAAACTTCATGAAATTGAGAGACCACATTTCCATGGTTTCCTTTATGGAAATCTATTGTTGAGATTATGTGTAATCATGATGTATTACGTTACTGCGAATGACGATAATGCGGTAGTTCTCAATCACGGACTGAAAAAACGTCTGTCTTATGTTATTGTGACGCATCTTACTGCGAAAATACAAGGAACTGTGAAGGAACAGAACTGCGGTGTGTGTTATTGCGAATAATTACTACTGTAATGTTGATTGTTAAAGACTTACGCCACGCAGCTATCAGGGTGGCTTAGTTGTAGACTTCCCATACTAGAGATGTGCACTACCAGTTATTAAATTTAATAAAAACCGGTTTTATAAATACTTAGATAATCACACCACGGCTGATGACCTTTCGATACAAATAAAGCAATAATAATCACTGCAATTCGATGCGCGGTGCGGTGAACGGGCTATGCTTCAACCTGAATATATTGGCAATGCAGAAATTCTGATTCACCGCAACTAAGCCTGCTTTGGTGTCAACAAACACCATCAAATTGATTTAGCCACTTTGGACTCTTTGGACAATCCTTGAGATATAATGGCACACTCACGAACAAATCGTAGCATCCCAATATCTGTGTTAGGATTTATAAAAAGTGATACCTACATTTTCTTGCAAAAACGAAATAAAATTTTTTTAGGGATTGTGCCTGTACAAACTTGACGCTCACATGATGTTATGCGGTAACTTCTGCCTATAACAGATGCATTTCGTCACAAGTGACGAAGTGCATTGCGCACGTCCCCTGGGACAGTTATTACAATTCTCATGTACCTGTTATTTCACTTTACTCATGGCTTTCAAGAACTACTGCCAGAATACACTGGTAGGTGCTTGGTGACAGATTTTCTACTTGAGGGTGGTAGCTAGCCAGGCGAGCATTCGCAAAATGCCCTTCCACCATGTGAAGCCAGCGGTGGGGATCCTGGACCTGATTATTATTATTATTAATTTAGTAAATCAAAATTCCTCTGCAATACTTTAGAGGCCACATTATAAATAGGCACATAGAAGGTTATTACGGTCAATAGAAAATAATTGGTTAGGTTAGATCACTTACAGTCATGGAACAGAATCTCTCAACCCTGAACCCATACAGTACTTTCTATCCTTTCCCTGGAGAGTATTTAAAAAACAAAAGCGCAGACATCCCCCACAATAAATAAGTGCTGGAACCTGTGTGAGCCTAATAGCCGTTGGGGCTGAAGCTGGTTACTAAGGGCGAACAAAAAACCAAAGGTGAGGTGGCAAGCAGGAGTCACATTTAGATAGAGCGATGGATCTTCATTTTCCGCAGCACCGCCTCTGCAGTTAGAATTACAAGTCATAATATGAAAGATCTAATTTAATTATTCTTTTCGAGACCTCTTTAATTCAGTTGAAACAGTAAAAAAGTTTATTAGCACCCGCATATTTTAGCATAATCCAGATGGATAAATATGAGGTTACTGGCGGATGCTGAGACAGAGAGAGACATAGAGATCTGTAATCGCGGGTTTGAATCCCGCAACTAATTATATTCCTCTGCCACGCTGTCACCTACGTCATTTACACACATATTGTATTCATTTTATAATAAAGTTTATTTACGCATTGTTAAAAGACGTTTAAAAAAAAGGCGAGTTTCTTGCCCGTTCTTCTTGCCCTATAATTTTTTTTGCTTACAGAACAATTCAATATTAAAATTTGTAATTGACCTTCGTAATAGCCTCGTAGACGCCTTAATTGAATAAGTGATTTTGAACTTTGACTTGCCATCTAACATAATTTCAATATTTTCGTTCAGAAAAATAAGTCTTCGTTGAGATTTATTTTAATTTACCACTAGATTTGTTTATGGATATATTAAAATTTAAACATCTACATCGTTAAATGTTGAGTGATAGGCATTTTTATCTCGTATTTCTTTTCAATAAACACATATAAAGGGAACTATCTCATCAAAGGAATGTGATAGTTCCTTTTATGTGTACGACATTTATCTGATCCATTATTTTATAGGCAGACATGTTCTACTTGTATTGTCACTTTCTACCAAGTGAGTGCGGTCATGATTGACCGGACCAACATAAGCAAGATTACTTGCTTATCAATCACAAAAAACCGTTTGTAGTTCAAAACTCTCCTTTCGGTATCATTTTCTAAAGTTATTCACTGAGCAGGAATTAATTCAAATATAACAATGATAGTATCTCTTGACTGCATTGTTAGTCAGTGTATCATAGCGCTTGCTTGAGATTTCCATATCATGATTTGATTCCCAGCTTAGAAATTATGAGTAACAGTCTTAACTTGTGTGTCAGTAGATATTAACAGAACCGTCAAATATTACGTGGGACTATAACATGTATGGCTAAACGTGTGAGTTTAGAAACTTCTGCCTACCCCTTTCAGTATAGTTAGTAGATTTTAGACACAAAGTTGTTATAAAGTTACAATGCTTTTAAGTTAAATACCCTCTGATGCTTATTCTGGGTTCTTATAACGCAATCGAAACTAATAATAAATAAAATTAAACAACTGAAACATAGAAAATTAATCAGCAAATACAGTTTTAACTAGACGTAAATCACAATCCTAACGTACGTACTGAAAAACTATAACTACTTACTTCAAAATAACTGTTTCAATAATATCGGAAATGAAATGTTCAGAGCACACCTTCAATTATACTAAACAACGCGAAATCAATTTAAAATAAGTATCCACTACGTCCAAGCTCGTTCCATAGCGAAGGTAGACCATGGTCCATTTGATGTCAATTGCCGGTAACTAGTTGTATCGATTTCCTATAAAGAAACATCGTAAAGGTCGATTGAAAGAAACCGGAGGATTCTTAATTCACTTTTGTACTGAATGGAGGGAACCGGACGTCATACCCGGACACCATAGTCGCGAAATTGTACGAACAAAATTTAATGCCTACAGGGCAAAATGACAACAAATGTGCGGAAATGAGGGACTTCCGACTATCGGCACCCTGATCCGATTCAGTCGAGAACGGGTGTGCTCTCATTATCAGTATTGGACGATTTAAACTATTTAGTTATATTACGATGTCTCGCTATTTTCTTTGGAAAAATTCACAACATTACTTATTATGTAATATTTAACTTGCAGTTTCCAATAAGTAAAAATCAGCAAATCAAGAGGTTGTTGCTTCGTACAAAATAAAAGTAATTTGAAAAGAAATTACTCAAAACCATGAAATAATGTTTTTATATTGAAAATTTTTTTTTTTTGTAATTGTGAGGGAACAAGCACGATGCCCACCTGATGTTAAGCGGTAACCTCTACCTATCTATAATAAATAGCATTTTGTCGTAAGTGTAAATACAGTTCTTAAGTCTCATGTGCCTGTAACGTTTTGTTTTAATAAGCCAATAAAAAGTTTACAATCCGATAAATAGTTACGGAGAAATGCTTGGATACACAAACATACACACATAAAACATAAATTAGTACCTAAAACTATATATACTATAAAAATATATATTTGTTTGGACGATGTAATAGAGATCATCAATATGAATACATTTTAGTTCCAATAATATTATCTTCATACATACGTGTCAAATTGATAGCTTCTTTTTTGAAGTACGTTTAAGATGTTCATCATTTTGGTCTATTGACATATAAAAACACCGTGAAGCCAGTTTTTCTAAGGCGTTCACGGTCCATCGATTTCCTAAATGAAAAATTATAATATACGACTAGTGCGTCCTACATATTTTTTGACCAAAATTCTTCTAGAATTTACGATCCATAGAGCGACAGATTATGTACATATATCAAATAAGGACTAGGAGATGGGTTGACTATTTAGCATAGATATGAATTTAGTTATGACACGTGTTCTGCATGCTATATGATAATCTGTGACATCATTTGTCAAAGCAAACATCTTGAAGTGCTTATATAACCATGAGTAATAGACAAGTGGAATAGATCTGTATTACAGCAATTGATTCTACTCGTAGAACCATTATTGGACGTTTACTGAATAACCAATAGAGCCAAAGTACTTGTACTTGCTACTACACACGCTAACAAGAATATTTAATTGAATTTGGCAGAGAAACAGATATGAAATATAATTTTAATTGAATCATAACAGGAACGAGCGTAAAAAAACATGTAAATTGAGATACAAAAAGGATAAGCATGTATTTTTCAGCGTTCAAAATTTAAATATTCGATGCCGGTAAAATTCGCGGTAGACCTTTGTTATATTTTTTTGTAATATCAGCAATCTACATATGTAAAAAACAGTGTTCTTGTATAAAAATAAGGGGCGCGATATTCGATAGTAGGTATTTTTTAAAGTAGGTAGCAGTTTTCTTTTCTCTATAGTATAAATCTTTTCATATTTTATACGATAGATAGATAGTCTATATTCCATATGTCTAACATATTTTTGGCATTTTATTGATATCATTTTTGTTGGGGAAATCCTTAGTAGAATAAAAATATTATATGCTCTAATCGATGACACTTGGCATGTGTTTGGCTTGGCTTATGTTTCTTAAGTCCTCGAACCTAACAAAAATGTATCCTAAGTTTAATCAGAATCTGTTGAGCCGTATCCAAGGTTAATGGCATTAAACCAGCACACAAATTATCTTTATTTTTGCACCTGCGGTACCTATGTCTTTATTAACAAAATACTACATACTGTATATAGCTGCCACAACGACATCATTTAAGTAACCTAAACGCCACTACATGGACGTAGAATCTAAATGCTCTAAGCCCTCTACAAGTTTGCAGTGTGCCTGGTGTTCTGGCAGCATTGCCCAGTTTGACTGCAATGCGTATTTATTCAGCAAAATGTATTAGAATTTTGATAACGCGTCGCATCGACCAAGCGTTGTAATAAGTTTTGGAAAGTACGATGAGCTCCCAGCTCCTACATCGATCAACGATGTTTACAATTCATGACAACCTCCGTTGTCAGGTAAATTTATGTTTTAATGCCTGGAACGGATGTATAAGAGTGAACGGGCGACAAAAAACATTTTAGACTTTTCATTTTACAACATACTTAATTACAGCAACTAACGGTTGCTTATCAACTGATGTTCTACTTAAAAAGAGTAAAATATATATATCATACAAATATATAGCATTAGTGTTACATGAGTATAATTATTTGCGTTAAGAGCAGTGGTTCCCAACCTTTTAATGACCAGGGATCACTTTGGTTTCTTTTTTGTCATCAGGGACCACGATGTACAAGAAAAAAAATGAACCAATCCAAGAACTTAATAGTGCATTAATCATATTATTTTAATAGAAATACAATTTTTAGTAGAAAGCCAAATAAGTACATTTTATAATCATAGTGATTTTTGAGCATCTTTTGTACAAGTTCAGTAATCTTGGGACTAATATTTTTGCACAAAGCTCATCACTCACTTTCAATCAATTTCTGGCCTTGTTTTTAATTAGCAACAAAACTCTTGTTCGCATATATAAGTGGTTGAGAAAGCAGTAAAAAAAAAAATGTTGCAGCTATTTCTCTAATTTTGGTGTGAGAAATTACTTTTTTCACCAACCTTTCTCATGCGAATTAGATTCAAATGCTACTTTACAGTTTCTTTCATTTTGAAATCAACCAGTTCTCACCATAATTGCTCTTAATGTAATGAACGCAAAATAATTAATAATTTATACCTAAGCTCAACTGCGGTTTGCAAATAAAGGCGCGAAGATTATTTATATAATTGTTCCTCCACAATCTCTGTGTCTTTCGGACCTCGGTGCGATGAACAAATGGCAAGAGCGTGCCACCCACGCTCTTGCCATTTGTTCGTGGACCAAATTAAAACTCCTGCGGATCACCAGTGGTCCGCCAACCACTAGTTGGGAACCACTGGTTTGGAGTATGTACAAACAAATCGAGGTTTACTTATTTATTTATTGCTTAGTTTCTTTAACTTTATTAGTACGAAAAAACACACATTCTTGATAGCGTCACGTTTATAGTGATACTCGGTATTTGATACAAAAACACCTCATAGCGTTCAGATGGGTAGATCTATATTTGAAGTAGGTTCTATCTATCTAGGTGCGGTCATCGTGGCGTCGTAACTTAGTATAACCACTAAAGGTGAAGTAAGTCTCAAAAAGGCATATTTTGAACATGTTTTCATAAATCAGATCTAGGCTATTTAAAATAATCAGGCTATTCAAATTATGCTTAGTTCTGTTTCGCTCACTTGCATTCTAAATGAGGTCTCTCCGTCCTACGCCCTCATTCTGATATTTTTACTACATAATAATGTAGGACAGCGTCCTTTTGCAAAGTTTTACTGACACCGAACTTTGCCTCACAATTGATAAGACTGCATATACGGAAGAGAATGGCAAACATACCGGAAATACTCGTACTGCCCCGATTTGTTAATTAATCATCGTCGTTATAGGTTTATGATTATGCAATCGCACTTCTTGACTTACCGGATAAGTACGTCATCCTCCTTAATCGCCAAATATAGGCCCAACCAAATACCATCTTTTTTGCGCAATTTGGACAATCTCCTGCAAGGAAAATATATTGTTATCAAGAAGCGGTACGAAATAACTTCATATACTAAGTAAAGTCCAGGTCCCCAGAGTTCTATCGCAAAGGCAAAAATGATCTTCCTTCGAGATGGCAGAATTGTATAGATAATGAGGGTAAATACTTCGATTAAATAAAAATATTTTTACGTAGAAAAATTGTGTTTGAATTTTTTTATATTAAACTGGTTTGATCTGTATTCGTTATTGGTTTAGAGAACTAAGGTGATGTTGCCGAGATATAATGCTTATGTGAAATGGTAGAAAATCTTATTGTTTATGTATTTAATTTTACTTTGATCGTATAGGGTCAGATACAAAGAGCTTTATTGAAGTTTTGTTTGAAGCGCTCGTAACGTAGCTTGCTTAGTAGTTCTTAACCGATGCACTTAGTCAAGCACGTCCTCGCGATCATAACTAGGATGGGTAAACAAAGTCCTTACAAAAATAAAGAACTCATTTGTGACAATATTTATCAGTTTATCGAAATCAAAAGAAAAATAGCTTAGGATTCTTTTTATATTTGTCACGTAAATATCGCAATTTGTGTGAGTACTTGCTTTTATTTTACGCTGGTATGGATGGTCTCTCGCGGTAAAGTATATTATATGTTTGGGAGTCCTCGAGTTCGACTCGGAATGCTCTCGCAATCTACTTATAGATTACGGTCGGCTCTTTCAGCACCCCTGCTGCCGTAGTAGGTTTAACGTATTAACACTAACTAATATATCAACAACTAATATATTTATTTCAGGGGTGTTTTTTACTCTCGCCGGTAGTATATTACACAACATCGGTCGTAGACACGAGTCTACTTACCGGATTTAGATAAATGGTAAGTTACGGATACTAGCTATCTCTTACTATGGTTGTTATAGCTGGGGAACTTTTAATAAAAACTCATTTATGTTTTGGTAAACAACAACGGGCTTATCCTAAAACTTCTGGATCTCAAACACAGCTGCAGGATCACACCGTTGGGTGCTTGGCGAAAGATTTTTCTACTTAGGGGTGTCCCCAGCCAGGCGGCGATTTGCAAAATACCCTACTGACATACAGTGAAGGTCAAGTCCACAGCGGTATTCGAAACATGTCCCTTCAGCACGTCAGTCTATAGATATATGATATGTGATTACCAATAGGCCATCTCTGCTACAAAATCATAATAAAAATAAATATATTTCAAACAAATATATATCTACTTACAGTTATATTTTATTGGCATAACCCTTCAAAAGCAGATAAGCTTACTTTGACTTCATTACATAATAATCTTCACTTACCTATTACAAACTAAGTTCCTTAAATATGTTCGCCAAACCCATTCACTACCGTCGTGATCATTATAATTAATTTAATTAAACTTGGTTCATATGCTCTAACGCGCTGAAGAAGGGACTCAGGCTCAAGATGATAGGAAATGTTACGAATATTAAAGCTTACAGCTTGTTCATACTACGTCTTTTGATTTAATTAAATTGTCGCAAAACTTGTTATTTTTATAATAAGAATGTGATTTGATGTGCACTTTATTCCATTTATGGTCCATTTCAGAATGTCCTAATAAAGTTTTGGGTTGCCAACCAACATATAAAATAACTGAATGATAAAAATGACAGTTAACATGCAGCACGTTTCAAGCTTTAACCGATGGATAGGTTAAAGCTTGAAACGTGCTGACTCGATGACTGTGAAACACAAGGATAGTGTTTTGTTTAATAAATATGTTCTGGGTAGTATAACCGGAACTTATTCGAACATTCTGGAACAGGCCCTTAGTTTCATAATAACATGCAAAACTTTTTCAAATTGGTATTGTGTTAAAGTATCTTGCTATGTTGAGAACTAAACATTAATTAAATTATTTTTCAATGAGAAGGAAAATGCAAACATCCGTACTAATATTATAAATGCGAAAGTAACTCTGTCTGTCTGTCTGTCTGTTATGTTTTCACGCCAAAACTACTGGAAATTTGGTATGGAAATAGTTTGAGACCCGAGAAAAAACATAGGATAGTTTTTATCCAACTGCGCAAAAAGAGTTAATGTTTTTGCGTGATAACCGACATACGCGCGGGCGGAGCCGCGCCCGGAAAGCTAGTTTGATATAAAAATAATAGAGAAGCGTCATCGTAAACAAGACTAAAGCTAATTGCAAATATTAATCTTGTTTTAGTCGAACGTAAGTTGAACTATAGATGCCGCTCCATGTCCAAACGATGGTTAAGAACGAAAATACAAATTTAGAGTCATACTTCATATGTCATGTTGGCTTAGCAATTAGAGCATACCCTGGCAATAGGGGTTGATGGCGCGGGTTTGAATCCCGCACATGACTATAATTTTTCGTCTCGTAATTTTGTAATGCAATTAATACTGTTTAACCTAGTTGTTCCGACTGAGCAAGCATCACTATCAACGCTTCTAATAACTTACTAACTTTTAATATCTGAAACAACAACAAAAATTCACCAAAAAATGGAACCGACTTCATTTTTTTTTTTTTTGCGTGATAGGTAAGCCTTTGACCACTATCTCACCTGGTGGTAAGTGATGATGTGGTCGAAGATGTTGTTCAGGCTAACCTAAAATTATCACTCAAAAGTGTGAAATCACTTGTGAAGCCGGTACCATGATACACTCGAGAGCAATGAATCCGGGTCACTTAAAGAATGTTAAAAATCTCGGAAACTAAAAATGATAGGTTAATGCAATAAATTGTATTTAATAGACAATGTAATACTCCTTAAATGAAAGTAAAAAAAATATGAGTCACCATACATTTTATTAACACAAAATTACATAAAGAAAAAAAAGTCCTGATCTCTCCTTAAAACAAAAATAGGAAACATGAAATTTTTGAACTTTATTACGATTTTCTTGAATTTTAATACTTCGTATTGCCTCCTCGTGCTTCCATTACTGCGTTTACGCGGTTTGGCATGCTGTACACCAAGTTCCTTATACGATTTTGGGGAATATTCTCCCATTCCTCTGTGAGAGCAATTTTGAGCTCACGAAGCGTGATTGGGGGAGGGTTTCGTTGTTTTACGCATCTGCCTAGCTCGTCCCAAGCATGCTCGATCGGGTTGATATCCGGGCTGCGCGCTGGCCACTCCATACGAGTAATGTTCATCTCTTGAAGGTAGTCATTCACAATCCTACCTGTATGAGGTCGGGCATTGTCATGCATAAATATAGCATCCTCACCTAAATTGACCATAAATGGACCAACGTGATCATTGAGGATTTCTTCCACATATCTTACGCTAGTTAAAGAGCCGTTTTCTAAGATCACCAGCTCTGTGCGACTTTCAGAAGAAATTCCGGCCCACACAAGTACAGACCCACCACCGTAGGCTATTTTTTCTTCGATGCATGCTTGCTTGAATCTTTCCCCTGGTCTTCGATACACTCTGTGTCTTCCATCGTGCTTGTAGAGCATAAATTTTGATTCGTCGGAGAACATAACTTTTGACCAATCTTCAATACTCCAATTTACGTGGCTCTGGGCATATCTTAGTCTCGAAATACGATGCCCACGCTCCAGTTTAGGGCCGTTTGCAGGTCTAAGGGGTTTTAAGTTAGATTCAGCAAGCCGACGTCTTACTGTACATGCACTTGGGTTACTTCCTCCGAGGCGTCGAAACTGATTGGTGAGTTCAGTTCCTGTGAGAAAGCGATTTCGAAGCATGGTGTTCACCAAGTATAGGCCTTCTCGTGCTGTGGTACACCTGGTTCTGCCCGTTCCTGGTCTGCGTAGGTTAGAACCAGTTTCTTCGTAACGTCGGAGAACTCTTTGTACTGTTGACAGCGACACACCGACAGTCCTGGCTGTATCGCGCTGACTCCGGCCGGTTTCCAGCATTGTAAGTATTCTGGTGCATTCTTCAGGCGTAAGCGACATAATTTCAGCTTGAATAATGAATATAGAGCACTATCAACATGGTTTATGTACCCACATAAATGACAGATTACAAACAAAAGCAAAACCAAATGCTGTAATTTCGTAGTTCCATCTTCGAAAGTGGCCCTTTTTCAAATTTGATTTTTTTATGATATAACTTTACAATAACTAAGAAGTTTTAATACCTTCATTTAAGGAGTATTACATTGTCTATTAAATACAATTTATTGCATTAACCTAGCATTTTTAGTTTCCGAGATTTTTAGGATTCTTTAAGTGACCCGGATTCATTGCTCTCGAGTGTAGTTTAAAAGTACCTATTATCACAATATTGTGCGCATGGTACCGTATCCGATAAGCTATTTCACACTTTTGAGTGTTGAAGTCGGTTCCATTTTCTGGCTAAGCATTTTTTTTCACTCTTTTTAGTGACCCTTGCTACTTACGGGATCGATTGTCATTCAATGTCTACAACTATATCATCAAGATAGGAAAATATTTTTCAGTTATTGGAGTGTAACTCAAAAACGGCTTGACCGATTTTGATGAAATTTAAATGGGACCAAACACCGAGCATCAGTTTTCAAATAAAAAAGAAACATTAAAATCGGTACTGCCAGTCAAAAGTTCTGATGTAACAAAAAAAATACAGATGCACTGAGAACCTTCTCCTTTTATAAAGTCGGTTAAAAATCAAACTAAATTTCTGCTTATATGTATAGAGATAAAAAGTCTAATAAAATTATATGTATAGTCAATATCTAATTTTCATCTTGTATTGTATCATAATTCTAAATCTTAGTACAAATTAGTGAGAACGAGTCCTTGGGTTCAATATTTGGAAAGCACACACTAGCGTTGCTATATACTTCTATATGTGACAACCCTACAATGTTCAAGCTTCTGCACACAACTTTGAGTGTTTATAGGTGTTTTATTAAAGATATATCATGTCTCAGTTTGTTGCCTTTATCTATACTCATTTATTTACTCTTTCTGGAGGTAGTTCTGAGGTAGATGTAGTCTTTATGTATCTTTACATTTAATACTATAAGCATCGAAGTCGACTTACTGATTCAAAGACAGATAACGCATAGCTTGCAGAGATTTTAAATTTGGAGGGTGTATAGTCTTAATACGTATATGGTAGGACTAATAAAGGAATTTTTAAAATTCAAGTCATAGTTAATTGGGTGATAAAATTTGTTAGAAAATTCTTTTGTTTTCGAAAAAGTACAATCCGGGACTCGTAGCTGCAGGCACAAAGTAGTTATAATGAAAGTCTAAACTTTTATTCATAGGAAAATTCTTGTAACCTTCTACATTTCTAGAATTTTTCCTAAGTTATTATTGGGACGTAAATAACACGGAAAATTGATACCTACAAAATGTTTATTTTCTCTTTTATCCGAGGGTTTCGGCTTAACTGCTGTACCATTCTAATTATAACAATCTGAAAGCATAAACTCAAGATACATTACATTCAGTTCCTATCACAAACCTTATCTCAACAGCACGATCCATTTTATGCATTTATAAGAATCACTTTTGTGGGGTGTGTTAGTTTAATCTTCTGTGGCGAGTGCCAGTGGAGATTCATTGTTGACTCGAAGAACGCAAGTCATGCAATCAGTTGCGGAGTTGTACAAACACCATACAGTATTCATTATGTAACAAACAGTTGAATGATAATAAAAAGCTCTAAGTACCTATTTATACACATTTTTGGATTGAATCGTTGAATTGATTACATCGTTTTATTTTCAATAGTATTGATTAGAAGTCAATTATGTTATATTAACTTCAAGTTCACTCAGGAAATATGGAATGAAATATGCACTAAGTCAAGAATTTAATGAATGTATGATCAAAATATAGTTTTAATACTTTTAATATAATACATTGAGTCTTTTTCAATTTATGGAATAAACAAACTGAAAGACAAGACTTATTTTCATAGCATTACTTTCTCTTATCGTAAATAAATGATTACAGCATATTAAACATGTTATTTTCACGGGCTATTGCTACGCGGATCCCTAACAGAGTAAGCCCTTGACTTGCACTTGACCAGCTTATGCTCTCCGTAGATTTCATTTCTTTCTGTATCTCTACATCAGGGATAATATAAGTTGGACCAACGTTTAATACCAAGATTTATCCTCACAATTAATTCCTGTCACAATATATTATTAGTGAAATTACACAGAGGTTACACTAACTCCTTACATATTCAGTACCAAATTGCACTCGCAACGCCTAGAACAACAGTTAAACTCATTTAATCACCCAGCTTAATAGGTATAACTGCCAACTCGCAACTTCGCTACTTGTTTACGAATACTAAAATTATGCACAGTAAACACGGACCAGCGAGCGGGATTAAAACATTTTCCATGCAAACATATTCTACAGAATTAAGCACATAGATTTCGCGAAAGCAAGCGACAAAATGCGAAATTAACCTGTGCTTTGTACGAGCCGGCGGTTAATGAAACTTCTCTCGCTATGAATTATGAGCGTTTTTAGTGAATTATGGTGGTTGTCACATTGTGAAACCGTGCTTATCAATTAATGTATTCCGCGTAAAGCGCTGGTGATTACGGCGTGCCGCCTCACTGTTGCTTTGTTGTGCGAATGAGGATTAGCGGGTAAACGCCCATTTATATCGCACCGTTTTATAAGAATACACAATTTTGCGTTTTGTATTTATGTGCGCTGCCGGATATTTATACAGGGCTTAGTAATAAGTGAATCTCAGGATACAAATTATACGTAGGTTATTTAATATGTTAGTAGGTTAGTAATAATCTCAATCACTGGAGACCTAGCAGTATTGTAATTGTGTACTAATTATCCAGAGTAGCACTTCAGTAAAGATAAATTACATTGTTGCAATTGAAGTATAGAAATCAATGTGTGATACAATGAAGAACAGAAGAATATTGTACCTATCTTTTTAAAACGTTTATAAAAGCTTTTTTTTGATCTCAATTGGTGATATGCTAGGTCGTCTGTACAATCCTGATGATTTTAACCCCGCTGAGGAAAGAAGAATGTATGAACAATGAAATCAATTTGACACATTCATTTAAAATAAAAAAAATACTACTTAATTAGTGAATTAAGTAATAAGTAGGTCCTTTAGTTTTAATTATACATAATCTACTTCTTTAACCTACTAAAAATAAAAACAATGTACATTTGAAACCGTAACATTTCTAATAAAATTGTAGACGCAAAAATAAGTTAGAAGTCTTTGTCGTCAGTATTTATAGATTATGTATTATGTTATCGAAGAAAACCTCTCGGCTTGTACTTAGATAAAATATGATAAGACATCGAAGAGGAAACACACACAAGTCGTAAAATATGAACTATAGTTACGATATCTTTGACCAATCCACATTTATTACATTTATCTCTATTGAGATTACTATATCTCGCTTTTTGCTTCGACTTCATTTGATGTGTGCCCATTAGCTTTTTTACGTGAAAAAAGCGTGGATGAATCCATTACCTATTGAGATAGTAGACTAACTCAGTTTCCGTAGGCGTCAGATAACGCGTCGACACAAGCCATTAGGTAGTCTTTGAGATGGGTCAGTCCCTTAAGGGCTGATGCTCAAAGGGCCACTCAGTTCATCGTCGTTTGATCCTTACGTCACGCAAGGTGAAATTGAGATTTTCTGGGAGTGAGTTGCAAGTTCACTGCCTTGCTGGTTGAGTGGTGTTTTTTGCTTCGGAAAATTAAGGCCCCGGATTTGATTCCAGTATTGGATATTTAAAAATAATAAGAAATTTCCTAGTAGCAATCCGGAGTTTGGAGAGGTCCTCGTAGGGACCTGAATTTCGGATACAATATCTTTTTTGTGTGTTAAAATTACCATCGGTAGAACTGATGGTATAGCTATTTTACGGAGTTGGGAAGGTTTAGGTAATATTTAGCAGTAAAATGAACATAACACCCCCAGTGCTATTTCACTGCAGGAATAATCGACCCCAGATAGAATAAAGATGTGTGTTAATGATGTCTTTTTTCCCCTTCAGGGATATACGGGAGTGATACAGTTAGTAAAATGTACAGTTATTTAGTCGTATGTATTTAAGACATTATACATAGTCAACAAAATATAATGAGTTGACTGCGTTACTATGTTAAGAGTTCAGAGTAGGTCCGTAGGTTATTGAGTCTATTTATATTTATTTATGGGATTGTGATGGAATATGCTCCTGATGTTTAACGGTAGAAAAGATACATTTCATCACAGATATTATAAAGATATTAAGAATACAACTGAAATTGAATAGACCCAAAAAATTCTATATTAATATCAAACCTGATCATAAAATTTCACAAAAATCGGTTGGGAAATGCGACCCGTAGAGAAGAACAACCGGAAACCGGACAGACATACGCAATCATTTTTGCCGTGGCTGAAACCAAGACGTAGCTCGCGCTTATGATCGCATAGTTAATCAGGTAAAATAAGCGCAACAAATATCGTTTTAAAAGCTTTAAATTATGAATAGGTATGAAATAGAGTACTAACTATGATAAGAACCACAAAAATTAAGTAAATATGATTCAATGATAGCCTAGATAACCTACGACATCCAATATATTTTATAATAAATCATGAAAATCTATGAGAAATTTATATCAAAATCGAATCTAAGACAATAATGAAAAATATAGATAACTGAATATTAATCCCTTTGCTCAGGTCTATTTTAGCTCAAGATTTTTGGCCCCACACTGGTACCCCTTAAATTTAGAATTAACAAATATCAAAATTAATTATAGTTAGGATACATCTATTCCAGTACTGAGGTGAATGGACGGAAGAAAAAATACCAGAAAGTAGGCGAACTGTCATCTTATACTGCGATTCCAAGACGCTTGCCAAGCTTGGTGAAAGGGAGATACAAAATTATAAAAGTATAAACCAAAATAGATTTTCATACCTATATTTCTTCATTATACTGATTTCCGAGGCAAGACTGTCTTTCAAAAACAAATAACAAATGCTCCAGCCCTCTACCAGTTGGCAGTATTCGCAGCATACTGGCAACAAAGCTCCGATGGATTGCTAATTCGTGCAGTCAAATAGGTGCCAGTATTTTGATCACGCGTTGCATTGACCAAGCGCTCAGATAAGTTTTGGATAATATGTTATGAGTTTAAAAAAACAGGTATTTCGAAATATGATTAGAAGCAATATTGCTTGCAATATCACATTTACAAATTTATCACAATTCATTTTTTTTTTCTCCGACGGAACCGAACTCATTCATTCCCGCATTCCGTGCCATTTTTTTATCACTGAAAAAAATGACTTGCATTCATAATTGCTGAATAATTAATAATACTGACACCTGTCATAATATATAGAATAAGATGAAATTAAGGCAGATATATTTTAGGTTTCATGATAACAAGTGTCATTGCAGATAATAACTAGTAGTCATGACAGTATTTCATTGAAATATAGTTATAATGTACGTTAATAATGTATCGAAATAAAAACTAAACTGAGTTGCTCTGAAATGAGAAGAGTTTATTTTGTTACAACTTCACAAACAGTTTGACTATGACAAACATCTTAATAAATTAACTTACCTGAAATGAGAAACAACATTTAAAGCTTCTATTTCACCTTGATAATTAATTTAATATTGTTTAACTTATTATTTAACTTTATCAATAGAAAAACTATCACTCCTATTCTTACGAAACAATCAAACCAAACCAGCCAAAGACTAGTCAACAACCTTACATCATTCATTCAATTCACTCTTTAACGCTTTCATCAAAGGAGGATAAGTACACAAACTGGATGAAGCATGTGGCATATCACATACTTCGTTTACATCTCCCCCCCTAAAAAGACATTAGCAAATATTAATTAGTTTTTCTTAATAATTCATTTATTATTTTCAGTAATAACTTTTGAATTAGGATACTACCGGAACAAGTTTTGTGATATGGAAAAGGTTAGATTCAAATTTTTTATGTCCAGTATCCACTCTGTAAATTGAGTTGGAAATTCTTTCTAAAATTTTATATGGCCCAATTTTCAATTCATCTAATTTTTTTCTGTTCAAGCGGTTTCCATTTTCAACGTACACTAAGTCTCCTACTTTAAATTCATGTTTCTTCCTATTCTTGTCAAATCGTTGTTTATTATTATTATGTGAATTTATAGAGTTTTCTAACGCAATTTTTCTATCTTGTAATAACATACTATGTGTTGTTTCTTCTCTTAGTTCTTCAGGTAGAATATTAACGTTTTTTCCTTCCAATAAATATTTTGGAGAGAATCCTGTTACAGTGTGCTCTGTTTCATTATATTTTTGGGTACATTCATGAGCAATAGTTGTCCAGGCTAATCTATCTTTCTTTTCGTTTATTTTACATCTTATTTTATTTATTAGAGTTTGGTTTAGTCTTTCATTTAAACCATTTGAAAACGGTGCATTTACTGCGGTGAAAATAATGGGTATATTTTCTTTATCTAAAAAGTTTTTAAAATCTTTGGAGTTTATACCCGGATACTGGTCTGATAAGATCATACCAATTTTATTTTCTTTTGGCACTTTATTTATTAGTTTAATAAAGTCGTTAGAATTTTGAGTTTTGGAAGTCAGAATATATGCATACCTAGTAAAGTGGTCCACAAGAAGATGTAAATATGTTTTAGTGGAACGTTTACTACCAAACCCACCTATAGTATCGATTGATATTATATCAAATGGGTTAGTTGCGGGACCTAGGTGGGACATTACTCCAAATTTATATTTAGCTCTAGATTTGTTTTTTATGCAGATTTCACAATTTTCGCAGAATTTTTTTATATTGTATGTCAAATTATTTGCTGTATAGAACGGGTTAATTTTCTTTTCCATTTGTTGTATTCCGATGTGACAGTAGAGTTTATGTATGTTTTCAATCAACTTTTTACTAAATTCTTCGGATAGTACAATCTTTTCTTTTTTACCAACCTTTTTATAATATATTTCGTCTTTAAATTTTAATTTATTCCTATTTGCCTTTATAAAGTCGTTTCTATCTTGATCATTTTGGATGTGTTCTAGTTTAATAAAATTCACAATTTTTAGATCGTCGTCCTGATTTTCATAACTTTCTAAAACCGGATTTCTGCTCAAACTATCTGCTTCTAAGTTGTATTTACCCGGTGAATATATCACTTCAAAATTAAACTGAGCGAGATAATATGTGAGATCTCCAAGTTCCTCATCCGTTCTAGCTTTGATATTCAGTTTTTCTAGGGGCTTGTGATCCGAAAAAACAGTAAATTTTTTTCCTATGAGCCAGTATTGCCAATATTTTACTGCTTCTTTTATGGCTAAGCATTCTAAATATATGGCTTTTTTTCTTTTTTGAGAATCATTCAATTTTCTTGAAAAATATGCACAAGGTTTTTCATCTCCATTGTGTTGAATTTGTTTTAAGACAGCGCCTATGCCCTGTATACTAGCATCAGTATAAATATGTATTGGTGAATTTGGATCAAAAATTGCCAAAATTGGCCTCGAAACTAGAAGTTTCTTTAATGTATCAAAGGATTCTTGACATTTCTCTGACCAGATAAATTGTTGACCTTTTCTTAACAAATTATGTAAAGGATCTTGAAGCGGCCAAAAATTTATATGACCGCTAGCGGGAAGCGTTATGTGCCCGAAGGCTTTATGGCGTTTCCACAAATGTATAGACATATCCTGGCCATGAGCGATCGTAAGGTAAGAGGAAGAATGGAAAACCACGCACCTTCTAGATAGTTCAGCAGGCTCCTTCACCTCACGCACTGGAAGTCCTGGCTGCGCAGCACAGAAACACTGATAATTTCACACTTCAATTCTCACAATAATAAATGTTCACATAAACCGATTATACGTTCACGTATGTACTTGCGGTAGGTTAAATTAAATATAATACTGAGATGCGGTCAACGATAGATCGTCATTGAGACTGTCTTTCAAGGGCAACTGCCTCCGCGGCGTTAGGTGCATCGTGGTGGACACTGGATTGGAGGGGGAAAAGAGACAGGAGATCGCTCAATTGGCCAATATGTCATATGAAAGAAAGTGATAGCTAATTGACGAACCTAATGCAAACAAAAATGCGTTAAACACAAGTATGGCGGTAACATTTCCCCCGGCCTTAAAGGGTTGCCTTTAAAAGAAATTATAAGTTTTACTGAGCGGGATAAATATATAACAAATGTAATGCGGTTGAGTAAGCGGTAATATAATAACATATGCGATAATATAAACTATGAGTAAATACTTAAACCTATTGATTGGGTAGAGGACATAATTTAACTACCGGGCGAAGGTAGCTCCCCTTTGCAGTTTTTATAGTGACAACGCGAGTAGCGCCATCCTGAGACGGATAAACTCTTTCCACGACACCTAGTGGCCAAGCAAAGGGCGGAGCATTGTCAGTTTTGACAATGACAACCGTTCCTTCCTTTATAGGAACCGAAGGAACATTCCACTTCGCTCGCGTCTGCAGTTGGTGTAAATATTCAGCACGCCAGCGCTTCCAAAATGACTGTACCATACTATCTATTAGGTTATGTCTCTGAAGTAAGTCTGAAGACTCAATTTCAGGCGCGGGAAGCGAAGAAAGTGGCAAGGTTTGCAAAAAGTGTGCCGGTGTAAGTGCTGAAGGCTCTGCGGGATCACTACTCATAGTAGTCAGCGGGCGCGAATTAATGAGAGCTTCGATCTGCGTGAGGATAGTGAGAAGCTCCTCATACGATAGGATCTGTTGTCCTATGACTTTGAACAAATGCGTTTTAATAATCTTTACCATGCTTTCCCAACAACCTCCCCAGTGTGGAGAAGCAGGTGGAATGAATTTCCACTCAATACGATTTTCGGCTAACTCTACTTCTAGATGCGGGCGTAATTCGTCTAAGAATTTATACAAGTCGCGGAGATACGAGCGCGTTCCAACAAAACAAGTCCCGTTATCAGAGTACATGCATTTGACAGGTCCACGCCTAGACAGGAAGCGTTTAAACGCATTTAGGAAACTAGAAGTGGACAAATCTGTCGCAATTTCAATATGGGTCGAGCGGGTAGAGAGACAGGAAAAGACGCAAAGCCATGCTTTACGGCTCTTTACCCCCCTACCACGCGTGGGCGTGTATTGGATAGGGCCTGCATAGTCACATCCGACATGTGAAAAGGCTTTGTCTACTTGATTTACGCGATGACTGGGTAGATCAGCCATGAGCGGGAATAATGGGCGCGGTTTTAATCTAAAACACGTGTTGCATTTGTGAATACGATTGCGTATGATGCGCCTTGCAGCTAAAATCCAGAACCTGTGCCTTAACAAAGACATCAGAAGCTCTGGTCCAGCATGCAAGTGCTTGACGTGATAATGATCAACGATCAAGTCAACAACTGGGTCGCGGCGCGGTAAAATATAAGGATGCTTCAGCGTGTAATCCTCGGAAGAATGTGACAAGCGACCTCCGACACGGATAAGACCGTTATTGTCTAAGAATGGCCTAAGCTTGTTTAAAGCGGGTGAACAAGGTTCATTTTTAGTTAAATTAGATTTATCGTGCGAGAAATGAACATTTTGCACGGCGCGTATTAATTTATGTTCTGCATACTCTAAGTCTGCGGCGGTTATAAAACTACCACGGGGTAGTAATTTCATGAAGCGGTAAACATACGCTATCGTCCTTAACAATTTAGGGTAGGACGACATTCGTTGCGCGAGCGCGTACATCGGGGACTGCTCTGGACTAGTGGTGACGTGCACCTGAGCACGTTGTTCAGGCGCCTCAGCGTATTCATTAGAGTCCAATTTATTTAAGGGCCATTCGCATGGATCACGAGTGATCCAAGGTGGGCCAGTGAGCCACAAGGGGTGTTCGACTAACTTACTCGGGGTAAGACCACGCGATAAGCAGTCCGCGGGGTTATCGGCACCAGAAACGTGAAAGAAACGACTCGCGGGAATATTATCTGTCACTTTTACGACACGATTGGCGACAAAAGTCTGCCAACGATACGCGGGCGCGTTTATCCAGCAAAGCGTCACTTTGGAATCGCTAAATGCGAAGACATTGCTAACAGTATAGCGCGGGGTTATAATATCTAAGACCTTCCGAAGCAGCTGCGACAATAAAACCGCTGCGCAAAGTTCCAAGCGGGCAATGGAAACCACCTTAATTGGTGACACTTTGGACTTTGCACAGACTAGTTGCACAGTGTATTTTGAGCCAATGCGGATTTGTAAGTAGACCACACAGCCATATGCGCGTTCGCTTGCATCTCCGAAACCTATGACGTTAATGTCGCAATTCTCTATAATACCCAAATGTCGCGGAATGCACAGTTTGTTGAGCAAGGGAAGCTCTTTACAAAACTGTAACCAATTATTGACAATATGTGGGGGAGGTTCGGCATCCCAATCACACTTTGAAAGCCAAAGCTCTTTGATAAGAAGCTTGGCGTATAAAGTGGCTGGTGCGACAAAGCCCATGATGTCCCACAGTCTGGCGATCGCTGACAATATCGTGCGCTTGGTGCAATTATCGTCAGGGGCGGCGACCACAAACCGAAAACTATCACAAGTCCTATCCCAGTAAAGTCCTAGAATTTTATGCGGAACAGAATCGTCAAATATTTTGTCGCGGGGTTCATTATGCGTATCGGGTATGTGAGCGAGTACAGCATCGGAATTGCTTGTCCATTTAACGAGATCAAATTGACCCATTCCGAATAGCTGAATCAGCTCGCTACTAAGCGCGATAGCTTGCTTCCTACTCATGACTGAGACTACGATGTCATCCATGTAAAGACATGAAGAAGCAGCAGCGGCGGCAGCGGGGAACTTGTCACCTTCATCGGCGACCAGCTGGCGTACAACGCGCAATGCGTGAAACGGACTAGATTTTAAACCGAAACACACGCGGTTAAATTCGTACACAGTAATTGGATCCTCCATACTGAATCGATATAAAATTCGCTGATACCTACGATCTGATTCGCGCACTCCTATTTGCATAAACATCTGACGACAATCAGCCGATAGCGTTACCTCAAATAAGCGAAAATTAATTAAAATGCTAAACAAGTCTCCTTGTAGATTAGCACCAGCGTGGAGAAGATCATTAAGCGAGTGACCAGACGATGACTTACAGCTGGCGTCCAAAACGCAGCGAAGTTTGGTCGACGTTTTGTCTTCTCGCACCACACCGTGATGAGGAATCGTATACGAAGGAAGGGTGACGTCATCAGTTGCCACATCAACGGGGCTAAGGTAGCCCTTATCTATATAATCGCGTATCACATTATTGTAGGCGGCGCGGGATTTGAGTGACGCATCAAGTTTTCGCTCTAAACAGTTAAGTCGCCTAAGCGCGGCAACGTACGAATCGCCTAATAAATTTACGTCATCACGAAAAGGTAAGGCGACAACATACCTACCACTGCTGTCACGAACAGTGGTAGCGCGGAAAAATTCTTCGCACTCGAATTCGTCAGGACTAAGAACGGCCGGCGCGGATATCTCTTCAAGCTCCCAAAATCGCTTGAAGAGCATGTCCATCGGTTTTAGTTCGATGGCACAACACAAAGTTGAAAGACTATTGTGAACGATCTGTGACGTAGGCGCGGAACCCATAATCACAAAACCTAACACAGTCTGAATCGCGGGCGGTACATTATTATTACTGCCATGGACTACTCCAGGTAGCAGCATATGTGCGAAGATCGACGCTCCAACCAGACAATCGATTGGCCCAGGCACCGCGAAGTCCTTGTCGGCGAGCGGGAGTGACTCGAGGTGCGTAAACACAGCCTTATCAATCTCGACCGATGGCAGAGAATCGCTTATGCGGTCGATAACGAGTGAGTCAATATCAAAATTAATGTTCGAATTATATTGTGAGCTTATTTTAAAACGTACGGAACCCTTAACGCTTTTTTCGGAACCCCCAATTCCCCTTACGGTGATCTGTGAAGGCGTTATACTATTTAATAAGCCAAGGCGCTGACAACATTCATAAGTAACGAAATTACTCTGAGACGCGCTGTCGAGTAAACAACGTATAACTTGCGGTCTATTATTAGCATCGCAAACTATAACTTGAGCAGTCGCTAGAAGTACCGTTGAACGGGTGGCTATACATCGCCGGTTATCCGTCAAAGACTCAGTGCGCGCGGGCGGCGAGGCGGCGATGGACGTCGTGCATAGCGAGAGATCGCTGCGCAGCTGCATTGGCTGACGCGACTCGCTGTTAGCCGGAACGGACAAATGCGGTGTGGAGATCGTGTGCTCTGCACTCGCGGAAGGGGTTGCGGGTTCGATTTTCGAACGCGGTTTGATATTAAAATGTAGCATAGAATGATGTCGCTGAGAACACACACGACACTTTAACTTCGATGAACAATTAATAGTTTTATGGGTGCGACTAGTGCAGTTCACACACGCGTTATTATTTTTTATAAATTTAAACCTTTCACTAGGCGTAAGTTTTTCGAACGCTGTACATTTATAGTAATGATCATGAGGCGCATAATTACACAATGAACATTTATCAGGAGCCGAACAAGTGACGTATGACTGTGGATTCGGCGGGCGGTTCGTCTTAGCGGAAGGCTTCGAACTAGACTTTATAGTATTGTTTACTGCGGATGCTACGGCGGGTTGTGTATGCTCAAAGATACGATACTGCCTTTTAATAAACTCAATAAATTCCTCGAGTGTCGGCAGCCTCTTATCTAGGGAGTACATTTCAAACGCGCGTATAGTTTCTGTATCAAACTTATACAGCGCTATATGTAGCAATACAAAGTCCAACAGATCGTCTATTTTTAACGTTTTCAGCGAGTTAATAGCGACCACATACTTGTCTATAAACAATTTGAAGTTAGATGCAGACGGAGAACCATTTAATTTGAGGTTAAGTGCCTGATCTAAATAGCTAGAACCTAATAGCCTGATATCTTGGTATTTATCTAAAAGCGTTTGGTAAATTACATTATAATTTTCGGCATTCGGAATTATACCAGCAAACGTAGACTGGGCGGTCGGTGACAATTTACCTATTAGATAGTACAACTTGTCAGCGTCTGTTAACGATGCATTACTATGTACTGTCGCGTCAAAACTAGCGTGAAATAATGGCCAATTTTTTCTATCACCATCAAAGTGCATTAGTTCAATATTTGGAAGTCTAGGTTTAGCTTTGTTGTGCGAAGTGGACTGATGCTCTGACGCGGGCGCGGGCTTGAACTTCGACATGATCTGCTTGATATAACAATAAAGATCTTCGAAGGACGCGTAACCTTGATAAGAAGGTGTCGCTTCGGGGTCAAGTTCGAGAAGTGTTTCATTGTAACTATCGAGGATGTTTTGAAAACTCATGCGTGTATCTTCAATCGTTACGCAAGAACTTAAAAATAATTCTCTATTTTCTTCCGAAATATGTGCATTTTTAGCCTGATTATAAACCGTATTAATACGTTCAAACAGAGCATTTCGCTTTGCTTGTAGGATAGTTAAACGCGGACTACAAGGAGAAGCTACTTTGACTTCGCGAGGCATTATGCTTGATTTTATATGCAACAATTAATGTAGGCAGGCCTTAGTAGTATCGAAATACAATGGTAAATAAGACAGTCAGTCGCGTAAGAGTAAAGTAAGAAAGTAATTTATACTATGATATTTTAATGGCGCGGTATTACGTTATAAATGAGTACGTGAACTACGATATGGATATAAATAAATATATGTATATATATATAACACTTATAAATGTATGTACCTTAAGGGCGGGAAAGTAAATATGTATATTATTCTCTAAAGGCAAACACTTATAAGGGCGGAGCGGTTTAGTGAAATATCGATCATTTTTTAAGTGGCGAACGAGGGTAGGTTCGTGACGTGAGAATTACGTGGTGATTTTTAGTTTTATAAAGGATATCTATGTATGAAACCAAGAAAATCATATACAATGATGAAATTGAGATTACAATCTAGTGAGAATGGACTAAAATGATTTTAGTCTTATAAAGGATATCGTATGAATTCGGTGAGAGGGACCAAATGAAGCGGCCAAAAATTTATATGACCGCTAGCGGGAAGCGTTATGTGCCCGAAGGCTTTATGGCGTTAATAATTTAAGTGGACTGTATCTTTTTTTTGTTAATTCGCTAGGTCACTGATTACAAGAACAATTCCACAAATGTATAGACATATCCTGGCCATGAGCGATCGTAAGGTAAGAGGAAGAATGGAAAACCACGCACCTTCTAGATAGTTCAGCAGGCTCCTTCACCTCACGCACTGGAAGTCCTGGCTGCGCAGCACAGAAACACTGATAATTTCACACTTCAATTCTCACAATAATAAATGTTCACATAAACCGATTATACGTTCACGTATGTACTTGCGGTAGGTTAAATTAAATATAATACTGAGATGCGGTCAACGATAGATCGTCATTGAGACTGTCTTTCAAGGGCAACTGCCTCCGCGGCGTTAGGTGCATCGTGGTGGACACTGGATTGGAGGGGGAAAAGAGACAGGAGATCGCTCAATTGGCCAATATGTCATATGAAAGAAAGTGATAGCTAATTGACGAACCTAATGCAAACAAAAATGCGTTAAACACAAGTATGGCGGTAACAGATCTAATATGATTGATATATTGGGCACGTATTTGCCATAAAAATTTATTTTACCTAGAAATTGTCTAACATTTTTTTGTGTTTTCGGGACGGGAAAATGTTTAATCGCAATTAAATTATCTTTTAGTGGAGTAATTGTATTATCCTTGATAATATGGCCTAAATATTTCACAGAGTTCTGTGCAAAGTTACACTTAGAAAATTTCAATCTAAACCCTTCTTTTAAAATTGCTTCCAATAACAATGACAAATGTTTGACGTGTAAGTCGAAAGTTTCTGAGAAAACCAAAATGTCGATATAATTCACTGTAAAATCTGACAGTTCGTGTTTCCTAATGATGCTACTTAATATTCTTTGAAAAATAGCAGGGGAAGTTTTTAAGCCAAAAGGTAAACACGTCCATTGGAAATGCCCTTCCTGTGTTACAAATGCTGTTTTCTCTCTGTCTTCAATTTTCAAAGGGATAGACCAAAAAGCTGAATTTATATCTAAGGTGGTAAAGAACTTACAATTTCGCGTTTTTACCATTAAATCTTCGATGAGAGGAAAAGGTTGTGATTGTGGTACAACAATTTTGTTAAGATCACGAAAATCTATGCATAACCTAGATTTAGTTCCTTCTTCTCTTTTATAAGCTAATGTTACCGGGGCGGCAAATGGACTATAAGACTTCAATTAAGTTTTTTTGTAATAATTTTGATATTTGTTGTTCAATTTCTTTTTTGTCTTCAATAGTGCACCTATATGGCCTTTTGCTACAATATTTATCTATCAATAAATCAATATGGGCTTCATAGCCATTCACCATCCCTACATCATACTTATCTTTAGCAAATAGTGCTCTATACTTGCATATTAAGTCATCTATTTGGGACTGTTTCTGAAGATCTAGATGATTAACACAAATTTTGAATTTTTCAACGTCTATGTGTTCATTAAAGTTAACTTGGAGCATAGGTATTTTTTCCGTTTCATTTTTATCTGGAATACTGAACTCGTTATTATTAAATAAATGTCCTTTTCTTTTTTCCTTGTTAACTAAAGAGCCAAGAATATTTTTTTGATTATTCGTGTTTATATCCGTTTTATAATTGTTTTCTTTCAGATCGCCGATTTTTTGTGTTATTTCTAATCTATTATTTTGAATTAGCTGAAATTTTTCAATACAATCTAATCCTATCAAAAAATCGTATTCAAAATGTTCTCCATCTATCACAAAAACATTAATATGATTTTCCATCTCAAAAATTTTTATCTTTATTTTTATTAATCCTATAGATTTTTTTACACCATTAATCGTTTTTAAGGACGCATTTTTATCATTGTTAATATCATTATTCTTCAAGGATAATAATCGGGAATTTATCAAGGACACATTTGACCCTGAATCATAAATTCCAAAAATTTCCAAGCTATCGTTTATTAACATTTTCACTTTGATTAATGGTGGAATTACTAGTTTTTTGGATCTATTTCATTCAATTCAATTTCTAATTGGGAATTATTAACATTTCTGATTTGATCCCTTTTAGTTTTATCACTATTTTTGTTTTTGAACCAACAAGCTGACTCAGGATGATATCGGTTCCCTTTGTTTTCTTTTTCACAAATTTTGCAAGGTCCCTGTCCATTTTTTTCTTTATATTTACTTTCAAAACCTACTATCTTTTTTTCAAAATTCTTTTTATTTACCATATGTTCTAAACCTCTTATATTATTAAACAAGTCCTCAGTTTCTTTCAAGTTATTTCTATCGATTCTATCTGCTATAAAATTTGGTAGTCCCGTAGCTATCAGATCAATTAGAGTGGATTTATCCATTGATTTATTTATTTCTAATAAAAGCCTTTCTTTTTTTAAAGCATATTCTAATAACGAGCCTTGTCTATATTGGAATGAAATTGCATACCTGACTGGCGACCAACCTCTGTCCGCATAAGTGTCACAAAAACTCTTCATCCATACTGACCATTCAGAATTAATACTGTGTTTTATGAGCATAGAACTATACCAGTCATTACATGAATCATCTAAAACTAATCTAAAAACTTCAATTTTTTTAGAGTCTTCAACTATTCCAAGTCGAGCACATTCCGCTTCAAAAATTGTCATCCATTGGGATACATTTGATGTTTTTCCACTAAACTTTTGTATTACAATTTTTTCGGCTATACTTCTGATGTTATAAGTATTATCTTGTTTTTTCATTTCAGATATATTCTCCAATATTTTTGTCAAAAAATCTTCCGAAAATCCAGCGCTAGCTTGTTTTTGTGTTATTTGTTCCGGAACAACCTCTTCCAACTGATACCCTTTGAACTCCATGTTTCCGTCTTCATCTCTGTATGTCTTTTCTATTTCTGGAGTAACGGAAATCCAAACCTTTCTTCTTTCGTGTCTTCTATTAAGTGTTGTCTTTACTTTTTGAAATGCTTGAGTTTTGGCAACAGCTTCATGCCACTTTATCGGTTGGTATTGTTCGGGGATTAAAAATATACAATTATCGGTATCCATAATTGAGGTAATGCACATAACATTGGATTTCGGGTCTTCACTTGCTTTTACTACAAATTCAAACTTCAACTTGCTCATTGTAAATGGATTGATATAGCTGTACAATGTTGTTTTATAATGTACGGTAATAATGTATCGAAATAAAAACTAAACTGAGTTGCTCTGAAATGAGAAGAGTTTATTTTGTTACAACTTCACAAACAGTTTGACTATGACAAACATCTTAATAAATTAACTTACCTGAAATGAGAAACAACATTTAAAGCTTCTATTTCACCTTGATAATTAATTTAATATTGTTTAACTTATTATTTAACTTTATCAATAGAAAAACTATCACTCCTATTCTTACGAAACAATCAAACCAAACCAGCCAAAGACTAGTCAACAACCTTACATCATTCATTCAATTCACTCTTTAACGCTTTCATCAAAGGAGGATAAGTACACAAACTGGATGAAGCATGTGGCATATCACATACTTCGTTTACATATTTATAATGAATCATGAAGTTCATAAGCATTTTGTCGTATATAAGTAAGTTTGTCGTAAGCAAAATGATACACGACAATATATAAGTTTAAAACAAGAATTTGCGTAACCAAAGATAAATATATCAAAACCTAGTATATAAAAAATGTTCTACGCAAAAAAGTTATTGAATTATTAAGGTTAGGGGTCATTCAGAGTTTTGTCATAACGCGTACTGATAAAACATAAGTATTCAGCACTAAGAAATCTTGTGCGGTTGCCTGATTTTTTATCGTAGCATCAAAAAATCATGATAAATTCTTGTGATTTACGTGCAAATTATAAGTAAGAACTCATGGTCCGTTTTTATTGTGAATACGAAAATTTATTTTATCACGAATCATTGTAGTCAATTTACTCAATGTACATTTACTATAAACGTTCGGCTCTGTCGTGTCAGCTTCGATAGCCCAGTGGTAAAACCGAATCTGCGAGTTCAATTTCCGCTTGAAAAATATAGATTGATTTTGAGATATAGGAAAATTGTATGCTCTAAACACTTGTAAATTAGGTAATAGTTCAATAGCAAGAATTGTCTTTTTTCATATTCACGCCTGATCTCCATAAGCTCCATGAAGCTTTTTACTAATTAACGACGAAGACAGAATCTAAATCTTGACAAACTGATTTTCTGACATGATTACCACACAAATAAATAGAACTTGGTGATATATCTACTTTGATATAAATTGAATTTGTGTAACATACAGTATAATTATTTAATATAAAATTTAGTAAATTGTCTAAGAGCCGGTGAAGATCGACCTTCACCCATCAGATAACATGATGAGATATATTTTTTAACAAATATAAATAAAATAATAAACATTCATGTCTGTGATAACTTGTCTATCGAAAAGTTTTTATCGCTATTATTAATTGAAAAACTTTTATAAATTTTTATTTCCTATTCGATTTATTATTTATTATTTATTTGAAACTAATACGGTTATATCACCAATTACATTAGTTATTAATCAAGCCTAATTATACAATCAATTACTATTATTATTATTTACAGATCATAACAAGGTACCTAATAAAATTATAAAAATATATATTTTTAAAGTAATTATACAATGAACTAGTGCTCACCATCATCATGTCATGATTTCACGAAATTACAAAATAATCAACAAATTAATCAGTAAATAAATGTTAAAATTACATTATTAAAAATAAATATTCAGTACATCATTGTTGCATTTATGTCAATAAAAAAAATAAGAAAAATAATGTTTGGTCAATGGATTATAAATATTTGAATTATACAGTAAATATCATAAGATTAAGTCACATTCACAATTTTCATACACATTGCTCGCTCATCAAATTCACATTGATTAATCAAATTCACATTCTTCATTTACATTGCACGCTTTCTTCTCACATAATTGCAAACATAATGTTACAATGCTCTTCCATATTTAGATTCGGCTGAAAATTTAACTGAATTCACAAACTGCTTGAGTGATATTAGCGCTATTGTTGATAGTGCAGGCGTTGATTCTGTTTACATATTGGGGGATTTTAACGCACACCCTGGTGAATTATTTAAAAATGAACTTTTAAGTTTCTGCTCGGAGCAATCGTGGACGTGTGCAGTAGTTTCGTTGCCGACAAACTCTTATACCTACATCAGTTAAGTGCACGGTTGCAAACGATGGCTAGATCATTGTGTAGTCACTAACGCTGCGTTAAATACTGTTGTTAGTATGAAAGTTTTGTACGATACCTACTGGTTCGACCACTTCCCTTTAATAATAGAGTGTAACTTGAATTTAATTAAGCCTAGATATACACTATGTAATGTCAGCGTAGATATGGTTATTTGGGGTGAAAGAGATCAATCGCAGATAGATAAATATCTAGAATTTTGTCATAATAATTTAGGATATGTAGATTTTCCTAGTCAACTGTATAATTGTGCTGACAAGATGTGTAGTGAAAAAACTCATATCAATGTTTTAAATACATTGTATAAAAAAATTGTCAGTATACTTGTTACGGTTTTTTTTGTGAGGGTCGGAACGATTTGTTTGTTCCATCAAGTGAGGTTCTGAACGCACCCCTTGCACAGAGTATTAATCCGTTTTCTTGTGATTGAGAGGAATATGATCTGTTTTTTTTGCCTCCCCTCTGATGGAAGGTTCGAGAGATCCCGAAACTTATAAATAGGCCTGCAAAGGCCCGTTACACTTCTTTTTCCGCTTGGAACTTTAAGCAGCCCCCAATCGACGCACTGCCTGAAGCGAGGTAAGAAAGGAATCATGAGGCGTCTGTCTGCCCTAGTGGCACGTAATAGCAATTCTTGAAAATTCATTTGATCTTTCAGGGCTGCAAAACGAAGCCAGGCAGTGCTCCTTTCGACGTCCGCCTTCCAGGGGATATAATAGACCTACCGGCTGAGAAAAAGAAACAATTTAACCTAATACAAGGAGGCGACTTCGTTCCTGGACTCGTGACGCATCCACGTGGCGTCCTCCGAAAGCCTTCGAACCTCCCCAAAAATAAAGGAGTTCTTGGTTAGGGCTGGTAAAATACCCAACCATACCCACGTCTACCATAGCCCCAACTCCGGTAGACAGCCAGAGCAGTACCTGTGGTCAGCGCTCTGCCTGACATCCCGGACTGCTCGCCTTAACTGAGTCTTCGGTCCAAGGCTGTGATTCTCCACGGTGCTCCGGTATTTATGAATTTCCCGGTCTCCTATAACCGGGTGGCGCCCTTTTCTTCTTTTTTTTTACTTTGCGGAATTCATCTTTCACCCTTTGCGACTCACGACCTTACCCTGAGATCTATTTAGAATTTTCTGAGCAAGCTGGTTTATATATTTTTTTTACCTACACTTATATACTAAACTATAGAATAATATCTTCATAATAAACTTAAATTTTGTGGATCTACGTTGCTGGCACACAGAAATTGTAAGTTAAGGAGTTAAACCTAAGACATAATAACTTAAGTAAATTGTTGTTCGCTAGTACCAGTGATTGCTATCAAATTTCCATGTTCTAAGTTACTCTTTGTACCTGGTACTAACGGATAACCCGACCTAATTAAGGAAAGTGTTCTAGATGTATCTATTCCTTTTTTTTAAATGAGTTTTGGTGAAAATTTTAAATAAATATATTTAAAACATTGTTGAACGCTTCAATATTGTTTTTATTGGTGTATCTGTCGACATCCTAAAGTAGGTAGGTAGTGTAGTTAGGTGTCTGGAGGCTTCTCTTCCTCACCTGGAGAGTGGAACCCTCCGTCCTCTCTCCCCTTAAGAATTTTTATTTTTTTTATTTCATAACCCCATCTGTACACAAATCGTAACATACTGTCAGAATCTGCGAAACGTACGTGTAGTTTTAGAAAACGTAATAAACGTAAAGTTGTTGTAGGTTGGAACAAACACGTAGCACATTCACATAGGGAGGCCCGACTTGCATTTAAAATTTGGATTTTATATGGTAAGCCTCCAACCGGTTGGAATTTTGATAAAATGTGTGACACTAGAAGGACATTTAAAAATAAACTAAAATGGTGTCAACAAAATCAAGACAGAATTAAAATGAATTTACTAGCATCACAACATTCTCAAAATAAATTTAAACAATTTTGGAAAAGTACTAACGAGTTAAATGCTAGGTCGAGCCTTCCTGAGTGTGGCGGGGATGAATGAGCCTCGTGAAATAGCCAACTTATTTAAAAATAAGTTTAAAATATGTAGAATCACCGCTAAGCAAACCGTCGCCGCCAGTGCTCAATACTGAGGAGTCCTTGCCAATTGCGTCCATACGATTTTCAGCCAAAGAGGTTGCTGCGGTAATTAAGGGTATGAAAAAAGGGAAATCGCCAGGGCATGACAGCCTTAGTATTGAGCACTTGCAGCATGCGGGTACTCATTTGTTTAGAGTATTAGCAATGTTTTTTAGTCTCTGTGTATCTCATTCTTATCTGCCTGACAGCTTGCTTAAAACACTTGTAGTTCCAGTTGTTAAAAATAAGACTGGTGATGTATCCGACCCTGCCAACTTTAGGCCAATATCACTTGCTACTATCATAGCGAAGGTACTGGACGGTCTGCTTGATAAGCACTTGAGTGAGCATCTTCACCTGCGGGACGCTCAGTTCGGTTTCCGGCCTGGCTTGTCTACAGAAAGTGCTATGTTGGCTCTCAAGCAGACTGTTCAGTATTATACAAAAAGGAACACACCTATATACGCCTGTTTCATGGACTTGTCGAAAGCATTCGATTTAGTATCTTATGACATACTATGGCAGAAGCTACGCAGTGAAACCAAACTACCCCGCGAGCTTATATTCATGTTCCAGTACTGGTATAGCAATCAGGTGAATTGTGTACGCTGGGGGGGGGGGGGGGGGGGGGTCAGTATTCTGATACATACAAGTCGGAGTGTGGTGCTAGGCAGGGAGGGCTAACGTCACCTCGATTGTTTAACTTGTACGTGAATCAGCTGATCGTGGAACTCAACAACACTAAGGTCGGATGTTCCATTGGTGGAGTAAGTGTCAACAACTTTAGTTATGCTGATGACAATATGGTGTTGTTGACTCCCGCGATCAGTGCAATGCGAAAACTAGTCGCAGTGTGTGAGACATATGCTTTGATCCATGGACTCAGATACAATGAAAATAGAATAGAATAGAATAGAATAATTTATTATCAAACTCCAGTTATACCTACTACACTAATCGTACATACATGCTTGAAATAATAACATAGAAAGTAACTTACTTAAACAATAGGTACGAGTAAAAACTCTGACAGCTGTGCTAGGTCGAACCTGTGTTACAGCTGTCAGCAACTTCCCACTGTGCGGTGATATTCCGACAGATTTTTAACTAATACACAACACATATTTAATAGTAAACTCTTTGATAAATTAAACATGCACGCAAATTGAACATATTACAATTGTAGGGTAGACAATACAATATCAACATGAAGTGCGGTCGTTGATAGCTGCATTCATACTCGTATGTGTGTGTGTTTAGTGCTGTCGGTAATATTGTACGATAGTTTAGGAGTTAATGTCAGAAAGAATTACATTTAAACTAATAGTATAAAGACAATATTTTTGCTAAGAACAAAGAGAAATCTAACACTTGATAAAATAATAAGAATTATATAAATACATTTACAATAATAACTACAGGAACGTAAATAGGAACAAGTAGTTATTTGAACAGTGTTGCAGATTACTTTCTTATTGAACTTGAATACATAGAAGGTAAATATATTATATATACATATTGTTCATTAAATTATGTGTAGGGTGCACGTGCGCGCGCCCGAGTGTGTGTGTGTGTGTGTGTGTGTGTGTGTTAGGGTATGTGTGTGAGTGTGTGTGTGTGTTAATGAGAGGTGTGAGGTTGTGTGTGCTGTGTAAAAAGTGAGTGTACTTGAAGTATATAAGTGGCTTGAGTAGCATCTGGTTGAAGTATTGGAACATAGTCGGTAGGTTAATTCTAACTAAGAGGTTTCATCAACGATTCCGTTTGGTTGTAGCTTAAATTAAGTAAATATTGATTTACAGTTATTTTACACTTACGTTTGGTAAGGGGGTAGATATTTATATGATGGCAGACTTCTTTGTATAAGTACGGTCCCAAAAAGCAATAGTTTCTTTGAGCATAAGCTGTCGAGAATTTAGTTGGACAAACAAATGAGTCTTTACGCCGTTTTCGTTTGAATTTTTCTGGATCGAACGTAAGGCCTGAGTGTGTCATTATTATTGTCTTAAAGATAAAAATCTGACGAACTGTAAGCAATTTTGTTTCTTCATAGAGCACATTTGTTGGATATCTAAACGGTTTTGACAACATTACTTTTAGTACTGCTCTCTGGGATCTTTCCAATCTTAGAAAGTAAGTTTTAAACGAACCGCCCCATACTACAATACAATAGGCTAAGAGTGAATGACATAGGGCATGATAAATAGTTTTTAATAAGTTTAGGTCACCGATGTGCCTTAATCGTTTAAATATAACGTTTAATTTCCTTATTCTACCAGTAAGTATTTTAATGTGTTGGTACCAATCCAATCGATGATCGATAATTACGCCAAGATATTTTAGATATGGTACTTGTTCTAACGTTGGACATGAGCACAAAGGAATATTATAATCAGAGCAAATGTGGGCTTTTATTTTTTGGACGTCATTATTTGGCCGATTGGCGAGAGAGTTGGAAAAAAGCATGTACTTAGTCTTACTTACATTGAATGTAAGTAAGTTATTTCGTAACCAAGATAGAACCTCCTTTAGACCAACTTCAGCAAGGCTTTTTACTTCCTCCCATGTCGGAGCGGCAAACAGCAAAGCTGTGTCATCAGCAAAAGCCACAATCTTACTAACACCAAGCTTAAGATTACAAAGATCATTGACATATATCAAAAATAAAATCGGGCCTAAAATGCTACCTTGAGGTACCCCGAACTTGATAGAAATTTCTTCACTTTGAATGTTTCCTATTTTAACTATTTGTTTTCTGTTTGTGAGATAATCCCCAAAAAGTTTTAGTGCAGTTCCTCTTATGCCCACCCTCTCCATTTTATGTAGCAGGATAGGAACAGAGACAGTATCGAAAGCTTTTGCTAGGTCCAAAAATATACCTATACATTTGTCCTTGTTATCTACATGACGAACAACAAAGCCAGTAAGCTCTAAAACTGCTTGTTCGGTAGATTTCCCCTTTACAAAACCAAACTGATTCTCACAGATAATCTTAAATTTTGTAAGGTACGAGTCGACACGTTTACTTAAAAGACGTTCTAAAATTTTGGACAAAGCAGGTAATATAGAAATTGGACGATAATTATCAATGCTGCCTCTGTCCCCACCTTTATGGATTGGTTTTATGACAGCTTTCTTAAAAAGCGTAGGAAAGATACCATGACTGAAACTTAAGTTGCAAATGTGGGTGATGTAAGGGACAATCACATTCTTGGCGTGCTTTAACACCATTGATGATATACCGTCATGACCTGTCACACTGCTGTGTTTAAGGTTTGAAATAGTTGACTCAATTTCTAAGGAATCAGTGGGAAGCAGTCCGAATGATGAAGTAAGATTTATATGCGGCATATGTAAATAGTTAGAAGATCTATTATTATTCAACAGTAAAATTTTATTTGCTAAAGTTTCACCAGCGTTTGTAAAGTAACCATTAATATAATTTATTGAGTCTACATCACTTCCCTTGAGCGAAAGTAGTTTCCTGTCTTCTTCAATACTATAACACGTTTTTGAGTTTATTCTAGCAATATTTTTTATTACTTTCCAGGTATTTTTATTATTTCCTGCAGCGCTCTTTACCTCTGATCTATTATGTTCATTCCTGACTTTTCTAATGATTTCCCCACAAAAGTTTCGATATCTCTTAAAAGATATGTCCATGATTTTATTATCGGGATTATTTGTACAATTCTGGTGTAGTTTGTCTCGATGCTTTATACAACGCAATAAACCTGGTGTGAGCCAAGGTTGTTTCAATGTCTTGCGACAGGAAATATTCTTGATCACCGTGTTTTTATCAATCGACCGCTTTAGCTCCGATACTAAATATGTGTTGCTGTATTGACATCATCTGTTTGTAAGATTGTGTTCAAGGTATTTATATCTAGGTCAGCAACTACACCTGCATAGTTAATTACTTTATGAAAGTTATACCTATTTGGATAGTGTTGATGGTTATCAAGAATTAATGTATAGTGATCAGTAACAGTCGAGGTAATAACTAATGTAGTCGCTTTTAGTTTAGTTTTTAAAAATATGTGATCAAGGCAGCTTGCTTCTCTAGTCGGAAATACGTGCGTAGGGAGTAGTTCGTGTTGAGCCATTAAATTTAAATATTCATTGCACTTAGTTGTAAGAGTATTCGACGGCGCTATATTTATGTTTATATCCCCGGCTACAATAATGTTTTTAAACGATTTTATTGAATTTAAGGTGTGATCCATTCCTGATAAAAATGTTTCTATGCAATGCTTTGCCGGAGGTCGATAGGCAGCTACAATAGCTGTTTCGCTACCAAGTTTAATAACCAAACAGTTTGCCTCAAATGAAGGTGGTTCCATCACAGAAGCAGAAATTTCTTTCTTTATGAATAAGAACATAATATAAAATATATACTTTTAAAAAATAAGTGTGAGCTAATGTTATTTAAGTCAGGAAGTAAAACTTACTCTCACGTACCGCCTGTGCGAATAAACAATAAGCCACTTAATCTCACTACATGTTTCAAGTATCTGGGTCACTGGCTCACTGATAATATGCGCGATGACTCTGATCTAGACAGAGAACGGAGGGCGTTATGAATTCGCGCTAACATGTTGGCCCGGAGATTTGCAAGATGTACCAGTGAAGTCAAGATAACGCTTTTTAAAGCATTTTGCCAGGCTTTTTACACTTGCAGTCTCTGGGTTAACTATACTAAAAAGGCGTACAATGCTCTTAGGGCTTACAACAATGCCTTCAGGATACTATTGGGATTACCTCGCTTTTGTAGTGCTTCTGATATGTTCGCGGAGGCAAGAGTCGATGACTTCTACTCCATCATACGCAAGAGAAGTGCCTCGCTGCTAAACCGCGTTCGTACCAGCTCGAACGGTATCCTGAACTCATTGAGTGATAGGTGGGATTGTCCAGTGTTACAACACTGGATACATCTTCACACAACACCTAATAGGTAGTCTTTTTGTGAATGTATATACCTATGTGACTAACAATAGTTTTAAGTATTTATATAAACTAACAACAATATGGATCTGAGTCTGAAATAAATGATTATTATTATTATTATTAAGTCATCAGGGTGGCGGTCGAAATTCCATGTCTCCTCTACTAAAAATTCTGATAAAATTAATGTAAAACTATTCCATAATTAAATTAACAATTTTTTCAGTAACTTATATAATTAAAGTATGATTACTGAAAAAGGGAATTTAATCCAAATTGGATCATGATTCTACATTCCCAAAAACTTTCTCGATCGTAGGTACATACCTATAAGAAGGGTCTCTTACCCCACAGATTATATTGGATTTCAAATTCAACCGTTCCAACTTTTCGACGATATTATAAGCCGTTATGAGATCGCTTTTTTCATAGAATTGTTTGTTCCGTGAAAACGGTAGCCTGTCTATATACAGCTGTGTTTAAGAAAATGATTAAAGACGCGTTCGAGTGAGCAGATATTGTGGTTTTGCAAATTGTTAATTCAGATTTTTTGTAAAGGTCATAGAAGGAAATTTGACGCTGGCATTAAAATTGGATTTGTCTTTTCGTTGTTGAATAGGACTGAGTGTAGGAGTCGAACCCATGATACGATTTGTCTATTTATTTGTACAACAAGAATATTGATGATCGCTTTATTCATAATTCCAACGACCAACGCTATAATTTATAGTGTTTTTTTTTTGTTTTGGATAAAAAACGTCATCACCAGGTTTGATTTTGCTTAATTTCACTTAATTATCCGTATAATTTCGCCACACCTAAGCGGTAACTATTGCACATTGCATAACATGCAAAAGCATATTGCACATTAGTCGGAGAAAATTAAACCCACTGCTCAGCCAATATAAAGTATAACCTTTGAGGGCCCTTCTAAAATGAGACCAATAAAATGACCGTAATATAAATGTGCCGAACAAATTCAAATTAATTCTACTTTCAGTGAGAATTGAGAGGAAGTTTCGAAAGGAGGGATCGATAACAGGTTCTGAGGCTTTAGTACCGAAATTAGCAATTTAATTTCGATTCTGTGGAAGTTTCTTTAGTGTTCAGAAGTGGATAAGTAATTTGCAACTAAGAACGACTTACCTCTGGGTTCAAATCGGTATCGCAAGCTTTTGTCAGTGTTCGATCGATTAAGTTCAGTTGGTTGTATTCTTCGCTTGTTTTTATAGCTTTATTTTCCTGTTTATTTAACATCTTTCAGAAACAATATTCTGGCAAATGTTTTAGTTTTCCTTATGTTGGTAGTCTGTGTAGCTGAAAATGGTACTGATGTATAATCCATATTGTTTCCTACATAGTTTACGGATAGAAGGTAAACTCGTTCACTTGCAAGTAACTAACTAAGCACTTCTTAGGTAGTCTATATATTTTGCTTGATTTTTTTGTTGACTTCGTTATGATATTTACTTAAATTTCGTGACTTTGTCATGTTGATTATGCTAGATAGATTTAAAGCAGTGATAGCCCAGTGGCAACAGCTATGAGCTGCCGCGCGGTGGGTCCATGGTTTGAAGCCTGGCGAGCTTCAAGTAAAAGATCTGTTGCCAAGAACTTAACGGTTTGTTGAAACACTATTGTGTTAACAGACATGGCACTCCATCCAATGCTGATAATAAGTATCAAATAATTGTCGACAGTTTAATATTTTATAAGAAACACTATTGTGTTACATGGTAATCCATGTGATACTGAAGTAATAAATAATTATGTATAGTTCCATTATTAATTCAATAATTTTGGATGTAAACTATGCACCCCATAACTTGTTTCAACCAAAACATTTATCGTTTTAATAAAAAGTTACAGCTCTATCTAAATCGTGAACATTCGCCAAGATTAAATTAAGAAGCACCACATTTCAAGCGATAATCGTTTTATCCCGCTCGCACCCTGCGTATCCCCGATTCTCAGGAACATTAAAGTCCGTTGTTAAAAGTTACGTGTAAAATATCGGATTAGGCTCCGTATTACCACCGGCCGCCCCTCGAGGCCGATTGTGCTGTAAACAAGTGCCAGTGTTACAACTTTGTACACATTAGACTTGATTACTACTAATACTTTTAACTATGTATTTGATATAAAGTACACAGTTTATGATGGGAGACTCAAACCATAATCAGTTCTTGCAGTTCTTCCCACCAAGTTGTTACAAGTACACGCAAAAGTAATAATGCATCATACAGACATTAAGAGAAATACTCATAAATAACATTTAATACATTAAGTAAGGTCAGTGTGCTTACGTAGAATTGATTAATTCGAAACTGAGTATGTCCGGTGTTTATAGATATGAACTGCCGCGTATAGAGTTTACGATTGGAATCCCACAGAGGGCTCGATTAAATGGGGAATTTCACTTATGCTCGCCTGGATAGCTACCATCTTTACCTAGAACTTACTACTGTTAACAGTGTGTTCCTGCAGGTGTTCCTTGAGAATCAATCCCATTTTATGTAAAACCTGTATCCCATCAGTGACGTTATCATTTACCATTATTGGTAAGATGTGTTCATAAGCAACTTTTCCAAAATGTAATCTGCTAACTGAAAAAGTACATCAGTGCACAATTAGTAAGGCACTGCATAATGATGCGATTCTTTAACATATTATTATTTTCATTAACATTTTTTTATTTTATGTTTCTATCTTGGTAGTAGTAATCTTCCAAGTGCTCCACTGAGTATTATTTGGGCATATTACTATTTAATTTTTAGGTGGCTGAAAAATGTAACGTGTATTTGCCATTATGGGGGTTGCCCTGCATTCAAACTTAATAATCTTATTCATTCTGAGCTAGGTCGTAAGCAGCCCGCAAGAGGGGTTTCTAAGCTGTAAATGTTTTCTGTGAGCCTGTCCCATTGTACTAAAGTTTATATTTATTTTGAGAAGTTTAAAAACCAATTATACAGAACGAATTCCTTCCCCTCAAGAGTCTGACTCGTACTTAACCGGTTTTTTTAATAAACGGTATATAATTTTTTACAAAGGCTTAACCACGGGCATTAACAAATATTTATTTCTGTTTTAAAAAAACGCAAGAGCCTCTTGAAATGTTCTATGATTATAACTTTCATATTAGGCAAACATCACATTAGGTAGGTCAGAACTTCCTGATATTGCTAGATCATAGGTACTGTTATATGAACAATGTGCCGATTGAACCCAATGTTCGTTGCATTAACCCTTTCAGCCGTGGTTTTATTTTCAGCGCTTACTCGTACGACAAACATTTTACCTTTCATCGAAAATGGGAGATTATAATCGACTACGATCTGAACTTGTGATACAACGAGTAGACTATGCTTATCGGATTATTCCGTTTTCTTTTTCATACAGAAATACATTATATTATTATAAGCTTACTATTTTTTGGCTTAGGAGCCTTTGATGGTAAGTGATAATGTGGTCTATCATACCACAATAGGCTTAGCTTGTTTACTGAATGCTCTCATGGACAGCTTCTTTTTCACAATAACGTGGAAGTCACTAATTAGGTTCACAGCGACAGATTATCTTAATCGCAAAATGGTAAGTGAACTTTTATTTATGCGTAAATATTAATAATATCAGTGTTGAGTTCTTAGTTTAGGTAGCCATTATAAATTTACCTTTACTTAAAGTCCATTATGCCTAAATTGATTGTCGTGCGCGAAAATGTTTAGTCTGCTACCCTTTTCACCTTTTTTCTCATTTCAGGACTAAAAGGATTGAGATTTTTAATCCACAAAGAGTTCAATGAAATTAATTAAAATCTTTTACTCAATTACGTTCAAATACGAGTACCTACGCAAATGTATTTTTTATTGTTTGAGTGCGCCTTTATTAACAAAAAATTACAAAGTATATATAACACTACAACTTCTACAACAAAAGTATTTAAGGAACCTAAAGGCCATTGAAGGATAGAACTAGTTGGCAGCTCGCCCAGTATGCTAGCAATTATTCTTTTATAAATTTATTAGCTGCGCCTCGCAGTTACAACCACGTTGTGATGGATGATGATGATGATGATGGAAAGTACCCTTTGTGTTAATCCAGCGCCTCATGTGGTATAAGATATTTATTTCTCTTAAGAATAAATTCACTTACAAGAGAAACATAAAATTAGGTTTAAACATGTTTGTTAGGCTTTGTACAGGTACTTATTAACTAATTTTAGTATATATTTTAAATTATGAACATTATTTGTAGTACGTGGGTAGTTTTATAACAACTTGCAAATCACAATCAAACTTCGGTTCGGTTCGGTCCTCTCCGTGCGGACTGCGCTCCGCTCGTAAGGAATGTGTGCAGAGATAACGCAACTGGAAGTGACATCAAATTTGTAAAGATATGTTTTGGCTATTTAGGTTATCTTATTATGCTAGCATGAATTATTTTTAAAATGATTCTGGTATGTTTATTTTGTTCATATAGGGTAATTTTTGATGTATTTAAATATATTTTTTTTTATTTTTTTTTTATCAGTATACGAATATACTCGTATACAGAAATAAAGTATACAAAATGTTTTTATGTTTTAGTCATATCCGTTTGTGAGTATTAATAAGTATAGTATATAAACAATTTCTTTTTTTTTATGTACATTATATTTTTCAACAACATCCATACCAAATTTCATCAAAATTGGTCTAACCGTTTGAGCGTGAAAGAGTAATAAACATACAAACAAACTCACAAACTTGGCAGGTCATTAAGCCAAAGTTAAACCTTTATACAATACTTCTTTGTGTTGTTCTTAGTAAACATAATATTATATAGTACTCTACACATAGTATTATTATATATTGTAATCCCCTCATGTTAGGTACTCCTAATCCGTTGTGTCACTTCGTAGACAAATGAAGTAGTTTGATTTATAAAACTTGTTTACTTTTTTTTCGTCATACCACAAATGCTGGCACCTATTTGGTTCAACGAATAAGCATTGAAATTTAACGGGGCAATGTTGCCAGCATGATAGGCACGCTGCCAACTGGATGTGGGCTGGAGCATTTGAACTGTCTGTGAGTCTGCAATGCCTTGTAGGTTGTCTAAATGCTTTCATTGTAGTAGCTGTAGTGTTGTATATAGTTCGTAGTACTTTGTTGATAAAGACATACCGCTGGTCAAAAAAAAATGTATTGATTACTTAGATCAGAGTTTTCAGAGCCAGAATTTTAATAAATCGATTTTCTATGTATTATATAGGCAACGGATATTCGTCCATACACGAAGTAACCTTTTCCAATACACCTATGTAAAGTTGCCAACCCAACCAAAGTGGCACTTAAATCGAAATACACTTCATCCCGTAGAATTCTGGAGAGGTAATAAAATTCTAGAAACTTGTAATGGTAACATTGTAACTATGTTAATTTTATTATGGTATTTAAACTATTTAAAATTTATTTAAAATTTTGCTTATTGAAACTATATTTATAAAGATTTAAATTAATCGTGTTTTATATTTGTTGATGTGAGTACATTTCCCATTTTAATTATTAAGGAAAGATTTAAGTAAAGCACGATTTAGTGATTTTTTCATACACTGAGTGAGATGGGTGTAGTCATTTAGTTACTATACTAGTAGATAATGCACCAAGATGTCTACCCCAATATTAATTTCCTGAGCAAATTTTTGAAGCTGAGCTTGAGGCACTTCCAGAAACTAGGAAACGAGTTGGCGACCATTGAATAGTAGTTAATTTTTTTTATGTCGTAAGGTTATTATTTATAAGCAAGTGAGCAAGTGCGACGGGCGATTAATTGACGGGTCGCTCGGAGCCAACTAGTGTTCGAAACTGATCGAACCAACCGCTCATTTTGTCAGAGACCAACCGAGAGTCTTTCAGCAAGTGATTTGACCACCAAGCTAGCTTCGCTGAGCGAGTATAGCCCTTGTCGCTGCAGTAAACTAGTGGATAGCGAGTTCTCACCGCCATGGAAGTATAAACATTCAGCGACCAACTATTAACTTTTTTACGTTTCTTGAGCTTTGAGAATATTCAATAGCTACTCGCTTTCTAACTGGTGGCGGTGGGAACAAGTGCCTTTCTAACAATTCTAGAGTTAAAACCCGAAGATGATAACGAGGTATTTCAGAGTTTAAATCCTGAGTCACAGAATAAAAAGGACACTAGATAGATAGATAGATAATTCTTTATTGTACACACCATTAAATTACAAAGTATTAAAATATGAAGGCTTACAATCAAGTGTTACAATGGGCGGCCTTATCACTAACAGCGATCTCTTCCAGGCAACCTTGGAATGGAGAGGAAATACAGGAATCATAAGACGGGGTTGCAACAAACGAATATAAAAAGTGAGGTTAAACAAACTATGCTAACTTAAAATTTAAGCCAAAAAATAAAAAATATTTTTATCAAAAACAGACAGATGACCTAGATACTAATAATATACATACCATAAATACTAATAATACTCGTAATATACATATTTCAATACTCTGTCAGACATACACAAATATAATAAATTATATTCATATATATCTATATACATACACAGACACACTATACAATACAATATGCCTTATTATGCTATTTGCGAATAAGTACATGTACATTTCGTATACATATCCTACAATTGTGATGATAAAGTGCAAGAGATAAGCAGTTTGAAACAGAATGGGTGTTATTACTCGGACAAGTAAAACTTTTTGACTTGCCTTTTAAATATGGATAAAGATTGAACTTGCCTAATAGAAATCGGTAATGAATTCCACAGGCGAACAGCTTTGACAGAAAAAGATTGGTCATAGAATATTGTGCCATGTTGAGGCATACTGAGGGAGAGGTTTTCTGATGACCTTAAATTGTGAGCATTTGCATTGTGAAGGAAATTAAAACGTTCCTTAAGATAGCGCGGGGTCAAAGGATTGAACAAAATATTGTAAAGGAGAGAGAGTATGTGAGCATTCCGGCGAAGACGTATAGGGAGCCACTTGAGCTTAGATCGAAATTGAGAAATGTGATCAAATTTGCGCAAGCCAAATATAAATCTTATGCAGAAGTTTTGAAGACGCTCAAGCTTATCTAGCTGTTCCTCAGTGAGATCTGGATAGCAGACATCAGCATAATCGAGAATAGGGAGTAAGAGAGATTGAACTAGTGCAATTTTAGTAGTAACAGGAAGAAAGTTGCGCAATCTCTTTAAAGCGCCTGCAGTGGCATACAATTTGCGACTAGTCACTTGCAGCTGAGGAACCCAACTCAAGCAACGATCGATAGTCAATCCAAGATTTTTACAGTTGCACTATAGGGAATGGGAACTCCATCTAAATAAACAGAAGGAATAATAGACCAGTCCACCCTTGAGATGAACCGTGAACTTCCCAGAATTATCACTTGGGTCTTGCTTGGGTTTATTATAAGTCCAAATCTTTTGCACCATACAGTAATGCATGTTAAGTCGTCATTTATAGAATGTATGGCGTCAGATAGCTTGTCGAGAGGTGCTTGAGAATAGATTTGAAGATCGTCTGCATATAAGTGGTAGGAAGAAGAAAGATTTTGTGAAATTGTGTTGATAAATAGTGCGAAAAGGAGAGGAGAAAGAACGCCGCCCTGTGGGACACCTGCAATTGAGTTGCACCAGGAAGAGAATTTCTCTTCGCAGCGTACTCGTTGCTGGCGCCCAAACAGATAACTATGAAACCAATCGAGTACTGTTGGAGATACGTTAATTGAACGTAGTATTGCTAAAAGTGTGTCATAATCAACTGTGTTGAAAGCATTACTGAAGTCTAACAATGTGAGTACAGTCATGTTTCCATTTTCCATTGCAAAGCGAATGTCATCAGTAATCTTTACTAGAGTATTGACAGTACTGTGCCCAGGACGGAAACCAGATTGGAAGGGATTAAGGAGCTCACGACTGGAAAGATATTTGCTAATTTGACTGTGAACAAGGCGCTCTAGAACCTTAGATAAAAATGGGAGAATGGATATGGGACGATATTCGGAAAAAGATTTGGGGTTAGGTTTTTTGGGTAAAGGAATGATTTGAGCTTCCTTCCATATGGTTGGATATATGCCGTTGGTAATAGAATCATTGAAAATGAAACAGAGTATAGGAAGTACGATATCAAGGATTGGGACGAGCATATTACGACTAATTCCATCGCCGCCTACAGCATTGGACGTGACAGAAAGTAAGCTCTTTCTTCTTAACGTCACAATCGAGTACTCGATTAAGAATAAAAGGAGAGCAGTCAGGAATTGGTAAGGACGAAAGATATTTAATCGTATTTGATTTTTCAGAAGCATCAATATGAGACGTTGAAGAGAAATGGAGATTAAGAGAATCTATATTTAAATCGTTAGGAATACAATCTTGACGAGATTTACCAATTCCAATAGACCTAAGAAATTGCCAGATCTTTGCTGGATCATCGTTCTCAACGGAGTTATGAACATGGCGACGTAGACCATCCCTACACACCATATTGCAGCGATTTCGTATTTTTACGTATTTATCTTTATTAGTGTCGTTAGGGCGACATTTATACCTATATTTAGCAGTGGCTTTTTTATGAATTAACAGTTTTATATCTTCTGTAAGCCAAGCTGCTGGTCGTTGCTTCAATTTTATGGCCCGTAAGGGAGCATGCTTGTCGTATAACTGCGTTATTAACGAGTTGAAGATCGCCACTTGCTCATCGACGGTCACAGCGTTGGTTACCGGTGACCAATCAATTTCCCTGGCATCATTAGAAAATTGTTCCTGATCTATACCACTAAAATTGCGCTGAAGAATAATTTTGGGTTTTACTTTTGGGGGCCGAATTTTATACGATAGGAAAATCAAATCATGATATGAAAAATTGTCAGCGGGACATTGACCATGCTTAGCAACATGTTGTGGGGAAGATACTATGCATAAATCAAGTAGTGAGGGATTACAATTGGGGGCATGATGAGTGGCACTTAGAGGGAGTAAATGCATGTTGCTAGAGTTAATTACTGACTCGAGGGAAATCGAGCGATGGTCTTTTTTGAGGAAACAGGTATTGAAATCACCCAAGATAATATTATGATCGTATAAGGGAAGAAGATCTTCTAGGATCTTCTCAAAAGAAGAGAAATAATTGACACTAGAGGAATGGCTATAGTAGGCTCCGAGTAAAATTTTACTATTTGATAATAGTACCTCAAGGAACGGATGTTCACCGGCGTTGGAGGGAGGAGGTTGAGGCAAAGTGCTGATAACCGAAAAGGGAATATTTGATATGAGATATATGGCTACTCCGCCACCCCTACTGCCGGTGCGGTCATTGCGAATTAGGTGAAAACCAGGCAAAGAGTAAGAAATGGTAGGCAGACAAGGTTTCAACCAGGTCTCAGAGACTACTATAGCATGAATATTTTTGTTAGGGAGAGATGCCTGCATATCGGAAAAATGAGCCGGGATGCTTTGCGCGTTAATATGAACCAGGTTAAAATTTTTAGGTACATCAGAAAACTGAGAGTCGAGGGTATCAGCCAGAGAAGGTAGGCTGACAAAACTGTTGTCTGTGCTACTATCGGAAGATATTGATAGATATTGTTCGCTATCGCTGCATAAATCATCATCGAATAAGCTAAGCATAATTATATTATACAATATTTATATATATATATATATATACATAGACTACAGAATATTAACAATATGTAATAAAGTAAGTACTTAATACTAAAAAAAAACCAAAACTTAAAATCAAACTAAAAAAGAACACACCTGCCGGGTATGTATCATAAAAATATACTTAGTAGGGACCTAAATGGGGTAACAAAGTACTAAAAATAAATATATATATACAACACAGAAGACATAGTGACAGTGATGATTAAATATTATCAAAAAGTGGTATGGCAACGCTTATATATAATAAGTCTTTCTTATATATAATAAAAAGTCATGTGAACACATTTTAGCTATCGCAACACAGAGAGACAAATAAAACGAAGGTAAGAAAGACAAAAAAAAAAAAAAAAAAACAACGGAGTGACACGTGACATGACAAATGACAGCAAACTACAAAATTATAAAAATATTTGTGTACAAATGTTGTACGTACCCTACTAACTACGTAAATATAATAAATAATATCAGGAATTATTTCTAAAAGATACAGACATTGAGGGTAAACCTATTGAAAAACGTTAACCATACCTAATGAGCTGCTAAAACAAAGAAAACTAACACTGAAACAGTTTGATTTACTTTTTGCTGGTTGAAGGGGCTCGCCGACTTCTTGGTGGAGCCGCAGCTTCTCTTGCTCTGCTGGTGGCGACTGTAGATGCAGCTTTAGGCGCCGTGGGCACAGCAATCTTGTCAAGCTCCTGGAAATTGCTTATCCGGTGCCGCGCACCTTCGGCGTCTATTATGAAGATAAACCCATCCTTTGTCCAGCACTTCTGGACACCAAATCTCTGACGGGCTGACATAAAAGTGTCGTGACGCGGTTTAGTCAGAAACTCAGACAAAGTCATACTTGACCCCTTCAAGCCGGCCTTGGCGTACCAAATCCTGTTTTTCACATCTAGATCACGCAGCTTAAACAGGATTGGTCTGGGCTTGTCAGGGGCAGACGCACGACCCATTCGATGTCAGCGACTGATGTCCGTAGTTGTAATGTTTGGGACTTTCATTTGCCCAAGTGCCTTGACCACTACTGATACAGTATCTTCATCCTTAGCCTCAGGGACACCATGAAAGAGTAGAATTTTACGGCGGCATCGCATATCCATTGCATCCTGTTGTTGGACAACAATACCCAACTGTTGTTGGAGGCAGCTAAGTGCGGTCATAATAAAAGTACGAAATGCTGTGAAATCTGCTGATAGAGCTGCTACAGTGGGTGTGGAAGATATGGCTTGCAGCTCACCTTGATATGAGTCCATTCGCTGAACAAAGAGGTGCTGAAGCTCTGCTACAGTTTTTTGCATGGCATCCATTTTGCCTGTAGTGTCAACTTGTAGTACTTAGTGCTGATAAAAGTGAATTCTTGTGTGATTTAAGTATGGATAACACTCCCCGACAGGTATTGTTTACTGTATTTTAATTATACATAAGATTTTGGTAGTTATAAACTGTTTAAGTATTTATTTTGATTAATATAAAATGAGTAACTTTTTGATTGATGCTTATTTCACGCCTACCCGCCAAAAGACACTAAGTACTGCTATAAACTTTGTGGTTTCTTCTCATACTTTTTTTGGTTCATTAAATCTCTATTCCAAAGGCTATTAAAAATGTATTGGAGAAGACGATAAATATTATAGTTACGTTAAAAAATTATTACTAAGAGTCAAGCACTGTCGACAATTGATTCTACTTCTACCGGAAGTCTTCTTCAAGATATTGAGTGCGGTACGACCGCTGCGGTTACGTCACATTTCACATAGTCGTGATGTCGTGACTCTTAATAAGTTACAAAATTACAAATGAATGAGAGGAAAAATTTAAGTCATGTGCGGGATTTGAACCCGCGTCCATCCAACCTTTTAGCCGGCGTATGCTCTATCCAATTGAGTTAACATGACAATGAGTCGTAACCCATTTTTTTTTCTATCGTTATTTAACCATCGTATTGGGATGAAACGACATCTATGGTTCAAGTATTATATTAGTAAGTCCGAATTTAAACAGGTTTTTAGCTTAATATATTAAGTTTGTGGCAGTAAGTATAAAGCAATAAAAAAATACTCCATAAAGCCATTCCAATAATAAGCGACTCTAACTACGAAGCAATAAAGTGTACTTTAGCTCGCAAAGCACGGAGTACCTAATATTTATACTTATCAACTAGTCTAGGGTAGTATCTTTCTATCGCATAGCCACCCAAAACTCTGACTCATGGATACGCGATGTATCTGTAGCTTTGTACCTAATGTGCGGAATGAGCCAGGCCTGTCTGAATGTAATAAGGGATTTAAACTAGCTAATAATTCCAATAATTTGGGTACTTCATTATCATGTTTTTGCTTCTTGTTGACTTGAACATTAAATACACAATAAACGGCTTTGCTACGATATGCTTGTAGATGCTGGAAACAGGCTAGAAGCACGAACTCACTTGGCCGTATTTGTTTCTCGGAGTAACTACGTGGCGCCTGACTACTAAATAGATTTTCATAACCAAAGATATGATAGTAGTAGTACTAAAGAGATTTTGCAAAATTAATGACATTGCAGAGCAGAGAATTGCATAATACTGTTATACATATACCAAATATAAATCTAAAGTAGTCATTCTACACATATACAGGTACATACAAAGCAACCTACTATAAACTATACTCACGAAATCCACTTTGAGCTACAGATTTCATCACTGTAACGAAAGACATTTCCACCGTAAAAAAAAAACATCACTCAATTCAGTAATATGTCGGCTTGTTATCCAGTTGGATCGCCACATGGTGCTTTTGATTTTTAAGCCTGTTTGTTGTTAAATTGGGCTTTCCTAATTTTCATAGAGATAGTCGTTTATATATAAAACAGTCATTAAATATGACCTATACGTAAATAAGTACAATATCGGGTTCTTCAAAACGCGATTGAATAGATACCTTCTGGGTAAGCGCGCTCCATCATCGACTTCATCATCACTTAACATCAGGTGAGATAGTGGTCAAGTGCTACCTAGTTAAAAAAATTAAAATACATAACTCTATATTCGCATACTGCATAGGTAATGAGGGCGCGTTCAGAAATTACTGGATAAATGTAAAAATTGCCCTAGTGCTGTACGGTAATCATTTCAAAATTTTACATTCTCTTGATGCCGTTTTAAAATGTGTAAGTACAAGTTCACTCGACGGTTGAGTATGTTACCCGATGTGAAATAGTCTGAATGTTTTGATTTGAGAGTTTCAGATATATTGTATACATTTTTATTCTCTGTAAAATAAATACATGTATTACAATATATTTGTTTCGTTTAAGAACGTGTTTTTTTTTCGCTTATCTACACTAGTAAAAGGTTTAAGTAGTAAAATATTTGTTTTAGAAAACAAAGTAAAAGAACTTTGTTTTCTAAAACAAAATAAAACAAAGAGTTCAGATGAAGATGATTAAAATTATAAGATCAAACGAACTTACCTAAGTGAAGTTCGATCTGAGTTATCTTGACTTCTTTGAAGAGATTTATTAAACCAATGTAGTAGTGTCCGTGCTACCTACATCTCTATCGCACATAGTTCAGCGTCGTAGGATAGAAAGAGAAAGAAAAAGTCAGTCTTCACCTGCAACGCCGGCGCCAGTTGAGGTTCATTAGTTCAGAGAAGAAACAAATTACAATATTGCTCAATAAGGGTCTAGAAAATGGGTGTGGTGGGACCTTAAATCTCTTCAAAGAAGTCAAGATAATTCAGATCGAACTTCACTTAGGTAAGTTCGTTTGATCTTATAATTATCTTGACTTCTTATTCCAGATTTATTAAACCAATGTAAGATGTTTAGAGTGAGCAATATTGTAGAAAAATCCAAAATAAGACTCCGATCTAGATTATAAATGTAGATTTTTATAGGAATAGCTATTATATATAACTATATATATATATATATATATATATATATCAGAAAAGAAAACATAATAAATGAATCAGTTTTAAGTATAAAGAAGAGTTATTTGCATTAAGTAAAATAAAATTAGTGTTAACTGCAGAATGATCATAAAAATTTGCGAATGTTGCTAAAAACGGAAAAACGGTCGGACCAGCCAGCAGCTTTTCGTATGAAATCAACATTAATGCCAGCACGAGCAGCAGAGGATGTACTTGCATGGCGAGTACTTTGACCACTAAAAGTGTTCGTATCAAAAATCAATACCACTATCAGTAAGAGTCTGCTTCAACTAAGATTTTTGTAAGTTTATATTAAGTTATGAATATTAGGATCCGTATTGTTAGCGGTGAAATTCAAATAGTTCTGCAAAGTTTTAGCAAGGCAGATATTAGGGTTTTAAAAAAAAAAGTGGATTTATCACTGGCTCTGCTCTACCGATCGCCGAGGTCTTAATCGGTGATTGTAATTATAATACCATTTTTATATTAGGTATTTTAATTACAGATAACGCCTGAGTTCTTTGCCAAGAGGCCAATGCCAGCACATTACAAGTTTTTTTGATATTTTTTTATATATTAGTGGAAACATCATCTACACTATTTATATAGTTCAAAACTATGTCGGGGTCCCATACTGTGGTATACTTAGGAAAAAAAACGGTTTCACCCTAAATATGCATTTGAAAATATATATTCCTAATCTGTCTCTTGTGAAATACTATAAGTTCAGATAAAAGATTATGTCCTATATAAGATTGTTAAGTATGCCATGAGAAGCACCAGAATAAAAGCATTTCATTAGAAAATCTAAAAGGTACTTTATTTGTACATCGTAAAAATCAATACGATTTTCATGGCAATAATACCACCATAATTTAAAATTACTTGAGTACTGTTTATGAGTACACTTTGAAATTGAGGCAGAACATTCCATTATCAGAACGGCCAATAATGGAATGTTCTGCCGGGCGAATATTTCCCTGATAACATAGTTGCTTCCAGGGGAAGCTGTCGGTGCAGTGGATGTCGTGATCTAAACGGAGAAGAAAGTAATGTTTCATGAAGTTTATGTATGATAGGATCTAATACATAGTGGTTTGTATAAACGATACCACGACTGAGATGGCCAATGTGGAATCACTACAATTCCAGCCGCCTTGTCAAATATTATATTAATAAGCACCTTCAGTAGACACTAAAGAAAACGGGGATAGAGCGTAAAAACGAATAGAGGCCCGGTCCAGGGTAAACGCGTCTACTTCATAAGCAAAAGGATCTGATTTCCATAAGACATATTTTAGGCATTTGGTACTGTTGATCGATGTCTGACTAACCTAAATACCAACGTATCTTTACTTTAGATACGCTTTTCAACTTAAGTTCACATTTATATTTACCTTTCTAAATCAGAATCTACCTCCACGTTTAAAGAAGATTTAATATATGAAGCAAATATGAACAAACCTCTAGATTCACACCATTCCCATATCGATCGAGTAATGGTGTTGATTCTCATATTTTACGATACTACTTAAAATCCTATTAATATAGGATATGGCGGTAGTGTCATCAATAAGCAAGAAGATATAAGATTTGGAAATGTTTTTACGAAAGGTCATGAGCCCAAAATATGCTGCAAGTAGTTATAAATAATTAATACAATATTGTTTTTCGAGGTTCATTCCACTGTCCGCCAGTTCTTTCAGTACCGCAAACGGTACCCCATCCGGTTGTAGAAACTAGAAGCATCTGTATATATCTCAAGACAAAATTTCTTTGATATTATGGACTTAAATGAACAAAAAATCTGACATGACAAATCTTCGAGTAGATTTCTCGGAATCATCATATATTTATCATATGTCATTGCCTTGATTTCTGATAGGTTCAAAAAACTTGATCTCTCTAATCTTTTGGAATGCAGCCGTCCATATGATACTGCTGGAAAAGCGGCGGTAAGGCAACTTAAATAACTAGAAAATTCTCATTTAAGTAAATAATACGGGATAACTCACGTGAATCAGTCAGATAGCTCCGACTATAGTTTAGTAGAAAATTCTCTTATTGAAATTGTTTCTGTACTTCATATTTTTTCCGTGTATATATATGGCTTTATATATTTTTATATGGCTTTTCATGTGGTAATTCTAACGTCATAGAAATCGAAATATAAATAACACCTAAAAACTTACAACTTTTACGCGGGATCAGATTAGCTTATAGTGCAGTTTATTACAAAAACCAAAACGGGATAGATACTCAATTGATGCGTTAGTATTTATTATCCATACCACAGAAAATAATAGTAAGTATTTTATATCCTTATGATCCATACTATCATTTTTAGAACTACCCACAGGCAAAAAGTTGTAAGGAAACGAACCATAAATAAATGAGATCTTAGGTAAGTAACAAGGGGTTGAATTATTTTAGTGAATATATATGGGCCGAACAAAAAAAAATTAAGGTAGAACAGTCAATTCATAACGAACTTAATTATCAGATTATAAATCTCAGGTATTTCCTTTGGTTGTCGTCATGCAATCAGTAATATGCAAAAAATTCACATCAGTTCTAATACTCTCCATTTTAAAATGGTCGTTGCGGATTGATTGTCAAATATTTTAAGATTTAAAATAAAGCTTGAGCTGCCGTCATTTTTAGGCACTAAGATATGATCTCTCGGCAACAGAAAAATCAAGGTTCAATGGCCCCTATTTGTAATAAATTTGAAATTTCTGCGTCAAAATCTGCTACAAAAAAAGTACGCTTAGGACACTAATTATAGTCGGTAATTAGTTAAGTTTTTTTTTTAAGGAATTTTATAACCATATATTGTAGATCATGTAAAATTATCTGTTGTGATAGATTTCCATTCGTTAAAGAAATATTTAAGGCAACCTGTTTGTACCTGAGGTAAACTTATAGGTGTGTCGCTCGTCTCGCGTGGCCTGCACCAGGTCTCGGCACGATGACGATGCCTGCACAAGCTGACGCCATGGAGGCGGCGTCGGCGGCGGTGGCGGTGCCGCTGACCTGCGGCGGGGGGTGGTGGGAACCGGTAGCCCCTCGCGAACTGTTGATATATCGGTTCGGTTGGTTTGAGAGTAATTTCGAGTCGGTCGTCCTCGAGTCGGTCCAGTTTAAAGATGATGTGGTCCCTTGTATAAAGGATCCGGTCTTTTAAATTCCTCTGATATTTTAATTTTATTTCTTATTGTCTTGTGTGGTGTAACAATAAAGTATTATCTATCTATCTATTTTTACCATTTCTGACAAAAATCTTTCCCGAAAAAAAAACTTGGCCCTTTTCCGGTCATTCAGGGAATCACTAGGAGATTTGTTAACCATGGGTATTATAAGCGATCGTCTTCTGTAGGTATAGAAGCTGGAAATATAAGCTGGCTACAGTCTTTTAACTTACACTTGACATCGTGAATATCAGTGTTCTCAAAATTAAAGCCGACATGGCTTTACCTTATGTTCAGTAAAAGGAACGTTCTTCGGGAAGAGGTACCGTTTTTGTAATGCTTTTTTGGTGAGAACGTTCAATAAAATATACTGGAAACGCTTTGCAAGCTCTTTGAATTAATCACTACCCCATTCTACCTCATTGGGCTCAAAATCTCCCAAGGTTTGGAGTAGTTGTAACTTTATTGTGTATGGGGTGTTTCAACGACAGGCGTGCTTAACAAATCTTTCATTGCTGAGGGTTCGATGTGCACTTGCTCGCCCTCAGGTGGAAATTACGCTTCGGGAGTGTCTTTGGGCAATGCAGCTTTTATAGCGGTACTTTATATCGGTTATACAACTTTCGTGTTAATACAATATGTATTAAATACATACAACAAACAGACAACAAAATTGCCATCTGCAACTCATATTTATTTATTAAAAACATTCATAGAATGTGGGTAGGTAAATCACGAATATCATGTTGGTAATATACCATTATACTTGTAGGTGGATAAAGTACCAATATGGTTCAGTTGCAATATGCAAGTACCTTGTATAGCTTACCCTCGACGATGATAAATCATCGTCACTTGAATGTTTAACACAATGTTTTTATTTCGTCTTGTGCGTGATAGTTTTTCTTCATATATTTTGAGTTTCCGATTCGACTTATCTTCCTTTGGTTCATTTTTCCTTTTAGGCACAATTATTTTTTGTATAAATAGATTCTGGCGATTACTACGTGCGTTGGATGCAAGCGCGCGCACAACAATGAACCTCAACTGGCGCCGGCGTTGCAGGTGAAGACTGACTTTTTCTTTCTCTTTCTATCCTACGACGCTGAACTATGTGCGATAGAGATGTAGGTAGCACGGACACTACTACATTGGTTTTTATAAATCTCGAATAAGAAGTCAAGATAATTGTTATTATATTACGAAGTCAAAGGATTGGCAATTATGAATGAAAAATTATATAACATCTTGCGATAGCGTGATCCAAAAAGTGATTAAAAACTTTGATGAAAGTATCGACATCTGTCAGCGTGCTCGTGGTGGACATTTGCCATATACAATTTTTTATTCATAATTGCTAAATATGAATAAAAAATTGTATACAATAAAATTTGAATCATCTTCATCTAAATACTTTGTTTTGTTTTGCTTTAGTAAACAAAGATCTCGTTGAAAAACTCTTATAAAGAGGAAAGATTTGTATTTTTGTATGCAACGAATAAATTTAAAAACTACTAGACCGATTTGAATCAAATTTGGTATGGAAATAGTTTGAGACCCGGGGAAGGACATATAATACTTTTATCCAACTGCGTAAAAAGAGGTTACTAGTTCAAATTCAAATTATTTATTTGCTTAAACATGGGTAAAATTAAATAACAGATGTTATTGTTAGCAATGTATCGTTTGCCATGTTCCAACTTGGTTGCGCGATAACCAAAACAATTTGAAGCGCTCGTAGCGAAGTTTGCTCAGCCATTCTGAATCGATCAGCAAAGTTAAGCAACGTCCGCCGCGGTCAGGAGTTGGATGGGTGACCGCTGGTGACATTACTACTGAGCGCTTCCGTGCTTCGGAGGGCACGTTAAGTCGTCGGTCCCAGTTGTTATCTTAGGATGGCAGTCGTTAAAGCATGGTGGTAGGGCACTTTGACTCTCAAGTTGAAAATCTGTCGCCAAGCACCTAACGGTGTGTTCCGGCAGCTGTCCTTGAGAGCCAGTAATTCTAGGTTAGCCTGTACAACATCTTCGACCACATCATCAATCAGGTGAGATAGTGGTCAAAGCCTAACCTATCAAGCATAAAAAAAAAAAAACCGCGCGGGCGGAGTTGCGACCGGTAAGCTAGTACCTATATAATATTTTCCAAGTTGCATTTGATTATTTTTTGTCATTGAAAAATATAAAAACATCAGGATATAACTACTGGTTACTCGTGGTCGTGAGTTACTCGATCCTGGTTCATAAAAAGACTAAGTTAACTTGTTTCTTGTCGTTTAACTTTAACTGACAAGATTCACTGGTGGGAAATTGCTCGTTTTACAGCCTAGAATAAGAATAAGAAGAATAAGAATAAGAATAATTTATTTGCTCAAAACACGAGTATACATACATAATATGACTAACACATGTGCATGTTAAAAACAGGTAGAAAGAGAAAGATTAGTGTGCTTCGATCGTGTTTTGCCCTAAGGCGTGCAAATTTATGGAGCGATGGCATGCCAAAATAATTAAATATTAAGTAGTACATCAGAATAGTAGTTAAATGATTAAATAATGTCAAAAAAAGAAATGTCAATTAGGTATGTTAATTACAAATTACAATGGCATTAAAATGTATCAAAAAATTAAAAAAAAAAACATTACCAACGAGTCAATATATAAGAATAATGTCATACAAATAAGAAAATTATAATTAACAGCTAAAATTTGTCAAAAGCGAAGAGACCCTCAATTTTATAAAAACATTTATCTAATAGATATTTTTTGAGTGCCTTTTTAAACAAGTTAATATTTAGGTCCCTTATTTCTTTAGGCAACTTGTTATATACAAGTGGACCCATACAAACTATACTGTTAGTCATTAAAGTTGTCTTAGCTACAGGCTTACAGCATTTATTTTGGTCTCGTCTATTTCTTACTACATGGTCTGACAGTGATGAAAATCGGTCCGGGTTACCTTTAACAAATAATGCTACTTCAAATATGTACAATGACGGCAGTGTAAGAATTTTATGTTTTTTAAAATAGGGTATGCAGCTATCAGTCTTTTTTAATCGAAACATCGCTCTAATGCAACGTTTCTGCCTCTTAAAAATAATCTCCTTATCGGTAGAGTTGCCCCAAAATATGATTCCGTATCTTAAAATGGATTCAGCCAGTCCGTAGTAAGCGGTAAGTAATGCATCAATATTTAGAGTATCCGAAAGTTTACTTAAAGCGTAGGCAGCGCTATTGACTCTTTTTGACAGATATTCTATCTGGGGTTTCCAGTTCAGTTTCTTATCAATTACTATCCCTAAAAATTTTGCCTCATCTACTTCGTTAATAATATTATCGTCATATTTTACCATAATGTCAGATTTTTGTGAGCCTCTTTGCTTAAAATGTATAACATTTGTTTTGTTTATATTAATTTTTAAATTATTATTGTCAAGCCACGAAATTACAGAGGTCAAAGAATCATTAATGTCAGTTTCATAGGTGTCAATATGTTTACGCGGTATTGTAATTGCGCTGTCATCTGCAAATAATGACATTTGTTGGGTCGTAGCGTTAGGTAAATCATTTATATATATTGTGAATAAAAGTGGACCCAGGACGCTACCTTGTGGTACCCCATAAGTTACAACACGTTCGTCTGATCGAGCTATCACTTCGCGTGTCGTTTTATAATTAATTCTATTTATTTCAGTTATTTGTTTCCAGTTAGTTAGGTACGATCTTATTAAGTCCAAAATATTACCACGAATTCCATACGTCTCCAATTTATTGCCTAAGATGTACTATTTTAAAGAAGAAAGTTCTACGGGACCTATATTGTTTATGATTCAGCACTTTTTAACCGACTTCCAAAAAAGGAGGAGGTTCTCAATTCATTTGTATTTTTATTTTTATTTTCATATTTGTTACCTCAGATCTCTTGACTGGGTGAACCGATTTTGAAAATTCTATTTTGTTTGAAGGTTAATGCTTGTCGTTTGGTCCCATTTCAAATTTCATCAAATTCGGTCAAGCCGTTTTTGTGTTACACTCTAATAACTGAAAAATATGTATACCTATCTTGATGATATAGTCGTTGAGAATGAATGACAATCGATCCCGTAAGCAGCAAGGGTCACTAAAAATATAGAAAATTTTTTTTTAACAAAAAATGGAACCGATTTCAACACCTTAAGTGTGAAATGCGCACAATATTGTGATAATAGGTACTTTTGAACCACCGGGACACCGACTTCAACAAGTTATTTCACACATTTGGGTGTTGAAGTCGGTTCCATTTTTTGTAAAAAAAAAAAAAATTGTTTTTTTATAGTAGTAAGAACCAAGAACTGATACTCGGTAAATTTATCAGCGTGTACTTAAGTAATAAAGTACCTATTTCACCACTTGATGCTGAATTTAATAATTTTAACTCTTATTATTTATTCGTAGAATATTAAACAATAACTGTTGAAGGTTACAATTTGTAACTAGAGCCCAATTGAACGAGAGACTGAATCTCATGAATTTTAAAAGCGTCATTGGAAACCCCAACCTATTCGTTCAAATATAACTTTCAATTATTTTCCAGATAATAGGACGAAAAGACGGTAACGAATATTCAAAATATTTGTTGAGCTTTTCTGATATGCTTTTATCGCAATGATACTAAGATGTATGTATGCCTAGAGGATGATATGTGTGTGAAAGGTAAGTATTAAATGACCGCTGATAGAACAGAGTAAAAAATGATACAAGTTTGGGATAAGGGCACGATGAGGATAAAAAAGAATTGAAAAAACTTTTGCAGGAACTACTTTTACAAATGTTATAATAATATATGATCACTATGATCAGCTAAGTTAAGCAACATCCTCCGCAGGCATGAGTTGGATGGGTGACCGCTATTAACATTACTTCTGAGCGACACTGTGCTTCGGGGGAAACGCTAAGCCATCAGACCTGATTATTGTCTTACGATAGCATGCAGTCGATAAAGTATGGTAGTGGGGCATTTAGCGAATGCCCGAATGGATAGCTACAATCCTCAAGTTGAAAATCTGTAGCCAAGCACCTAACGGTGTGTTTCGGTAGTTGTCTTTCATAGCAGTAATTATGAACGATATAATCAACCACATCATCACTTATCATCAGGTGAGATAGAAGTACAGGGTAGTTTGTCGAATAAAAAAAAATCTTGCGCTAAAGATCATTTATGTGATAGCGCTAAGGATTATCAAGTAAACAGTAAGTCAGGATGAGAAGCAGAATATCGACTTACCTTAAATAAGCGCAAAATGTTAATTAAAATCACACACACATGGTCATTATGCTCATAATAGATAGAGTAACTTTGATCACACATATCCTCTAACTTGATCTTCCTGTACAACTTCCCACTCAAAAACTAGTTTCATTCATTAGGAACCCCTCGAATCAAGGAACCCTATTAGTGCTGGTAACAATCGTGACGGCCATCAACCATTGTTTATATTGTGAACATCCTAATTACCTCGAGTGGATGCTGCTAGGGCAGCTGCGCCGCAAATAAGTTAAACTATAATTAAGCCGCAGAATAATTGATGGTGACAGTACAGAAGGTTTTGCCGTTTTAGTGATCCCTCCTTACGAGCTTAATTTGTTACGGTACCATTGTTATAAATACATACTAAAATTTAAATTTGTGTCAGAATGCCAATTTTTTCTGAATTTATGAAAAATGAAATTTAAGATTTTTTTTAAAAATGTTCATAAAAGTACTCAAACCCTGCACTACCTTGGCATAATATTTTATTTGCACTGATCCATAGCGTCTAGCAATGATAGAAGTTTCACCTAATATTCTATCAATGCAAGTAGCTTGAGCGTCTTATCCGACTATTAGCAGCATTACACTTGAGAAATTCTACAATGTCTGTTATGATTTTAATGTATTGGTGTAAATTGTGCTGGTGATCTTTTAAATAAATAAATAAAAGCTATGACGACTCATACATACAGCTTTTGATATAATTGTGGAAACCATAGTGCACAGCTTAAAAGTAATAACATATAAAATATGCTTTCTATTTGAAATAAGTTATTCTCAGCGACTGAGTCATAATAAAATCCACTACAACAAACATCTGTTATCATTATTCGAGCATTGAAACAACAATACTAATTTGTACTCAGTCTATATCAATTCAGTTACACGCAATATCAAATTTCATAATAAATGGGTATTCAGTAGATACATCTGACTTCGACAAGATACTAATAGAGGCCATAATCAATATCAGTAGCAAATATAGATGTGTACGAAAATAAATAACAAGATTAAGACAGCTTGCATTATCTGTTACAAACGACTGAATTCTTACGTCTACAATGTCCAATACACATATATAAATAGATAAACAGTGCAAGTATGCGATATGCATAACCGTCATCGGCAAAACCTTATCTGATAGAGAAGTATAAGTAGAAAAGAACATAAGTATAAATTCCCCAATCATATCCTTGTTGATATTTTATAAAACCTCTCCTTTAGGCGAACAACATAACAAAATAAAGTTCAGAGATTATACGAAGTAAAACAATTAGCATATAAAATCTTCTAAATATACTTTAAAAAATCTAGACCTTTCCACGCTTCAATTTACACTGATTTAATTAAAGAGAAAGATTTTAAACCCAATGACAACGCTTACGCAAAATGCACCTGAAGCACCTGAGTAGTTGGAGTTTAAAATATAAACTACCACTTAAAATAATAATATACACATTAAAGGATTGTATAATTATATGATATATATACATATATATACGATTAAAATATAAACCACCAGTTAAAATAATTATATACACATTAAAGGATTGCATAATGTGCCATAAGAAGTACAAGAGTTCTAAGCACAATAATTGTGTCTTTGGATACTTTGACAAAAAACGATTTATTAGAGTTAATGAACCTTCAAGTGGTAATTTCACAGTTTGGCGAACGCTGAATTAGGTACTGGTAAGAAGCGATATAAATAAACGGATACAACTGTGTGCGTGCATCAGCGTCAGCTGCTAGAAGATGTAATACTGCCAGTAAACTATAATTAAGGGGAACTCCCGACAAACTCTGTTTAGATAAATTAGTGACCCTTTTCTCAAATGTCAGCGGAGGCCATTAAGCCGCGGCCTTGAAAAGGGTTTCACTGACCGCTGGAATGAATGCGCCCATGTGTGGAGTTCTTTGGAATGTGGCTAATATAAAAAGTTATTTTTCCTGGGTTTTCCCCAAAAATGTTACAAGTTTAAATGTTTTCAGTAAAAGTTTTACTAACTACATAGTTTACACAGGATGTTATTTAGGAAAATGGTAAATTACGGTAAGTACCTATGTTTAAAGTACTGATAAGATTAGATAAGACACATTAACAAATTTTCACGAGCAGTATTTTTGTATTAAAATTTTAATTAGTGTTATCACTACGCTAGTATTGAATCCCTCCGTGTGTTCCTGTGGCAGACGTGAAGAGCGACGAAAGGAAAAATACTAGGATGGGCAGCAATGGGCTAGAACTTCAATCTTATACTGTAATCCCCAAGATAATTGCCAAGCTTGGGAATTATGACAAAGCCCCACAATGTTTGTTGTTTTTTTTCCACAGTGGAAGTTCCAGTTGATGTGATGATGATGATAACGTTAAAAATTTGTATGCGTACAATTTCTAAGCCGTAGGCGCAGCTCCCGGCATTAGAAAATAGGATTTCTTCTGTATCTTAAGAATCGACCACGAGAGATAATAATCCTAGTGAGCCGCATGCCACAGCTTACGTCAACGTGAGTGGGGTGTTGCTGGCTCCTTCCAATTTTCTAGGCTCTTAAGGAAGAAGGTATACTATAAACAAGAGCATTTTTTATGGGATTGTAACGTAACACGCCAGAGGACCACCTGATTCTAAGCGGTAACCTCTGCCTATATCAGATGCATTACGTCACAATAGAAACTGCGTTGCACATCATTGGCCACATCTGGCCTTTTGCAGTAAATCTCGTTCATTAGAGATAATCATGACCTAGCTTTTATCCAGTAAATCTAGTTTGTTAGACGTTTCAAGATCTGACCTTTTTCCAATACGTCTAGTTTGTTGATGTATATACAAATGACCTGGATCTTTTTTCGGTACTTCTGGTTTGAACCCCTACTACCCCTACGGTACTTTTGACCTAGTTTTTTTGTCTGAACTTCTCAAACCTCATGATACGGTAACCGAGACGTTAATATTCCAAATATTTCATCCACAGTCCCTTTTTCGACAATCTTTCCTACATGTCCAAACCGTCTCACCATTATTTTCTTATCTAACGTCACTGTACGTCCAGTTCAAAACAACCGAAAGAAGATGGCTTTTTGGTCAATGACTCAAAAAAAAAACAATAACGTTAACATTGTCACTTATTCAAAATTTATTTATCCCACAGGAGCCGTCAATTTGTTTGAAATAACATTGATCTCTAGAGTGGCTCGCAGTCCCACAAGTCGTTTAACTTTTATTGCTTCGCGTCATCAAAGCGATGGGACCGGCTGGCCAATCCTCTTAGGACTACTTCCCAGGCTATGGCAGATATTATTATTATCCAATCTGTTTACGATTTTATCGAGAGATTTTATTTATGGCGTTTTATTATTGCTTGAACAATGTAGTGATTACTACGTGGGAACGACATTTTCTTATAACATACATATAGAAAACATGTTGTTTTTTTTATTATTCAAATACGGATGACTCTCCGTTAAGTATTTACGCCGTATTAAGGGTTTATTTCGTTTTTTAGACGTAACTTTGGTTTTTTTATAAACCCTTAATATGGCGTAAATACTTAACGGAGGGTCATCCGTATGGGAATAATAAAAAAACAACATGTTTTCTATAACGTATACACATTATATTTTTCAAATAGGTATTTGTTTTTATTATACGAAGGAAATACTCAAATTCACGCATGTTCCGCCCATTTTAGTCAGAACCGCGATGCTTTGTCCCTAAACGCTTTAGTAATTCTTCGGCCGTCGGACGGGGACGGATGATGCTGGACCTTACTTACGCACACATACGCGGCGCGCCTAAACAGCACGGTGCGCCCTTAAGTAACTCAGGAGTTCCTGCGCGGTTCTCACAATAAATGTTGAAGCAAAGTACTTTGTGCATTTCTTTGGAATTTCGATTTTAAACTTTTTGCCAAAGTTCCCCTTGATTGGCGGTAGCACGAAAATATTGTGCACTTCCATTGCGCATTTTTCGAAATATATCCGGCAAAATGCAGATAGTTAAAAAAACTGATTGTGGCGATTATTCCAGCTTTTAGCTTTATCTTAGGAAGCTTACAACACTCAGGGTGCCGAGCTACCCGTGGGGTGCCAGGCTGCCCGTGGGGCGCCGGTCAGCTATTGGAAACTGATACCTTACACTGCAATTTATTTCGATGTCGATTAAATCTAAATTGCGCCCCAAGCTAAGTAATTAAAATTGATGTTTTCATTGTTTTAAAATCCTGATACAACAGATATAAAATTGGTAGCAATACAATTTATTTTATATGAGAAATAAAACACACGGTCTCTCGAACTTTCCAATGGATTCACCCTGTTGGTGCTTACAGATGCGTTAGGACGAGTTGAACCATTGCAAAACAGAAATCTAGTTTTCTGATAAAAGGACCGACCGTTGTCCAATTTGAAATGTCACGTTTTTTGCTCGATGACAGACTCGTGGAAAGTAATCTGGCATTGCTACTTGTTAAGGTTTTTCACAAAAGACCACAGCTCAGGCGTGGATTTATATTATATAAAGTTACAAATTAAGGTCTGGATAATGAGTACTGAATTAACTCGCTGTCGGTCTACTAGAGTTTGTCTGTTACATCTGATTGATCAGCACAGGTTCCCAAACTTTTTCATTTTACCGTACACTAACAGGTTTAGTTTTTTGTGTCGCGCCCTAGTTATTTGTAATAGGATACAATTATATAAGGTGGATAGGCATAAAACTCAATAATCAATATATTCTGTGTGTTACATTATATAAATATATATAATAGTACACAAGAATATATAGATTATTTAAGGACAATAGGAAATAAAATAAAATTATATAGAAAAGAGAGAAATAAAAGCCAATGTGATGTGTGAGCATGGTGATTATGGCGACATTTTTTTCAATCCGTGTGATAAGGTTTGACAAAGATTTTGTCTTTTCTTGCCTCATTTTGATCTTTGACCAATATTTCATCTAATTTTTAAAGTTACAGCTGAATATCTGGCTTCAGCTAAATAATATAAAAGGAAGAATATTCAGAGATTAAAGCTTTTGAATTAAAAGCTAGATATTAATTTTGGAACTACATCTAGAGATAAAATCTTCACACGTGAATCGTGTTTTACTGTTATCGTAAGAAAATTTTATGGGATCTCTTCTTCTTACAAAGTGATTTCTTGTGCATAGAAAAGATCTTGGATCCATGCAAATTTTTTGACATGATCTTCTTCAAAGTACTTTAAGACCATTCAGTAAGCTTCGAGAGGTTTTCCTTAAAACGGGACATCAAGGTACTGCGACGCATACTTTGGGAACCGCTGGGTTATCAGCATATTACATAAGTGATGATGTTGTCAAGGTAGGTAACCAGGACTAACCTTGATATAAAAAATAATATGGTGAAGATTGAAATTATGGTACTATCAAAGTTGTATATTAATACATTAATAATTAGTATCTTTCAATTAAGTATATTAGTTGAGAATTAGGTAATTACTTTTTAAAGTTTTATCATATTCATTTCCATGTAGATTTATCGTAAAGTTATCGAATTTACTTGCAACCATTTTTGACAACCCGATAAGTGTTCGCTTCAGGATGGCTTTCTTACTGGTTGAGGCTTGTATAATGCTTTCCCAAAAATTAAAGAAAGTTTAACCACACATTCGATTAATTAATATTAAAGGTTACGTTTACAAAATAATAATAATTTCATTTATTTTGAAAGTTAATTTTAGGATGGAAAGTTTGAATCCAACATGATTTATAAACTTAAATTACTAAATACTAACATTAAATTCCCCACTATACTTCTACAACATTATACAAAAGCCATCGTGCATACTTTTTCTGCGTCCCGTTAAGGGTCACAGGCCGTTGGCTGTTTAAGGCTCCAAAAATATATCTGTCTTATGTAATACCAAAATATATATAAATGTAATACCATAGATATATAATGAATAGATTCAGGCGTTACTTTGCGGAAATCCATATTTAATAATAACAAATATTTGTAAAATATTTAAAAAAAAACATCAAATTAATATTCTAATGAAACACTTAAAAATATATGACCCCTTACACACTGTCATGACCGGAAATAAAGATGGTTTATATAGTTAAATATGCCAAGAAACTTAAGACGTTGTCCTATTGCTGCTATTAACATGTATTTTTATAGAAGCTTACACAAGGATTACACACTGAGTAGCCACTTTGTACCACCGATCATGAACAACCAACGACCAATTTGCTATAAAGTTCAAAGGTTTTATTGATTTGATCACTAGCGAAGCCATTAAAGTCCTTTAGCGATGAAATCAGCACGTTACCTGATATTTTTTCATACTTTATTACAAAGGACTAAGGTTGCTATTAGAAATTAACACGTAAAGTCATAAATTCTGAAAATAAACGTCAACAAACTAATACAAGTTAGCATTTATTACACTGTAACGCCAATTTATTGCTTCAAGGTATAAAGTACGAGGTGGAAATTAGACGGAGTAATCTTGACTAGCTGCAAGTTTGCTTCGTAATCCTTCATATTGCCGCGAGCTGTATCCAGTGAGTTGTATCGTATTAATTACGTGCAGTAGATAATATTGCACGTTTTGTGCAGTGAACTATATTCACTCATAAGAGTAAGTTTGCTTTATTCAGGAATTTTATATGTAAATATATTTAAAAATAACATAGCTTAGCATATAACTAACGAGTATAATGCAGCACCGTGGTTATCAGCTACGACATGCATGACACACAATTATAATTTAAAGTTTCGTTACTGAGTAGTTTGTATATCAAAAACAGTTTATCAACTCATCAATGATAATTAAGAGATATTATATTCATAAACACACATAAATGTTTGAATTTCCAATATTGTACTTTTTACTCATAAGAAACTCATTTATTGATTAAAATATTCTTTGCCCGAGAGTCCTGTGTATACTGTTGTTTATTACAAGTTGAGGTTCGTCGTCTGTAGAAAAAACGGAATTAATGCGCAAAGATTTAATGTCAATGATTTTTTAAGTTCTCTGTCTCCACAAGACTGCATTGCTCGTCTTCATAATGCTTTTGGGAGAAAAACACTCGATTAGAGCACCGTAAGACGTTGGTGCGCAGAATTTGATCGCGGCCGTGTTTGGCATTCATGAAGGTTACTAAATTGGGATGTCTGAGGAAAATGTGGCAACTGTCACACAACTAATTGAAGAAAACCGGATTATCAGTAATGAAGGCATTCGAGGACATTTAAGGATTGGTATGAGCCAAATTCAAAAAAATCTTCTATCACTATTTTATCTGTGTTAATAATAACAGACATTCATTCATAAATTTTGCCAAATTTGCACTTGAATCATTAGGTCCAAGTTTGGCGCTTGTGAAAATTTTTAAAACTTTGATGCCGCTGGATTCCTCATGATTTTACCTCAGAAGTGTTGTATAAGTATATTCAAAGACGTTAAAATCACGCGTATGACATTATGACTTGAATCTTGGAAACTTTCCTGCCATATAAATGCCAAGAAAAACAAGAGTTTTCAGCATGTGTGTTCAAAGACGACAGCGAACCAACAAAATTGAGGCAAACGAGAAGCGGTGGCAAGAAAATAAAGCGCGAGTCTTGTCTGCATGATCCTAATTGAAGAACAAAAGACAGCTTATTGTCCAGTAAACTACGAGTACCATTTGTTAGCCCAGTATCTAAAAGTTAGGGAAAACCAATCAAGAAGACGCATGCTCTGGCAGCATGATAATGAGATAGATAATGCTTTGGCAAAAAAAAAAAACAACAAGACAAGGTAAGTTTTGGCTTCTGAAAAAGCTCGTGACCCATCCCACATATAATCCAGACCCGGTGCCTTGCGATTTCTAAAGGAATTTCCAAATATCAAAGATTTGATCATGATAGTTTTCAACCAGCATGTGAAAAATATGCCCTCATATCAATGGTCCATATGTTTGGCATGACAAAATTTGAAAATGTAATGGAAACATGTGAATTCTTAAATGAATGATTGACGTAAAAGTTTAATTTTTTTCACGCTCATTAATTTTTTTTACAAGAAAATCCAATTACGTAGTAATAAATAATTTTCCTAAATTAATTGAACGACGGCAAAACTCAAACATGCATTTTGATTTGACCCTCTGTTTGCACTAAAATTTTCTCCATGTTCAAAAGTACCATTGATCAGTTCCATTGATAATATTACGGACATAACTTTAAGTCATTAGTACCATTAATGGTTCAGCCACTCAGAATCTCAGTACCATTGTCAGTACCATCGACACTATATTTTTACGTCACCAGTACCACTAATTACACGTGGGGTGCCGGGTTAGTATTACACCTCCCAATTTCTTCCCGTGTGGGTGTCGTAAAAGTTGACTAAGGGAAAACTAGAAGGTGGGCAGCAGCCCATCTTAAGAACTATGCCATCTTAAGTACTGCGATCCCCAAGCCACCTGCCAAGCGTGGAGATAATGGCGAATACCCCCTACATAGGGGAGGCTGTGTTTAGCAGTGGACGATCCCGCTGATACAGTAGTACCACTAATGGTTCAGTGACTCAGAATCGTAGTACCATTGATCAGTACCATGGGCACTATTTTATGTCTCTAGTAACATTAATGTCAGTAGTGCCATTGGTCAATCAGTACCATTGATGGGAGTGATTGAACTCTACGTCGCCAGTTCCACTCGTGGTACCAAGAAAATTCACTGGTGCAAGTGCGAGCAGTTATCTAATTATTTGGATATTTGTCCTAAAATACAATTGAGAATTCGAAAAACAAAAATTAAGGATATTTGTTTGTTTAAAGCTGTTATACCGTTTTGTATTATGTATGTGCCTTCTCATGAGAATTGGTAACTTTTCGTTCCGAGCAATAGTGTAGCAAAATATAAATTAAAATCGTTATCGATACCTACCTTAATTCTACCCCTAGAGTGAAGCTGTTGCAATAGCTTTTGTTAACTAAAAATTCACATATTGGTGAGATTGCTTCGGTCTTATGGCAACCGTCCTGGCTTTGATTAAAGAGACATAATGACTATCAAAATAATAATAACAAAAGTACTATTTTTAAAATATTTTAAGAAAACATTAACTATAAATATATTTAATATGAAAGAATTCTCGATCGTGCGCTCGCAGACTCAAGACCTCCTGAGGATGCTTCGTGTAGAAGCGAAAAGCGTCGAAAATTCTTCCAGTTTGGCTGATTGCCGTTTGTGACGCAATGTTGGATTAACAGGAAAATAAGAAGGAATTGTCACTAGATATATTTTTATATTTTTTAAGTGTTATATTAAATATTAATTTAATGTTTTCATAAAATATTTAAAAATATTTGTCATTATTAATTAATATGGATTGTAAAAAAGTAGTGCCAAAGTAACGCCTGAATCTATTCATTAGCATTAAACGATGTGGTGGTTAATCTAAAATGTGTTGCAGAGTTAATTGGTAAAAGTAAGGGCCAAGCAAAGACCTTGAGGCATTGATTCTGTGGGCGAGCGCAGGATGCTTTAGATCAGATTTTTAATAGCATGCATTATTCATTTATTGGAATAGCTGCGCCTTGCGGTTTCATCAGTGTAGACTTTGATTAAAGTGATGACTATTTTTAAAAGTTTATGAGTGAGTGTTTGAGGATTTGAGTGTATGTTTGTATTTTTTCTGTAAATCATTGGATAAAACTTGGAATTATAAATAGTTTAGGTCCTAAGTTGCATTGACCGTGGTCACGAGTAGACTCAACAGCTCGTGACCACGGTCAATGCAACTTGATCGAACCACGAGGTTAGTCAAAATATTATTTTGATGTTATTTCGTGTGTGGATAGAACCCGTCAGTAATTTAGAAACATGAGCATATTATTAATCGTGTAGACGCTGACTTATAAAAAAAACTCAAATTTTAAAACAAAAAGATGCTTCTAATTCACGCTTTTAAAAGATTTAATAATGAGCGGCCTCGAAGCTTGTAACAGTGGTTAATCGATTTTAGTTATATTCATACCAATTACAAATACTCGTACAAAAGTGTATTTGTTGGTTTGTTGAAAGAACAAATTCTTTTTTCACGCTTTGATGAAGCAAAGGGTAGACCTGATTTTTGTTTCAGATATGGTTTGAAGTCTGAACAGTAACTTAGGCTTCTTTTTATATTGAGCAAATCTCATATTCGATCACAAACACCCGATTTTGTTACAAAAAAAGGATCACGTGGTCAATCTTATCATTGGTGACATGCATCGAAAGCATTGCCATACAAGTCCACATTTGCTGCTTTCGATTTTAAGACATACATTTTGGATTCTATCCGTCCGCAGTCTGATTCGTTCGCGATTGCATGCCTGCAATGTATGTTCCCGTACTAGACCGAAACCATGTAGGTACTGCACTGATCATGGCAAGCTTATAATTATAATATTAAGCTGATAATTTATTCAGTTCCTGAAGGATAGCATAACTATGGAAAAATCTAGATTGGTATATAATTTTGCACTCATTAAATTAAAAACATTTAAGTCATTTAAAAGAAAATCTATTGTCACTTATGTTCTTCTGTGATAGAATGTTCAAGATACAGATCGCAAACAGGTCAGGAAAAATATGGAGACGTTGTCATGTACCTTGATTATGCATATCATAAACAAAAAGTCAGATTTTCAATCTGTTCAGGTGTTAAAGTGAATTTAAAATGTCAATTTTCGATATTTCGAAGCTGTAGTAAGCGCCATGATCGCAAGAACGAATGCGGGTGGGTAAAAAACTAATAATTGAGAGCAGATATATCTGTCTACGTTCGTTCATTGTCTTTTGCTATGCGAACTATTGAAACTCGATGGGTACTGTATTGTGCCAGCTCGCAATAATATCTCGCAATTCCAAACCTATCAGCGCTTGGTCGATACGACGCGTTCAAAATGCTGGCACCTATTTGGCTCAACGAATGAGCACTGCAATTCAATGAGGCAATGCTGTCAGCATGCTAGGCACACTGCCAACTGGTAGTGAGCTGGAGCATTTGGACTGCCTGTGAGACTGCAATGACTTATAGGTTGTCTAAATGCTTTTATTGTAGTAGCTGTAGTGTTGTATATAGTTCGTAGTATTTTAAAAGTTATTACACTTCTACATATATATATATATATATATATTCTTTTATTTTATGCCTGATAGGTTAGCCCTTGACCAATATCTCACCTGATGGTAAGTGATGATGTGGTCGAAGATGTTGTTCAGGCAAACCTAGAATTACTGGCTCTCAAGGACAGCTGCCGGAACACACCGTTAGGTGCTTGGCGACAGATTTTAATTGAGACAACAGATTACTTGAGAGTGGTAGCTAGCCAGGCGGGCATTCGCAAAGTGCCCTACCACCATGCTATAACGACTGCTATCCTAAGGAAACAACCGGGACCGACGGCTTAACGTGTCCTCCGAAGCACGGAAGCGCTCAGTAGTAATTTGGCTAGCGGTCACCCATCCAACTTATGACTGCGGCGGACTTTGCTTGCTTAACTGTGCTGATCGGTTAAGAACAGCCAAGCAAACTTGGCTACGAGCGCTTCAATATAATTTATGTTTACTTTTCCGTTATGGCCTTGAGTTGAAAATTCGTGAAATCAAACATAGAATAAAAAATTAAAACTAAAATAGCTGGTTTTTTGTTTTAAGGCTGACTTTTGAATTGAAACTTGTATCGTTATAAAAAGTTACTTTGAAAGATATTCATATATAACCAAAAATGGAGGCCCCAGTTAGTCGTCATAAACGGCACTAAAATAGACTTAGCTAGGTAAACCAAATGGAGCAGTAGCACCTACTCATGAAACAAACATCCTGAACAGTAAACGATAAAACCAAACAGACTGTAATTAAAAAAAACAACTACTCAGCAACAAGCACGCGTGAACAAACAATCAACAGACTACTCGACTCGCCCATTATTTGTTCGCAACAGATTCCCAAATTATTTACCAACCGGGAAATTCAGTGAGTGCTCCTTTTTTGTTAATCAAATATGTTGTGACTGGCAGAGGTCGTGGACGTGTGCTTCGAGCGAAACACGCAAATAGTTTATACGCCTGGAGCAAAATCTGTCCCACTATTTATCTTTTCTTTCACTTGTCCTCTAGCAAAAATGAAAATTTATTGTCTGTGCAGTCGGAACGTCTCGGCTGACCGCTAATGAAATGTTATATAGCAGAAACGAGCTCAGAGGGACGTGATATATTTTTACGCGGTACGACAAACTCAGTGGCCCCGCTTATACCACAGAAAATATATTTTATTGTTTCCGCTTACTGAGTTGTGTATTTTGCATGTGGTTCGAGTGTTTTATTTAGGTAAACCTATTTGTCTTTTCGTGGCGTGGGCTCTTGTGCATGTAAAATGACGAATACGCCGTTATATAAAACAATAGTATATTATTGCAAAGGCAACGAAATAGGTATTTTCTCAAACATGCTTGGAAATGTGAGCATTATTTTGACAACCTTCTTCGAGATAAATCGAAATTGCTGTACTGGCCAAATACATGCGCGCAGCGGCCGGCAAAAAAATGTATAAAAATCTATATCTGTCGTGTCTAGCGGCCAAATAAATTGCATAGTAAACTCATATCTGTCATGTAATTTAAAAATGGAACGATCTTTTACTTCGAAGCATGGCAACCAAGGAGGTAACTTATCAAAGGTTTTATTTAAATTTCGATCAGCCTTGCAAATAGAACGCTGTTTACTGAAAAAAAAAACAAATGAACACTTAAACGCGGGCAATTTTATTGTTGTTTGTTGATAGTCATTGATTTTTAAAAGTAATTGTTTCGACAAAACGAGTTCAAGTGAAGACAATGAGTGTGATGAACTTAATTCAACGCCACCTGAAATTCTTCACCTCTTTTTTCACCTCTTTAGAATTATCCCAAACCAACATAATCCCCGAAAAGTCCACTTTAAGATTAATAAATTGTACATTTAACAACTGTATCTTCAAATAAAAAATTCTGCCTAGGTACTACTTTGTTTTAATTTCCGCGCATTATTTTACAAAAGCACTATGAAAGCCTTGGCCACAACTAGGCATTGATGGACTTTCGTATGTGTGCCTCGGCTTCACCTCGGCCCACATTTACACGTTCGTCCATCAATGCCTCCTTTGCTGGCCGCTGCAGTAATATACTATAAATGGAGGTCAAATATGAGACTTAAGGATACGAGACAGGCATTAACCATTTCCACTGAGCCATATATAGTGTTTTTCTCAAAATAGAAATAAAAATATAATCACATTTACCTTTCTCTAAATACACAACACTTGGGGCTTTAAGTAAAAATTTATTTGTATTCACCATTCAACATTTTCATATATTTTTATGTAGGTATTTTTTTCAATTTAGCTGAAACCATGTTTAACTTCGCAAATGTTAATACGAAACTTTGCGTGTTCTATATTACTTAAAAGTAATGACAATATTTTCGTGCTTGTTTGAGAACAATATTTGTAGTTAAATTTAATAAAATAAATCTTGATGGTGTTAGCTAGTAAACTGAAGAGACTGAGCTGGAGAATCTGAGCAGAAAAATGTTTTTATTTATGAGCTTTTAAACCGGTTATATACAGGAGAGTTATGTACGCGAAATTAAAAACAATAAAGCTGTTCCAAGTTTCTTAATGTCTAAAACATTATTTTATAAGTATATTCAAACACTTGAAGATATAAGGTACTCTCTTCCATTATAATTTTTAAGTACATCCAACTTTTTTCAAATAACCGTAATTTTTTAAAGGTCCAAGGTGAGAAAATCTTATCTTTACCGGCTCATTATCGCTCCAATATTTATGGGTCTCGGTAATTCGTCACTCTAAACTTTGTTGAGTTTTCACATCGTTCACGGCCTTACCCGGCGCGGAACCGATCCAAAAACTCATTACTCCCTAAAGTTTGAAAGAGTCACAGTAACAAAATGAACATGAAAGCTTCTGGAATTTACTCACTCACACACTCACAAATGTTCACACGTCAACGTTGTATTTGATCGACTATGTCAGCGATGCAAACTCAAAGTAAGCTATTACAAGCATTAATGGCTCAGTAGCAATAGCTACGAAATATTGGGAAAGGGTCCAGGTCTCGAATCCCGTTACCGCTAGGTGTAGGACTTTTTTACGAATGCTCGCGTGGCTAGTACCTATCTAAAATATGACATATATAGCTTATGATACTTTGCACTTACGTTGAGATCTTAGTTTCTGGTTTTCCAGTTCTCCGCAAAATTATTTATTTACAGAATTATTTGGAAAGTCGTTTTGATATGGAATAATTGAATTTCTATAATAACTTAAATAAATAATAGATTCACTATGTATATGATCATAAATATTTATAAAAATTTTAGTAAAACTCAAAATCATTATTTAGAATAATATTTTAAAAAAAATTGTGACTATCCCGCCAAAGCCGATGTGATGTCAACGCAACGTAGCCTGACCGGAACAATTTTCAAGTATTCCAGCAAATGCTCGACTACATCGCAAGATATAACAACTTCATAGGGTATGGAAGAAACATGGCGTGCCATAAGCACACCAGGGACCAAGTCTGCATACGGGCGCCAGACCCGCCCATACAATACCGCAACCTACGGCCGCATCAACCCTAAAAAAACCGACCATACCTCGCGTTCCATTAGCTTTACCGCAGTGGCCCAGCCACGGTTACCCTTCCCGCCACGACAAGATGAGACACGAACCTTATCTTACCTTTATCTTTGTGGTGTCAGTACAGTATGTTTTGTCTAATATCACAAATACACGACACAAGAACATACTAACAACACGCGAAACGCAAGACCTCAAAGTTTTTTGCCCGGCCGCCTACTTGACTGCAGTTCACGTCTCACGTCGACGTGAATAGTAGCATGCTGCCCTTTAGGCACATTTTATCCTCTTCCATAATTAGGACATATTTTGCATGGTGGAAGGGTATTTTGCGAATGCCCGCTTGGCTAGCTACCACCCTCAAGTAGAAAATCTATCTCCAATCACCTAACGGTGTACTCCGGCAGCATTCCTTGAGAGCCAGTGAAATTACAGGCACATGAGACTTAACAGCTATGTCTCAAGGTTACGGGCGCAGTGCAAGTCGTGACTTGTGACGAAATGCATCTGTTATAGGCAGAGGTTAGGCCGCTTAACATCAGGTTGGGCCTTGAACTTGTTCCGTGACAATAACATAAAAAAACATAGCAGAGTCTAATTTTGAAGACGTACTGGATAGTATATGACCGAATATATATGACATAATGACAGTATTTTATAAAGATAGAGAAAACTACTCATGTTGTATTATTTTGCCCTATATAGCCTTACAGAATATACTCACGTGTTTGAAAATATCCAAGATTACCTACTGTTAAATTATGTATATATAAGGTGTAAAAGTTGTTGAAATCATTAAAATTTATACACGTTATATAACTTTACCTAATGAAAATATCCCGAAACTTTTTTCAAGCAGATATAAAACGGGAAAAATTGAGATGTAACATTTATTGGTAGATTAGGTGTTTGTACTTTGTTGATATAACTTTCTTTTATAAGAAAAAATTAGTAAACTTAGCAGCTTCATATTTTCTTTTGGTAATTGGTACATTTCATCACAAGAAGTTATAGATAATTTGTAACAACCCCCCTTTATTTATTCTTTTTTTATTTTTTGTTTACTGAAACGATGATTGCTTGTTATCCTATTTTTATCCCTACCGTCGAACCTACCCTACTGTCGAACCTACAGACTCAACCACCTAAGTTAGATGAATACATTAACCTAATATTGAGTGTTAGACTGAAAGTAAATTTGGCCAAGGTGTGAACGTCTAGTCTAGTGGTAGAACCATACATTATGAACCATTGTAGTAACCTAAATTCTTTCCGGGAGTGCTAAGACAAGCTAGATACCTATAAGTTCAGAACTATGTATACCTACATCCTAGTACATAAATAAATATAGCAGAATAAGAAGTTTCCTAATAATATTCTAACTCTCCTAACAGCTGAGTTACTAACAATTGAACTCTGCATTCACATACCAGTTATTAATGATTATATACTTATACATTCCTAAATTTGTCAGTGGTTGTACTATTCAGCTATTATAAAATGTTTTTATGTATCTAGTGTTTCCAGTTCATCATTACATAAAATAATTAAACCCTCTTAGGGTTTAATTATTTTATGTAATAATTACATTGTCTAAAAGCTCTCTAAATCGGGGAAATTGAGAGAATTTGTTTATGCTCCTAATTATGAATAATTAAATAACTGATATTTATAAAATAAAGTAATTCAGTTATATATCTGGAGTATTAATAGTGATGAGTAATTATATAGATTAAGTAATTTTAGAACCGGATGTAATTAGTTCCCACAGATATTGTATGTACTACAACTGTGCATGATAGAAGTTTTCTCTGAAGTCTCTAAAAGAATATTTTTGCCGTTACAAAATATATAATATATTTTTAGAACTAAATGTAAATAGTTTCCATAGATTCTGTAAGTAATACAACTTTTGCATCTGCAAGATAAAAGTTTTTCTCTTAAGTGTAAAAATTAATAATATTCTATGTTAAATATTCTATGGATTATTTACATTGTAGGGGATGAAGCTAGAATGAACCCCATGGGGTTACGACCATCTGGGTGCCCGGGTTGAAGGCCTTTTAAGAATTCAACGTTCTCCGTTCATCATTTTAGCTTAAACCCCTCCTTTATTTAGTGTCGGTGGAGTTTGGAACACAATGCTAGAGTTTTGCTTAATTTTAAGCTTAGTTTTAAGAAATTGTTTTATAATTTTATTTTATTTTCTCTCTTACTTTTATTTTGTGTGATAAATCTTTTCTGTTTGTTTGTTTTATTTAACTTCCCAATTATATTAGGTATGTTTATATTTGGCCTACTCTGATGTAATAATCAGATAGATCTATGTCTTCTGGATTTTTAAAGAGCTGTTGTTGTATAGTAATTATGTGTCGCGGTATATTGGTGATAATATCAACCAGTGACCATGGATTGCTCTAACCGTAATTTTTGGCTACGAACCATCCAAGAAGCGTATGTCTTCAGCCAATGACTAATGTTATCAACAACTTAAATATTGTAGTTTGCAAGATGAAGTAGATGCAAATTATCCTTCAGACAATATCTCTGATCTGAATACTACAACCAGGTAGATTATTTCAGTATTTAGAGTTTTTTTTTATATTCATTTAATTCAGATTATTTTTATCTTATTAAAGTATGTCCTTAGACAATCTACTCTGAATATATAGTTGTTTTGTAGAATTTATATTGTATATATTTGTTTCTTTATTTATAATTTCTTCCTTTAGTTGTTATTTAAAATAATTTTGGTATATCAGTATGATATAACAGGAATGTCCTTTAGACATCTGCTCTGAACTGATTAGTTTTGTAAATACTGCTTTATTTGTATATTTTACAAATTATTTCCATTAAATGTATTAAATTCTCAGACTTAGTATTAAAATCCCTAAAGCATTACCTATAGATGTCCTACATAACCTCCTATTCCTATTGTCCCTTATAACATCCTGTCTTTCCATAATAGTTACTCATAGGAGCACCATGGTACACTACGTTGTCCATAATTCTCCCATGTAGACCCCGATAACAATGAACATTAAAGCATTAGTTCTGCTTTAACTTCATATTGTAGAAAACTATATCTATCAATACCATTCCTAAAAGCCTTAGGATAGTCTCCTAACATATCCCTATACAATAAAACTTGTAACCTGATTTCCTAGTAAATATGCCTAGCCTACCAGGCCTACAGTCTCCTAACATTCGAGCTAAAGTGTAAAACAAAGCTAGGGACCCGTCTCCCACATTTACATTTAAACGTGTAGTGTAAGCCTCTTCCTTAGCCAAAGAATCAGCTCCTAACAAGAGAACTCGGTATGTCAGGCAATCTGTACCATACCTATCCCTCTAGCTGGTTCCCTAGGAGAAACGAACTGGAGTGGTCACGACTCCGGAGACCTAACAAAATGTGACCAGGTGCAAGTTTGTCCCTAAGTGTGCGGTGGACTCTCATCGGTTAGCAAATGGGGATTGAATCGAGTCCGGGAAAGTGATACCTACTGGTGCGAATATATACATATATAAAGATAGACCTCCATAATTGATTCATAATCTCAGATATTGCTTAGTGAGGTCGTGGCACTCTTCGACATGCCACAATATCCAGAGAAAAGAATACAACTATTTTGGGAGACTGCTGGTCGCTTGCTGAGCAAGAATACGACCCCTGGATCGCCTCAAAGTCCAGGACCGAAGATAAATGACAATAGGGTTATGCATAACACAGCGAGGTTAAATCTATTGTCACGGAAAACACTTCGTTTTCCTATGTAGATCCTCACTCAATACAGTAGCTGTAATTAAATGTACGCGAAACAAATCTGTATCGACTCAGCTTAATAATTACTGACTCCCGTACGCGACGTAGAACGATCTCGAAGTTACCACAATAGCCGAGCGACACAGAACATTCTAGAATATCGGGGCGCAACTGTACCAGGTGATGATTTTTCGACGACGGACCAACATAAAAGAAATTAAAATGAAGCCGATCTCCTATATATAGCTATTTGACTGAAGGTGACTCGAAGCCAACTCTCGACCAATCAGAAATAAGATATATACATTATTCCAATTTTAAATTCAAATTTGGAATGAAGCTGACTTGAGGTTGACTTATACACCAATCAGAAGCCATCAACTTGCCTTCGTCTCAGCCTCATCCTGATGACGTCACATTCTAATTCAAATTTGGAATGAAGTCAAGTTGAGGTTGACCTATACACCAATCAGAAGCCCTCATCTTGCCTTCGTCTCAGCCTCACCCTGATGACGTCATGTGTTTTTAGGCAAATGTCTCGCTCGAGTTAGTATAATGTCGCGTCTTTCGAAGAAATCCTCTTTAGTAGTTGTTCCCATAAATTTTATTAAACTCCTTACTATCTTTGAAAAAGGTTGCGTAGTTTCTTGTATAATTCCTCTTTGATATTTTTAGCCAACAATTTGTATCATATTAAACATATATGAGTTCTTTTAAACATATTATTATCATCTGCCCTATATTAACATAGTATTTTGTCAGTTACTGTATTTCAATATTTGTGGACTGAACGAGACGCATGGTGGATCGTTACAAATTGTTGAAATAAGATAGATACAATATCAAAACCATAGATCAAAGATGTTAATTTTATAAAACTCCAATCTATATAATAGAAGCTTTTGGATATTGAACTTTATTATATATAGGTGTATGTATATGCATTTGTTAAGCTGTGGAGTATTTTGCGTATGCTCGTTTATCTACCTGCCATGCCACTTTCAAGCGGTAAGTCTCTTTCAAACTGCGATGAAATATAGGGTAGTATATTTGCTTTCAAAGCATAATTTTGTATTCTGACAGCTATCCTTGAGCAATTAGATTCGACCACAAGGTTAATTTCAACAGACAAGAGATTTAAAAATAATTTTTAAAACACATCGTCACATTGACCGATGTGAAGTCAATATTCAGTAACAAAAAAAACTACACCCTAATTGGTCTTCACATTTGAAGCTACAAAGACATTAACATAAGTAGACTCCAAATACACTTGTTACAATTCCCTCTGTTTTATGCCGGTTGAAAAAAACTCCAAATAAACTTCAGTTTTATGTTTCGCATCAGTCGACAGTTTGAGAGCTCTCAATTAGCCCCAAAACCGAACGCAACCCAATGTTTTCCTTATTTTACGTTGCAAAATGTTAACACTGCGCAAAAACCCTACAAACATGATCGCTCTTCGATACTACCCCCGTAGGGGTTACTGTATCCACCGAACTTCGCAACTGTTCATAATCTCTTTCTTAACCTGAGCCTTATTTCTTGGCAGTAAAGTTCAAAGTTGCAGGAGATTATTCGAGCATCGTACTTTGCTAATCCTTTCGAACTCTATTCCGGTAATCTGTGTTCGTTGTGCGAGTTGCTGAAGACTTGTTTGAGCCGATATCAGAAGCCGAGGCAACGGTAATCCTCATAAGATTTTCTCTTCTGATGGTACCGTTAATTATTAGGTGAGATTTAATGTCAGATACTTACGTAAGGGGAGGCACAAAAGGATGTTGTTAAGACACGTGCTTGGTAATTGATATCAAAATATCTACACATTTAGTGCAATTTGGTGTCTTTTTCAAAAAAAGCCTGTGTAATTATAACTTGAAAAATAAGTGATTAAAATAGTGTTTCTAGTCATTAATATAGTAGTGTAAGATAAATTTTAGGCATTTGAAGCAAATTATACCCAAATCAAGGCAGATTGTTTTGAGGGGATTCAGTTATAGTATTTTTTAAGTCATAAACTTTAAGTAAGCGCAGTTTATGCTCTTAATGCAGCGTTGTAAAAACACCCCCATATAGTACGTTTTATGGTCTGTAAGCCAATTAATTTAAACAAAATATTCAGATACACGATAAAAGCTACAGACCGTTACATACAGACAATAATGTTCGTACTTATTTACACCGCAGACTTGTTTTGGTCTGCATATTATGTAACTATTAAAGTATCTTCTTGTAAATATCAAAGAAACCAGCATATTTTTTCGTCTCTCTCTTTCGAAACGCTCGTAGCGAAGTTTGCTGAGCCGTTCTTAATTGATCAGCTAAGTTAACATATATATATTATAGATACATGGTAGTAGGGCATTTTGCAAACGCCCGCCTGGCTAGCTAACACCTTCAAGTAAATAATCTGCCGCCAAGCACCTAACGGTGTGCTCCGCTAGCTGTGCTTGAGAGCCAATAATTAAAGGCTGATCAACATCTTCGACCACATCATCACTTACCATCTGATGAGTTAGAGGTGAAAGGCAGTGTATTATGGCAGTTCTTCGGAAGGCCCTGCTGGTGAAAAATAGCAGAAAGGGGGGCACCTTCTAGTATTTTTCCCTTTATCACATCTTATGACTCCCACAAGTAGATTTGGAGTGTGCAATTCTGACCCAGCATATAAGCGAGCGGAATAGCTGAAGCATCAGCTTGTTTCATATTCGTAACAATCAATCCTGTGATCAAAACACTCATTTCAAGAAACAGTTTCAAAATCAGGTGATTTTTTTAATTAATTTGTATAACTTCCATTTGACTATAATTTAGACCCGTTGTTGTATGTTGTAGAACTGCTATGATCTTCTCTGATCTGACAAAACCAGTATTCGGTGAGCCTCTATCGTGTTTGGTATGGACGATTCACGTCCTCCATGCTCATATACAGTGATTCAAAGGGTTTTGTCGAATACAAAAAAAGAGGAATGCGAGAGATTTTTAATTAAAATTCTCGGCTATTCAGCAGTTGTACAGTTTCAGCTTTATGTGTAGGCACGTAAATACCTCCGAAATGGTTTTGATTCATGAGAGTTTCAAATTGTGTTTTACGGTATTTTAAGACTTTATTTAATGATGCTATATTAACAATAAACTAGTTAGTAGTATAAAGCAGCATTTTGTACGTAGACAGGTACTTCTTTTAATTGGATAGAATCTTTTTATATATACTCGTATAAGAAAAGACATGACTGATTGATAGAATCGATAATAAATCCCTAAGGAGGCGAATTGAAGTTTTTAAAGTATTAATTAATTTAAAATATTCTTTAAAATAGTCTCCATAGCGTAAATAAAAAAGAAACACTTGGTTTTCCGATTTTCCAAAATATCCAATTAGTAGGTTTTTTTTTATTACTGATAGGTAATCCATTTGACCACAATCTCACCTGATGGCAAGTGATGATGTGGTTGAAGGTGTTAACAGGCTTAACCTACAAAGGTGGATTTGTTAGATTAGTAAAATTTGTTAATGGTGTTAGTAAAATCAACACTTGCAGTTTTCAACGTTTGTATGTTCGTTTTTTAAGCATAGGTTTATCTAGATTGAATTTAAATTTGCACAATATTATATGTATGCCTAAACAACAGAAGTAGAAACATAAATATGAACACGGTTACGTTCAAAAAACTGCAGGTATCTGCCGCGAAATAATGTTAGTTCCTTCTTTCATAACATGTAATGATTATAAATAATTCAAATCGTTTTACGAGCTTAGACAAAATTATAACGATATTACGTATGATTGTGATTTAATATTTTTGCCCGCTTAAAAATCTAAGACCTATTTCATACCTTCTTTTTGTGAGATCATAGTTAGCGACGATTGAAAAAATGCCTTAAATGAGCAGCAAGCCTCTACTCGCGTTAGCTTCAGTAAGATGTTTACGTGCATTAAGCATTCTTACAATCTAAAAGATATTATACAAATATTTGCGACATCCTCAGTAGCTGCTCCTGGAGAATAGATTGAGCAACACATGTGTCTGGTAGTGACCATTATACCAAGGCGCAAGGGCAATTTTTCTGGCTTCTTACCATCAGACATATTCAAAAATAGTAATAAATGTGTTATGGAGATAGATATAATACTATATAATAACTTTTATAAGAAATATTATCCGTGAACTGTTTTGTAATCCGAACAGAACACAATAAGATAAAGTTTATGCGATACAAAACTACCTCGGAGAGATTTCGTATCACTTACCGTTCCCCTGACAGCTTGCTAGAACTAATAGTCTAATATTTTGTATAGCCTCACGTCTCGGCTATATTTCCGTTGGCTTTCTTCGGTCGAAATAATGTTCCACATTAGCCGCAGTTACAGTGATTAAGCGGATAGCCAGTGTCGGGGGAAGTAATAATGTATTGCCAACACAAGGAAGTTGCAAAGACGCATACATTTCAATAACCAAGAAACTTTTTGAGCATTAACGAGCCTCTTCTGTGGAACATTTGTTTTCAATGCTCATTCCAATATTTAACTTAATAAACCAAAATATTCAGGCGTTACTTTGCAAAAATGCATATTTAGTAATAACAAACATTTTTAAATTTACAGTAAATCATGCTCTGCGGATTACATTACGGTATAGTATAGAACTATGCGGGTTCGAATCCTGCACATGACTTTAATTTTAACTCTCGTAATTTTGTAACAAACATATAATAATAAAAAAATACTTTCGTGCACTCTCAATTTTTACATTTTATAAGATGCTTCGACTGTCATGCGGGGGGAGTGCACACCCACATGACAGTCGAAGACCCTCTAATAGAAAAACTGTTGCTAAGCACTTAACTTTTCATTCCGGCTGCTGTCCTTACAAGCTAGTTCCCATTTTAGTAGAAGGTAAAAACTGAAGTCTGTGGAGGGAAATTCAAACAGTTTTATCGCGTTCTTAGCGCGGCAAAAGGATTACTGAATATTCTAATGATTATGGTATTTGCGAGTTTATAATGATATTGCTTGTATTTTCTCGCAAAGATTTTGAACAACAATGCACAAAACCCTATTTTAAAGCACAAGTATATAAAAATGTTTCTTTAATGCTTCAAGAAGGGCACTGTCTGTAATATATTTTAAGTGAGAATTTTGCTAGGGTCTTTCATAATCACGTAGATCAGGGGTATTATTAAAGAAGTTATTTATATATTCTTAGTCTTTCAGTAAAACGTAAGTTGAACTATAGATATCGCTCCATCCCCATACGATAGTTAAAAACGAAAGGTAATATTGGATTCATGCGTGATATACCATGTAGGCTTAGTGGTTAGAGCATATCCCGGCTATAGGGGGTCCCGTGGTAATTTTGTAAAGTATTATTAAATATCCAACCATGAATTTGGCCGAAACAATGAAACTCAATTTTTTTAATGTAATATTTTGTTACTTTCGTTTACTTGCAATAAGAGTAAAAATCTAAGTGTGTAATCGTAATTCATTAATTAAATTTTTATTTAACTCGCAGTTAATGTACAAATCTAAGTGTACATAATAACAACTTTAGACTACTTCCTCGACTTACATCAATATCAGTCTACTTCTTAGGGCCGACGGTTAAACGCCTCGGGTAAAATGACACATTTTATGCACTCGTTGAACAATCTACTATAATATATTGTGTGTGACCAAGTTTAATAGTCACATGGCCTATTATAGTACCAAAATCAAGAGAATACAAAAATACCCATAATAAACGTCAATATTATCATCTATTATCGACAGGTGAGATAGTAATCAAAGCTTACCTAATCGAATGTGAAGAATGACATGTAACCTCTTAGCATCCGCAGTGGACGATATCGTCCATTCCTATCGTTACGATGCCCGTGGGTTAGTAGGATTTAATTAATGAACATCTTTGAGTGGCTTAATATGATAAGCTGTGTAAATCCCACCGTTACTTTCTTATACATCCCAAATCAAAAAAAATAACATGTTTCCTCTCACTTTCAATAGAACAGAATCACATGTTCCCGCGAAAGCTCCCTCATAAAATAAATCAAACAAAACCCGAATTGAAAGAAGAATTTTCTCCTGGTCTAGATGTAATATTTTTTGAATTCATTCACCAAACTCGACCTTTGAATCGCACCTACATATTTTATATCAGCGGTAATATTTTCTCGGGCCATATAAATCAGTATATCTTGTATGAGCTACTTATCGCGGAAAAACGTTAGATGTATTGTCCCGAGGGTGATATATACTCCGCGGCCTGTGACTCCTGCCAGGATGCTCGTGTTTTCACTATAAAACCGATATTTGTGTGTGCATGACGCCTCCTGGTGCATATACAGGATGGTTCCATAAGGATAAAATTAGTATGCACCGATTGATAACCGATTAATCAATAGTAACTTTAAGGCTTTCGCGACTTGAACACATAGTTATAAGTATTTAACGGGACTTAATCGCGATAAAAACATTTATATTTTTATTTATTTACCTCGACGTTTCGACCAAGTTGCATTGGTCGTGGTCACGAGCGGACTGAAGAGGCGGGTGTCAGCGTCTTGAAGGGCGGGTATTTTCTCCAACTACCCGCATTTGATTTAGAAATTTGTCGTCTCGACACACAACACTGACAACATCCACAGGTCTTAATGAAGGTAAAACGCGCTTGGTGCATTTCCTTAGCACTGGATTCCAGGTTGCAGCTAACTTAAAACCATCCTCTCGATTGAAATTATGATATTTCCTTATTTCAATAGCTTCTCGTACTAGTCTAGAATGGTAGTGACGTTCCGTTGAGAGGACTTTCGGGTCGTGGAGCTCAATCCAGTGATCAGGTCCTGACTCTAGCAGATGTTCGGCTATAGCAGATTTCTCCACCTGGCGATTTTTCACAGCTGCGATATGTTCTTTGACCCGTTCAATAATAGTTCGCTTGGTTTGTCCAATATATGAACTACCGCAGCTGGAATCTACCTTGTATACACCAGGTGTCTGAAGGGGAATAATATCCTTGGGTGACCTGACTTGCGCTGCCAACTTTGATAACGGACGATATACAGTCTTAATGGAGAAGCACTTTAATACTGTTCCAACTTTATCCGTCACCCCTTTTACATATGGCAAGAAAGCCGGTAGTCTCTGCACTTCCATTTTCATTTCCTCCTGTCTGCGTCGAGAACCAACATGTACATTGTTTTTGTAGCCGTTTCGTCTCAGTGTCTCCTGAACATGTGCTATTTCTGCTTCCAAATGTTCAGGGTCACATAGATCTTGTGCTCTATTAATGAATGATCTAGCTACGGATTGTAAATGTCTTGGGTAATGATGAGATGCAGCGTTCAAATACCTGTCTGTGTGTGTTGGTTTTCTTCAACACAGATTCCAATGCAACTTGGTCGAAACGTCGAGGGAAATAAATAAAAATATAAATGTTTTTATCGCGATTAAGTCCCGTTAAATACTTATAACTACGATTAATCAATTTCAGTTACGTGACACAATTTCAGTTCTAATTATTCAATTTCAGTTTTAATTATTCAATTAAAGTAAATATTGTAATAAAATCGTACTAAATTTATCAATTCGAACGTAACATAAGCGAATTATTATAAAATCCATTAAATGACACATTTAACTTAATAAGAACCTGAATGTAATAAACATTCAGGTTCTTATTACGTTAAGTCTTTCTACTCATGCCAGTATACCCGAGATGGTAGGCAGAGGTACGATAACTTATAGAAAAATTGAACATTTTAGGAGTCATCTCATCACATCCACCGTGAGAACACCGCTAGAGAACACTAGCAGATGGGCAGCAGCGCATTCTGAGGAACTTATATATCACACTCCGATCCCCAAGATGCCTGCCAAGAGTGGGGATGATGGCGAACCCATAATAAGGGAGGCTGTGTTCAGCAGTGGACAATCCGTCTGATACAGTACAGTACTTAGGAAAACGCGTGAATAAAATATTTAAATAAAATTGTTATTGTAGCACTATTGAGACTTCTCTTGTCTATGCCGTTTTAAACTTGATTCATGTGCAAAATTTGTATTCGTTTTTAAGCCCAACATTGAATAAAAACAACCAAGTGCGAGTTGGACTCTCACACAGAGGTTTCCGTACCAAACAGAATGTAACAATACATCATTATTTATTTCTTACAAACCAGTATCTTTAGCAGAAATCCGACCTGCACTTGCCCAGATTTATTGTATTAGCTGTTACATTTAGATATTGATATATAGTCACACCAAATGTATAACTACAAATGTAATACTATTTTTACTATAGAGCAAAAAGAGAAAACATTCAAAAGCCAAAATCATATATTTAAATTAAGCGTCTACGACGCTCTTATGAAGGTCAATTGCTAATTTTAATATTGAAATATTCTACATTGTGCTGCTACGTTCAGCAAACAAAAATTGTATAGAGCCACTGCGAGACGAACGGGCTTTTTACTCGGGGCCTTTCTTTTAAACGTCTTTTAACAATGTGTTATATACTAACTATATAATAAAATTATTAAAATATTTGTTTAAATTACGTAGGTGACAGGCGATAGCTTGGCAGAGGCGGAATTATTATTGTCCAGGCATTTTTGTCGTTTAAGTAATCACAAACTGTGTTGTAGGATTTTGTAGTCAGTATGTTTTTCACGTGCAACTCGATTTTTCCTTCTGTAAGCGTTCTTATAATAATATGTTTGGGAACTTTGTTATAAAACCGTACACGAAGGACTTTTTATTTGTCTTTGCTAATCTAAAACTTGGCACAGCCATTTTATCTTTATTCCTAGTGTTGTAATCATGTTTAATTTAAATTTACTATTTTTTTTTACGAATATACATAATAATATTATATTTATGTATATTAGTCAAAATTGAGTAATATACATAATATACATAATAATCCTCAATCATAATAATCAAACGTTGGGTTACGTTTGATTTAATTATGGCAAATACCCCCTTGTGTACAGTAGTAGACGATCCGGCTGTACAGTACAGTACATACACAATAATATATCTACCAAATTATTGGAGTACAAAATTTTTGATTAGACGCGATATCGGAGGACGCGGGTTTGATTCCCGCCTTGGGCATACAATTTTATACTCCAATAATTTGTTTGATATGATATCCGCTTAGCACGCGATAGTGCTAGTAATCATTTTTAGAAATAAACATAACATTTTCAAATATGAACAGACTGGGTAAGTTCTTGAATCAATTTCTTGAAAAAGACGCCTAAGAGATTTTCTAAGATCCATTTTATATATGGCTCGAATTGCAAAAAACAAACTTCTTCTATCGAACCCCCTTTTATTTTTAACGTTTTTTATTATGCTTATTTTGTAGGCAAACAGCTACCAGCCATTTTCATTGTAAATTGTTAATTAGCTACAAATTAGTGTTCTAGAGATACAGTCCTTTAAAATTAGGCACCAAATGCTGAATTTTTGACACTATTGGACTACGTAGGAGTGAAATAGAGGCAGCAACAGCAAAATCGCGATCAGTTTAGGTAATATCTGAAAGTAAGCGTCATAACAGAAAACTTTACTAAGTAAATCGAAAATGTAATTTTTCTTGTCCCTCTAGCTAAGGTTTTGCTATTTTATTAATATTTGTTCACATTGATACGTAAGTAATTAAGATATTTACGTTATAAGCGTAATTACGAGTCAACTTTGCTATTTCTTTTTATCGAGATTTTTTTAAAGGAATCGTGTTTCGGGCTTTTCTTGGCCTTAGATAATGTGATCAAAGTGAACATATAATTTTCTTACTCCAACAAACTTAATACATTTTCCAAAAAATCTGTTCAAGTAAAGCTTTAAAACCATTTGTCAGCGTTTTAAGAAGAAAAATGCTTTAACTTTTTAACCGATTACAAAAAAGGAAGAGGTTCTCAATAAGACTGTATTTATTTGTCTATGTGTTATCTTATAACTCTTTACAGTTTAATGATTTTTTTAAATATTGGTGGTGGTGGTGCTTGGCATGTTGTCCCATTTAAGTTTGAGGATTATATGACGAGTAATATTTGAGTTATCCCTAATATTGCGTATTTAATGTGAGAAGTTTGTTTTGTAAAAAAAAATTTGATTATGTTTAACAATAAATTCTTTCATATTTCTTGGTTAGAATTCTTTCTTATTCAGAATTTAGAAACGTAATAACAATCTAAGTTGATGAACCAAAACACCTCGTAAATAAGCCTTGTATGGTGTAGGTAGGTTTTTCAGCGGAAGCAAGGCAGCGAATTTATGTTTCGGCAAAATTTTGTTTACGTGATGGTGGTAGGTACAGGGCAAATGTTCATAGATTAACTTGTTGGGAGTCGATGGGAAAATTACAGGAAAATATTATGTTTAGGAATAATCTGTAAACATTCGGCAAGGACAAATTATTGATATATCAATTCCAGTGATTTCATGTAACATATTTAAATAAACAACCGAATAAAAGCTAAATAGCTTTCCGGGCGCGGCTCCGCCCGCGCGTATGTCGGTTATCGCGCAAAATCATTAACCTCTTTTTGTGCAGTTGGATAAAAACTATTCTATGTTTTTTCCCGGGTCTCAAACTATTTCCATACCAAATTTCATTCAAATCGGTCTTCGACTACTGAGACGAAATAGTAATATCTGTCATTAATTATCGGACTACCAATACTTAGCCGAAAATAAAACAAACAATCATTAGAAGTAACACTATCCAAAGGGACAGATACTATCAATTTGTTTACCATTTAGACATAGAACTAACAAGTGTCAGACAGTACTGAAATCTTTTTTTTTATTGTTTTAACTTTTCAGTAAAGTGAAGATCTACAGTTTTTTTGTATATAGCTGATAGGATATCCTTTGACCACTATCACATGTGATGGTAAGTTATGATGTGGTCGAAGATGTTGTTCTGGCTAACCTAGAATTACTGGCTATCAAGGAAAGCTGCCGGAACACACCGTTAGGTGCTTGGTGACAGATTTTCTATTTGAATATTGGTAGCTAGCTGGCGGGCATTCACAAAAAGCCCTACCACCATGCAAAAGTTTATAATGTTAAACTAAAGTGGTCCTTAAGAGGTGGTTTCCTCTGTATATCCCTTAAGATAGGCAGAGTTGTCTATATAGTTATTTACGTTTCACCAGATATGATTGTAGTCACTTAAGGATGCACGTCACTTTTCCATACAGCCGTAGTTTTATCACATTTTACATCTCAATTGTATAAAAATTATGACATCTTTCAGTCCAATATCTATAATTCTGGTTGACCATTTTCGTATCGTTATATTGATTATTTATCTCTTATTGTTAAAATAAGCATTCCCGTACTAAATGATTTATCAGAATAATTTTGAAACTTCATACATTACAAAATAACTTTTAAAAATTATAGTCATGTGCGGGATGTAATGTAATTCGCCTAGCAGATGTTATTGCAAACTTAACAATATTAAATTTTTTACTTTAGTTAACTATGAAAGAAGCATAAATAGCACGATAATTAGCAGGCATGTGGATTTTCACCGAATTATATTAAAATTAACGAAATTAGGTGTTTCTGGAACTATTACGCTACGTGCACACAATCTAATACTAAACACTTTCTTATGTTTTGGTAAGCGATGATGACGATGAAAATATTACGAATGCATCATATAGCTGCCAAAAAACAACTTTAAGGTGAGAGCTAATACAACAAAGTCTGGCGTAAACTCGTGTCCACAAAAACCACAGAAATTCAATAAATCGAATTCTCATTGAAATGGTTAGTTTATTATTATGCTCTTATAGTATGAAAGTATGTTTTTAATTTGAAAAAATATAGTTACAATCGTATTTTTTATAGAAAGATAGATAAAATCTTTATTAAAACACTTAGCTAAATTTAAATTAAAAACTAACAACTAATGACTGAGTTACGCGCTGAGGCCCGTGCTCGTCGCTTCGCGCAATCGTGACTCCCAGACGAAGGACTTCAAAACAGTCCGAAACTGGTCGGAATCTGTTCGGTAAATATAACGCGGGTCCTAGCCGTTTCATAATAAGTTAATATGGATAAAACTCGCGATATTTTTCAAAGTGAAACTAGTGATGTCACATAATTAAGTGTAACGGTCTTATCGCTTAAAGCGATCTCTTTCAGACAACCCAACAATAATGGGTAAGGTGTGAGAACAAGTAAAGTTGAAGTTATGTATATGTAACTTCAAATTTACGGCTTGGAACTATATTTTGGGGTAACTGCACAGAACGGGAAGCAATATTTAAGGCTCAAAAGAAATGCCTAAGATCAGTTTGTCACTTGACATCAACAGAGTTTTGCAAACCATATTTCTTAAAGTTCAAAATACTACCTTGTTTCCTTGCCTATATATTTACGAAGTGTCCCTATTCGTGCGAAGAAACTTGCACTGATACGAATTTGGCCAGGGTACACAAAGTAAGCAAAAAATAAATTATGCTAAGCACAGGACAGCCTGTTTTAAAAAAAGTTTATTTAGTATGGGTCCTTCGATATATAATAATTTACCAAAAATTGTACTGGAATCGGGAAGTGTCTCGGCGTTTAAAGGAAAATTATTTCCTTTTCTACTAAAGAAACAATATTATTAAGTAAAAGACTTTTTAGAAGACAAGATCAAATTGTTTGTGATTTGACATATTGAATCTTGATGGAATTATTTAATTTACACCCATTACCTATTAGGTATTAATTGAAAATTAAGTGGAATTGTATTAATATTAATGTGTTATTGACTTAAAAAAATATATTGTTATTAAATCTTAGTTAGTTACTAACATTATTGTATGTTTGATATGATGAACCAAACTGTTGTGAATATATAATAATGTGAAAGATCTTTAATGTAACAGTTATACAATAAAATTATCTGAATCTGAACATGGACAGGGTTTTAGCGAATATTTCTACATACAATAAAAATAAAAATAATAAATAAACTTTTTTAACCAAACCAAAAATGAATTATTATTATACACATATATAAAAATATACGTTACGTACAATAATTATATTTATTTATTTTTATATACATAACATACAATAATAACACACATATACACAGTAAGCGTTAAAATAATATTTGTTTAAAAATATAATTAGCCTTATAAATTATAAAAGTACTTGTTGAAGTTGGTGCAATGCTGATTTAAAACACTGACCTCGCATTATCATGGTCCGACTTCCAACAACTTATTACATATTTTTTAGTCTTGGAAGTCAGTAACGTTTTTTATTTAAATATATTTATTTTTCAACGCGTGTTGCATTACAGAAAAGAGAAAGCCATTTTATATCTCTAAGCAGTATCTATGTGATGCATACTGCTTACAGATATAAAATGGCTCTCTCTTTTCTGTGAGAAAACCATTTTATATATCTATTGCATACTGCTCACAAGATTATTCATTCACCTCAAATGTTCTGTTCAGAAACAAGAGTTGCAATTACCTACCATTAACGCGATACCTTTTTCAGTCATTGAACTAAAACTAAACAACTAATCAACCGATCTTAATCAAGTTTAAATGGAATCGTATCAGTATAATCTACCTTTCAAAAAAATATCATCAAAATCAGTTCATAATTGCTGCGGTAAACGCGTAACAAACATAAAAAAACACATACAGTCGGATTGAGAACCTTCTTCTGTTTTGGAAGTCGGTTAAAGATAGATACAATACAAATATCCGTATATACATATATCCTTATATATATAAAAATTACGTGTCACGCTGCTTGTCCGTGATAGACTCCTAAATTACTGAACCGATTTTAAATTTGATTAGCACACCGTGTGCAATTTAATCCAAATTGAAAGATAGAATAGCTTACATCTCAATTTATAGTCGCAATTACCCGTGGAAACGGGCCTATAGTATACTATATATTATATTGCCACCGGTCTATCATCATACAAGTTACTATATTAACTAAACATCCAACTGTAAGTTATTTTTTTGCGTAAAACTGGTTAGATTTTATAAGTAGACTAAGAATATATAAAAAGAAAAGCAACACAAAAGTTGTAATTAAATAATCTAACTACATATAATTATATGGGCGAAAATATGAGTGTCGGCCATGGTTACATGGTCTTTTTGTTTTCATATAATATGATACTTTTCCAGCTAGATATGCAATTGTATGCCAATGTTATTGCGCAGAACAGCATTATCAAAGAGTCGCCTTGATCAAATGGCACACGCAATAATTTAGAACACTTATCAGAATAACACTGTCAAAGAGTTGCTTTAACCAAGTGATAGTCCAACAACATACTAGGGATTCTATCCTAGCGTAGTAGTATAATGTTACGTAGAAAAATCATCAGAGGGTAGCCCTGATCAAGATTTTTCTACCAACATACCAGAATAACATTGTCAAGAGTGCTTGACCAAATGTTAACCCAGTTTACTGCCTCCTATATTATTAATGCAACTGAAATATGAGCAGTATACAGTGTTAAGTAGAAATACCATCAGAGGGTAGCCCTGATCAAGATTTTTCTACCAACATACCAGAATAACATTCTCAAGAGTGCTTGACCAAATGTTAACACAGTTTACTGCCTCCTATATTATTAATGCAACTGAAATATGAGCAGTATACAGTGTTAAGTAGAAATACCATCAGAGGGTAGCCCTGATCAAGATTTTTCTACCAACATACCAGAATAACATTCTCAAGAGTGCTTGACCAAATGTTAACCCAGTTTACTGCCTCCTATATTATTAATGCAACTGAAATATGAGCAGTATATAGTGTTACGTAGAAATACCATCAGAGGGTAGCCCTGATCAAGATTTTTCTACTAACTTACCAGAACAACATTGTCAAGAGTGCTTGACCAAATGTTAGCCCAGAATAACTGTCTCATATTTTATTCATGCTGTTTAAATATTTGTAATAATTCGACGGCAGGCGTGGCAAATGGCCGTTATTATTAAAACTTTATAATTATAATATGATAAAATAATTGTACATACCAATTCGTACAGAATGCAACGTAGGTCCAACGTCCCTCTTCTGAATTTTTATAAATTCCAAACCATTGTAGATAGTACTTCCAAATTACTTTATTCCAAACTTGTACAATTTCAAGCTAGTACTTTTCGCCTCGAAGTCTCTTGCCAGAATGAACATTCGACGGACTGACTGGTTTCATCTCCTGTATTTTTCCCTCCAAAATGTGACAGTGGTAAATCTTTCCCGATTGGTCGATCGAGCGCAACAGTGATTGGTCGATTTTGAATAACCGACCACGAGATCGTGTGTGTTGCCACTATTAAAAATACCGAAATATTGAATAAAATATTGGTTCAGATAAAATAATCTATAAATCTATTGAAAATCGTGACATTCATTAATCATATTTATATAATAAACTAATATACCTAGATGTGAAATTCCGTGCATCTATTATAGCAAGCCCATGCAATGCAAACAGACATACGAGTAAGTACTTCAGCTGTGAAATCTTACTGTCTCTTCTGATGTATTTTATACTCCCATAGTACACTGTACAACGAATACAGTGTATTAACTTCTATAAACATATATATAAGCATTTCATGAGAACTTCCATGGCATGCTTGACTGGAGTAAGTAAAGAAATATTGTATACCATGGGTACCTTTGCTGATTCAAAGCACTAACAACACATTATCATGGTACAACGTCCACTTCATACTTTATTATTTCATACTTTTCAGTGTTGAAAGTCGGTTCCAATTTTTTTAAAGATATTTTTTTACTCATATTAGTGATGCATTCTGCGTACAAGATAATTAACTCGCCTAAAATACTGTTGACCAAAAAGAGTTGCTATTGACATTTGACTCATCCAGGTGTACAAAATATTTTTCATTCTAATAAAAACTATTGGTAAAAGAAATATATAAAAACTGTATTTACCAAAAATAAAATACCTAAAATTTAAGTACCGGAGTTACAAGCCCTTCAAATGATTATATTATCACTTATATTATCGAAAGAAAATGAATAATTGTTTGGGCTTGCCATCTGTTTGTCACTTATATTTTGCCCTTGGGCCAAGCGATTTATGTCAACAGAGAAAAAAAACTATTCGATCCTATCCACATAAACTGTCGCGTGATCTATTGGCGGGAAAAATGGGATAGATTATAAAAAGAAACTTATTTTCTGGGGTTTTTTGATATATGGCGGCAAACAGATAAGTTTTCGTTTAGTTTATACTTGAGAAATGTTACAGTTTTGTGATGTATACATATAAAAAGAACATTGCTGAAAATATTTTGACTGCTCCAATGTCTTGTTGTAGCACCAAATATTAGAATTATGGAAAAATAAATGGGTTTTTTCTTTAGGCAGAATTATTTTAAGTGCCAAACAATTATTTTTCCTTGTTGTATATCGATGTGTCAGATCAATTTCAATTCTAAGTACTACAGTTAGTCGTAAGTAGGTATTTTATATTATCTATCACTTAATCGCACTACCCACTAATAAGAGGAGTATCGTCCAAAAAGGTCCTTTGAGTCAACGTTTTCTTTGAGGAAATAATTTGTTTCAAATAAAAAGGCTCCGAAAAACCTGATGATAAGTGGTCCCCGCTGTGTGACAGACAGGAAGACAGACAATAAAATTGTATCATTTTCCTTTCCTGTTATATGGCTCTGTTTAAAGGATATTCCAGTGTATGTATCCATACATTCGTTTTCTAAAACAAAATTCTATGTGTACACGGGAAAAATTAACATTTGATGAATTATTCATAATGTTTTGTTAGTAGATTAAATGGTAGCAGTCAGGGTCTGTTTGTATAAGTTATTTGTTTCTCTTTGAGAACAAAACGGAGCGGTGAGGAGAAATATGATTAGCCTTTTTATGGGAAAAGGAAAAGTCCACCATAACTAAGGGTACCGCTTTCACATTATCCGCTTTTAACATTTACTACTGAGAGCTTCCGTGCTTCGGAGACTGTCCTCGGTCTCGATTGTTAGCTTAGAGTTAGGATGGCAGTCGTTATAGAATGGTGATAGAAACCTTCAAGTAGAAAATCAGTCACCAAGCACCTATCGCAGTGTTACGGCGGCTGTTTTTTAATGCCAGTAGTTTTTTGTTTGCTAAACATCTTCGACGATATCATTATTTTTCTTTTGAAGCGCTCGTAGCGAAGTTTGCTTAACCATTCTGAATCGATCAGCAAAGTTAAGCAACGTCCGCCGCGGTCATGAGTTGGATGGGTGACCGCTGGTGACATTACTACTGAGCGCTTCCGTGCTTCGGAGGGCACGTTAAGCCGTCGGTCCCGGTTGTTGTCTTAGGATGGCAGTCGTTACAGCATGGTGGTAGGGCACTTTGCGAATGTCCGCCTGGCTAGCTACCACCCTCAAGTTGAAAATCTGTCGCCAAGCACCTAACTGTGTGTTCCGGCAGCTGTCCTTGAGAGCCAGTAATTCTAGGTTAGCCTGAACAACATCTTCGACCACATCATCACTTACCATTAGGAGAGATAGTGGTCAAAGGCTAACCTATCAAGCATAAAAAAATAAATAAATTAAAAAACGGAACATTTAGCCCTAATTACCCTTTCTTCGGTGCTACACACAGTGAGCGGACTAGGTTAAAACTTGAATATCTCGGAAATTGTACTGTCGGATAAGATTTCATGGATTTACCGAAAGCCTATTGCACCTAGCTAGCTACTACCATAAATACTACTAAAGTTTTAATAAAGACTTTCTACTTGGTCACGACAGATATTTGATGAGATATTGCACTTAAGTTTTTTTTTATCGGTGATAGGTAAGCCTTTGACCACCGTTTTACCTGATGGTAAGTGAAGATGTGGTCAAAGGTGTTAACAGGCTTAACCTAGAATTACTGACTCTCAAGGACAGCTGCCGGAACACACCGTATGGTGCTTGGCGACAGATTTACTACTTGAGGGCAGTCGCTAGCCAGGCGGGTATTTACAAAATCTTCCACCATGAGCGGCCCACGGCGGGATACGACTCACGGACCTGCAGCGCGGCAGTCCATCGTCAATAAGCCACCACTGCTTTGATTAGTAGTACTAACTATTACTTAAGTAGAAAATCTGTCTCGAATAATAACCTATGCACCTTATGACGTACCATTATCATATGAGGTGAGATGATAGTTCCAGGATAGTCTACCAGTTTTGAAAGAGCCGATATGAAAACACACTCACGTTGTAAATGTAAAACTATGTAACAAAAATAATATGTAAGTCGCCGATCTCAGTAAGTATGCGACTAAAGTAAAAAGATCTAGGTCAGTCACATTTCGACGAGAAGCGTCAAGTGTGATTTCGATACCTGTAAGTTTTGGCAAGTCAAAGTCAAAGTCAAAATCATTTATTCAGTCTACGACGCTCTAATGAAGGTCAATTACAAATTTAATATTAAAATATTCTTGTACTGCCACGTTCAGCAAACAAAAATGTATAGAGCCACTGCGAGAGGAACGGGCATGATACTCGAAGGCCATTCTTTTAAACGTCTTTATGGCTTTGTGCAAAGAGTTTTGACAATATTTTCTTTGGAGATTTTAATAACAAGTACAGAAGGCACGCTGCTTCATATTTTATGAATTAAGTTGCAACTACTACTACCTGTTAACGCAGTCATGTTTTATACCTTATTATTTTACTGTATTTATCTTTAGATTTAACATTTTAACATTTGTGTGGGCAATAACTAATGTTCAATTTAGGGCTAACCGTATAAATGCGTATCAATAATTTACTGCGTAGGGGTGCGCCTCCGTGGTGGAACAGGTCTGCAACGATTACATACATAATTGAATTAAATCATATTTACCATCATATTTTGTCAATGGTGACCAGTAAAAATCGATCTCTTAACCAGTAATTATCAAAAACAAAAAAGGTGATTTTTTTTAACAAAATATGCATACGTCTTCTAACACTGATATGTTTGAAATAACTTGTTGAAGTCGGACCTGGAAATGTGATCTTATTGTGTTTTGAATCAGCATGGGGCCGACTAACAAGTTATTTCAAACTTTTCATTGACAGATTCCGGTACCGATTTTTGGTAACAAAAATGTGGTATCGTGATGGGAGGAGCACGGAGAAGCGCACATCAGGTGGGCACACCTGGTGTTTCCTATAACACATGAAGTTCGTTCTCTGTGATATAAAGTTGTTAAGTATCATGTACTTACCTGTAATTTCACCAACACCTATACCCTTCAAACCCGTACACAGTAATGTGAACATTACAACGTCAAACGGAGAGATATGGAACCATCCTTATATTTTTAGGCCAGGAATTCAAAACCAAACTGTATAAAAAGTAAATTTATTTAGATCCTAGTGTAATTGTTACCAGGAAGTAACTTTCGCGTGAACTTTCCGGTAATAACTGTTATGAAACGAGAAAATGTGGAAACAGACTTACTGAGATGATTATAATTTCCCATTTTAGGAAAATGACTACCGAATAACAACAACGTTATTCGTAACGGTTAGAATGGCGCCCTTTTCCGGTATCTCTGTTTTTCTCTGTGTAGTAAAATATTTTTTACACTAATGGTTAATTTATTTAAGATAAACTTTGAAAACGCAATAAAAGTATGTGACCTAGACGTAAATAAATAGGTAAAGATTGCATACGAATAAAGACTAACCGAACTGGCGAGCTGGCTAACACGAGGCAAATATTAATAGTCATAGGAAAAGTTATGGTCAGCACTACGTACGTGGGGTACAGTTAAAGTTTTGCTTTTCTCATAACGAAAACTATCTACATATTTACTTAGTTATACATTTACTGCTTTCCAAAGTATTCTCCCTTACATTTTGTATACATTTTCATACCTTCAAACCACTTTTGAAAACATGAGGACCAATGTTCCTGCCAATGTCTTTTTGGAAAGACCACTGTGTTTAGGTATGTTTTTCACGTGCTGGTCGAAAGTTATCATGGACTCTTCTGGGCCCGTAGTTGTTATACCTCTCATCAAATCTTTGATTTTTGGAAAAATAAACAAAATCGCTAAGTGCTCAATCTGGACTATGTTTGGTTTGGGCTATCTTTACAGCAGCTAAAAAATACTGTCTTTTTTCCTGTGTGCGCCAAAGTATTCTTATGGTGCAACAAGATGTGACTTCTTGGACATTATTCTCAATTTTCACAGATACTGGACAAACAAATGGTGGTACGGAGTAAAATTTTTTTTTTCTTCAATCGCGATTTTGCCGACAAGACTTGACTTGGAGAAAAAAAAAACGCAATGTTTTTTTCCTACGCTTCTCAATGTTTAATTATTTTTCTTTGCTGGTGCTTTCGAGCACCCATCCTGAAGACTTTTGCTTTCTTTCCGGCATGTTACAATATATCCATGTTCTGTCAAGAAATACATGTTCTGGATAGTGTCATGTAATACATTTGAAGGTTCGTGATTGTACTTTTCATCAATCAACTCGAGTCTGTTGTGTTCTGGAGTGAATTCATGAAGAATCCACTCCAGAACACACGACGGCAAAGTTTTCATCTAAGATTTTTTTTATTATTTGGTCATACCAATCCTCAAAGGTCCTCGAATCTCCTCATAGGTGATACGCCGTTTTCATCAATTAATTGCCTGACAGTATACATTTGCCTCAGTGATCGCACTTGAAAGCTGGCCTTCATGAATTTTATCATTGAGAGAAATGTTTCTCACTCGCCACTATCAAATACTGCGTACTAACCCTACGGTGCTCATATGAGGTGTTTCCCTTCCAAAAACCAAAATGATTATCAAGAGGAAGGGAAGCAGTGCAGTATCTTCTAAAATAGTAAACTTTAAAAATATTAATAAGCATCACTTCGCTTTGCTACGAACGATGAATTTTAACTTATAATAAAATGCAATTGACAAGCCAAATAATTATATAATACTTAATGAAAGAGTGTTTTGTGTTTAAAAATGCAACATTCAACAGATTGATGACAAAAGGCAACAGATATTCATTCATTTATGATTCAAATTTCATATATGCATAGAACTTTCAGTGTGCCTTTGTATAGCTACTTCAGAATCTTCAGATATATTATTTTATCACTATTGTAAACCTGAAAATGACAACTTGTTTATCCAATTTCAGTGTGCAAAGAAAATAATTACAGTTTAAGGGTGTGTGTGTGTGTTTAGTTGTAAACACTGACCTCCGCAAATTAACAGGTTTTGATGGAAATTTCCATGTATTAAATTGTCACTCACCTATATGAAGAATGCAGTGGTCAGCAGTGGACGGCTGATACAGTACAGTACATACTTTATCGCCTATTTTCTATGTGTTTTGTATCAGAAAGTGCGGCATAACCAAAATTTACGAAGACAACACTGCGGTCCGAAGTATAACAAAGGAACATAAAATATGCTTATGGCATTGTTTCAAGTCGTTTGTAGCGACTTCGTCTAGTCTATACGTGGAAGTTTGAAATGTCGTATCATCGAGATGAAAGTATTATTAAATAATTTCGATTTAATGCCTAAAGCAAGAGAAATAAAAACTTAACCTTGTTCGTGAAACATAGTATTGTTGTCTATAATTAAGAGTTTCAAAATTTACAACAAGGTAAACCTTGTTATTCCGGCGCATTAGAAATCAGTTGATGTTGTAATACTGACATAGGTATTGGGGTTTATAGTGGTTATTCTTGTGAGTTTCACACATATTTAAATACTAGCTGTACCCGCGACTTCGTTCGCGATTGCCGTACCTGCAGACTAATTATTCACATTTGTGCACTGTTTATCTCATATTAAGCAACACTGTGGTCTGCGGTGAAGCACTCTTATAGTAAACCATAGCTCAGAATGGAGCTTTCTACTTTGGATTTCAAAACTCCCGGGTTGTATTTTCCAGGAGACAGTAGTTAAGTAACTCAGAGAGTTCTTTCCCGGTTCGCACAATAAATGTTGAAGCAAAGTACCTTGTGCGTTTCTTTAGAATTTCGATTTTAAAACGGCGGTTTGTTTGACGGTAGATCGATTTTTTTTTTATTTCTCATTCTCGGAAATTAGTGTTTGTTTGATCTGAGTAGCGGGTGGGAGACGCTCCTTCCCACCTAAGGCAAAACATTGGTGTAAACAAAGTTATATGTCTAAGATTTTTCGTTGTAAAATATTCTGTTGTTGTAAAACAATTAATAACAACTATGTTTGGCAGGGTAGTAACTAAATATAAGGTAGAAAGTGTAGGTAAAAAAAATATTAAAACTTTCCCTAAATTTCATTGTTCTAACTCCTAGTGTATCTTTGTATCTTCTACTCATGTTTATTATTTTTAGTAAATATTTAGAAAAACTACTATTTTTTTTACCCTCCTCATATTTGAAATGAAAAGTAGAGTGTTCAACACGGATGTAAGTCATCGATTCCTACTTGGACTATAGCCGCATTAATTTTAAAAATATACTGCTCATGTTATTAAAATCAAAATAAATAATATAAAAAGACATACTATATTTATATCTTTATTCCTTATATTAGTAGTGAAAAGCAGAGAGATTCCTATTCGGGCTATAGCCACCCGTAAATATTCCAAACAAAATTTTACGTAAAATTTCACAAATAGTTCAAACCTCTCAATAAATTTTTAGTAAGTATGTTATTTTATCAATGAATAATTTTTAGAAAAACTACTTTATTTACTTTCTTTAAATTCGATATGAAAAGTAGAGAGCTGACCGCGGGTGAAAGTTACCAATTCCTTTCGATCCTTGTATAACAATCTACTAAAGTTGTGCACTTCCAACTTTAAACGGATTAAATCACGTATATTTATCGTATCACCCCGTGACCACGATCACTACAAAGTGTTTGAAACGTCGGGACAAAAATAATGATAAATATACGCGATTTAAATCGTTTAAAGTTGTTTAATTACAAAGTGTAACAATCGCGAAAACCTAAGACTACATTGTGCACTTTCATTGCGCAGTCTCCGAAATGTATCCATCAAAAGAAAGATGTAGTTTAAAAAACTGATTGTGGTGAATGTTTTTTTTTTATTTTTTTATTGCTGATAGGTAAGCCTTTGACCACAATCTCACCTGATGGTAAGTGACGATGTGGTCGTAGGTGTTAACAGGCTTAACCTAGAATTACTGGCTCTCAAGGACAGCTGTCCTTGAGAGCCTAACGGTTAGGTGCTTGGCGGCAGATTTTCCACTGGAGGGTGGTCGCTAGCCAGGCGGGCATTCGCAAAAATGCCCTTCCACCATGCGGTGAAGCTCAAGCCAGCGGCGGGATTCGAACCATGGACCTGCTGCGCGGCAGTCCATAGGCAAAGCCACTGAGCTATCACTGCTTCAAATGTACCACATTTTAGAGTTTTATCGTAGCAAGCTTGGAAAACTAAATAAGGGTGCCGTGCTGCCCGTGGGGCGCCGGGCTGCCCGTGGGATGCCGGTCTGTCCGTGGGGTGTCGGGCTTCCCGTGGGGTTCCGGGCTGCCTGTGGGCTTAAGATGAGCCGTACGTTCAAGGGTTTCACAACATTCCGCGGTCCAAGTTATTTAAAACGAAATTTGTGATATCTGTAATTTCTGAACTGCAAAACTGAGGACTGAAATATTTACGGGAAAATAATTAAATAACCACTATTGTAACAAAAAAAGAATGATTGAAATCGGACTACGCGTTAATAAATTACAAATAAATGTACATTTTCCCAAGAGAACCGTACTGAATTTCGGGATAAAAGTATCGTATGTCCTTCTTCGTAGTATGAACTCGAATCGTGCTAAGTTTCATTCAAATCCATTCAGTAGTTTTGGAGTGATGCGAGGCCGGGATACAGACAGACCGCCAGAAAAAAAAAAAACAGTTTTTGCATCAGAATCAGCTACAGATTGCTCTCAAAACATATTTTCAAAATATCTGCAATGTACAGAATTGGACCTGTTACAGTTTTATTATAAGTATAAATAGATAAATTTAAGCGTCTCACCCCTCGCGCTTCCCTACCTGTTGTGATGTCTGTTATTTCTGAACTTCAAACCCGATGACTTTGAAATATTTACGGGATAAATTTTAAAGTACCACTATTCTTACAAAAAAATCGGCAAAGTGCGAGTCGGACTCGCGCACGAAGGGTTCCGTACCATTAGCTATACAACATTAGACTTCATATTTTAACCTTTTTTTGTTTTAACGTGAGCGAGTCCAACTCGCACTTGGCCAACTTTTTGTATTTGTTGTTATAGCGGCAACAGAAATACATCACATGTGAAAATTTCAACTGTCTAGCTATCACCGTTCTTGAGATACAGCCTGGTGACAGACGGACGGACGGATGGACGGACAGACGGACGGACGGACAGCGGGACAGACCGTTTTTACCCTTTGGGTACGGAACCCTAAAAAGAACGTCTGAAATCGGACTACGCGTTAATAAATTACAACTAAGTGTATATTTTGACTTTCATCCCCTCTCCCAAGGGAACCATGCTGAATTTCGGGATAAAAAGCTAAATTATCCTACCTTGTAGTATGAACTCCAATCATGCTAAGTTTCATTGAAATCCATTCAGTAGTTTTGGAGTGATACGTGGCCGGGATACAGACAGACAGACAGACAGACAGACAGACAGACAGACAGACAGACAAAAATAAAAAAAAAGATAGTTTCGGCATCAGTATCAGCTACAGAGTACTGTACATTTTTTTTTTCAAAATATCTGCCATGTACAGAATTGGACCTGTTACAGTTTTATTATAAGTATAGATTTTACAATAACCTGCAAAATCGATCCCTAACGTGAGTGTTTTTGCCGAATATTGTATAATATTTAAATATGAGGTAAACATTATTATAATCTAGATTAATATGAGGAAAGGCTTGTTATTTTGTTTGTAATGAATACGCTTAAAAACTACTGGATCTATTTGAAAAATTCTTTCACCATTGGCATCCCATATTCACCATAATCCCTGATAAACATAGGCTATAGAATATTATCCAAAGTTGTATTATTCTTGATTTTTTGTTATATACCCCTTCGAAGCCGGGGCCGGACGCAAGTATTTTATATAAATGCCGTTTGAATATTCTACTAACTCGGCATACATACAAAATTAGGACAATAATTTATACGATAATCTAATGAAATTTAAACTAAATCAACTGATTACTTTCATTGCGAATAAGATTAAATTTAAAACGGTTATAGGTGTAAATATGCAATCACTTTTGTGTACAATAAACATTTAAATACAATGAGCAATATTCTCTTTATATAACAATAAAGTACAAAATGTACAGCAAAACAATGCTATAGATTTTGAAATTGCCGACTAAGATGTGCGTCTGCTCCTAAATAAATGATATTATAAACCATACGTATAATTTAAAGATCTCGATAAAACGTGTACCCTGTGTGATATAACTAACCAATCGCTATAAAACTTTCATCGACAAACAATAATAGCTTTGGTGATAAGAGAAGCGATTTAAATGCATTCACTGCTCTGGGAAATTGTTGTAGTCGTTACGGGTGGGAGCTTCCTGCGCTGTATCGTAGCGTACCCTGATAAAGCTGAAATACAGCGTTTGTATAGCTGAGGGGCAATTCTGTATTTGGATAGAGTCATTAAAGCTTTGTACGCAATCGACCGTTTTCTTTTTATCTGCCTACCCTTAACCCAATTATGTGAAATATGTTTCAGGGTTCCGTAACGCAAGGGCAAACGGAACCCTATTAAGACGCTGATAAGGTGACAAGTGCTTTACTGGAACTTTAAATAGTTTTACTGGAACAGACTTTTAGCAAAATATATTTAGTTTGTAGCAATAAAAAAATTATGTAGTGTATGTGTGTGTTAATTTCGATCACATTATCTAAGGCCAAGAAACATCCGAAACACGTTTCCTTATTTTTTTCTCTTTTTGAATCAAATTCTTCTTTAATTTTAATAATGAATTTTCTTGTCCCTTTTGTTAACAAAAAAAATTACATTTTCGATTTAAGTTAATAGTTTTGTGTTACTAAGCTTTAACCTACGCTGATCGCGATTTCACCATCGCTTGCTCTCTTTCACTCCTACGTAGTCCGATAGTGACAAAATTTCAGCATTAATGAGACTCCGCTATCTCTTTGTCCGTCCGTCTATCCATCTGTATGTCAAGAGACTCTACATCATAAATGAAATGAGTTACACATATAATTTAGATATTTTATTAAGGATATTGACCCAAAAAGTAATATTTTATTTAAAATACTATTAAAATATTCAAAGGTGCTCCAAAAATACATAAAAAGGTAACGCCTTAGCATGTGTGATGCCAAAATGAATGAATGAATACCCATTTTTATACACATTTTTTGAATGGTTTTAAAATTTTAGTCTCGTGTTCGATTTTAAGCAGTAAAATAATTTAGAAGCGCTCGTATAGGAGTTTTCATAGCCTTTCTTAACAAATTAGTTAAGTCCGCCATGGTCATGACTTGGATGAGTGACCGCTAGTGACATTACAACTGAGCGCTTTCGTGATTCGGGGGGCACATTAAGCCGTCTGTCACGGTTGTTGTCTTACGTTGGCAGTCGTTATAGCATGATGGAAGAGAATTTTGTAATGCCGGCCTAGCTAACTCCACCCACGAGTAAAAAATGTGTCACCAAGCACCTGACAGTATGGTTCTACCATCTGGGTTTAAAAAAGATTTAATTTTCTCAAATTTATAATAATTGCAAAGAAGGTAATCAAAGAAATTCCAACCATAACAAGATATTAAAATATTCGCTGTTCATAAAATAATTCTAAATGTTTCAATTTAGTAGCTTGCGGAGATTAGCTAGACTAGAATTCATCAAAGATCAACTTTATTATGATTAATCAACGAAAACATAGAATTTCGTCACACGAAACAAAAACTATCAAGAAAGTTCACATTCTGTTCGTCATTTTATGACATTTTAATCTTCGGAAAGGGCTGCCGCAATTGTACCTGTAACTTTTACGTAATCTGTGGGGAATTGGTAGCAAGTATAGCTGTAAAAGTAACTACTTACTTATTACTTAACAAAGTAAGTACGTTATGCGGCTGCATTTGCCATGAGCCTGAGATATTGTCAAAATTCGCATGGTTATGAGCGACAAATAACCAACTAAACTTCCAGGCTGACGACAAATGCAGCAAAATAATTAAATATATCATTTTACAGTTCCTTAAATAAATACACAATTCTATTTAGTTCTCTCAGCATATTTAATGAACATTGTTTGAATAGATAAGCTCTAGGCGAGTGCATTCGAGCGTCAGCTTCCTATTTTCAAGTTCTTAATTGCAGATGTAGACCTTCAGTTCTTCGCGAACATTCCTTGTTTGAATTGTTTGACTGAAACTTGAGTACAGTACCTAATCTATTTAGTACTCGTACTTACTAATGAAATATATTTGTTAGTACCTTTTTGATGTGTTTGTGATAAAACAAGCAAGAGGCCCACCTGTAAAGTAGTAACCTCTGCCTATAACAGATGCAATTCGTCACAATTGCCGAACTACACTGACACAAAGAGTTGTTGAGTCTCATGTGTATGTTATTTGATTGGCTCTCGGCATATGAGACGCCGAAGAGGACTGCTGCCGGAACACACTGTTAGGAGCTTGGCAGATTTTCTACTTGAGAGTGGTAGCCAGCCAGGCGAGCATTTGCAAAATGCCCTCCCACCATGCGGTGAAGCTCAAGCCAGTGGTGTAGATCGAACTATGCACCTGTGGCACATCAGTCCATTGATAATAACCACTCAGCTATCATTACTTCAAAATACTTAATACAAAGTTTTGTTTTAAAGTTGGTTTTAGTTAATTTTTATTTTCGTTTTAATAATTATGTAATTGCGGTCTTTGTTCATGGCTTCACAATGCCTGCCTGAAATTAGTGTAGGTTAAAACATTGCATGTGGGCTTATCTTGAGTAACAGATAAGTGTTATACTGGTAAGAAATAACTTCTTTCCAAAAGCAGCTTAATATAGTTACCTCTCTTTAAATATAAAACTTAACGAACCAAAGTATCTTCTTATTGATTGTCTCCGATAGTTCCCCTTTACCCTTAAAAATTGTTTATAAATTATGAAACAGAATAATCAATTCAACAAAACACTCGTTATATAACAACGATTATATAATTTAGTACAGGTATATACAAAAAGTAGTGCAAGTAAAATTGAAGCGCTCGTAGCGAAGTTTCCTTGGCTGTTCTTAACCGATCAGCAAAGTTAAGCAACGTCCGCCGCGGTCATGAGTTGGATGGGTGACCGCTAGTGACATTACTACTGAGCGCTTCCGTGCTTCGGAGGGCACGTTAAGCCGTCGGTCCCGGTTGTTGTCTTAGGATGGCAGTCGTTATAGCATGGTGGTAGGGCATTTTGCGAATGCCCGCCTGGCTAGCTACCACCCTCAAGTAGAAAATCTGTCGCCAAGCACCTAACGGTGTGTTCCGGCAGCTGTCCTTGAGAGCCAGTAATTCTAGGCTAGCCTGAACAACATCTTCGACCACATCATCACTTACCATCAGGTGAGATAGTGGTCAAAGGCTAACCTATCAGGCATAAAAAAAAAAAAAAAAAAAAAAGTAAGTATATACTTCTACGACCAAATACCCTTTTTTCATTCTATCACAAAGAAAATAGTAAATTACTGTAAAAAGTAAACTGACAAGCTTGAATTTAAAAATATTATACCTTACTTTAACCCAAGCGAAAGGTTTTTAGTTTTAATTTGGTCCTCTAGAGCCTCATTTCACACTAATTGAGTTTTATTTTACGTAATGCAGTTAAGCGAGTCGTGGAAAACCTGGGATATAGGTGCCAAAAGTATACAATTTTAAACTTTAACTATGTTATGCTCTACTTGCAGAGTGTACATTCTTTAAATCGACATATTATTAAGAGTTATTTTTTGTGAAGTTCAGTAATAAAATAATCATCATCTTCCTGCCTTGATCCAATAAACGCTGGGTCGGTATATAACAACATACTGGATAAGACAAAGACTATAATAACAGTTTTGAATTCGGGATTTTGGGTGACTGCCCGATGTACCATCCTGACTCCAACCATCCGCGTTCTTGGCAATGCTCTCATTGTTAGTACACCCGATACCTTTTGGGTAAAAAATTAAGCAGAATAAATAAATATGAACTATCAGGGCGTTAAGATGGCAAGAAGCCTTTTTGTGTACCTAATAGGCAGCAACAGCCTAAGTCGTGAGTAATGCGTGATGGTCAGTTGTCGTTTTTTTCCTTAGCCGCATTTTATTCTTCTGTCTTACGTGATACCTTTATAGTAGCAGTAGAAATTGTCAAGGATTTACTGTCACCATACCTAGTTTTATCGCCAAGTAATAATGTTCACATTACTGTGTTCGGGTTTGAAGTATATGAGTGAACGGTGAAATTACCGGTATATGAGACTTAACAACTTTGTGTCTCACAGTCATGGGCACAGTGCAGTTCGCCACTTGCAATGAACTAAAACTGTTATGGGCCCACTATACCGCTTAATAATAGGCGGGCCTCGAGTATTTTCCATAATAAAGATGGGTATCATAAAAATTAATATTTCCGTAGTGTGATAGAACACAGAACGCACGTTGGAGTGCGCGAGTTGCCAGACGGTGATACGTGAGCCTTACGGGATTTTATGATAAGAATTATTATCCAAACAACACTACAATTCAAATGCTGAAGCGCTCGTAGCGAAGTTTGCTTAGCTGTTCTGAACCAATCAGCAAAGGTAAGCAACGTCCGCCGCGGTCATGAGTTGGATGGGTGACCGCTAGTGATATTACTACTGAGCGCTTCCGTGCTTCGGAGGGCAAGTTAAGTCAGTTCGGACGCGGTTGTTGTCTTAGTACGGCAGTCGTTATGGCATGGTGGTAGGGCGTTTTGCGAATATCCGCCTGGCTAGCTACACCCTCAAGTAGTAAATATATCGCCAAGCACCTAACGGTTTATTCCGGCACCTGTCCTTGAAAGCCAGTAATTCTAGGTTAGCTTGAACAACATCTTCGACTACATCATCACTTACCATCAGGTGAGATAGTGGTCAAAGGTTAACCCATCAGGCATCAAAAAACAGATTTATTATAGATTTAATATTTATTTTAGATGTAATATTATTTTATTGACATAATGACATGAATTGTAGAAATATCAAAAAACATAAATAAGATTTTTTGTTTGAAGCGCTCGTAGCGAAGTATGCTTAGCCATTCTGAACCGATCAGCAAATCCAAACAACGTCCGCCTCGGTCATGACTTGGATGGGTGACCGCTAGTGACATTACTAATGAGCGCTTCCGTGCTTCGGAGGGTACGTTAAGCCGTCGGTCCCGGTTGTTGTCTTAAGATGGCAGTCGTTATAGCATGGAGGTAGGGCATTATGCGAATGCCCGTCTAGCTAGCTACCACCTTCAAGTAAAAAAATTGTCATCAAGCACCTAAAGGTGTGTTGTCCGGCACAACATCTTCGAGTGATGATGTGTCACTTACCATCAGGTGAGATAGTGGTCAAAGGCTAACCTATCAGGCATTAAAAAAATATACGAGTTGGTAGGCTTCTTCTATGGGTGGGTGGTACTTGTATGTCTTGAATGTTTTTTGGTATTTTTTTTCCAATTGATTTATTATTACTTGGTTAGGTCCTGTCCAGACAAGATCGTTAGTAGACAAAACTTGGCTTAAAATCCATTACCAAAAACAATGTCCAGTTCATTTAACCACGTAAAAGTTGCTCAGTAGACTGCAAAATTCATCTTCAAAGTCCACAACGTTGCATTTACTTAAGCGATGAGAATGAAACTGCTCTCGCAACAATTTTCATACTTGAGAACTTTCAACCTGTAGTCAACGTGCCCTCGAACGACTTCAAATTACACCTCGGATCTTTTGAGAGTTGGGAGCCATCTATTGGATAAAGGTAAATATTTAGTTGCATTCATTTATGTAATAGTTCGGTAAGCAAAATGGTTTTACAACTAAATTTGATGTTACTTATAGTTTCGAGCGAGCCGAAATAAAGTCCCGATTAGTGTCTCTCCAAATAGTCACAGAGTAAATTTCCGTAGGGTACAACACTGCAGTTGTACTGGCGCATTTAGTTCCAACCCTCCCAAAGTCTCTCGGCAGCGACTGAAGCCAAAGCGCAAAGCAGAACCCTTCCTATAGTAGTGGTGCGTTTTTGGCGCCCGCAAGAGGCAGGAAGGTTAAAGGTAGAAAGTGCTTTTCGCTTTCTATGCTCGTCTCGAGAGAAGTGCCTTCGGCAGACCTACCGGGCTATTAGAGGGCATTCCTTTGCCCAAAATCCGGTGGAGCTGGACGGCTGACAGCAGCAGCCAGCATCTATTTTTTCCGCAAAAAACTCTTAATTTATCAGTAAATGAAGTACATGGAATGAATGCAGATTCGATTATCATAAACTAAATAAGGTGAGGGTAGTCTACACTATACTTTAGTCAGCAGTATTGCTTCGTTGGAATTTATATAGATAGATAAACTCCTTATTACCTTAAACTAAATTAAAATTAAACATATTTAGCTAAAACGTAAACAATAGGCAGCCTTATCGCTCAAAGCTATCTCTTCCAGACAACCTTTGGATGAAGTGATAGCAGTGTACAGTATACTTATAATTTACACATTTAGTTACCAGGTTTTATAGCAGTTATGTAGTAAGTTAAATAAAATAAGTATTTAGTCAACATTTCAGTTCAAATAAAACATTATTCAGAGCATAGTAAATATAAAATATTTGAAATCTTAAAAAATATAATTAAAATGTGGTATTAAAAATATACCTAGTCAGTAGTGACAACCATCCATCACTCCAATCTATAGAACACAATAGTAGACAATTATTTACAAGTTACTTAGCATTTTGTATAACTTTCGGATATCTTTATTTTTTTTAGAAAACATTACATTACTATTTTGTTATTTACCTTTTTTATTTTATTGAAACCACTGTTAGCAAATTTTTAATTGTTTTTTGTCTATTTACAATTGTTATTTTTTCTGATTAAAATTCATATTTTTAACTATTTAAGGGTTCCTATCTCTAATATTTTCCAGATTTACCATACTTGTCTGTATGAATAAACATGTTTTAGATCTTGAATTTAAATATAAGACATTTGATAGCTGTTAAAGAGAATATTTATTTAGTCGTATGGTGGAAAACTAGATTTTTATATTTCTGACATGTGATATTTCTATGAAGTGTGGTTATGGCGTATCAAAATTTGTGTGTTAAAGAAATTCTGACATACACCGAAAGAAACCGATATCAGGTTATTGAAATTAGGCCAAAAATAATTCAAGTATCAGCGATTTTTCATGTATTATGTTTATCAATTAAAGCTACCTCAGAAAAACTAATAAGCCTAGCACCCAACGCTATTAATAAATTTAATGCTGCTAAAAATATTTTTATTGGAAGAGAAGAAACGCCATCTATTCTTACGTAAAAAAATACTCTAACCATTGGTATGAGTTATGAAATAATAGGGCTTTTTGAGCCGATTCTGAAATTATACCACATAGTTATTTTAGCTAGTTGTAATCAAAGAACATTTCCACTATATGCCAAGTTTTGAATTTGAATGAATTTCCAGATTTGGCAGGGAAAAAGTTTTTTTGAGAAATATACCTCATTGACACGTTATATCCTTATATCTGTGAGCAATTTAAATAGCTCACAGTGTTTTTTTTTTTAAATTTTTAATATTAAAGTGTATTAGTGCATAAAATTTAATATGTAAGTGCATACATTGCACTAGAACATTTAAAATCTAATGTTGATCCACTTTCTATAGTATGAGTAACAAAATCTGTACCAACTGATGAAAGGTGATGAATGGTGCAGTAAATGTTCAAGAGGTATCTCCTTTCCCATTTTCATATTCCAGTGCGATGAGTGACCATTAGCCGTTATAAACATTTCTTATAATACTGACCTTGTATTTTGACTTTCATTGTAATTATGATAATACTCGTAAAATATATAAAAACGAAATGTGTATCTTTTTAATTACTTTTATGAGTATTATTTTTCAAAACATGGGTGTTTAAGCGTGCTAAAACTTAATATGAGTCGATATCACTATGACAATGTTTCGGCTTCTACGGTGTTTTCAAACATAAAATGTAAATATGAACGTAAGGTTTTATAATATGATACTATATATAAGAGATTAGATATGAGGATATTACGTATCATATTTTGTGGTATATTTTACAAAAAATATGCTCCGTATCATATCTAGAGGAGCCCAAACTAGGTATGTTGTAAACATGGGTTCTAATGTAATAATGTGGTAATTTCAAAATCAGTTCCAAAGCCATTTTATTTGATAAACCTAAAGATAGAATACAGAGGAAGAAATTCACACAAAAAAGAAGAATCCATAACTTCTCTCCTATGGGTTTTTTTTTTAAGAAATGCGGGTCAAAATTATTGTCTTGACAACTAGTACATGTATGCCACACTATCATCTACGTCGATATGCATGATTTGGCCGTACATCTAGTCCTAAATTAACAACTGCAATGATATAAAGAACTTTGCAATTAGATCACTAAAATAAATAAAAAAATATTTCGTTACGGTTTTTTTTATATAAATGGAACGACCAACTCGCAAGCTATTTAGACTTCGGAAAAATACAATCCAACTTGTAAATAAATACACTCAGAGGCGTTGCCATTTTTTACAGGGACCAATGAGCCAAAGTACTTGGAAGTTGAAAAAGTAATTATGAAAGTTGACTTTAATCTTCGTAACCTTGTTGCAAAGTAAATAAGAGGATTGAATTTACAACGATTCGGGAGTTTCAGTGTTTAACTGTTGGGGCTGATTCTGTAATTTGGGGCCTTGAGGTGAATAGTGTCTATGGTAGGAATATATATGGTACTTAAAAAAAATACTAGTAGGTCTGGATAAATACACAAACTTATACATTTATGTCTAAATTTTTAAGAAATAAAAAATAAATGATATGTTTATGAAGTAAAATTCAATAATCTCAAAAACTTTTCTATAAAAACAGTCCCAAAATATGAAAAAGACTAATAAACCAAAGACAGAGACACCAAAAATGCTAGGCTCGAATGTCACCCGCTACCACTACCTGTGGGTTTCGCAAGAGGCGGCTAAAGGTGAAATACCGGAAGATGGAATACTCAGATTTTAGCACCTCCTGAGGAACATATCTTTAACTGCGATCCCCAAGACGCCTGCCAAGCGTGGGGATTATCCCTTTAGGTCCTCTACCCAGTAGGTTTGAAAATAGGGCGTAAGCTATTTTTCAAATAGGTATCTATATAAAACTTTGTTTTTATTTTCTTATCCCTAAATTCTCGTGTCAGAGTGTTTATAATCCTCCGAAACAACTTGAACGATTCCTGTAAAATTTTATGTGTATATTCAGTAGGTCTGAGAATAATAGGACGTAGACTATTTTTCAAATGGGATATTAAACTTTTTTTTTTACTTTTATTTACCTATGAGCAAAACAACGTTTGCCGGGTCAGCAAATACTTAGTACTTACAAAAATACAAGGTTGCGGTAAAAAATAAGTGTAAGCCGGGAAATGCTCGTAGGGAAACTTTTGTAACCCGACAGGTCTATTGTTTCTTTGGTTCAAGTCTCACTGGCATATCTTTTATTCTAACCTTGTTAGTCTGTAATTGCCAAAATTCCATAATTCTCGTCCTACTTATTCAGAATGATCTTATTAATTTATTTTGAATAATATATTTGAAGCGCTCGTAGCGAAGTTTGCTTAGCCATTCTGACCCGATCAGCAAAGTTAAGCAACGTCCGCCTCGGTCATGACTAGGATGGGTGACCGCTAGTGACATTACTACTGAGCGCTTCCGTGCTTCGGAGGGCACGTTAAACCGTCGATCCCGATTGTTGTCTTAGGATAGCAGTCGTTATAGCATGGTGGTAGGGCATTTTGCGAATGCCCGCCTGGCTAGCTACCACCCTTAAATAGAAAAACAACTTCAATTAATCAAAAACGCTCACGGAATTATTTCAGTAAATAATACGGAATTACTCACTTGAATAAATCAGGTACATCTAAATATACTCTCGACCAGATCCAATAGATAACAGTTTCAAATATCCCACAAATGTTTTTGACGTTTATTTAATAGCTACCTAATAGGTTTGTAAGGCAGTAACGCAAAAAGTTTTTCCAATATGGCTCCTGCTTATACTCAACCTAACTTCGGCCTGTACGTTCTTCTCTAACAAGGTTTTCATATATAAGTGATCGATCGAATAAACCTGAGTTCTTTGTTTGTGTATGGTTAATACGAGAGCAGAGTATTTTTACTAAATTGTTTAGTAAAGTGAAAAGGATCGATGAAGTCCATCTCAAAAACACAGTGAAATTGAATAAGATAAGCACTTTGTTTGCAAGTATTTGTGTATTCCGATGTGATCGCGTTGCAAAGTCGCAGGCGAAGTTATCTCATAAATGCTACTTTTGTTCATCGGTTACCTATATAATAGGCATAATTAGAACTTAGCTCAACAACAGAATAAAAAGGAAAAATCACTCCGCAAAGCCATATGCCGCAGAATAAAAATCATTATTTCTTAAATCGGCCACTTCAACGGTTCAGACCAACTCGAGAAGCCCCTACCCCTACTTCACTTCCTGCTGAGAATAGTTCTAAACTAAAGCGCTCAAATTATTCACCCTTTTAGATCCGGTAAGTGATTGAGGTATCACCCGCTGCCAGTATAAGGCACATTGAATTATTTCAAAGAGCGCACGAGCTAAAAGCGAGACGAGTCTACTTAACGATTCATTTATTTTAGTCTCATGATTCAATTTGTGACACAAAGGCTCTCGCGTAAGATGTAACATAATGTACTTATATACCTATTGGAAAATATTAAATTTAAAACGTTTTCTTATTTTATTAAAAGTAAATTATAAGTTTATCAATGGTTTAATTTTTTTGGTTTCAGCTGCCTAAAATAGAATATTATATATTTCTGACATAGAATTATGAGTCGTTTGTTGTTAGGCTGTTTAATTTAACATGTTCAATATCACTAACTGGAGAAATAGTAGTCCAAAGCTCATTTTAAAATTCATCTTCCGTCGCATTGTTCACAAAAAAATGAATCACTTTTCATGATGAAGGTACTTTTGATTCAACAAAAGTAGTTAGTACTTATTTTAGTGTACACATAAAATAAAATTTATTATTGAAAAGTGCAATCATTCTTAGACAATAAATATATCACATAAGTCGTATACAAATGTGCCCCTTTTTATAAAAAAAAACATCATATATAACATACACTTGTCTATACAGTAAAAAAATCCGTCACAATAACATAAATAAATTTTAACTATTTGTTTTGGAATGTAAATATCACACGTGGAAGCAATGATAGCATAGCGGTTATAACTATGGACTGTAGTGCCGTAGGTGCACGGTTCGATCCCCAATGACGGCTTGAGCTACACGGCATGGTGGGAAGAATGTTCGATTTGCTTGCCACCACCCTCTAGTAATAAATCTGTCGCCAAGCATCTAACAGTGTGTTCCGGGAGCAGTCCTTGAGAGCCAGTAAAATTTCAGGCACATGAGACTCAACAACTGTAAGTCTCAGGTTGACGGGTGCAGTTGAGTTCTTCACTTGTAACAAAATGTTATAGGCAGGGATTACCGCTTAACATCAGGTGGGCCTCGTACTTGTTCAGTCACAATGACAAAGAAAAACAATAGAAAATAAAAACAAAAAATTCTTGAGTTTCCCATTTATTTTGTACAACAATATTAAGTCTGTTTTTTTTCCGCATCGACTTTACCCCCCAGTTTGTTTACCTTCCCACAAGACATGCTTATATTGCGTTTACTCTTCCTATCGAATTATCTATCGATAAAGCTTTTAAGGTGACGTCTCTAAAATAATTTCCATAATCTCCCGAGATCGGAGTCGCTAATGGTTCCTTTATTTAATTCGGGAACCAGCTATAATTACAGCAAGTGCTATTAATTTTGCGCTCCGTTCCGATCGCATACCTCGATATTGAAGGCAATGTTCAGGTGCTAAGTATGCTACATAGCTGTTGAGATGCCTCCGTGTGGCTAGGAATGCGTTTCATTAGGATCGACTATATTCTGTGTTTAGAATGTACAGAAGTTGCACCTATTTAATATATAGTAACTTCAAATATGATGTATGAAAAAATATTGTTGTAATTCTTGTAAAATATTCTTGATTTTGTTCTTCTTTGGATTAGAAAGTGATGTGTCATAAAAAGGTGACAAATTAATATGGAGACACTAATTGCAAAATATATTTCTTTTTTTATTGAAATTACATGACTGTCCAAAAAAGGAGTGTTATGTTTTCAAGGTTCATGTATGTATGTTTGTGAGTATATTCCATCATAACTTCTAAACGGATCAACCAATTGTAGTGTGTAATTATATCATTAGATTCGTCTTAAGCTGGTGATAGACGGCGCGGGCTAGCGCGAGCCGGACGACGGACGACGCGTCGTCCGCCATATCACGCGCCGTCTAGCACCCCGGCGCGGCTCGCGGCGCGCGTCCGCCGACCGCGTCCGCGCGATCCATCGCTTGTCGGTTTTTCGACACGAACCAAAGGCGCGCGCGCGGCCTGCGGCGCGGCTCGCGCTAGCACGCGCCGTGTATCACCTCTGACGAGCCGAGCCTCTAGACGGTACAGAGCCATGGTGCCCATTTGGAGTTTAATTTTCTATTTGAAACACATATACGTGAATAAAATGATTATTGACTTTATTCAACTCTATGAAAAGGAACCGTTTATATGAAATCATAAAGATACAGGTCACAAAAACCACATCCGCGGAAGTCGCGGCCTGAGGCGCGGCTCGCGCTAGCACGCGCCGTGTATCACCACAGGCTCGTGTCCGCGCTAAGACGAGCCGAGCCTACACGGACGGCGATCCGTCGTCCGTGGAGGCTCGGCTCGCGTTAGCCCGCGCAGTCTATCACCAGCTTAACACTAGATATATAAAAAGATGGAGGATTTAAGCCGCCATATTATGAGGAAAAAAATATTTTTCTCCCTAACCCATCGAGTGGGGTATCAAAATGAAGGGATTTAATTAACGATGCCATAAATATAACCATAATATAACTTGCAGTTTAAATTTTAATGAAACTATAAAACGCTTATGTAACGAAAACAAATAATTTGCAGTCGGGTTTTTTAACTTTTTTAATTAATTTATACTTACTTGTTTTAATAATATTTATTTATTACAGGCTTTTAGAAAAAATATTATTAGACCTTTCAGAATTATTTTTTATATATTTACCATTATCCCTAAAAATGGAAGTCTTGCATTTTAAACTGTTTTTTTCATTTTTATATTTGGACCATATTCATCACAAAAATTGATTTAATTTCACTAAAAACTTTTTGACAATGACATTCAATATAGCTTGTATTAATGAAAATATTAATGATTTATTAATATAAGAATAATTTCAAACTGTTAGGTATCAAATATTATACCTAAAATGTAAGGAATATGTAACCTTTATGTACTACAAATGCAAACTTGTAATATAATGACAAGACTAAGACAACTCCCGGGACAGACGGCTTAACGTACCCTCCGAAGTACGGAAACGCTCAGTAGTTATGTCACCAGCGGTCACCCATCCAACACGACCGCGGCGGACGTTGCTTAACTTTGCTGATCGGTTCAGAATGGTTAAGCAAACTTCGCTACGAGCACTTCGAAGCACTTGATAGACATTGAAGTATCAGTCCCATAAAGAATCCCATCGAGCGAATGAATTTGGCCCTAGGGGCAGTCTGCAAATGTGGTGATGCCAATTTAGTCAAATTCAATGCTTCAAAGACCCAGGCGTGTCTCTTTTGTGCTAAACAGAGTCTTTTCTCTCTCATCTCTGTCCTTCGAAGTGTGCTTGTTCCAATAACCGCCCAACTCGAGCTACAAGGTGTAACTCATACACCGAAACTGCGTAAATTAGCTTCGAAAAACTTGGGTATTCTTACGAAAGTGCAGCTTCTAAACCTCTATCAAGCTTAAGTCCAGTCTTGTATGGAATACTGCAGCCATCTCTGGGATGGTTCCATCTCTGGGATGGTTCGGCTTAATACCAGCTCGAAGCAGGGGGGGGGGGTTAAATAATCCCCCAACTTGGCAGGCGTCTTGGAGATCAGTGTGTAAGATAGAAATTCCTCAGAAGGCGCTATTGCTCTCCTTCCGGTATTTTACCACTTATGACATCCACGGCAAGAGAAGAAACTTGGGTGATATTTTAGCCCGGTACTCCACGGGCATTATTATTACGTGATTAACTAACTACTCGTAATTAAGTAATTGATTAAGTAACGTATATTTCAATTTAATTCAAATCAAAGTAGAACCTTTGAAATAAAACGAAAGCATCTCCGCATACGGTTCTCGAGTTCCTTAATAAGAGGTAATAACCAATTATGTAAATTCACCCGAGGTGCCTTCTTACTCCCCGAGCTATTTAAAAGATGTAAAGCATTCGCATACTCATATGTAACAAGTAGGCAACTTCAGAGTAAACTTTGATGAAGTCCCATTTACATTCCAGATCGTCGTGAATAAATTTGCAAGCCATAATATTATACTGAGAATGCAGGTTTTGCTTACAGATATAAATTGTGGTTTAAAAATTCAATTTAATCTAAATTAGTTGTAATATGTTTTTAAAGTTGCATTATGAAAGAGTTAGGTAAGGATAGTAGTCAGTAGAAATTTGTGTTTTCTGCATATCACTACGGGAAAGAGGCCTGATTTTATGTATGTATGTATTCATATTTTTTTTCTAATAATCTAAAAAAATATTCCCATATTTTTTAATAGATATTATTACTTTTCGGAAATGTATAGCTAAGTAATAATAGTACATAGGTATTAAAAAAATCTAGTATCAGTTCTGAATATATTTTTGTAAATCTTGTTTTTGTATGTGTTCTGGCTTGGTGAGGTCGAATAATTTTATATTCACGGAGGCCTTTTTCTATCTGCCAATTTTGAATTTTTAACAGTTGTCGTGTCTTTGGCTTCTTCATCAGATTTCAATAAATATTATTAAATTTATATAATTAAACTAATAAATAAGTTTTGTGATTGCTTCTATCCATCACATATCATTTAGAAGTTCATATCATAATATCTTTTAAATTGGTTAGCTTCGTCCTCTGCTATATACACACTAATGCAGCATTCACTTTAAAAAAAAGTTAAGTTTTAGAGTTTGAAGTGTTATAATTTATTATGTTCTCAAGATAACTCTTTACCATCTTAATATTAACCGAACTGTAGCGTGTATAAATAAAACGGCCATCTATAAAACTGCAGCCAACTTTTTACAATACAATCTATGTGCCATTTTTTGTGATATAAAAGAAAACAATTTTTTGTGGCACAACTTATTTTGGGTATGGGTATGAAGTTTAAGAAGCGTTATATATTTTTATGCTAACATAATTATTTTTTGTGTGCGTTTGTTATAACTCACTTATACAACTAAGTTAGTATAATAACACATATTGCTTTTTTCTTCGATTAGCTAATTTGTTTTTTTTATTGCTAATAGGCTAGCCTTTGACCACTATTTCACCTGATGGTAAGTGATGATGTGGTCGAATATGTTGTTCAGGCTAGCCTAGAATTACTGGCTCTCAAGGATAGCTGCCGAAACATCCCGTTAGGTGCTTGGTGACATATTTTCTACTTGAGGGTGGCAGCTATCCAGGCGGGTATTCGCAAAATGCCCTAACACCATGCCTTGTTCGTGAAATACAACGGAATTACATATAATTTCTTAGTACCTCAGATATGAAGTCTCTGTTTACGAATTTCAGCTAGTACGTTTTATTCATTAAATTCAAATTGAATACATACTTTAAAAAAAGTTCAACTTTTTGGTAGTAAATACATTCTCGACCGTTTAATTTTAAGTTTTGGCTAGGAATCTTCTGATTTACGATAGGTATACAGTGCAGCAATTTAAATTTCACAAATCTTCAAACCAAAGGTTCTATATTGCAAACTATTATACGGACCCACTGTCTGTATGCAGATATAGTATTTGTCTTCCCAAGGGCAAAAAAATCATACTCATCGTTCTTGTTCGTCTTAAACCAATCCTCTTTTAGTAGCTTAAAGTTTTTCACCTCTCCTCAAGACATGCCCACATAATATTCAACCTTTGGCCATTGATGCTACTTCCGAACTTCCTTAAAGATAAACTATGGAGTAGATACTATATACTAACAATACCTTGCAGCAAACTTTATAATGCAATAAGCCGCAGATAACACAAAACTGCAAAAGAAAATCTCAAGCCTAGTATCCCGAGGGAGCGCCATTAACCCCCTACTAACTAAGTGATGAAACTTTTTACTTAACCAACTCCCACCTCTAAGATAACGTTGAACACAAGAGATAACGAAGTAATACTTTTCTTTATGAATACAGCAAGAATGAAAGTCGTGTTTCTATTGAAGTTTTTTCCCTAGATACGAGATACATTACTTATGTCGAATCATTATCCGACGCTCAATATGTTACTAATAAGCGTATGATTATGTTTCAGATGAGATTCTCGTTTTTTTTTCTAGAGCTGAGAGTATTATTTAGTTATGTGGTCGAGGTACACAGGCTTATTTTTGAATTGCCTGTCAATCACAGCTACATCTTATTTAGCTATACCGTTAATTGCCACTACCAACTTGTATATTAACCTGATGCTGTTCTTAGAAGCCGCATAGAAAAACTTAGATACCTATTGGCATAACTCTTATTACTATTTAACTTGATTTGTTAATTCATTAGTAAAATAATAACATTTTTTGCAAAAATAATGGTATGGGATTCACCAGACATATGGGCTCTCAAGTACAGAAACGGCCGTGAAAGTGCTTATTGTCGAGAAATTGCTTCGAGTCGCTGACTGATGGCTTACTGTTTTGGTGCAAATACGAGTAGTTTCTCGCACAGTGGAAAATCGAATTTGCCGTATTAGATGTTAAATATAATCTACACTTCGAGCTGACGTTAGTAAAGTAATATTTCACACAGTAGTAATGATGAGGTACACACGTTTGATACGAGTAATACATCAACCGTTGGTATCACGAGATCCGTGATCACCAACGGTTGGCGTAAGGAGGCCTTTGATACTCAGCCCTCTAGTCGACACCGTTTAGCCTATCACTAGTTAGCATGGCTGCTACAAAGAAGCTTCTAGCTAGTAAAATCACTTCGATGTACAGTGGTTATAAAGTTTAAGAGTCTTTAGTCCAGCTTGTGAATTTGTTAATAGCATTATCAAATTACCAATAGTGTTTTTAACGTTCTAAACTAGTATAATAGACCTCATGTTACTCGTACTTTAAGACTTTACAGCTCTAAAAAGAACAACGTAGAAGTACCTATGGCCCCGGTACAATAACAACTTCACCTAGTTTTATTAAAAAAAATATGACTTGCCTGTTTCATGCCGAGGCAATGGTGAAACGGCGATGATAATTGAGCGTTGTTGTGTGGAGTTCACAGAAATAATACTGAACGGCTTGAATTCAGGCGATCTCGGATTAGTGTGCGCTAGCAATAATGAGTATACCGACCGTCTAAATGTAAACACTCGACGGAAGCAAATATTCCACTGCTCTAGGCTTATCAAATACAACCACCTGTGAAAGAGCAAACACAATTAGGTTATTAAATCTTTCCACAATTCCACAGGCAAACCAAATGCCGTCGACATAATTAAGCAGGCGAGGTGCGTTAAATAAAATTAACAATTCAAATCTTCAACTTAATTTGGCACTGATGAATTTCTCCAGTCTTTTTAATCAAACTTTTAATTCTACTTCTTTTGATGATCTTTGTTCTATTGTTGCCCTGTAAGTGTTTTTATTACAGGATGGAAAATTTAATAAAGTGCGCGATAGAACGCGCTGGCTATTTACGGAAGTAGAGAGAAAATCCTGGAACTAAGATCTTAATGCTATTACTAATAAAAACTTTATGAAATAGCTCCTATCTGTGTGTTCTGCGTAGTAGGTAAGTTTACTACCTTTTATGAAAAAAGTTGAAGGTACAGTGGTAAGGTAAATAATAAAAGGTACACTAGGTATAGTTTAAATAGCCCCTAAATAAAATATAAAATAATTATCATCTCTTGAGTTTTTAATACTCATTCCGTATAATAATACAAAATATTTTTATGTTGTAAATGAAACATTAAATTACCATTTCTAGTTACTTTCTCTCACTACCAGCAATTGATCCAGTTTTGTATCGTCTTGACAAACAACACTGACAATATCCATAGGTTTCAATGAGCGTAAAACGCGCTTGGTGCATTTCCTTAGCACTGGACTCCAAAATGCAGCTAATTTCAAACTATGCTCTTGATTGAAATTATGATGATTCCTCATTTCAATAGCTTTTCGTACTAGCCTAGTGATGATTCTTTGAGAGGATTTTCGGATCGTGGAACTCAATTGTGGTCATGTCTTTCAGATGTTTATCTCGATTAAGTCCCGGAAAATACTTATAAATTGTGGTAATGTGTTCAAATCGTGAAGGTCTTAAATTACTGTGTGTCGTTAGCGAAACATACTTTTCACGTATATTTTTGTGTTTGTATTGATAAAGAAGATATACCTGACATAAGAGCGATAAGGGTATATAGGAAGATTATAAATACTAGCAAGACATGAATGCCTTAACCTCTTTATTATACCATCACAGAAACTGCGTTAGCTTTCGAGTCGAGTGTTTAATTTCCGCTAAAAAACCATTATTGGGGAATACTGAAATTGCAAAACTTCTGCCATCAAAGCTTACGTGAGTTCAACCTGATTTATTGACTTTAATAAAACGTGAGCGCTTACGTTAACGTTTGCGTTTAAGGGACTTATTGGAACAACTCATTTCCTATTTGGGAAATCGATGCAAAGCACATATACTCAACATTTATGATTTTTTGAGGCCCCAATCAGGAAATGTGCCCGGCTGACGTCAACTATCCCTGTTACCATAGTAAATTCAGACAAGGTATTTGACTTCATAGAGTGGTACCAAACGCGGCTTAAACGTGTGCGCGTCCGCACATGCCACAGCATCGCATACATACTATGGCAAATATCGAGTGTGTCCAAAATATGTACTTAGCGACCCATCCCAATTCGTACGGGTGCAATGCTGATACTAAATAATCTGTAAATAATATCTTGGAAAATATTCATTCAAGTAACATGTTTGTTATTGGTCTATATGATATGCACAATGTATTTAAGGTACCTAATTGTAAGATGTGTAAGGTGCTAAAATCGCTTCGTAAATAAGCCATTAATAACTCGTAAAAAGTAAGGATAAAAATGGTTATTGTGGGTTATTCCTAAGAGATAGGGATATAACAGTGCGGATTTTTCAAGGTGTACAATACTGTAGTACATTAGTTGTGTCCATCTCGTAGGGTTCAGCCATCGTTTGCAATGTAAGCGCAAAATAGTTATTTGTTATACAAGAGTGCAAAGTTGCTTTTTAACCGCGTGTTCAATTTTGATGACCGAGCAAGTGTAGGATTCAAAATTAGAATCCTGAGCGTTAGCGAGGGAATCAAAAGAGCACGAGGTGAAAAATCATTGCACTCGAGTGCAACACGTAACTTTTCATTCCACCTCAGCGAGGAAATTACTAAATGCAAAAAAAAACGTTTAGCGCATTATTAACAGTTTCAGTCAATTCTGTTGGCGTCAAACAAACTTCCTCGTCGCTAGAATCACTCATTTTAGTTTTTTCACTTGTTTTCAAGTTTCTTGTTTTTAATATAAGGTTTAACAATGACGTGAAAAAATGCCGCGTAAAGAACCGCGTACAAAGCAAATTGAAAAATGAACACCAAGAAGGTTCCGAGTCTGAGTTTTTAACAAATTAAAAAAAAGTTTTATGATATATTCGGCACCATAAAGGTAGCAGTAAATAGGTTTAATGTTTTTTTTTAATTCACAAACTTAGTGCAAACGATGTTCTAAATTCAATTTACTTTATCCTCTAGAGAATAAAAACGGCTTTTCCACTCAGATATTGAAGATTAAAAATACTCTTTCCGAGATGGTGGGATGAAAAATGTATTTATTTATGACATAACACCAGAAACTTCCAAAATTATCAGTGATCAGTATTATATTATTATGCATAAAAAACCTTTCTCTCCATCTATTTAAAAACTTGCATTAAAATCCATTGCGTAGTTTTGAAGATCTAAGCATACATAGAGACAGACAGACAGCGGGCAGTGACTTTGTTTTATACCATGTAGTGATAGTGATAATTACCAATCATCAAGGTCGTGTCTGTAGGAGGTATGAATTGATTTGATATAGTATATCGATACATTTAGTTACCTGTCAATTTTGTTGATGAGTAGACATACGCAGGTGCGTATCCTAATAAACTATAGTAGGCATTGCAATCTCCTACGGGCTTGCAGTCAAACTACTTTTCTGGTTTTTAGTAACTTGTGTAATTGCACCTTTGTGGACCTCATCGGGGATATCAAGTGTTGATTATAGTATTATCAATTTAATCATATATTATAGCTAGTACCTATACGTATTTATGTCTGTTCAACTAGAATCCTCGTAGTAACCAAAAATAATCCGTCGTCGCTTTTTAGGGTAACGCACTGCAACAGCCCGTATAGAAAAAAGAACTGTTGGTTATGAACGCGGGTCTAAAACTACATTATTCATTTGCATTTTCACTATGTTTCGCTTAAATAAAATATATGATTGAATTAATTACCTTTGAGATTTGTAATTAAAAGTTTAGTAAGTTTAAATTAACCCCGTAACAAAAAAGGTCTAAAAATGCCAACTTTGACACACAAAGTTTTACACGGTAAAACATAATACCGGAAGACGTAGAGTTGGTAGGCCCACTAAGTGTACTAAAGACATAAAAGTTGCGGGTAGCCCATGGTTACAAGCGGCTAGTAGCCATTTTTATGAAGTTGTATGGGGAAGGCCTTTGTTTAACAGTGAACGTTATCCAGCTGGTAATGATGAACACATATTAACTGAAATTTAATTTCTCTTTACACTTTTCTTCCATGATTTTTAGATGATAATAACATACCACATGCTAGGGTATAAAAAAATTGAAAAAAAAATCGGCTTGAAAAGTTTAAAGTATTGGATCTCCATGAAATATTATTTCTAAATCTTCTACACAAAATATCTCAATTTCAGGTTTTTATTCCATTTACCTAAGAGATATTACGATTAGGAGCTCTAAAACAACTGGTGTGCGTCTAATATCCAAAATATTATCAATAAATAAAACAAAATTATAAGGAGAGGAAAAAATATGGATAAGAACGATAGGATCATTTAGGGTCCGTTTCAGAATGTCCTAATAAAGTTTCGGGTTGCTATGCAACACATAAAATAACTGAATGATAAAAATTACAGTTAATATGCAGCGCGTTTCAAGCTTTAACCGATGGATAGGCTAAATCGATGACTGTGAAACGCAAAGATAGTGTTTTATTTATTAAATATGTGCTGGGTAGTAAAACCGGAACTAACTTGAACATTCTGAAACAGGCCCTTAGAATCAAACATCATATATTATGTCATGTTGGCAGAAGGAAAATTCAAGTTGCACGTGAAAAATATTTTGATTAAGAAATGCTACAATACAGTTTGTGAATACTGAAATGATAAAAATGTTTGGACAATTCCGCTTCTTAAAAGCCTATCTTAATTTAAACAATAAATATAATTTTATAATATGGTATTTATCATATTGAAATATAGTATTTCAGACCTTTAAAAGAATGGCCCCAAGTTCCTTGCCCGTTCTTCTCGAAGTGGCTCTTTAAATTTTTTGCTGAACATGGCAGCACAATGTAGCATATTTCAATAATAAAATTTGTAATTGACCTTCATAAAAGCATCATATCCGCCTAAATCGAATAAATGATTTTGATTTTGGCTTAACGGCTAGAGCAAAACTCGGCTATAGAGATGGATGGCGCGGGTACGAATCCGCACATGACTATCCTGTTTCCTCACTTTGTGATTTCGTAATTTTACCCGCGGAGCATGCGTCAATGCTAAATAAAAATATTATAAAATATAAAGACATTCCTATATAGGCACATTATATTTTTATCATTTACAATACTGAATTATCAAAAAAGTATTCCTATTTACCAAACTTTGGTTATAATAGCCATAAATTGTTAAACATTTTATCCATCGAAATTGGCCCCTCCATTACCACGTGATCACACGCAAACAGGTCAGGTGGACTTGATTGATTGATAAAATATTTATATTTCGTTATTATCTAGTGTCGACGAGCCTAAACAAACTTCCTTAATGCTGAGTAAACTAACTCAACAGACCCCCAGGGAATTACCTATACCCTTAAACAAAACTTTGCGAACTCTTATTGCCTTTTCGGAAATTCGAAACAAGAAGGGACATTTGTTTTATGCAAGTTTGTATTTTTATGAATGTTTCCCGGCATTATGTATTGGCTTTCTTTTAAAGTGTTTTCTGAAGATAAATATAAATGAGTTATGAACCAAAAGTATGTACTTTTTTATTGGTGATAGGCTGGCTTTTGACCACTGCTTCTCCTGATCGTGAGTAGAAAATCTGTCGCCAAGCACTTAACGGTCTGCTCCAGTTGCTATCCTTGAAAGAAGTAATTGTAAGTTAGCCTGAGCATCATTTTCAACCACATCATCTATCACCTACGCACCCTCTCACACAAAGACACACACGCATTACATAAAAATAGATTACAAATATGAAATTTTTTTCGTTCATTCTATTTAGCAGGTAGCACTAAAAACCCAAACAGATTACCGAATATACCGATGTCCAAAGTCTTACGTAATTAATGGTTTTGTTCTACGAATATAGCTATACACTCTTCATTTGTACTTTTTGTAACTTCATATTGACTGGATCTGGATTTATATCCATTATAACAGTTCGATACATTGAGATCTTAAATATTATACCAAAGAGTAAGTACCACTCTCTGAACGACCTAATTAATCATTAACTCTCAATAAAAATCTTGAAAACTTGAAACTTTTCATAAATAACAGGTTCGGAGAAATCTGAGTAGAATTGTATGTAAAGGACGAATTTAGGATGCGAAAAATAGGGGATGATATTTTACACAAACCTGTATCGCATTACTTTTTTATTTGATTACAACTAAATGTAACATTCATGTGGTTCTTGCAATGGCTTAATTTCATAATTTCTGTAGACGGCGGTAATGTTTTTATTACTGCAATAGTGAATGGCCTCCGTAGTGTCTGTAGAAGATCTTCAATGCAATAAAGTAGTTCTTCCTTGATAAAGCACTAAAAGTACATGAACAGTGTCGAATCGTAGACCAGCGATGGGAAGGAATAGGATTTCAAACTAGATATATCCTGTGCTTTGAAAATTCGGTCCCCCTCCCCCATTCGAACCAGAAATAGAAACAATAATAAATAAAACAGTCCCTACTCTATACATAATATATATTCATTATATATATTAAATATTATTTTTGAATAGCCCTTATAATAATGTAAATGATATTTTGTCATAAAGGACAAGGCAGGCATATGTTGGTAAAGTACTGGTTGAATTACATTGTTGATACCATTCGTATGTATCACCCTCGTGATATTTTGCAAAAAACACACATCTAAACCTCTTTTCGTTCTACGATTTGGTAAAACATAGTAACATAGTACCAACACAGAAGTTTTATCGCAATCTTTCTTATAAAAACTCGTCGGAGATTCTCTAAGAACTCGCAGGGGAAAGAAATCAAAGCGACTGCAGGACGGTCAACTTGTAAGCGGCTTACTTTGATCCCCTATCTTACGACACGGGATGGCAGCGGCAACAAGTTTTGATTTTAAGCAATCTTAGAACTAGTTTTTGGTTTTTCACACAAAAAAATCCCATATAATTTGCATGTGCATGGAACTGAGTTTTATATTTTGATTAAGGGATGTATATGTATTATGATCGAGGATATAAATATAACAGTAAGTAGGTATGTAGGTACTTACGTGTTTACATATTATTACACACATTATGATACAAATGCAGAAAGTTGATTATTCCAATCGAGGCTATATATATACATATTGGTAGCCCAGGCCGTAGGTAAAGATTGACAAGGTTTTTTTTTATAATAGATCAAGTTGAGTTTGCACTTATTAGTTCAGGACTTAAGTCATATGACTTCGTGAATAAATTCTTCACTAAACCACTTACTCGTTGAACTACAAACGCGCGCATGATAAAAAATGGGAAATAAGGCCATCGTCCTTAATAGCTTGTCACACCATATCGACAACAGAATAAAGGTAAATAACTGATTCATATCCTTAACTATGAAGTTCAGAAACTTCTTGGTTTATATTCTTAAGGAAAATGTATAAAACACTAACTTGCTTGGTGTTAAACTGCTAACAGCTCCCAAAAAGCTCCCAGCTTTTTTCCTGTGGAAAGTAAAAAGCACGGTAACAGTCATAAACTGCTGAAATCTGGACACTAAGAAGTTTTATACAATTGAAGTTAAGTATATACGAATCACATAATAACTTGTTATTGTCAGTAAGATATTTATATATAGCGCGCGCATTTATAATTCAAGAGTGGTCACCATTACACTAATTCATTAGCTTTACTCATAAATCTATTGAAATTAAATTTTGCAAAGCAATGCCTCTGACTTTATTAAAGGTTAGCGAATAAAAAGTTTTGGCAGTTCAGGATAGGAATAACTATTCTCAATCTTAATTAAGAATGAAACCTTTACGATAATATTACCCATTGTAAATAGATTTGGGTTTGGTTTTATGAAAGTCTACCTTCCCGGTGCCCTCGAAAATTATTAAGGCTAAAAAAGCACGAAACGAAGGTGGTAATGGGCAAACTTCAGGATCTTTTTTCTCAACACCAAATAAGATCCACCACCTATTTTGCACCTAAATTGAAGTGTGGCTGCAGCAGGCCTTCTAACACATTAATGTGAGCAGTAGCTCGCTGCTCATTTGGAGCATTTTCCCATTAGTCTGCGTTTAAAATAATCTAATGGGAGGAGATAGATTAGTCTGGGATTTATTGTACTGGACGGCCGTTAGGGGGTACAACTATAAAAAAAAACGTGACGACGACGATTGTGAACACTTACATAACGGTTAAATAGCTGCCATAAATTACTCATTATCAAATATAAAATACATAAAACCATCAATGCAAATTTTGATAAGTTGTGATTTAGTAATTTAACAACTTTAAACAGTTTTAATCGCGTATATTTATCATTATTTTGTCCTGACGTTTCAAACAATTTGCAGTGATCAAGATGAGGAATGCCTGTCCTAAAATCAAGTAACTAAATATTTATATAGATTATTGTTAAGAAAATGATCGAATGAACTGGTCACATCGTTAGAAGATTAAGCATTAATCTCTGTACCACAAAACATTCTGAACTAAAGTCCTAATGACCTAATGTACTGCTAGTAAAATACATTGCACGATGCGGGTAGTCTTGAATTTTCAAGTTGGAAGCCAATATAGGAACAGCGGTGCAGTGTCGCGCTGTGCCTTATGAAGTTTGACTTTGTTCGAGCGCCATTGGAAAGTTGAGCTTGTTTTGCAACAAGTAGAAACAAAACCGATACACTGTCTTGGCTACTCAATAATGCATGCGACTGGTGAGATGTTCAATTATTCTAACGGATTATCTGCCTAGATCACATGACGGCAACGTCGTTCCCTTGATGAAACAATTCATATGTGATAAGCAATGAATGGATTGGTACTTCAATAGCTTACGTAATGTTTTATTGGCATTCATTGAAGAAGGAATGTTGGAATAATGGCCCAGTTGCAAAAACTATGGAATTTTGTGAAGGGGGGTTAGAATTTTAACTGTACGGTATTTTGCAAGAAATCCCGCTTGCCAGCTATTACCCTGAAATAGAAAATCTTAAATCAAAACATATAACAGTTATAAGATCTGTCGTTACAAGTAGAAAAGAATTTCAAATTTAGATTTATCGTAATCACTTTATCACTTACCGACACCAGAAAATTGTTTGCAAAAAATTCAAGGAAATTGATGCTGCATAAAAATTTATTGAAATTGATTTCCGAATAATTTTCATAATGAGGGTCTTGTCACTAATGTAGCAACGACATAATAAACATAAAATAAATTTAAGCTGAAATAAGCTCAAAGTTTGACATCCATCTTTTATCTCACAGTGACCCAACCAGGAAATCTTAATGCTAAGTACAATAAAAACTGTATCATTACCTGAATAATCCTTAAATTTATTGCACAGTAAGTATGGCCACTATTCATAACCCTTCATCAATCTTCCTCAGTGTTCCTCCTCAAATCCTGCTGTCAAAACAACACTGTTTAACTTGTTTTATCGACACCTTCTGTACTTTAAAATCTGTCTCGATTATGACAGTATTGTTTCTGTACTGTCACCAGAATGCCCAATACACAATATTCATCTACCCACATATCATATTTGTCTTGCAGTCAAGTTTCCTTCCCAAAAATTAATTATAAAAAGTAAACGAATCACTCAGGATACTATTACTACATTTAGTCACTTGCTTTTAGTGGTTTATTGTTACTAAAGGTAGCACCTACGACTAACTGCAGAATACACCACCAGCGGGATTTCAGTGCAGCTCTTCAAATATACAAGAAAAACAAAGATTAATAATTGTAGAATTCTACAAAGTTAAACTTAAATGTTACAAATAATTATGTAATATTACAAATAACTGTTTACCTTTGTTTGAATGTACAGGTTGTTTGTGTGTATAAAGTGTGTTGGTTGGAAATCCTATCGCAACAACTCGATAAAAAAACATAGGTATGTATCTGTATTTTTCATAGAGATCTTTAGTTTCTGTAATCTGTAGTATTTTTATTTCAGGCGTAGCTTAGAAACAAAATTTAAAATTTATTTATGATTATATATTAATTCTTAAAGGTTTGAATTTCTTCACTTATCTGTTTTGGGTCAATATTCTACAAAAAATCTAAATTTAAATTAATGACGTGTACGAACTAAAGACCCCATGACACATGTAACGGACGGACTGTTAGACAGACGGACATCAGAGTGACAGTAGCATAAGGATTCCATTTTGTCCTTTGGGTACGAATCTAAGCCTTTTACACCGTGACAGCTGTCGATTTATATTTTAGTACGGTTCTGTCAACAAAACTCTGATGTAGCTGGCTGCTAGAAATCGTAACAAAATATCTCATGACCATGATTCCGGTCCACCTCAGTAATAAACTATTTCACAGTATGTTCAGCAACAGATGTCGCGAATGTTCCAAGTTCTTATATAAATCAAACCCTTTTAATGTCCCGATAGCTTTTGGGTCAAGTTAGTGATTTACAGGGGCCATAAAGATGGTCAGAAATCAGCTATTATTGCTGTTGTCAGCACCCTCAAAGGGACGGTGATGAAATGTGACGACTTGTAACGACGTGAAAAGTACCTGGTAGTTGAGTGTTTGGGATAGAATTGTTAGTTATGTAAGGGGCCGATATCTGCGTGGTTTTCCAACGGTACTTTACTTTCAATACTTAGAATTAATTTCTAAACATTCGTTCGGTTTTTGGCTTAATATGTGGTTTTCTAGGAATTGTAACACATTAAAAAAGTGATCCGTTATCAATTGAATTTTACAATCAAAATCTTTTTTTCATTTCATTTTTAATGCTGACAACCTTTGACCACAATCTCACCTGATGGTAAGTAATGATGTGGTCGAAGGTGTTAACTGGTTTCTAGGTTAATTACTGGCTCTCAAGAACAGCTGCCAGAACACACCGAAAGGTGCTTGGCGACAGATTTTCTAATTGAGCGGTAGCCAGCCAGGCGGGCATTTGCAAGATGCCTTCCACCATGCGGTGAAGCTCAAGCTCACGGCAGGATTCGACCATGGACCTGCTGCGCGGCAGTCCATAGCCAATGCCACTGGGCCATCACTGCTTCAAAATGCATCTAAAATTATCAGTTTGGCATAACCCCTTATAAAAAAGCCTTTTTTAATGCGATTGTTATGGACCAAGCATGAGGCCCACTAGGTGTTAAGCAGTTGCCTCTACCCACATCAGATCATTTTGTCAGTTATGAACTACACTGCGCCATTAGACATATAGTTGACAAGTCCAATGTGCCTCTAACTTCACTGGCACCCATATACTCTTCAAACCTGAACACAGTACTGCGAACATTTGGCTTGGCGTTAGAAATACACTCGAGAGCAATGAATCCGGGTCACTTAAAGAATGTTAAAAATCTCGGAAACTAAAAATGATAGGTTAATGCAATAAATTGTATTTAATAGACAATGTAATACTCCTTAAATGAAAGTAAAAAAAATATGAGTCACCATACATTTTATTAACACAAAATTACATAAAGAAAAAAACTGCTGATCTCTCCTTAAAACAAAAATAGGAAACATGAAATTTTTGAACTTTATTACGATTTTCTTGAATTTTAATACTTCGTATTGCCTCCTCGTGCTTCCATTACTGCGTTTACGCGGTTTGGCATGCTGTACACCAAGTTCCTTATACGATTTTGGGGAATATTCTCCCATTCCTCTGTGAGAGCAATTTTGAGCTCACGAAGCGTGATTGGGGGAGGGTTTCGTTGTTTTACGCATCTGCCTAGCTCGTCCCAAGCATGCTCGATCGGGTTGATATCCGGGCTGCGCGCTGGCCACTTCATACGAGTAATGTTCATCTCTTGAAGGTAGTCATTCACAATCCTACCTGTATGAGGTCGGGCATTGTCATGCATAAATATAGCATCCTCACCTAAATTGACCATAAATGGACCAACGTGATCATTGAGGATTTCTTCCACATATCTTACGCTAGTTAAAGAGCCGTTTTCTATGATCACCAGCTCTGTGCGACTTTCAGAAGAAATTCCGGCCCACACAAGTACAGACCCACCACCGTAGGCTACTTTTTCTTCGATACATGCTTGCTTGAATCTTTCCCCTGGTCTTCGATACACTCTGTGTCTTCCATCGTGCTTGTAGAGCATAAATTTTGATTCGTCGGAGAACATAACTTTTGACCAATCTTCAATACTCCAATTTACGTGGCTCTGGGCATATCTTAGTCTCGAAATACGATGCCCACGCTCCAGTTTAGGGCCGTTTGCAGGTCTAAGGGGTTTTAAGTTAGATTCAGCAAGCCGACGTCTTACTGTCCATGCACTTGGGTTACTTCCTCCGAGGCGTCGAAACTGATTGGTGAGTTCAGTTCCTGTGAGAAAGCGATTTCGAAGCATGGTGTTCACCAAGTATCGGTCTTCTCGTGCTGTGGTACACCTGGTTCTGCCCGTTCCTGGTCTGCGTAGGTTAGAACCAGTTTCTTCGTAACGTCAGAGAACTCTTTGTACTGTTGACAGCGACACACCGACAGTCCTGGCTGTATCGCGCTGACTCCGGCCGGTTTCCAGCATTGTAAGTATTCTGGTGCATTCTTCAGGCGTAAGCGACATAATTTCAGCTTGAATAATGAATATAGAGCACTATCAACATGGTTTATGTACCCACATAAATGACAGATTACAAACAAAAGCAAAACCAAATGCTGTAATTTCGTAGTTCCATCTTCGAAAGTGGCCCTTTTTCAAATTAGATTTTTTTATGATATAACTTTACAATAACTAAGAAGTTTTAATACCTTCATTTAAGGAGTATTACATTGTCTATTAAATACAATTTATTGCATTAACCTAGCATTTTTAGTTTCCGAGATTTTTAGGATTCTTTAAGTGACCCGGATTCATTGCTCTCGAGTGTAGTACAGTACCAGCACTTCCCCGGACGAACTGGTTTATTATACATATCTATAGGTATGTTTATTTAAAACAATTGAGAAATAATAATCGGCGTACAATGTACATTGTACGCCGATCTCGAGATTCCTTAAACATACTCTCGAACAGAAATAGAACTTTTTCCCGAGTGATATATAGTGCTTTATACTACACCTACGACGAAAATAAAATAATTGTAAGTTTTCTCGTTTTTATACTTATCGAGAATTCACAGAAAGTAAGTTCTTTGTGACTTCTGTAGTTTTTAATTTTGGTGACGTTATCATTATAAAATCACTTTCACTGTCAGATGCCATTTTGGAAAATTATTTAGTATAATCAAAAGCGTAATTATCTATTTAGTTAAAAACAAAATTTACAAAACATAACAAATCGCCGCGCTTTATTTTTGTAGTGCAGAAAAAGGTTGCCAAACTCTTTTCATTGAAAATCGAGTTTTAAAGGTAAAGACTAAACTTATAGGAACCAATATATCTATAAATTATATCAAACATTTTATTTTCAATAGTGAATATTGTAACTTAAGCCTATTATTTTAACTAACTTAATCAACAGCAAGATCATCATTACCAAGGTTTAGGTTTCCTTGGCAAAAGTCCGTATTTGAGGGTACCGTCACATAGCCAACCTCGAAACAGTAGTTTGCAAATACTTATATATACGAATACACACACAGATTATAGGCGTGAAGGGTACAATAAAAAAAATGCTATGCAAACGAAAACTAACGTTTCGGAGTGCCAAGCGTAGTTCAATATCAAGTGATGGATAGGCGTGACCATCAGGTAAGTCCTAGTCCATTTAATTTCTTTTATAGGGTAGGTTCCAGAGGTCTCGAGGATGTGTTGCCGTCCTTTGAGGAAAGAATATGCTCTCTTCTTGAAAGCTCCTAAGTCGTACTGTTCGGGAATATTTCATATGGCAGCTGGTTCCATATTGTGGCAGTGTAAGGCAGATAGTTTTTTTTAACAGCATTAGTGCATGCTATGCTATAAAACATAGGTTATGATGATTTTTTTTTGCGATGGAAAGAGAAAAAATATTAAGTGAATATATATAATATAATAAATATATAAAACTTTTAAGATAATAATATGTAAAAAGTAAACTCGTACGTAACTAAAGTCAAAGTTTCGTCTGGTATATTTAATGCTTTCAAATCCATTCAGCTTTGATTGAAACACAGCACCACTCCAAATTAGGGACAAGTAAACTATTCCAATGTAAAACGAGAGTTGGCGACCGATCTCCTAACTTTGTGAACAACCCTCGAGGCGAAGTGGCTTCATCTACAGTTGCCAATTTGATATCACTGCGCTATTTCACTTTAAATGTTTTTCAAATATAAGTTTTGGTGTATTTTTTTACATTTCTCTATGATTTTTCAAATGTATGAATATCTCGATATATCCGTTTATTAGTTACTTTTTGAGGTAGTTATTGTTATACAATGAATTGACGAGAAGAACTAGTCGCCTAACTATTGGTAAGCGTCATATTGATAACACAGTTCCAATGTCACCGTCGTCTTTTGAAAATTTGAAGTACTGGTAGTGAAGTTTACTTAGCCGTTCTTAACGGATCATATAAGATAAGGAACGTCCACCGCGGTCGTGACTTGGATGGGTGACCGCTAGTGATATTACTTCTGAGCGCTTCCGTGATTCCGACGGCGCGTTAAGCCGTCGGTCCTGGCTGTATTCTCACCATGGCATTCGATATAGGATGGTGGTAGAGCATTTTGTGAATGCCTGATTGGCTAGCTACCACCGTCAAATTGAAAATCTGTCGCCAAGCCCCTCAAGGTTTATTCCAGCGGCTATCCTTGAGAATCAGTCCCGTTCTAAGTTAAGTGATCGTGGTCACGTGGTGTCAGTTACCACAATCACGCAATGATAATTCAAAAAAAATTATAAATATATGGGATTAAATCCGTTACAAGTTTTTTAATTACTATTCCTAAAACATGTTAAATCCCCATGGGACCGCAAAATCCCAAAACAAAACACTCGTAATTTGGCCATGGGCCCCTAAGATCCCCAGGCGTTGCACTATCAAACACCATCTAGTTCCATCTCCTCATCTCCATCACTCTTTCCATCTCTTAATCTCCATCTTCTTGCCATCAGTTCATCTCCATCACCATTTACAACACTTCATCTCCGTTTTCGTATTCCCATCTCCTCATCTCCATGTCTTTATTTCTACCTCCTAATACCTATCCCTTAATTTCCATCGCCTCATCTCCATCTCCTCATCTCCATTTCCTCATCTCCATCTCCTGATCTCCATCTCCGAGATGAGAAGATGGAAATGTGGAGGTGGAGATGAGAAGATGGAGATGAGGAGATGGAAATTGTGCTGGAGATGGAGATGATGAGATAGAGATGAGGCAATGGAAATGAAGAGATGGAGATGATGAGGAGATGGAGATAAATGGATTTCGATGATTGCAAAGCCCTAGGATTTTGTGTCTTTACCATTATTTTTTGTCATTACCATTTCATCATCTACATCACCATTTACAACACTTCATCTCCGTTTTCGTATTCCCATCTCCTCATCTCCATGCCTTTATTTCTACCTCCTAATACCTATCCCTTAATTTCCATCGCCTCATCTCCATCTCCTCATCTCCATCTCCTGATCTCCATCTCCGAGATGAGAAGATGGAAATGTGGAGGTGGAGATGAGTAGATGGGAATACGAAAACGGAGATGAAGTGTTGTAAATGGTGGTGTAGATGATGAGATGGTAATGACAAAAAAAAATGGTAAAGACACAAAATCCTAGGGCTTTGCAATCATCGAAATCCATTTATCTCCATCTCCTCATCATCTCCATCTCTTCATTTCCATTGCCTCATCTCTATCTCATCATCTCCATCTCCATCACAATTTCCATCTCCTCATCTCCATCTTCTCATCTCCACCTCCACATTTCCATCTTCTCATCTCGGAGATGGAGATCAGGAGATGGAGATGAGGCGATCGAAATTAAGGGATAGGTATTAGGAGGTAGAAATAAAGACATGGAGATGAGGAGATGGGAATACGAAAACGGAGATGACGTGTTGTAAATGGTGATGTAGATGATGAGATGGTAATGAGGCGATTGAGTTTATGAGATGTATATGGGGAGATGGAGATGAACTGATGGCAAGAAGATGGAGATTAAGAGATGGAAAGAGTGATGGAGATGAGGAGATGGAACTAGATGGTGTTTGATAGTGCAACGCCTGGGGATCTTAGGGGCCCATGGCCAAATTACGAGTGTTTTGTTTTGGGATTTTGCGGTCCCATGGGGATTTAACATGTTTTAGGAATAGTAATTAAAAAACTTGTAACGGATTTAATCCTATATATTTATAATTTTTTTGAATTATCATTGCGTGATTGTGGTAACTGACACCACGTGACCACGATCACTTAACTTAGAACGGGACTGATTCTCAAGGATAGCCGCTGGAATAAACCTTGAGGGGCTTGGCGACAGATTTTCAATTTGACGGTGGTAGCTAGCCAATCAGGCATTCACAAAATGCTCTACCACCATCCTCTATCGAATGCCATGGTGAGAATACAGCCAGGACCGACGGCTTAACGCGCCGTCGGAATCATGGAAGCGCTCAGAAGTAATATCACTAGCGGTCACCCATCCAAGTCACGACCGCGGTGGACGTTCCTTATCTTATATGATCCGTTAAGAACGGCTAAGTAAACTTCACTACCAGTACTTCAAATTTTCAAAAGACGACGGTGACATTGGAACTGTGTTATCAATATGACGCTTACCATTAGGCGACTAGTTCTTCTCGTCAATTCATTGTATAACAATAACTACCTCAAAAAGTAACTAATAAACAGATATATCGAGATATTCATACATTTGAAAAATCATAGAGAAATGTAAAAAATTACACCAAAACTTATATTTGAAAAACATTTAAAGTGAAATAGCGCAGTGATATCAAATTGGCAACTGTAGATGAAGCCACTTCGCCTCGAGGGTTGTTCACAAAGTTAGGAGATCGGTCGCCTCTCGTTTTACATTGGAATAGTTTACTTGTCCCTAACTTGGAGTGGTGCTGTGTTTCAATCAAAGCTGAATCGATTTGAAAGCATTAAATATACCAGACGAAACTTTGACTTTAGTTACGTACGAGTTTACTATTTACAGATTAACTTAAAAGTTTTATATATTTATTATATTATGTATATTAACTTTATATTTTTTCTCTTTCCATCGCAAAAAAAATCATCATAATCTATGTTTTATAGCATAGAATGCACTAATGCTGTTAAAAAAAACTATCTGTCTTACACTGCCACAATATGGAACCAGCTGCCATATGAAATATTCCCAAACAGTGATACGACTTAGGAGCTTTCAAGAAGAGAGCATATTCTTTCCTCAAAGGACGGCAACACATCCTCGAGACCTCTGGTACCTACCCTATAAAAGAAATTAAATGGACTAGGACTTGCCTGATGGTCACGCTATCCATCACTTGATATTGAACTACGCTTGGCACTCCGAAACGTTAGTTCTCGTTTGCATAGCATTTTGTTTTTAGTGCCCTTCACGCCTATAATCTGTGTGTGTATTCGTAGATATAAGTGTTTGCAAACTACTGTTTCGAGGTTGGCTATGTGACGGTACCCTCAAATATGGACTTTTGCCAAAGAAACCTAAACCTTGGTAATGATGATCTTGCTGTTAATTAAGTTGTTTAAAATAATAGGCTTAAGTTACAATATTCACTATTCAAAATAAAATGTTTGATATAATTTATAGATATATCGGTGTCTATAAGTTTAGTCTTTACCTTTAAAACTCGATTTTCAATGAAAAGAGTTTGGCAACCTTTTTCTGCACTACAAAAATAAAGCGCGGCGATTTGTTATGTTTTGTAAATTTATTTTTAACTAAATACCTCCTTATACCTATCCCTTAATTTCCATCGCCTCATCTCCATCTCCTCATCTCCATATCCTGATCTCCATCTCCGAGATGAGAAGATGGAAATGTGGAGGTGGAGATGAGAAGATGGAGACGAGGAGGTGGAGATGAGGAGATGGAAATTGTGATGGAGATGGAGATGATGAGATAGAGATGAGGCAATGGAAATGAAGAGATGGAGATGATGAGGAGATGGAGATAAATGGATTTCGACGATTGCAACGCCCTAGGATTTTGTGGTCCCATGGCCCATTAACAGAATTAATAGGGGAGGATTTTGTTCAACAGTGGGCATAAATATATAAAATTAGAGCTTAAAATACGAATTTATTATTCAGCCAGTTTCGATGGCTCAGTGATTAAGGCACCCAGGGCGTAAAGCCGGAGTACGTATTTTCTAATCCAACGAAAAATGTCTATGTAGACATACAATTTATAGAGCTCAAATGTTTTAATGCATAATTCGTTTGTGATATATGCGGGAAAGAGGTAGCAACGTAAATAACTTTTTAATGAAGCAAGCTTCGAAAACATTACTTCATTAACCCAATTCCGTCGAACTTGGACTACACGACTTGTCTTGTAAAGGATCTCACACACCATAACTCCTAATTTACATTGCGGCGAAGGAGTTCCCCCAATTAATTCGACAATTCTACATGCACGAGGTTTTGGAGCCTACTCATTTTCTCGACCCAACATCCATAATGCTCATGTAACATTCATTATAAGCTTGTGTTGCGTGTTAGTATATTCAAATGTTCACAACCATGTTACAAACTCTCCCTGATGTCTACTAGAAGCTTTGGAGTATTCCGCGACCGACGTTTTCTGAGAATAAAGGCTTTTACAGTGTACTTATGTCTTTAGAATTCATTTCTATTGGCATAGTACAACTGTTTGAATAGAAAGTTTTAGAGCGTCGAATGATATTGGACTTTTCTATTTTTTGAAGAATATTTTGCTGGTCTCTCTTAGAATAAAGTCTTTTACAGTGTCCTTAGAATTCATTTCCATTGGCATTTTAGTACAACCGCTTGAATAAGAAGTTTCAGAAAGTCGAATGATATTTGACTTTTCTATTTTGGTTTAGAATATTTTGCCGTTCTTTCTTAGAATAAAGTCTTTTCCAGTGTGCTTATGATATTAGAATTCATTTCTATTGGCATAGTACCACCCTTTGAATATGAAGTTTTAGAGAGTCGAATGATATTGGACTTTTCTATTTTTTGAAGAATATTTTGCTGGTCTCTCTTAGAATAAAGTCTTTTACAGTGTCCTTAGAATTCATTTCCATTGGCATTTTAGTACAACCGTTTGAATAGGAAGTTTTAGAAAGTCAAATTATATTTGAAATTCGAATATTTTGCTGGTCGAGTAAAGATAGAGACCCACAAAACATGCAAACGTTCAATCTGCGCTCGCATGCTCCGTATGTGCAACAGAGATTCAAACCATGAGATGTGCAAGTAGCGTCCGTGACATTTAGAAATAAAGAAAAATATGGAGAAAACGGTTTAAAAATATATTTACTTAAAAATTTAACTGACCTTAACACTCAATATGTGAAATAACTTGATGAAGTCAGTACCATGACAGTTCAAAAGTACCTATTATCACAATATTTTACGTACTTTGGCAAGTTATTACACATTTTTGAGTGTTGAAGTCGGTTTCATTTTTAAGTAAAAAAATATATTCACAATTTTTTTGACCCTTGCTACTTACTGGGTCGATTGTCATCCACTATCAATGACTATATCATAAAAATAGGAAAACACTTTTCAGTTATTGTAGTGTAATTCATGAATGGCTTGACCGATTTTGATTAAATTTAATACACGGGAAGCATCACCTTTTATATATAAAAGTATCAATAACTGGCTGAAGTAACAAACATAAAAAAAATATAGACCAATTGAGTACCTCTTCCTACTTTTGAAGTCTTTTCTTGGCTAGCAGCTTAGGGATCGCAGTGTAAGATAGCCGTTCTTCAGAAGGCACTGCTGCCCACCTTCTCGTATTAATTCCTTTCGTTGCTTCTCATGATTCTCAGAAGCTATGGGGGTGCAATTCTATCCAGGCACCGCACAGTTTGGGTAGTATATCCTACTTACACGGTACCTTTTCAGAGCGTTTAGACAGTTAAGAACCCTGCTGTACATTCAATTTGCAGAAATACCCTACTGCTGCTCACTCGGCACATCATTTTCTTTAGCAGACTTTTGCAACAAAAAAATATGGAACAATCCTTTTATTCCTAACCCGGGAACTTTATATTTTTTTTATTTAAATTATAATGTTATTTCTTTGTGAAATGTTTGATTGATAACCGCTCAGGATTTTTCAAGTTATGCATGATGAGAAAATTTTAAGATAGAATATTCTAATAATGTAACATTTTTTATGACGCTAAATTTCTGTTGGCGTAGTGTAACGTATTTTTCTCGCAATACGCAATACGCATATTTTAGCATACATAACCTAGCGGTTATGTATGCTAAAATGCACACGAAATACGATTTTACGCGCTCGCGGTATGAAGCAGAAAATCTCACACAACCCTTCCCTCCACGAATTCCCTCGCAAGGTTTGATTTAATTACTGATTCTCAGTAACTACTTAGCAATTCGGGATAAAGTTATATTACATATTATTTCAGGACATAAATCAACATTGTAAATTTGAAATCATTCTGGCCGCTACAAACGTGGAAAATACTTCGTCACTTATTCCCAAAGTGGTCAGCAGACGAGTCTAATTACCTACAGTATATAATATAATATGAAAGTATAGGGTGCAAACCTATTGGATTTCTACCGCGAATACAGTTTGCAAAGGTGAGTCGTAATAATACATATACATATCTATATACCTAAACCTTTTGATTGATTGAGCCTTACCACGATAAATTACAGTATTAGCTCATTATGGAATAATGCCACTGTCAATATGTCAGCCCGTCCCATAGATTATGATTCATGACGCAAGGTGGCTACGCATACTGTTATTTACATATTTGAGATATTTGATTTGTTATGGTTCCCTGTATCTGCCTGCGTTCGGAAATGAATGATTTGTGTAACACTTGTCAGTGAATCAAGGTTGACGTTATATAATATGTTAACTTAGTCGTTTCTGAACGAGCATCGAGGAACTCACGAGTAACTAGTCATAATTGTATCCCGAGCCGTTACATGTATTTTTCAATGACAAAAATTAATTACTAAAAACTTGGAAAGTATCATATATAAGCCAAAGAGATTCACAAATTTTAATTTCAACAAATAAACTTACACGTACACAACGGAGGCTCTATTTCCTCAAGCATTATCGCCCTGACTGCTTTTGGAGTTAGCAATACTCGCGCTCATACATGCGTCGACATTGACGTTCTGTCAATCGTGTATGCAAGAGGTCAGGTTTCGTCGTTTAGATTGTCCAGCTTCAAGAACCTACCTAAATCCAATTGAGCACGTTTGGAATGTTCTAAAACGACGATTACGGTCAGTCCAATCTGCTCTGCCAAAGATTAGGGAGATAAATAGTGTCTTTGCCGCGTAAATACATCCAAAACTCATCAGAAATAACCTGGAGAGAATGATACGCATATGCAAACTACCACTTTAGAATGAAAAGTACTAAATCTGAACTAATGTTTTATTGTTTTCCGTTTGTTGAAAAGTATAAAAAAAGGTTTTGTTTTATTTGTAACGAATAGATTCACGATGGACTTTTTAGACATGTACATCGCTACATAAGTTACTCTAAATAAATATAAGGAAATTGATAGAAACTGCTGCTAAGATATTAATTGAAGGTTTTAAGGGACCTCTTACAATAATCAAATTAACTGAAGGTGACAATTGAAAAGGCTATTTGCTTAGGTGTCCGAACTTTTTTTTTTTTTTTTTTTTTTATGCGCTATAGGAAAACATTTGGCCGCTATCTCACCTGATGGAAAGTGACGATGCGGCCGAAGATGTAGCATGCTTGCCTAGAAGATACCTATTCACTCTAGACTTGAAGGCTCTCAAATCATACTGTTCAGGAAACAAAGACGCGGGCAATGTGTTCCACTCCTTTGCCGTACGGAAGATAAATGTTGAAGCAAAACGCTTCGAACGAACTGGAGGAATGTCAACTAAGAAAGGATGACGGCCATCAGAGCGCCTTGTAGTCCGCTGGTAAAAGGGGCATGGTGGAATCAACGCGTGTAATTCTTGCGCACACTCTCCGAAATGTAAACGATAGAAAACCGATAGGCTAGCGACCCTGCGACGATGACCGAGACTCTGCAATTTGGACTCAACCAGCTTATCATCGCCTATAAGTCTTTTGGCTCGTCGGTCAATGGAGTCGAGAGCCTCCAGTTGGTATTTTGCGGATCCATCCCAAAGGTGGCAGCAGTACTCCATACACGATCGGACTTGAGCTTGATATAAATTAAGAAGCTGCCCCGGTGTGAAGTACTGCCTCACCTTCGCGAGGATACCCAGCTTCTTAGCGGCCATTTGTGCTCTGGCTTCGATGTAAGATCCGAAGTTTATATTTGAAGTTAAGGACACGCCAAGAAGCTCTAACCGATTTGCCACCGGTATTGTTACATTTCGGAAAGTTGGAGATAGTTGAAATGCTTTCCGTTTAGCGGAGAAAAGACACGCCTGTGTTTTGGACGCATTAAACCCCACTAAATTGGCATCGCCCCAATCGGACACGGCCAACAAGCTAGAGTTTAATCGTCCAATCATCGCCTCTCTTTCAAACTGGACTTGAGCTTCACCAGCTCGTGCATCGGATATATATCTTTCGACAACAGTGCTATCGTCTGCGTACCCAAAGATACCGGGTTTGAGCAGGTCGTTAATGTGGAGCAAAAAGAGTGTTGCCGAAAGAACTGACCCTTGAGGTACCCCGGCATTTATTGCCATTAGTTCAGATGAGCAGCCATCAACGACTACTCGTAACGAACGTTCCCTCAAGAAGTCTTTTATCCACGCACATAGTCTGGGAGGTAAACCATAAGCTGAAAGTTTACCAATAAGGCTATCGTGCCAAACCCTGTCAAAGGCCTTAGAAATATCCAGTGAGACTGCAAGTGCTTCACCATATTTTTCCAAGGCCTCGCTCAACTTAATTGCCGCAGCACATTTACTCATAGTTAAATAAATTATTATTCCATTAATCATTTATAAAACGTAGCGGCTTGGTTGACATAATTTCTCGTGACATTGTCGTATAACTTATAGAGCACAATTACAAGTATAATATTCCTCAAATGAGGATAAATAGTTTCCACAATGGTGTCTCTGAGCCCGCGGTGCGTGTTCAGCGCCCGCAGGAGACTGAGGTAGAAGGGACTTTTCGCCTCCTACGCCCAGGCTTTGCCATAATCCCTACGCTCGGCACGCGTCTTGGGAATCTCAGTGTAAGATAACAGCTCCTTAGTTGGGGCTGCTGCCCAGCTTCCGGTATTTTACCCTTAGTCGCCTACGTGAAGAGATGAGGGAAGCGGAACCCGTCCCGGTTAGAATGTCAACCCCTAGTTAAGGATCTGAAATTCAGGAGTATCATGAAGCTTAAATACTTAAAAAAAGACTCAAGACGATGATTCTTAACGTAGTTTTTATACTATGGTGAAAACAATTGCTGATAGGCTACCTTTTGACCACTGTCTCACCTGATGGTATGTGCTCGATGATGTTGTTCAGGCTAACCAAACACTACAAACTAAATACAACACTTACAGCTTGTACAATTAAAGCATTTAGGCTAGGTACTCAAAGGCCATTGCAGGCCCACAGGTAGTCCAAATGCTTCAGCCCAGTACCAGTTGACAGCGTGCTCATCTGCAGGTTAGCCTATAATCACTGGCTCTCAAGGAGAGTTGCCGGAAGACACTGTTAAGTCAAAGTTAAGTTAACTGTTAAGTGCTTGGCGATAGATTTTCTACTTATGAGTGGTAGTATTTATATTGAACGTAACCAATTTATTAGTCAAACATTTAGGGTCTCTTTCAGAATGTACTAATAAAGTTTCGGGTTGCTATGCAACACATAAAATAACTGAATCATAAGAATGACAGTTGACATGCAGCGCATTTCAAGCTTTAACCGATGGATAGGCTAAATCGATGACTGTGAAATGCAAAGATAGTGTTTTGTTTATTAAATATGTTCTGGGTAGTAAAACCGGAACTTATTCGGACATTCTGAAACAGGCCCTTAATATTTCGATTTACAGAAAACGAAATTATCACAATAGCTTACTTACATACAAATATTTCACGACAAAAGAAGCGACTATCATCGTGAGTTATAAAGTTGTAAAAAGACATAAGTCTCATATGCCTGTAATTTTGTCAGCACCCATAGCCTTCAAACAGAACACAGTAAGGCAAGCATTTTGGTGGTAGAAATAAGTTTGGTGGCAGTACTACCGGGCCAACCCGTTCAAAATGAGTTCTATTGCTACTAACTATATCGATACATCCATAATTTCACCAAATACATATTACATACTAAAGCTACCAGCCTTTAAAAATATATGCAGAAAAATAAGGCAAAATATTTCGCTCTTACTTTTTTACAAACAGTTTATTTTCCCGAGAGCTTCTCTTAATATCTTAGACATAATACTTTCGTGTCTAGTTTTGACAAAAGCGGATACAGCTCAAGATACAATTTTCGTAATTCCAGACGGGTTGTTCAACACGGTTAGAATAACAATTTTACAATTTTCCAACGTCACGTACTAGCCACTCGTCGGACCCCCAAGGAGAAAAGTAATCATTCCTACCAATCGAAACGTCTTTTATATTCAGAGATCGTCAATTCAAATATTTTGCATTAAAATGTGTATTAATAAATTGACTGGGTTCATTCACTCAATTTGTATGCCTTAGAAATACGATAAAGCTTAAAATTATATTGATGTTTGTGAATTTTCTGTGAATGAGTTGCTTTAAGGCACCGGAAAATAAGAAGTTCATTCTGACATAAGGGTGCAACCTAATTTCCTTGCGGTATTTCAAAAGCTTTCCTCATTCTTGCCATAAGCATTATCTTCAAGGTTTCTTATTAGTGAAAACAATTTTAACTATATTTCCATGTTTGTTCTAAACTACATTTATTGTATAATAATATCTTATAATACTTACATATGGGGTGTCCGCCTGTAATAACGCTCTTTTTTATGCTTGATAGTTTAGCCTTTGACCACTATCTCACCTGATGGTAAGTGATGATTTGGTCGAAGATGTTGTTTAGGCTAACCTAGAATTACTGGCTCTCAAGGACAGCTGCCGGAACACACCGTTAAGTGCTTGGTGACAGATTTATAACTTGAGGGTGATAGCTAGCCAGGCGGGAATTCGCAAAATGCCCTACCACCATGCTATAACAATTGACAAGAACCGAGACCGATAGCTTAACGTGCCCTCCGAAGCACGGAAGTGCTCAGTAGTATTGTCACCAGCGGTCACCCATCCATCTCATGACCGCGGTGGACGTTGCTTAACTTTGCCACGAGTGCTTCAAAAATACTCTTGCATATTATCTTCCTGTTCCTCTTAGGACTACCAAAACAAAAATAAGTCAAGAGGTGGGCCCTTTTGAAAACTGCGATCCCCATGTCACCTATCAAGCGTTGGGATTATGGCAACCCCCACTCTACCCTGTTTTGGAGGAGGTTTTGTTCACCAGTGAACGTCATGGCTGTTAATGTGATATCTTCCTGTGGGAGTCGTAAAAAACGAAGGGAATAATACCAGATATAAGCAGCAGTGCTTACTGAAAAACTACCATCTCAAATTTCGATCCCCAAGACATCTGCCAAGCGTGGGTTTGAGTACGGCAAATCCCCTAAAACGAGGAGGCCTTTGTTCAACGGTTGATTTTTTTGTATAATGATAATAAATATATTAATCGTTTATTTCGTCTAAACATTTTTACATATTTGAGGTAGGGACTACCTTTTAAGTATAGTAATACCTGTGCCAGGTAGACCCGCTCTTCCTTATCTTAACATTCAGATTTATTCATACTTAACGATTTATATAAAACACTCTTTAGATAACCCACTTAATGAATATTAAATAAACAGATGCTATACATGTAACATCTAGCTCAATTAAATTAAATACAATTTAATATGTAAGTTATATTAAATTGTAATTAATTAAATTAAGCTAAGCTCGGTTTCTAACAAATTTAACTGTTAGGAAAAGATGGCAGTTACAAATCAAACCTTTTACCTTAGTAAGGAACATATTTAAAGGGAAAAATACCAGACAAATAATATTTTGTGCATATATGGTAGATATAAGTGTAAATAATGATAACGACAACAAACCATAGGGCTTGAACTTTCTCAGAAAAGTTCAAATATAGCGTTACATATCTTTCAAGTTTCGTCGATTCGTAAAATACTTTATAGAAATTAATAAAGGGTTCTGCAATAAAGATTCAACAGATTATATCGTAGTCCTGTATTGGCCGTGCGTGAAGGATCGCAGGCGTGACTTCTGTCGTCGATAGCAATTTTACGCTGCTGTGGATCGGTAAGTTCGTGACGATAAAACTTCTGGACAGAGCTGTAGCCAGGGGCAATTGATCCGATTAATGTTTTATTTAACGATTGAGTAAACTAGGTAAAGATTTTTTTAAAATACCGTTTTCAAGTTTGATGTGCGAATAAAATTTTCGTGCCATGACTACTTATTGGCAACACACGGCAGCTCGGATTCTTAACCACCAATTTGACCAGCATTAAGCAGGTTTTTCTTAATATTTGTTTAAAAACATTATACCTATACAAGTTTGCTCCATATGTTACTATAAAGAAAATACATGTTTTGAATTTAACATTTCAGTTTTTATAATAAACTCAGTAAGAAAATGGAATAAGGTCCCTATTACACTATCAGCTTAATAGGATGTTAGTGTAGCTGTATTTCTGCCAAACTAAAAAACATTTCATCAACAGTTACGGCCCCCGATGAAAGAGGTCTCCCCCTTTGCCATAATCGCCACGCTTGACAGGCGTCTTGGAGATCGCAGTAAAAGTTGTCAGTTCTTCAGAAGGCTCTGCTTCCCACCTTCTGGTATTTTTCCCTTAGTCGCTTCTTACGGCACCCATGGGAAGAAATGGGGGTGAAATTCTAAACCGGCACCCACGGGGTGAAAAAATTATAAACTTTATCACCACATGTCTCATCAGAAACTCAAAAATGTGTCAATGGTTGTTTGGTGTAGATGCAGTTGTAACTTTGATCCTTTAGATACGATAGTGTAATAGACAAATTAACCACATCTTCTAAATTACTCATTGAGTTCTAGACGATGGCGTTACAACGTAGTGGTAGAAATTTCCAACGCCATGTGTAAGCTGACAATCGGTGTGTAGTCCCTTGAAGTGCTTTTACTTATCTCTTGTCCTATCACAAGGCAAATGGGACTAAAACTACAATCGATCCCAATCGATAGTAGCCGCAAATCCCCAATCCGCTCCTATGTCTGAATTTCCTTCGGCCGTATTTCCAAATGGTTCGAACTCCAATGTTTGCTTTGAGATATTTAGGAGTTTACATTTACCTCTAACTTATGTGACGTTGGCGGGAAGTTTCCACGACACACTACGCGCCCCTGGGTAAACATTGAGCTCAGAAACCAATCTTTGCGTGACGTACAATCGATATTTCGAGTATTTGTTGGTTTTTGTAGATTTGCATAGGCAAACTTTGCGACATTTATGTATTGAATCTCTGCTATAGTTATATGAGTTTGGCTTCACGAGGTGAAGATATTAAACGTTATTGGTGCCCATATGAGAAGGGTGTTTTTCAACCTTTATTTATTAGTAAGTTACATAAAAGAGTACCTTTTTATAACCTTTCAGATTTAAAGGACTTATGCATCCATGTATTGTCTTTAAAATATAGCTGACTCACACACCGAGGGATCTGTATCAACACATCATATTTTATAAGATCGTTATTTTTTAAAAACTCGCACTAAATATATTTAAAGATGCAAAAGTTTGTTAATGTCGTGAAGCTTAAACAATAATATCTTTAAAATTAATATAACCTACCAAGTGCGAGTCGCTCTCGCATACCGAAGGTTTTTACTAACGATAAATCAGTGTGGAATTCGGTTCTATTACATTCCCTTGGCAACTTGTTCCACATTGGTAGAATATATGTACCAACCTACCTAATATCTTATAGATATAACAATGTAGTTTTTTTTTTTATTGATTATAGTCTAGCCTTTGACCACTATCTCAACTGATGGTAAGTGATGATGTGGTCGAAGATGTTGTTTAGGCTAGCCTAGAATGACTGGCTCTCAAGGATAGCTGCCGGAACACACCGTTAGGTGCTTGGCGACTCTTTTCAGTCGTTATGATATTGTATAGTAATAAAAACTGTCCCTAATCGAAACTATATAATAGCGAAGTAAGAAAGTAGAATTTACACAATCTGAGCACAGTGCACATATAGAAAGTAAGAATCAGAAGTAATTCATCAAATGGATAGGTACCTGTGTAAGTGCTTCAGTAAACAGGTCATTCCCAAAAGAGTATTCACAGCCAGCGCCCGGATTGAACGAGTGTTGGTAACTCGAGGTAGTTGCAAAAACTGGAAACGACCTCCCTGATAGAATTAGAGTTAACAAACTGAAGCGCTCGGCTGCCTGCAACTTGTTCAAGTTTTCATGTAACAGCTCTCTAAAGCAGGCTCAACGTAACGTAATTATGTAAGTATAGATAAGTAAACTTTTATCATTATTTTTGTATTCACTAGGTATGCTTCGAAAATATTATTTCAGTGGAGGATTGAATTACTTACTACGAATACAGCGTTCATGGTTTGTACAGCTGTTTCCTTGTGGTTGTACTAGTTTGTCATATCAGTATAAAGATAAGAATATATATGTACATACTTGTTTATATAACTCCTGTAGAAAAATTATGGTAACTAAGGAAAGAAAAAAAGAAAGTAAAATATCTTCTTACAAATACGAAGTTTTTGATATGAAGAAAGATAGGAAAATTAATAATATCCGTACAAAGAAGTTGTAAAAATTTAATTTAGTTTGTTTATTTTTAATAAGGTTGTGCCTTGTAAAAAACGCTGATATAAGTTTTATAGCAAGATTAAATTAGAAATATTTTTTTTGAAGAGCTCGTACCGAAGTTTCCTTAGCCATTCTGAACCGATCAGCAAGGCTAAGCAACGTCCGCCGCGGTCATGAGTTGGATGGGTGACCGCTGGTGACATACTACTGAGCGCTTCCGTGCTTCGGAGGGCACGTTATGCCGTCGGTCCCGGTTGTTGTCTTAGGATGACAGTCGTTATAGCATGGTGGTAGGGTATTTTGCGAATGCCCGCTTGGCTAGCTACCACCTTCAAGTAGAAAATCTATCTCCAATCACCTAACGGTGTGTTCCGGCAGCTGTCCTTGAAAGCCAGTAATTCTAGGTTAGCCTGAACAACATCTTCGACCACATCATCACTTACCATCAAGTGAGATAGTGATCAAAGGCAAACGTATCAAGCATTACAAAAAAAAAACTAAAAATCAATAAATTGGGTAGTGTTGTATGTGACCACGAGGTACAATATTGGTAAGAGGCAAAAACGTTATTCAAAAAAGTATAAATACTGACAAGGCAATTGAACAATAATGCTAATAAAACAACGGTTGGGAAAAGGGCACTACAAATTTTAACAGCAATAAAAAGAAACATCCAACCCGTCGCGAATCACCGAGGTTGCCCGTCGAGAGCGGACAACTTTTGGAAATTTATTTTTCGCGAAACATTCCCGTGTGCCTCAAAAATCATTAATCAGCCTTCACTTTGGCAGTGACCCAACGTTCTTACTTCCCTCTCATTTGTATTTACTGAAAGAGTTCCCAAACATAAATCACGCCATATTTGATAAATGAAACCATTCAATTTTTTCAAATCTGTGAGAGGGCACGTCTCCGTTTAAACCTAAATATTTTCAGTTTAAACCGTTGAGTTATTCAACCGACAATATTTCAGATAAGTTAACGACGTCGTTTATTTTGCTATTAAATTTATTACGTCGACTTTGGACGGAAAATTCCAGCTCCTAGTTTAAATAATCGACGAGATAAGTAAAGGTAAACGATAGCTTGCAATTTAATGGGAACCTAGTAGCTTTCCGTTTGTTACAAAAGGAATACTTCCATATTTTCTACCATAAATTTTCTTTTATTGCAAAGCTTAAAATTTCAAAGATATTTTCATCCGTTATTGATTCAAAAGGATTCTCTTCTACTTCTACTTAGTTTATTTGTGCTTTTTGTCTTCATCTCTCCGCTTGCGTTCTCCTTTAATAAATGCAAAATAATAAGAAACGTTTTATTTCTATACGTAGGGCTGGTCCATAACTGAGAATTCGCAATTTTCTTCATAATGCTCGGAATGTTTCACATATGAATCAAAAATGGTCTACTCGCGCGCTGACATTGGATCTGCTTAGGTAACCAGCACAAAGAATTATTGCACAATGTAGACTCAAAAACTAAAGATTCATCACGCCTGTCTACGACGCTTTTTTATCTCCAAATGGGTAGACAGAGGCGTTTTAAAATTTATCAAAATTCTTTACAGAGCTAAATGGTGACATAAACTTTTGCATTGGTATATATACTCCTCAAAACAATTAGGAGATCAAAACATTAAAGTAGGACTAAACTTTTCAATTACCACTTGCCACAATAATGTACCAACAATATCAAGAAGAATAATTACGGAAATAAAAATCATCGGCGTTTTTGTTAGTACGAGTATATATCAACAAAATTGGCAAGAGTCTTTAAATACCAAAAAAAGTGACGCTATTGAGTTTCCTTTACTTACTCATCACAGAAAAATCATTTTCAGTGGCTTCAGGTCTTTCAAGTATTAATAGAGATTGAAGTGAGTCTTTTGAATATTGTTATTCACTGAAGCGAGTTAGTTCTGTTCATAATACCAGACTGACTGAATTGCATGTCTCCCAAGCTATCGCTTTGTTTGAAGTGGATCGAACTAGCATTATGTAGGAAATAAACCAGGAAAGCACCTTCGTCGTGAGACGGAAGAATAATCAAGAGGCGTTATTAAGTTCGTAAGAGAAAAACTACATATTTTCAAGAATGCTACTTTGTCAACTGTGCTTTACGTATCTTAACGATCTTCAAAATACACTAAGGACTGTTACTGGTGTAGAAAACTCGCCCAGGCGGTAAGAAATAGGTTGAGGACACGCTGACTAATTCGGGTTATGCGTAACTATTCAACATAGACAAGCTTGCCGACGACTGTTCATGCAAATTAGCGCATCCCGATTCCTCCGTACTTACAAACGCCCAGGCTAGTGAATATAATATGTTCTATGACCGAGGCAAGCAATACAGTTCAGTGATAGGCCAGGAATACGACAAATTTGGACGTGGCGCTGGGATAATTCGTGTGTGGAGTTAGTTTGGACAATCGCACAGATCTTGTCGTTGTTCCCGGGTGATTGTATTCAAGTTTACGTAGAAAACATGCTCCAAAATCATGTTTTTCCCGCAGTACGTGGTATTATAAATATGCCAGACTGTGGCCTGCAGCCATCACGTAAGATTACTTAAACCATCATGAAATCCGTGGAATGAAGTGGCTTTCTATGAGCCCTGATTGTACACATTTGGGATTTGTTTGACAGCGCATCCGGAAGTGTCCCATTACACCTCAAGACCTGCAGCAGCTCACTGAAGCGTTGATTGAAGAATGGGAGTAATTCCACAAGAAGATATTCGGAGGATCATACGAAACATGCAAACATGTTCTTATCAAGTTGTGATTAGGGCACATGGGGGCCGCACATGTTACTAAAAGTCACTGTAGAGGAATATATAATTAATATGTGTATATTCTTTGACGAGCCTTTTATATCACCAATTAGCGTTGAGATTTTTTGAAATATTTTTCTAATTTGTTTATTGTAGTTATTAAAAAAAAAAAAAAATATATTTCTAACTTAATTGTAATGTGAATAATAGAAAAGACCTAAATCTTGTTCCACTTGTTGTTTTCAGCAGGTTGTAGTTTCAGACGTACTATACATATAATCACAATTGTGATTGGAATAAGTAGTAAAAGTCAAAGTATTTCTAAATATGACCTTTTTATAAAAATAAGATAATGTTTTCAGGAGCCACGTTGATATGGCGATGAATAGCCCATCTCCTGCTAGAGTGCCGGAAGGAACGGACCGCTCAGCCTTTTAACGTGTCATGTCTTATTTCTGTACGGTTGGCAATTAAGCTCAAACTGGCCTGTCCAATGGCTTGCAAGAAGTTTTCAGTACAGTTTTAAAGTGCATTTCGTTTGTTTTTATCGACAGGGTGAGGTTTATTTGCTTTATAACAAAAAAGAGCGCAGTTTATTTTACCGAAGTGAGTAACAAATAAAAAAAACCAACAGATTTTTTAAAATGACTTCTGAGTATTTTAGATAGACATATCCAAAATGCTTTGATTATTTTTTATATATTTGTATAATTTTTTATAAAGTTTAGGTGTAAACAATTAGACTTGTGTCTAGGTTTATTAATCTTCTGTTAAATTAAATCGAATGGTTTTGGGAGTTCTACAAATATAAAAAAATCTATTTTTTTAAATTTATAGAACATACTGGTTAGTAATCAATGGTCCCTGCACGACGGACGTCATCAGCTGTCTGATTAAAAAAAAAAACTTTTTGACGTTTATTAAATGTGTAGACAGACAGCTGTAGTTAAAAATAAAATCGGCCAATTTCGATATGGACTCCACACGCTTGGGTCCGCTTCACACAGTTCCGTTACAACACAGGATGCACCAAAATAAGTTATTTTTTCTTACAGGTCGTGATCTGTAGCGGAAAACTGACATGCATTTGGTCGAATTTTAGTGTTTGTTATTGTATATTAGACATTGGAATATAATCACATTAAATTTTACGCTTCTATGTGTTACCTCTGTAGTGTCTGACTCAAATATACTCGACATAGCTATTAAGTTAGTATTAAGATATTAGATACATTCATCATGACTGTAGCCACCAAGCGCAATACACGTTCTAACAAAAACATAGTATTTTATATTCCATAATCAGTCATGGGGTAACTTAGGTTTTTCTTGAGTAGATACTCAAGAAAAACTTACAAGTACAAAGTTATACCACAGGCAAACTCCGACATTACTACACCTGCTTTACGATAAAGCAAGGAAAAAAAATCGTTAAACACAGGTATTTTCTTGCATCGGGACCCGTCTTCTTTTTAAAATTTTTGTTTTTTTTATTTGTAATGCAATCTGCCGCACTAACACATTCCTTGAAAATTTCAACCTCCCTATTTTTATACATTATATATACCTACACCACAACTTGATGAAGCGAAATTTTAGAGTTTTGTTTGTGTTTTTTTTTTCTATCGAGAGAAATATATGGTTAATTATTTGATTTATTAATATATGTAAAGCGTTAACTCTTTCTAAAAAAACATGTCTAGGACGTAATATTTATGACTACTTTCACCTTAAGAACAAGTCGGCATGCTACGCTCCGATACTTCTACAAATCTAGTAGGACACAAAGGCCTATTAATATCCTAAAGGACATTATGGTTTCTAGCACTCATTTATTTGCTACCCCAAATTGTTAAAATTCGCTCTTAGCATGTTTAGCATGACATTTGGCAAACAAAAAATGCCGTCTCGTTTACCCTCAATTAGACTCCCTGTTACAACTGAGTAAAATAATATGCTTGACAGTGGTGGGTGGATTCCTTCCATCTTATCGTAGCCATTGAAAATGAAACGGTGTATTTCTCGATTAAATACAAAGTAGCATTTATACACTACGTGGTCTTCCGAATACAAAATAGTAAATCGTGACATTAATATTTAACACCTTTAACTTAATAAACATTCTACTCGTGGTTTATTTTCATCCCAGGCTTGTTCCCTGGTATGTTGTGGTGCTCGTAAACGTCAGAACGTTACTACGCCGGCGGCTTCCGACCACCAACCCTAATTATTTTGGTTGGCAATTAATCCACTGTAAGTAGTAAACAACAAAAGGCCTTCAAACCGAAAGTAAATGAAGGTTCTAAAATTGAAATATTGGGAGAGGAAGTTATCGTTAATTGGCAGATTGAAAATTGTGGGTTTCATAATGGAATTGTGGAATTTAAGAGTACGCGTCGGCCAAGTTATTACAGTCAAGTTATAAGCCTAAAGCCATCTCGCTCTCGGGTAAACTTGACTTGCTTTACGCGATTACTCCGCTAAATATTAATCGATGATTCTAATTTTCTTTGGTATAGGTTCTTCCTTTCGGAAGAACTGCAATCTCATACTGCGATTCCCAAGACGCATGCCAAGCGTGGAGATTACCGTAAACCTTTTACCCATTTAATAGGGAAGGCTGTATAAGCAGTGGACAGTCCAGATGATAAAGTGCAGTACAGAAGGTTCCCTTTAGAAGTGGTCCCATAAGTTTTTTTTATAATAATATCAGTTTGAAGTTAATTTCAAGTTACAATCAAAAACTGAAAAGTGTTTGCCAATATGCCTCCACTTAGATGAGATGAAAATTGCAACTCTTGTCAATGGTGACGAGTATTGTGCATTGTGGGTGAGTCAAAATCGATTTAGCAAGCAGTACCTAGATATCTGTATCACTAAAAAAGGATGATATGTTCTTAGAAAATTGGAAAAATGACAATGAAAATGGGAGCTCAGTGTTTTTAAATCAGTAGGGGAGTAGGGGCATGAAAGAGCCATGTTTTGAAAAAGCCACTTGCAATATAACCGATGTTTATGAACGAATATTGTTACAACTTTTTTTTGGTATGGCAACATTGCACAACTGCCGCCCACAAAGATTTGACGGATACCTAATGGCAAAGCTGGGCTTGTTTTGAATTATTGGTACAAAAAAGTAATTTTTTTGCTCTGTTTTCTTTATTTTTTAAAATTATTGGTAATTAACATAACGAGGAAATTATTATGCAATTCACTTGTGTATTTATTTAACTTATATTTATACAATCAAAGTTATACCGATCCTACATTTTTCCTAATTTTATAAGGTTATAAATTATTTTGCCGATATGTTATGAAAGAGCCAGCTCTCAGTGTGATGATTGAATAAGCCGGCTCTTTCATGACAATATATTATAAATAAAGTTATATTATTTAGAATACATAAGAAAATATATAGTTTCTTTTTTATAAATAGATAATTTCTCTTTTACATGAAGCATCTACAAGTCTTTACTCTCCAAGTGATTGATATTTCAAGTCCTCCTGAAGATGCTTAGGTATGTGTAAAGTGACACACATGGAGAATTCTTCCGACTAGACTACGAGGCGCTTATGTCGTTAGATTGATCTATTATAGTAATTTAGGCGGAATTGTCACTAACATATTTATTTTGTTGTTTTATAAAAATATTAAGGTAATTTTTTGGTAAAATATTTTTTAAATGTTTGTTTTTAAAAATGTTCACCTGAATCTATTAATTATAACAACTGTAAGATAACATTATATTTTTTTCTATTATAAAGTAATTATTAACTATATTTAATGTGATTTACATTTACTTTTAGAGGAAAATACCATTTACCTACAATGTGGCTCTTTCATAAAATTAGGTGGCTTTTTCATAGCACGAGTGTCATGAAAAAGCCGATATTCTTTTTTTTCCTGAATAGCTTTTTTGAATGTCTTAATGTTAGTTAAATATAATTTTCTTACTTTTATTTTGAAGATAAATAACCAAATTATAATATCAAGCTCTCAACATTTTGTTTACTTATATTTTTAGTAGTTCTATTAACCAGGATAAGAAACTGGCTCTTTCAAGCCACTTCTCCCCTACTTCAGTATTAGAAGACGGTTCCGTTAAGGCTTTCCTGGAACATTTCACTTTAACTAGACTTTACATCAGTGTTATGCAATCTGCGGTCTACCCTACGGTGGTAATATACGAGTAGCTGTCCAGGTATAACCATCTGTATTACCACAGAAATAGTATTTTATATCTCTATGTGTATTACATACATTCCATACGAAACCTTCTTAGTTGATTTTGTCTAATCGTTCTTAGGTAACTTTACGTTACTGCGGTCTTTTCTTCATGGATAAGTGATGGCTAGTAGCATTTACTACAGAGCGCTTGCGGGCCTCGGAGCTGAAAGGGCACGTTAAGCCTAAAACTTAAACTTTGCAAGGTAAGGCTAACTTCCACTCTTATTTGTAGAAAATATATACCCAATCTCAAGATTACGATTTAGTTCCTACGATACTACAAACAAGTTTACAATATAAATTATCGCCCAAGTAACAATAGTGATATGTACTGGTATGGTACTGTAATACCATCAAGAGCAAAGTCGATTTAGTGAATATACGATGTCAATAATAACGCAAAAAAGATTAGTTGGGCACAAGTAGATTTATTACTCATTGCTGCTGTCTTACCATCAGTTTCCAGTTTAACTTCATCACTGTAAAAATAAACACGAAACTTCTCAATACATCTATTGTGTTTCAATTTTGTAAAAATAAATAGTTCATCTTTATTGTTGGCGCGCGTCGAGATGACGGAAATACTATATACATTCAGAACAGTAAGGACTCTTTCATATATCAAAACTATGTATTGGCACTAAAATGTTAGCTTTGTTTGTGTTAACTTGGTATATGAAAACTTACTCGAATAAAAATGTATAGCACCTTACAAGTAGGTGTCGTCGTTAAGAGATAATTGACTTTACATATAATTGTGTCACCATGAATGCAATGCTTATAAGAAAAGTAGTCTTGTTTGAGGCTATCACACATTGACACCCCATACTGTTATGCTAACATATTGCAACGGAAGTGCGGTCTTCCATGCCACCCTGTCACTTACTAAGCCCCGGCCTTCTTTCCAGAACTTTTAAAGTATCCCACAAAGGATTGAATGTCGAACTTGTTTACCACAACTTTGCCAAACAAAAGGCAGAGCTCTAGTGCTTCTTGTTACGATACCTATTTATCGTTTGGCACAGCACATAGCTAACATTTTTAGCTGTTGTAGTTTCAATACATTTAAGGTTCAAATTATTTGAACATATTTGAATTGTAACATTAAAATTTTTTGTTTAATTACCTCTTATCCGACAATAATGCATGAGCGCTAAGGCTATATACGAGTATATCTAATACATTCACCTGAATGTTATTATTATTGACTGAGTGAGCGCAAAGCGCGAACGAAGTGGCTCCATTACAGCTAAGGCAAAAACGTTTTCTGTCCGTTTTCCGGATTTTTGGTTTTTCCTCTCTACATATCGCATTTCTCAACAGATTCTCGTGAAATTTTGTGAGCAAGTTCAATAAATATCTTTTAGGATTTTATGTCGATTCAGTTTTTGTAATTTTTTCAACACTGGAAAATATGAATGACGAAAATTAAAAAAAAAATGAATCATTTGTTCTTTAGCTCATAGAGCCACTAGTTTTATATGTTACACTAATTTCATTGAATAATAATGAAAATCAAGTTATAATAGTAACCTCAAACACTGTATTTTAATACGATAGTGTGTCAAAGGCAAAAATAACCTGAAATTTCAGCGCAATATGCAAATGGAATAGTAGCTACGTAACCTACGGGTATAGCTACGCCGTTGTGCCCACATTACCATAAAAAAGCTACAAACAGCTTTTTGTTACAAGAAAAAAGCTGTCCTATAACGACACATTCGTACTGTCGACTGACCTTAGGCTTCCAAATGAATTATGCATTAAAGTGTACAGAGATAAATCAAAACCATACTATAATATTATATATTACTCAGCTAAGAGCTGAGATTTCAGCTTGGTGAATAAATAGTGAAAAGTATTACAAGTATTGCACGATCCTTTTTCTCGTAAGACGTTTCTCACTTATTCTTTTGGGGTTACGCCTCGCCGTGACTGGCGGAGGCCGCGGAGCTCATCATTTGCATCCAAATAGCTCCTATAAATTCGCTACCCGAATTTTCACCATTCTCTTCGCTCCTTGGGAGCAATTAAATACTTTTTTCTCTTGGAAACCGGGTCTGGGGCTCAATTTTTCGGTGTGAATAAATTCTGCTGGCCAGATTGCAGTCGGGTTAGTGAACTTCATTAGATAAAATATTACGACACAGTTGCACAAAGTGAATCCACATGCTTGTTAAGTAGACGTTTCACAATTTTACAGTATAATAAAATGTTCGTATAAAGAATATGAACAATTACTGTGTATTTAACTCCATTATGCATAACTATTTATAAATAAAATATTTGGCAAGAACAGGATGGATCGCATACCCAAGATTCCGTTAAGTACCAAAACCAAAATATTTTTTTATTTACTTCGGAGTTCTGTACGTTACACTTGAGCCATTTTAACTATTTCATTGGTTTATTACAGATTTTAACATGGTTTAAGAATTTCATAGGAGGTTGTTATTTATGTAATTACGAATTATTTAAAAAAAACATTTGTAAACACCAAGTTTGACGTTTGTACGATAACACGTTTCTTGAATAGTACAAAATGTATACATTTTATTTTTCTAATATTTTGAGAAATATTAAACTGGCTATGACGATCCCAAAGATACAACCCTTTAAATACAGAACACGAATTGCTTAGGCTTTAAAATAGGGCCTCGTTTACAACTACAAAACACCACATTTGAAGTAGTTGTGCAGATCAACAAATACCACATAAAACCAAGATCGTGTCTCTCAGCCCAATACAACGCTCGACTGATATAACTAGGTACTAACATCTTTCGCATAGTAATTTATCATCTAATATCAGACACATCATAAATGGCGATTATTTATCACCTAAAGTAGCAGTAAAGGTTGACATTTACTTTTATATCTCAGTGGAAGTGATCCACAATTAGTACAAGCTCTCGTGATGGTAAAATAGATATAGAAATAGTAATAAACTTAACTTGGTTTCAGTTCCAGTTTGAGTAGGTTGTAGAGGAAAGGTTAATAGTTAATTAGAAAGATGTAGGTATTTGTCATCATTTTCTTACCATTATCCTTTCAGATACAGAGTCAACATGACATGTCTTTACCATCAACACAAGAACATAGTGTAGATGCTATTTTATCACGGTAACTGTATCGTTTGTAGTGTATTTTCCTGGGTGTTGAAGGTTGTGGTGCATTCAACAAAGCATACGGTAATATAAACGAGTTAACTTTACCATTATTATAATAATATAGTTGAGTGTGAGTGCAAACTGCCCATTATCTCGCGTGTCATATCGTCAGTGTCGTGGCTTTGCCTTACAAGTTAGTTTACGCCCTAGACTGGAATGGCTCTTGAGACAGGTCAACATATCTTCTGGTAGCACGGATCTTAACTGCTATGAAACTTTACTCTTTTTGCGCAGCTTACAAGCCTTTAGATGAGCAATAGCTCTTTAGTCCGCATGTAATGATAAAATATTTGTATGAATAAAATATATATAATATCCAGTGAGACATTCATTCCATATCTAAATATTATGATTACAAGCCCTACCGCGTACTAAGCGAAAATCATAAATTTATCAATTATTGGAGTACAAAATGTTTTGCCCCGGGCGGGAATTGACCCCGCGTCCTACCGATTTTGCGCCGGATGCTTTAACCGCTCAGCTACCAGGGGATCGGCTGTGTCGCCGATAATTAACATTTTGTATTCCAATAATTTGTAAATTTATGACTTTTATTACATACTAGAAATCACTATTAATATTAATACAAATTGTTTCATGTTCATTATGTACGAACGTTAAAACTAAGTTAAAAATAGCGCTGTTAGATATAGCCGAATAATGACATAAGGCATGTAAATTTAACATTTTTTCTGCTTCTATTTTCCATCTTGAAAATATTCATAGAATTTACAAAAATCTAGGTTTGATGGTCGCAGTAATGTTAATAGTTCTTTGTTATACAAGGCTCCAAAATGGTTATTTTACTTTTATTGAAACCAGAGGAAGCAATTAATTCTAGGGTTGAACCAAAGAGCAGAGCGAGTGTTTTCAAAGTAGAGTCTCGAGCGTAGCGAAGGTTTCAAAGGTAAGACGCAAAATAACTGTTGCCTAGTGAAACACACACTTTTTCACCTCACTACAGGTAGAAAATGCCTGGTGCAAAAAAAGCCGTATAAAATAATGTAGTGAATATTTATGTTGATTCATATTGAATATTAACAATAGGATTACTAGAGTTGATATTGTTGAAAGTAAATTATTTTTTTGGAACTGTTGAATCGGTTGAGTAGTTTTTAATTAGTCCATTGACTGAAAAATGTATTGTGCATACCTGGATGATTAAATGGTGTTTGATATTGTCGACGATCACCAGTATTCTAGGCGAGCAAATTTTTTTTTATAATGACTTCAAAAAAAAGAGGTAGTTCTGTATTTTTTTGTGTGTTACCTCAGAACTTTTGACCGCTTGAACCGATTTTAATAATTCTTTTTTTAAAGGAAAGCTGATGTTTGTCGTTTAAGTTTCATCAAAATCGGTCAAGTGTTCTTGAGTTACTCTCCAATAACTGAAAAATATAGTCTATAATAATAGTATGATATAGTTATTGAGAGTGAATGACAATCGATCGCGTAAGTAGCAAGGGTCACTAAAAAGAGTGAACAAATTTTTTTACCATAAAAAGCAACAGACTTCTACTCTCTGTGAAATAACTTATCGAAGTCGGTGCTATGCACACAATATTGTGATAATAGGTACTTTTGAACTATCAAGGTACTGACTTCAACAAGTTATAAGCAGCCAATAACACGAAGAAAAATCTATTACATTTTTTCATAAATTAAAAAATATATATACTAAAAAGAAGGAAGTCGGCCCCATGCTTATTCAAAATACTGATCACTTTAGCAAGCTCCGACTTCTACAAGTTATTTCATACTTTTCAGTGGTATAAATTGTTTCCGTTTTTTTTAAAAAAACTATTATGTCGTGGACCAACCGAGCTGATTCAATGATGCGAAAATGATAAGCGATTCAAATAAGTTCGCCCACTTTATACGATGATATGTCGTTAAGTTGAATCAGGCTTTCATGAGCCACATCTGAATCGGATGTTGGTGCTACCACATCACATATTTCATAACGGTATCATAATGACGTCATAAAGATAGTTGGGATATACACGTCTATATTATATTCATTAGATCAGATTTGGATATATTTTGTGTCAAATTCTACACAGTAATACATATTTGAAATGTTCAAGTGCTTGTCTTAATTGTTTAAAAAATCGGCCAAGTGCGAGTCGGACTCGCGCACGAAGGGTTCCGTACCGTTAGCTATACAACATTACACTTCATATCTTAACCTCATATCTTCATATCTTAACCTAATGTTTTAACGTGCACTTGGCCAACTTTTTGTATTTGTTGTTATAGCGGCAACAGAATTACATCATCTGTGAAAATTTCAACTATCTAGCTATCAACGTTCTTGAGATACAGCCTGGTGACAGACGGGCGGACGGACGGACAGCGAAGTCTCAGTAATAGGGTCGCGTTTTTACCCTTTGGATACGGAACCCTAAAAATACATATCATAACGTCTACTCATAAATTATGTAAGTACCTATTTAAAGTTTAAAGTCTACGCAGAAATAGGCTACATGCTTCATGTTTTTTTATAAATGATATACATTTGACCACTATTTTACGTGGTAAGTGATGATGTGGGCAAAGATGAAGTTCAAGCTTATTTAGAATTACTGGCTATCAAGGACAGCTGCCGGAATACTTCGTTTGCGACAGATTTACTAGTCGAGGGTGGTAGCTAGCCAGGGGGGCATTTTTCTAAATGCCCGACCACCATGCTGTAACGACTGCCATTCTAAGACAATAACCAGGACCGACGGCTTAACGTGAAAGCGCTTAGTGGTAAAGTCACTAGCAGTCACCCATGCAAGTCATGACGGACGTTGCTTAACTTAGCTGATCTTTTAAGAACGGCTTAGCAAACTTTGCTACGAGCGCTTCATTCGAGATTATATTTTTATTACACAGGGGCGGCAAAGATGATACAGCACTTCCAAATAATACGCCAGAATCAAAGTGTGCAGGCTTAACGCGTTCTACGCTAACAGTAGCTTCTCCACCGCTTAAGTCCAAGATAAGCGTTTTGTCTCTCATCCTCAAAATGCGATATGCTCCGGTATATGAAGATCGTAATGTTGTACAATGTTGTTTTGCAGCAACCATGCGTATGTAGTCCAATTATGCATTTTACAACTTTCAATCATAAAATATATAGCAATAACATTTCAATGTATATAACTTTTTAGTAATACAGATATCAGACCAGTTTATGTAAAATGATGGGTACACATTAATTAAAATAACCTTTGTTGGTCGGGGTAACATAAATAACAAGAAGGTTATTAAATTTTTAAATGTGTCATTAGAATTTAACGCCTCGGATTTAATATTTCGGTGCAAATTCGAATAATATAGATATCTCTGAGACCCAAAGGTACACGGTGTATGCTTTATGTTAAACCTTAGCATAAATTTTAATATTAAGAAAATGGTTTATCACGTTGTCGTAAAATTTTATGACCTAGCCCTTGATTAAATATTAAAAAAATACTTGGTACTCTTAGTTTCACCATATTTCAAGACTATTCACACAAAGACATACAGACACACAAAGACTTCATATTTATTATACGTGTCTTTTACCATCTGTATTTACTGATGATTATGCGTATTTAAATTACGTGTCACGTTGTTTGTCCGCGATGGACTTCTAAACTACTGAACCGATTTTAAATTTGATTTGCACACCGTGTGCAATTTGATCCAAATTGAAAAAAAGGATAGTTTACATCTCAATATAAGTCGCAATTACCCGTGCAATGCCGGGGCGGGCCGCAAGTAAGTTATATAATTGACCACTACGAATAATTATTCATTCGTAGATTGAACGACTCGGCCGGTAGCTCGATGACAAAATGGATCCTATCATTGATTTCAATGCTGATCTAAATTATTTAAAAAGAACTCCCCAAAATACACAGATAGCTTAAATGAAGAAGTTAAAATCAACCTACTTTTACAGTTCCAACTAAACTGTTAGAAATCAGCACATTCCACTTCCCTATACGAACATTTGTTAAGTTTCCGATCTTTGGGAACTCAGTAAATCCTTAATGATGAGTTCTCGCAACTATTCACTGGAATTAGTTAGGTAGTTACCGTGTTCCATAAGTCTGTGGAGCATTAATTGAGGGATTTAAAAGACTTAGATAAAGCTTTAAAAGCTCACACTTGTACGCAACAACTTATTTATTGGGTTAGTAGGACAAAAACCTCGCAGTTTAATTATTTTGAACCATTGTGCAAAACCAAAAAAAAAACCTAAAAATATCCCGGCTCTAGGAACTGGCCAATCGCAACATTATTGTAATTAATAATAACAAATACTTTTAAAAGTATCTTAAAAAAACATTAAATAATATTTAAATAAAACACACAAAAAAGCATAAAATGTCAATTCCGCCCATTTCCTGTTATCTACGTGACGTCACAAACATCACGCAGCCTAACCGGAAGAATACCTGACTAGTTTCGCTTCTAGACGAAGCATCTTCAGGAGGTCTTGACTCACCGAGCACACGATCGAGACTACACTACAATTATTGTAATTTGTTTTTTTTCGTAAATTTATCATATATCTGTCATTATTATATGTTATATGTCTGTAGTGTTTCAATAAAAAATCGAGTTATAATTATATTATTGAGTAATATGCACTTTGTGTAATATGCATTCATATTTAGAAAACCGGGAATCATTTGGTTAAAATTTCCAGCCCTTAAAAAAATTGCACGGTGGTGGATCATTTTGTATGTCACATCGCCTCCCCCATCTCTACCCGTGGGCTTCGTGGGTGACTAAGTGTAAAATACTAGAAAATAGATGACAACGCCTCTGAGGAACTGTTATCTTATACTGCAATGCCCAAGACACCCGCCAAGTGAAGATAATGGCAAACCCCGTAAAGGCTGTGTTGAGCTGTGGAAAATCCAACTGATACGGTTGCAGTTACACGTGATTTAAACCGTTTAAAGTTCTTATACATATTGTGAATAATAATGGCGAGACCTAAGACAACATTACCGGGCAACCCTATTTAGCATATTCCGATCACATCATTTCCAAAAGAGTTCCCCGTAAAACCTAAATAAACTGCTAAGAACCATCGTAGAATTAAAGCTTTCAAATGGAAAAGGGAACGAGGAGTACATTACTAAGAATTCAAACTTCCGCTACAAGGAAATTAGGTGCTCGTACCTGTCGTGAATGAATTCATCCTGTAATCGTGTGGAGCTTTTGCTAAACGTGGAACTTCCCGCGCAATAATATACGAATTTTGAGATATTATTTTTAGCTGCCCTCCAAAAAAGGAGGAAGTTCTGAATTCGACTGACACGACATAAGACTCATAACTCATATATGTCCTCTTGTTCTTAACCACCGTATTAGATTAGAGTTATGAGTCATATGTCATGTTAGCTCAACGGTCAGAGAATACCGCGTACTAGATTTATACTATTGGGGTGGATGGCAAGGGTTGGATTCCGGACATGACCATAAGTTTTCCTCTAGTAATTCTATGATTTTGTGATGTAATCTGCGGTACATGCGTTGACGAAAAAAATAAAATATTACAACTATAGGGCTGCAACGTTAACAAACTTAAAGCTAATTGCAAAAATTAGTCTTGTTTGTACAAAGTAAGTTAAATAATAGATGTTGCTCCATCCCCATACGATGATTTCAATTTTCAATTTTCAATTTATTCCAAAGAAACAATTAATTTACAACATATAACATTAACACTTAAAATTATGTAAACAGAACCTACACTAAGTTGAACACTTGTGCTGTAGGTTACTGTTACATCCCTACATGAACAATTCTTGTTATAATAGTAGGTATGTATAACTTGCTCTATTTATTCTTTATATATTTCCTTAAAGTACTGATATAATGTTTTGTACATGCGAATATGTGTGTGTGTGTGTGTGTGAGAGAGGGTGCGTCTGTGTGTGTGAGAGAGAGAGAGCGAGCGAGGGTGGGAGTGTTTATGTTTACGTGAACTACTATTAGAATTTCTTCTGTTTCCTCGTAAGTTAATGTATATAAGTGATTTATTAACGTTGTGTTCGCCTCAGAGGTTCTACATTTAACAAAATTGTTGAACCGTTGAGCCAAGAAAAAAATCATATTTTTTTCCACCAGGACCAAGAAAAAAATCATATTTTTTTGCTAGATTAGTGTTTTTTTTTTTTTTTTTTTTTATTGGAAGACCACAAAACTGGAAATACATCGTAGCTTACAAAATTTAGACTAATATAAAATAAACATTGGAAACTGAACATATACTTCCTTCAAGATGTGGACCTAGCATGTGTATTACATCAGATTCTTCAATCTAATTTACAAGCACATAGTAATAAGCAACCAGCGAACAATACCAAGGGTATTGTTGAAACATTCTATTTCAAAAACCGTAGTGTTCGTCCTATGTCGGGAAAAAATTAGGTCTTTTCGCTTTTTGCTAGTATTTAAATTTTGTATTACTGATTTTTTGTGCAATATTCACTATGTATAGCTAATTAAGAACGAGAGGACAAATTAGGTCTATGAGTCATATATCATGTTAGCTCAGCGGTCAGAGCATAGCATATTCTGGGCCAGGGTGGAGCCTCAGAGCACATGTGCTTTGTCCTATTGTAGCCAATCCATCCAAAGCCAACAATTTTAATGTTTTATTTTTATTTAATTTTAACATTTTTATTTTTGGCAATGATTTGGACTTCAATTTTAATTGTGACTTCTAATTTAGTTTTTAATTTTGAACTTGATGAAAATATATGTATTATTATTATTTTATCAAATATAATGTGATTTGATGTGATGTGATAGGATTTTGATGTGTTTATGATATTAGAATAAATAACATAGGTATAGACATAAGTATAAACTAACAAAATGGATCATGTTATCTGAACAATACATATTATTATTATTATATTATACTCCACCTATAGAGGTGGGTGGCGCGGCGTGGTGGGCTCGAATTCCGCACACAACTATATTTTTTCCTATTGTAATTAGGTGATTTTGTAATATAAATGACATAATGTTCTGTGGTCATGCATATAATTGCGGTCGGTTCACCATATGTTTTCAATCTTTGTTTACTTACATATGGGTTTTAGTATATAAATCACTGAAAGTTTTTAAAGTTGATTTTAAACGACGAGAATCCTATAATGCAGCCATAATTATTAAAAATAAACACGGGATTGCATTGCAAGCTTGCACCTTTTTATGCTTATTGATATCATTGTTTAATATTTCACTGTCAATCACACGATTAGTAATTTTACATAAAGTTTAGAAACCGGTATTGTTGTTTTCTATTGGCTCTCGATATTTTGTTCCACTATTATGGCGCTTGCGACAGTGTCTCAATATCGGGAGTTCATAGAAAAAGTTATCACAAACTTTATCACGTCATTAATAACACTAACTTACTTTTTATGGATTTGAATTCCACATAAAATAGCATTCTAGAAGCATTTCCGATCCTTCCACAATTGTTATTTGTAATCTATTGAAAATAGGCTCTCAAAACAAAAAGATCCTAGGAAAGTTTTCCAAGATTTTAACTTAGGTGTAATGAAGAATGAAGAATAAATAAATAATGAAATAAATAATAAATAAATAAATAATGAAGAACTAAAAACGGTCTTCTAACTAACAAAATAGCCCAAATTGTATTATTTCGGAAGATTACACGTTCAGGATCTTGTTTTAGAAGGACGAAGAAGTTGTTACAAAATATGTAAACGTCAAAGCGTGTTATGTCCTTTGTGTCCTTTGTTTATGTGTTAAGCTTTATTCTGAGTGCATTTTGTGTTTTGAGGTCTCAAAACAAAGACCGTTCTTGTTGACCTACGCACATTCTCGTCATTCGTTTAACAAGCAAAATACAGGTTGGAAAAAACCAATGGGTTCTCAAAGAAAACCACTTTAAATTCTTAAGAAAAAATATTACTTAAAGAAAACAATCCTTCATTAAAAAAAACATAGCTGCATTCACATAGGTATTTCTCGAAAATATTTTTTTTTCTCCTGTATATGCAATAATAAGTCGCAACATGATTCTGCGTGTAAGCGATCTCTGCCCTAGAAATAATATTTTATTGTAAACTATATATATTTAAAATGTTTTATAGCTTTCCTTACAGACAGTTCTTATGTATAATTTTAATTACATTACTTACATTATAATGCTCAAAGATTGTTTAAGAGCAAAACCCAATGACCATATTTAATACCTATTGTATACACATACACTGGAGTCATAAAACAATAACTTGATCTATGTAAAATTAGTAAACTGACTTAATTCCGCTATCTTGTAACCTTCCAATCTTATAAACTGGACCAACATCTTTGTTAGCGTTTACCTACAAGCTGGAGACAGGTCTTGATTTCGTCTCAGCAGCCATTGAACCGTACAGCTTAGTAATTCCTAAATTAAATTTCAATTTGTTCCCAGTTTCCGAAGATTTAGTGTCAGTTAATAATAGTCAAAAGATTTATAGAGTTAATGCTACAATCAGAATGTCAAATCGCCATATTTTAGCATTTTTAGATAAAACTACACTTTCAGGTCTATTAGCGCAAATATTAAACTAAAAAAAAACCGGCCAAGTGCGAGTGGGATTCGCACACGAAGGGTTCCGTACCATTATCTGTAACCTAATCTTGCAAGCTGCACAGACATTTTTAATTGTATGGGAGCCCCCTTAATTATTTTTTAATTTAATTTTAATAAATAATATTTAAGGAGAACATAAAACTAAATATTCCGTGAATAGTTAAAGCGTCTACCTGTCACCGTTATTAGTATCGAGCAAGAAACGGTAAAAAAAATCAAGTTTGTTGTATGGGAGCCCCCTTAAATATTTATTTTATTGTATTATTTGTATGTTGTTATAGCGCCCATAGAAATAGATCATCTGTGAAAATTTCAACTGTCCACCTATCACCGTTCTTGAGATACAGCCTGGTGACAGACGGACGGACGGACGGACAGCAAAGTCTCAGTAGTAGGGTCCGTTTTACCCTTAGGGTACGGAACCCTAAAAAGAGCTCGACATTATATATGAATTTAGTTGGCAAAGGTTTAATAAGAAGATTTTTGCGTTGTCAATTTAATAATAATAATTTTGCATAGTAAAGAGCAGTTGAATCAGTGGAGGGTTCGAAGGATGAAGATCTAGAATTACTATGAACTATGGACATAAATTTCGCATACAATATGATATCGAAATACTGATATGTTTCGTGTGTGTTTTAGGACTGTTACTCTACTGACAAAGGCATAGTTTTTTTTATTATCGCAAGCATAACCACTTATATAAGCTAGTATATAATATTTTGCCAACTGTGCGGTTAGGGCGTTGAAGCTAGAACAACATCTAATGTTTTCTGTTTGCAGTTAACTTTTTATCCACTTGCAAAGCCTTCTCACCGAGGTTGTTCTGGCTTAATGCCAACTAACTTTGATGCGCTGGTCACACAGGCTGCCCGCTGATTTTCATTGTAGTTGAGAAGGGTCGCAAACCAATTGCGATACAGTTCATATGACATAGAAGAAAGATATTTTCATTAAATTTCATGTAAGTCATATTATGACTAGTTTTTAGGGCTCCGCACCCTTAGGACAAATTGGAGCCCTATTAATGAGAATTCACAGTATGCCCGTTTGTCTGATTGTCTTTCTGTTTGTACGTCTATATGTCACGAGCTGGTTATTTGAAAGAGTTACAAATCTGATATTTATATGTTTTGTGTAGAATGCTGATCTAGAAACAAATATTTTATTACTGCACTGTACTGTATCAACCGGATTGTCCACTGCTGAATACAGTCCCCCCTGATTAATGAGGGGGGAGGGGTTCGCCATAATCACCACGCTTGGCAGGCGTCTTGTGGATCGCAGTGTGTGATATCAGTTCCTCAGAAATTCATTCATCATTAATTTAACTAAGTGCTAACTCACTAAATACTGGTCCAGATGTCGTGTTAATCTCATTCCACATGAGTAAATTACAAGATCGGGAGAAGTTGGCCGCCAGCCAAATGGCTGCTGCATCAACCGCGGGCTTCGAAATCGCCGATAATTTTCTTTCGTTCGACGACGTCGCCAAAGGAATATCTTACGTTTTTTGATTGGTATTGGTAAAATGCATTTGCTTGCATTAGATGATCCTGTTCAGTGCCAAAGAATCAGCATTGTGGATGGTGGCGAATATAGGTTTTCGGTATGATAACGCGAACATAATTCTTTGGGGAGCCAGTCGTTTAAATTTATGACAGTGTGGAAACGTACTATATTTCTCTCACTCACATAACTGTACGCAGTGGAATGTACTAATAATAAGACTGTAAATTTAATAGTGCCTTCGAAGAGTCAATATCTTCTGATGATGCTTCCTGTAGACGCTATACACGTCGAACATTCTTCTAGTTGAGCTACGTGCCGTTTATGAAGTCACGTTGGCTTAGCAGACAAAGTAGGTGAAATTATCATATTATATTTTCTAGTGTACAACGGAGAGTATTCTGAAGAATTGTTCAACTTGATGCCCATGGCTACCTTCCTCCATCGCCACTCTCGCCATCGACGGGGAGTCTAACCCCACACATTGAAACCAGAATTGTTTCGTACTGTGCGGGCTCAAAGAAGCTTCCTTCCGCGGACGCTCAGATTGTGGAATGAGCTCCCCGCCTTGGTTTTTCCGATGGAGTACAGCATGGGGTTCTTAAAAAAGGGCGTTAAGAGATTTTTTCAGGGTCGGCAACGTGCGAGAGATACCCCTGGTGTTGCAAGCGTCCATAGGCTAAGGTAACTGCTTTCCACCAGGCGGGCCGTATGCTTGTTTGCCACCTTAGTGGTATAAAAAAATGTTCCTTTAAAATATTGATTTTATTTCATCTAATAAAATAACAGGATTTCCGCCTGAATCTATTAATCATCATATATGAATATTAAATTTACATCATATAAAAAATATACAAAAACATATCGTGCAATCTGGTAGAATGTTGAAGTTATCATCAATAATAGCGCTATCGATACAAACGTACTTTCGTCATATTTTAAACACCAAGTGTTAAAAAACAGGGTAATTTTCCATGGATGTTCTTTAGCTTATTTTTTACCGTGGTTTTCCAATTTTACGTTTCATTATTTATTTTATATATTAACATGATGATATATATACATGATATGTATTTCCATACAAAACAAGATTTCCAAGTTATTATGAAAATACATAGTTTTACCATAGAACATAATAATATAATAATACTACCCACTGCAAGCATATATATCAGGCTCAATGACATGCATACAAACCTTCACCGAGTTTGAACATTTGGGATCTATATTTAACTATGGTAAGTGGTATGAAGACAATAACCTATATAATGGAACAATTATTGTTTTCCAATATGCATTCAGTACATAATAATCTTTGGTATAAAATTATACTACGGGTAGAGCAAACATAGCTTTATAATCTTAATCATAGTTGTGGCTTCACCATTAAAATTCTGATGAACATCATTCTACAACCTTTTGTGTAGTTTCTGCCCTGGCTTTACTTTCGCAGAAAAAGTTTTACTCACATTTTAGTGCGCAGCATAAACTTATTATTTCTACCATCCCAAAAGGTCGGGTATGTACACGCACAAGAAAACCACGACATCATAAAAGTAGGGTAAAGGAGAAACAAGGAAAAAAGATTTTTAAGGGTTATTACAAGGTACATTATCCCAGTACCTCAAGCCTGGGCACCCTATGCCACGTGTTAATAATGTTACTGTCAAACTGTACCAAGCCTTTGATATGGGTCAAAAAGGGTTCAATAGCGACTCACGATCAGGTTTCCACGGCATATTTTCACCTGAATGTGTACGGGGAAACATAGAGCCAATATGTTTTTTATGGAAGGGAAAATGGTGAAACTAGAGGAATTGGTTTGACACAAAAATTTTGTGCGTACATTTGATAGTGGATTTTATTGATAACTGTATGCTTTGGTGCGAAAAATATTTTCGCTTGGCCTCTGGTGCCTACCGGGTGAAAATTTTACCGAGTATCAAAACTCGATTTGTAGTATTGCATCAAATTTATAACTTTTACAGCATCAAAAACGTTTATTGAAACTTATTAGTCTATTGTGTAAGCGAGGTTAGTCTAGGTCGTTTTTAGGTATTATAAGAAATCGGGACCCAATTACATCTCCTATGTCCTTCCATTAATCCATCTGCTCGACCTTTATATATAGGGCTGTATCTTAAGAACCATAATATTTACTTTGTGTAATGCCAGATGAAAAAGAAATTAAGATTATTTTATGAATATGTCTCCCCATACTTCATGCTCCTTTTCAAAGTTTTTTGTTTTTGTTATCTGAAACGGTACTCACGGACACGATGTTAGGATCCCTTAAAATAAAGAAATACAAGTTTTTGTAGATATACGTGCTAAAATTATAATTAATAGGTGTTAGAATACGTTTTTGGGCGTATATATTCACATTCTAATGTTATAATTAATATGCGTTAGTGCGAGACCGACCTGCACTTGGCAGGTTTTATTTCAATCAACTCTCACACTAATATTAATCATTGCGTTTTCATAATATTCTTTTGTTGAATTTTATAATAGTTTTTATACATTTAATAAGCATCACTTTGTTGATCACACATCACAAGCACTTTTACACTATTTGGTGAAACAAACAAGTGTTTGTTTCACCAAATAATGTTGAATTAAAATAAAAGCAACATTTTATTTGTTTCAAAATTTAATACTTACCTACAGCGTTTGAAGGTTTGTAAAAAATATATTTCATAAATAAATCTTTATTATTTCGAAGAGAAAACGTATTCTATAATAGGGAGAATAACAAAAAAGATCATGTAGCAATAACAGTTTAAAGATAATTTTTCTAGCAATTTGGATTCAATTCGCAGCAACGGCAACCCATTGCTTGCAATAAATAAACTGCAACTCCAAATGAGGCTAGCTGGCTGGAAATAATCCAACTCACTGGTGTACTTTTTGCTTCGTTACATTGCAATAAAATTGTGTTTTGCCGAACATAAACCTTGTATTTCTGCCTACAGAAGTTTATCGTTCGGACGGTACAGTCATAATGTTTCGGATGTAACAGGGCTTCCAATTTTATTGTAGTTCATCTGGCTCTCTCGGGTTGGATATACGATTTCCGTTGGTGATGGATTACAGTGGAATCGAGTTTGTTAACATTAGCTGAGCAGCTTATAAAATAATAAAACTAACATAGAAAAACAGTAGGTTTTACCTACCTACAAAGGCATTTACTGTATATGGAGTTTTTGTATACACACAAAGCGAAGCGCTCGTAGCCAAGTTTGCTTAGCCATTCTGAATCGATCAGCAAAGTTAAGCAACGTCCGCCGCGGTCATGACTTGGATGGGTGACCGCTGGTGACATTACTACTGAGCGCTTCCGTGCTTCGGAGGGCACGTTAAGCCGTCGGTCCCGGTTGATGTCTTAGGATAGCAGTCGTTACAGCATGGTGGTAGGGCACTTTGCGAATGCCCACCTGGCTAGCTACCACCCTCAAGTTGAAAATCTGTCGCCAAGCACCTAACGGTGTGTTCCGGCAGCTGTCCTTGAGAGCCAGTAACTCTAGGTTAGCCTGAACAACATCCTCGACCACATCATCACTTACTATCAGGTGAGATGGTGGTCAAAGGCTAACCTATCAGGCATAAAAAAAAAAAAAAACACACCTAAAAAGTATCTAATGTTTGCATATTACTTTTATCATTCATTGAACCAATTATTTTTATAGCTAGTCTTTGCGCACTATCTCACCTGTTGGTAACTGATATGTGGTCGAGGATGGTAAACGGACTAGGCCTAGTATAACATTTCTCTCAGGGACTGCTGCCGGAACACTCTGTTACGTGTTCTTCACAGATTGTTGTGGCTAACCAGGCGAACATTTTTAAAATATCCTCTTTCCATTTGGTGAAGCCCAAGCCGGCGTTCGGGATCGAACCGTGGACCTGTGACCCAGCAGTTCATAGCTATTACCATTCACCATCACTGCATCAATTATTGGAGTCGTGGGTTCTAATCCTGCTAGTAGCCAATTATTTTTCAATCTAACATATTTTTATTCAGCATGCGGCCCGACGATTTCGCCACAATCCAAAGCTAGTTTAAATTTTTAAGAATATTTTATCAAAATGCGCCGCTCCTGCTTCATTATTCTAGAATATTTCAATGTGACGCCAAATTTATTCGTAAGCAGTTAATTCATCACTATGATGACCTATGCTTGTCATAAGTATACCAGGTATAAAGATGGAATAAAGATTTATTCATAGAAACACACCTAGAATGTACTCGTACAGGTGGAACAGTATTGTTTATAAATGTGTTGGAACAAACAAGTATCGGCTAATTGCACTACAATGTTTAATATAAAATTTATTCACTCGAAACATTAAGCGAACTATTGAGAGTATGGAATTGAAGCAGTACATCGTTATGATAAAAATTTAATAAATATTTCTGTATGTTATCCGGGCGTTAATTGCAAAAGTCTTTTCCCTGCCTTGATGTTAAATAATTAAAAGTAGATTTCGGAATTCGGTATTGCCTATCAACAAAATATTTTATTATTTCTAAAGGATATGATTTCGAGCACTATCGCATGTTAAGTAATTTTTTTTGGCTGGTTAATAACTATTATAATGCACTTGCAAAATGGCAGCGGCCGTCAGCTTTACTTTCAATTCGTTTTCGGCTTTGTTTCTATCACTACAATGCATGTTATAGCTAGAAAGACTTGAAAAGTCGCGCCGATGACCCATCACTGTCAATTATTTCATCCTACACTATACATTATAGTGAAAGAAAGAAAGTCAGCCAAGAGCTCAAGACTACTTTGGTCTTAATTGACTAATAAAGAAGACTTACTGATACATTAAGCGTATGACAATTATTCACACAAGTTTTTTTTTCAAAGTTATTTATCAATCATTTATTGTTCGAGTGGTAAAATCTACCACACCGAACTCTTATTTCCATTTAAATCCTGCCGCGTGTCGTTTTTATTAATCGGGCCTCCTTCCGTGCGTAATACCGATTGATGTCCACCGGACCATAAAACATAAATAAAATTTTAATCATTGGCCGTGAAATAAAATTGTCGATGCCATTGACAGTTTATGTAGATTGATATTGTAGGCTTTACGATGGGTTGAGGATTTAAAATTATACCTGATTGGAACACGTCACAATTGTGTGTTCAATTTGATTGTTGTTGAGTTTTTGATTAAATCACTGCACGATTAAGTTCCTAATGTAAGTCTCTTCATCGTGACATCATTACACACTAAGTGAGGTCGGCATAAAATTGAATTCTTGTTCCACTTTGCGTTGTTACCTGTCAGCGAATATACATATTATATGTATATTTGTGCATTTCAGGTTCTCGTTGAAACTGATAGAAATACTACGATTTTAATACAATCATAAAAATTTTGCTGGTAATACTGTATCAGCCGGATTGTCCACTGCTGAACACAGTCTCTCTCATTATGAGAGGGGGTTGCCATAATTCCCCCGCTTGGCAGGCGTCTTGGGGATCGCAGTGTGAAATATCAGTTCCTCAGAAAGCACTGCTGCCAACTTCTGGTGTGTTTCCCTTAGTCGCCTCTTACGACACCCACGGGTAGAGATGGGGGTGACATTCTAGCCCGATACCACACGAGCAGCCCGACACCCCACGGGCATTTTTTTTGCTTTTTGGTAGCTTTGGTTTTTAAAAGGTGAACATTCCGGCGGAGACGAATAGAGTTCGTCGCTATGGTACAGTAAATATAAGGTTCCGAAACCAGGCTTTCTTTATCAACTTAACACGTATTGGACATAAAGCGTATAAGCGTAAAAAGTATTGGCCCATCTGCTGGACAAAATGCGATGTTTGGACAACATGCTTATTGGACGTAAATCGTATTTGACACATTGCGAGAAGAGGATGCCTAAGGCGCAACAAGACTGCACTTAACGCCGAGCTATGTTGTCATCATTGACATTATTTTAGTTTTTTGCCATCCAATTCGAGCGGATTAATTTCCTGTACAACGCCGATAACTATACACTGTACTGCTGTGTAATTTCATTTTAATTTTGTAAGCGTACAAACCAGCTAAAGCCTTATTTAGCAAAATTTTAAGAGAAAATTTAAACAGTGACCGCATGCAGGACTTTGAATGGACATTCCCGGCAAGTGTCCCATTATTACGCTCGTAATTTTGGATTTGCTCCGAAACTTGTACGTTAAACACATTTGCTTTACAGAGCGATTCTGAGCGGCTATAACGAGAAATAGGAGGTTTGAGTACCTACCTAAAACGTTGAGTGGAACTGTTCTGAGTTGTTAATTTTTATATCTCTTTTGTTTTTTCGTAGAAATAGGGACCTCTTCCGTTTGTACTCTATGGTTTATGTAACTTTGTTGTATAAAAAAACGTACGTTTTAATTGTAACACTAAAAAGTCATAATTTTAATGGTGAACTTGCTTTGTATACAATATTGGTTTAACCACTTTTAAATCGTGAATGTATTTCATTAGCATGTACTTACCCTTCATGTTATTTTAATATTATTGAAATTAATCTTTGATTACTTGCAGCGGCCATATTATTTTCGCATTTCCGGATCTATTCATTAGTTAATTTATATTTTTAATTGGATTGTAACGGAACAAGCACGAAGCCCACCTGATGTTGAGCTGACTAAACTCTGCCTGTAACAGATGCATTTCGTGTGACGAATTGTACTGCGCCCATCATCCTGAAACACAGTTGTTAAGTGCCTGTAATTTTACTGGCTCTCAAGGACTGCTCTCGTTCAGCTCCACCGGATTTTGGGCGACGGTAAGCCCTCTATAGCCCGGGAAACTTCGGGATTCTCCCGAGACGGGCGTACGTTCTTCTACCTCCGTCTCCTGCGGTCGCCGAAAACGTACCGCTACTAAAGGAAAAGTTAGGTGTTTGGCGACAGATTTTGTACTTGAAGGTGGTAGCTATACGGCGAGCACTCGCAGAATGCCCTTCCACTGCATGCAGTGAAGCTCAAGCCGGTGGTGCAAATCGCACCATGCACCTGCCGTCGTTGCTTCATTCAGGACCTTAACGTATTTGTATACGTTAACGTGTTTTAACGTATACATTTCAGAGATAAATTGCAACAATGGTAATGAAGTTTTTTCAACAATATCGTGCTATTAAGTTAACCTAGAAATAACCACAAGTCCATAAATCTATACAAAAAAGATTTAGAAGTATTAAGATAACGAAGAGATAGATATTTATATTGTTTTGAAAAAACCGTTATATACTGAACCAGAACCTATAACCGTTCATATACTGCACAATGAACATCTTATTGAATTCAAAAATGTAAAGATGGTAATCCATTGCGCTGTTTCTTTAAAACTTAGATTGCATTACGTCGATAAGATCTAAGTTTAACTGGTTTAACTCAAATAGAAACGCTAAAGAATCCGTAAGTAGGTACTAAATTCACTTTAGAAAAGATTCTGAATTAAATAATAGACTGCAGATATATTTAGTACTCTGAACTGTATACTTTATTTTCAAGATGAGTAAAAATTTAAGTTACACTAACACAAACAAAATAAAATAATGTTTAAATTTATAACTTTAAACTACTAAATCAATTTTAGAAAAGATTCTGACTTAAATCATAAGTCAAAGATAAATTCGATAGTCTGAATTCTTTCCTTTATCTATCGAGGTAAGTTTAAACGTAAGTTACACAAAATAAAATAATGTTTTAATTAATTACTTACTCGAACATACTCGATGTTAGCCATTTTAAAACCTCTGTGAATACATTTTGTCAACAATTTTTTTGTGCTGAAAAAGTTTTGTAGGGAAATTCAATAACCGCTGCGTCAATTCCTCAAATCCCAAACTGAGTGCGTAATTCGCTATTGGTATTTCAAGCCACGCACCAGCAAAACTATAATTCAATCTGCGATTCAGCAAACCGATTCAAACCCAGGCGTGAAATAAACCGCTTAGCTTTGCGCAGCACAGCGCTGGAGTAATCAATGGAAACCACACATTCCATCCAGACTAGTGATTGATTGTTCCAATGTACCGATCCATGCCTACAGCTCAACACAATGGCCTGGGGTGCGAGGGCGAGACAAAGAAATTCTAATATGACGCAGATTTGAAATTGGAACCGCTCAGTTGATGGCTCTCGTTTAAATGTTCAGTATCTTGCTTTTGTGGAGCTACTAGATCATAAGCTATGTGAAACTTTACAAATAAACTATCTACACTATACCAGTGGAATACTCGCAGTAGGAAACGTTTGAACGTCCTTCTAAAACATGTGACAGCAGAAACATCTTTTTCAGTAGTCGTTGATAATTATCAGACAAATTACATCAAAAATCATCTGATAATTATCAACTTATATACATATTTCGATTGGGTTGAGTAATATATGAATGTATAACTAGGCTTATGAATCGTTTAATGAAATAAATAGGCATTATGGAAGTCACATTATGTATCATGCAAAATACCCTTTAAACTTATCAGAGCGCTTGGTAGATGTGACGCGTGATCGAAATGCTGTCACATATTTAGTTCAACGAATAAGCATTATAGTTCACCGGGGCAATGCTGCCAGCATGTTGGGCACGCTGCAAACTGGTAGTGAACTGGAGCATTTGGACAGCCTGTGAATCTGCAATTAATTATAGATTGTCTAAATGCTTCGAATGTAGTAGCTGTAGTGTTTTTTATAGTTCGTAGTATAGGGGCATTCTTCAAATAAGTAACTATAGCCTAGAAATCATATTGAAGTGGATTTCATTACAACCCAACTGGCAAGTAAGTTTGAAAATTATTTAATGGGCACCACTAATAAAATATAGCCACAAGATTGAAATCGAATAAAAAAATATACTAGCACAAAGACTTTCTGCTTGAAATATTTTAAGCATTCGTGATGCATATAATAGACATAAAATAAATTGCTTACAGATTCATATACATATCGCGTGTACATACTTTTTTAATTACACTATTAAATATGGATTTCCGCAAAGTAACGCCTGAATCTATTCAATACATTATTTTTGTCCCAAACACTGAAGTGATCTTAGTCACGGGTAGACTACGGTGACAGTCGTCGTCTGAACGGTTTGAGAAACGTATTTTTATCTACTGCATAAGAATTTTAAATCATACCGTTCCTATGGGTGCCGGTGAAATATCATGCTCGAGCAATTATATGTAACTACACTGAAAACATTTAGGTACCCCAAAAGCCATGGTACAGGCCTACTGGTAGTCCAAATGTTCCAGCCCATTTGCAGTATTGCCCCGTTGGATTGCAATGCTTATTCTATATAATGAAATGCATATGATGTAAGCAGAGGTTAACGAATAACACCTGGTGGACTTCTTTCTTGTCTTGTAACCTTATCATAAAAAAAGGTCAGTCATGACAACTAAGGAATTTAGTTAAGTACTTTATTTTTGGGGAAGACGGCCAAAGTATTATCAACATACGCTCGAATCGTGAAAATATCATAACACTACTTCAAGTATGTGAACAGGAGTGGAATCGGAACATAAAATATGACGTTGGGAGTACCCAAATATCAAGCGCGCCGTACTCACTGGTGGCTTCAAATTCCTTCAAATGATTTAATGATAACAACCTGCGGCCGCGGCTGTTCTGTGTCCATCGCGCCAGGACTAACCTACTCCCTAAGACCCCTTTACATCGGACGCTGCACGCGCTAAATCGAGTTGCAGACAAAATAGATCTGTTTGTATGTTCCATAACAGAATTTAAAACGATACTATTGTTTGATTTGAGTTATGCGAAGACCAATGACAACGCTTACATTTAATATAACATGTACATAATTTAATAATACATAAAGGATAATTTGGATGTAATCTGACTTAATTAAATCTTATAATATATTTGACAATTAATTTTTTTTATAAGGATGACATATTATAATTTTAAAATGAAATGAAATAATTACTGTTTAATATACCTAATATGTCTATAATTTAATAATACAATAATGCTAATTCAATTTAATCTGACACAAATGAATCATATAAGTTAATTGTCAATTGATTAATTTTATTCAATAATAATGACATACAATAATTTAATAATGAAATGAAATATTACTACTTACCTTTAATTTTTTGACTACACTATTGTATTAGGGTTAAGCCTGTGAGAATAGTTGTAATGAATAAATAAATAAATAAATAAATAAATAAACATCATCCAAGTTTGTATCAGTATTTCATCTAAATAGGACATAGCTGACAGCGCCGGAATCTGCCGTGTAGCGAAAGAATTGGTAATATCTCATCTATATAAGTATCAGCTCATGTGTTAATATTAACTTCAGTGCGACATAATTTCGAAGGCCATGGTACAGGTCTACTGGTAGTTCAAATGTTACAGCCAATGGGCTGGTCAATTTGGTTGGCCGGTCTTATGCCAACGGTGTTATGCTGTACATTGGCAGCATAACACCGTTGGATTGTAATGATGTTGTTGATTCTTTGAGGCAAATAAGTACCAGCTTTTTGATCACGCGTCGTCATTGACCAAACGCACTGATAAGTTTTGGAAAATTAAATGAGCTCCTAGCTCCTAGCAAATAGCTTAAATTGTAACTATTACCGAAATTAGCATACTTGCGACGCTTGAGTGGCTCGCCCGAAGTATTATCAAGTAATTAATAATTTTAATTCACTAAATATTATTAAACTTTATATATTAAACACTAATTTTATCATCTTTTAGTATATTATTATAGAATCATTCCAACAAACATTCCGAAATAAAATACAATACCTAAACATTCATAACCAAACACATTTTATCGTACAAATCAATTAAGGTAAGTGAATAAACACATTGAATTCAGTTGAAGAACAATTTCAGCTGCATCGCATTCCATCCAGAATGCACTTGGAGAATTTTTCAAGTAATTTGGATTCTATTCACAACAGGCAAGTCGCCGTCGAAAGGCGAGATGCGCCAAATGAACTGGACCGGCTGCTTTACAGAGGCAAGAAGCGAATGTTATACAGACGAGCTACTTCACAATTGCACTGTGATAACTTGTTTTTTGTTTTTCTACAAATAACGGTATAAAACGAGCAAATCATGAACCTAAAATTAATTTTATTCCCCTTCAATGATACAATTCCAATGGACAGCGTTAAATTCATATGCCAAATAAATCGATTTGCAAATTATTTACCGAGTATAAATAAACTAAAACAATATTTTTTTATCAAAATATACAAGAGGCACTCCTGCTAACAAAAGTATGTAGGAGGATTTCGCGATTTGATCGTACCTTTGAAGCAGTGATGGCTCAGTGGCTATGGACTGCCGTGCAGCAGGTCCAGGGTCCGAATCCCACCACGGGCTTGAGCTTCACCGCTTGGTGGAAGGGCATTTTGCGAGTGCCCACCCTCAAGTAGAAAATCTGTCGCCAAGCACCTAACGGTGTGTTCAGGCAGCAGTCCTTGAGAGCCGGTGAAATTACAAGCACATATATGAGACTTAACAATTATGTGTCAAGGTGACGGGCGCAGTGCAATTCATGGCTTATTACGAAATGCATCTGTTATAGGCAGAGGTTAGTCCGCTTAACATCAGGTGGCCCTCGAGCTTGTTCCGTCACAAAAACCTAAAAAAAAAGTATGTTGATGATGCGTCGGCCGTCTTCCTCATAAATAACTTAGGTACTTAACTGGCTCCTTACATACTAAGTGGAAGTTGTTACCTTCTTTGACCTTTGCCACGTAATAAATTGCCACAATCATCCTACAATCAATTGTATATGCCCAGTTATTTTACTAGTCTCAATGACATGTTATTATTATGAATATTATTTAGTAGTCTCAACGAAGTTTGCTGTATTAGTAGTAATCCATTGTTGTATATGGTATGGAGGCAGAAATGATAAAGCTGTGATACCCGCCTAGATGAGCTCTAGCACAGGTAACTGGGCACCAAGTAAATAGTACTAATTGAAGCACTCGTAATGGAACTTGTCTAGTTGTTAAATACTCCATTTTGTTAAATGTAGCCCGTGGGGTGCCGGGTTAGAATGTCACCCTCCTATGTCTGCTCGTGGTGGTAGGCAATTAAGGGAAAAACCGGAAGGTGGGAAGCAGCGCCTTCTGAAGACAACTTCTACTGCTATTCCCAAGACACCTGCTTAGCTTGGGGATTATGGCAAATCCCACCAATGGGGGACCTTGTTCAACGGTGGACGTTAGATGTAGATTTTAATGAAGCAATGTTTGCTGCGGTCATTACTTAGATGGGTGAGACCACTAGTGGCATTAACTACTGAGTGCTGGCCCTGTTTCGGAGGGCGTATAAGTCATCGGTTCCGGTTGTTGTCTTAGGAGTTATCTTAGTATGATATAGTAGTGTTACTGGCAAGGCTGGCTAGCTTGAAGATGATAATTTGTCACTAAGCTCCTAACGGTACGTTCCAGCAACTGTCCTTGAGAGCCAGTTCCCATTTTAGGTTATGCCTGTTCACCACTTTTTACTACATCATCACTTACACTCGGGAGATTTTGTTCAACTGGTAGAAACATCTCAAAGTGTAAGTATTTTTTTTTTATTGAACCTGGTCGTCTACGATGATCTTATGAATATCTATTACTGTACTGTAACAGCCAGATCGTCCACTGCTGAACACAGCCTCCCCTATTAAGGGGGAATTTGCCATAATCCCCATGCTTGGCAGGCGTCTTGGGAATCGCAGTGAAAGATATCAATTTCTCAGAATGCGCTGCTGCCCACCTTTCAGTATTTTTCCCTTAGTCGCCTCTGTGTGCAATTCTGATCCGGCACCCCACGGGGAGGTTGAGGTCTATTAGAATACTTGACAATTATCAGATTCTTCTGCCACTTGGATATCTTGCGAAATATATGAGATACTTGTATGGTGATGATGCAAACTGTAACATTTATAGAGAACAATAAAATACGCGTTTGAAGCATGTTGTAGAAATGCAGCTCGTGTGGGTAGTGTTGAAACTGTAGGTAGCTAGTTATATGCTTGAATATAACAGTGTAAGTTTCGTTCGAGCTTTGGAGGCATGGTACGTAAATATAATTATTTGTTTTAAGAAATGGGTACAAGTAGCTGTGATAAAAAAATAATTTATAAGATCAAAATACCGGCGATATAAGATCATTAGTTTTGCATGTGGAAAATTAAAAACTGTTTTCTTTTAGTGATATTGATAATAAATGCATCGCCTTGCCGAAAAAACTTACAAGAAAGAGGATACCCCGGTTCGTCTGCTCTTAGTGCCAACCATCCACTCGCATACCCTTCAATTCTCTCGTAATCATGGCGCTTGCAACTGTTCTGATATATATAAAATTTAATCAAAAAGAAATGCGTTCATTTATTTACCACGTTCGAAACAATTAGGTATATCAAAGTCTCAAATGTTGTGATGGGACTACAACTCATCAACTGTGATGATTTTAAATACGGCTTTCTTAGATACAAATCGTTCAAGGTACATATTTTGGTTTCAGTGAAGATCAGGTAGATGCTTATTTAATTATTTTTTTTACAGAGAGTTGACATACATAGATTAGTTATATCCGAACACCACTGCTCTAAAAGCGTTTTAGAATTTTCCTATCTACATACCTACGCACATGTACATGTAGTTTGTAATAACAAGGAAAGAACGTTCAAATATTATGCGTCATATCTGTTGTTAGAAAGAGATAAATAAGCAATTTGTATTGCCATCGAACCGCCAAGAGACGTTCCGATCACCATTACGCTGCGATCTCTTTCACTCCCTCACACCAAACGATCCATATATCTCGCTCATCCATTTCATCGAGATTAGTTCCTTAGATAAAACAAAATGACGATATTTTCTATTTCAACAATAAAATCAATAATTACGCGTGATATGAAACAGTTTTCTTTTCTCTCACAGTGCCTGTAGAGTGGTGCAGAGTCTAAAGACACAGGAAAGCATATTGTCCACAGATTATTCTTAGACGCTTGGAAGTGCAAGATTGTTAGTGACTATGGTAATTACCCTGCATTCGTCTAGTAAATATGAAGGGCACACAACTCATCTACAGGTAAAAATCTTAATTTTTGCACTAATTCCTCAAAGTTTTATATTTATATGATTATAATTGTCTTATTTGCCAAATAATCCTTAGGTACTATTTGTTATGGTAGATCTATAGCAATAATTCTACTCCTTCTAGTTGACTGAGGAAGGTAAATGCGTCGAGTGCTATCTTCATTAGTAATGGAAGTTTGTATTCTCAACGCTACAGCAGTAGCACTACAGGAATACGAAGTTTGGCAATTGAATGTACATTTCCTTCCTTTTTTGAAGAAAGGATCTTTACGGTTAACGATGCAAGTCAATTATTTTCAATGGAAAAATAATAGCCTATTAGTGGTATTAGAAACCGGGCTTCCAGAAATTCAGCGTTGTCACTTTAACCCTAAAATATAGAAGTACCCGTCAGTAACCTCATCAATTATGGGAAATAACTGAAAGGTAAACAGTGCCTTCTAAAGAACTGCCATCTTACATTGCTATCCCCAAAACACCTTCCAGGTGTGGGGATTACGGTAAACACCCCTTTAATAGGCTATGTTTAGCAGTAGACGATCCGGTTGACACAGTAATATACATTTGGATGCTGATGTAGGTGGAATCTCCTTATACCCGGCGTTGATACTGGAGTCGTGTGCTCGAAACCCAATAGAAGCAAATTATTTTTCTACCTTACAGGATAAATAAATACTCATTCGCTCTTAGTAGGCGTAATTGTGCTCACAATAATAATTCTTATATTTGTAATGTTGGTGTAAACTTTTAAATTGCTTATTATAACGAGTAGCATGTAATATTTCCGGATACACCTACGTTTGGCTGAGTAAGTAATAAGCGACTACGATAGACATATTGCCCCCTATCCCATCTCAGAGTTGTAAGGGGTGATGATAATTTATTTATTAGTTTTGAGCATGTTTGAATAGTTTTGAGCATGTTTGAATAGTTTTGAGCATGTTTCTAAAATGCACTTTCATTTTCCAAAAAGTTTTCGTGATGAGTACACGTTTTTAGGTGAAGTGAGTATCAAAAAGGCAAATTTAGATTTTCTTTAGTATGATTGCAAGCCCTACGTTTATAAATATTATTGTATAATTTATGATAAATAATAGATACCTATGCCTGATCCGAATAGATGATAACATTCATTTCTCTCGCTAGAAAAAAATTGTGAATACATCTCTTAAATTTAGCTTTGTGAAGATTTTTGTCTATACAGTAAACAGTGTCAAACAAATATTCTATTTTGTCTATATAGCCCACAATATTGTGATAACAACAAATTATAATCGATTCTTAAACCATAAGATACGAAATGTAAAAACATAAAAAAACTGTTTTTTAATCCCGTAGTAATTGTATTCAGTAATGTTTTGTGTGATTCTCGCTTATTTCGGACGAAATTGTTGTCAAAAATTCCAAATTGCCACGTCGTGGTGCACGCTGAAATGATGTTTATTTCAACTATACCAAAGTATAGTTGAAATATACGAAAATCCATCAAAATGGATTTTCGTATTCGCTGATAGCGAGCTTCTAATTAAGCAGCTGTAAAACCCTTAAAGGGAAGCCAGCATTTGGATGTTCCCATAGAACCGCACCGTACCTACATTTATGACAGATTATTCTCCATCACTTATCGGTCTAGTACAGTCAGCATATGACATTGGCAAAATTGCGATATCGCTTACTCAGCTATAACCAAGAAGTTGTACTGAATTAAGTCCTTAATGAATAAAAATCGGTTTATGATGTGTAATTATTTTTAAATAGTTCATCACAATACAAGGCCACAATTTTTAGATTGGTATCTTACTTGAACTGATGCATTTGAGATTTCTTATGTTTTTTTTATTCAAAGCTGGTAAGCTAGCCTTTAACCATGCATCTATCTTACTATGCTATATCGACTGCCATCGTAAGATAACAACCGGGTCCGATGGCTTAACGTACCCTCCGAAGCACGGAAGCGCTCAGTAGTAATATCACGAGCAGTCATCTATCCATTCTCTAATCATCTCATCTAATCATTACCGCAGCGTACGATGCTTAACTAAGCTGAATGGTTAAGAACAGCTAAGCAAACTTCGGGTCTGTATCATGTTAATTGTTCCACCATAAAGGAGCACTTTTGCTGAGTTTTGATTTGAGGTAACCAGATAAATATATAAGATCATTTTCTCAGACTCTTTAAGATTACATAGCTTAACAATATACAGAACCTTTATTCGTTTTGTCATTCTATGTAAAGAAGAACTGATTTACAAAACGCCTGAAACAGCCGAACGCTTCACGGAATGTATTATTCAAGCTGAATAAACGCCGAAACTTGGGCTCACAACTTCAAGTCGTAGCTAGGCAATAAAGACGTGGCCGGCCGTTCTAAGGCTTACGTTACAAAAGCGTTAGCTATTGAGGATAATTAACCCCAAATTGGGTGTAATAAATTGTAATAAGATTCCTAATTAATGTCCAATCGTAATGGAGGTTGCTTAGTCATCGGGGAACTCAATCTCGGGAGGGACAGAACCGGTAGAGTGGAATTAGATTTTGTACAACAAAGCCCGTTGCCTAAAGGACAAATTTCTCTGTGATTTTATCGGAAGTGCTCTGTGACGATTCGTTGAGTTTTAGCGGCGCTTTACTAGAATACAATTTACCTTATGTTAAAGGAAATATATTTATATATTACTAGCTTACGTCACTGGCTTCCCTAGAGTTTCAATCGGTTACAGCTCTCTCCATGGCTAAGTACTTAGTAAATCAGGAAATTAAAATACGATATATCAATTCCTTATTATATATATATCGTTTTACCAACTTAAAGAAACTAGTGTAGTTTCAAAAAAATTTCAGCTAAACTGTGCATCATGGATCCTCGCATTCTTCGGACACGGCCATTGAGCGTATTGTCGTTGACGACAAAGTATAACGCACTAGACAGCGCGGGAGGTCACCCATGCGATGGACTGACCAAATTAAATCTGCAGTGGGTGGTCCCTTGCATAAGTTCACCAGGGTGACCGTCAATAGGAGGCAACGGCGTGACAATGTGAGACGCATGATATCTGCCCTTATACTACAACTACACGATGACCACGACTGCTCTGTGAAAAGCGTAACGGCTGAGAAGAAAGTTTCACCAAAATATATTTTGCTGTTTTGGAGGTGAGTGGGAACAAACACATAAGTACACTAGTTTCTTATTTCTAACATTACCTACTGCTAGGTGTAATTATATTAAAAATAACATAATTTGTCCTTTTTTTATAGAAATATATCGGAAAATGAAAGCTACTAAACACTGAAGTGTATCAAATATCATACAGAAATCGTTCAATACGGCATTATACCTTTTTTAACTAGACGAATAAGCAATTTTAACTTTATCAACATGATTAGAGGTGGAGTAAATATTGTATCATTGATAAATAGCGCAAGCAAAACACTTTAGAAAATTAGGTAAAGGGGAATTGTTAAATACATAGGCTTTACACAAATATATTTTATTTCATAAACGATTGGACAAAACGAAATATTAAATATGTATGTGATATCAAGTGTTATAATTAAATTTTTATATGTAATTTATGGCATTATTATTTTGAATACTAAGTGCTCAAAAATAGTCTTTCGAAGGTCTGTGTACATCCTGTAAATGTAAGCTATCGCCCATGCTATATAGAACTGTACGATACAACAAATTAAAACACAAAAAAAAAACTATTACTACTTAAGTAAAATAAACGAATAAGCATTGCAATTCCACGGGGCAATGCACACGTTGCCAAAATCACAGCTCATCTATTCTTAATTTTATAGTCATGTGTAACATAGTAATCATGAACTAGTAAAACGCTTGCGCCACGATAACGTAAGCTCTAATACAACAAAATAAATACGTCTGAGTGATGTCTTAACTAATTGATAAGGTAATAAGACAAGTAACCCCAGGGTTGCCAAGCTGGAATAGGATCCCTTACATCTATTCCCACGAGTGTCATTAAATCGACTACGTGAACAGTAAAGCTATGCCTTGCAGGCTTGTATATAATTTTAAATGGGATTTTCAAGAATCCTGCCTTAGGCTTACTTATTCCTCTTTCCTTTAAACTCAAATAGTGAAATTATTTTATTCCTTATAATACTCAAAAACTTGCAGTATTTTTATCAGATGGTCTCCAGTGAGTAGTGTCTTGGGAGGTACCACTATATTGTGAGATATTCTGCCTTGAAATAGTAAAGTGCAATCACCACTGTGTTTTGGCGTAAAGGGTACTGCAGCAAGTGAAATAACTGAGCAAAAGAGGCATGAGAAATAGGACGAGCGTAGTACAGTCGAGAAGAGCGTAGTCAAGAAGAATGAGAACGCTGACAGTGCAACTGTAATAAACAGTCTTGACGCTTACCTTCAGACGGGTGACTTGTCTGTCTTATCAGTTAATAACAAAAAAACGTTTATCAGTCTGTATACGTTATGCCGAAAACAGTAAAACCAGATCTAAACCAATAAAGGTTTAAGTAGATTGTGATCATGAGTTTACAGAATGTTTTACCGACTTTCAAAAAAGGAGGAGGTTCTCAATTTAATTTTATCTTTGTAGATACCTATATAAAATTCGTTTTAGTATTAATATAGATAAATAAAAATTAATAATATAAATTATTAAATAATATAAATTATTAATTTTTTTTTTTTTTTACTTACCTGAAATAGGCTTGATATACTTAGAAGTCTTGGTAGTTGCAAGTTTTGTTGATGGTAATCAGTATTATGGATGAGTAAAAATCGTTTAACTAGTAATTATCACTAAAAAAGTCTGTCCCACGCTGATTCAAAACACTGAGCTCACATTATCATGGCCCGACTTCAACAAGTTATATCATACTTTCCAGTTTTAGAAGTACGGTACCATTTTTTGGAAATAAAATTTATGACGTCTACTTTTGTCTAAACTTTCTTGAACTATACTCATGTTTCTAAATCACTGACTGGTCTATCCACGCACACATTAACATCAATATAATATTTTGACTAACCTCGACGTTTCGATCAAGTTGCATTGACCGTGGTCACGAGTAGACTGACTTATAGCATCTAATTTGGGAAGTTGCAACTGTACAAACAACTTATTTTGCTGATCTTTATGAAAATCATACTGATACAGAATATAAACTCACCACGATTTTAACGTCTTCTATCATATTAGTTTCAATCTACCAATTTTGGAGTTCAAAGTGAGGCATATCAGGAGCCTGTAGTCGGTTATTAAATTATTGGGTAACGCTATGCCTATTAAATTAATAACCCCTTACAATTACGTCATCTCGTCTCGCCCCTTTCACTATTTAGGAAGGGGAGAATTATATTGACATTGACGCCTCAAGGCTGTATAGAAGGGGAGTATATTGATTTTGTCTTCTGAGTATCATGTTTATTAGCTTAAATAAATACTAAGTATAGAAACCTCCATAATTTTTATCAATATTTTTAAAATAAATTTTGAATTCAATGAGTCAATGCTGCCATCATGCTAGGCACGCTGCCATTTGGAGTAAGCTGGAGTATTTGGACTACCTGTGAGACTGCGATGACTTGTAGGTTGTCTTAGTGCTTTCACTGTAGTAGCTGTAGTATTGTATATAGTTCATACTATTTTGTTAATAAAGGCCTAACATTTTTTCAATTCTAATTCTTTTAAATTATAATTAAATATAAGTAAAGTGTGTTAGCGGAGAGTTTGTACTGAATTGATGAAAGTGTCCGTCATTTGTCACTGGTCGCTCGATATGGTTCGCATGTATCCTGTACTATATTTCGTGTCTCTAAAACCTTAATCGTCTAACGCCGCCACGGATTATGCCCTTTGACTTTTAGTTTTCATGTAAATATGTCAAAGTCTACCATCTACCGGACATAGTTCCAATGCTACTGTAAATTTTTCACGTACAAAACCTTGCAAACGTTCAAAATAGGATATAGTTATTAACTACATATACCGGCTAGCACTCGACCGACACCCTGGTGTTCGAGCAGTAAAGATGCTCATTCTCAAGGAATGCGCGCAGCTTTGAGGGCTGTTGCAAACGTTCAAAATAGGATATAGTTATTAACTACATATACCGGCTAGCACTCGACCGACACCCTGGTGTTCGAGCAGTATAGATGCTCATTCTCAAGGAATGCGCGCAGCTTTGAGGGCTGTTAGACGCTCACGCAGTGCGCGTCTTATCAACCGCGGAACTCACGTTAGTTTTTATGAAAATATAAGATATAGTATGAAATTATTGAAGTAGATTTTTTTAACAAAAGGACACAAAACTTTGTCCTTATTAGATATTAAGCTTGTAAGCCAAGATAAACAAAGAAGCATCGGAACGTTTGCCAACCATTTCAGAGTGCAGAATCCACTACCGAGAAAAGCTCGATACATTATCTTGCGTGTGAGACACCACAGCGTGATTAGCGCACAGTATCATAACAGTAGGTTTATTCACTAAAATATGAGTACAGTAAACTTTGCATGGCACAAAATACAAAACTAAGGTCAGATGACAAAGATAAGAGAATGTACAAAGTCATTTCGCAAGCTTTTGTGTTGTCAAAAATATGTAATCTTACTCATTCTATTTAGTTCTATATAATTCTATGTAATAGTTCAAAGGGAAGAATAAGTTACTAAATTGTTTTACCACGGTGTATGATATTGTTTCCAAGTGAAAAAAACATCTTTATCAATACCACTACTATTAATTTTGCCTTGTACTTGTTATGGATAGGAGAAATACTTTAGCATAGAGTTTTTCCTAGTGGTAGTGCCACGTTGTAGCTCTACGGGTTACAGCTGAATGGGCCGGCACGACCGGGGAAGTACCACTCTCCCACATGATATCGACGTGAAGTAGTGACTTTGCCATTGCGTTTCGATCGATTTGTGGGAGACCCGGAGGCCCGATCCCCCCCCCCCCAAGGAATATGGCGGCACAGTTTCAAGAGACATTACTCCAGGAGGGTACCAGCCGTGAAATCGCTGGAGAATCCCTCTCCGAGCATCCACCTCCAGGACCTGAACCTGAAGGTGGATGCTCGGGCTGCCCTGTGTATTCTGGAGGGGGCAAAACCGTGCTCAACCCTATTTCTGCTGCTCGAGGTAAACGAAGCAGGAGGCTTAAGTCACCCCACACCACGCTAGCCGTGGACTTTTGCAACATACGGGGTCTCCGTTCAAACTTGAACGATGTCCACTACCATCTGGAGACTGCTAAGCCGGCCTTGCTCTTTTTGACCGAAACACAGATATGCTCTCCGGCAGACACTTTATTCCTCACATACCCTGGGTACAAACTGGAACATTCCTTTTTGCCGCGGGCGGGGGTGTGTCTTTACGTCAGAGAGGATATCTGTGCACGTCGTCTCAGCAGCCTTGAAGGACGGGGCCTATCTGACATTTGGTTGCGCGTAGACTGCGATGACCATCCGCGTATCTACGCGTGCCTTTATAGGTCCCATATCAACGGTAATGCCGAAATAGATCGATTCGTGGAACACCTACAGATGGCTACAGATTCCGTGCTTGAGCAGATCCCCACCGCAGAGATCGTGATACTTGGCGATTTCAACGCCCACCACGCCGAATGGCTCGGTTCGCGCACCACCGATCATGCGGGGAGATCTGTTCACGACTTCGCTTTAGCGTATGATCTGACACAACTGGTCACCTCGCCTACGCGAATCCCAGATGTGGATGATCATACACCTTCCCTGTTGGACCTTCTGCTGACCTCTCACCCGGACAACTACACAGTATCCGTTAACGCTCCCCTCGGATCGTCGGACCACTGCCTGATCCGGAGTTCTGTGCCGGTTACACGCCCAACTCGACCCCGTTTTGTAGGTTGTCGTCGCGTGTGGCACTATAGGTCAGCAGATTGGGACGGGATGCGGTCCTTTTTTGCATGGGGGCAAGTTTGCTTCTTGCCGGATGATCCAGATGTCACTGATGACTATGTTGCTGATGTGGTGCTTCAGGGTATGGAACTCTTTATTCCATATTCTACAGTGCCCATCGGTGGCAGGTCACAGCCCTGGTTTGGTCGCTCTTGTAAAATGGCCTCTGGCCATAAACGAGAGCGTTACCAAGCTTGGGCCGATTCAGTGGCATCTAAGGATTTAAATACCAGCGATCTCAAAAAGAAATATAACTTTGCCTCCAGGTCCTTCAAAAGAGTAATCGCAAGAGCGAAGTCGGAGCATATCGGCAGAATTGGCGAGAGATTAGCCTGCCTTCCTTCGGGAACACGTGCGTTCTGGTCTCTTGCCAGGGCTGTCCAGGGGAATTTTTGTCAGTCATCCCTACCGCCCCTGCACAGAGAGAATGACACACTGGCCCACACCGCAAAGGAGAAGGCCGATCTTCTGGGCTCTCTCTTTGCGTCTAACTCGACTTTGGATGACCAAGGGAACTCACCACCGACTATACAACGGTGTGATACTTCGATGCCGGATATAATTTTCCGGCAATGTGCAGTACGTAAAGCACTGTTCTCCTTGGACATTCATAAGTCGAGTGGGCCAGATGGCATCCCTCCGATAGTGCTGCGGACTTGTGCTCCAGAGTTGACACCGGTTCTAACGCGTCTTTTCCGGCTCTGCTACTCATCAGGCGTTGTCCCGAAAACATGGAAGACGGCTTTGGTGCACCCGATCCCTAAAAAAGGTGACCGCTCAGATCCGTCCAATTACCGCCCTATAGCCATAACGTCTCTGTTCTCCAAGATAATGGAATCCATTATCAACAACCAGCTCCTGCAGTATCTAGAGGAGCACCAGCTGATTAGCGATCGCCAGTACGGTTTTCGCCGTGGTCGCTCAGCTGGTGATCTTTTAGTATATCTTACGCACCGATGGGCGGAGGTGGTGGATTCCAAGGGTGAGGCGTTGGCGGCTAGTTTGGACATAGCGAAGGCCTTTGATCGGGTGTGGCATAAAGCGCTTCTATCGAAGCTTCCTTCCTATGGGCTTCCGGAGAAATTGTGCGAATGGATCTCCAGTTTTTTGGCAGATCGGAGCATTAAGGTCGTTGTCGACGGTGCATGCTCCGACTTAAAGTCGATTAATGCTGGCGTTCCGCAAGGCTGTGTGCTATCTCCGACTCTGTTTCTCTTGCACATCAATGACATGCTGCAACTCAGCGATATTCATTGTTATGCAGATGACAGTACCGGAGATGCCTCATACACCGGCCGCGCTAAAATTTCTCGGGAAAACGTTGTCGAGAGTCGGAACAAACTTGTGTCTTCAGTCGAGACCATGTTGTCAAATGTTTCGAAATGGGGCCAATTGAACTTAGTCCAATTTAACCCCAAGAAGACACAAGTTTGTGCGTTTACCGCCAAGATATCCCCCTTTGTCGTATCCCTCCGTTTTGAAGACACTCCCCTTGCTACCTCAGCCAGCATCGGAGTACTTGGCGTCGACATATCGAACGTCGTTCAATTTCGCTGTCACTTGGAAGATAAGGCTAAGTTAGCCTCTAAGAAGCTTGGTGTGCTCGGAAAGGCGAGGCGGTACTTCACGTCGGCCCATCGCCTGCAACTTTATAAGGCTCAGGTTCGACCTCACATGGAGTACTGCTCTCACCTCTGGGCGGGAGCTCCCCAGTACCAGCTTCTTCCATTTGACCGCATTCAACGCAGAGCGACTCGAATCGTCGACGATCAAGTTCTCTCCGGTCGGCTCGACCCTTTGGCTTTGCGTAGAGATGTTGGATCACTCTGCATCTTTTACCGCATATATCACGGGGAGTGTTCTGAGGAACTGTTCGATTTACTACCTGCAGCTCAATTTCGCCACCGGACTTCCCGACAAAGCATGATGTTTCATCAATTTCATGTCGACGTCTGGCAGTCCACAACCTTGCGATTTTCACGGCATTTTTTACCTCGCACTGCCATATTATGGAACCAGCTGCCTGGTGAAGTATTTCCGAACAGTTACGACTTAGGAACCTTCAAGAAGAGAGCATATTCCCTCCTTAAAGGCCGGCAACGCATCCTCGAGACCTCTGGTGTTGCGGATGTTTGTGGGCGACGGTGATCACTTACCATCAGGTGAGCCGCCTGCTCGTTTGCCCTCCTACGCCATAAAAAAAAAAAAAATAAAAAAAAAAAAAAAAAAAAAAAAAAAAAAAAACTTACGTTTGGGCTGGGAAATTCAATATTTAAAGACTTTTTGTAGTTTGGTTTGGTAAACATCTTAAAGGTCGGCAACGCATCCTTGAGACTTCTGGTGTTGCGGATGTTTGTGGGCGACGGTGATCACTTACCATCAGTTGAGCCGCCAGCTCGTTTGCCCTCCTATCCCATAAAAAAAAGAGTAACTAAATTAAAAATATCGTGAACTGTACCTTTGCTTAGTACCCTTGATAGTACTAACAACAGTATTAATTTATATTGCTCTTCCTGCTCTTATTTATCTCTTACATTTTTTACCGATACTTTACAGGTCCCTAAAACTTCAAATGTAAAGTGAAGATGTTTTCTGAAGATACAGTACTGCTTTGTTTTTTGCGTGCACTGTGATTAGCATAGAGATTGTTTACACTTTACATTTTATCCCGGCAATATAGCGGGGATTTTTGCATTCGCCAACACAGCCGCAGCTAGTAACAATTACACCTCGTGTATTTTAGAGTTTTGGCTCGTAGCATTGCGGTTAAGTTTTGTGGAAAAGGGTAGTTTCTATGCAAATTTTTAGGCTTGGACTGTTACTGGAAATTTTTACATGATAGGCACAAGCACATGATTAATCAGTTCAGCACGGTTGTGATTGAGGCTGAGCTCAAGGTAAAGAGCTTCAAGTTGTCTGTAGTAGTTTGAAGCCCTCGTTAGTTTAATAAATAAAAGGTCAAAGTCAAAGTCAAACCATTTATTCAATTTAGGCGCCTACGACGCTCTAATGAAATTTCAATACTGAAATATTCTAATTGTACTGCCTCGTTCAGCAAACAAAGTTGTATAGAGCCTCTCCGAAAAGAACGGGCTAGAAACTCGGTGTCATTTTTTTAAACATATTTTTACAATGTGTTACATGCATATTATAAACACTTTATTTACACTGTTACTGGTTCATAAACTATTAATTAACATTATTACAATTATATAACATTATTTAATACAATTTATAATAAACGTCAAAACCTTTTTAACAAACCGTTTTAAGAACCATTACATATAAACAAGGTTAGTCCTTATGTAATATCATAAAAGAGAATAATAAATTACTTAACTTCACACAATCTCGATCGGGTAGCACTTCGTCGTTATAGACTACTTTGAAAATATATTTCGACACTAATGTATGATCTGAGTTGTTCAGTCTGAGCTTGCTTAAAGACGACTGACTTACTGGGCAGAGCCCTTTTCAAATAACAACTTCGGCAGTCAATATCAATACTTTTAAATAATTACAATTTTGGTTTACTATTAAATTATTTGATCAGAATGTGCTTCTAAATAACTATTTTAATTTTAGGTATTATTACATTAATCTTATTATTGATTTTATACAATTATATGTATTGAACAAATATAATATATTTAATATGACTAACGTCAAATCAAGTACTCTTATTTTAAACCTTAAATAAATGTACAATGGTTCAACATGATACAAATACTTATTACTAGTTTCTTACAAGTCCTATTTTATTCAACATCTTAAAATTAAGATAAAGGACATTACCTAAAAAGTAAATTTAACGACACAATATTTACATATGCTATCACGCCCGTAGCGAAGTTTGCTTAGACGTTCTTAACTGAACAGTTCACAACGTCCGCCTTGGTTCCGACTTGGATGGCTGACCGATAGTGACATTACTATACTGAGCGCTTCCGCTTGTGTGGATGGCAGAAGTTACAGCATAATTGTAGGGCATTTTTCGAATGCCCACCAGGTTAGTTACCGTCCTCAAGTAGAATATCTGTCGCCAAGCACCTAGCTGTGTTTTCCGGCAGCTTTCCTTGAAAGCCAGTAATTCTAGATTAACCTGAATAACATCTTCGACCACATCATCATTACAAAGAGATAGTGGTCAAAGGCAATAAATATATAAAAAAAAATTAGAGAGAGTAAGACGAGGTTAAAAGTGAAGAATGATAGCTAAGCGGTTATAGATGCCAGTTTGAGTTTCACTGCATGGTAAGCGGGCATTTTGGGAACGCTCGCCTGGCTAGCTAACAACCTCAAGTAGAAAATTTGCCGCCAAGCACCTGACGCTGTGTTCTGGCAGCATTTCTTGAGAGTTGATAATAAAATTATAGGCACATGAGACTCTAAGACTGTGTGTCTCAGGATGTCGGGCGCAGTGCAGTTCGTCACTTGACGAAATGTATTTGTTATACACAGAGGTTACCACTTAACATCAGGTATGCCTCGTGCTTGTTCTGTTACAATTACATACAAAAGGCTACGCGACATACGCTGTTGCTTACTATATGTGAACTATTTATTTCTTAACATGTTAAAAGGTTAAGCCTGTTTATCACCTTCGACCACATTATCACTTACCATCAGGTGAGATTGTGGTCAAAGACTTACCTATCAACAATAAAAAAATAAAATAAAAAATGTTGGAGATACTATGTGTTCATTCAGAACTTAAACTACCTATACTCTTAATTTTATCCAAATGCAAAGGAGTAATAAGCATGTATGCTTATTGAGAGGGTGTACACCCTCTCATCCTCATCACAGACAAACTTTTGCACTTGTCGTATTAGTCGGATGTGTCAACCCCGTAATATAATTGTAACGCAATTATGTACTTTAGAATTATTTCAATTCCTGTGCTTATCTCTAAAAACGACTAACTTTTATCGCGTAGGACTTATTGCAGATTTACAAACACAGAATACACAACCGCACAGGATTAAAAACATGGAGACCCCGCTTAACGGAGGGTGGAACTCGACGGCTTAATAAAAAAGCTAACTCCTTTTAATGCTTCCTTAATAATTTCGATGAGCATGAAAAGAGATACCTACACAGAATTTACTTGTCAAAGTAATATTTCTTTGTAGGAAAAACCCGGGATAATCGTTAATTCTCTGCCCCGGGCCGAATCCCTTGTATAGATTGCGGTATCACCATAAATAACTGCGTAACTGTTTTTATGGAGGAGAAAATTACTCTTTTCACTCACTGCCTTTTATATACTGAGAATTATTTTACGATTGGCACAGTCTCGATCATAAATACATCAAGTCTGGAGAACTTTTTGGATGGGGGCTTATTGAACAACCGCACTAGAGTACACGAAAATATAAAATTTGTTATACAACTTGTAAGACGCTTCCAGTTTGGTAAAGTTGAACGTATCAAGGAATAAAATTACTTAGTCAACGCCTAACAACATTTTTCGTATGCTGATAATCTGACCACTATATCTCAACAAGTAACAACAATGTGGTCAAAGAAACCGAATAAATAGAATCTTGAGAACCGCAGCTGGAACCATCAAGTTGTAAAAAACATTAGACCACATACGACCTGTCGTAATGGATCTGATAAATAATATGTTTAATCTTATTGTATTCATTCTTACTAAATAAATTATGAAAAATCTGATGACAATACCAGAGAAAATATGAAAATGGTAGTGTAAGTAAAATGGAAAAGATACTCGTTGGTAACTTAATGAGACTATCAGAAGAAACTTGAAAGTAGCACCAATGCCAGACCTGTAACAAGGACGAGAATGAAGGTGAGAGAAGATGGACGAGAAACGCATAGCAAGATGAATGCTGATAGATATAGATATATACATGAATGAGCATAGATATAGTCCTAGAAGAAGACTGTAGAATGTATGGCTGGGCTGCGTAATGGATATATAATAATAAAGTAAGTATTTGAGGTGTAGGTAAGTACTGAGATCACGAGCAATTGAAATAAGTGTAAGAAAAACGTCATGCTGACTGCATTTCGCCTAGTTAAGGACAAACAAAGATAAGTTTAGGTGTAGGATCATATGTTAATATGATACCTCGATCTCTCTAAATCAAAATGAGGCTGTGAAAGCCCAAGAGCAGTGAGTGTTTCCTTATACCTAGAGGGTTTGAGCTTCACAACTTAATGGTAGGCAATGGTATAAACTGTAACACTTAAATTTTGTTTCATCTATTTTACATATTTTATATATTACCGTTGTGTTATACTTTAAATAGAGGTAAATTAAAACCTCTTCAAAAGTACGTGTGATAATGATGATGATGTAGTCCAGACCGATTTCGGCCACATCGACTCTTACATCTGGCTGGATAAGCAGACTGAATTTAGAGATTTAAAACTAGGTTCTGTTGTTCAACGCTTTGGTGTAAAAGTATTTTTCTCTTGTCTTTATTAGAACTAAACCTATATAGTAACACATATTCCGTGAAATGTTTAAGTATCTACTTATTACGGTTCAAAAGATACAAGTCCTAAAACTCCGCAAAGGTCGAACGAACGGAAAAAAGAACCCTTAAAAAGTATTAGAGAGAGTTGAGTAAAGAATTATTTGCCCCGGAATTATTTTTATGGTTCACATTTTTCTGTCGAAACCAGAGATGCTCCTGCATAGAGATTTTACGAAGCTAAACAAAAGCCGTTAATAAACTACAGACTGTCAAACAAGTTACAACATAAAATACTAATGAAAATAAACAGACACCCGGTGCATCCAGAGTATGAACCCTCGCTACATATGGAATTCAAAAGCCAACATTTATTCTCCAACCCAATCAAAATCCATATCCATTTCGAGTGATACACCGCTGGTAATACCAAACCAATATGGAAGATAAACGTTACAAAGCAAAACCTATTATTGAGATTGGGTGTTTCAGCTTTTGTTTACGATGGCGATGCCTGTAAAATTCAAGCTTAGTGCACATTAAATGTTAATAATACTTGTGAAACTGATGTTGTGGTGGACTGTGAAGTTAATGGATTAAATTCTAAACATATAAAACCGGCCAAGTGTCAGACTCCTGTAATGTAAATTCGGGACTACAAAAAAATATAATATACTATGATGTAGTATATCTTTTGCCATGGTTATTTTATTAGTATTATTGAGTATTTTATTATTTTGGTCATATTCATTCAATAATACTTATTGTATTTTATTTGGACACCAAAAAATTTTCATCGCCAAAGTATTTAATTCCTGGGCCAGGTTCAGGTAGCTGTAAAACAGGGAATCCTAGAACATATACTAACGACCTTTCTGGTGTTAGGATTAATTTTAGTAAATAGTTTGGTATTATTTTTGTTAACACTTAGGATGACTGTGGTGCAACATTTTTTTTATTGATAAAAAAGTTTTGTTATTATTATTTATCAATTTTTTTTATTAATTGTTCCATTCGGGATATTTTGGAAGAGTGCGACCCGGCTTTGATGAGTTTTAATAGACTTTCGAAAAAGGTGGTGGTTCTCATTTCGACTATATGTTTTTTTTTATGTTTGTTACGTGATTGCTACGCCAATTATGTACACATTTTATTTTTCGATCTTTTTATTGTGTAAATATACCTCCAAGTTAGTCTTATTTAAATTTCATCACAATTGGTTGAGTAGTTTTTAAATTATAGCCAAATTATAGAAAAATGTATAACACACATGGATGATTTAATGTAATTGTAACTTGTCAATGGTGAACAGTATTGAATGGTCTTGTAAATGATTAGTATGCTTCATCAGTTCTATTCAGTACTAATATTATAAATGTGAAAGTAACTCTGTCTGTCTGTCTGTCTGTCTGTTACGCTTTCACGCCAAAACTACTAAACCGATTTGAATGAAATTTGGTATGGAAATAGTTTGAGACCCGGGAAAAAACATAGGATAGTTTTTATCTAACTGCGCAAAAAGAGGTTAATGTTTTTGCGCCATAACCGACATACGCGCGGGCGGAGCCGCGCCCGGAAAGCTAGTAATAATTATAAAGAGTAAAATATTTTTTTTATATACCATAAGTATTTAACGGGACTTAATCGCGATAAAAACACAAGTGGACTGAATGGCTCGTGACCACGACCATTGCAACTTGGTCGAAACGTTGAGGTCAATGATAATACACATACATAAGAATTGTAGTGTTAGAGTCAGCTTGATTTGAAGCATGGACGTGTATTATAAACAATACCATATTTACAAATATGTAGTAGAACAGTATGCCGATTGACGAATTTACCTATTAACATACACAGTGGACGATTCCGTCCATTTTTATTGATATAATTATCTACCATGATCGTGGTTAAAAAATATAATGTAAACCGAGCTTAAATTGTGGCCGTTTTGCACTGGTAATACAGGTATTATACAGTTACTGAGCTATATTATACTATGGGCAATGTTGTTCTATGTATGTACTCGTATATACAGCTTCGAAGCTACAGCGATATAGCAGTATATAATAATAAAATCAATTTATAATATTGCTTTTTCATTAACGCTTTCTAATTGAATAAGCTTTCAAGAAACTTAAAATTGTATTACATGCCTAATACATTATTGTCTTGTTTCAATCGTATTGACTATAGAAGTTGCTCAATCCCTTAAAACTCTTTTGGACCACCAAAAAGGTTTAATTATAATTGCAACGAAATAGTTGTAATTCATTGCTGCAGTAGCTCTGGTTGGGAAAGTACGTCTCATGAACACGGGTTCCAGTCTCGTTCGAGGTTAAAATGTTTATTTTTCGTTATGATTTTGTAAGTTGACTGCCTGTATGTTCGTATACCTATATAACTAGCAAAAACTTAGCTTTGTGAGGGCTTGCGTTTATTATACAACCTGATTCTAGTGGTATCTTCTACTATTAAATATATATTGACCACGATGTATTTGAGTATTGTGTTTAGTTTTGTTGCAGCGATGTTAACTTTTTTGATTTTCTAACAGATAGCGTTAATAGTACAATAACATTCTATCCAACATTATAAATGTTTATTTCCTTTTTTTTACAGATAATACATCTAGATTTGAAGCAATAACAATATTTTTAATACAATAGTTAAATATGTTAACTAGTAAATAAACACAAAAAACAAATTTTGAATAAGAAAAATACCAATTTCTACAACTAAAGGTTTGAAACGAAATTTCATTTATTTTCTTGTCTGGTATAGGTATATTAATGCACAGTTATTTTTATTTTTACAGTTTTTGCTGGGCACGCTGCCAACTGGGAGTGGGCTGAAGCATTTGGACTGCCTATGAGTCTGCTATGACTTATAGGTTGTCTAAATGCTTTTATTGTAGTAGCTGTAGTGTTGTATATAGTTCATAGTATTTTGTTTCATAAAGGCATACCGCCGGTAATAAAAAAAAAAAAAAAAGTTATTTTGATGTAAACACTAAATTACTAAATCGATTTTAGTAATATTTGTATATATATCCATACCATATAATATTATAAATTCGTCAGTAACTCTGTCGGTCTGTTACGCTTCCACGCCAAAACTACTGGACCGATTTGTATGAAATTTGGTATGGAAATAGTTTGAGACCCAGGAAAAAACAAAGGATATTTTTTATTTAACTGCGCAAAAAGAGGTCAATGTTTTTGCGCGATAACCGACATACGCGCGGGCGGAGCCGCACCCGGAAAGCTGGTATATATAAGGGACTTTTGAAGTATGACCTACACAAACAAAATAGAATCATCGAAATCAAAATTGTCGGAATAATCGCATAACAAACATACAAAAAAACGTACATTCAAATTGAGAACCTCCTCTTATTTTGAAGTTAGCTAAAAACAAGCCCTTTAAGATCCTACTCAACCCAAGCATCACATCCTATTATTTAAAGCACTTCAATCTCTTGTATTGTCATACGCCCAAGGATGCCTACAGCCAATCGTTCAATACAGGCAGATACGCAGAATAAATGAGCTTATCAAGTGACAAGATACCCAGAACAGAATTCGGAATACGTAACTGGATTTATAAGTACTTTCCTACAATTAGGTACGACAGTGCTTATAATGGTACTACGGCAAAAATAATGCAGTGATCGTCTGTGTGCAGAAATCATCTAATAGTTGATTGATATATATATTGATACCCTGTATATTGATACCCATATACAGGGTTATTGGTAAAATATTACCAACAACCTTTTGAAGCACTCGTAGCGAAGTTTGCTTAACCATTCTGAATCGATCAGCAAAGTTAAGCAACGTCCGCCGCGGTCATGAGTTGGATGGGTGACCGCTGGTGACATTACTACTGAGCGCTTCCGTGCTTCGGAGGGCACGTTAAGCCGTCGGTCCCGGTTGTTGTCTTAAGATGGCAGTCGTTACAGCATGGTGGTAGGGCACTTTGCGAATGCCCGCCTGGCTAGCTACCACCCTCTAGTTGATAATCTGTCGCCAAGCACCTAACGGTGTGTTCCGGCAGCTGTCCTTGAGAGCCAGTAATTCTAGGTTAGCCTGAACAACATCTTCGAGCACATCATCACTTACCATCAGGTGAGATAGTGGTCAAAGCCTGACCTATGAGGCATAAAAAAAAAAACCTCTTACCTCGTAGTAAAAGACGTTGCCTACTTCGATGCAAGAGTACCCGTCGCGGCAACACTGGACCTCGCCGCGCTCCCTTTGAATAGAGTTTTGAATATTTACATCGAGGAAAGTAATAAAAAATATGAAATAACTAAAAAATATTTTTGTCCTTAAGAAGGACCTCATATATCAAAAAGCAACGACACCACTCAACTAATGATTTAAATTTTACAGAAGTATTATTAAAACAGTAAAAAAAAACCCTGAAAATTGCAAATTATATAATATTATAAAGCGTTTTATCGTTCAATTGAACTTAGAACTGCAAGTTTATATTTAATCCACACGATGGGTTTGGAAGAACATTTTTTTCTCACAAAATGGCGTAGAGAATCCGCCAGTTTGTTTTTTATTAACCTGGTGTCACTTAGTCTTGCGGTATCAAAACGAATCTAACGATATTTCATACTCCTAAATATATATACACACATGAACTCTGAAAACATAACAACGATAAATTAAATATGACAATCCTTTTTTGGGCAGTCACGTAAGAATATTAAAGAAAGATTTGTTAACCCTATAACTGACAAAAACTCGTTAAAGCCAAAATTATGAGTCCCGCATACATTCCGAAATCGAATGCAATCACCGACTCCGTTCAAAACTGTACCGTTTTTCTTTCACCACACATTACAACAGATCAAAAACGATCTTCATTTCGTTCCACGATGGCTTCCAAGGATAACGTATTAGATGGTGTCGAATTATGGCTCGCCCCAAGGAAAAATATAATATGAGAACGACCACGATGAACACGAGCGTGTACAATAACATAATTATTATATTGAAAATATATAAAACTTGACTACAAATGGGTTCTAGCGCTTCTTTCCGGAATTGCATATTTAATAATAAAAAATATTTTGAAAATATTTATATAAAACATTACATCATATTATATAAAAACTTATAATTATAAACTCTTCGAACACACGATAGATAATTCTCGAATACTCTCACCACCTGAGGTTGTTTCGTTTAGAAGCGAAAAATGTCAAACATTCTTCCGATTTGGCTACGTGGTAAATACGTGTATAACGTATATACGTTGAACACCACATCGACTTGACTGAAAAATTAAACGGAATTATGTATATATTTATATTTGTATGTGTATTAATTTAACGTTTTCTATAATATTTTGAAAAATTATATTATTATTAAAACTTGATAATTTTCTGAACTTAATTATAATGATATCTTTATTTTAGTATCTAGCTAAATTGCATGTACTACACGACCAAACAGTGCGCGATTGACATTGAAAATTGAAAACAGATGGCTGGCCGACACACACTCTTCGATTGAACGGTATAGTTCCTACGATATTTATCTTTTTGATTTTGATTCTACTCCTTTGAATTGCACACATTTGAAAAATCAAACCGTCGACCTCTTATAAACGCCGTCGTTTGATGGAGACCGTTGGACTGTACAGTTCAAATAGCATTCGATTTTGTAATGTGTGAGATTTTGTAATGGGTGTTACATCGCTGTTTAATTGTTACATTTGAATGTCGGATGAAAGATTAACATATTATAATTAAACCTGTACCTTTTCCACTGTACTTACAATTCATTACTTACACTTGACGAATCTCAACGCACACGTAACGAGCTCCACTTTAGAAGCAGCATAATTCTATGTTCAATGAGGCAAAATTGGCTGTTCATAACGCCGCGGTGTTACTCACACGCCAACCATGAATATTGGCTGTAGGGAGGGTAAAATGAGGATACACACGGCGTTATCGATCATCCTGGGCTTATTTTCGAAGATATGAGCAAAAAGAGAACGTAGAACGAGCATAGTTGCTAAGAGCTGTACTGTAGATTTCACCGGAAATGTATGAAAACTAGGATTCCTGGCAAGTTATATTCATTTCTAAGCCCACTAAGGAAATGTATATAACAATGTTTCGAAGATCCTCTTATACCTTTTCTATATATTTTCTTTGAAGTGCTTTTAATTCCGACGTGATACTAGGAAATATATAAATAGTAATGCTCTCTGAGAATAAAATAAATAATATACGTTTGTACACCACTACTAGACAATATAAATGAAAGATTTATGAAAATATCTTTGTATACGAATTAACGCCATTTTATTAGCTTCATGCTAATAGTACTCGCTTTTCTGACACGTTAGCACTATGGACATTGTCATTGAACAAAGTTATGTATGAACAGCAGTCTGTAAGACTATTTGTAAATAATAACTTGATTATCTGCACTTCCGTTCTTCCGAGAAATCCCGAAAAACTCATCAGCTATGAGCAACGGAAATAATAGTATGTAAAATTGCTAGGATTGGTTTTTTAATTTACGATTATTATTAAAATTCTGTTGTGTTTAATTTATTACAAAATTATATTCATCATCATCGTCAGCTGGAAGACATCCACTGCTAAACAAATGCCCCCTCCATAGAACGCCACAGAAAACGGCAATGCGCTTTTAACCATTGGCTACCCGCGACTGTCACAATGTCGTCAGTCCACCTAGTGGGGTCAGTCCACGTAGAGATGGTAGGTCCGCCACTAGGTGGAAAATTACATTAACTATACTTAAAATGCCTTGGGAACGCTTCCGAAATGCGAGGATGGAGTATTTATAATTTTTAAGGTTCCGTACTAGAAAAACGGGACCCTATTACTACGCTTCGGCTGTCCGCCCGTCTGACATTTAAAGGACTGAATCACTGAAACCTTAAAGGCGCGTCTTCTGCCAATGTTTTCCGAAACATTGAACACGGAAACATAAGACTTTTATCCATGGTCGAAACGAAATCTGTTTTCATGGTTTCAGTGGCTTGCAGAAAGCATCTTTATATTTACCCCCCCTCGCGGATAGAGGGGCGCGGAGCACTGACATTTGAACCAATCACTGATCAAATTGTGTTACGTGAATCAATGAAATAGACGGTACGTGTTTCAACGTGTGTTTTTGTGTTGAAACAAAGCTTTTGTGTATCGGCCTATCTCTTTTCGAAAAACATTGGTAGGAAACGTGCGTTAAGAGGATACCAACTTAAATTTTCACAGAATATGTGTTAATATGGCGAATTTCATGCATACAATAATAATGACATAAAATTTAAGAGAAACACTATACAATCAACATGTTTCTTTGAAAATTTCTTTATCTATATCGTACAAGCGTCTAACTTGGTATATAATAGACATATATAGTAATATACATGCGGGTCAGAGAGAAGAAAAATTAAAGATTTAGCGCACTCTGTGTTGATACGGAACCTTTAGTGTACGAGACCTTTGGTATGAGTGAGATCAGAAAGTGGTCATATGACTGCAACTCGTACTTGGCCGGATTTATTTAGATGACTGAGGATAAACCCAGCAGCAAAAACTAGATATTTTAACTGAATCACGCATGTATACCCTGCAAGGAACAATATTCATAGTAATAAAACAACTTTAAACTGTTTAAATCGCGTATCATTATTTTTGTCTCAACGTTGAACACTTTGCACTGGAAAGTGTTTAATTACTATGTGTAATAATCGCGTAAACCTCAGAAACATTAACAATGTTTATGTTTCTAATTCCAACTCTCTTAACAGAAAAGACCTAGTTTGCGCGCACTTATAGACGAACCAATCATTGTTTTCCGAATAGACGAGATGAAAAATATGTTTTATATTCGTACGAAAACATGGAACTTACATTGTCTACTCAGTCTAAGCTTTCCGTAAGAAAGCTGATTTTGATGAAAGAGAAATGGACCGGGAGAGACTTTTTGCAGAGGTTTAAGACAGGCAGCTGTTAATATCGATTGAAAACTGAATCCCTTAGTAAATATAATTTAAGATAGGTGCAATATAAGTGTATTCTTTATAAAGCTAAATATAGGTTATGAAGATAATATTTCTAACTAAGATAATAATAATTATTATTTATTTGGCATAAAAATGTTACAGAGTAATCCATTGACTCCCGAACTAGTTAATAAAAACTGTGTTTCGAGTGTCAATGGCTTTCCCATCTAGATTCATTTGTTTAATTACTAGGCATATCTTACATGAATTAAAATTAAAGTAAGTTTATAAGATATTGTCTAAGTTATACGTTATCTCAGTTTTTAACATCATTATACTAAACTTTGAAAATAAATCTTGCCACTCATGTGGGGTTGGTACAATGTCTACGAACGAATTTTAAAAAAAGTTTACACACACTAAAATGCTATGTAAATAGTTTTGGCTTATGTTGGTTTGGTTTGGGTTATTGTGGTTTATGTCCGGCTGCCTTCCTGCTCGAACCGAGATGCTCTGAGTATTCCAAACAGCGGGTATATACTACCAATGAGAGCATTCCCAAGGAGTGCTCTTATTGGAAGTACAGCCCCCACACTAGGATACCTTGTATTGTAGCTGGCTAATCACTTCCGGGTGCATGAAATATTAAGTGATAACAACAAGCATAAAAGTCCTACCAAATACTAACTAACAAATACTTCGAACTATATTCAACACTACAGCTACTAACGTAGGTGCAGTGTTGTAAAAAGTTCCTAGCGTTTCGTTAATAAAAGCATACTGGTAGTATTCATATTGTCGAGTTGCATTTTTTAAATCATTCTTTTCACTGTTTGGTGAGAGCAAGTTAAAATTTTGATATGACACAGAGAATAAGTATCTGAATAAACCGTTATTTAAAATATTATTTCAGCAGTAAGTTTTTCTTAGTATAAGTATTTTTATTAAATTGCGAGAATTTAAACTTTTAAAACAATACGTTCATATTTAAAGTTATTTCATGCTCAAACACCCGTGTTTTCAAATATAAATATTATCTAACAAGTCCATTACGGCTGAACCTTTTTTTTAATGAAAGACCTTTAGTTCCAATAAACTACGTAGTTTCCGAAAGAGCGGAAAAAGCGATTGAATTTTTATATACAACATCTAAAATATTTCTAAAAAAATATTGCTAAATAATGTCATAGTGGGTAAATGAAAATAGGTGAGATAAGCGCTGAATATTCCACTGAAGGCAGTTTAATCGCAAAGACAAAAGCGTCGTCAAGAGTCTTAATTGCTCTAGTGCAGGTGAAACCCGAAATTGCAGACACCGAAGAGAATTCGGCCATTGTAGAACAACGAAGCGCAATCGGTAATGCACTTTGACTCGGGACAGTGTTTGTGGTCACCATTACCCGCTGGTGACCACAAATTGAAACTGTTAACGTTTTGCTTTGATCGTTGTTTAGGTAAGTGCACGTACTCAAGAGCGAATTTGTACAGCTGAGATACGAGTACTGTTCGTTAACCTGCATCGCACCGCATGTTAGTGAATTATAGACACGATGCATTCCATTCAAAAATTACGTCAAATTTAGAACGTAATCAGCTTGCTGTCATAGAAGGATTGCAGTGTAGCATAGAACTAGAAAATGGCTTTCCTTTTATGTTTTTGGAATTTAAATAGGTGGACTGACAATATCGTGAGAGTCGCAGGTAACCAATGGTTACAAGTAGCTAATAGCCGTTCTTTGTGGCGATCTATGGATGAGGCATTTGTTCAGTAGTGGACGTCTTTCGGCTGATGATAATGGTCATGAATTTAAATAGATAGTTCGATATTCGAGAAATAGCACCGATTTCAGGGTTGAAATTTTGAGCAATAATATTCGATTCTCACCGGTGGATTGAGCTTTACATCATGCAGGAAGCCATAATGCATGAGCTTGCTTGGCTAGCTATCACCCTCATATAGTAACCTCAAGTGCCTTAACATCAAGTGGTTTAAAAAAAGGCGTCATTGGTTAAAAAGGCTGAGTTAACTGTGTAAAGGTGATGCCTCTGGTCAGGTTACCTTATACAAGATTGAACTAAATTTATTGTCGACATAATCTTTATATTATAATAAGCGGTTTATTTAAAAAATATGCGTTTCTGTAAAGTATGTATATAGTTTATTTTTACCATACCAGTAGCATACAAGACTGTGTATTAGTAGTCGTGGTCTATTCAGTAATCGTATATACGTATCTATTTACTAATAGAACGTGTAGATTACTGAATTTATGTCATCTGTCCGAGAGTCAGTTAAGGAAACAATTTAACTGTAGAAGCAGTGACCATGTTACTTTTTTTTAAATTTTGTGTCACGATAAATTGAATTTAAAAAACAGCAAACACCAAAAATTATTTTAAAATAAGATTGGTCCAGATACAGGGCACATTTATTTCGGATTTAATACCTCAAAAGAAAATCCGAAGCTCTTAAAGGATCACTTTGGTGTCCATCCGTCTGTCAAGACCTCTGTTTTCTGACACTAGAAGACGAAGTGGTAATGTATATCAAATGCTAAGAAGTACTGTGTCTTTGACGTGTCAGTAATATATTGATCAGTAAATTTTTATAAAATGTCTTATTTGTCTTAATCCAGGGTTTTAGGTATACACACGTATATAATATTATTAAGTTTAAATAATATCGGATAGACGAATTTCGAAGGCACTGCGACACGACTTGCGCGCCTTCAATACAAATCGTATTAAGGTCGCGATCGAGCGTAACCAAGGCTCCAAAGTATTCGCAAAAAATTCGTCTATGGGGCAAAGCCAAATGACCAAGCTGAAGATCGACGATGGCAGAATCATCTCATCAAAACCGGAGATTCTGAGAGAGCTTGAGAGGTTTTATGGACAGTTATACACCTCGACACGAGAACCCGTTGTCAGTACAGCTCAGGACATGAGAGCTAAACTGACCCGACACTATACCGAAGACATCCCGGACATCAGCCTATACGAGATTAGAATGGCTCTCAAACAGCTTAAGAACAACAAGGCGCCAGGTGATGACGGAATCACGACAGAACTTCTGAGAGCGGGTGGAAAACCGGTACTCTCAGTCCTCCAGAAGTTATTTAATTCCGTCATCCTTGAAGGTAAAACGCCAGAAGCATGGAGCAGAAGTGTGGTGGTACTGTTCTTCAAAAAAGGTGACAGGACCTTGTTGAAGAACTACAGGCCCATTTCACTTCTGAGCCATGTTTATAAGCTGTTCTCTAGAGTCATTACGAATCGTCTTGCTCGTAGGTTCGATGACTTCCAGCCTCCCGAACAAGCCGGGTTCCGAAAAGGCTTTAGTACCATAGACCACATACATACGCTCCGCCAGATTATACAGAAGACTGAGGAGTATAATCGGCCATTATGTTTAGCGTTTGTGGACTATGAAAAAGCCTTCGATTCAATCGAAACCTGGGCCGTACTGCAGTCTCTTCAGCGATGCCAAATTGACTGTAGGTACATCGAAGCGCTGAAGTGTTTGTATAGGAACGCCACCATGTCGATTCGAGTACAAGACAAGAGCACGGAACCAATCCAACTGCAGCGAGGCGTGAGACAGGGAGACGTTATTTCTCCGAAACTGTTCACGAATGCGTTGGAGGACGTCTTTAAGCTCTTGAACTGGAAAGAATTCGGCATCAACATTTATGGCGAATACATCACTCACCTTCGTTTCGCCGATGACATAGTCATAATGGCAGAGTCGCTTGAAGAACTCAGTACAATGCTCAGCGACCTCAGTAGAGTTTCCCAGCAGGTGGGTCTTAAAATGAACATGGACAAGACGAAAATTATGTCTAATGTCCATGTTACACCCGTACCAGTAGTTGTTGGGAACGATACGCTCGAAGTTGTTGACCACTACATTTACCTGGGACAGACTGTCCAGTTAGGTAGGTCCAATTTCGACAAAGAGGTCGCCCGAAGAATCCAACTCGGATGGGCAGCGTTCGGGAAGTTACGCGACATCTTCTCGTCGAAGATCCCGCAGAGCCTGAAGACCAAAGTCTTCAACCAGTGTGTGTTGCCAGTGATGACTTATGGCACTGAGACGTGGTCCTTGACTGTGGCCCTCATGGACAAGCTCAGAGTCGCTCAACGAGCCATGGAGAGAGCTATGCTCGGAGTTTCTTTGCGCGATAAAATCCGGAACGTGGATATTCGCCAAAGAACCAAAGTCACCGACATAGCTCTCAGAATTCGCAAGTTGAAGTGGCAATGGGCGGGCCACATTGCTCGACGAACCGATAACCGTTGGGGAAGAAAGGTTCTCGAGTGGTTACCACACTACACCGGAAGACGTAGAGTTGGTAGGCCCCCCACTAGGTGGACTGACGACATCGTGAAAGTCGCTGGTAGCCAATGGTTACAAGCGGCTAATAGCCGTTCTTTGTGGCGCTCTATGGGGGAGGCCTTTGTTCAACAGTGGACGTCTTCCGGCTGTTGATGAATATCAGACGAGCCTTGTGATCGTTACAAGTAAGCTCAAGTCGCACGAGTTGTGGAGAGGGCTATACTCGATGTTTCTCTACGAGATCGAATCAACAATGAGGAAATCAAAGCCATAGCTTGGTAGATTAGCGAACTGAAGTGGCAGTGGGCAGGGCACATAGTACGCAGAACTGATGGTCGACGGGGCTGAAAGATTATCGAATGGACGCCACAAACCAGCAAGTGCACCGTCAGGTAACCACCTACAAGATGGACGAACTATATTCTTTAGGTTGCATCAAGACACTCGATAGAGCCGGAGTCCCTCAGGGCTCCGTGCTATCACCCATTCTCTTCGCGCTGTATACCAGCGACATCCCACGCTCCCAGCCTAACGTTCTATTAGCCCAATATGCGGACGATACCGCTATTTATACCACTGGGTGGCGTATCAGTAGAAAGTCCATTTTCGCCTTCCAACGGGCCATCACCGAGATCGGTGACTGGTTCCGAAAATGGCGCATCGCGGTCAATCCAGACCTTTATCGGGACCTTGTTTTTGCCTCGAGCTCGCTGCGAGCTCGATGTTTGATTATGTGACCTCTAATTACCTCACACCTGGGGATCTTACCTAGACGACTTGCGGATAACGCTAAAGCTGCCAACGTAATGGCTGCGATGGGGTCATCCGGGTCGTCCAATACCTGCCGTGGTCGACGACGACGGGGTTTAAAATGTGGGATGGAGGAGGCAGTCGAGTAGTTCGATGCCTGGACAACCAAAGGGTTCGGGTGGTGGGGCGCTCGATCAAAGTATCGGCGGGAGCAGTCCTTATTGAACTGCGCTAAAGAGGGAAGGTTTAGGTCGCATTGCAACTCGCTGTTCCGGACATACCACGGGGCGCCGGTTGCATTGCGAAGAAAACGGTTTTGAATAACTTGAAGCTTATGAAGGTGGGCCTCACTAGCATGACTAAACACTACTGATGCGTAAGTCATGATGGGGCGGATGTAAAGTGTCTTCTTATTACTAAGAGACATTTTACTCTCTTTGCGAAGCAAGGGACCAAGGCGACCCATTACGAAGGCCGCTTTGTTACGGACAGTTGTGATATGATCGTTAAAGGTGAGATTTCGATCAAGGGTGACTCCAAGATATTTTGTTTTACTAACCCAGGGTATGGGTTGGTCGAACAAAGTTAAAGGTTGCGGATAACGGGGGCGTGTCCTCTCAGTGCCTTCAGCACTTCTCCCTCCCGGGCTATTGTAGGGCCAGGCCCTCGCCCAAAATCCGGTGGAGCTGGACGATCGCACAGGCGGTAGCCAGCATCTCTGTCCTCCCTAAAAAAAAAAAAAAAACAAGACACAGAGGCGTATATCTAGCAGAAGCTTCTTGTGGCTCAAGTGATTATGAATAACGATGAAAAAAATCAAATTAGCTGATTCGGAAACAAGCGACAGTAAGAACAAACAAAGATTAGCATGAAACTGGTGGATTTAATATGTAATAAAATATAAAGTTATCAACTGTGACCATGTTACTTTTAAATAAGCTTTCGAATGAGTTTTAGAACAGATTAACATGTTTATTTAGTTACTAAAGGATGGACGTTAAATGAATGCTTGTAGTAGATGAGTAAAAATCCCTACGGATCTACTCATGTGATGTAGTCATGCAATGCGAATCAACTTATTTACACTGCGAGCAACGCAAATAAAATTCGTATAATAGGATCACTATACTACGAGTATATACAACGTAATATCGGAAAATGCAATGTTCGATGTTTCCATAGGATTTATGACAATATAAAAATCACACTAATATTATGTTACTGCTTGTATGTGGAATCTTTCACGTTGAAACAGCTGAACTAAAATCTCTGTTCTTGCCGATGTCTTGGAGATCACATCATTAACTGTAAGATAGCAAATTTTTATGGCTCTAAAGTACACCTTCTCGCTTATTCCCTTCGTAACCTCTCAGTACCCCCACATTAAAATTTGGCAGGGTACAATTCTAGACACTGGAAATGCCTCAGTCACCGAACTGATTTGGATAAAATTCATTAGTTCGATTCTTGGGTCATCAATTTCAATTTTGTTCCGAATCTATAACTGCGTCCGGTAGATGTCAAGTCTTGTTTCCTATTAACTTAGGTAATCCTAGGTCCAAAAATACCTGGTGTGTGGTTAGTTTTTATCCACTTCTGCCTACCCCTTTGGAGATATATTATGGTGTTGAAGATATTTATGTTTGCGATAATGAGAGGAAACCAAGTTGCTATATTACATAAACATGTAGACAAAAACATAAATAAACGGTCAAATGCGTGTCGGGCACAATGTAGGGTTCCGTAGTAGCCCGTTATCGTAATATAGAATGACTAGCTTTCTGGGCGCGGCACCACCCGCGCGTATGTCGGTTATCGCGCAAAAACATTAACCACTTTTTGCGCAGTTGGATAAAAACTATCCTATGTTTTTCCCGGGTCTCAAACTATTTCCATACCAAATTTCATTCAAATCGGTCCTGTAGTTTTGGCGTGAAAGCGTAAGAAACAGACAGACAGAGTTACTTTTGCATTTATATTATTAGTACTGATAGTACTGATTCTGTAGATCTTTATTTTCCTCCACGTGTTTCACGAAGAATATAATGCGCCCGTCACTTTGAGACATAGTTATTAGGTTTCATATGCCTGTAATTATACTGGCTCTCAAGGACTGCTGGCGGAATACACCGTTACGTGCTTGGCGACAGATTTTCTACTTGAAGGTGGTTGCTAGCCAGGCGGGCATTCGCAAAATGCCCTTCCACCATACGGTCAAGCTCAAGCCCGTGGTAGAATTCGAACCATGGACCTGATAAGTATTCTTATTTATAGTAATTATTCTGAGAACAACTTCATTGACCACAAATTAAGTAAAAAAAAATTGTAATTAAGGTAGAGGTTGAAAGTAGAAGTTATTTAACCATTTAAATAAGTCCTATTCATAGATTGCTGTTTTGTCCGTGCCCAGATATTTAAGTGTTTATTCATAGTTCTTGAACTCGCTTTTACTCGGCGAACATCTTAGCCCGAGTTCAGGAATTCACTGAAAATCAGTTTATGGTTGCACCTTAACAGGTGTGGCCGTAACTCAAACTGATTGATATAAGTTGTTTATTGTTTGTAGCAATAAATAATTATTCAATTCTATTCTAAAATAGTTGATATATATATATATATATAAGCTTATAAAAGGGCTATCATACTATATATTTAACTAGTCTGGCCATATATACTGCAACATAAAAACTTTTCTTTTTTTTAACTAATCAAAAACAATTATTTTGATTAAGGAAAGCGTTTATTATTTTAAAAAGTTCTTTCGATTTCGCGTCACTCGCATATTTTTCGTGTTCGTTATCAAACTACAATATGGAATGGGGTGTTATAGAAAATATGATTGCATTGATCGCCTTGCACAAAGTGAGTATGGAGCCGTCGGTCATATTCCAGACACTTCAAGGGCTTGGTATTAGCCGTATGTGCGTATATCGTAATTGCAACAGATATAACAACACTTCCCCTGTCAAAGACCATCTGTCGAAAGATCAGGGCAGCCGCGTGCATTCCAACAGAACTACAAAGGCTGTTAATGCTGTTAAAGCCAGAATTGGTCGAAATCCCATTAGGAAGCAAAAATATTATGATAACTCAACAATAATCTTATTGCGAGAAATGAAGATTCCCACTAGGAAAATATCACGTTATATAAAACAAGACCTGAAGTTCGGTCCTTATGGTCGATATACACGATCAAAATGCCCTCCGTCGAGATACGCACGTGAAGGGCAGTAAAATATTATTTTCACCGATGAAAAAATGATTAAAGAGGCCTACAATCAACAAAATTATAAACTGAACGCTCACAGTTCTAAAGAAGCTGCTCAAGTGGTTGGACAGGTACAACGTGGTCGTAATCCTGCGTCAGTGAACATTTGGTGGGGCGTGTTTTACCAAGGCATCACAAAGCTACATTCTGGCCCTCATCTAGCCTAGTCCTCAACCCACAAAAGCCCGCCAACAAGTGTACAAATTAAAGCCAATTTTAGAGTACATGACTTATTTTAAATGACACGCTGACATTGAGTCTCTTATAAAATCTCTGAAGCAAGCAGTGGCGAAATTTCCCATGGAAACAGTGCGTTAACCCATAGATTTATGGCCAGACAGGTGGCCGTTTCGAATAGAATATTGCTTTTATTTTTGCTGAGACCTTAATGAATATGTACATGTCAGTTTTAGTAATATTACATAACTCCATTAAAAAATTGCATTTTCATTTGTAAATAATAACTTATTGTTACTTTTATTTTTAACTAATGGCCGGACTAGGACTAGACTAGGTTAGCAGTTTAACATATTATATGGCTTTTATATATGGGTCTTGTGTTCGTGGTACCAGAAAATACTTCTTGTGTACGGTACGGCGAGTATGAGGTCCAAATACTTATTGTATTAAGTTTTTTATTTAAGATACATACATACATTTTTGATGCTAGTATTTACCCTTGAAAAACAACCAACTACTTCGTATTAGTCACATAAAAGAATTTATTCTAAGAATTTTATATTTGGTACAAAATTATCCGACACCCAAGTTCAACGACTATTACTGCTAAACCAATAAAGTTATCTAAACTGCTATACTTTTCCTTTGAAGTTTATGAACTGCACTATCATCATAAATTTTTTCAGATTTTTCAAGCCCGCAGTTTAGCTTTTAGAGGGGGGAGGGACGCCCGGCTGAACCAAAAATTTGCACTTTAAAGTTTAATATTTCGTAAATGGAGCATATAATTGAAAAACAGTCTTAGCAAGCCCTAAATAGTTTTAAAATACTTATTCAACGATACTATACACGACGGGTTAGACGACAAAAAAAAATTCATCCCCACTTCACATGTATGGGAGCTATACGAAAAAAAAATATTTTTCAAAATTTTATTTTACCACTTTGTCGGCGTGGTTGATTTACGTTCCCGTACAAAATTACAGTTTTCTAGCACTAACGGTCTCTTAGCGAAACCTCGGACAGACGGACAGACAGACGGACATGACCAAACTATAAGGGTTCCTTGTCAGTACTACGGAACCCTAAAAAGGTTTAGTGCAGAATATATTTTTAAAATTATACCGCGTGTGAGTGCCTAACATGTGTGAAAAATCGTCGCGGCATTTAAACTTTTTACCTCAAAAAAGCGTTTAAGCGTCAAGTTTAAAAATAAACATTGTGAACAATGTCCTTAAATAGGTGCACGCAGATTACAGGTGGATGGATAAAATCGAGTGCGGCTAATGAGCCCTGATGGCCATTCAGGACACGAGAAGCTTCAGAGTTAATGAGATGAAAAATGATGGTCGTCCGACTGTGGTGACCCCTTTCGCACCCCTGGCTCTTACTTTGCTCATCCAGTTTAAACAACAGTAGCTATGTTTAGCAACGCATAGCGTAAACTAGCAGTGGCATGTTTTTACAGTTGTCATATTTTTGAAATTTCAACACACACAATACATACTACATGCTACGTGCTGGCAACTCTGACACTGCTCGCATAATCTAAGTAACCTGGATGAGCAAAGTGAAAGCCAGTGGGTCCATACTTTGCTCATTCAGTTAAACAACATTATCTGTTTAGCAACGCGTAACGTAAACTAGCAGTGGTATGTTTTTACAGTTGTCATATTGTTGAAAATTGAACAACTATACATGCTACATGCTACCATAGAACATATAATAATAATACCTGCTACTCTGACACTGCTTGCATAATCTATATTAAGTCGTTAAATAAACCCCAACACTAGTAGTTGTAGCAGTGATAGCTCAGTGGCTTTGGCTATGGACTGCCGTGCAGCAGGTCCATGGTTCGAATCTCGCCGCGGGCTTGAGCTTCACAGCATTTTTAGGAAGGGCGTTTTTGCGAATGCCTGCCTGGCTAGCGACCACCCTCAAGTAGACAATCTGTCGCCAAGCACCTAACGGTGCGTTCCGGCAGCTGTCCTTGAAAACCAGTCATTCTAGGTTAAGCCTGTCAACACCTTCGACCCCATCATCACTTACCATCAGGTGAGATTGTGGTCAAAGGCTTACCTATGAGCAATAAAAAAAAAAAAAACAACATATATTTTTTTAGATCTTGGGTATATATACTCTAGATCACTACTATTAAATAGATTTTGGTGTATATGTAGAAGATACCTACTGACAATTAATTTAAACGTTATTTTAATGTCAGTTTTGGAGGAAAAAAAATTTTTTATTGGTGTAAGTATATTATGAAGATAGTCGAATTCTAAAATAATGTTCTATTTTTGTCTAAAGTGAGAGTGGGGTGCTGATTTTGATTATTGTTTGTTGAATACCCTTTTCAGAGTAAATGGATTATTCGAAAAGTTATAATTAAGTTATAAAGCTTAGGTAGCTGGGTCTCAGTGATTCATGAATTAATATCATAATTATTTTACTTCTCATATCCCTTGCATGTGGGGCAATCAAGGCTAATAAGCAATTGAATTTATAAAGTAACCTATTGAAATTATTTATTAATGCCCAGTTTATATTTTGATGTGTCGATACATCAGTTGAGCTATAAGTACGCTCTCATTATTAAACGCATACGATGTGGCAACTATTTTTCCTTTATTAAATTCAGACATGACGGTTCACTGCATAATCTAGGTATCTTAGATACGAATTGTCTATAACCAGTTTCCATAAACCAGCAGACCCAAAGATGGAGTCCCAAACTAATAACGAACAGGTTCGATTTAGTGTTACTCGTAATGTAGATTCCATAATAAATACATATCTATAATATCGTACGACCCGACGACGCCATGATGAAAAATGTGACCACGAACGCTAACGCGGCGTCTTGTGTGACGCGGCGTCTTGCGTGAGCGATCTTGATGCGAACGCGAAGCGGCGCGGCGCGAAAATAACAAACAGTCAATACCTATAATTATATGTGGCATACTTGACCAAACGCACGTATGGTGCGGTGCGGCGCGGCGAGAAACGAAGCGAATGCGATCAGTTCGTTTGATATTTTCGGGCGGATTTGTTGCGGTGCCACCGTTGAAAAAATTTCGGAAGTAGAATTTTTAATTAATTCAAAAGATCCTATATTATGGGACAAAAGAAATGACTTGAACAATATAATTCAACGTTGTAGGCAACATTCGACAATATTTCTTGAATGAGAGGGGTTGAGTCCGTAATTCTTCATAAAAAATGAGAAATTCCCCATAAATATGCCTTTCTAAATACAAAATGTTAGTTTCACTTCTCTGCCATAGATACTTCTTGAATGAATGATATTTAAAAAATGAATTTTCCAATAACGTTTGCTTGCGACAATAAACAGTGTTCACTGAACGGCGGCTGCGGCGGTGGTGCTGTACGATTCGCGCGCTGAGGCCGCCGTATCGCATCGTAGAGTTATAACTTCTCTTACTACCTCCAGATGTACATAACTCAACGTTGTGTTAATACATATTTTTTAATACTGAGATGAGGGTATGTTATAACTTTTGTCTTTGCTGAAAAATGAAGTTCGGTATAAATGACAGTATTTATCAGTTACTCACACGATGTAGGTTAAAATGAGTTTATAGTTTTGTTTTGAGTGCGTGTTATTTTCGGGACATGTAGTTATTTTTTAAACTTATACCTACTGCATATTACAGGCTGTGCCAAATCTATGTTATATATATTAATATATGTGGGTGAAATGGTTTTGCTACTGTATATTTTTGTACTTTGAGTGTATTGAAAACGTGCCTTTAGCTTGGATACTAAGATTCTAAGTGTACTTTGAAATTTATATCGTTTTAAGGTAATTGTGTAATGTGGTAAAGAGATGGGTGTATTATTACTTAACAGATAGTATGTTAATATGGACGCAAATGAGATTGCATTGTTAAAGTTGTAAAATATAGCATCGTTTGTTTTGGGCATAAAAACTATAAGAATAGATAGATTTTGTAGCGCACGTAGTGTAATTTCTAAGCGGTTCTTAACCAATGAGGTAAGTTAAGCAACGTCCACTGCTGTCATGAGTTGGATGGGTAAGCGCTATAACAAGATATTACTACTGAGCACTTCTGTGCTTCAGAGGGAAGAATTCCCCGCAAGATGTGTGTATGTAATGTGAACAAATGACTGGTTTATGAAGAACACTACCTTAAAATAACAGCAATAAGTCATATTGTGTATATTCCAAATCAATTCAACCGTTTCAGTTAGAAGGAGAAACTAAACACACTAAAATACTCACTCACAAATTTTCACATTTATAATAAATGTGTGATTTCAGTAATTCAGTTGCATAATACTTACCGTCTGCTCAGGACAAGACATCGCTGTTTGAAGGCTAATTAAGGTTTAGTATCGGTATTTGGTATCCATCCAATAATGTTCTTCATCGCGGCATTGCTACGTTGCGAAGGTAAATGACATGTCTATGTCACGTCAGTTTGGCATAGCGAAATCTAAAATATTGCAAAATATTGGTAACATTCAACTTCACATACATTTTAACTCTTAACTTTATAGAAATATGAACGATTTTTCAGTACTATGGCAACATTTTTAACGATGAAGCATACACAAATAAAACTGTGTCGCAGAAATTAAAACTAGAAATCTCATGCAGAGCGGAACTGTACCTAACGTTGTCTTTACTAAAACTCTTATTGGCAATATATGAGCAAAGATGGATTAAGATTTTGTAGTTAAATATACTGGAACAAATAAAACCTAGTGGTAGTTTCAACTTTCAGTGACACTCATGTCTTCTCGTCATAGTCAAAATAATCAGTAATTAGGTATTTGTCACAATCAGATTAATAGAAAGAAGAATAGCAAACCGGCCAAGCGCGAGTTGAACTCGAACATCGACGGTTTCGTACAAACACAGATTGCACCAAAAAATAACATGATTTTTATACAGTTTAAGATGCGTAGGGGGATTCAAACCTGAATCATGTCCTTTTTCGTTTGTCGTTTATATGTGTGACCGTTTCCAAAATAGAATACAAACAAACAACTAGTATATATGTTTCTTGTATGGGAACTACCTTTATTTAATTAAATTTTGTATAAGTAATAAAAAAATTATAATTATTAGTATTTGTAAGGCAATCCTCCATACTAACGCATAATCTGTGAAAATTTCCACTGGCTACATATTACTGTTCCAAAGATATATTCCTATGGATCTATGGATGGAGCTATAAGGGTCCCATTTTCTAGTACCAAACCCTGAAAATAAACAGTCAAACTGAATTATACAAACATTAAATCAAAGGTTAATTCTTCGCACGTTAATCCACATACACAAGTTTTGGAGAAGGTTTAAAAATTATTATAAGGTGCTTAAATTTGTAACATGAAACAGATTATCTTTTTAATACAATTCAATTAAGATCAGAGACAAATATACAGTGAAACAACATCTGCCGCCTAGCAGTAATGTTCGCAGTACTGTTTGGGTTTGAAGAGTACTTATGTGTGTTATGGGTGAAATTACAGGCACATGATACTTAACAACTTTTTGTCTCAGAGCAGTGCAGTTCATCCCCCATCTCTTAAATGCAACTGCTATAGGCATAGGTCACCGCTTAAGGCTAGAGTGCATATAGGGTTTTCCATACAAACTGGTGGCAAATCAGAAGCATATAATATATTATGCTCAAGCACATGCATGGAAAATTTTACCGATTTTGAACCCTTGGTATAAAAAAAAAAAAAATTGCAAAATATGGAACCGACTTCTACACCCAAAACTGTGAAATAACTTGTTGAAGTCGGTACCATGATAGTTCAAAAGTACCTATTATCACAATACTGTTTGCATGGTACCGACTTCGACAAGTTATTTCATAGTTTTGGGTGTTGAAATCGGTTCAATTTTTTTCAAAAAAAAAATTTTCACTCTTTTTAGTGACTTTTGCTACTTACGGGATCGATTATGATTCATTGTTAACGACTATTATCATTACGATAGGTAAATATTTTTCAGGTATTGTAGTGTAACAAAAAATTTTTAGTTCAATCAAATACGGTTTAACCGATTTTGATTAAACTTAAAATGGTACCAAACGACAAGCATCATATTTCAAACAAAAAAAAATCAAAATCGACGACATAAAAAATACAGACGAATTGAGAACCTCCTCCTTTTTTGGAAGTCGGTGAAAAATATGACAAAAGTACGTTTAAATCAAAAGCGCTTCGAAGACTAGCCTTATTATTCTATGCCTTAACACTAGGAGGCCTCGTGCTTGTTGCATCAAAACAGCATAGAAAAAAACTGAAATTGAGTTCAATATGTAGGTCGAATATCACTTAAATTTGTACTCGATAATACAAGCAGCGTAACATAGAAGGTTACGAATTCACGTCAGCTATCCCATCTTGAGTTAACCAATACTTACACATACACAAGAATCTGTTTCAAACTTTACTGTGGAATATGCATGGATCAATACGAACCAAGTATCGGTAAGATACGAACTTGGACTCCATACTGTGAAGTTCATTAGTATAGGAATAATATTTGTCTATGCATCGAGTACACAGTTCTAACAAGAGGTATGTCTAAATAGAATGTGAATACTGCCTACTGCCTGCGGTTTTAATTCACTAAAATTCGTTAAGCTGCGCTTCCTTGCAAAATAAAATGTAACAAATTTAAAAAGCAAGAAGCTTAAACGTGTTTTGTAATATTTTTTATGTCTGTGCACACAACATGTAGAAAAAGTTTTTAAATTTTTACTCTCCTGTCACTTCCTTTTTCATACTTAAAGTAGGTATATAAAATAATTTATTGTAAAATTTGTGTAAATACCTGATTTTATTTACTATCTTAGTTTAATGTAGGAGATAAAAAAGTAAATGTCATGTAGCAAAAGCTTTATCAAATTGATTTTATTGCATGGTTATAACACTGTCTTTGCAAAAAAGTTACTAAACGTTGCAATGATGAAATTGATTGAATGATAAGAAGAACCTTTATATATCTCAGTTAAGTTACGTAAGTACAGAACATTCTTAAATAATAAGCTGAAAATTTTAATTTGCAAGTGTTGCAATATAGAAATAACAATGGTATGATCTCTTAGATAAATTGACATAATATATTATTTATAACAAATAAATGTCGTTTAATTAGAATAAAACGGTGACAATCACAAGGACAACACTAGCCCCATTATTCAGAACTACTTCATAATTTTATAATAAGTTTATCAAGCGTAATTGGCACTGTGCAAAAGAGTTTTCCATTGCGTAATACCAATGATGTTTGATAAACCTATAGTAAAATAATAAAACAATATATTTATAAACACCATTCTATTATATTCTTATGGTGGGATAAAACATATAATAAAGGTGCTAGGATTTTGATTAGCAAAGACAAATAAAAATAATTCTCATTAAGGAATTGTGTCGGAGTTTAAATAAAAGTTTGTAAACATATTACAGTTCTCACATACGGAAAATGCAAGTTTGATGTAAAAACACTTATAATAAAACATCCGAGGTACTTATATTTTTGTGATAACTAAGATGCGTGGAACATTACAAATCTGCCATGCCACCTTCTTGTTGAGTTTAAATAATAACGTTAATAACAATTGTAATAAATCTCAAATAGAAGAATGTATGAAAAAAAGGTTTGTAACAATAATGACCTCGTGTTTCTTGCCCGTTCTTCCCACAGCAGCTCTATACTGATTTGGCTCAGGAGTAGAATCTTATAACAGTACTGTATATACATGTATTTGTATAACAGCGTCATAAATGCCACAACTAACTTTGGAAAAACAAGTTTAATTTAATTGTATACTTCATAAAAATTTTCCCCCTGAGCAAATCGTCAGAGTAGAAATATTCTAGCCCCAGGAATCAGAGCATGACTTACGAAGGTCAAATAAAATAAAATTCCACTCGTATTTTATATACATTTAATCCCATTAACATAATTGTAAACAAACATTCACATCGATAATATATTTTTTACCAATAAAGTAATTCAACGAATAATTTGGAAATGTTTTACTCATTCAACTGACATCAAGGTCGACAACCTTGCGCCAAAATATTGCAATGAAAGACGGAAAAATAGATTGTGTTTACAATCTCTTCCAATTGAATTTAATTTTGAAACGAAGAATGTCTTTCTTGCCGATCTGTAATTTTATGTTTTTCTGCGATACAATATATTATGATACTTACTAAGAAGGCAATGAAAGTAAGGCGGTTGTTGTTAATTTATCTATCTGCTGTTCAATATTTTTAAAACACCATTGCTTTCAAAGTATGATTTTATCAAAATAGTTTTTCAATCGTAATTTTATGACTCAGTTTATCAATTTCCTATTTCACCTACAAAAAGTTAGCTATGTAATTACTCTAACGGACGACGATTTCTTACGTTGTATAATACCAATGATAAGAACCCATTAAAATCCGGTTTAGCAATTTAAGTATTCGACTGTGCCTCGAAATATTAACAAGATTTAAGATCTAGATTTTTACTTATACTTTTACTTCACCATGCTATTAGTATCTGAGATAAAATCATGTACCACGACCTCATTCAATAAAACTGTTCAAATTTACACAATCGTGGCGGCTTTGTAGAAATTACCATTAATTTAAAAAAGTCTGTGGAAAACTATACTGCTTAACATATATATTTAAATAATATGTACTACCTTTATTAAAGTAAAACTATGTATTACTTATATGACTTTCTTTATTAGATAGCCTTGTGTTTCCATTAGGTTAGATTAAATAAGTGTATTCTAGCTTAGCGTGCTACATATTCTCCAACATCTATGATTGAATTCAGTTAAGATGTCATTCAAATTAACAACAACGTAAGTCTAATTAACAAAATATTATACAACATATGAGTTGATATACAGTTCCTAAAGTAAACAAAATTACAGCTTCCTAGTACTAACAGTATCTTAGCAAAATCTTGGACAGACGGACAGACAGACGGACATGACGAAACTATTAGGGTTCCTTGTCAAGACTACGGAACCCTAACAATAAGTTGGTGTTAATAATTTCGTACAAGTACGGAATAACTCACAGCCAGATGTGGTCGAACTACGATTATATTTACATGTACCTATATACAACTTCTTCACATGAGTTGTCCCAATTTATTTACGTACAAGGTAATGCAACGCAGCTGTGATCATTTTACTAAGACAAAGTTAATTCTGGGTATACGTACTGACTGGCTTTCAATTAATTACTTAAACACTCAAGAGTATCTCAACAAAAATAAACATCAATAAGAGCATCAAACAAATAAATTGGATCTTCCAACTCGAATGCCTCCTCTCACAATAAACAATGGAATTCAATTTGATGGCATTAGTAGGTTCTTGTTTCTGGATCGCTGTTAATAAATTAATTGCTCTTTGCTACTTAACTTCATTTCCATTAATTGATGTTGAATTGTATCGTTTTTCTTTAAAATAACTGATATGTATTACTACAGTATTAATTTAATTCTGGATAATAATAGTAATGACTTATAAACAAATAACTATAGAGAAATTGACATTATGCTTACGCAGATTTAGCTAAGGAAGCAGTTAATTATTATGAATATAATTTTGTTGTTTACTTACCTGTAAGATCAAGAAGCTTAACGTATTATAAATTTGATCGTAAAAAAAATCGATCAAGTGAGAGTCGGACTCGTCCACGAAGGGTTCCGTACCATTGGCTATACAACGTTAGACTTCATATTTTAACGTTTTTTTGTTTAAACGTGCGCGAGTCCGACTCGCACTTGGCCATTTTTTGTTTTTGTGGTTATAGCTGCAACAGAAATACATCATCTGTGAAAATGTCAACTGTCTAGCTATCACCGTTCTTGAGATACAGCCTGGTGACGGCTGGACGGACGGACAGCGAACCCAAATACGTGAGAAAAGGGTAGCATGGATAGATAATGATAAATGGGAAAGTAGTAATGTTGAGTGATTATTTCTGTATAAGTAATCGTTATATTTTTGAAGCGCTCGTAGCGAAGTTTGCTTAGCCATTCTGAATCGATCAGCAAAGTTAAGCAACGTCCGCCGCGGTCAGGAGTTGGATGGGTGACCGCTGGTGACATTACTACTGAGCGCTTCCGTGCTTCGGAGGGCACGTTAAGCCGTCGGTCCCGGTTGTTGTCTTAGGATGGCAGTCGTTATAGCATGGTGGTAGGGCACTTTGCAAATGCCCGCCTGGCTAGCTACCACCCTCAAGTTGAAAATCTGTCGCCAAGCACCTAACGGTGTGTTCCGGTAGCTGTCCTTGAGAGCCAGTAATTCTAGGTTAGCCTGTACAACATCTTCGACCACATCATCACTTAACATCAGGTGAGATAGTGGTCAAAGGCTAACCTATCATGCATAAAAAAAAAAAAAAAAAAAAAGTATATACAGTAGTAGGGGTAAGTGGGATGAATTTGAATAATTTTGTGCGACAATCTACCTCCAGAACTCACCTACCCTACCTACTAGTAAGGCATCGGTTATGCCCGAAATCTAGTTTGAAAATATCGAAAAATTCACGAATAAATCGGTTTTAAGAATATATGGGGATTATAGAGTATATGAGAATGGTAATAGTGGAACCCTTGTGTGGCAAAAACTATGTTGTTTTAACTAACTTCTACGTACGTGTAGTGACTAAAAGTATGATTTGATTTGTAGTAGTGGATATTAAAAATTATATTAAATAATTTTTTTTCCAAATTTTTCTGTATATATTTAAATTTACCGGAAATTGGAAACCAGAAGCATACATATTAGGATTAAAGACATGCATACAATATTTCAGTGAATTTTAACATTTGGTATTTAAAATAACTAAGTTATATCTGGAAAGAGCTACGAGTAAACTTCTCTTAGAGATGAGGGTACTCGTAAAAGTAAACATAATTGGCCATAGCCAGAATCATATGATTCATTTATTTTCTTCCAAAAGAACTCAGACGATACGATGTTACGCATCGCGTGTCTCAAACAAACTAACTTCGTAAAGTTATATTCATCACACGAGTGAATATTGTTTAATTAATAAAAGATGAAAAGTTTTAGCAATCGTGTAAATATGATGAAGTACGTGTGTTTTCTTATAGATGTGGTGTGAGGTGTGTCTTTCTAGAATGCTGGAAGCTACTAATAAGAATTAAGAAAATAATGAGAATTAAGAAATAATATAATAGTGTGAAAGAGATCGTTACAGCAATGGTTAAAACAAAAGGGAAGTGAACAAAATAATGAGTTTGCTAGGACAAGCTAATTATTTGCAATTTTTGCAAATACTGCTAAAGAAATAAAATGTTTGTTGAAATTTAAAGCTAAATCATCTCGATCGATATCCTGTTATACTCCATAACAGCATATTGATTGAGATGATGTTACTTACTCGGTATCATCAGCCAAATAGATGCTTGAGTATTGACAACCAACAGAAAAATATGGAACGCACAGGGAAAGTTACAACGGATACTGCGAAAAAGGTGGCTATGCATCGCTTTTTAGTTTTACGTCAACAATTGTCAAGAAGGTCTTTAAATATTTTAAATTTTGGAAAAATCAAATGACAACGTTATCAAACATTAGGTCGTATGGGCGTAATATTTGTAGGTAGAGTAAGCAGAGCAGTTGCATGCAAGATTTGAAAGGCAACGAATATGGATTGAGAATGAACGAGTCACTCGTCAAATGTTTTTTTACACCAATTGAGGAGGAGTTCCCTGAGATGGTAACGAACACATGTACTATTAAACAATAATGAAATGTAATTTAATGTGTTATTTACAGTAAATGTACCTTTTTCTACTACTATGCTTTATTTAGTAAAATTTGAATAAGTATAAGCCTTTGTAGGTTTATAAACCTGCATTTCGAAGAATCTAAGGTATTAAGGAAATTTTGTAATGAGAAATTAATGCTGTAAATTAGGAGGATGATATACTTTTATTATCCGTGGGATGCCGGGCTAGAATGTTACCCCCATCTGTTCCCGTGGAACTGCTTTCATACAGTGCTATCCCCGACACGCCTCCCAAGCGCGGGAATTATGGCAAATGCCCCCTTAATAGGGAGGATGTGTTCAGCAGTGGACAATCCGGCTGATAATTTAAAGGTATACACTTTTACATAGATCCAATAACATTTATTTATTCTAAACTGGCTTTCCGGGCGCGGCTCCGCCCGCGCGTATGTCGGTAATCGCGCAAAAACCTTAACCTCCTTTTGCGCAGTTGGATAAAAACTATCCTATGTTTTTTCCTGGGTCTCAAACTAATCCCATACCGAATTTCATTCAAATTGGTCCAGTAGGTTTGGCGTGAAAGCATAACAGACAGACAAACAGAGTTACTTTCGTATTTATAATATTAGTACTGATAGTACTGATGAATATTTAATTTATTCTAAATGAATATTTAATATTTGTTCAAAAATAAGGAAGTTCAAAAGTGAATAAATGCAGTTGAGATAAGGGCTATGAAAAGTGTGAGTGGTATTATAGGGCAAAACAACTTGTAAATAAATAAATGAAGATAAATTCGTGTCGGTCGAAGACAATGTACTGAGGTGGTCTGAATATATAGAACAAATGGACAAAAGAAGATTGATAATGGATATATTCATGGTGACTGTGTGTGGAAACGGTGGAAGGAGAAAACCTATAAATATATTCTGACCACATCGAAGTCGTTCTGGAAATATCCGTGATCTCTGTTGTTTTGTTTGTATGTAAGCCTACATAGGCATCTAGGCATCTAGGGCTATGAAAAGTGTTAGTGGTATTATAGGGCAAAACAACTTGTAAATAAATAAATGAAGATAAATTCGTGTCGGTCGAAGACAATGTACTGAGATGGTCTGAATATATAGAACAAATGGACAAAAGAAGATTGATAATGGATATATTCATGGTGACTGTGTGTGGAAACGGTGGAAGGAGAAAACCTATAAAAATATTCTGACCACATCGAAGTCGTTCTGGAAATATCCGTGATCTCTGTTGTTTTGTTTGTATGTAAGCCTACATAGGCATCTAGGATGCAGTCAGTCATTTCAATATGGTGAAAAACACGCTGACGATGGTGCCAAATATATACCATTCAGTTTATTAAGGATGGTGGAGCAAACATTACGATAATTAAAAATTCCTGCAGTTTCTATACTGTTGAAATTGAATAAACAGCCGCGGGCTTCGTAACAAAAATAACGCGGTAACCAGAACGTTATTCACGCCACACGCAGTTTCAATTCCACGCGTTTGCAGCAAGCCTGCGTCAATCGTATAAATGTTTAATAGTATTTTATCTTAAAAATAAGTCGAGGTTTCGACTACTAGTTCAGAAGAGTAAATATAGATATTAATCTGTCCATGAACAAAAATTGCTTGAGATATTTATAAACTTAAGACATTTAGGAATAAAGTGTCGATTAATATTATTGGAAGAATGTTTAACCACAGTAGCAGCTCCTATAAAGTGTCTAGTGGACCTAGTTACAGTAATAAAATCAACAGGAATTATGCAAAGTGTAAGTATATGTGGATGTGTTATTGAAACATCATTTTCCATCTATAACATGGACGGAGATCTGTTGCCCGAATATACTTATGTATTAGTTTCTATGCATTCAAGTTTGTTGTACTATGTTCTTGAAAATGAGGCAAAGGCATTACTTTCAATTTTGAGGTCTTGGGTTTAATTGTCTTTGGTGTTATGGCAAAACATTTTTATTAACAAACCGGTGTTGGAGCTCTGCCCAGTTACTGGGCTACTACTACTACTACACATCTACTGTAGATGTGATATATAAATGTAAAGTATTGTTTATTTTTTTTTTGTATTGCGACAGAAGTCGCACGAGGCCCACCTGAAGTTAGGCAATAATATCTGCCTACACCCTGACTCAGACCTATACTCAGACATACAAGTGAGGAGTAATTTCATAATTTCTTACCGGCTCTCAATGACTGCTGCTGGAATAATATGGTATTTGCTAAGCATGTGATAGCGTTGGTATCATGTAAAAAAACAATCATTATCTATTTTAAATGTAATAAAATAATATAAAAAAGCATAATTTAATAATTTATTTATTCTCTTCTTTTTTGTCTATTGTACTTCATTAATTCATATGCAAGATTCGGATATTCATTTTTTTTTTAACTTCATGACATTTTGAATCACGGGTTAAAGAATTTTTGTACACATATTTGATGGTTTTAAGGGTAACTTATGAGATCATGTGCATTGGTGTTCAATAATTTTATACGAGCATTAAACCTGTGAATACCTTACTCATGTAGAACCGATATCAAAAAGCGCGATAAAATTTAAGTTTACATTTTGAATTCCTCACCACAGACGTGAGTTTTTTCTTTTATAAAATATATTTGTGCTTTAATTAGGAAAATCTGAACATACTCGTATTCATGTTCAATAAATTACAACGTTAGTTTAACTTTAGGTGTCGCTCCATCCTTATACGATGGGTAAAAAACAAGAGGAAAAATAAGAGCTATGAGTCATTGTCATGTTAGCTCAGTCGGTCAGAGCATACCTCTGCTATAGGGTTGGATGATGCGGGTTCAAATCACGCACATGACTATAATTTTACCTCTCGTAATAATGAAGTTTTAATCGTCATTTTTAGACTTTGAATTAAAAACAAGTTTCTGATACGATTTCTGTTAGTTTACATAGGCCCGGTTTTTCATCAGATAGTTACTATTACTAAGGTACTTCCGGTTATCAACTCGTGCGGCGTTAATGTGTTTTGGAAATAATTAACGAAAATAAGATTGTATTCGAGTAGTAGTTAGCTTGTGTTGTTTTGTGATTGTCCAGTAAATCTTTGTTTCAGCAACAAGTACACCGTAATTGCCAAAAATAACTATTTATCTGCCACATGAATAAAGTAACTCGACACTGGCAGTAATGTCTCTTAAAATATAAGTAGACCAATTGCCTGATGAAAAAATAAAATAAAAAACTATTCTTAAGAAAAGATGTATAAACTAAACACAACTTACATCTTAAGAACGATTGTTGTTTTTATAAAAGAAAATATTTGTTTAAATTTGGTTAGCATATTTTAAATCTGTTAGTATTTTTCGATGATGAAAACCATGCCTTATTTAGTTTGCTTATATTTTAGGTATTAACTAATTCTTCTGGACAAGCTAAAATAATTGAAGGATACAGAGTATAAGTTATAACGTAAAAATAATGGTAATTTTATCATATTATATCCTAGAGGATATTATATCAATAATACTATTTGTTAATGTCTGGCTGAAAACAAAGGTTGTATCGTAAAAACCTAATAACCTACCAGTTTTAATTATAATGTACTTACTTGGGTTGAGAATTAAATAATTTTATGTTTAAATTCGATACCCCTCTTTAGGCAAAATTACACGAATCAGCGAACATATACACGGAAACCACAATTCAATTGACTTGGTGCCTACTTTCACCAGCACATTCGTTTGGATTTGGGAAACATAAAGTATTTGCGTGAATGTTTATTGGCTTTTCGTGGTTCCAAATTTATAATTTGTACGCCTTTGAGCTGATAATATATTTGGATAATATAATGAATATTTGTAGTTTTATCCTTTACATCTGCCTATTAACACTTATTGTTTTAGAGCTTGATTTTATGGTCTGTTATTTTAAAGGTTGTATGGCACTTTAGACTGCAGTGTTAAAATTAACATAACTTTCGGCTCACAAGCTAAAATGTGTTGTTAATCATTTGAAATCAGCGTTGAGAGTGGAAAAAAAATTACCAATTTTAGTTCATATACTTTTAATTTTACTAAAAGTTAACGTAAATTTACTACGTTTATTGAACTGTTTTTTTTTCGCCTAGAATTTTTATTTGTATTTAGATGAAAATTTGTGTGTTACGCTCGGCAGAAAAGTTATTGTGTGGCTCGTGTCTTTGGAACCCTCGGTGCGCTTAGGATTCCTTATTTTGAACCACTCCAACGTTTCAATAAAAGTGCTAGTGTCAAATAATAACTATGCAACCATGCATAACAAATAACTGTTTAAAGCGTTTTATATATCTTTTTACAAGGCAAAGGTCTTTGAAATTCGTTACTAGGTTTTGTAGGTTGAATGCTAAGCTACCCATGGCTTAATGTACCAAATATTTATTTGTCAAATGGGGATAGAAGCGTTACGTCGATCTTCAGGACAAAGGCTATCTCTGTATAAAATTTTAGTAAAGTCAATTCAGTTTTTTATATTTTGCTAGGTTATAGCCGCACAGGTATAGAAACTCAATTGCAATAATAATATAAGCATATAACTTTTGTTTTATGGTCCATAAAACAAAAGGCCAGAACTTTCTACAATATGTTCATATTGTGCTGTCACCTATATTGTTAGTGGAAATATTAGTATACCAACCCCACATATGAGGGATAGTGGTTGGAAAGTGATCACAAGTTTACTAATTTCAAGTCCCTTATTCCCTAAGGGGGGTGCACACCCTCATTTTGCCAAACTTTTAAGGTTCTCTTAAAGGGAGGAAGTTTCTTGAAATCTTGTTAGGTTTAGTTTGTTTTTATGTACTTCAAGCAAGATTGAATCTTATTCAGGATGGTAACTAAAATAGTTACTCTTTTACAAGTAATGAAAACTCAATACATATATTTTGTTATAAATAACGATAATGTTAGAAATGATCGCATCCAATGGGTCGCGTCAAGGTAATGTAACACCGCACATGGTTCACTTTTTAGGGTTTCATACCCAAAGGGTAAAAACGGGACCCTATTACTGAAATTTCGCTGTCCGTCCGTCTGTCACCAGGCTGTTTTATGTTTGTATCACAAGAACGGTGATAGCTAGACAGTTGAAATTTTCACAGATGATGTATTTCTGTTGCCGTTTTAACTACAAATACAAAAAATGCCCAAGTGCGAGTCGGACTCGCGCATGTTAAAACAAAAAAAGGTTACAATATGATGTCTAATGTTGTATAGCTAATGGTACGGAACCCTTCGTGCGCGAGTCCGGCTCGCACCTTTTTTAAACTACTCCCGCCGTGGTAAGGTTTATGTACTACTGTTTTTGAGATATATATTTGTATAAATATTCGTAGGTTGCCTTAGATTTTATTATAGTAATGAAACAGATTTAAACGGTTTAAATACGTATATTATCATTATTTTCATCCCGACGTATCAAGCTAATCATGTTCGCTTTGAACTAAAATCTTGAACCGATTTTCATTACATTTTATGTAACTTAGATAAGTAATATTAAGTACTTGTCTCCCCGACACATTGTGAGAATCTAATTAAGAAGGGCTTAGGCTATCGGCATTTAGGGACTTCATTTCAAGATTATCTTCAGGTATTTTTCCTAATTGAGTTTCGTATTCAAGTTCCTTATTATTCTGCCTTTCGAATTCTTAATGGTAAAGGGTCCAATCGTATAGCGCCCGATACCTAAATTAATAACAGGCTTTAGTAGTCTTCAATTTATTGGGAAAATATTTTAATAAGTGCCTACTGCGAAGTGTTTGTTTAAGATTATATTAAAATGCTGCAAAAAGCTTTGCAAAATTTTATAGGTAAATATCAGACAGTGTATAAAAAACAGAAAATAAAATCTAATATTATTTCCAGACATATCCAACGACTTTGATTGTATGACATTTATCCACATTGTGATTGCTTGGGAACTAAGTGTTATAAAAATGAATATTAAATAAATACTTCATATATATTGCCTCCCCCCTCCCGAAGATTGCTTTTAATGAAAGGGAATACCAGAAGGGGGCAGCGCAGCGCCTTCTGAAAAACTGCAATCCCCAAGACACTGCCAAGTATTGGGAATATACTGTACCCCTCTTAATGAAGGTCGACGAGTTCAGTACCAGAGGATCTGGCTGATACTGTACAGTTCAGAACATACATGTCTCCAAAGTAAAAATAATTTTGTGTGCCAATTCATTTGTAAACAGGAAGTAGGTACAAACATACTATACTGACTGACAAATTCATTTTTGCACTTGTAAAAATAAACGTACTTATACAATTATTTTTATTGCGATCTGTATAATATTTACAATTTAACTATTGAGTCATAAATTCTTTGATTCGCCGCAGACCAAAACATTAGCAAATATTTTTTAGGCAAGAAGTAGAATTTGCTATTTCTTGTTCTGGAAGCACTGACGCTATATGTCTGTCTGTCACTGTGAATGTTTAGATCTTAAAAACTACGCAATGGATTGTAATGCGGTTTTTAAATAGATTCAGTGATTCAAGAGGAAGGTTTGTATGTATAATACATGCATAATATACTTGAGAAACACTGAAAATTTTAGAGGTTTTAATGTGATATCAAAAGTAACCTCTAATGAAAACATGTTTGTATTGTCTAATGACAAACAAATTGTCAACGCTGTATATAGAGATATTCTGTAGTATATTTTCTATCAGCATTGCACCGGTGCAAAGCCGGGGTGGAACGCTAGTATAAAAATAAAACATGGTCCATAGTGCATGCTGTCAATTTCTTAACCTGTTGGCCGCACTTAAAGACGCTAATGAACGCTAATAATCTCTAAGTACTGTCAAAAACATATGTTAGATAAAAGTTCATTGGCGTCTTTTTTTTTTTAGTATTTAAACAAATGTAAACTTACATATGATTTGACGAACCTGTAAGTAATCGTGTAGGTACCATAAATCGATACAAGTACGTCGAGTTGTGTTTCAACCAATTCAGTTATTTGAGATTATAGCAAGTGATAGATGTTACAAAAATCAACTATTCTTGCTTCATTGTCTAACCCAGATCATAATTGTCATTATTTTCCTTTATACAACGTTATTTCATAGCTGAATTATTTTTACGTTATTACAAAAAAATATACTTAAATTTTTTTTAAAGCCTGATAGGTTAGCCTCTGACCACTATCTCACCTGATAGTAACTGATGATATGGCCGAAGAAGGAACTAACGGAACACACCGTTAGATGCTTGGCGACAGATTTTCTGCTTGAGGGTGGTAGCTAGCGAGGCGAGCATTCGCAAAATGCCCTAATATAATGAAAAGACAATGCTACTTAAACGTCAAATTTCTTAGACACTTTTTTACACACTGAGATTAAACGCCATAAGAAAAAAAAACAAGAAAAGTTTTAAACACCATCCGTACTTCCCACGCGAAATGAATCCAGTATTCCGTCGTTCTGGACAAGTGAACGCACTTCAATCCATATCCGTTCTTCCCGTCAATCTGACGTCCTATACTTTACATACAGAATCAAAGCTTATGTATCAATTATAGCTGATCTGATAGGGTAGCGTTTGCCCTTGACCACTATCTCATTTGATGGTAAGTGATGATGTTGTTCAGGCTAACCTAGAAATACTGACTTTCAAGGAAAGCTGCCAGAACGCACCGTTTGGTGCTTTGCAACTTTGAATTGACATAGAATATTTATTATTATCCCTACTATTTGTTAATAATTTTAATTTGCGATTACATGACCGATACGTTATAATTATGGTTTAACTTAGATCCTTCTTTTAGGTATTTTTTTATATTTTGAAGTAACGAGATGGACCAGTCCCACTTCTGATGGTATCAACTTCACAACTGTCCATTACAATTGTATTGTAACCACTACTTTCTGCTTGACACTGCATTGCAATTGCCCTTCCAGTACGTTATATTACCTTTGCCCAGTAATGTCAGTCCCTACAGTGTCATTCAAGCCTCAACACAGTATTGTATTAACACTACTGCTTCGAGGCAGAATATTGTACTGCGGTTGTACCTACCAAGACGCATTTTTGCTGAAGAGTCCTCCTACCAGGAGTTAGGAAGAGTAGCATAAGAGTTAGGCACTTGATAGGGAACTTTTTAGTGTTACGAGTCCCAAAATTAATGCCATTAAGTCAATCTGGTGCTCATGCAGTATTTTTACGTTGAACGATTAGCATGCATAGCCAACATGGCCAAAAACATTGTTATATGCTACCTCTGTGTTTTAACAATGAACGTATAAAGCTAACAGTTTTCCTTTTGCTCTAGAAAAGTCCTATTGGCTTCCGTTTTTAACCAACGTGTTCGCTTATCCGGAAAGCGTGCGGGATTACGTTCCCAAATCCGGTTTACACGTTTTCATTTTCGGGAGCCATCGTAAAGAACAAATTAATGACCGAGGCGGAGGGGTATTGTTTCATATTTTTTTCCTGAGGATACTTTGATATATATAGATGTATCTTTATTGTTGGTGGATATCTTAGTGAAATGAATACAGGGAGCTGTAGCCTGACAAAATATTTTTGGATAAACGAAATTAGAAGGAAATCGTAGAAATATAGAGAAGAAAACTATGTTATTTATAGTGTTGAAGATTGTGACATATACATGTACATGATTATAATTTGCCCGCCCTTACCCTACACATGCTACAAATATCTCCTTCAACAACGTAATAGATAACTTAAGAGCATATATAGTTGTTTATCCACGACTGGCCAAAAAAAGGAGTGTTATGTTTTGAGTGTTCATGTTTGTATGTACGTTTGAGAGATTCTTTATTACACCATACCTTCTAAACGGCTTTACCGATTTTAATGTATGAGCTATCATTAGATACGTCTTGATAGAGCAAATGCCACTAAGTACATAAACGAGTAAAAAAAGTTTTCGGTTAACAGACACATATTGAGTGAGAAAAATGATTATCTTTTTCTTAAACCCACCGAGTGGAAAATGAAGGGCTTTGAAATACGATTCCAAAAATATATATAACTTGCAGTTTTAATTACAATGTAATGATAAATCGCTTAACGAAAATAAATGATTTGCAGTCGGGATTTTACTTAATTAAATTATTTTACTTGTACTAAAGTAATTGTTGTTTTTTTTATATGATTGCAACGGATCACCCTCTACACCCACCTGATGTCAATTCTCATATGCCTGTAATTGTGCTGGCTGTCAAGGCTGCTGCAGGAACACGCTGTTAGCTTGGTGACAGATTTTCTAACAATTCACAAAATGTCCTTCCTCCATTTGGTAAATTTCAAGCCGGCGATGGGGATCGAACTATGGACCTGCGGTATGGCAGGCCATAGCTATTACCGCTTGGATATCACTACATAAAAAAAAGCTTTTGCGTCGTTTTGATGACCGGCCACATGCCTGACGTCTTTTACAATGTCAAATCGAAAGATATGAAATAATTTTCATATCCTTGAGCAGGAAAACGACGAAAATCACTGTGGATATAATATAAAACCCCAACCTAGTACCCACAGAAAAGAGAAAATAGTATTTTATATCTCTATGCTAGTACCACTGGACCAAACAAACACAAAATGCACAAACATTGATATTTATTAATAAGTTCGATATCTACAGTTGTAGTCCTTCCATTTCGTATTTGGCCAATTTTTACTAGTTGTTGTAGTAGGTTATACTATAAACAAACCATATGTGATGATTGATTGTTCTATATGTGATGCTTGATCGTAAACAAATAAAGGTATTTGGAATGAAATAATTATTAGCTTTTAGATATTATTATTAATTGATCTTTCATATATAAACATATTAAAAAATTTCATTCGTTTACCCAAGGTTTCAATGATACAGCCCTTTGAAGGATGGATGGGTGGTCGGCCACCAAAGGCTTACAATAGGGATCTCACTTTCTTATACCGAAAAATATAATAAAAAAACGTATATAATATCCGGGTATATTAGAAAGGCACTCATTTACTGAAACAGCAGTACAAGCAAGTTATTATGAGTGTAACGAGCTAGTGTTATAGATCCTTTCAAAATTTCTAATAATTTAACAAAGATTAATAATATTTTTTTTTTTTTTTTTTTTTTTTATCCTGAACTGGGTAGCACTTGACCACTATCTCACCTGATGTTAAGTGATGATGCGGTCGATGATGGAGCGCGCTTACCCAGAAGATACCTGTTCACTCGGGTTTTGAAGACCCCCATATTGTACTTAACCGGAAACACAGACTCAGGCAGGGTATTCCATTCCCGGGCAGTTCGTATAATAAACGAAGAAGCAAATCGCTTTGTTCGGGTGAATGGAATATCTACCATATAGCGGTGGCGCTTCGGAGTATCCCTGGATGTCCGGTTAAAGAATGGGGATGGCGGAATCAAATCATGTAGTTCTGTGGCACACTCCCCGAAATGTATCCGATAAAAAACCGATAAGCAAGCGACTTTGCGGCGATGCTCGAGACTTTGGAGTCTCTTGCTTACAAGTTCGTCGTCGTTAATGAGTCTCTTGGCTCTCCTCTCAATAGCTTCCAGTGTCTCCAGCTGGTATTTGGCAGAACCATCCCAAAGGTGAGAACAGTACTCCATACACGACCGGACTTGCGCTTGATAAAGATTAAGCAGCTGTCCCGGTGTGAAGTAGTGTCTCACCTTAGCCAAAACACCGAGCTTTTTTGAGGCCAGCTGGGCTTTAGACTCTATATAGGAGCCGAAATTGAGAGTCGGTGTTAATGAGATACCAAGAAGCTCGAGATGGTTACTTATCGGCACGAACACATCCCTGAAAGTAGGAGCCAGCTGAAAAGGGCTCCGTTTGGCGGAGAAAAGACAAGCCTGGGTTTTAGCAGCATTGAACTTAACCAGATTGGCATCGCCCCATTCGGAGACAGCCTTCAGAGAAAAGTTCAAGCGCTGAACCATCGCTTCCCTATGAGACTGGATTTGTAATGCACTGGTTCGTGCGTTAGATGTATAACTCTCCACAACGGTGCTGTCGTCTGCGTACCCAAAAATACCGGGCTTAAGCAGATCATTAATATGCAGCAGAAAAAGCGTTGCAGAGAGTACTGATCCTTGAGGGACTCCGGCGTTTATAGCCAATCGGTCGGAAGAACAGCCATCAATGACCACTCGAATCGACCGATCCCTCAAGAAATCTGAAATCCAAACACATAAACCAGTGGGAAGGCCGTATGAAGGAAGCTTGCTAATAAGGCTATCGTGCCAAACCCTGTCAAAAGCCTTCGAGATATCGAGAGAGACAGCAAGCGCCTCTCCGTGGTTCTCGATGGCTTCGCTCCAGATGTGAGTGGCATACACTAGAAGATCCCCAGTAGACCGGTTTCGGCGAAACCCGTATTGTCGGTCACTGAGGAGATCATTCACTTCTAGGTATGCCAGGAGCCTGTGGTTCAGTACACGTTCCATCGTCTTACAGAGTATGGAAGTGACTGAAATAGGCCTGTAATTGGCAGGGTCTGCGCGACTACCCTTTTTGGGCACAGGCTGCACGTTTGCAAGCTTCCAAGACTTAGGCACTTGACCAGTCGTCATAGACAAGCGAAAGAGGCGAGTCAATATTGGAGTCAACTCAGGCGCACACATCCTCAAGACTACAGCTGGTATACCGTCTGGACCACTAGCTTTGTTCACGTCCAGATCGCGCAACGCTTTGCGTACTTCAGACTGTCGAATGCGGATTTCTGACATTAACGTCCCGCAGTTTGGCAGGCTAGAAGGTACAGCATTGCCAGCATCTAAACGTGAAGACTCTGCAAACAGAGAGGCAAATAAATTTGCTTTCTCTTCCGCAGTGTGCGCTAGTGAGCCGTTAGGTTTCAGCAGTGGAGGCAGTGAGGGACGGCAGAAGTTCTCTTCGATCGACTTTGCCAGGGACCAGAACGCTTTGCTACCCGAGGGGTAAGAAGCAAGTTTGTTCCCTGTTCGGCGCATGTGGTCGAAGCGAGCCTTCTTGAGAGCCTTTTTGCAGGACTTGGCGGCTAGGTTAAATGCTTTCTTCTTTTCACGTACATCTCTGGATTTGCGGGTTCGAGCATCAGCCCAGGCTAAATAGGCCTCATGTTTTGACGCTTCTGCATCTCCACATGTAGCATTAAACCATGGGCGAGCTTTGCTGGACATCGGGACGTCAGAAAATGGTATGAAGTATTCCATACCCTGACGTAACACCTCAGTCACAGCATCCGCGCATGTTGAGGGATCGCTCGAAGAAAAACAAACCTGACGCCAAGGGTAAGACGCGAAAAAATAACGCATCTCATCCCAATCTGCTGACCTGTATCGCCACATCCGCCGAGTGCCTCTTGGACTGGGATCGGGCGGGGAGTACACTGATACAGACTTCACCAGACAGTGGTCGGAGCTACCTAAAGGTGATGAAACCGACACCGAGTAGCGGTCTGGATCTGTTGTCAGCAGAAGGTCCAAGCAATTGGCTGTGTGGCCATCAACATCCGGTATCCTTGTGGCTCCTTGGACCAGCTGAGTGAGGTTTAGCGTCAAAGCAAGTTTGCGCATCTCTCGACCAGCGTGATCTGTGCTCTGGTATGGGTATAGCCAGTCTTGATGGTGGGCGTTGAAATCCCCCAGAAGCACTAATTGAGCAGAAGGATACCTCTGTTGGGCCACATCGGCCGCCTCACTGAGGTAGTTTGCGAGCCTGGTTGTCTCCTCATCTCCGCTGTGCGAACGGTAGACACTAGCATAAAGAATTTTCTCCATGCCATTGTCCACCAGAACCCACATGATAGAGAATTTGGGGTCTTCAAGGTTGCGGAGACGCCGATAGCAAATGTCATCGCGAGCATACATACAAACTCCCGCCTTAGCCTTGAAACTATGTTCAAGAACATAGCCAGGGTAGGCAAGGTATGTCGCGTCAGCAGGACATTTGATCTGCGTCTCCGTGAGGAACAGAATATGCGGTCTTGCGGTCTCAAGATGGTGGTGGACCGGGTCGATATTGGAGTGCAAGCCTCGAATGTTTGAGAGGTGCACTTGGAGAGAGAGGACGTGCTTCCGCTGTAAGACCTTAATTCTGTTTCTGTTACCTTTCATTTTATGGGGAGTGAAGATAGGTAAAGGGAAACGGAAGTGGAAACGAGGCGCAAATTACCAACCCGTGACACAAATTAGGCCTTTCCACCCAAAAGGAACCAATCCTGGAGACCGCGGGGACGCCCGAGCCCCCCCAGAGGTGTCCATCGGGTCCTCTCATCTGGTCGCCAACCAGCACGATGGCGCACCTCCGGGATTTTTCGCGAGATGGCGGGGCAGCCTTTCATGAGTGGCTGGCTCACTACTTGGGCCCCCAACTATCTGCGGTCGGCCAGCGGAGAACCGTGCCTCGGATCCCGCTGCTCTCCAACATTGGCTGCCAGGTATATTGTCCTTCAATGTGTCACGACTAGCTATAGTAATAAGCGCAACTGTTTCCGACCCGTTCCCCATAATGGCTTCACCAGACATCATGCCGTAACGCGACCGCTTGGCGGCATGCCTTTGTCTGGTGGGTGGTAACACGCCGCGGCCTAAGCCTACCACCTGAAAAGTACTGCTCTTTTGGCGCCACCCAGGGGACACGTGTAGGACATCGAGGGCTAAATCCTACGGACGCGAGCAGTATAGTCCAAAAATATGGATAAATTTTCGTAGATCATCATCATATTAGATATACTTTGACAACATTTGAAAAGTTAAAGTTACTGACGACAAGTACGACAACACTAAACACCCTTATTCTGAACCTGTTCAACAAGTGCACTTTCACACTTCACTTCACAAAATCTGAGATTGTATGAATACAAGTCACGTAAAATCACTCAATCAGTATGTTCACAGCCAGCCCAAGATTAAATTTAAACTTCAACACCAACAAAAGTGTTTCGAAACTTTCAACACATAAATTACCGCACAGACGCTACTTCAAATCTTTATTCCAGTCAACACCTTCCCAAAGCTCTATGAATTATAGGTGTTAAATTAATAAAGTTCATTTAATTAGCTGTGCAAATCCGCGAGTGCATGGAAAAGCGGGAAAGACGAAGGCGAGCGGAAATCCGGTAGTACCTTAAGGTAAGACCATAACACTTGGAAATGTACCCCTACACTTCCGGAAATCGCAAGGGGCTATACCCCCCGACTTGTGGTACTTAGTTTGTTTGTATATGTAAACATTGTTTCTATTTTATCTTTACTTTTGAAGAAGTGAGAATGAGCAAGATCACGATCGGCACATTGTCCGAGCAGTTTATTTTAACATAACTAAGACACGTGTTATTTCTAAAAGTGTGAGCTATTTCATTAATAATACACTTATATTAACAGTTATAAAAACGTTATGGTATATTAGTTACTTTGTTTTTTCATAGGTGTCTTAAAAAATATTAAAAGGGAAATGAATTGGAGACCTGCCAAATTCTGTAGAGTTTTCAACACCTACTGCGATACGTAGTTTAACACTTTCGCCATTTGTACACATATTTAAAAGTATTAAACGAAATCACGACTAACTCCTTAGCATCATATGCAACTAAATTCGGGCTTTTAAAAATGACATTCAATTGTTACCATTATCTATGATTCACATGGATTAAGCCACATTAAATACTTATAACTACTGTGATACGCGCAAAGCGAAAAAGTCAGAGCAAACATTACGTGGAGGATTCCTGGATTATATTTGGGATTCATTCATTCATACTATACCATTTTGATTTTTATTCAGTAGTATCTGCCAAAATTCTAAGACTTAATATAAGCCCCATTTCAAACAATCCTGAATACACCCATCTCAGAAAGACTTAGTTAATTTTATGCCGTTCACGGCTACTTTAATTTCTCGCTCGGCTGATAATTTTCTGGCGCCAGCACCCATGGAGAAAATCTGGGCAAAAGTTTAGCTTGCAGCATTATATAAACGCTAACGCAGTTTCCAGCTTTAAATCTTATCTACACTCGAGAGCAATGAATCCGGGTCACTTAAAGAATCCTAAAAATCTCGGAAACTAAAAATGCTAGGTTAATGCAATAAATTGTATTTAATAGACAATGTAATATTCCTTAAATAAAGGTATTAAAATTTCTTAGTTATTGTAAAGTTATATCATAAAAAAATCAAATTTGAAAAAGGGCCACTTTCGAAGATGGAACTACGAAATTACAGCATTTGGTTTTGCTTTTGTTTGTAATCTGTCATTTATGTGGGTACATAAACCATGTTGATAGTGCTATATATTCATTATTCAAGCTGAAATTATGTCGCTTACGCCTGAAGAACGCACCAGAATACTTACGATGCTGGAAACCGGCCGGAGTCAACGCGATACAGCCAGGACTGTCGGTGTGTCGCTGTCAACAGTACAAAGAGTTCTCCGACGTTACGAAGAAACTGGTTCTAACCTACGCAGACCAGGAACGGGCAGAACCAGGTGTACCACAGCACGAGAAGACCGATACTTGGTGAACACCATGCTTCGAAATCGCTTTCTCACAGGAACTGAACTCACCAATCAGTTTCGACGCCTCGGAGGAAGTAACCCAAGTGCATGGACAGTAAGACGTCGGCTTGCTGAATCTAACTTAAAACCCCTTAGACCTGCAAACGGCCCTAAACTGGAGCGTGGGCATCGTATTTCGAGACTAAGATATGCCCAGAGCCACGTAAATTGGAGTATTGAAGATTGGTCAAAAGTTATGTTCTCCGACGAATCAAAATTTATGCTCTACAAGCACGATGGAAGACACAGAGTGTATCGAAGACCAGGGGAAAGATTCAAGCAAGCATGCATCGAAGAAAAAGTAGCCTACGGTGGTGGGTCTGTACTTGTGTGGGCCGGAATTTCTTCTGAAAGTCGCACAGAGCTGGTGATCATAGAAAACGGCTCTTTAACTAGCGTAAGATATGTGGAAGAAATCCTCAATGATCACGTTGGTCCATTTATGGTCAATTTAGGTGAGGATGGTATATTTATGCATGACAATGCCCGACCTCATACAGGTAGGATTGTGAATGACTACCTTCAAGAGATGAACATTACTCGTATGGAGTGGCCAGCGCGCAGCCCGGATATCAACCCGATCGAGCATGCTTGGGACGAGCTAGGCAGATGCGTAAAACAACGAAACCCTCCCCCAATCACGCTTCGTGAGCTCAAAATTGCTCTCACAGAGGAATGGGAGAATATTCCCCAAAATCGTATAAGGAACTTGGTGTACAGCATGCCAAACCGCGTAAACGCAGTAATGGAAGCACGAGGAAGCAACACGAAGTATTAAAATTCAAGAAAATCGTAATAAAGTTCAAAAATTTCATGTTTCCTATTTTTGTTTTAAGGAGAGATCAGCAGTTTTTTTCTTTATGTAATTTTGTGTTAATAAAATGTATGGTGACTCATATTTTTTTTACTTTCATTTAAAGAGTATTACATTGTCTATTAAATACAATTTATTGCATTAACCTATCATTTTTAGTTTACGAGATTTTTAACATTCTTTAAGTGACCCGGATTCATTGCTCTCGAGTGTAGTTCAGTTGAGTACTGTTTGTATTGTTTATATAAAACATAGCGTCGTTACGGATATGGTTCATAATTAATACAGTCACGACTACACCGCAATTTGAATATCCGTGATATGAGCTTGGGATAATTCTGTGCTGGCGGCGCTTCAAAATGCTGTATTGATGAAAATACAGATGGTAATGCAACTGAAAGTGATTTGATAGCTTTTTGTTATTTATTTATATGTTATAATGTACTATATTTATTTTGTATGGGTTTCAAAGAAAAAACATTTTTCCTTTTCAAAATATGGCGTGTAAAATCATTGTCTTTTGTATGTTTTCATGTACTTAGTGTCATTGGCGCTATCAAGACAAATCTAACAATATCTCATACATTTAAATCGGTTAAGCCGTTTAGAAGTCATGCTGGAATTAAGAAACTCACAAACATACATACATTAACCCTGAAAACTTAACACTCTCTTTTGTGTAAAAAAGTATCGCACTTTGTTTCCACAGCTCATCATTTTCCACATTCAATTTCATATTGTTTTAGGGTGTTGTGAGGATGTAGTTTTGAGTTGTAATTGTTTATATTGCTGGCATATTAATCAATCGCTATTCATATATCGTTTAATTTTCAGAGATTAAGGAACTGTTCTTGTTGCTATTAAATGAGATTTATTTTAGAACATCTGTTTAAAGTGTGTCAGCGGGCAACATGATTGGCAGACATTGCGCGAACATGTGAAACGTTGCTCTAAAAATAGTTGTTTATTTTGATATAGCGATTAAGGGAAACATCTGTAGTAGATATATATCACTGTGTTAGTGCATTATCGTACAACTATGTATAAACTGGTAGCGCAAACATATAAATTCTTCACACAACAGCCATAAATTCTACCGTTGAACAAATTGTCCTCCAATATGCGGAGGGATTGCCATGATCTCCACGTATGGCAGGCGTCTTGGTGATTGCAGTACAAAATGGTAGTTTTTAAGAAGACATGGCAGTTCAATTTATTTTATATGACACTTGTGACGAAATGCATTTGTTGTTTTTCTTTTATAACAAATGCATTTCGTCACAAGTGATGAAGTGCACTGTGCCCATTACCTTGAGACATACAGTTGTTAAGTCTCGTATGTGCCTGTATTTTTCTGGCTCTGAAGGCTGCTGCCGGAACACACTCTTAGGTGCAGAGATTTTCCACTTGAGGGTGGTAGCTAGCCAGGATCGCATTCGCAAAATGCCCTTCCACCATGCGATGAAGTTAAAGCCGGCGGTGGGGATTGAACCAAGGACCTGCGGCACGGCAGTCCATATGTATTACCGCTCGGCCATCATTGCTTCATTTATTCATTTGCTTCTGGTAATTATCTCCTTGGGAATACCATATTTGCAGTTCTAGGTACACCATAGTTCATTATGCTATTTACTAGCTACGGCACACATTTAGGTAACATGATGAACCATGTATAGGTCTGTACCTACACATGGTTCAACAATGCGCTTGAGTTGTTTTGTATAAGATTGTATGAAGTATGTGTTGAGTTTTCTGACGTTACCGTATCTAATACAAAACAACTCCAATTTTATGTTTGGTGAATTTATTTCAAACTATTTCGTTAAATTTCAGCCTGATACTAATAAGATAGTTTGAGATCCAGGTGACAGGAATAAATGTTTAAAAAATAACTGGATATGTACGAGATTGTTTTGGTTTGTAATATAGACATACACAATATGTGTTGAACGTATCTTTAGGTTAAGGCCTAGTTTCACCATACTCTGTTATTTATTTGACGCCTTGTTAATCCTTTTAACGGACTGTTAACTGAACCGAGTGTCCCACCAACTGTTAATGGATGATTAATTCAGTTAACTTCATAGAACGTAGACTGATTTAACAGCTCTGTTATTTTTAAAGACCCATTAGCTAATGCTTGATTTAGCGTAAACAAACATGGTATGGTGAAATTAGGCCTAAACCTGTTTACCATTTTAGACCATCTAACTGTCAAGTGAAATTGTAGTCAAAGGCTAGCCCAACGGCAGTAAAGAAAACTGCCCAAGTGCGAGTCAAACCTCTTTAGAATCCTATCTGCATACCAATAGCCCGTAAAAAATTATGATTTTGCATCGTAGCATTGAAACTACATTCCAAGTTAGCATTTTCAGTAACTTGTTGGTAAAATAAAGTAACAAACTTTATAAAATACTAAAATTTTAGTAATTGTTTAGTTTTTGAGATCCGACATATAATAAAAATGGTCTACAACTGACACATTTGACGGGCATCATTTATTATATTCAAAAGTAAAAAAAAACATTCATTTGTATCTACTCATTTCAATGAGCACTAGACGATACATACCCCACACTCACACATGCTGCAATGCAAAAAGTTTTTTGATAGCTGCTCCCTGAAACATAATTTAATAATATTATGTTGTCAGATTATAATTTCGGTAACTATTTAGAGACTGGTGATATACGAACAGACCGATGTACGTATAGGCAAACATATGGACAGCTAAACAGACAGGTAGATTGTAGATAGATAGACAGTGCATTATTATTAATATGGTTATATTTGGTCTTTGGGTACGGAACCCTAGAAAACATAATAATATGTAGTGTTACTTTCTTTTCCTTAATATGATTACAAACACTGCTAAATAAAGCAAAAAAGATATTTGAAAATGATTAGAGCAGAAAATATCTGTCCTGGGCGGGATTCGAACCCGCGTCCCCCGATTTCTGAGTGATATTCCGGTGCGAAATCAGGGGAAGCAGGTTCGATACACGAAGTGGTTTTTTTCTGTAATGATAGTAAATCCTACTTAAATATTAATGATGAATCCTGTTTGCAAAGAAAAACCAGCCAATAATTTATCATAATTTATTTCAATTAATAGGTAATTATTCTACCATATTAGCCTATTAGCTTGACCGATCGTTAACTCATAGTCCCTCTGAAAGCGACACAACGCAGATACTCGTAATACGAATTCCTTAGCACCCTCAGGGAACGGAACTTATATAAGTAGGCACTTCAATCTTAAAATATTATAGACAAAGTGCTTATCTGACGTGTTCTTTACACACTTCCAATAAAGAGGGCGGGTCGAAGGCCCAGCCCCATAACTCAACGCCAAAACACGAACATTAAAGGTTCACCATACACTAAATCAGCAAAGTTCTTCTTAGACATAACAAACAGTAAGGTCATAAATACTTACACGTTACTTATATTTACATAACACACATACAACCCGTAAACTATATGTATAGCCATCAGACTTGCCTGGGCGATCGAGTGGAGTAAATTGTCGATATTGAATCGCGAGATATCGGGTTCAATCCCTTGTTTGGATAGTAGACACCTCTGACCGTGTCTTTGGGATGTAAAAGCTTAATTATACTGGGGAGGAGACTTGTGGAGTGGAGGTAAGAATTGATGACATCATATAGTGGCCTTTTTACTTGAGCCTCTTTTTCTGCAACGCGATTGATCTGGAAATATACGTTGAATCCATGGAATACGAAGTATTTGTCTCATATGTATATATCAGTAGGATGACTTGAACATATAATCACTAAGTCACATTAAAAAAAATTTACCTACGACCGCCAGATCAGATTTTGTAGATATAGTATGGTAGAAGAAGTAGTTGTTGGATTTAAATTAATGACAATAATCCACAATTATAATATAATCCAATTATAATATTAATTAAACTATAATTAGTTAGTGAGTTATAAGGTCAACATTTGAATAGGTCTCTACGAGTAAATTTCAAATTAAAAATAAATGGGATTATTATCACGGAGTTCTAGTAAAATTAACAGCAATTTATGTATAATATTAGAACCCACCATTTATTTGACTTATACCAACATGTGTAAAATTTTTTTTTTTTTTTTTTTTTTTTTTTTTATTGCTGACAGTTTAGCCTTTGACCACAATCTCACCTGATGGTAAGTGATGATGTGGTCGAAGGTGATAGCAGGCTTAACCTAGAATTACTGGCTCTCAAGGACAGCTGCCGGAACACACCGTTAGGTGCTTGGCGACAGATTTTCAACTTGAGGGTGGTCGCTAGCCAGGCGGGCATTCGCAAAAATGCCCTTCCACCATGCGATGAAGCTCAAGCCCGCGGCGGGATTCGAACCATGGACCTGCTGCGTGGCAGTCCATAGCCAAAGCCACTGAGCTATCACTGCTTCACAATTCAGTACAGTGAAGATGACCAAAGCCTTTATTTATGCCAATATACCTATGTAAAATTCAGTACAGTGGACGGTGACCGGGGCCTTTATTTACCTATGCCAAAATGTATGTAAAATTCAGAATAGTGTATTCTGTATATCCTACTGTCACGAGCAGGCTGATAATATGATGACATTGACAACGAACAATAAATATTGCTTGAAATTTCGGAGTAAATAAAATACATGGTTTTGTCTCGGTTGCGTCTAGTTAAAAACATATAACTATGCGTTCAAATAGCGAAAGTAATAATGTTACCATTGTAGACACGTCCCCTAAGGGGGTCTATTTCAGCATAGAGTTCCTTACTGATATAACGTTATTGTTAGGAAGATTGGTATCGGTGTAATAACCGTAAAAACGCATCTAAACTCATCGGCATCGGAAAGTTAACTTCTACCATCTCATACGAACGACTTGGGTTAAACGAAATATGTATATTAAGTAAAAAAGAAAGCTATTGAAGTTATAACACAACGCAGTTGGAATTTTGAGTTGAATAGAGATAAGCTTAAGAGGTTTATCTTTTGTAATTGATAAATTATTATCTATTGAAATCCGTGGGGGAATATCTTTATCTATCTTCAGGGTTCAATATAAGATTTTATTTGTAAAACACTGTAACTAAGAAAACAACATTTACATAAGTCGGTAGATTACTTTTGATTAAGTAGTAGTTAGACTAGTAGTTCAATAGCTTATTCAATATCAAAGTTAATATTTTATAAGTAAAGAATGATGTTGGGTGAATCAGATTTTCATTTTGATTGACCCAAACAATATTTTAATTTTTGACTTTAGAATCATAATTTCTTCACGGCAAGGGTTGGATCACATTTTTTTTAATATATACCTAACTTGACTTACATATTAAGCACAAAGAAAAATTATATCTTTATGGAGAAAATTATCTAAATCGGTTTACAAATAACGAATAAATCAGGAATCATATATTGAAAAAGAGCATCGAACTCAGAAATTACTTTTTTGAAACTCGGAACAATGAAGTGAATCTTTGAACTAATGAAATAACTAACTAGATTGCACAGGGAACTTTGAATTGAGTTAATGCAAACATATAGAACAATGAAATTTACCTCCAAGAAAGTTTCTTGACTCTATACCAGCATTACCTGTGCACATAATAATATATGATCTTATTAACTTTTAATTGAGTTTATGTCATGAACTGTCTAAGGAATTTTATGTATATATTTTATGTTCACGATGGAAGATTAATAAACTCATTACGTAATTTCTCCCTAATTGATAAGAGGGTGAATTTATGAATGAAAAACAGGGTATAGCATTTTTAAGTACACATTTTTATATGAAATTTCTCACCTCGGGTAAGGATAGAACCCAAGTCCTCCAATTTACGCACCGGGTACTTTAGCGACATCAATGCAAAAGTAAAGTGAATGCATAAATGCTTGATAAAAATTAACAAAAAACAACCGACTTCAAACATAAAATACGCTTTATAAGGGCTAACTCAAGTACTACTTGTCAAATCTCACTTAAATTTAAATGGGCCCACATGACACCAGCTTTCGTATATAAACAAAACAGTAAAATCGGTACACTCTCTAAAGAGTAATCAGGTAACAAACAAAAAAATATACAGTCAAATGAGAACGTCCTGCTTTTTGAAGTCGACTAAAAAGCAATTATTTCCACAAGATGAAGTCTAGTAGTAGTTAGTTTAGTTAGTTCGATGGGTGACCGCTGCGCTGGTGTCATTACTACTGAGCGCTTCCGTGCTTCGGAGGCCACGTTAAGCTGTCGGTCCCGGTTGTTGTCTTAGGATGGCAGTCGTTATAGCATGGTGGTAGGACATTTTGCGAATGCCCACCTGGCTAGCTATCACCCTCAAGTAGAAAATCTGGCGCCAAGCATCTAACAGTGTGTTCCGGCAGCTGTACTGTGAGAGCCAGTATTTCTAGGTTAGCCTGAACAACATCTTCGACCACATCACCACTTACCGTCAGGTGAGATAGTGGTCAAAAGCTAACCTATCAGGAATAAAAAAAGCCTATTGTGGCTATTAGCTAATAGCCACAGTCTAGCCTAGGCAGATGAGCATAAATCATGTACTATCACCATGAAATAGAAAGGTGTTGTATTAATTCCGAAACTTGTGCATGTAGCACAAGTTTCGGAATTAATATTTGTAATGATCATCGCTTAGCATTTTAGATTTATGACTCCAGCGCAGTCGATATACTCCCAGGCTATCAACGTTCCATTTCTTAAAACTAAACTTTTGAAGCATGATTGTTATTTTAATTGTACTGATTGCTTTAGCGCCAGGTAAGCTAAGAATATAATCTAAGTTAAGAAACAAAAGAAAAGGTTTAAATTTCACGTTGATTTTGTATGCTTGGTATTTGTAGTAGGTTTTATATTTGTTTGAAGTACTGAACTGATATTTGCAACTCACTCGCAACGAATCCAAGAATGCTGGACGCCAGGGATAATTAAATTCTATGAAACGAGCTGTTTTCATGCCACGAGTTGTGCGCGCCTTACGAATGAATGCAAGTGGTTTGAATATCTTCGTAGCGATTTTAAACCTTAAAAATTTACGATTTGAATGTGACTGGACCAAGTGCACTTGGTAGTTTTTAACCTACCATGGTTGGTTTAAATTTTACTGTGGGTTCCATGTGGGGTAAAGTGCAAGATAGCACTCAATAGTAAATACCACTAGCAGTCACCCATCAAATACTAAGTCAGAGCTCCTTGATCTTGTAGATTGGAAGGCGCAATAAATCAGTACTTCAGTACTAATATTATAAATGCGAAAGTAACTCGGTCTGTCTGTTACGCTTTCACGCCAAAACTACTGGACCGATTTGAATGAAATTTGGTATGGAAATAGTTTGAGACCCGGGAAAAAACATAGGTATACATAACATAGTTTTAATCCAACTGCGCAAAAAGAGGTAAATTTTTTTCCGCGATAACCGACATACGCGCGGGTGGAGCCGCGCCCGTAAAGCTAGTACAAACATAAATGCAAGTTCATATATCGTACTCACGTACAGCACAGGACTCACATTTCAGAATAAATCCGATGACTATGGCGCCTGCGGCTCCTTCGGCACGTGCGTATGTACTTCAAAAGGGCGGTATAGATCAATGAAGAGCTTGTGACAAAATATGAAGTAAACAAAGTACAATCTCAATGCACGCTGCGCTTGGCGGCTACGTCTTTTAGTCTGTCTAAAAAGCGAAATTAAAAGAAAATATTACTTTTACATGCACGCGGTTGGCAAATTTAAAAGTGTATAGCACGATATTTTTTAACGGTGCAATGCGACCTCCGTACTGGTTAAGCTGTCAACTGGTAGTGGGCTGGAGCATTTGGGCTGCCTGTAAGTCTGCAATGACTTGTAGGTTGTCTAAATGCTTTTATTGTAGTTGCTGTAGGTGTGTATATAATTTGTAGTACTTTATTAAGGATATACTGAATTGGTCGCATTTTAGAGTGAGTTAGACGGGAAAATTCACAATCGCTGAGGAGGAGTTTCAAAAAATAATTTGAAAATAGCTGCATTTAAAAGTCATTTTACCTGTTTAACAAGCAGTGATGAATCTTTCAGCGTCGATTTGCTGCCGCAATTTCCGTACATAGAAATATTTTTTATCAAAATTTGGTAATCACCCTCTTAATTAAGATACACCAGGCGTAAGTACAAAATAATTTTACTATCACGCTAGCTATTTCTCTATTCCATGGTCAAAAATAGTTTAAAAAATACACTCCACACAGACCCATCCCACAAACCCTTTAATTTATTATTTGAAACGATAGAAAAGATACAAAACGTAGTTTACAAAGGTTTGTACCACAAATTGACGGTCCTTACTTAGTCATTATTCTCTGTTACTAGAGAATAGACGTATTTACATATCATTCTAAAGACTTGCAAACATACGGGTTGTTGACTATACGGACTTGAACTAATACTGTTCTGAAACTGCGAAGTTTCTTCTTGATTATGTCAGAACTTTGGCTACGCAGTCTAGATTTTATGGCAAAATTGAAGTTCTAAGTTTATAATAATGGTAACTACTTGTGTTTGCCCATTAAATAAGGTGAGGAAAATTTTTATATTTAAGGGAAATTGTTTTCTAATTGGTATCGGCCGAGTTGTCCAGTGGTGAACACAGACTCCCCTCTAAGGGGGGGGAGGTTTGCTATTATTCCCACGCTTGGCAGGCGTCTTGGAAATGGAAGTGTAAGATAGTAGTTTCTCAGAAGGCTATGCTGTTCTGTATTTGGCCCACCTTTCGGTATTTTACCCTTAGTCGGTCTGAGTCTGTATGATTAGAAATAACAGCGATTGATTTTGTGTCAAAATATCAGGTAGAACTCTTGTAAAGAAAACACATTGGATGGGTTCGATTGACAAAAGCCCTTACAAGTATGATAATGTGAGTTATTTCGGAATTTTAAAACAGTCTATTCAGACAAATATTTACCATATTCTCATACTCAACAATTATAGGTGATACGCATATGACGCAGTACAGCGTAGTGCAGAGCAGCGCAGATTTTGAAACGAATGATCAAGAAGAAGAACAAAGCTGCGTATGTTTCAACGCAGGTACGTGTTAATTTCATGTCCTGTAGCCCAAGCACGAACATTTCGATAGTCCGTAATGTAAACGTACCGAGAATACAATAAATTTACGCAGGAGGCGATGCTTGACAGCACAACGCAACGTTTGTTGGCTAACTTGAACTCGATACGATTACAAAAGTGACGTCATCCGGCGTAAACCAAATTAATTGTACCTTATTCCTAAGGGCTAATGATTAATTCCAAAAGAGGTTTGAATTCTTTTTCAGCCTATACAAAGTCATCTATGATTGATATTTGTCAATTTTTGCGTTTTGTTTCTTCGAGCGTACGTTAAAATTAGATTCGTACTCGCGATTTCATACAAAATTTTTACGTGACTTTAAAATACACGTTAGATGTCAAAACTTTTCAATCTGCCAAAATTTAGTTTCTTTTTCGCACAGTAGGGGCGCTGATCAAATTTTATACAAAATGGTGACATTTCGATACGTTAATTAAACAGTTACGTTCTCGCACGTTATTCGTGCTAGGGCTACTGTTCCTTTTGGGCACTGATCAAATCCTATACAAAATCGTGACATTTCGATACGTTAACGACACGGCTACGTTTTCGCAAGTTATTCGTGCTAGGGCTGCTGCTCTATAGCGTGCGAAGAACGCAGTGCTACGCGGGCACCAGGCATTCGAGATAAATAAAATACTGTGTATATCAGTTTCATTACTTGTGGCGCAGCTGACCGATCTAGATGCACACATACATAAAGTTGCACTTACATGGGCAACTGAAATTGCACAATTCTAGGCAATATGAGTCAATTATGACTTCATGACCATATCAAGCAATTCTGTATACAGCAATGTCATAGAATATATAATAATACTACGCAAAGTTTCTCAAATAATCAATAAATTCGTATACTAGTAATTTAGTTCCGTTGGCAATGTATGAAATTTCCTGGCATCTGCTTGCAGTGCTTATATTACAAAATTAATAAAATAAAATATAAATATAATCACGTATCCTAATTCACGTATGATTAAAATATGTAGAAATCTATAAGTATTAATATAAAGACATTAAATAATTTCATAAGAAAGACCAATAAAAAGCATAAATTTAGGTTAAAGGTGTATCTTGCCTCGATTTATGGATGGGACTGTGATTCCAGTTCCTTCCGCTTACACAACTAATTTGTGGAACTAAAAAGGGGGATATGTATGGCAGCCGCACGGCTCCTTAACAGTGTCTGCCAGCAAGGTATGCTACTTTATGACAGAACATAACTGCGGGCATTCACACACGCCAAGCATCGTTATAATGCACTGACATATACCTTAAAGTAAGCCTTTATGTAAATCGTCCACACTTCAATACCGGATACTCTAGTGCGGGAGCTGTTGAAAAGTCGAGTTTTCACTATGTCACTTTAGTGTCTTCTAGTAGCTGAACCTTCTAGCCAGCATGTTACCTTGTACTGCAACATGACGTTCACATGCTCAATATCAGCGTTATCAGGTAGGACTGATCTTAATACGTGTGAAAAGTATCTAACTTCATCTACATTCTCAATTCAATAAGAAGCGCTCGTGGCGAAGTACATTTGGTTGTTAAGCAGAGTTAAACAAAGTCCGCCGTGGTCATGAGATGGATCGGTGATCGCTAGTGACATTACTACTGAGCGCTTCCGTGCTTCGGAGGGCACTTTAAGCCGTCGGTACCGGTTGTTGTCTAAGGATGGCAGTCGTTATAGCAAGGTGGTAGGGCATTTTGCAAATGCCCGCCTGGCTAGCTACCACTCTCAAGTAGAAAATCTGTCACCAAGCATCTAACGGTGTGTTCCGGCAGCTGTTCTTGAGAGCCAGTAATTCGAGGTTAACCTGAACTACACCTTCGACCACATCATAACTAGCCATCGGTTGAAATAGTGGTCAAAGGCTAACCAATACAGCAAAAAAAAATGAAAGGTTTTGACTAAACTCACTGATAATTTTTGACTTATATTATTATGGGTAACATCTCAAACAAGATGAGCGACTTATTCTCATTTGATTCTTTTAAGTTCCTACAAGAGGGTGACAGTCATTTGAATCTCGCTGACACGACCACTTGAACTGACGAGTAAATTTTATGTTTATATGAGGGTACTGTTGTAAACATTTGAGTTGCTTTAATTCGTTTGATCAGGTGTACATGAAGCAGTGATAGCTCAGTGGCTTTGGCTATGGACTGCCTCGCAGCAGGTCCATGGTTCGAATCCCGCCGCGGGCTTGAGCTTGACCGCATGGTGAAAGGGGTATTTTTGCGAATACCCGCCTGGCTAGCGACCACCCTCAAGTAGAAAATCTGTCGACAAACACCTAACGGTGTGTTCCGGCAGCTGTCCTTGAGAGCCAGTATTTCTAGGTTAAGCCTGTTAACACCTTCGACCACATCATCACTTACCATCAGGTGAGATTGTGGTCAAAGGCTTACCTATGAGCAAAAAAAAAACATTTCGCAAGTTTTCGTCATTTCAACTCATGCTTGGTAAAAATTGTAACGTTCTTGACAATATATAAATATCTCGAAACCTAAGAAGAAGTGAAATGCTTATTTTTTGCATAATATATTAGAAAATCAATTAGATTGTGAATCTGATAGTGTAGAAATAGAAAGTGGTGATGATTGTGTGGATTAAACTGTCAGGTCAAGCTCCAATACCGGATTAAGTGACACGGAAGATCAGGTACCACTTTCAAATATACAAAAAAAAAATGAAATACTTATAATCGTATTTAACGTAATAGCAATAAGGGTAGGGTGCTTTCTGCTTGCGACTACTATTCAAGTAACGGAGCAAGAACCTATGAGCAAGTTACATATATCTGTACATTAAACTAGGATTTTGTTATTTTTATTGTAGGTTGTTACTAATATAAGAAAACAATTTGCCAAATTTTAACCGTCGAAAATGAATAGTTTCGGAAGTAGAATAATTGATGGCATAGTATTGAAAAAGACGGGTATCCTGTCATACTTTGAAGGCGATGACTAGCTTAAACCAAAGTCATTTTAGGTGCGATAACGAGCGTGGCGAAGAGGAGTGTTAGGTTGTCCTCTACAACGAAGAAGCCAGAGAGTTTTCGATTAAAATCGATTGGTGGCAATCCAAAGTATACCCTTTAATGAATTCCTTAATTAATATACTCCGGGGTGATGTTAGCAAATGATTTGATGTATTTTGTGGTATCATGCTTCGGCAGAATTTGAAGTAAGTGCCTATATAAAAAATGAAATTCTGACGTATTCTGTAGTGGTAGGTACTCGTTGTGACATTTAATTAAGTGTGCATATGTAAAAGAAACAAAATATGAAATAAAAATAAACAAAAACAAAGTATCATTCGATACGTTTTACAAGAGCAGCGTTTAATTACTCCGACCGAAACTACGGTAGGGGGGGTACTCCTCTTCCCCTACATCCCCATAAGTGTGCCATGTGTATAAATTTACTGATTTTAATCCATGCAAATCATAATTAATGATAACATTTGACATAAATAATGGAATCAATGGATGATATTGGTTATAAAGGAAGGTGGGAGCATGCCCCCATCTCAAAAATGATGGTTCGTGATAGATTTAAGGAGATTATGAAGTATATTCGATCTGACTGAAGGTCAAGACTTCACCACGACAAATTTGCATTAATATCTAACATTTGGAATAAATTTAATCAAAACTGTGTTGTTATTAACCAGGAGTGAGTATATAACAGAGATATAGAGAGAATATAACAGCAAACATGAGATGTTAACTTTTTTCCACAAAATGAGATGCAGATTTTTTCAGTACTTTCCAAAAAAACCTGATAAATGTGATATAAAATTTGAACTTAGTGTTGATGATGACTCTAAATATGTGCTAAATGGTTCCATACTTAGGAAAAGATGACAACAGGTCACAAAATCAAAGTTTTGGTGAATTCGTTGCTATGCGTCTCGTTGAACTAGGAATACTAAGGGATAAGTGCGTGAAATGAGCAGCGTGCCACTTCTCACAGTGAATGTGAGTAGGGTGTTGAGTGCATTAGATGAACAACCGGGCTGTGTGACATTTTAGTGCATTGCTGGGTGTCATACAATATGTTCTAGTGTTCCTGTGTTTAAAGTTGTTAGCATAAACATATTATTTGTAATATGTTCTTGTGTTGCATCCTCGAACATGCGATCCCATTTTTGGCCGCATCGTGTCAGGTTAGAATGGGCTAATAGTGGATGTATTCCGGCTGTTCAATTGATGTAAATTGTTTTATTTATTTATTTGCTGAAATAGGTAATGTAATGGTCTTTTATTATAAAATAAGTCTCTCTATATTCAATCATATCCTGATATGCAAATCTAAATGTCATCTAGTCTTCTGTATAGAAATATTTCTTGTTCTTCTAATGATAAGAGAATGAATACTATAGTTATTGATTATAATGTCTTTGTGTAATACAAATAGAAATATGCCCTATCTAGTCGGTACTTAAATGTGATTGATGATAGTCTAAATCAGAAGTTAATAGAATTCTTGAGTATATTCTCAAACTATTAATTTGTATGCAAGGTGGGGATCCATTTAAATGATTTCTGTGGGTTTCAATGTCATGAATTTGCAAGTAATTGGCTCTTGAGTCTTGCCTTATTTGCATTCTAAACGGTTGTGCACGCCGCTTGCATAAAGAAAACTGTCGTAAACTAACTTTAATTGCTTCTTTCTTTTCGTGATGTACGGATAATTAGAGGTAATTAAAGGATACCTACTTTTTTATCAAGATGATACATGTTGGCGTTGATACATTTTAATTATAACTGTATGTGCCTTTTTCTTTTATGCAGGTAAAGCTAGCATGTGCTACCCATTTTGCTGTCCTTGCTTTTAGAAGAAAGGGTTGTCAGTTGACTAGTTAGACATTATCAAAGCCACGGAAAGCTACTTACGTATATTTTTTATTCAAGTTACTTCATGTATCAAGTCAAGATTCGTCTCGATCGGTTTCGCGACTTGCAGAATCGCTTCTGTAAAGGAATACTTACGACGCGGCGACGTAACACTCACAACATGTTTTACAGAAAGTTTTATTTATGATTTATATTCTTCTCTTTTCTCGATTGCGGCCATTTTCCTTTATTAAAAACACAACATGCTAATTAAATTACAACAGATACTACAATAAAATCATAACGATTTTCTTTGTGTTTGTAATTGCTAAAAAATTGTTCCATATTTCTTGGAACAAATTAATTTATTAGTACTCATTTTAATAGTTCAATTAATTTTAATACAAATGGGGTGAAGGGCTACGTTCAGGTTGTAAATGCTACGGCTACGGAATAAAATCTTATCTAAAACCTGTTCACCCCTTTATTCAATGCTCTTTATTGCTACGAACTCACAATACTTTGTATAATGGCAAGGATTTATTTAAATCATAAGACTTAGCGATTTATATATATATAGATACAGAGATGGATTTCATAGAGAGATAAGTTATGAATAAAGATAGAGCTATATATAGGTGGGAGAGAAGTCTTATTAAGTTTCGCCAGATATGGAGAAACTTAATCATATATCATAATATCATATTTTGAAGCCCTCGTAGCGAAGTTTGTTTAACCATTCTGAATCGATCAGCAAAGTTAAGCAACGTCCTCCGCGGTCATGAGTTGGATGGGTGACCGCTGGTGACATTACTACTGAGCGCTTCCGTGCTTCGGAGGGCACGTTAAGCCGTTGGTCCCGGTTGTTGTCTTAGGATAGCAGTCGTTACAGCATGGTGGTAGGGCACTTTGCGAATGCCCGCCTGGCTAGCTACCACCCTCAAGTTGAAAATCTGTCGCCAAGCACCTAACGGTGTGTTCCAGCAGCTGTCCTTGAGAGCCAGTAATTCTAGGTTAGCCTGAACAACATCTTCGACCACATCATCACTTACCATCAGGTGAGATAGTGGTCAAGGGCTAACCTATAAAGCATAAAAAAAAAAAAATGTTCATCAGGCGAGCCTATTGCCAACTACCGGGCACAACTCCAGACCACGGTCTGGTACTGATAATTTCTTTGTCAGAAAACCTTACAACTATTCGGTTGTCTACGTTCAGAACCGACGCTTTTGCCACTCCAATAAGGAAGCAGTTAAGTAATTTATTTGTAATTATTTCTCCCATTCAATCCCTACATTTTCACATTGGTATCCTTAGCATGAGAAGTATCCGAGTCATGCTGGGCTGTTTTGTAATTATTTGTTGATTTACAAAAGTGATTTTAAGTTAATATGTCACAGAAAGTTTTAAATATTAATGAATCATCGTTTTTATGATAGCAGGAAAATAAAATAAACACGAAAAAATAAAGCATATTTCTGATTATTTTGATGAAATTATCCATATTATCATATGTTTAAAAAACATACTTGCTACTAGATTGAAAAGATACAGCCCTTTAATAGTAGATGACAAACGGAAAACAAGCTTTAGTAATAGGAAAACAGTTTTTAAGCTAAAGAACATCAAAAAAAAACTGATGTATTCCCAAAAATAGAAATTCATAAAAATATGTTTTATTTCAAGTGATAAAATTATTTCCCCATAACAATTTGTCAATCTCTAATCGAGGGTAAGTCTAGACCGTGCAAACGTATTCTTCACGCGTGATTAAATGTTATGAGGAGTATGGATTTAAGTGTTTTTTCTCCCACGATTTTCGATTTGTGTTCTCCTCGGAACAACACAAAAGATTAACGTTAAATTTAATTTCTGTTGGCGTCATAGATACACATCCTTATCAATTATATATATATCTATATTAGGTCGAAAAAAGATTGTAAATATATTAATAGTGGTAACGAATGTTGTATGAAAAAAAATACACAATTTTGAGTTGAGTATTAATCTTGGGTGCCTTTTACATCTGACAACATCATTATCAACTTTCTACTCTTATCTTATCTATGAATCATACTGCTATTATTTGTTAATAATACACAGGACAACACAAAACATAAGTGGAAATAGTTATGCCTTCTGTTTTAAGACGGCCCGTCGTAATCCATTGTAGAAAATACTCTTATTGGTATTATACCTAGTACTTTTAAGATAATCAGCGCGTTATTGTTATATGATAAGGAACTCGATTGTGCCATTAATATGCTGCAAACTCCACTCACATGCACGCGAGTGTCGGTACCCTGCCCATTTCCTCTAAGAGACCTTTTGAACATCTAATGGGATACGTTATAGTCCTTAGTTTTATCTGTACATGTATCAGAAGTAAACATCTACAAGCTCATCACAAATCCCACAACTGTAGGATTTATCGCAAGCGTGCTAAGATGTGCTTGGTATTACAGTTTATTTGGCAGATAGTACTGCAGTCGTTAGTCGGAAAACTTTCTTCAAAGCTTGTTCATCTTCGAGGTGGATAGGGACCCTTTAAATTAGGAGTCGTGGAAGAAATCTCAATGTCTACGGGCTTTGTTTGGAAAAAAATGCGATGGAGGCGCGGAAGGTAATTTGGAACAAATAAGGAGCAAGGGCTCTAGTTAACTGAAAGGGTTGTATATGTGCAACAATGCTTAAATTTGAATACAAAGGTGTATGTAGTTTAAATTTGAACCATTTATTGCATTTGGGAAAGTACTATGATGATTACTGATTTATTCACTACAGCTGTATTTGAACATGCTTATCACATATACTTTAAGGAATAACTTAGTTATATTTTCACTTTTTAATATATTCTTACACGAATGCTTAAATAAGTAAGTGTTATGTATGTTTGTGAGTTTCTTTATTACACCATAACTTCTAAACGGCATAACCGATTGAAATGTATGTATTATCATTGAATTCGTCTCGATAACCCAAGTGATACTAGGCATAACTAGGTACTTGGTTTATAAGCTATGAGACGTAGAATAACTTTGCTGCCGATCGAAACATATAATTTTCTACTCATGTAGGGAGGAAAGTACAAGTTGCAAGAAAAATAACTTAAACAAGAAATATAAAAAAAAAATGTATATAAGATTAGTACGATTTGTTATATTGAAGGTACATTTATTAATCTGGTTCTTTACAAAAGATCAAATTATAAACATTTTTCCACGCTAGCCGATAAAAAGCACTTATTCAAGCTGATTTCGAATGATTAACAACGCCTTTCCGAGCTTGTATGGTGAAAAGGTATTTTTGTTGAAATTTTGACGCATTTTTAACAATTAGAGGGGCAAATATTTTCTTGGTACGCATATTCACTTTTCAATTAACACACACTTCAATATATTATATCAAATCTCTTCGTCCAGTGGTAAGTGCCTTTTATTTATATTCACCAAGTTCTCTCAGAACAGTTTGAGGACTTGTTAATTTAATCACAGCTGTAGAAGTAATTAATGCTGTAAAAAATAAACTGTTCAACAAAATCAATACTAGCTACTGATTGACCTGTGTCGGTCTGAAATTAGTAGACGTTACATGGGTTCTTACTAAGTAAGCTTATTATATAATTAAAATGAAGTTAATATTGACATTTGAATCCACAAAATGAATGACATTTTCTAAGAAAAAATACAATATAAGCATTGTCTCCATGAACATTCTAATTGAACAATTATAGCACCTGTATTGTAATGTGCTTCTTAATTTTAAGTTAGGCTTAATTACTTTTAAGTGCATAGGGCGTGGAAGCTCCAACAGCTACCTGCAACTGATCTTAGGAGGGGGACTGGACTATATTATTATGAAACACAAGATCGTATGTGAGATAGTCCAGTCTTAAACAGTATTTGTTAATTTAATTATCGTTATACAAACATTTATAATTCGTTTAATTTTAATTGGATTAAATTTGAATGACATAAACTGCATGAACGCTAACATATATTTTATACCATTTCTAATCCTATTGTACTATAATTATCTTTGTAGTCGAAGGTGTTGTTTAGGCTAACTAAGAATTACTGGCTCTCAAAGACAGCTGCCGGAACACACCGCTAGGTGCTTGGTGACAGATTTTCTACTTGAGGGTGGTAGCTAGCCAGGTGGGCATTCGCAAAATGCCCTACCACCATGCTGTAACGACTGCCATCGACAAGACAACAACCGGGACCGACGGCTTAACGTGCCCTCCAAACCACGGAAGCGCTCAGTAGTAATGTCACCAGCGGTCACCCATCCAAGTCATGACCGAGGCGGACGTTGCTTAGCTATGCTAATCGGTTCAGAATGGCTAAGAAAAACTTCGCTACGAGGCTTTAAATTTCTTTGTATTTGATTTGCATAAGTTGTGTAGTTGATTTGTTGATTATTGACACCAAGTATTTTGTTTAGGATTAATTTTAGCTAAGTAAACTAAGTAGTTATTTACTTTCGGCTATAAATTATAGATACGATCCAAAACTGTTTATGGTTAATGTTGTTTATTATTTAATGTTGGCAGTATAATAAGAAGATGCCTAAGCCATTGCATTGTGCTCTTTTTTTAAAGCCCTTTGTTTGCAAATTCTTCACGCAGTAATTTTACATTCAAGAATGTAGTCGTATGTCTACATTACTCATTAATAATTATTATAATACAGTTGTATATACTGCACTAATTATTCCAATCTCGGCTTGATTTATTATAAGCCCTCAGCTACAGCTAAGGTTTGGCCTAGATTGGAATAATTGGCTTTCCGCACTCATTTATAACAAACCCCTATGACCTTTAGGTTTTAGGCTTGTTGGCGTCTAACTGCTTTTAAATAATTATCGATAAACAGTAAAACAGCATTCAACCCACTTAATTTAATAATAGGTAATAGTCATACTGCAAATACTGCAGAGGTAATTTCACGAAATCTCACTGAATAGTACATTGCCATACTCCTATTAATGCAGTTAGAATAATCAATCGAATAAACGTTAATGGTTAGCGCACACTGATCAACCTGGCACCGTAACGACATCGCCTGAACACAAATCAATTAGTTTTATTATAGAACTCCATACGCACTAAGGCTGAGATTCAGAGAAAAGTTTAAGCGTCAACTATATAATGATTTCATTTATCAAAATGTGGTGCTTAGCCATTTCTCAATGATATATATCATTATTCAGAGATATTTGGAACAGAGCTTAAACTTAGCGCGTGCTATGATGAGCCAAGTAGTGGATTTCGATTACTTTACCTTTTCTTAAAGTAAGATTGGCGCTATCAATTGAGCAAAGGTGTAGTTTTTACATTGAACCTAACTTGTATGCTTATCTTTTTAAAATATATTTGAAAAAGCTATTTTGCACGCTACGAAAATATAATAATAACAACAAACATTTTATGAAAACACAAATTAATATTAGAAAAAAAGCATTTAAAATATCTCTCCAAGCGCACAGTTACAAATAATTGGACAACATTTTTTTTGTTCTGGACGGGATCGGAACCCGCCTCCTCCTCCATGCCTATTTCATTCGGCACCGGAACGTTACTCGTTCGAGACTAAACTTGTGTTGATATCAGGAGGCAGAGGGTACAATTCCCGTCCGTAACAAAAAAAATCGGCCAAGTGCGAGTTGGACTCGTGCACTAAGGGTTCCGTACCATTAGCTATACAACATTAGACTTCATATTTTAAGCATTTTTTGTTTTAACGTGCACGAGTCCGACTCTCACTTGGCCAAATTTTTGTATTTGTTGTTATAGCGGCAACAGAAATACATCATCTGTGAAAATTTCAACTGTCTATCACCGTTCTTGAGATACAGCCTGGTTACAGACGGACGGACGGACATCGAAGTCTCAGTAATAGGGTCCCGTTACCCTTTGGGTACGGGACCCAAAAATGTACTTTAATAATATTTTAAAGTGATTTTTGCTCAGCACGTGACAGGGCTTGTAATTATATTTAGAAATTTAATTTAGTAATCCCGTAAATTGAATTATGTCTTCAAGTGATAACATGGCTTGTCCGCAATTCTCATTAGACTAAGTCTATTTTCTTTTTGTTCATTACAGTCGACGTTTTATTTCGCCTGAGGTTTGTCTTTGCCAAGTTTTCAATGTTCATTTTTGTTAGCAAACATTTTATAGAGACACTTCAAAGAGAGGCAATTTAGGTCTTCTGAAGTTTTTTTCATTAAAATTTCTGCTAACTTTTATTGTGATATAAGATTTTATTACTCTAGCGAATGATTTTATTAAATGTAAACTAGTAAACTGCAAGTATTACTCTCGCGTATTTTTCAGGTAGTGATTTGATCCAATAGCTTAATACAAACAATAGTTGCTATCTAGGAAAGTTTACTGAAATTAATTAATATCTGTTATGTTTATGATGTTAATAATGCGATGAATGTACTTGCGTTTGTACTGCATGCATTTTTCAAGGTATATTTACCTTGCTGATATTACCACAATGTTTTCAGCATTCAAATTATCTTATAAATGCAGATGTTAATGTTAAAACCCTTCAATAAACTTTTGATCGTAAATGAAATCTATTTCAATAAACGACAAAACGATTTTTTTATTGATCAAACTGTCATTACTTTATTTTGACTATTTATTTCTTCTTCTTAAAAACCGTAATGTATGCTGCACTGTATCAGCCGGCTAGTCCGCTGTTGAACACAGCCTCCCCATGATAGGAGAGTTTGCCATAATCCCACATTCTATCAATGTATACAACACTGATTTATCATTTTCAGTCTTGGAAGTCCGTTTCATATTTTTATAGCGTCGTACTTAGAATCGTTGGCGCAAAGTAATAAAAATAAATATGAGAAAAATTGCGTTATATTATTTCTCAGGAGGGCTCAAATATAATTTTTGAAGCAGTGATAGCTTAGTGGCATTGGCTATAGACTGCCGTCCAGGAGGTCCGTGGTTCGAATCCCGCCGCGGGCTTGAGCTTCACCACATGGTGGAAGGGCATTTTGCGAATGCCCGCCTGGCTAGCGACCACCCTCAAGTAGAAAATCTGTCATCTGTGTTTTCCGCCGGCAGTCCTTGAGAGCCAGTGAAATTACAGGCACATGAGACTTAACAATTATGTCTCAAAATGACGGGCGAGTGCAATTCGTAATTTGTGATGAAATGCAACTGTTATAGACAGATGTTAGTCTGCCTAACATCAGGTAGGCCTCGAGCTTGTTCCGTCTCAATTTTTTCTTTACGTTAACATGTGGGGTGTCATTTTCTAGAACATATTGACGATAGATAATATTTTTTTAATGAAATTAAATTGATTCAGTAATTGATGGAACATTTTATACCATTTTTGTTCGGGGCTTGTTTTGTTTGATACCAGTTTTAAAGCTGTGATCAATAACAACATACAAACATTTATAAATTTTATACGATTCGTTCGAAACTTTTGTTAGTCTACGTTTTTTCTTACAAAATTATTATATTAAATGATTTTTTACACTTTTCTGTGCTACGTATTTATTATAGAGAAGATCGATTAATCGCCCATAGTACTGGTCACCAACTGCAAGCGTTGCAACATAACATTTTAAATTAAAGACGACTGCAATATGAAGATTTTATATAATCAACTTCTAAAAATAAGCAACAGACAATGTTTCTTATTCCTTCACAACTGAAATTCCTTTAACAAAAATATACAGTTTTTGGTAAGGACGTAAACCAACCCCACACGAATAGAATTAGGGTAGGAAATATAAGTAATAACATAGTATTATCCAAAACTTATCAGAACCCTTGGTCGATGATGCGTTATGAACTGTGAGTATGCAATGACTTGTAGGTTGTCTAAATGCTTTTATTATAGTAGCTGTAGTATTGTATATAGTTCGTAGTATATTGATAAATAGCTGTTAATTTTAATTTGAAATATAGTGCTACTTTATTTTGAAGCCATAATGACCCAGTGGCATTTACGAGTATTTTCGACTACCACGTGGCGTCAAATGGTTAGAATCCTGCTGTGCACTCTTGCTTCACTTTATGGTGAATTTGTTTGATACATTTGACCAAATAGTGATAAAAGATTAGCCTATAAGCAATAAATAATAATATTTACGATTTTTTACACTTTTCTGTGCTACGTATTTACTATAGATACGATCGATTAATCGCTCATAGTACTGGTCACCATCTGCAAGTGTTGCAACATAACATTTTTAGTTAAAGACGACTGCAATATGAAGATTTTATATAATCAACTTCTAAAAATAAGCAACAGACAATGTTTCTTATTCCTTTACAACTGAAGTTCCTTTAACAAAACGTACAGTTTTGGTAAAGATGTAAACCAACCCCACACGAATAGAATAAGGGTAGGAAATATAAGTAATAACATAGTATTATCCAAAACTTATCAGAACCCAAGGTCGATGATGCGTGATGAAAATGCTGACACCTATTTGGCTCATCGAATAAGCATTGAAATTCAACGGAACAATGCTGGCAGCGTGCCCAGCATGCAGGCAATGGGCTGGAGCATTTGGACTGCCTGTCAGTCTGCAATTACTTGTAGGTTGTATAAATGCTTTCACTGTAGTAGCTGTAGTATTGTATACAGTTCCTAGTATTTTGTAAATAAAGGCATACCGCCGGTAATCCACTTTTTATATCATCAAAAAAAACACAAATATGTAAAAATAAAACAACTGAAACTTAAAAAAAAATACATAATTTATCATAGGTGGCCTAATTAGTAAAAAAAAATAATACTTGCAGAATCTTCACTAAACTGTAACCACACTTGTGTTGTAAATTCTGCATTGCTTTCATAAGTACAAATTAGTGAATAAGATATAGTCTATATTGATGTTTCACAATTCAAAATAAAAGTTATATAGTATTGAATTTCAATAATTTATATAGATAGATATAAATTATATGTGTGCGTGATGGTATGAATGTTTGTGTTATGTTAAGTAAGAGGTTATTAGATGGAGTAGTGAAAGTAATATTTCGTAGTATTTTGATAATAAAGGCATACACTATCAGCCAGGTTATCTATTGCTGAACACAGCCTCATTAAGGAGGGCTTTGCTATAACCCCTACGCTTGGCAGGCATCTTAGGGGTTGCAGTTTTAAGGTACAAATTGTACTAAACTTCACACCTTCCGGTATTTTACCTTTAGTCACCTCTTACGACACCCTCATGTAGCAATGGGTGACATTCTAGCCCGGCACCCCACGGGGACTAAAACCAGGGAAAAAAAGAATAGGAAGATGATGTTGTATTTGAAGGAAATGAGATCCCACTAAATGTATTCTATAAACAGGAACACCAGATTAATCACTGGCCTAATGTAAAAAGTTGTTCGTAATATCGCAACTAAGCCCATTACCCAAAACATTTTCGTTATGAAAAATCTCATAACGCGTAGCTGAAATTACATTTCACTCCTCGTACTTCGACCCATATCATAGCTCAACAATAGATCACCTTAGGACCTTCATCAGCACTTGTCCATATTTATATCGTGAGTTGAACTGCATTTTATATTGTGACGTAAATTTATGGAACACTAGATGTTTTATCAAAGATGTTAAAATCTGTTAAGACTGAAAGCTCGAGACTTTGACTTTCTATTCGTTTTGTAGTTATGGAAGAGACGAAAATAAGTAATGTACTTATCGAAAGACATTTTAGGGAGATGGTTTGGTTATATTTTCCTTTTAATGATGCGTATTTTCATTATATTACTATCAATACATGATATTGAAGTGCCTTGAACTACTATCATAGAAATATGCCGCGTAAACACCCTGCAAATTGATATGATGACGATTGCTACGTTTTCAATTAAAAAATTGAAATAAAATAATTTAAAAAGATTAAACATCTCTTTAAAAATCGTAATAAATATTTATATTATATAAACATAAAAAAAACAATTTTTCCGTTTACAAAAAAAAGGAGAACGGTTTGTAAGTTGACACGTTCATTATTTTTATGTTTTACTACTCATAAGTTGGTCATTATTTTTGTTGGATAGATACCTCTAAGTTGGTCGTATTGATTTTTTATTAATTTGAGCAAGTAGTTTATAACTTGGAAAAGTGTTTGTCAATATGTTTTAAACCTGGATGATTTATTAGTTGCAAAGCTTGCTGACGGTGACCAGAAGGACTGTGGGCGATTTATCGATCTTGTACGGATTATGCATTACAGTAAAGTGTCAAATCATTTTATGATAACTTTATAAGACTGTCGAATCCCAGCTTCAAAACTACATTATTAGACACGAAACTGGTTACAACTTTTTCATTTTTAAATATAATATCATGTTAATATAATTCTTTTTTTTCTATACTCACTGGGTTCTATGGGATTTTTTCTGGTTACTTTCACATGTATCCTGCCCTCCTGAAAAATAATTTAAAATAAATACTCCCGTATTTTTTTTATTACTTTGTGCGAATGAGCTCGCAGACACACAGTGGATTATACGTGCTTCCTATTACATTAAGGGTACGGCACACTAAAAAAATACCAGAATTTCAACATTGATAATAATTAATCACTGTTGGGAATCAACATGGTATCGGCTTAGAGTAATTGACACTTTTCAGGGATGTCAATCAGTTCCAATTGAACAAAAAAATCATATTTCACTTGTTGTTGTTGTATATATAATATTAAATTTTTTATGGAAAATCTGTTAGTAAAGCTTAAAAAACTAAAAGAATGTTTATTTTTAAAATACAATTTGGATATCATCATTAATTTGAGTTTTTGACGACCATTGCTTTTTTTCCTTTGCACTCTACTTCTAAGCACTCACTCGTATAAGTTTTGTAATGTTTGAGAAAATGTCTTTCAGTATTATACATATACGAGTAGTTTTAATCACATCGCCATAGTTAAAACAATGTACATTATTTTCATATTTTGTGATTAATGTGCAATTGAAAAATAGTCGGCGTCAAAGAAACATCAGATCATCATCAGATTTATGTTTAACAAACATATCAGAACGCTGATAAAAATGTTCACAGAATGATGATGATCAAAATGCTGGCTCCTATTTGGGTCAACGAATAAGCATTGCAATTTAAAAGCGCAATGCTGCCAGCATGCTCAGCATGCTGCCAACTGATAGTGAGCTGGAGCATTTGGCCAGCCTGTGAGTCTGCAATGACTTGTAGGTTATCTAAATGCTTTTATTGTAGTAGCTGTAGTGTTGTATATAGTTCGTAGTATTTTGCTAAAAAGCTGTTTAGTTAAATTTGAAATAAACAGCTTTTTAGCTGTTTATTTCTATGATACTTTATTTTGACGCAATAATGACCCAGTGGCATTTATTTTCGACTACCAGGTGGCGTCAAATGGTTAGAATCCTGCCGTGCACTCTTGTTTCACTTCATGGTGATTTTGTTTGATACATTTGACCAAATAGTGATAAAAGATTAGCATATTAGCAATAAAAAATAAATATTTAAGCTAATATGGAAAGAGATAAAGAGATTTGAGATGTGTTTAAGAAGGATGGAGGGAATAAGATGGACAGAAAAACTGACAAACTAAGAAGTTCTCAAAAGGGTTAATACTTTTTTGAGAACTTCTTAGTTTGTCACCGTTCGTCATCGAAAAATAGTGTATTATATATCTATTTACTTAATACTATACAAAAGAGAAGAGGCAAAATGATTTGCCACCTTTAACGACATAACAACATTATTAAAAATATATTTGAATGGAAATAGAAGGAAAGCGAGGAAGAGGTAGGCCACGGATAAGGTACATGAGCCAAATAAAACAACAAGTAAATGTCATGTCGTAAAAAGAGGCTAAAGAGGTCGCCTTAAATAGATAAACATGGAGAAGATTGCATCAGCTGCGCTGACAAGAGTCTAACTGTTAAGTTATAATAATAGATTTCATCATAAATGAATAAATAATAGATTCAGACTTTACTTGTGAAAATCAATATTTAATAATTAAAAAAGACGATGATACTTCATGAAGATCAAATCGCATCAAAAATTCCTCCTTTTGAGCTACGTTTAACCTCAGTACGTTTTCACTAGAAACAAATTTATTTTTTAAGATCTATTTCAAAAATATTTACTAAATATTTTCCTTTAATATAAATATTAAATATATTTAAAATAATTTTAATTATTTTTGTCTTTCTACTATATATGTTTATATATATTTAAGCCCCGTGGGGGCCGGTTAGAATTGCACCTCCCCATATCATCCCGTGGGTGTCGTAAGAGGCGACTAAGGGAAAAATACTGGAAGGTGGACAGGAGCGCCTTCTGAAGAACTGCCAACTAACACTGCGATCCCCAAGACGCCTGCGAAGCGTGGGGATTATGGCAAATACATCCTTAATAGGGGAAGCTGTGTTCAGCAGTGGACGATCTGGCTGTTACAGTCAGTCAGTCATGTATACATAACCCGATATAAATGTTTGACCAACTGACGCCTTATTTAATTCTCCCAGCATGTGTGTTATGATTTACATATAAATTACGTGAGAGACGGCGACAACATTAAAATGTCGTCAAATAAAGATTTTGAGATGCATTTAATGATCTAGACGAACGATCAATGGCAATATGAGCGGGAATAAAATAAAATTGGTTGTCGTAAAATGGGTAATACCTGGTGGCGTAGCCGCGGCATATCGTATTCCTAGTGCCTTGTATTTGAGGTCACTAAAAACGAGATTTAAAAAATATTTTTCTAGTAGCTTAAATAAAACGGTTGCTGTAGTATTGCCATACACAGATGTAATCTGCCAAAAAAAGCCAATGTTTTCTACAAAAAAATCTGTGTCGGTCTTTTTTAACCGACTTCAAAAAAAGGAGGAGGTTTACAAATCGTTTTAATTGTTTCTTACCTCAGAAATCCGTTATAAAATTATTTTTATTTCAAAGGACTTTCAGATTGGTCACAAAGAAATTGATAGAAAGGTAGGCAGTAGTTTGGGGATTTTATTATATATTAACTAGAAAAAATGTGTTATCCAATTAAACGAAAATGCGTATTTCATACTATTGATTAGTTGAAGCTGGTTTTCTTAAATTGTTATTTACATATATATATACATACAGACAGTTATTTACATATACAGACACGTGGAATAAGGGCAGGAAAATGATAAAAAAATACTTGATTAATGAGATATCTGTACTGTACTACAACTGTATCAGCCGGATTGTCCACTGCTGAGCACAGCCTCCCCCACGACTGGGATATTTGCCATAATCTCTACGATTGGCAGGCGTCTTGGGGATTGCAGTAAAAAATAACTGTTTCTCAGAAGGCTCTATTGTCCAGCTTCAGTATTATTCCCTTAGTCGCCTCTTACGACACCCACGGGTAGGGATGGGAACAAGATATCAATCTTGACCTATATGCACCTTTATTGTTAAAATCCGAGTACGTTGATTTACTGATAATAACATCACCTAATTAGCATTTATTATGTGCTGCAAAAAATTTGCTGTAGGACCATAACTATGATAGTCATACCATGTTAATTTGGCGCTTGTATGTACTCGTATTAAAGGTTTTGTGATACTGAATAGTATAGACTTAGAAACAGAATTTAAATAGAAAGAGAAACGAAAACGTTAAATAAAACAGGTAAGTATCTTGGATAGTATTGAGACCACCTTTTATTTTTTATTATTTGTAATGCAATATACAAGACCAACACAATATTCTGACATTTTTTTACCAGACGCCTACTACGGTCAAAGATTACCTACTGCCACGGTACCAAAGATCCTACGGACGGACTGACGGACGGCTAAGTAATAGGGATGCGTTTATTAGTTCAGAACCTTAATAAAAAAATCGTTCAAATGTGAGTCTGACACGCGAACGATGGGTTCCGTACCATTATCTATTCCACATTAGACACTAGGTATATTAGAATCTGTTTTTTAGGTTTTCAAGTGCACGTCCGAATCGCACTTGACCAATTTTTTGTATTTATTGTAATATAGGCAACAGAAATACATCACCTGTGAAAATTTCAACTTTCATGTGTGAACATCACGGTTCATGAGACACAGGCTGACAGACAAACAGACGGACAGTCTTAACTCAGTATTAGGTGCCCATTTTTGCCCTTTGGGTACAGAAACCTAAAATTATGACTTGTTTCAGAAATATGGGAAACAGTTTGTGATATAATAGATGTGATTTTTGTTTTACCCCAAAATTAGTAATTTTAGTGAATTGTCTTACTTCCCTAATAAAACTTGAAAATCCCGGTGCACGTTCGGATTTCATAGCCCCACCATAACAGTTAAAAGAGTAGAAACGCTGGCTATATCCATGGTCGCTTCAAGTTTATATCGTTAGACGTTCGAGCGTCACGCCCTATCGAAATGAATCGTTTTATTATGTCGATGCGCCTCTTTCCCTGTTGAGTCGACGTAAAGGGTCAGAATCACTTTGCATACGGATCTTAGAGGTAAGTTGAGTGGAAATGTAAATGTTGGCAGCGTCGCTGTCAGTTTTTAGGGTACCTTACTAGGGAACGGGGAAACGATTTCTTACTTAGCCTTCGCTGTCCATTTAAACCTCAAGAGAATGAAATGAATGCGCAGGGAGTGTTATCACGAAGAAATTGATGATTAAAAATAATTTCTAACAAGTATAAATTAATTAAGTAAAAAAACTGCAAATTATTCATTTTTGTTAAACGTTTTATCGTTCCATTGAAATTATAACTATAAGTTATATATCATTTTTAAAAGCACTTCATTTTGATTTCACACTCGAGGGGTTTGAAAAAAAAAAATATTTTTTTCCACAATAGGGCGTCAAAATTAAAAACCAACTGATACTTTTTTATCTTGTGTCACTTGCGTTCTCAAGATAAATCTAAGAATATCTTTTACATTTATATTGGTTAAGCCGTTTAAAAGTTATGGTGGAATAAAAAACTCACAAACATACATACATGAACCCTCAATACATAACACTCCTCTTTTTGGCATTATTTGTAAGTTTAGTTGAAGTCAGTTCCATTTTTGGGTTATTTTTTTTAATTGTTATAAACAACAAATATATTTGTGTGTTGGTACAGAACCCACGGTGTGCGACCCGCACTTGGCTAGTTCTTTTGTTTTCACTAGTAAGTTAGTCTCTATGTTATGACTACATTATATACATAGTCGCTTTCGGCTTGGAAACTTTAACATTATGGAGTAGGAATGCTAAGCACTTTGTTTAAAATAACTGCAATTTTCTACTGCACGAATATGAAATATTATTCTTTTATATTCGTGCAGAAGTTATGTAGTGAATATTAATATATTTTTCTTAGAAAACTTTTCAAAGGGGCTATTTTTGTTACTTATATCTACCACAATCTTACATCAGGTAAGTGATGAAGGGATTGAAGGTGGTGAACAGGTTAACCATGAATAACTGGCTCTTATAGCCAGCTGCTGGAACACACTGGTAGATGCTTGGTGACAAATTTTCTACTTAAGGTTTTTTTTTCATGTTGTGACGAAAGGCGCACGTAGCCAACCTCATGATACGCGGTAGCCTCTGCCTATAACAAATTTCGACATTTCACCATAAGTGACGAATTGCATTGCGACTATTACACTGAGATATATAATTCTTATGTCTAATGTGCCTGTAATTTCGTAATTACTACTATCAAGGGCTGCTGCCAAAACACACTGTTAGGTGCTTGGCGTCAGGTTTTCTACTTGAGAGTAGTATCTACGCAGGCGAGCATTCGTAAAATGCAGTGAAGCTCAAGCTTACACTCGGCTACCACTGTTTATTGCTCTCATATGACAACTTCAAAACGGGTGGTAGCTAGTTGCGGGCATTTTCGAAGTGCTTAACCACCATGCTGTATCCATGCCATCCTAGACAACAACCGGGACCAGAACCTTAACGAGGAATCCGAAGTATTGAAGCGCTAAGTGAACCCATTAGAGTAGTATTTGCAGAGAATATTGCTTAATCTACAGAGTTGGAGCGAATAATATAAATAAAATAAATAAATAATAGCGAAGCTTGAAACGAGAATGAAAAACGCAGTTTTATATGTTTTTTTCAAGCTTGTGAACTTAGTAGTTCCTCAGATTAAACGGCATCAAACAGAATTACACGCTAGAGAAGTGGCGGTTATTTTAGCAAGTTTGAAATATTGATTTTATTATTCATAGCACATAATACAGAATACAATCAAAACATGAAATAAATACCATTATTTTTCATAGATCCAAACAGTATTTCTAAACTATGTATGCCTTAGAGCGTCGTAAATACTATATACATAAATAGCTAGAGAGTTTAAATCTGTGGTAATTATTAATATCCTTGTTTATTTAAAGCTTTATGAAATCAAACAGATAAATGTGTTATTAAATGCTTCTGGAATTTATACAAATTAAAATGAAATATATCTATGTCTCGGTTTGAGACGAGAATTTCATTATATTGGCACATCCTTACGATGGGGTTACAATAGGTGTAGTTTGTGTAAATTTGGAGTATAATAATTATAGGATCGAAAACGTGTATTCAAATTCAATAGGGAGAGCAGGGTTGAGAAGTCTATATGAGAATGTATAATTTTAGAAAGCAATACAAGGTCAGTAAATTTACGACTTGTTGCAAATGGAGTAATATGAAAATATTCCAGTCGTTCTGTTTATGATCATAGCTAGTGACCCATGCCACATCTATAGCTTAAGATTTATGCTTTATAGTCCAAAACAGTTCTATACCCTTCCGTAAGATAATTATAAAAGTGTGAATAAATGCAAGCTCACAACAGGTCTCTTTCCACACTCATTAACCAAAGTAAACACCACGAAAAAGAGCATCCCACAGAAGGGCTTAAAACCTCACGTTGAAACTTTACTACAATATTATGTTTGTGTTATTAGAAAAAATATATCTCAATAATATATTCTCGCAGATGTGTGTAAAATATGTTGTATCAGTCCTACGAAGTTCGTTAGAGAGTATTTTCTAACTACTACTACGTATAATATGTGTTGAAGCGCTCGTTGCGAAGTTTGCTTAGCCATTCTGAACCGATCGCAACGTCCGCCGCCCATCCAACGCATGACCGCATGAGTTGGATGGGTGACCGCTGGTGACATTACTACTGAGCGCGTCCGTGCTTCGGAGGGCACGTTAAGCCTTCAGTACCGGTTGTTATCTTAGTATGGCAGTCGTTATAGCGTGGTGGTAGAGCATTTTGCGAATGCCACCTGGCTAGCAACCACCCCAATTAGTAAATCTCTCACCAAGCACCTAACCGTGTGTTCTTGTGCAGCTGTCATTGAGAGCCAGTAAACTCTAGATTAGCCTGAACAACGTCTTTGACCACATCATCACTTACTTTCAGGTGAGATAGTGGGCTAACCTATCAGGCATAAAAAAAGTGTAACTCTCATGACTACCGACTTGATTTACAATACAATACTAAAATATTCTTTATTGAACACAATTTTAAGAATTAACAAATACTATACAGACACTTAAACAAATTCTTGTACAATGGGCGGCCTTATCGCTAAGAGCAATCTCTTACAGGCAACCGTTGAATGGACTTAAATTAAATAGATATTGCGGATAGTGGTGTGGATTTCGGATTCATCTAAGTCACAATTAACAAAACGCGCACAATCTACCAAATTCAATCGGATTGTTTAATTGATTTGACGTTTAAAAAGGACCGCACCCGATTGGTTGCGCCGCACGGTACACTTATAAACCACGCCCATCGCGGTAAGGATTTCCTGTTTTTGAGTATGAATTATTTTTATTGATATATTCGTAGTAATAACCCCCACCAAGTATGATAAATAAAGGGTAGAAAGATGATAATATACAGGGTTATTGGTAAAAAATTTAAAATATATTAAAAAAATATATATATTTTCAAAACGAAAAAAAATTATCTCAATATGTTTGTTAGGACTAGCAGATGTCAACCCTAAGAGGTTGTTTGCATATTACCAATAACCCTGTATATTATCACAAAATATTAATGTTTGCTACTGAACATCGGGAATAATATTAGCCCGTAGTTGGTACTTATACAACTCTGCCCTAGTTCAAACTTTGTCTTTAAACTAACCTAAATCATAATAATTTAGTGTTAATTTCACGAAAATTTCCAACTTTGGTTCACTAACGTGACGTAAATACGTTAGCTGTCGGGGCAGTTTAGATCACGTTTTGACTTATTATCAAACATCGTCAGAAGACGTTTTTCAAGCAATTGTGGCTGAACTATGTTTTTTTTTTTTTTTATTGCTGATAGGTAAATCTTTGACCACAATCTCACCTGATGGTAAGTGATGATGTGGTTGAAGGTGTAAGCAGGCTTGTTAGGTGCTTGGCGACAGATTTTCCACTTGAGGGTGGTCGCTAGCCAGGCGGGCATTCGCAAAAATGCCTTTCCACCATGCGGTGAAGCTCAAGCCCGCGGCGGGATTCGAACCACGGACCTGCTGCGCGGCAGTCCAAAGCCAAAGCCACTGAGCTATCACTGCTACAAAAATATATAAGAACTATGGACTGCCGAGCCACAGGTTTATGTTTCGATCCCCACCGCTAACTTGAGTTTCACCGCATGGGTTTTTTTTTTTTATTCCTGATAGGTTAGCCTTTGACCACTATCTCACCTGATGGTAAGTGATGATGTGGTCGAGGATGTTGTTCAGGCTAACCTAGAATTACTGGCTCTCAAGGACAGCTGCCGGAACACACCGTTAGGTGCTTAGCGACAGATTTTCAACTTGAGGGTGGTAGCTAGCCAGGCGGGCATTCGCAAAGTGCCCTACCACCATGCTGTAACGACTGCTATCTTAAGACAACAACCGGGACCGACGGCTTAACGTGCCCTCCGAAGCACGGAAGCGCTCAGTAGTAATGTCACCAGCGGTCACCCATCCAAGTCATGACCGAGGCGGAAGTTGCTTAACTTTGCTGATCGGTTCAGAATGGCTAAACAAACTTGGCTACGAGCGCTTCAAAAAAAAGCAAAGGTAGAAAAGCATTTTGTGAATGCTTGCTTGGCTAGCTACCACCCTCATAACATGCTCTCTGAAGCACAGAAGCGAGCAGTAGAATCCCACTAGCGGTCACCCATCTAATTCACGACCACAGCGGACGTTTCTAAACCCAGCTTTAACAATATTAATATATTACTAGCTCAGTTTTATTAAAATAAAATTATCTAAATTCAGATAAACTTACTCGTAACAAACGCAAACAAAGTCGACCGCCATCCAGACCTGACCACGACTCGACCTTAGTTAATATTTATCTACGAAGACATAAAAGTATAATCCAAAATTCCTGGGGGTTAACGACATTTCGGACCGTTTGTGTTCATTAGTTAGTGTCCGCTAATGGTTAGTGGTACGTTCCAACGAAATGGCCCTGGAAATGGTTCTGTTTAACTGCTGGCCTTAGATTATATATGGAACAGATGTCGGCTGATGTATGCGAAGCCGGAATTATGGTGAAATTGGTACGAATTATTGGGCACAAAAAGAGAATCAAAATGACAAAATTATTCATGTTCTGAGAGCGAGTTACGTAGGGCATGAATATATTTTTATATATCTGACAGGCAAGCCTTTGACCAGTATTTTAACTGATGTTAAGTGATGATCTGTCAGCCCGAAAATTTAAAACATTTTGAATTTATTATAATAATGATTTCTTATATGACTTTCAATGTGATAAGTGAAAATATATCACCCATTTATATTCCTGGAACAGTCAACAAATATCACATTACCTATATTTTGGAACTATGAAAAAGGAAGCCAGCCATCTTTTGTTATCTACTGGACACAATTACACACTTATACTAAAAAAACCTTAGAAAAACGAAACAATTTTCTGGGCCAGGAAAAGAAACACAGAATTGGAATTTTTGAAGCGACTCTTCATGCCACTCAACTAACAGGGCAGTCAACGAGCAGCAGCGATAACATTATCTGAATAAACCCTTAAAACTCTTTCCACGGTTTAAGTACTCTCATTCGCTTGTGCCATCTGGTCCATAACTCGCGCTTTGAACCTAGTATATAGCATCGTGAATATTCGTGAACCCAGGCGTTGTCGAGAATGGCAGATAATTTAATCCACCTGTAATTAATATGAACTTCATGAATTACGGATTTAATAATATCAAATTCCATAGTTATATCGTTTGATTGAACTCGCTAAATATATTGAAAACTTCATTAACTTTAAAACGCGCGAAGTGTTCCAATTGTTTAATCGGATTTGGATAACTTCAAATTGAACGTTAATTTATAGTGGATTTGTGGTTATGCTTCGTCTTGATAGTTTGTAGTTACATAAATGTTAAATTTGTTTTGAAACATAATAATTTAACCTGAGTTTATAAGCGTCGTCACAAAAGGAAGAGGTTCTCAATTCGACTTTTTTTGTGCATACCTCTTAACTTTTTACAGGGTGTACCGATTTAGCTGATTTGTTCCATTAATGTTGGCCCATTTAAATTTCAGTGAGATCTGACGAGTATTTGAATTATACCTTTTTTTTTAATGCCTGATAGGTTAGCCTTTGACCACTATCTCACCTGATGGTAAGTGATGATGTGGTCCAAGGAGTTGTTCAGGCTAACCTAGAATTACTGGCTCTCAAGGACAGCTGTCGGAACACACCGTTATGTGCTTGGCGACAGATTTTCTACTTGAGGGTGGTAGCTAGCCAGGCGGGCATTCGTAAAATGCCCTTCCACCATGCGGTGAAGCTGAAGCCCGCGGCTGGATTCGAACCATGGACCTGCTGCGCGGCAGTCCTTAGCCAATGCCACTGAGCCATCACTGCTTCAAAATCCTATACAACAAACTTGATTTTTCTACCGTTTCTTGCTCGTTACTAATACCGGTGACAGGTAGATGTTTTTACTATTAACAGAATATTGAGTTTTATGTTCTCTTTAAATATAATTAATTAAAATAAAATAAATAATTAAGGGGGCTCCCATACAATAGAAGAGGTTTTCTCCGTTTATTTGCTAAAATTAATGAAAACAGGTAAAAACTTGAAATATTCAACGAATATTTATTTGTATATTTACCACAAAAATAAACAATTAGTGAGATCACTATTTACCTACCTAGTATAGGAACGTACCTACCCAGCTCAATCGGACACTGCGAAAAGTCAGGTCAAAAGTCACTACAGACAGTAAGTTGCAAGATCAGGTTACAGATAATGGTACGGAACTCTTCGTGCGTGAGTCTCACTCGCACTTGGCTGGTTTTTATTTTAACTACATATATTTCTTTTGCCGGATAAATTCCGAAGACTGCAAAAAGGAAGTGTACAACTTTAGTAGATTGTTATACAAGGGTCGAAAGGAATCAATTCCCATACGAGGTATTTAGACGGCTATAGTCCGAGTTGGGATTGATAACTTTCACCTGCGTTAAGCGCTCTACTTTTCTTTTTGAATTAAAGGAAAGTAAAAACAGTCGCTTTTCTAAAAAATATTCAATAACAAGTTAACATACTAAAAATATTGAGAGGCAGAACTATTTGTGAAATTTTACGTAAAATTTTGTTTGGAATATTTACGGGCGGCTATAGCCCGAATAGGAATTGATGACTTCCACTCTGTTTTTCACTACTAAAATGAGGAATACCTATATTAAAATAGTAAGTTTTTTATATTATTTATTTTCATTGTAATAACATGAGCAGTACCTATTTCAAATTAATGGGGCAATAGTCCAAGTAGGAATCGATGACTTACATACGTGTTAAACGCTCTATTTTTCATTTAAAATAAGAGGAGAGTAAAACAATGTAGTTTTCCTAAATATTTACAAAAAATAATAAACATAAGTAGAAGATACAAAGATACACTAGGAGTCAGAACAATGAAATTTATGGAATTTTTTAGTTACATTTTTAATAATTACTTTATATTTAGTTACTACCCTGCCAAACGTAGTTGTCATTAATTGTTTTATAACAGCAGAGTATTTTACAAGTAAAAATCTTAGATATATAACTTTGTTTACACCAATGGTTACCATGGTTACAAGTCATTCCGGCCCTAGAGAAGGAAGCATTTACTATGAGTTTTTTCCGCCCTTAGGTGGGAAGGAGCGTCTCCCACCCGCTACTCACAAACACTACTTTGCGATAATGAGAAACGAAAAATATATTTTCGATCTACAGTTAAACAAAACCGCCGTTTTAAAATCGAAATTCTAAAGAAACGCACGAGGTACTTTGCTTCAGCATTTATTGTGCGAACCGGGAAAGAACTCTCTGAGTTACGTAACTACTGTCTTCTAGAAAATACAACCCGGGAGTTTTGAAATACAAAGTAAAAATCTCCTCTCTGATCTATGGTTTACTAAGAGTGCTTCCCCCAGACCACAGTGTTGCTTATTATATATGAGATAAGCAGTGCAGAAATGGGAATAATTAGTCTGCAGGTACGGCAATCGCGAACGAAGTCGCGGGTACAGCTAGTCCTCAATAAATTTAGACACTCTTGTTATTCCCACGCTTTTTATTTTATTTTAAACAAATCGACTGAACCCACGATACAAGTTTCAAACATGGCTATTTTAGTATTATTACCATAATTACCGATTACGGTGTCAGAGGTATCTATTTTAGCCTGGTACCTACCAGGACTATACCTCTAGACCTATTTTGCCGGAAGACGTGGGAACTTCATTATTACCCCTAAATTTATATAACAACGATGATCAATATCATATTTTTTATATTATTATTTTTACTAATTGTCTTTTGATTAATTTACTTTAATTTAATTATCCATAGACATTTTATGGTGTAGACAAATGTCATGATTTTTTAAAACTAATATAGAATTGTGAGTGCACTTCAGTCATGGAAATTTGAAGCGCTCGGCGCTCGTAGCGGAGTTTGCGTAACCGTTCGATCAGCTAAATTAGGCAACATCCGCTGCAGTCATAAGTTGGATGGGTGACCGTTAGTGAAATTTCTACTGAGCGCTTCAGTGCTTCGGAGAACACGTTAAGCCGGCGGTCCCGGTTGTTGTTTTAGACAAGGTGCTAAAGCATTTTGAGTATGCCCGCCTTATTAGCTTCCACCCTCAAGTACAAAATCTGTCGCTAACCAACTACTGGTGTCTTCCGGCGGCTGTCCATAAGTGCCAGTAATTTTAAGTGAGCCTGAACAACATCTTTGACCACTTCATGACTGAAGATAGTGGTCAAAGAAAGAAAATAAAATGTATCTTAATTAAATATACAAAAAAAATAAAATGTATCATAATTATATAATTACTGGCATTTAAGGACAGCCCCCGGAAGTTCTACACTAAATATTAATAGTATTACTCTAAATAGTAATACTCGATACATCTAAATAGGTACATATTATACTCTATAGTAAGTAATCCTTAATTATTAAACTATTCTCACACCATAGTAAACTTTACACGAGCGGTAGACACGGGCTAAAGTAATCGAAACTGTTAATTTATAGCGTAAATAATTAACCAAGTTTGTGAGCGTTAACTCCTCCAGTTTTCCATAATGGTCGAAATAAACTTTTCTCGAAACGTTAATATATTATTAATTATCACTTTATAAATAGTTCAGAGTAGGATTTTGTAAAATTACTTCTGAACTTTTACTATTATATATTACATTTATACTAAGTTTTATATGCGACATAGTCACAAACATATATATATATAAGTGAACAGAATAAAAAGTAAATCATGTTATTGTAAGTTTTTAAGCCCCATGGTGAGCCGGTCTAGAATGTCACCCCTCTATTATTGCTACCTGTGGGTGTCGTAAGAAAATATAAATACTGGAAGGTGGGCAGCAGCGCCTCCTGAGGAACTGATATCTGAATGCATTTCCTCAAGCTTTATAATGTTCCAACCTGTAGTATTGTGATTGTCTTGTCTTTGTATCACAACATCCGTGGCTTCTGATTATAAAAAAGTCTTTAGAGGTTTAAAGATATTACATAATATGATACCGAGTTTGAAGAGAATGTGATGTAGGATTTGGCTAACATAATTATAATCATGTCATCATTTTCATTTGTCATTTTTGACAGATCTATACAATGTGTTTTCAACATGGAAGTAATAAGTACTGTACTTATTACTTCCATGGTTTTCAAATACATTTAGAAATAAGAAGCGTGGCCATGCAATGTCAAAATAGTTTTAACAGTGTATGGTTCTTTGGTTTAAAACACTCCTCCATAGCCATTTGATCAATTCAGAATTATTATACATTTCTGGGAAAATACATACCACATTTTTACATATATGCTTAATTTTTCATTGGCATTTTGATAGATTACACTACGAAAACAGATATCATCTTCTTGTTCCGTAAAAGAGACGCCGTAATATGGAAATAAGGGGTTCACAGAACCGGTGCACGTGTTCTGTTGTCATTCTACTGCACTGGTTGTTATCCTCCGTATAAACGCGACATTTGTGTCAATTACACTTTTGAGTGCTTATCATCATTCGAACTTGGCAACATTTTTTTTATTAGATAAAGCAAATGGGGTTATTTTCTTAGACTAGAGAAAATAGAAATATCTCAACACGGGATTTTATACTTACATCACTTTTTTTTTGTCAATTATAATAAATAATTATGTGTAAATGGATTTCAATTATGTATAAGACGAATTTTTGCTAATGTTCAAACATTGGAAAAAAAATATTTGAAATCTTAGGACACAGTAAATTATTTTTCGTTACATTAATAACAACGAAAATTATACCTAATTATATCTAAATACCGGTGTTTCAAAAATACGTAAAGCCACAATAGAAACCTTCAGGCAGTATTGTGAACTTCAACACCCAAGGGTACATTACCAAGCTTCACGATAAGAAGTCTATTATTAACATAACCACTGACAAAACAACAGGGCCTAAATCAAACACTCTACACTGTTTCCCTCAGGGGATAGTGAAGTCAAAATAAGTTGTTTGAGTAGTAGAGTTTAGAGGTCAAGCTGGTTTAGTTATAACGATTGCTCTAAGCTATTGTGTGACATGATAACAATCGAAATATATGTATCTTTAAGCGACTTGTAAGGGGAAGAAAGAACACTTATATTTTATCGTAAGGTCATACGATCAAGCCACGATAATATTTTACTGCTAATAATTTATAATATTAGTGAGTTATCAGTTAAATAGAGTATTTAACTGATAATGTTTACTAAGATCAGATGATTCAGTAAAAGTTTATGTGATGATAATATTATGAATCTAAATGGGAATTGATTCCTTTCAACCCTTGTATAACAATCTAAATTCAACAGATAGTTAAGTATAATGGGACTATTTTGTACAGGTATACATAATAAAATAGTCCCATTATACTTAAATAGTTTATATACTTAACTATCTGTTGAATTTCGATTGTTATACAAAGGTCAAAAGGAATCAATTCCCAGGTGAGGTAATTAGACTAAGCGGCTATCCGAGTAGTAATTGATGACTTTCACCCGTATTAAACACTCAACTTTTAATTTCTAATATAAGGAATGGAGAAAATCTGTAGTTGGCCTGCAATATTTATAAGTGAAAAATAAAAAAAAAATATTTTAAAATATAATATAGGTATATTTTTTAATTCACAGTAACTTTCTAAGTCATAAACAGAATTCATAATTAAAATTTTCATATACCATATAATAACCTAAAAAGGTCAAATTCATTCTTTTATACACTAGTTTTTGGAGCTTTTACATAAACTCGAACGTTATCTCAAAAGTTATGTTATTATTCGTTATATTACAGCTGAGTGTGTTACAACGAAAAAACTGAGACATCTTATTTTACTTACAAAAATGGTTACCACGGTTACAAATACCACGGATATTTTGTGACTATATCGGAACCCTTCGTGTGCGAGTCTCACTCGTACTTGGCCGGTTTTTTATTTATCACCTTTGTTTGAATAAGCTGCCAACAGTTTGACACCAAAATTCTTGGTGATATTAATGTAACGAACGACGATTTTCTGAAGATCTTCGTTCATTACATTAATATTCTTTATTTAAGCAATCCAGGAAGATCATCATACTATTGAGTTAAGGATATAAAACAGCATTTTAACTACAAGACTGTTCAAAAGGAAAGTAAAGTAAAAAACTTACTAATGATAATGATTAAGTTGTAAAGGATAAAGAAACAAACCTTAATCAAATTTATGATGAATACAATTTTGCCATTTTAAATAGTGACTATTTTACGAAACACAATTATACGTTACATTAATATCACCAAGAATATTAATACATAAAGAACCACATTAATAGGGAATGACACCCACAAATATACGCTAAGAGTCGGGATATGACATTTCCATTTGAGTTACCGTATTTAGTGAGGAATAGCTAAAACTTATCCATTCATTTCTATTAATTTAGACGTCATACGGGTACATTTCATTTCGTTTTGCTTAATGAAAAACTACAAAATGATTATCCTTAACACCGCTGTAACGATGTACTTAGTCCCAAACAGATACTTCACAGAATACACACAAATAGTTACACAACTCTTGAAATTTCTCAAATCACCTAAGTGGATAGGCATTATCTAGAGACGGTTTAATCACCTAAACCCTTTTGGGATCCGTAATGATAATAAATTCAATATCCGCAAATCATGGGCTTCGGGGATAATACAATTTAGTATGATAGCGTATTATACCCCTCGAGAATATTGAGAGCCATACAATGCGACCCGATTGCCACAGTGTCTATATAATTACTCGATACAGTAGCCAAACATCTCTCAGCAACATTTCATAATATTAGATTGATTTACAAGTGAACAAAATTAAATTTAACAGTGCGGTGTCTATTCGTATCCAGTGCGAGAAAGCGGAACAGAGGACACTCTACTTTTCACTCTATGAGAAAAAGCCCAAGATTCATCGACGACTTCGAACGACTTCTGCAACTAATAATTTTAAAAAAAAATTAATTATAAAAAAAAATTGCACTGTTAATATAATAATGAACCGTTTACACAGTACAAATATTTTAATTACACAGACTGGACGTCATCATTCGTTTCACGTAGTTTGCGCATTTTTCATTTGTTTTATTTTTTGGCATCCGTCGCGCCTTCTTCTAGTCAGCAAATAACATTTTTATACAATATTTTTGTTACAGGAACATTATTTAGGTTCCAAATTCAAATTCAAATCTTTTACTGTCCTACGTAAAATTCTATTTGGTTATACCTTGTTTTTAAATAATTTAACTGCGAACAAAAGATAATGTTGCGAAGAGGTTGGCTGAAAATATATCAATATAGTTTTTAATAGTTTTAGATTAACAATGCAAAGAAGTGGAACTAAATCTAAGTAGGTTTTTGGTTGTGACAGTAACATTTTAAAATCAATCAGATTAAAAACCACAAGCATAAATATTATTAATTAAATTCATTATTTTCTTGCATTATATATAGTATGCAATGATGGATGTTGAAAATCAGCTGCAAACTTTCGGTATGCAGTAACTATTTTTATCCAATGAATACTTTCTACTACATTAGCCCTCACCAAAAGCCTAGGTGTCTTATGCTCATTTCTCAGCAACAAAAAAAAACACATCGGTAGACAAATCAATTTCGAAAATTTCAACATAATCTTTTCATAGCAGCCGGTTGTTATAATTTATGATTAATATGTGATTAAAGGTATTACACACTACAATGCATAACTTATCAGTAGTTTTAATAAATCATGTGAATTTTATTCACTGTTTTACATTGTACCAGTATGGAAGCGATACACGCTAATGGGGAATCAATGACACGGTAAATTTGTGAAAATATTTACTTAGTCGATTGACAACTCCATTCCATAATTAGGGTACTCGAATGAAAAATATATTGGCTTTTATATATCAACCCGGGCATTAAATAAACAAACAATAACAGATTCCAATTTCACTTTAAGATATAATAACAAATATATTAGTATCATTTCATTAGGAGATAGCAAAATGAGAGACATCGTGAACATTGTTATATATGAACTGAAAAGGATATTTCTCGCTGACCATAAATAAAAATATTTTTGCAATTTTCTGCTACCAACGAAAACACTCATTGAAAATCTCGATGAAAAAACTGGTCTGTGCGCGTCATTACACACCAGCTTGGGGAATACTACAGATGGATAAAAAAATGAGAGTTTTTATATAGAGATTGCAGTTGCGGCAGCAAAGCAGGAAGTTTTCGTTCGCCGTCGCTTCGACGACGATGGCAAAAAATAGAATCCTTGAAACAAAGAGCTCCCTTCAACTACTCATTCCTCACATTTCATTTGATATCAATCACGGCTTACAAAGTCTCGGTCGCACTCGGCAGCGCTCGGCGAACTTCGGAACTACGGTCGCGATCACACTGGTACTCCAGTGAGTCTACGCTGCTACGGGGTGCGCACGTGTACCGTAGTGCGAGGAACTGTAGCCACGTCTACGACACGTAGCGAGCAAAGTGGGTAGCTTTAACTTCAGTGCGAAAGATACGTATGTGAAAATAATTACGTGAAACGATGGTGAATTAATTAGTTAAAGGATTAGCGCTGAATTGAAACGGTTTATATAGTCCTTATATGGTAAGTACAAAACAACACAAAGTCCTTTTATGCTTTCATGCGTTAATAAATTCAATTACATACGAGTATGATTACAAAATTATATAATTAAAAAAAAAAATAATTAAATAACCTTTTACGTCCTGTTTTTGTTTTGGTTACTGGATTTTTTATTGGTTTTAGTTCAACAGTTTTTATCTATGAACATTATTTCTTTGACAAGAAAGCTCCTTAAGCTTTCGTTGACATTTGACAGCACACTTATTTCTTTTTCACGCGTAAAGTTATCGGATTCTGCCTTATTTCGGCGTTCACGCTGTCAAATATGTTTTTCTGATATTTGATGGGTTTACGTTGATTGGCATCTTGGGATTTTCTGTCGCTTAAGTAGTACTTTATTTAAAAAAATTTTAGCTTTTTATTCAGCGTTAGATTTATAACGATTTCTAATGTTTATATATAAGTAAGTTTTCTGGTTACTTACACTGAGGTGATGACTGACTACATCGTGCGTTTGAAGAGTAAATACCTCCTACAGATGCTTCGTTTTGTTTTAAATTTCATGCTTTGATGTAACACTCTTGAAATAATTCCAGTGGGATTTCGTGGCACTTTTGACGTAATGTTGATGTAACTAACTAAGATTTTTTGCAGTTGTAACTACTTTGTCAAAATTAAATATAGGTTATTATTAAACGTTTACTTATTTAAAAATTAACTTAAAATTGTTCAGGTGATATAGAAAAGGCTGCTGCTGTTGACAAGATGTCCATCGTTAGAATTACTCCGTGAAGTTCGCAGAGTAATTTTATTTTGATGCATAAGACGTCTTGACTCTTCCAACGCATGATATAGTCAGTAAATTTTTTTAGTCGTCGCAATCGGTGTATATAATAAATTTTAATTATTATCAAAGGTTTTACTGCTTTACAAAGTTACTTAAATCGTTTAGGTAAAGAAACAGTTATCAGTGATAATAACGATAGGCTACTGCACAGGATGTCCATCGTTTATAAAACTCTAAGGGCTTTACCTAATAGTGGTACGCCATTTTGCGTAAGCCCACCAGGCTACCTACATACCACTCTTGAAAAAACATTTCCAAACATGGAAATGTATTTCTGATGTTCAAACAGCATTTGAAACAGAAAAATCTGTTCCTCTTCTAGTTTAGGCCTGTTTTTCATTTTCGACCAAACACTAGCCTATTTCTCCATGGGGCGCCGCCGGTCTAGAATTGCGCACTCATTCTATAATGTATGGGCAGAGGCGACTTTTGAAGAACTGTCATCTTACTTTTTGATTTTGAAGACGCCGCCAAGCGTGTGGATTATTGCATCCCTCCTTCCCCGACCTTCCATTACTAGTCTATTAACAATAGTAAAATTTGGCTTATAATTATAAACCTGTGGAGTGCGAGTGGACTTTGAGAGAGACTCGGGTGGATGAGGGTTGTATCTGATTATTACATTACCTACTAAGTTTATGTTTACATAATTTTCATGTTATTTTTAGGTTAACTACGTAAAAGGCCTATATTCAGCTTTTTTTAACATTGCATACTTGTTTTGAATGCTAAGCACCGATTTTAAGATATTTCCTTTACTATGATGTAAATTATGTGCCGAATGGTGGACGTAAGATTTTTTATTTGATTAACTTATTTGCTTCACGAAATTAATATTTACAATATTCGGATTCTTTTATTGGAATGGATTATAAATCCGTTATTGGGTCACCTTACAACCTATATTTATTCTGGCAAAATATTTTTTTGAAGCAAAAGAATGTTAAATATTTATCACTATAAATATGATTTCTTTCAAACAAAATCGTGATTGTAGTGAGAATGGATCTTAGTTCCATACGAGCTTGAAAGGAAATTTGTTATAACTTTAATATATATTAAATTAATATATAATCCCCGTAGAATTCTAAGCTACCCTATTAGGTACCGGGCTTCCTGTGGGAGTCATAAGAGGCGATGAAGGTAAAATACCAGAAGGTGGGCAGCCGCACCTTCTGATTCTGAACAACTGCCATCCTATACTACAATAATACCCAGGACACCTGCTAAGAGTGAGCATTATGGCAAACCCTAATGGGAAGGTCTTTCTTCTATAGTGGACGTAAGAGCTGCTGATGTGATGTGGTACCTGGGCACCATACGTATACAATGTAACATACGTTGCTAAATATGTTATGATCCTATATTTATCCTGTACTAGTTGTAGAGTAGATTGTCATCTACTCTACTGGGCACATAAAATACTTAAAATTGTTGTTTTAAAAATCTTATGCCTGTGATACTTATTTAAGACTTTCATATTCCACAGTGGTGCCTGATCTATATATTATCTATGTCAGCAATGAGTCAGTAAAAACTAAGATCTTATATGAAGTAATTGTATTAGATAGTTTTACTGTATCAGCTACTGGTTCACGTAGGGTGCCAGGCTAGAATATCAATCCCATATCATAAACTGAGTAACTGCAGTTTTTTAGTTCAAATCCTTTTCTAATCAGTAACAAATATAAAAATTATATAAAAGATGCGACATATATAAACATCTCATTTTTTGTATTTATTTATATATTTTGCTCAATGATACGCAGCTAAAGTAAACATGTGATATTATTAATAACCAATAAATAGATTAATCAGACATTGTAGTAAACTTGATAGGAAATTGGGACTTACAAAATGTTACGTTTTTAATTTACATTGTATATGTTTGAAACCGACAAAACAGCTTTATTTTAAAAGCTTTTATATTTGAAATTTATTTTCGGACTAGGTATGTAAAAATGCATATCGAGAACTTAACACATCATAGAAATTAGGAACATTATAGATTTTTTTTTAACTTATAACTAAACATAGTAATTAATAAGGGGGGTTCATTTTACACCAAACACCAATTTATATTGTACACCAAAAGTTTACCCTCGGAAAAATTCAACGATTTTGCTTTGAATAAAACCATTTAAGACTCATTATTATTATTTACAAAGGCCAAATGTTCTTATTATTTTGAGCCAAGCGGTAACAGCTATGGACTGCTGTGCCGCAGGTCATTGGTTCAATCTCCAACGCCAACTTGAGCTTCACTGCATGTTGGAACGGCATTTTTCAATTGCTCGCTTGGCTAGCTACCACTTCCAAAAGCAGTACCTAGAAAATCTGTCGCCAAGCACCTAGCAGTGTGTTTCGGCAGCAGTACTTGAGAGCCAGTAAAATGTATATGAGTTAAGGATACAGTCCTTTTCGTCATTTGTAACGAAAAGCATCTGTCAATTTACTAAATAATAAATAAAAACAATTCACAATCTTTTAATATACGAGTATATATGGTTAGAATACACCTCCCAATTTCTTCCCGTGGGTATTGTAAAAGGCAACTAAGGAAAAAGTACTTCAAATGAGCAGCATGCCACTTCTCACGTGGATGTGAGTAGGGTATTGTGTGAATTAGACGCACAACAGGGCTGTATACCATCTTAGTTCCCCGCCAGGGTTTCATAAAATATGTTCTGGTGTCTTTTATGTTGTTAGCGTAAACATATTATTCGTAATATTTACTTCGTCTCGTGTGTTAGAGAAACATTTTGATGACCCTGAAACTGTGCCCGGTGAATGGCAATAGGCTCGCCCCTATTTTGATTAATTTACACAACGTGGGTGTTTACATACTTCTGCCTACCCCTTCGAGGAATACAGGCGTGATTATTTGTATGTATATTTAATTAAACTGAAGAAGTGTGGCAATATAGAAGAGTTACCTTACCATCAAACATTACTCCGAAGTCAGAATCGAGTATTAATTTATATTTATGAGATAATATTTGTTAGGTTGGTAATTAAACTCGATACAGTTCTGTTTGATCTGAGTATGATTGGTTATAAATATTAATGACAAAAATTATACGAATATAACATTTATCATGTAACTATCACATGGTTTGAATTTTGACCACATGCTGTAAGTTATGTTTGAAAGGTTTTAGTAAAAATGTCTAGACTTTACTAATACACATTCAATGAAACTATGACAATTATTATACAATTATCGCCTGGTTCTGTATATATCTGGTCCGTAAAGGGAAATAATAATTTCCAATTAACTTATTAAAACGGGAGAAATAGCACCTAAAACATGGCAATGTAAAATCAGGCGACGTCTCCTCATTTGAGTCATAGGAGTGAGTGCGTGTGTGTCTACCGCATGCCAATATATCTGTCTTTGTCTTTTATTAAAAACGCACCATATACTGTAGCTGTGTGCTTTAAATGCATCTGATAAATTTATTCTACATTATATTGTAGCAATATTGGAACATAACATATTTATTTTTTATTTAAACCGATGATAGTTTTATATAAAAATATGTAGAACATTTTCACTACATTCACTGTACTGATTTAAGCTTGAAACAAAAAACGTTCTTCAAAACATTACAATTGTTAGAGATAAAACCTGCCCTTTTATTGCTCTCTCGTATACATACAATTGATAATACACAACAATTAATTACGCAACTATATCAATATTGGTATTTGCCGCAATACATTTATCACAGGCATAGATAGTCATGTCTTACGATACGCGTGTACAATATGTAGCTTCCAAAGACAGGAGAGATCCCCTTGAGATGGGCAAAGTAAACGCTCACCTCTGTTCAATTAACCTGACAACCCGTCTGTCACATTGGAAATACGAAGTCGATTGGCTTCGTAACCCTAACTCTGTGACTGCACGAAAAAAGATAGAAAGAAAATTCAGTTATCCCATATTATTAAGGAAAAAAGGACAAAAACAAAGATTCCTCTTTCTTTGTTCGGATGAATCGCAAAATAATATCTACAAATAGTATTTATTGACTCACATATAGATGTAGATTTCAAACATAACACCTAAGTCAGTGTAAAGTTTTGTGGATAACTAACGGGTATTCTTTCCTTTATAATATTTGGAATAGGAATAAGTTTAATCAAATGCTTATAATAATTGCTCTTATTGACACCACCGCAACGACGACTTCATCAATATCGTCGTTTCTTTTTGCTGCACTCAGTTGCAACTGTGTAGGGATAGGTATCTATCTCTTACCCTCGTATTTTCAGGATCTTCTTTCACACGCATTGATAAAACTTGTAAATGTTATGCGTTGATGCCGAATTCAGATTGCCATGATTGAGAATAGGTCAAATTTATTCCAGCGCTCCGTGGAGTGCCGGGCTAGAATGTCCCTCCCCCATTGCTACCTTTGCGTGTCGTGTAAATTACCGGAAGGTGGACAGTAGTGCCTTCTGAGGAACATATATCTAAAACTGCTATCTCAAAGACGTCTGCCAAGCGTGAGGATTATGGTAAACCCCCTTGATGGGAGTTCTCTCAAAATAGTTTGCCTTTTACTCATTTTCACAATTGAGGAGTTTTTGATTCGTGATTATGTAAATTTTACTGAATTCAAACACTGAAGAGTATGAAATTACTTGTTGAAATCGGTACTAAGCTGATTGCAAACACTAACCTCACATTATCATGGTCCGACTTTCACAAGTAATTTCATGCCTCTCAGTCTTGGAAGTCTCCGTTTTATAGTAATTTTAACTTGTTTTTTTGCAAATAATTGGAGAACAAAATTTTATTTCTAGCCAAAATGTCGCGCTCCGATTGATTACTTTAACCGTCATAGGGGACGGTGCGCGGCCATCAACCAGACTACTAGACTTCGAAAGAAGTGTTGTTTCAAACACTTCACTCTCGGTATGATGTCGCTACTCTTCTATAATATAATATAATTAATATAATTTGTAAAAATATGATTTTCGCTAAGCACGCTATAGTGCTTGTAATCATATGGTTTCAATATCTTATAGGATCATTGTTATTCACCTAAAATACCGTTCACTATCGACAAGTGTTGCCATTAAGTAAAATAATAACAAGTTAAATAAATACTCAACTCGTGTATTTACATTGTGTACTACCTAAAATTTTAATTTGTGGTTTTTGGTATATTTAATAATTTTATTTAAGAAAATAGACTGCAACTACGTTACATTGAAATGTGAAGAATGTCGATGCAAAATTTTATGTTATTATTATGAACGAATTATTCCTTATCCAAATACAATGTAACGTATAAAATAATGTAAGCCAATAAACTTTTATTTTTTAAGTTATTTAAAACTTAAAATTGAAATTTTTGCATTATTTAATTAAATAAATACACAATAATCTGATTATTGTGTATTTATTTGATTAAATTAGTATTTGGATAAGGAATAATTCGTTTGTAATAAAAACATAAAACTTTGCATTGACATTCTTCACATTTCAATGCAACGAGGTTGCAGTCTATTTTCTTAAATAAAATTAAAAATATACCTTTTTCTGTGTGTTTTATATTATTATTAAATTTATACAAGTATGACGCTTGTATTAAACATATTATTTGTTGTTTTTTGCATCGTAAATTCCAAATATTTTCTGTTATTTCTTAGATTACCCGTCATTAATAATGAAAATTTCAACTACATGATATGACAATAATATAATATCTATTAAAGTTCAGACACTACAAAAGCCTTTTAAGGTAGGATATACCGATAGATGAACTGCCGCCTTAGGTTTAAAGTTCAATCCCAGCACGAGTTGAAAATTACAAATTATCAGATGGATAAGATAAAAAATATTAGCTAATGTAACGATTTAGTGTGGCATCACCTTTTACGAGAGTCGGAACAGCACTTCTAATATTAAATAAAATGTCATCAATGCAATCAGAGTAGATTGGTAAAATAATTGATATTGGTAGTAGGTATAAACCTATAATTCTTAGGTATCAAGCAAATAAAAAAATAAAGTCATTTTCGTGGTGACAATGACTGATACCTTAGAATTGTAGGAAACAAAGTTTTCTGTTATCACAAAGTAAATAATACGGCATGCTTCTGAACCCAAACCACGCGAGTCTCAGAGATTTCTGTACTCGTGTCTAATACAAATCTGTGAATTGAAGCACCAACACCATTATAACAATCACAAAAAATGACCTTTTTATAAAAACCGTAGGTATTGCACAAAAATGTTAACTATGAAAATAAACGAAGATAAAAACATTATTTATTCCTTATAAATACGTATGGAACATGTAACAAAGAGCTCTGAAAACAAGTCAGCCATGTCTTTTATTTCCGTTAAAAACCCTTTCGTATATTTCATTCCAGTAGAGTCCAGAGAATTCCCCTAGGGCGTGTAATATCCATGAAATATGCGTCAGTACGAACACAAAGCAACAGGGCACGCGGCCGCCTGAGTCCATTGAGAAATTTGAAATATTTCGATATAAAACATAAGCGAAACTGTTAAATATTAATAAAAACTGTTAGCAACTGTGCATAAAGTGCGATGATAGGTACCAAAAACCCTTTAAAACCTAACCAGGGTCGTCTTCAGAAACATTTGTGATAGAAAAATAGCCATCGGAAGAGTAAAATTATAATTCTAGATATAAAGAAGTTTTATTAAGTAGCCCTTTTGTAATTTTTTTACGGGCAAATCCAAGGGAAATTTATAGGTGTTTATTAGTATATTACTGCAGCGGCCAGCAAAGGAGGCATTGATGGACGAACGTGTAAATGTGAGCCAAGGCGAAGCCAAGGCACACATGCGCAAGTCCATCAATGCCTAGTTGTATAGTGTTTATTTATTATAGTGCTTTTCTCAAATAATGCACGGAAATTAAAACAAAGTAGTACCTAGGCAATTTTTTTTTATTTGAAGATACAGTTGTTAAATGTACAATTTATGAATTTTAAAGTGGACTTTCCGGGGATTATGTTGGTTTGGGATAATTCTAAAGAGGTGAAAAAAGAGGTGAAGAATTTCAGGTGGCGTTGAATTAAGTTTATCACACTCATTGTCTTCGATTGAACACATTTTGTCGAAACAATTACTTTTCAAAATCAATGACTATCAACAAACAACAATAAAATTACCCGCGTTAAAGTGTTCTTTTGTTTTTTTTTTCAATAAACAGCGTTCTATTTGCAAGCCAGATCGAAATTTAAATAAAACCTTTCATAAGTTACCTCCTTGGTTGCCATGCTTCGAAGAAAAAAATCGTTCCATTTTTAAATTACACGACAGATATGAGTTTACTATGCAATTTATTTGGCCCCTTGACACGACATATATAGATTTTCATACATTTTTGCCAGCCGCTGCGTGCGTGTATTTGGCCAGTAAGTACAGCAATTTCGATTTATCTCGTAGAAGGTTGTCAAAATAATGCTGACATTTCCAAGCATGTTTGAGAAAAGTACTTAAATATATTTTATGCTAATTATGTAGCTATGTAAATAATTGATAAAAAATAATAATCATAATATTTTTCTCCGTACCTCGTCGTTTTGGCGGCATTATAAAATGCGCGTGTGCGCGCTCTCGCTGGACGGTCGATGGTAAGTAAAACACAAACGGCGGTTAAATAGTTTGGAAAATTAGCTTGAGGTCGTAACTGCTGGTGTCGAAGTCGCGTTGTATGATAGCTTTTCGACTTGATCGGATAAAAAAAGGCGTCTCCGCTGTGCAAATATGTTTAATTCACAGGGTCAACTCGCCGCTCGATCAGATAGGTATATTTTTTTCGTTTTACGTAAAGTGGACTCGTACTCGTAATCGCTTCGTAAAGTGAACTCGTCCGCATTCACGCTCGCTGTATCGCCGCTTCCTTGCAGTTCCACCTTGAGCGCGCGGTTTTGAAAAATGGACTCGCCCGTGTGTTTTGATTTTGTTGTTTACTGTTAAAATTGTTGCACTACGTTGATGTTCACCATAGGAAAGAGTTCACAGTGCACTTTTAGATGTTTAGTTGTGTTTAACTTTATGATTTCATTTAGTTTTTGAAAAAATAACACTTTTCGTTCGCGGCCTCTAGTTGGGCTTCACTATAATGTTCTATTTGTGTATATTCCTTAGGATTCGGGTAAATCACTTGAAACACAGGTCCTCACGCAACGAAAAGGGTATACCTATTAGTAAAAGTTCTTGACACATATTTAGTACACAATGCAGTAAAATATTAAATAAACCATAACAATCACGGGACCGAGTCTCTCACGCGTCGCGGGTAAGTTGCTATTTTTTCTCTCTTTCTCTCTATGTTCGCGCGCCGGCGGCGGAAGTGTGCGAAGAAAACCGATCGTCCTCGTATTTAGGCGCGTTCAAAAACAACCCGTTAGTTTTATATTGCTGATGAGGTTTTACTACGACATCACTTATAGGTAAGTACTGATGTGATAAAATGTGTACACAAGATTTACTTAAAGTTCTAATCACAATAAATTTATACCATTATATTATTCAATATAATTTCGACATTATATTACATATACCTACGTCCTAGGAACAAGATTAACTTGTCCCTTCTTTATGTCAAGCGGAGACTATCTCAAATTCATAATTTTTCAATACACCAAATGCTGTTACTCCTTGGTTTAGTCAAAAGAAAAGAGGGGTTGTATGCCCCAAAACTATCGCAGCCTTAGTCCGTGCCGTTGTGCTCGAACATGCTGGCGTTAAATAAGTTTATCCACCGGCTTTTGACGTCGAAATGTAGGTGCTATTACTCAGTAGTGAGCTGCAGCTCGTAAGCTGAAATCGGAGTATCTCAGCGTTACATTATGTCTCTATATAGCGCTACAGTGATAGAAAATATAGTTTTATAGTTATATTGTATTTTTCACTCGCCTTCTTATCAATGAACATCATATTCCTAATCTAAATACAATGTTATTACACTTTTATATTGAAAGTGGCTAAGTTTGGACATATAAAAAACTGTGTAGTTAGTGCAGTTCCTAAATCAAAAATCATATTTTCAATTTTTAATTTAGGAATTGTAAATATTTTTTTTATGTGTGATAGGCTAGCCTTTGAGCACTATCTCGCCTGATGGTAAGTGATGATGTGTTCGAAGATGTTGTTCAAGGTAACCCAGAATTACTGGGTCTCAAGGATAGCTACCGGAACACACCGTTAGGTGCTTGGCGACTGATTTTCTGATTGAGGGTGGTAGCTAGCCAGGTGGGCATTTGCCAAATGCCCACAATGCTATAACGACTGCCATCCTTTGAACGTTGATCGAGGTACTGTACGAAGAAGGGAATCAGCCTGTTTGAGTGTATTTAAACATCAATACTTATAGTAAAAAGTGACTGGGAAAAAATTGCAGTGAATGAGCTGCATGCCCTTAATAATGACAGTAACATTTCCCGTTCTGTTTAGGGAGGACATAGATGCTGGCTACCGCCTGTGCGGTCGTCCAGCTCCACCGGGTTTTGGGCGAGGGCCTGGCCCTACAATAGCCCGGGAGGGAGAAGTGCCGAAGGCACTTCTCCCGAGACGGGCGTAGAAGGCGAAAAGCGCTTTCTACCTCCGTCTCCTGCGGACGCCGAAAACGTACCGCTACTATAGGAGGGGTTGACAGCGAGCTCAAGGGCACCACTGTGGTTCGGACCTCGGCTTGTCTCGCTGTCGAGAGACATGGGGGGGATCGGAGCAAAATGCCTCTGTGCAACTGCAGTGTTGCACAATTGGGCCCTACTGAATAATACTCTTTGACTATTTGGAGAGCAATTTATCGTGACCTTGTTTTTGCCTCGAGCTCGCCGGCGAGCTCGGTGTTTGATTGTGTGACCTCTGATTACCTCACACCTGGGGATTTTACCTCGACGACTTGCGGATAACGCTAAAGCTGCCAACGTAATGGCTGCGATGGGGTCATCCGGGTCGTCTAATACCTGCCGTGGTCGGCGACGGGGGGGTTTGAAAAATGGGATAGAAGAGGCAGTCGAGTAGTTCGATGCCTGGACAACCAATGGGTTCGGGTGGTGGGGCGCTCGATCAAAGTATCGGCGGGCGCAGTCCTTATTGAACTGCGCTAGAGAGGGAAGGTTTAAGTCGCAATGCAACTCGGTGTTCCGGATATACCACGGGGCGCCGGTTGCATTACGAAGAAAACGGTTTTGGATGACTTGAAGTTTATGAAGGTGGGCCTCACTAGCATGACTAAACACTACTGATGCGTAAGTCATGATGGGGCGGATGCAGGCAGTGTAAAGTGTCTTCTTATTACTAAGAGACATTTTACTCTCTTTGCGAAGTAGGGGACCAAGGCGACCCATTATGAAGGCCGCTCTGTTACGGACGGTTGTTATGTGATCGTTAAAGGTGAGATGACGATCAAGGGTGACTCCGAGGTATTTTGTTCTAGGAACCCAGGGAATGGGTTCGTCGAACAAAATAAGCGGTTTCGGGTAAGGGGAGCGTGTCTTCTCAGTAAAGCACATAGCTGTGCTTTTAGCTGGGTTGACCGCGATGCGCCATTTTCGGAACCAGTCACCGATCTCGGTGATGGCCCGTTGCATGACGAAATAGGACTGTCTGTTGATATGCCACCCAGTGGTGTAAATGGCGGTATCATCCGCATATTGGGCTAGGAATACTTTGGGCTGAGAGCGTGGGATGTCACTGGTATACAGTGCAAAGAGAATAGGTGATAGCACGGAGCCCTGAGGGACTCCGGCTCTGACTGGGTGGGGGGAGGAGAGGGTGCCTTCCACGCGATAGCGAAAGCTTCTGGCTTTAAGGAAGTCTTGTAGGATGAGCACAAGACGTTCTGGCACGCCAAATTGGTATAGCTTGTAGATCAAGCCGTTGTGCCAGACTTTGTCAAAAGCTTTCGCTACGTCGAGGAAGACTGCTAGCGTAGTCTGGGGTTTGGGGTACTTATTGAAGCCCTCAATGATGTGCTCCGTGAGGCGGTGCACCTGTTGGACGCATGAGTGTCCGGGTCTGAAGCCAAACTGCTCATCTGGGATAAGGTGGTGTTCCTTAGCATGGGACTGGAGACGGTTTGCAAGTAACCGCTCGTAAAGTTTGCCTAAGGCACTGAGGAGGCTGATGGGGCGGTAACTGGTGGGGTCAGATGAGCTTTTGCCTGGTTTGTGAATGCCAATGACATTTGCACATTTCCAGGTGTCTGGGAATAAGCAGTGGCTCATAGCAGCATTGAAGATGCTGACTAAGAGATGGATGAGAGGAGGAGAGAGGGTTTTAAGAACCCTGTTGGAGATGCCATCGGCACCGGGGGATTTGCGCGGTCGGAGGGCCTTGATCAGTCTCTCCACCTCAGCGTAAGTCGCTAAGGTGATTGGTGGGAGTTCAGAGGTGACCACAGAGCTTTTACGTTCGACTTCAGCATCCACCGAATCGAGGTGAGCTTGGTCAACGTGATCTACGTTAGGGGAACACTGAGCCTCTAGGCTATCAGCTAGGCACTCAGCTTTGTCTTCGTCAAAGAACGCTGGGACTAGTGGGACTGGTCTGTATAAGGGAGGCATGTCGTTATGGTTACTTCCTTTCAAGCCTCGCGCCAAGTCCCAGTAAGCATGGTGGCTTGGCACGAGGTTTGAAAGTTTATCGCCCCATTGTTGATCACGCAACTCAGACATGCGACTTTGAACCATGCGTTCAAAGTGGCGTTTCTTAGTTTTGTTCTCTTTACTGGGGTAAGAGTCGTAATGTCGGGTTACTGCTTTACTCTCCGTCACCAATCGCCTCACATCCGCTGGAATGACAAGGCGCCGGTCGTCCGGCACTATGACCTCCTTTGCGGATGCACCTACTACGGTGGAGAGGTGATTGGTGAACGAATCGATCGCAAGGGTTACGTCATCTTTTGTCAGGATGTCGTCAGGGATCTTGTCTAGGTCCGGTGAACTGATAGCCTTTAGGGCATCGCCTACTTGCTTCCAGTTCACTATCGTCTTAGTGGGGCGGGGGAGGTCAGTCGTTGGGTCGGGACCTAGTCGCAGTATAATGGGTCGGTGGTCAGAGTGAAGCTCGTGAACCACTTCTATGGAGCGTAACCGGAGTGTTACGCCTCTGAATAGTGCCATGTCAAGCAAGTCAGATCGGTGGTTTTCCATATAAGGGTAGTGAGTGGGCTCAGTGGGCGCAATTATGTCAAAGTTAAGTTCTGCGATTAGGTTTTCAAGTGCAATACCTCTGGGATTGTTGACGTTACAATTCCATAGGATGTGCTTACTGTTGAAGTCGCCAATCAGAATGACGGCGCTTCCTAATGAGAATAGGGCTTCTAAGTCAGCTCGGTCGATCGGCTTTTTGCAAGCTTGGTAACAGGATGCTATGACTATAGGTTGATGACCAGTCATAGCTAGGAGGCAACAAGATGCTTCCATATTAACAAGAGTCGGGGTAGGTAGGGGAATGCAGTGCAGGGACCTTTTGTAATAGATAAGAGTGCCTCCCCCACGGGAGTTCACTCTATCATCACGTACCGTTCTGTAATTGGCAAACCTAGGGTTCGCCTTCCCCGGTTTTAGAAAGGTTTCCTGCACGCATATGATATCGATAAGGTGGGTACAACAAAAGTCGTGGACGAGGTCACGTTGTCTGAAGAGGCCGTCAGCGTTAAATGACGCTAACGAAACTGAGTACGGTTTCGTGCGTTCGGTTGTACTACCCATAGTGGTTGTACTGGGGAGGGGCCTGGGGAACGAAGCGCTTAAGGGCGCTAAGTAAATTCGCGTGTTCCAATGTGTATTGGATCACGTCCGCTGGGGATTGAGCGTATTGCATCTTGTGGAATAGCTCTTGTACCTCATTGATGTCAACCGACATAGCCAGATCGCTGACTAGGTTGATTGCCTCTTGAAGAGGGGCAGCCATCAATGGCATAGGTGGAGCTTGTGGCCGGGAAGCGGCGCGGGGAGGCGCGCGAGTGGTGTTGGCGACGGGTGCCGGGAGCGCGGGGCGAGCCGGGGCCGGTGCGCGGGCAGGGGCCGCGGCGCGGGCGGGTGCGGGTGCGGGCGCGGGTGCGGGCGCGCGGGCCGGGGCGCGGGTGGTAGCGACGGTCTTAACCATACTGGGTGGTTTAGACCATGCGTTACGGGCTGGGAGCGGCGCGGGTATTACCTGTGAGGCAGGTACTACCGTTAGTTTAGGGCTTACCCGTTGGTAACGGTCGTAAGAGGGACGGGTCGGCCTATGCCTTGCCACCCTGTGGTTCACTCGTGGTGCTTTAGGGCAACCACGGTAATTCGCGGTATGCCCTTGAGCACCGCATAAAACACAGCTGGGTGGGTCCGGTGAATCCCGGGTGCGAGTGCACGCTGCTGTCGCGTGATCGCCTAGGCACTTAACGCACCTAGCGCGAGCGAAGCAGAAACGGGAGGCGTGCCCGTATAGTTGGCAGTTATGGCACTGCGAGGGACTCCCATTTTTGTATGGGGCTTGGACATCGAGTCCTGAGAGGCCACAGACCTTTTTTAAATTAAAAATGGCCTTGCCTTCAGGTGTACGATCTAGTACTACGAGTACTAGATCGTAGGGACTGCGGTCCTTCCCGCTGTACATGCGGTGAACTGCATGTACGGGGAAGTCTTGTGCCTTCAGGTCGGCACATACCGAATCGGTATGTATCTCCTTGGGCACACCGCGGATGACCACTCGGAGGACTTTCTCCTCTTCGAGCGCATAAGTATGAAAACTTATGCTCTCTTTACAGAGGAGCTTTGTTAGCGCTCTGTGGTCGCTACTGGTGGGCACTTGGACTTTAATGCCCTGCTGCGTGGAGCGGGCATTAGTGTAATGGATCCCACGATCCGAAACTAAACGGGACAGCATGTCCCATTTGGTTTTGTCCTGAATGAACAGGGGTGGAGGCGGTTTTTCGCGGCGCGCGCTCGCGTCCTGAGGGGACGCGGCAGTAGTGGCCGGAGCGGAGGGAGGAGACGCGGGGCGCGGGGCGGGGGTCGGCTTCTTGCCGGAGGCGGGGGCCTTAGCGGGTGCCTTGGCGGGAGGGGCGGAAGTTGCGCAACTAGCGGCTTTAGGAGCACGCTTGCGTTTGCGGTCAACGACGGTATAGCCGTCGTTATCGGAGTCCGAGTCAGTGCGTAAGGCGCGACTCGGATCTACTTCCATCTCCGTTTCGGAGTCCGAAGTGGGCTCGACAACGGCGATGGAGGGACGGGTGCTCGCTGGCCTCCCGATCGGTGAGCGCGAGCGAGACCTCTCACGGGGAGGGGCTGCCACCGTGCGTCTATTGTCCGGGCCCGGGGCGGGCGAAAGCGGGCTGTCCTCTGAGAAGGACCGGGTCAGAGGAGGGACGTTGGCCTCCGGGATTGAAGTCCCGGAGGGAGCAATAAGAGTGTCCGTGAGGCGGGCACTCGCTTCCTCTTCTAGGAGTTGCATATGAGCAACATACAGATCGGGGTGGCGGAGGGCGAAGGTCTGAAGGACCTGCACCTCACCGTTAGAGGGACGGGACTGCATCCTGAGGGGAATACTCAGGACGCCCTATCAAGGGTTTGAATTCCCTCACACACCTTGTGAGCTCACTGTGTGAGAGGGAGTGTGTACCTAAGGTGTGCCCTAGTTGTGTACCCTCTCCGAGCTTTTTTCTCGGCGGAGAGGGGTGCTCCTAAGCGCTACTCCGGGGTTGACTAGGGGCGACCCCAAGGCCAGTAATCCCGGAGCCCAGCTTGCTTCGGCTGACCCGTGAAGCGGGAAAGGCCACGGTGCAAGGTTAAACCAAAACAACAACAGTGGCCGTTGTCACCGTAGGGTGTCACACTGCGACCGCAGCAAATGGCGGATTTGATCGTTCAGACGGGTTTGGCTGACGCTACCCCACGCCTGAACGACGTCGCTTAACAGCACAAAGTGTGTTGTTACGCGACTGTTACTATGTTGTGTCGGGTAGTAAAGTGGTGAAATGCGCACCGAAAAGTGCGGTCAAAACAAGACCACCAGCCCGATATGATGTTGTTCGTCCGAAACAAGGGACTTGGGTAGGTGGTAATGCCTGACGTCTTAGAGCGCCTCTGCGCGACGGCACGGCGAGCTCGTAGCTCGCGTTGCTCGGCGTTCGGTGGCTGCTCAGCTTCTGCACACAAAACAAAAACTTCGTCAGGACTGCGTATTCCAAGGCACTGGTCTGCAACTAGCGTCGGAACGATGACCCGAGTGAGACGGCAATAGTGCGGGGACTATTGCGGTCTCACTGGGAGATACTGGCGGAGCTGTAGACAGGTGTGCACGGCGTGGCGGCACAGGTCGGAATGTGTGAGTGAGTAACATTTCCCTTCATAGTATGAAAATAAGAGGTTTTTTTACCATTTTACTATTTACCGAAAGGTATCAATAGTAGAATAAGCGGGTCCAATGAGATAATTAAACAGGCAGCTGATAAAACTGCAATGAAAGAATTTTACATGATATGTCTTTGCGTTGTTATACAAAATATATCGTACCGACTAAACATAAGTGGGATAAAAGTATGGAGATGATGAACTTAGCGTTATCTAACAAAGTTATAAAACTTTATTTGAAATACTGAAAACACTCAAAGTTTATATTACAGGAACATCGATCGCCAAGTTACATAGAAACGGGCCAAAATTGAAAGTAATTCGAAACCAAGACAAAAGTACGCTTTTACTCATGCTCAGAAGTATATCGGATATCTGAAAGGTCGACAGTCAAGGTTTTAGGGACGCGGTCGCTATTTGAAGGAATTTCCTTAACATTTTCTTTATTCTGAAACAGTAATCGGATGTCGTTGCCAGCACTTTGATAGAAATAGGTAAGGTAACGGAGGTAACATATTTTTGGCATAGATGTATAATCAGCTATCTTTATGTTTATCTGACGCATACAATCAGGCAAGTGAGAGACTGGTTCACGCTCCAAGGGTTTCGTGCCAATATACATTTTCATTTGATATTCAACTGTATTAGCCAGATCGGACACTTGTAAATATTTGAACGGAATTATATATCAATATTAGCCAACCAAACAAAGTTGTTTTGTCATATAGACAAATAAAAAAATAAAAAAAATGTTTAATATACCAATTTGAAAAGTAGGTTACGTCCTATTCTCAGACTTACTAAATATACACAAAAAAATATACGATCAAGCCGTTTCGGAGGAGTTTTGTCACAAACACTGTTGCACGAGAATTTTATATACCTATTAGATTGGATATCAATATTTTAACTTGGGAGCCAGTAGTTCTAAGTTAGCCTGAACAGCATTTTCTATCGCATCACCACTTACCACCAGGTGAGATAGTGGTCTAATACTAGCCTATATCAACAATAAAATAATCAATAGATTCAGGAGTTACTTTGTGGAAAACTATATTCAATAATAATAAATATTTAAATGAAACACTTAAAATATATAAAAATATCTAGTGACAATTCCGCCTAAATTTCCTGTTAAGTGACGTTACAAACACTACGCAGAGAAACTGGAAGAATTTTCGACGCGTTTCGACTCTGCACGAAGCATTCTCAGGAGATCTTGACTCTACGAGCGTACTATTTAGAAATTTTGATAAGAAATTGACACTAGATATATTTTTATATTTTATAGGTATTTAAATAAAATATTATTTCAATGTTTTCGTAAAATATTTTCAAATATTTGTGATTATTAATAAAATAATATTTTTTTTCATAACAGTAAATCAGTTAATAGTATTGGATTTATCAGGAATTTTTCGCTAGACATATTTTACTTGCAGGTGATAAGAGTAATGCAATCTACTGGGCACAATACTAGACTCCGGACTGCTCGGTACTAAGAATGTTTTCATTAGAACGACCTAATATTTTTCGCCGGGGATCGAACCCAAGACCTTGAGATTTTAAAGCAACATTTTCACCACTCCATCAACGATTTTTTATAATTATAACTTGGTAAATGATATCAGAACTGGCTGCGCCACTGTAGATAATTGTGAAAAGTGATATACTATCTAATTTTCAAGTGTCATCTAATGGGATTAAGCCGTTTCAGTTTGAAGTAGTCACAAACGTACGCCCTTACATCCTCACTTACCCACTCACAAATATTCGCAATTATTATAATTTTTTTCTTTATGCTTGATAGTTAAGCCTGTGACCACTATCTCACCTGATGGTAGATGTTGATGTGGTCGAAGAAGTTGTCCAGGATAACCTAGAATTACCAACTGGAACACACCGTTAGGTGATTTTCTACTGGAGGGTGGTAGCCAGGTGGGCACTCCCAAAATGCCCTACCACCACGCAAATTATATTATTAAATTATATTACTTTGATGAGATATTTTGAATTTGAACAGTAGTTATTAAGTACAAGTGCATAAGCTACTCAAAAGAGCATGATTCCATATAACATTAGAGTACACTTATGTAAGTATCCGCAGTACTCACTTAATGTACGCTCTAAAAATATTCGTATGCGGTAAACCCGCACAGTAAGATAATAAAATTTTCTAAAAATTTCAACGTTTGGTACGAATAAAATTCACATCGTATCTTCACTGGATACGCTGTGTCACTTATGTGGTTTTGTGTTCTGAATACGTTGTCAAATAAGTGATTTTGTGTGCTACATTGTTTAATATTTTGGTTGGTAGTTTTTACGCACGTTTTTTCGATTTGACGAGCTATTGTTACTGTTATTTTTCTCGACTCGGAAATTCTTTTTTCTTTCTGAACTGTGCCAGTAAAAAGCGAACAACGCTATCGACGTTTTATTTATGACTATTTGATTTCATTTCTATAGGTTATCTGTTTTTCCTATACACAGATATGAAGAAGTTGTTTAGCTATTCTACCACAGATTCATTTTGACTCGATGTTTCCATAATAAATTTAGCAGAAAAAATATATGTAGAATCCTGCATTTGCATGGTGGTAGAAAAATTTGGGAATGTCCGCCTGGCTAGCTACCACCCTCAAGTATAATATCTGTCGCCAAGCACCTAACAGTGTGTTCCGGCAGCTGTACTAGAGAGCCAGTAATTCTAGGTTTGCCTGCACATCTTCGACCACATCATCATTTACCATCAAGTGAGATAGAGACCCAACGCTAGCGTATCAGCAATAAAAAAGATGCTTTTACTAAAATTGAAAACATAAATACGACGTCTGAAAATATGAATACCTCGTTACTTGACAAAACATTCATTTTCATAACGAAGGAAATGTAATAAATTTTCAGTTGAGTTCTAAAAAATGTGAGATACAAACGTTAAATGTTTCTTCAATAATATAAACGGTACAAAACGTATCTTATATACTGTAACTAAATGCCGGTTTGATAAATATTTATATAACAGATTAGTTACTTTAGGCTAGGTGAATTAATTTTTAGACCTGTTTTACCGACTCGAGGGCGTGGATTCCCTTCAAAGGTCAAGTTACCCTTTGTTTACTGGGTTTCAACAATGTTATTGCAAACCGTTACTAATTAAATTAGGATGATGATATTAAAATTGAGGCTGAGTTTTTAAGTACCTAGTATAAAATTTCTTATTTGATAAATATTACAAATTAAACTTAATACATTCTACGCTATGATTCCTAAAGATGCGGTGGTAGTACCTAATTTCTGTCGTTTAAATAAATTAATTTTCAATTAAAAACAAAATTGGTCATTGGATTACGATTCTATCTACGAAATTTCAAGTATGTTGGTGTGTCATGAGTCGTGACATTGTTTTGAGTAAAAAAAAGATATATCAATAGATATGAATTGATCAAGACATCAAAAGACATCGTAGACATGACTAAAAACATTGAGATCCATGTATGGATAAATAATGGAAGAAAAAAAGCCATAATACATAAATATCATTTTTAATCTTTCCACGTATAGTGTATTTGTACCTGCCTTCATAGATTTAATATGCTTCTTAGCCTTAAAACACTATGTATCCTCAGTTGGTCCGCAGTCTCGCGGCAGCGTCCAATGAACGCACATATATTTCGGAACATGCAGTATTATTCGAACGTCACCTTCTGATAAATTAGTAGTACGACCTATCAACTCTATTATATATATTTATAACAATATACCAAAAAGCACAAAACACGTACCAAAACCTGAAAATAAAACGTCGAATTTGGTAAAATTATTTCATAATATTTAATATATCTGAAAAGACTTAAATAAAACACACAAAAGTTTCCCCAACATGTCATTTCCTATAAACAACAAGTAAAATACAAAGAGACATAGAACAAAAATGGAACTTGGCCAATAAAGGCACGAGACACCCTCGACGAAATCGCATTATGTGTCTTACATTGCCCATTTTCACCCGCTGACGTATAATTCACGCATTTCCCTCTCATTGTAGCTTAGCAAGTGGAACTTTGTAAAATAAGCTAAATTTTCACTTGAAAAAAACTGTGCTTTTGATGTTGAATGAGAGCGAGATTTACATGAGAAGTAATACTTTATTTAACATTAACATTTGAATATACCTATGACCTCTTTTCACGTGTTTCTTTTAGTGTTGACCTGTAGAGAAAAAGTTTTCTAAGAATAATGTCTGCCGCCTTCTGGCGATGTTTGATGTGGAATCGAAACGGAATAAAATTTGGTCAGACATGGCATTTCTGACGATGTGTCAATGTGTCTAAATTTGTTGTTCAGGCGTGGTTACCGCGCTTCTTCTTCTTACCCTTATCCCGACCAGTGGGGTCAATATAATTTATGTTCTCTTACGACACAAAGTTAGATCTTTGATTGCTGCAATGAAATACATTAATTGATGCATCAAGTAGTCAAGTAGAAAATCTGTTGCCAAACACCTAACAGTATATGCCGTAGCCGTCCTTGAGGGGCAGTAAAATTATAGCCGCATGAAACTCAACAACTCTATGCCTCAGGGTGACGGGCGCAGTGCAGTTCGTGGCTTGTGACGAATAACATCTGTTATAGGTAGAGGTTACCGCTCAACATTGGGTGGGTCTCGTGGTTGTTGCATCACAATAATATTAATATAATAAAAAAAAAACAACTGTTTACGTTAACAATACACAGGACAAAACAAAAACATATAGATTTCTTTGTTTTTATGGCCGATGCCTACCTGAAGCAACGCAAGCATTTCCAAGTAGTCTTAACTACTTGGAAATGCTTGCGTTTGAAGTATACTCGCTACCTTTCGGGTATTTAGGGCGTATAGACAGTAAGGAGCGCTGCTATGTGCCCAATGTGCAACAACACATACTGCTTATGTGAACGGTGGCGTGACATAATATAAGACATAATTTCAATCACTTATTGGCAGAGTCATCACTAAATATACACATATTTAGTTAATGAATGAATCCAAGTCACGCTTGTATATATAAAAAAGATACAGTACTTTTTCCATCCTATCCATGTCTTCAGGGCGAAACCGTAACAATCCACAACCTAATAAGGATCAAAAAGGTTATATTAGTAAAGGTTGTGGTAGTAGCTGTCGAAAAGTGTATATACTGACTTTAGTGACTAAAGATTGGTACCGTAGACATTGAAAATTAATATACCTACCTAGATTGAAACAAGTTGTTCGTGTTTTTTGAAGCGAACACGTCTTTAAAATTGCTTCCATGGGGAGGCAATTTAGTCCATTGAAATGTTACAATTTAAGGACCGAATATTGCATTTCTTAGAGGACGCAATTTTATTTTTGAGACATGTATGGGTGGTTTGTTGTTTGTTTAGGGAGGACAGAGATGCTGGCTACCGCCTGTGCGGTCGTCCAGCTCCACCGGGTTTTGGGCGAGGGCCTGGCCCTACAATAGCCCGGGAGGGAGAAGTGCCGAAGGCACTTCTCCCGAGACGGGCGTAGAAGGCGAAAAGCGCTTTCTACCTCCGTCTCCTGAAGACGCCGAAAACGTGCCGCTACTATAGGAGGGGTTGACAGCGAGCTCAAGGGCACCACTGTGGTTCGGACCTCGGCTTATCTCGCTGTCGAGAGACATGGGGGGGATCGGAGCAAAATGCCTCTGTGCAACTGCAGTGTTGCACAATTGGGCCCTACTGAATAATACTCTTTGACTATTTGGAGAGCAATTTATCGTGACCTTGTTTTTGCCTCGAGCTCGCCGGCGAGCTCGGTGTTTGATTGTGTGACCTCTAATTACCTCACACCTGGGGATTTTACCTCGACGACTTGCGGATAACGCTAAAGCTGCCAATGTAATGGCTGCGATGGGGTCATCCGGGTCGTCTAATACCTGCCGTGGTCGGCGACGGGGGGGTTTGAAAAATGGGATAGAAGAGGCAGTCGAGTAGTTCGATGCCTGGACAACCAATGGGTTCGGGTGGTGGGGCGCTCGATCAAAGTATCGGCGGGCGCAGTCCTTATTGAACTGCGCTAGAGAGGGAAGGTTTAAGTCGCAATGCAACTCGGTGTTCTGGATATACCACGGGGCGCCGGTTGCATTACGAAGAAAACGGTTTTGGATGACTTGAAGTTTATGAAGGTGGGCCTCACTAGCATGACTAAACACTACTGATGCGTAAGTCATGATGGGGCGGATGCAGGCAGTGTAACGTGTCTTCTTATTACTAAGAGACATTTTACTCTCTTTGCGAAGCAGGGGACCAAGGCGACCCATTACGAAGGCCGCTTTGTTACGGACGGTTGTTATGTGATCGTTAAAGGTGAGATGACGATCAAGGGTGACTCCGAGGTATTTTGTTCTAGGAACCCAGGGAATGGGTTCGTCGAACAAAATAAGCGGTTTCGGGTAAGGGGAGCGTGTCTTCTCAGTAAAGCACATAGCTGTGCTTTTAGCTGGGTTGACCGCGATGCGCCATTTTCGGAACCAGTCACCGATCTCGGTGACGGCCCGTTGAATGACGAAATAGGACTGTCTGTTGATATGCCACCCAGTGGTGTAAATGGCGGTATCGTCCGCATATTGGGCTAGGAATACTTTGGGCTGAGAGCGTGGGATGTCACTGGTATACAGTGCAAGGAGAATAGGTGATAACACGGAGCCCTGAGGGACTCCGGCTCTGACTGGGTGGGGGGAGGAGAGAGTGCCTTCCACGCGATAGCGAAAGCTTCTGGCTTTAAGGAAGTCTTGTAGGATGAGCACAAGACGTTCTGGCACGCCAAATTGGTATAGCTTGTAGATCAAGCCATTGTGCCAGACCTTGTCAAAAGCTTTCGCTACGTCGAGGAAGACTGCTAGCGTAGTCTGGGGTTTGGGGTACTTATTGAAGCCCTCAATGATGTGCTCCGTGAGGCGGTGCACCTGTTGGACGCATGAGTGTCCGGGTCTGAAGCCAAACTGCTCATCTGGGATAAGGTGGTGTTCCTTAGCATGGGACTGGAGACGGTTTGCAAGTAACCGCTCGTAAAGTTTGCCTAAGGCACTGAGGAGGCTGATGGGGCGGTAGCTGGTGGGGTCAGATGAGCTTTTGCTTGGTTTGTGAATGCCAATGACATTTGCACATTTCCAGGTGTCTGGGAATAAGCAGTGGCTCATAGCAGCATTGAAGATGCTGACTAAGAGATGGATGAGAGGAGGAGAGAGGGTTTTAAGAACCCTGTTGGAGATGCCATCGGCACCGGGGGATTTGCGTGGTCGGAGGGCCTCGATCAGTCTCGCCACCTCAGCGTAAGTCGCTAAGGTGATTGGTGGGAGTTCAGAGGTGACCACAGAGCTTTTACGTTCGACTTCAGCATCCACCGAATCGAGGTGAGCTTGGTCAACGTGATCTACGTTGGGGGAACACTGAGCCTCTAGGCTATCAGCTAGGCACTCAGCTTTGTCTTCGTCAAAGAACGCTGGGACTAGTGGGACTGGTCTGTATAAGGGAGGCATGTCGTTATAGTTACTTCCTTTCAAACCTCGCGCCAAGTCCCAATAAGCATGGTGGCTTGGCACGAGGTTTGAAAGTTTATCGCCCCATTGTTGATCACGCAACTCAGACATGCGACTTTGAACCATGCGTTCAAAGTGGCGTTTCTTAGTTTTGTTCTCTTTACTGGAGTAAGAGTCGTAATGTCGGGTCACTGCTTTACTCTCCGTCACCAATCGTCTCACATCCGCTGGAATGACAAGGCGCCGGTCGTCCGGCACTATGACCTCCTTTGCGGATGCACCTACTACGATGGAGAGGTGATTGGTGAACGAATCGATCGCAAGGGTTACGTCATCTTTTGTCAGGATGTCGTCAGGGATCTTGTCAAGGTCCGGTGAACTGATAGCCTTTAGGGCATCGCCTACTTGCTTCCAGTTCACTATCGTCTTAGTGGGGCGGGGGAGGTCAGTCGTTGGGTCGGGACCTAGTCGCAGTATAATGGGTCGGTGGTCAGAGTGAAGCTCGTGAACCACTTCTATGGAGCGTAACCGGAGTGTTACGCCTCTGAGTAGTGCCATGTCAAGCAAGTCAGGTCGAAAGTCTTCCATATAAGGGTAGTGAGTGGGCTCAGTGGGCGCAATTATGTCAAAGTTAAGTTCTGCGATTAGATTTTCAAGTGCAATACCTTTGGGATTGTTGACGTTACAATTCCATAGGATGTGCTTACTGTTGAAGTCGCCAATCAGAAGGACGGCGCTTCCTAATGAGAACAAGGCTTCTAAGTCAGCTCGGACGATCGGCTTTTGGCAAGCTTGGTAACAGGACGCTATGACTATAGGTTGATGACCAGTCGTAGCTAGGAGGCAACAAGATGCTTCCATATTAACAAGAGTCGGGGTAGGTAAGGGAATGCAGTGCAGGGACCTTTTGTAATAGATAAGAGTGCCTCCCCCACGGGAGTTCACTCTATCATCACGTACCGTTCTGTAATTGGCAAACCTAGGGTTCGCCTTCCCCGGTTTTAGAAGGGTTTCCTGCACGCATATGATATCGATAAGGTGGGTACAACAAAAGTCGTGGACGAGGTCACGTTGTCTGAAGAGGCCGTTAGCGTTAAATGACGCTAACGAAACTGAGTGCGGTTTCGTGCGTTCGGTTGTACTACCCATAGTGGTTGTACTGGGGAGGGGCCTGGGGAACGAAGCGCTTAAGGGCGCTAAGTAAGTTCGCGTGTTCCAATGTGTATTGGATCACGTCCGCTGGGGATTGAGCGTATTGCATCTTGTGGAATAGCTCTTGTACCTCATTGATGTCAACCGACATAGCCAGATCGCTGACTAGGTTGATTGCCTCTTGAAGAGGGGCAGCCATCAATGGCATAGGGGGAGCTTGTGGCCGGGAAGCGGCGCGGGAAGGGGCGCGAACGGTGTTGGCAGCGGGTGCCGGGAGCGCGGGGCGAGCCGGGGCCGGTGCGCGGGCAGGGGCCGCGGCGTGGGCGGGTGCGGGTGCGGGCGCGGGCGCGCGGGCCGGGGCGCGGGCGGTAGCGACGGTCTTAACCATACTGGGTGGTTTAGACCAGGCGTTACGGGCTGGGAACGGCGCGGGTATTACCTGTGAGGCAGGTACTACCGTTAGTTTAGGGCTGACCCGTTGGTAACGGTCATATGAGGGGCGGGTCGGCCTATGCCTTGCCACCCTGTTGTTTATGCGTGGTGCTTTTGGGCAGCCGCGGTAATTTGCGGTGTGTCCTTGAGCGCCGCATAGAACGCAGCTGGGTGGGTCCGGCGAGTCCCGAGTGCGAGTGCACGCTGCTGTCGCGTGATCGCCTAGGCACTTAACGCACCTAGCGCGAGCGAAGCAGAAGCGGGAGGCGTGCCCGTATAATTGGCAGTTATGACACTGCGAGGGACTCCCATTTTTGTATGGGGCTTGGACATCGAGTCCTGAGAGGCCACAGACCTTTTTTAAATTGAAAATGGCCTTGCCTTCAGGTGTGCGATCTAGTACTACGAGTACTAGATCGTAGGGACTGCGGTCCTTCCCGCTGTACATGCGGTGAACTGCATGTACGGGGAAGTCTTATGCCTTCAGGTCGGCACATACCGAATCGGTATGTACCTCCTTGGGCACACCGCGGATGACAACTCGGAGGACTTTCTCCTCTTCGAGCGCATAAGTATGAAAGCTTATGCTCTCTTTACGGAGGAGCTTTGTTAGCGCTCTGTGGTCGCTAATGGTTGACACTTGGACTTTAATGCCCTGCTGTGTGGAGCGGGCATTAGTATAATGGATCCCACGATCCGAAACTAAACGGGACAGCATGTCCCATTTGCTTTTGTCCTGGATGAACAAAGGCGGAGGCGGCTTTTCGCGACGTGTGCTCGCGTCCTGAGGGGATGCGGCGGTAGCGGCCGGAGCGGAGGGAGGAGACACGGGGCGCGGGGCGGGGGTCGGCTTCTTGCCGGAGGCGGGGGCCTTAGCGGGTGCCTTGGCGGGAGGGGCGGAAATTGCGCAACTAGCGGCTTTAGGAGCGCGCTTGCGTTTTCGATCTACGACGGTATAGCCGTCGTTGTCTGAGTCCGAGTCAGTGCGTGAGGCGCGGCTCGGATCTACATCCATCTCCGTTTCGGAGTCCGTAGTGGGCTCGACAACGGTGATGGAGGGACGGGTGCTCGCTGGCCTCCCGATCGGTGAGCGCGAGCGAGACCTTTCACGGGGAGGGGCTACCACCGTGCGTCTATTATCTGGGCCCGGAGCGGGCGAAGTCGGGCTGTCCTCTGAGAAGGACCGGGTCAGAGGAGGGGCGTTGGCCTCCGGGATTGAAGTCCCAGAGGGGGCAATGAGAGTGTCCGTGAGGCGGGCACTCGCTTCCTCTTCGAGAAGTTGCATATGTGCAACGTACAGATCGGGGTGGCGGAGGGCGAAGGTCTGAAGGACCTCCACCTCACCGTTAGAGGGACGATGCATTCTGAGGGGAATACTCAGGATGGCCTAACGGGTTCTGTCTCCCTCTCGCAACTCGTGAGCTCACTTGTGTGAGAGGGAGTGAGTACCTATGGTGTGCCCTAGTTGTGTACCCTCTCTGAGCTTTTTTCTCGGCGGAGAGGGGTGATCCTAATGCTGCTCCGGGGTTGACTAGGGGCGACCCCAAGGCCAGTTATCCCGGAGCCCAGCTTGCTTCGGCTGACCCGTGAAGCGGGAAAGGCCACGGTGCAAGGTTAAACCAAAAACTCAACAGTGGCCGTTGTCACCGTAGGGTGTCACACTGCGACCGCAGCAAATGGCGGATTTGATCGTTCAGACGGGTTTGGCTGACGCTACCCCACACCTGAACGACGTCGCTTAACAGCACAAAGTGTGTTGTTACGCGCACTGGGTTGTTGTTATAACGAGTAAGTTTTGAGGTGCGCACCGAAAAGTGCGGTCAAAACAAGACCACCGACCCGGCCTGATATTATTTATATGAACGATTTCCGGTTACGGTGGTAATGCCTGACGTCTTAGAGCGCCTCTGCGCGCCGGCACGGCGAGCTCGTAGCTCACTTTGCACGGCGTTCGACGGCTGCTCAGCTTCTGCACACAAAACAAGGGTTCGTCAGGACTGCGTATTCCAATGGCACTGGTCTGCAACTAGCGTCGGAACGATGACCCGAGTGAGACGGCAATAATGCGGGGACTATTGCGGTCTCACTGGGAGATACTGGCGGAGCTGTAGACAGGTGTGCTCGGCGTGGCGGCACAGGGCGGGTGAGTCAGTGTGTGTATGGGTGGTCAATAGAAGCTTAACCTTAAGTTTGTGGGGTCGCCACCCATGTCCCCTGGCCGCCATCTTGGAACACGGGGTGAAAACACTTATTTCGCGATATCTCGGAAACTATGCGTCTTACAAAAAATTGTATAGAACATAATTTATAGCAAATTATTTTGTCTACAAATATGTTTATATAACTTTTTGCCATATATTAAAAATTTAAGAAGTTATAATCAAATAAAGGGATTTTTTAAATATATTTTGAAGCTATTGAACGCTTATATAGCTTTTGAACGTCCGGAGCCAGAAATTCCGTAACGAAAATAACCTAACACCCCCCACTCCGACCGGCACAGCGGTGATACTATATTTGATCAGCCTCTCTACAGTGCGTAAAAGGAACTAAATTTTGGCAGAAAAAAGGTTTTAACTTACGTGTCAAGATTTATACTTGCATAAGTTGATAAAAAATGCTATGTAATAGCTTTACCGCGGCAGTCTCCGAGTGCCACACGTCTTTTATTTTTCTCTCTAACTTTATTTCTCGTTTTACAAAAAAAAAATACCTCAGACCAATCTTGTTGATTATCTTATGAGGTATATATTTTTCCACGCATGTCCCAAAAATAAAATTGAGTCCTCTAAAAATGATGTAACTTTTCAATGGAATAGTTCAGAAAAACGAATGATAACAATATCGGGGGATACAGTATAGTGTTGCAGCTATATACCTATCAATCCCATCCAAATTTCAATTACACCACTGGATAGCTAAAGAATCAAAGAACTTATTACGCGAAGTAAAGACTGTTACACACCGCGCGCGGCGGAAGGGGGAAGCCGACATATTGAGTCGTACGTATTCACGAACAACAAACGGCCGTGTCCATATACACTCCCCATTTTTGGGTGGATTTTGGGTGAAAATCTCCCAAACTCATCGACTGGGGGGTATCAAACTGAAGGGCTCTAAGAAACGATTCCATAAATATAAATAATTTTCAGTTTTAATTTCAATGGGACGATAAAACGCTTAACAAAAATTAAATATTTGCTGTCGGATTAAAATTTAATAAATTTATACTTGTTTTAATTATTAGCTTACAATTTACTAGTAGGTTTTATGTTGAATGTATTCAGCATAAAGAACATAACATTTGTTAAATATTTCTACGTTCATTTCATCAATTTGTATCCATGAAATATTATTAAGTATAACTTTTAATTCAATGTTTAGATTAGGGTCAATGTTTATCGCAAAATATCTTATTTCTAGTAATTATCTCATTCCAATTACGGAACAGAGTCTAGTGGCATACGGAGAAAACAGACAAATAGCATCTGCAACTGCAACCCTAAAAATAGTCGAGAAAGATAAGCATGGGGTGCCGAGTTAGAATGTAACCTCCCCATTTCTTACCGTGGGTATCGTAATTACCGTGGGTGTCATAAGTGGCGACTAAAGGAAATGTGCGCTAAATGAGCAGCATGCCACTTCCCACGTGTATTTGAGTTGGGTGTTGCGTGCATTAGACGGCAACAAGGCTGTATACCATCTTAGTGCCCTGCCAGGATTTCATACAATATGTTCTTGTATTCTTGTCTTATATTTTTTGTGACAGAACATGCTCGAGGCCCACCTGATGTTAAGTGGACTAATCTCTGCCTATAATAGATGCATTTCGTCACAAGTAACGAATTGCACTGCGCCCGTCACCTTGAGACATAGTCGTTAAGTCTCATGTGCCTGTAATTTCCCTGGCTCTCAAGGACTGCTGCCGGAACACGCCGTTAGATGCTTGGCGACAGATTTTCTACTTGAGGGTGGTCGCTAGCCAGGCGGGCATTCGCAAAATGTCCTTTCACCATGCGGTGAAGCTCAACCTCGCGGCGGGATTCGAACCATGGACCTGCTGCGTGGCAGTCCATAACCAATGCCACTGAGCCATCATTGCTTGATATTAAGTTTTTAGCGTAAACATATTATTCGTAATATTTTCTTGTTTTTCTTCTACTGTGTCAGAGAATACAGTTAGTATGACCCTGAAACATTGCCTGGTCAATGGCAATAAGCTCGCCCCCTAGTACATGAGCACCAAAATCTAACTGACGAAACGTGGTGGAAACACACCTCTGCTTACCCCTTCGGGGAACACAGGCGTGATTATATGTATGTATATAAGGACCTATGAAGATATTTAAAAAAAAGTTTTTCTTCAAAATTACAATTATATAAATTATTGTTAGTTTTTTGTAACTTTCAAACTTTTAACGCGGTCTAGTTACATTTATTTGTAATCTTAAGCTTGCATCGAGGCAGCGATACGTAATTGTGGTGCGTTTGATCCTTTGCTGTATCTTTATTTCTAAATTTTGAGTTATGCAATTTATATATATATCAGCCTGAACAACATATTTAAGGATTCATTCTATAAATCATACACTTTGGAAACACGATCACTTAGAGTTTCCACGATAAAAAAAAAACCAAAGTTATATCTAAAAAACTAAATAAACCTTAGTACGGCTCAAATACTTAATGGAAAGTCATCAGTATATTAATTTAAAAAAAAACATCATGTTTTCTATAACGTATACACATTACATATATCAAATAGGTATTTGTTTTCATAATACGAAGGAAATACTTAATTCACGCACGTTCCGCCCATTTTAGCCAGAGCCACGATGCTTTGTCCCTATCAGCTTAAGTAATTTTGGACGTCAGACGGGGACGGATGCTGTTGGTTAACGCCTGCTTATAATATTTTTTTTTACTAAATGAATTTACTTTACATTATTATTTTAAACTAATTAACTATTTTAAAAACAAAAATGTACTGAAACAATAAATGCAAATGATATCCTTATATCTTTATTGAGAATAATGCTACACTTATATTCAGCGACAAAAAAAAGGAGAAAGTATGGGGAAATCTCGTCACATCAATCAAATTGTGAAACGTTTTTCATCAATCAAACGACAAACTACGCATACATATTATAGAATTTTGAGGGGACTGAGAGGGACATGGGCGTGAGAGCATGTAAGGGTAAATTTTTACTACATTATACATTTTTGAGTTTCGAGCGCTCGTATCGAAGTTTCCTTAGCTGATCGTAATTGATCTGCGAAGTTAAGCAACGCCACGGTATATTTAGATATTACCGTGTCAACGCCCAACGCGGTCTTGACTTGGATGGGTGATCGCTAGTGGCATTACTACTGAGCGCTTCCGTGCCCCTGAAGGCACGTAAAGCCATCAGTCCCGGTTGTTGGAGTTAAGGATGGCAGTCGTTATAGCATGGTGGTAGGGCATTTTGCTAATACACCACCCTCAAGTAGAAAAACTGTCGCCAATCAACTAACGGTTTGTTCCAGCAGCTATCTTTGAGAGCCAGTAATTCTAGGTTAGCCTGAACAACATCTTTGATCACATCATCACTTACCATCAGATGAGATAGTGGCCAAAGGCTAGCCTATCAGTTATAAATAAAATAGGGTATGTACTTATTTAATATTGAATTTATAAGTTTAAAAGCCTAATCTTGCTTCATCCAAATATTGAGAAAATCAAGAGGAAGATCTTATAACATATATTTAAGGATAAAATATAATTTTATTAACGAATTTATTGAACTTTAATCATCTGTTCACAGATAACTGATAAAATTCGGAATAAAAATAGTCTATGTAAGTAAAATTAATAAAAAATTCAGTCAAATTTGACAGACCGCTTTAAAAAATCATTAAACCTTTCACCTAAAATTTACGATACTCCGACAAAAGTAATTAAAATAAAAAAGAATTAAAAATTGTGTACATTCTAACGCCAATTACAGTAAAATAGGGCTGTAGTATAGAGCCATTGGAAAATAAATATAAGTTATTGAAAGCTCATAGCATCACAGTAATAACGATTTAAACTTCTGTGGCCAAAACAGGTTGAGTAAACAGGTTGAGTAGCCAAAACAATTCTCTTTGTTCGCATCCAGGTAATGCCCGGTACAAAATAAACAATAAGTACACGTAAAAAGTACTCCAGCAACCCTCAAGTAAGGTTTTTCTAATTTCACGGTTGCTAGGACTACCGGTACACTTAGCGCTGTGTCGTCGTCCAAATTGCCACTTGCGGCGTCGACGTCATCAACTAACTTCCCTCCTGCAGCCTCGGCCACTTCAACTTTTAATATTGTCTCACGTTCTGTGAAGACGATAGTACCTTCATTTTCATTACAGGTTGAAAAAACATGTCCGAGTATATACAGTTTTAACTGCCCTTTTTTTGTGGGTTCTTTTTCGTTATGTGATTCGGATTTTAAACGTTTTGCTGAAATCTGTTTGCTATTTTAGTAAATGAAATCTGAGAATAGGGAAACTATGATGGAAACGATGATGTGAAACTATAAGCTTCACTGCACGGTGGAAGAGCATTTTGCGAATGCTCGCTTGGCTAGCTACCATGTAGAAAATCTGTCACCAAGCACATAAAAGTGTGTATTTTCATCCGTTTCAGATGTGATTGGTAAAAAACCACTGTAATCCGCGGAAAAGTGTTTAAGCATCCACATTGTGATAGACATATTTTAATGCCATGTAATAGCTTTGCTTTTTCCCATCTACCGGAGACTGTTTCAGACTAGTACTGCTACTGTGTGACTTGTGGAAATTGAACCCAAGACCTCGAGGCTCAAAGCGACACCGTTGGTGCAGGGCCCACCTGCACCAACGAATCTATGAGTATAGAAATAGGAATAAATTTAAGGAGTAACGGCTGATAACAATGTTCTTAAAATTTTTTCTTTTTTATTGTCAGTGTCAAAATACATCACTTTTCATGTACCAAATTGAATTTTGGCTTACAAAATGACCCTTATATACAAAAGGTCACTTACTGCCGCGTTTTCTCCCGTTATAAACTCAGGCTTTTGTAATTTCTGTAAGTTTAATTAGAATGGATGTGTAACTTCCTGTTATGTCACTCCTCCATTTTGTAAATATTTTTCCACCAAACCTTTTAGGGATATAAAGTACGATGAAATTTACAGACATATAACTCAAAATTGTTTAAATATTAGTTATTTACAAAAACTGTCAATAAAAGCCCATAGTTGAATAATTATATTAATTTAACACATTTGCTCAAAAAGGGTCTCTTATTTCACCAATTTTAATATCGTTATGTAGATTCATTAATTACGTACTTGTGCGTTATTGTAATGTAAAACGCACGGTTTGTCAAGAAACTCATAATAAATGATAAATAAAATAATTTATTTTGGACACAAAATTCATAGCAGTGTTAGCACATGTGTATAACAACTAAGTTAGTAAACTAAACTTAAAATTATTTAATACAAACATTATTTAATCCTACTCGTGATAACGCCAATCCAAATGCTTTAAAAAAACGAACGGTACTTTTTACATCTTAGCATTATTAGATATTGTTCAAGCTAACCTAGAATGACTGGCTCTCAAGGATAGCTGCTGGAACACACCGTCAGGTGCTTAGTGACAAATTTTCTATTCGAGGGTGGTAGCTAGCCAGGTAGGTTCTCAAAATGCTCTTCCATCATGCCACGACTGCCATCCTAAGACAACAACCGGGACCGACGGCTTAATGTGTCCTCCAAAGCATGGAAGCACTCAGTAGTAATGGTTACCCGTCCAAGTCATGACCACGGCGGGCGTTGTTTAATTTAATTGATCGGTTAAGAATGGCTAAGCAAGCTTCGCTACGAGCGCTTCAAAGCATATAAATTATAACCTTTGATGGCCTAGCTTTATTAGCTATATTTGTGTAAGTCGCGCTATGTAGCTACTACAGCTAGGCCATCAAAGATGGCACATTTTTTGAATTCCGCTGATGACTTGTGTTCCAACGCGTGGTTTTAAGGCATTTTGCGTTTGCTTACCTGACTACCTACTACTCCCCCATGAAGTAAATCAGTCGACAATCACCTAGCAGTGTGTTAATCCGCAAGTATTCATGTCTTTCAGGGTCGTTACCAGGTATACTATCTTCACCCACATACGACTTACCGATAGGTTAAGTTGTTGTTGACAATATATCACATAACGGCTCGACTTTGAAGACGAACCCATCAATTGTATAAAATAGGTAGTTGAAACTTAAGCGGACAAAAATGTAATTTTAATATTCAATATATTATGCTGTACAAATCAGTTCAGGAAAGTGAGACATTATTAACCTATATAAAACTCAGATATAATACCGACGAGTGGAGAAGAATTTCCATAGTCACGCATCACCGTTGAATACGAATCTATCCCTGTCGGCTTCAAGAATGTATGGAAATGTGATGGAGACATATCGTATTCTCGCTTCACAAGGAAACTGAGTGCTCTGTACGTTGCGTATTTGATATTTTTTTGTGGGAGAAAACAATAGTATCCATTTGAAGCATTAGGAAGATTCAGTGATAGTGCCCTCGAATAGACTCATGCTGTATTGTATGAGTGTAGAACTTTCAATATAAATAAATTCAACTCTAGATTTATAAATAAGGGTGTAGTTTGTAGTAATGTTTACGTGGTATGAAAACCATTATTTTCCGGCAAATTTTGTTGTTTGTGATGCGAAATGAAATGCAGCTCGAAAACATTTTTATAGAATACAATACAAATGGTTTTTACTGCCTGAAGTTATATAGATACAGACTAACTATGAATCCATAGGTTACCGAACTAGCTTCAGCTGTGTTTCAGGAACCAAAGATGTTTTATTATGATTATCATTAGATTTATGTTGTGCCCATGTTTGTTTCGCTGAGTAATGTATGTATGCATAAAACTTTAATACGTGTAATTGTACAGCCTACGCCAGGCAAAAAGAAAAGCGGTAAAAAAACACAAAGAAAGTTCTATACTCTGCCAATTTCCTACGGAAATAGAAACTTGGTGTGTTGATTGTAAAAGTTACAGCGGTTATTTGTTTCTTATATCTCTCCACAGTACAGCTGCCCTTTCACTTAACACTGTTTTGTATCATGTGCTGGTATGTAGGTACCATAGAGATATAAAATACTATTTTCTCTTTTCTGTGGTAGGTACTTCTTCATGTACCTTCACTTATTTTCCTGGTGGAGCAATATCATAACTTTGATCCAGTGTGTGAGTAAATAACACTATTAGTAACAACATTCACAAAGACCTCGATTCTAATATTTTGTCCAAAACTACTAAAATTACCTATTTTTAGATTCTAATAAGTAATTGAGACTTCACGACAACACGTAGGTATTTAAACTCACACTAGGTAGTCATATTTCTGCTAAGGCAGATGTATATATGAGAAATTTTGCGTTGTCTGTTAATTAGGTCCTCAGGCAGCAGTAACTGAATTTTTATATATTTTTATTTATGCAATAACGCCCACGGATAACATGATAAAATTATAACCAGCTTTAATAATATAGTGTCATGTGTGGGATTTGAACCCGCGCATCCACCCCTAACAGCTGGCGTATACTCTGAACTTTGGCCGCTGAGCTAACATAACATATAACTCGTAACTTTAATTTATTCTCTTGCTCTTAATCATCGTATGGGTATGGAGCGACACCTATAGTTTAACTTACGTTGTATTACACACACGTGGTAATTTTATAAAGCAGTACTTGAAGTTTTTGTTTTTTGTGTAATAAACTTCCATCCCTCACTACAACCAGTAAAATTACAGGAATTAATGTCGCGTGTCATTTTATGGGTAGAGGCAATATATACAACAGGCGAGCCACTTCCACGTTTTACCAATCTGTAACATAAAATAAACTATACAACATGCCTGCCAGTAAGATACTGCAGGATTTAATTATGGTTAACCCTTGAGAGGACGTATATACTGAGCACATGGGTGAAATGACTGTTGATGACAACAGTGGTTCAGGGTCACCAGTTTTTTTTTCATCGTATTTAGCCAGTGTTTAGTAAAAAATAGTTTTTAAAGGTGAATATTCTGTAGAGAAAGTCAAAATCAATTTGTAGTCAACTGAACCGTTCGCCATTTCTACGTTGGAGCCAGATTGTATTCTAGACTAAGCTTGTATAATAATTTCGATGCATGGTCACCAATCATCACAAGAGATGATCACATCTCTTGTGATGGTTGGTGACCATACTCGGCTTTACAATCTGGCCACAGTAAATAACCTGATGGTTAGTTACTGTGGCCAGGTTGTAGAGCCAACAAGTAACAAAATAATAAACATCAACGTTATGTATTAAATAACGTTGTTCTTATATTTTAATAATTATTTATATTAGTAGCTTACACTCAAGCACATTCATAAATACTAAGCTATTAGTAACCCATTAAAATTACCAATTGCTTAGTATTTAAATATAAAAATTTAACAAAAGTTTTGGAAATTAGTTTCAAAACCAATACGTCTCTTTACGCTCTGGCTTAAACTCGGATAGTTATTTATTCTCTTAGTCTTTTTGACATGGACTCAATGTACAATGAATTCCGCTGATCTCAACTGAATCACTCGCAATTTTTTTTTTAATTGTGCTGTGTTTATTTATTAAAGCAGAGTATGAACTGAAAGTAGAGGAAAAAGAAAATCAAAGGCAATATGACGTTATGTTAATTTAATCCATACAGCAGAACTGCCCCCAGACGGCTTAATAAATATCTGAAAGGATTCCTCCATCAAAATCACTTATACGTACACACTTATGTAATATAGGCGAGAGATCCGCAAGAAAAAACACCCCTGTCATATTATTGATTTCACGACACGTCAAGAAAACCAATTTTCGGGTCAACCGTGGGTATCCCCTTACTATTTCCATTCATTTTATATCTATTTGCGCGCGTATCCCATGACGGGTTTCGGCTAAGACGACATTCTTGAAATTTATCCTTTGCGTCACGTACGCCGAGACTGCGAATATGTCCGCTTGTTTTTCCTCAACCTTTGTTTTATAGTGGAAGTACTGGATGGCGGAGGTAATGTTTGAGGAAAATATGACTTGAAACAGAGGTTTCGTTTTGCCGCTGTCGTTTAAGTTTTACTTTCACGAGCACGTAGGATACCTCCCGTAAAGGACATACTCATTTCAATGAGTTTTCAGCCTTAGTACCTTTGACTTTTAGGTACGCTTACAGAGACTACAAATAGTTCGTACTAAGTATTGTACTACATATAAGGTAAATTTTCTTCAATTTGCTCGCTTATTTTAATGATTGGACTACTAAACAAGTTTCAGTGTTGCACCAAATTATGAAAAAGAATCAACGTAACAATAAGTCTGACTAATTAATCCTTACCTACCGTAATTAATACATACACATGTTTTACATCACACACAATTTTTTTTACATATTTTTTAATTATTATTTCTTCTAAAGATTGTGTAAGCAGGTGTACCAAAGTATTTATATGTATATTGTATATTTAAGATGGTTATCATATTTTATATAGTGCAGCCTCCTTTTTGTAGCTATTCAAACATGGTCGGCATATAGTTTGGTGTCTTAATAAACCAACAGGTTTTTTTTATTATAACTAAATACTATAATCATTGAGTGCTAAGCTTAAATTTTACAGAGAATTGGATAAATGTACTAATTGTTGTAAAACCTTTTGATTTGCCAGGCTTTATAAAAACTGGTTAAATCCAATGGCAAATACGGGCATGATTTAGGCGTGGTTTTTTAACAAACTCGTAGTTAGTATACTACTTGAGTATTGGTTATTCTGTAACAAGAAACTTTATGAAATTATCGTGGATATATCGACGCTAGATCATAGTTTCTAGGAGCTCTATTTTACGTTTTAGAAACGAAACCCTGTTTTACGTTGAATATTGTTTCGTATTAACGTATTGTATTTTTTAAATATGTTAAAGTTGAAGCAGGGATGGCTCAATGGAATTGGCTATGGACTGCCACGCAGCAGGTCCATGGTTCGAATCCCGCCGCGGGCTTGAGCTTCATCGCATGGTGGAAGGGCATTTTGTGAATGCCCTCCTGGTTAGCGACCACCCTAAAGTAGAAAATCTATTGCCTAGCACCTAACTATGTGTTCCGGCAGCTGTTCTTGAGGGCCAGTAATGGTAGGTATAAGCCTTTTAACACCTTCAACCACATCATCACTTACCATCAGGTAAGATTGTGTTCAAAAGGCAACCTATCAGCAATTAAAAAAATATATATTTTCATAAATATTGCACACAAATTAATAGCCAAATGTATAAAATAATAATCTATTTGTGTGCCTTACCATTTACAATATCCGGCCAATATTGTAAATGGTGAGGCACACATAATTGTCCCAGTGTCGACTTGAATATCTACGGAATCTTACGATACACAATATTCATTTAAACACATACATTAATATTCGGTTATACTCAAATTACTGCTATAAGTATATTTTTTCGTGCCGCATGTTGGAAAAACGATTATCACTGGTTAAAATGTTCTCCCAGCAGAGAGTGTTTATTACAAACATCTCACAAATTGCTGGACACACATAATACACACAATAAAGCCTACAATACCTTACACATATACACTACGTCATACACTAAATATATGCTATATTCAAATGATGTCATTTGCGATTTTTTTCCGCTAGTAGTAGGCAAACCAGATTTTCTGCTTGAGTTTGCTAGTAAGCCAGGCAGACCCACGCAAAATACCCTTCCACCATAATAATATAACGACTTCGATCATAAGACAACCGGGGCGGCTGCTTAACGTGCCCTTCAAACAACGGAAGCGTTAAATTCAGTTGTAATGTCACTAGCGGTCACTAATCAAATTCATAACTGCAACGGACGTTGCTTACTATAGCTGATCGCTTAAGAATAACTATGTCTATTCAAGTAAATAGTTATTGAAGATCCTTAGTGTAACAACAAGCCCTGCTTGGAATACAATCGTAGAGTTTAGTTTTGGTATTGAGATCCATGATTATAGCTTTAGCATTTTACTGCATCAATGAGTTTACGGCAGGAATACTGAAAATCGTGTGAACCTAAGGCTACACTTTCTCGATGGTGAAAAGTTTACTTTTTTATCAGCAGATACTTAAATAGTTTAAATAGGACTCGTACGTTTTGAACATTTGCTAATTGTCAAGTTAGTTAGCACATAAAGTTTGCACTTGTGTACCCACAAGTTGAATTTGCATTAAATCAATGGGGCTCATTCAAGTTCTTGTACAGCTGTAGATTCATAAGTACTCACTAAAACTTCTTATACAGATCGGGCGAAGACAATAAAAGCAAAAAATACAAATTATGTTGGAATATAAGAAAATACTAGAGATGCCACGTTTCAGAGGCTCCCACCAAAGCTTTATTTGTAGTTTTAGTTATTTCAATAAAGTAACACGGGTTAGCTACTGAATTATGAAAAAAATAAATATTCGTATCAAATAGATTTAATACATTAATACTAAATTTGAATGTCTTTGATAAAAATGAAATTCTCTCAACATAAACAAAGATGTTAGCATACATACTTCTAGCGATTGCTAGCAGTCAAAATGACAGCTGATCTAAGAGAGATTACTTTATTCACCTTTAATAGGCTTACCTTTCTTCCCAATGTCAACTGATTGATGAAATTATGATGTGGTCGAAGGGCGTAACCTAGAATGGAAAATAAGAAAAGTTCTCAAAGACAGCTGCCGGAACTAAGCAGCAGTGCTTGGTGGCATATGCATCTTTCTGAGGTTTCGGATTCACTTGAGGTTATTAGCCGGCCAAAATGTCTTACCACGGTGCTATGACTGTCATCCATAGACCAAAAGGCAACCGGGACCGACGGCTTAACGTGCCCTCCGAAGCACGAAAGCGTTCAATAGTAAATGACACTAGTGGTCAACCATCCTAGTCATAACTGCAGCGAATATAGCTTAACGTAGTCACTCAACTGACTGATCAAGCTCCGCTACAAGCGCTTCGAAACATGAAGAAGGATTATTAAAATATAATACTTTGATGAGTTGATAGTGAGTCAATGCAGTTGAAAGTGAGTCAAGACAATGTTTGGATACAACTACTTCCATTATTTCAGTTTGAAGTAAAAAAGAAAACTATTCCTAGGGCCACACATTCAAAATAAATTAATCGACCATAGCATCTCAAAAACACGACTCATAACAACCATCACGAGCATTGCCAAGTCACCTTGTGTTCAAAATTCACGTTGAATGCTCCATATTTCATTTTCGTCCGCGACTTGAATACACAATGAGTGAAGCACCATGAATACTAAGTAGACAAACAGTTTATTTCGTTAATCGTGCAAACAAGAACTTTCAGTTTGTACTGCTTTATCTGACGGAGCGAATAGTGTAGACGGTTAGTTACAAACTAGCTAGATACGATGTTTAGCTTAATTTTGCCAAGAGTTATAAACACAACTCAATGCTTTGAATGTGTGTTCAAATTCAATTGTTTGGCTGTCAATCTATATGTTACACTTGTACTATAATTGTTATTAGATAAGAAAATAACCAGTAAGTGGCTGTAAGAAGTATAAGAACAAAACTCCTGATGCACGTTTAGTAAGTACGCCCGCGGTGTGTAATTCATCCAGGCAAATGTCGCTCGATCATCTACACACTGGCATCTCGGCGGACTTAATGAACGGTTGCGAGCGTTCGCCGTGATAAGTTTCAAGTTTAATTTGACAAGTAACTAAAATAATCAATAATCCATTGAAAAATGAAAACATCAATACTTACAATTACGGAAAACTAAAATATACAATATTAAATACAACATTAAGTTATTCGCAAACTTTGATCTTGCTTTTTCCGTTTGGTGTGATCTCATAGACTATCAAATTGACTTTGTGAACACCAAAGTGAAAACGGTGTATCTCTGGCGATGTAATTGAACGCACCTATTCATTTTTAAGTATTTTATTAGTTCCATTTTTAAGTGGTCACTCGAACGGTTATTGGGATTTCCATTTAATTCAGTCATAAAATAAATGTTCAATAATATTAGGTTTATATTTTCTAGTACTGCGAAGAGTTCGTAGCGAAGTTTGCTTAGTAAACCAATAAACCATCTAGGTTAAGCAATGTTTCTAACCTACTGCAGCGGTATCTAGAGCGTTGAAGTATGGGGTCGTCTGGTGTTCCAGCACGCCATGTATCCTGGCGTATCGCAGTAGGGGGTCTCCCCTAGGGAAGGGTTCGGTTACGGACAGCCCCGATGGGTTCACGGTCATATGCAAAAGCGTTCCCGCGTTTCCTCCAACTGCATACGAGGTGTGACACCGTGTGGTTACTAGTCGGTAGGGGTCACTTGCTGCCGTGCAGTTCAAAGGGTACATTAGACCACTCCTCGTTGTTGTCTTAGGATGGTATACTTTGAGCTTTCATTTTTTTAGCTCTTACGGTCAGGCGAAAAACTTCGACACTGCAGGGTTGTAGGGCATTTTGTGAATCCCCAGCTTGATAGCTACCACCCTCAAGTATACATTCTCTGGCCAAGCATCTAACGATAAGTTCCAGCAGCCATCCTTGAAAGCCATTCTAGGTTAGCCTGAACAACATCTTTGACCACATCATCTTTTACCATCAAGTGAGATAGTGATCAAAGGCTCGTATATTTTAAATAAAAAAAAAATAGCAGTTTCTCTATCTAGTTTGTCTGCTTACCATTCTCGACCAAATACATATTAATCACTTATTCGAACCAAAAGTTAATAATTTGGCTATAAATAAAACTTATCAAACGTATGTATATCGAGTGGACTAATTCAACATTTCTATAATTACATGACAATGTTGGCAAAACGGGCAACCCTCTTTTAAATGAGGGTAAGGGGGAAGTTCATTCACTGGACTAACCCTTTGTAATGTACAAATGAAGTATGCGTGTGAAATAAGAAAACAAATTAAATTTAAAACTACTTACTATTCCTACCCAAGACCTAATGAAGCAAATTTCAGAACAGTGTGCATGAGTTTTTTTCATCAGAAGTTATGTTGAGAATTGTGTTTTACGATTTAATATTTGTCATATCCACTTTATTTTATCCAGTTCGTCCATATTTGTGTTCTTTCTAATATAATGTTTTTAATTACTCATCTTCACGTAGCTGTAGTAACATATTTTCATACTTTTAGTTTTAATTAGGACAAAAGTGTAAATTATATTATATAATATTACTTGTAAGCTAAATATTACCCGACTGTACTCTATTTATTTTATTAAAACGTAGTAAATGAACTCTAAGTTCGTTCATTCGTGCCATCGTCATAAATCAGTACTTAATCAGTACTAATATTATAAATGCGGAAGTAACTCTGTCTGTCTGTTTCGCTTTCACGCCAAAACTACTGGACCGATTTGAATGAAATTTGGTATGGAAATAGTTTGAGACCCAGGAAAAAACAGAGGATAGTTTTTATCCAACTGCTCAAAAAGAGGTTAATGTTTTTGCGCGATAACCGACATACGCGCGGGCGGAGCCACGCCCGGAAAGCTAGTATTATAAATGCGAAAGTAACTCTGTCTGTCTGTTACGCTTTCACGCCAAAACTACTGGACCAATTTGAATGAAATTTGGTATGGAAATAGTTTGAGACTCGGGAAAAAACATAAGATAGTTTTTATCCAACTGTGCAAAAAGAGGTTAATGTTAATGTTTTTGCGCGATAACTGACAAACGGGCGGAGCCGCGCCCGGAAAGCTAGTAAATCATAAAATACAACATTTAAGGTAAGGCTACGTACATTGGAAACTTTATTTTCTTGCACTATAATGTTATCCTTCTTCTATTTTTTCATGAAGTACATAATAAAATTAGAGTCTGTATTCAAAACAATAGGATAAAAAGTAAAATAAGAAACACATAAAAGAGTTTATTTAAAGTTAACATGGAATAACAACGCTTAAAGAAAGCAAATGATTGGTAAACCAAAATCTACCCTCCTTAATTAATTTACAAATAGATATCCATTGCAAAAAAAAAACAGGTTCATTATGTACCACCGGTACTAAATAATGATTTTTGTTCTTGGTTATTTTTTTCTAATTTACTACTTTTGGTATGTAAGAAGTAAATTAATATACTACAAACTAGTTACGTTGCAGATGAAAACGGTTATGTAACCGTCTTCATCTGCAACGTATGAGTTTTTCCTCCTTCTTTACTTGACAACAAGGTTTTGCTTTTCTACAACCCATTAAAATATATGTTAATACTTCGGAAAAATAAATTTATTCATTAAATGGTTCCAGGTTAATAATTTTAAATTATTTTGTAACTAATTCATTGAAAGTACAGATGGTCAACAGACTTACATACAGGTAGACAATGAGATGATAGTGGTTAATAAGGCTCCATTATGTCTGTGGTTACGGTACTATAAAAAAGTTATAATATGATTTTTACATAATATTCTGTTTTTCTTTTTTTTGTGTTATCGTGACGGAACAAGCTCGTGGCCCATCTGATGTTAAGCGGACTTACCTCTGCCTATAACTGATGCATTTCGTCACAAGTCACGAATTGCACTGCGCCCGTCACATTGAGACATAGTTATTAAGTCTCATGTGCCTGTAATTCACTGGCTCTCAAGGACTGCTGCCGGAACACACAGTTAGGTGCTTGGAGACAGATTTTTTTACTTAGGGGCGGTCGCCAGGCGGGCATTCGCAAAATGCTATTCCACCATGCGGTGAAGTTCAAGCCAGCGGCGGGATTTGAATCATGGACCTGCTGCGTGGCAGTCCATAGCCAACGCCACTGAGCCATCACTGCTTCATAAACAATATTGCTGGATATGAAAATCAGTAGAACATGAATTTTGTTGTTCAGAGTTGCTTCAGGTATTTCTGGAGACCAATATATTTCTATGATATATATATTCTGTAAGTTTTATATATAGGGAAAAAGTTGGGTACCTATCTTTTACACTTGATATTCTGCCCACCAGATGGCGATATATTTCGTTAAAATAACAATGTTCAAAATTTTGTCATATATCATTGCCATACTAAAGTTAGCGAGTCTGAATAGTATTGCAAATTATTTCGACAAGGGACTTTTTTTATTGCTGAATGGTAAGCCTTTGACCACAATCTCTCCTGATGGTAGCGATGATTTGGTCGAAGGTGTTAACAGGTTTAATCCAGAATTCCTGGCACTCAAGGACAGCTGCCGAAACACATCGTAAGGTACTTGGCGACAGATTATCTACTTGAGGGTGGTCGCTTGCCAAGCGGGCATTCTCAAAATGCCCTTCCACCGTGTGGTGAAGCTCCAGTCCGCGGTGGGTTTCAAACCATAAATCTGCTGCGTGGCAGTCCATAGCCAATGCCACTGAGCCATCACTGCTTCAAAAACAGCCTCCGCAGATCCGATTTAATCCTTATGAAATATCAACATGTGCTGTTCAAGTTTAATGCCCAATTCTAGCATAACACAAAATGTTGTGAGCTTGAGCGTAATTATAGTGTCCTTAAAAATAGGTTTGATCTTATTCAATTTCGTTTTACCCCTTACGTTTTTTGTGTTTCGTTTGTCCTCTTGTTTACGTCGTTTTGTATACAGATACTGGTAAAGTATTTTGTAATATATTAAGTGCTCTCTTACTTTATTGGCCTACATAAATAGATAGTGCTTGTCTTATCTAGCCCAATGTCAGTATATTGTAGTACATTTTGCAAAAACATTCATACAATTTATTATTGTTTGAAATTCCGAAGCGAGGGCGAAAACTAACTAACAACATGTGTTTTTAATAACCTCTATCAGCTTACATTTATTTACCAGAAAACAACAAAATCATAATCAATGGTCATAGTAGAGGCCTGATTGAAGGAGTAGGTATTAAATATTTTCAAGGATACGCTGGACTTCTTTGTATATAACTTTTAATGATGTTTCTAAAATAATGGATTCCAGCGGCCTACACGCACATGAGTTATAGAAACTTCATATCCATGGAGTATATATACTCCATACATATATACGGATATATACGTATGTATGTAGGTACATAGGTATTACGGCATACATGCAAGGCGCTTTTTTATATAAGTACAATAAGAACACTGTTAGTATACACTAGTTTACCTATAGAATCTTTAGATTTTATTGGCACAAAAATAGGAATAGTTTTATATAATTATTATTTATTCTTCGTTTAAAGTAGAGTTAATTTCATATGACATGTCTAAAATTACTTGCTAGTACCTCAATTTTTAATAAGAATTGCAGAAATAAACATGAATCACTGAGACAGCAAAATTTATTTGTCTTATATTTACTGGTCATTAAGTTTACTTATTTCGTGTAACTCTGTAAAATAAAGGACAAAACCTCCAACATGTTATTGTTACTATACTAAATAACAATGTTTGCGGGACAAACCAGTACGATTACAATGCGGTGGCGGTCTGGCGGTTGTGGTTTATTCAAATTGATTCCAGATTGTCATTTGTTTCCTTTGATGTTGGTTATATTGCCACAGCATTTATTCTCAAATACTTTGATCGTTGTTATAAATTTAATAGTTATTGTATGCAATGATGGTATAATCTTTTAAGGGCCCGGTTCAGAATGTCCTAATAAAGTTTCGGGTTGCTATGCAACACATAAAACAACTGAATGATAAAAATGACAGTAAACACGCAGCGCGTTTCAAGCTTTAACCGATGAATAGGCTAAATCGATGACTGTGAAACGCAAAGATAGTGTTTTGTTTAATAAATATGTTCTGGGTAGTAAAACCGGAACTTACTCGAACATTCGGAAACAGGCCCTAAGTCTTGTGTCTTCGTTAACATTGAAATCGATAGTAACTAAACAACTTTAAACGGTTTAAATCGCGTTTATTTATCATTACTTTGTCCTTCCTTTTTCATTATTTAATTATTATTTGGGAGTGACCACGATCACTGCAAAGTGTTTGAAATGTTGTGACAAAATAATGATAAATATACGCGATTTAAACCGTTTAAAGTTGTTTAATTACTATGTGTAACAATCGCGAAAACCTAAGACAACATTAAAATCGATATCTTAACTTTGTTGATGTCAGAGCATTTAGGAGCCTAGTTTAGGAACCAGGGGCTCCTTTATATTTTATGTACAGTATGCCTTGTATTGCCAAATAAATGATTTTATTATTATTATTATTTGGGGATTAATATAAAAGTGAAGCTCAATGGAATCTTGCAGCACTCTGCAGTCATTGTATATCGACTCAAATAAAAAATGCTACCTTAGAGCTCACAGTACCCACAATACAACAGATCACAACAGATGCATTTCGTCTTAAGTGACGAACTGCACTGCGCCCGTCACACTGAGACATATAGTTATTAAGTTTCATATGCCTATAATTTTCCTGGCTCTCAAAGACAGTCGAAACACACTGCTAGGTGCTTGGCGACAGATTTTCTTCTTCAGGGTGGTAAATAGCCAGACGAGCATTCGCAAAATGCCATCATCCATCCATCATACTATCAAGCTGGTAGTGGGGCTCGAACCATGGACCTACGGCTCGTCAGTGCATAGCTATTACCGCTTGGCTATCATTGTTTCAAAACCAAAGTTTATAAATACCTAGGTTTATTTAATTGAGTATTGTAGATGTAATCACTTGGGGAAATAAACATTTCTGCCTGAATCCAATGAACAAACAAAGGTGTTTTAACACCAACGATTTATTTATTTATCTTAGGAAGACCAACAGCAATACATCATTTTACAAAACATATTTAAGAAACATGAAGCCAATTAAAGGTCCTCACGGCTAGGTATATATAATAGTTATAAATACTGTGGACATGAAAGACCACAACCTAGTAATGGTTCATTATAACATAATATGATTATTCAAAAAACTCACTGCTTACTAGTCGCCTAGCCGACGCTATGCTTGTGCAGAATAGGTCAATGTCATAGCGCTTACATAGATCGTTAAAGTTATTACTTGCTCTCAGTACATACGAATTCCTTCTATAGGTAGTGTTTACCTTTGGTACATTTATAGGGGGATTAAACCTCGATACTTTAGAGTGCCCCTGTATATTAATTTTACTTAATAGCTCTGGACACTCTCGTGATTTACCTGGCATTGTCTCTTGAAATAAGGCCGATTATATTTTCATCTTCCGTGCACAGTTCCAGACTCCATACTTCTATACTACTTACTACTTTTACTTACTAAATACTTCTGAAGTGTTGACTTGCTAAGTAATTCATAATTAATCAACGTCCATGCTTTGCAGGGCACACTAAGCCGTCGGTCTGAATGGTTGTCTTAGGGGGTAGGGCATTTTGTGAATGCTCACCTGCACACCTATCAGTATGTCCGACAGCAGCCCTGCAGAGCCAGTAAAGATACAGGCACATGATACTCAACAACTTTATGTCTCAGACACGGATTTAGGACCCTTCCTAAATCCGTGGTCTCAGAAGAACGGGCGCAGTGCAGTTCGTCAATTGTGACGAAATGCATCTGTAATAGCAGTGGTTATCGCAATAAATGGGCCAACTTGTACAGTCACATTCACATTTAAAAAAAATAACATAAGACATTATTCACTTACAGTAACCTTGTTATGTTTATTGATATTAAACATACATGAAATACAAAAAAATATATATGTTTCTACAAGAGTTACTTAGCAGCTAAGTGAACCGTTCCACAGCTACCCCCATATCCCATTACGTGAATCCATCGCTCGGCATAATGCTCCCGGGGCGTGTAAATGTAAGTTTTATGCGTGAACCTTGAATCTCAACAAAACGTTCTAATGTAAGATGAGATTTCGTAACGTCTAAGATCTGTTAAAAAGACCTCAGATTTAAATCTCAACTCATATTTAGTTACAAAGATTCTTAAGATAGGATCGAAAAGCTGGCGAGGATGTATTGCTTAATTACGTTTCGGGGTGTTGGTTTCGGCGTAGCTCTTGAGTGTAGGACAGGACAAGTGTCCTACATACTTAAACTACCAAACACACTTGTACAGCTGTGTGGCGGCATTCAAGGTGTAAATCAGTTCTATTCGTTTATATATAATATTTTTAGTTTCTTTTTGATCGTTCTTAATGATAGGTACGTACAAAAAATCTAAAAAAATACTGTATAAAGAGTTCTGATCGTCACTTTGAACGCTACTGGGATTGCAGCTGAACGCGTTTGTTTCTTTGTCCTTTAGATTTTCTTGCATCCAACACAACATTGTTATATACCAAGTGATATAGGTATAAATACTTTCATTTTGTTTTTTGTAATAATATTAATAAATGGGGCTATCAAAGTTGTCCATTTCCGAGATTTTTCAAGGGGTCAATCTCAAAAATTGTACTAGATAGGAATCTGAAATTTCCGTTTATTTATGATACTTAACATCTTGTTAACAGTTAATACTACAACGGCAATTTATAAAACTATAATAAAAATGAACAGTTTCTTTTTTAAGGTCTGTAGAGATGCGGATCCCTGAAAAAGCCAGGCCCTACCCGTATTTGGCCAGTATTTTATATATTACGTTCTCCCATATGTTAACATACTAAATGCTTACTTAAACCGTCCCGTAGTAACTTATTGCAAATTTTACCATAAGCGATGATATCAAAAAGCATTTTGATATACATCTATCAAGGAGACTATGAGGTACTAAAAATAAAACATAATACATCTGAACTAATATTGCGTATTACAAATAACATAAGCTTCTTTACCGCCCTCGCGTCGTAATTAACCAAAGAGTTTATATTTATTATGAACCCATTCAAACAGACTTAAAGGTAAATCCTGTTTACTTGCTGGTATAAGCTTTTACTTGTTTTCAAAATTTTGGAACTCACTATCTGATATATTATAAATACAGATAAGGCTTGGTTTTTCAATCATCAGATAAAAAAACATAGTGATAAAATGTGAACAGACCAAATTTAGAACAATTAATGAACTGTTGGACAAACATTTTATAAATTGTATGGTGATTGTGTGTACTTTTGGCCCATTTTAATGTATATATAATATATTAATTGATATAATATTTACAGCCCGTGGGGTGCCAGGCGTGTCGTAAGACGCAACTAAGGGTAAAATACAGAAGACTGGAATAAATGGCGTTATATCTTCCGGGTGCTTAGTAAAATTGGAGTTTCAACAGAATAAATAATACTATTGCATAAGAGGTCTATCGCCTGGTAGAATTGGAACCAATTCTATCCTAGAATTGTGATAAAACTAAGAAATACAATGCTTGCAACGCAAACCTTAAAAGTAAACGAGTCTCTTGTAATTTAATATCGCTCCTTACTTACGTTTTCTATATCTTTTTGTAAATTCTTTCTCTCATAATTTCATATGCTTTGAAAGAATTCGAACATGGCGTCGAACAAATCTCACCCTCGGGACTTCTTAAGTGACGCTGAAGTGTGCAAACAAACTTCCGAAGTGACGCACGACCTCTAATATCTTGTGACCTCTCTGGTAGTTTCTTATCTCGAGGAAGAAAATAGGTTAGCATTATCATACTCTATGATTGAGTATTTTTGTTTGTTAGACTCTTCAAAGTTTTCTATATTAGTTTTAGTTTAAAAGTATTGTTTTGTTCAGTAACATGGTTCAAATTCTGTCCAATCGAAGCAATAATGTAAGTAGTAATAGCTATGGTCTGCCGTGCCGGAGGTCCATGGTTTGATCCCAACCACGCTTCACCGTATGGTGGAAAAAAAATGCTCGCCCCTATCGCCAAGCACCTAGCAGTTTCTTACGGCAGCAGTCCTTTAGAGCCAGTAAAATTACGGGGACACGATGAGACTTAATAACTGTTTTTCTCATGGTGACGGGCACAGTGCATACCGTGACTTTTATCGGATGATTATAAACTGTGTTTAAAATCACATGGAAAACCGGGTTCTAGCAGACTAAAAAACATATTCGAAATACACACTTAACATTTATAATGCGTCCTTTTGAATTGGAACAAAAGTGTTGAACTATTTGACCACAAAATCCCTTAACCTCTCGATCTCTTTTTACTCTCTTTATCCCATCATTATTTTTATACAACATGTATTTTTATTCCAATATATCATCTCACTACGAACATCTATGTATCTTCCTTTACACGGTTCATCCTTGCCAATACTGGTCAATATTGGCAAGGATGAACCGTTCCCACATCCTCTGCCTTATATCCGTACACATTAATACTAAACATTTGGTCTCCACCTACATTTCTCATATTTCCTCGTGTCTTGCCCATACCGCACTAGTTTATTACTCTTCAAGGTTTTTTTTTTTTTATTGCTCATAGGTAAGCCTTTGACCACAATCTCACGTGATGGTAAGTGATGATGTGGTCTAAGGTGTTAACAGGCTTAACCTAGAATTACTGGCTCTCAAAGACAGCTGCCAGAACACACCGATAGGTACTTGGCGACAGATTTTCAACTTGAGGGTGGTCGCTAGCCAGGCGGGCATTCGCAAAAATGCCCTTCCACCATGCGGTGAAGCTCAAGCCCGCGGCGGGATTCGAACCATGGACCTGCTGCGCGGCAGTCCGTAGCCAAAGCCACTGAGCCATCACTGCTTCGAAAGAGTTTCCTATATCAAGGTTTCCTATTACTTCTGAGCTTCATCTAATGTAGTCATTTTGTATCTTGTGCATTGCTTTTACACTACACATCCATCTTGACATTCGCATTGCTTAGCTTTTCTAGTTTCATTGCCCAACATTTTCATCCATATATTGTTATATACATGATGATATGTTGCTCTTATTACATTACAGTAATTATTTCTCTGAACGTGAGCAGATCGAATGAGTCATGATTTAAAAAAATGCAAGTTTTTAAACTCTCGGAGCGTTATAGAGGAAAAAGTGATATTAGTGCCAAATACAATAAATACTAACCTAAAAAAATATTTGTGGTATGCGTATTTTTAACTAAAAGTGACTTAAGCTAAGGTAGTTACAGGAAATAGTTCTCATGCGTAACGGTACGGTCTTGACTACAAACATCTGGACTACTTCCTGCTTCGTTTGTGGCGCTTCCGGCACGAAAATGTCACGAACAATGTAGTAGAAATGTATTTCTACTGAAATATGACCCGTATTCACTTTTGTACGAAATACTAGCTTCCAAGTAAACATAATCGTCGAGGCTATAAAAGTTACTTTTACAATATGTAAATTTCAATTTTAAGTATATATTTTGAAATAAAAATACTTATTAATAATATTTGTTTGATTATTGTTATTTTCAAAGATTACTAATAATATAACTATTACAATATTAAATAATGTAACTATATCTATGACTTAAAAATGTTATAAACGCACATTTTAGTAGGGTTGAATACGGTTCATAATATGAGAAAAAGAAGCACTAACAATTAAATTCAAAAATTTAACGCACAAATATAAACGATACATAAAGGAACAATTTCGTTCCAAAATGTACACCTTTAAAAAGCTGCTAACCGTAAACCACTAGACAAAGGCGACTTACAGACTAACAGCCGGAAGACTTTTTATTACACCTCCAGATAAAGGTATCTCTGCTGTTTCTCGTTCAATTAAGGAATCTCTTCATCAGAAGTGTCTAAGCCCACAAAGGTTTTTTGCCTCCAATCTGGCTCAGAAATAAATCTGGAAAGTTTCGAGTTCCTTCCTAACAATGTTAACAAAGAGAGAATTAACCTACCCCACATAAAAAAGGTACTTAATAACAGCTCAGCTTGATTTTGGGGTTGCCTTTGTTCAAAGTTAGGTCGTCATCTAAACAACATATTGTAAAGGAGTGAGTCCTTTGTTTAATTCCGGGGCCTTGTGAAGTTAATAGAGCGTAAGTTCAAAAAATGTTAACTTTTCGACATTGTAATTGACTAAGAGGAGTAGGTAAGTACCTCCCAAGAAATTGAAATTCTGCGTGATGGGTTTCTCGTGAAAAATAAAACTGCTATATTTATATTCAGCTAATTGTACACTATCTAAGTAGGTACAACATACACATAAGAATTTGACATTATAAGGGCCCGTTTCAGAATGTTCCAGTAAGTTCCGGTTGTCCTACCCTGAACATATTTATTAAACAAAACACTATCTTTGCGTTTCACAGTCATCGATTTAGCCTATCCATCGGTTAAAGCTTGAAACGCGCTGCATGTCAACTGTCATTTTTATCATTCAGTTATGTGTTGGTTATAGCAACCTGAAACTTTATTAGGGCATTCTGAAACGGACTCTAAATATATTATGAATAAAAGTAAAATTCGCATGAGAGATAACTATGCGTTAGATGCGGGGCCTCATCTTACAATGACGTAAATGCGTTCTGCGCGTTTCACACAATTGGTTTCTTACCATATTTATATAAACAACTGGTGGCAAAAGTACATAATGAGGGTCCTAACCTACTCGTACTTGACAAATAAAGGAGCACGCGGCCGCGGGCCGGTCGGCTATATCATCGTAAACAAATCTTATTACAATAAAATAAGTTCTTGTGTCAGTGAACAATATATTATTGTACATACTAAGCCTAACAAAGTGGTCTACATGTAAAGTTGGTGATTTTTAGTAGGGATGCGGTATATTGATTCTGTTTTTCACTAACATCCTAGAAAATAGGAACTAGGTTATGACCGTCATATTTGAATTCTAGGCATATATTTTTTATTTTTTGTGTGACGCTTAACTTTTACTATTTTTTTGTTGGATACAAAACCCCTATAAGTTGGTTTGGTTTAAATATTATTGATATCTATTGAATACTTTTTTCATCATTATATGATTTTTGTTTTTTTTTGTTAAGGCTAAATTTTTAGCTAACTTATATGTATTATCATCATTATCTCTCATTATTATTACATTATTATCTCTCTTCTTTTGAGGTGGTATTCAATCAATAACTGCAGAAAATAATTGGTTTTTCGTTTGTATGATACCAGAAAAAAATTGGATCAGTCTATTTTCCTGAAAAAAATCGACCCGCCCTTTAAAATGATGGAACAGGTCTAGACTATTGAGCAACTTTCCTTTGTCTGATTGATGTTGAAAAGCCGTGGTTAGAAGGTTTCATTGATTGAAAATCACCCGGGATCACGTGTAGGGACGTAATAATCTTTCTACCTATACCTATGTGGATCCGGTAAAATGTGTTTTGCGCTAACAACTCAAAATTTAATACAGGAACCAATTTAATAAATGTTATATATATAGACTTCGGTTGATTTATAATATGTTAATTTTTCTTTTCGTAATTTTGTAATGTAATCCACGGAGCAAGCGTTATTGCAAAAAATAATAATAATTAGAAGGTTGCGTCATCGATAGCAAGTTTATAGCTAATTGCAAATATTCGCTTGTGTGTAGTACGACGTAAGATGAATATAGGTGTCGCTCCATCCCCATACGATGGTTAAGAATGAGAATACAACCGTCTTAAGAGGACTTGAATGTCATACTGCTTATTCAGCCATAATTCTCTTGGTCTTCTTTTTACGACGTTCAAAAGGAGCATAATATGAAACACGCCTTGTGTTGTTACGCCGGGAGCTGTACAGAATGGGATCACGGGTAAGGCTCAAAGGTAACTAGGCCTAAAACCAACAATTTTTAATCAATTAAATGCTAAGATCCTGTTACAAAACAATCTGCTCCAGCGTTTTAGATTATGCTTTTTATGGAAGTGTCAGCATGTAATCTAAATGTGAATAATTTACGACATTTGTATACAATTTAAAAGAAGCCTTAAAAATAACCTGAAAGAAGAAGAATTTAAAATATTTTTAAACAGTTTTAGAATGATATTATCGAAGATTACATTTATGTAAAATGGTAAAAATCCAGACAAAAGCAAAAATAAATTTCAGTCAAAAGATAAAATCACCTACCCATTCAGTGAGTGATCAAACTTCAAAGCGATTTTCCACACAATGAATTTTTTAAAATGTAGAGCCATTAGCCTTAATTGTCGGGGAATCCTATTTTTTATTAGTAAAAGCTCGACGTTTTATTACGCCGTCTTCAAATAATCTCTTCTTACGGGAAGATGAATTTGACGATATCACATATTTTTTCCGTCCCGAAGTAAAAGGCCGCAATATTAACATTGGTTTCATGTTTAGGGTATTTTTTATGTAATTCATGTTGTTAGGTATTTTTCCTTAAATATGGGATTTGCATTTTATCCGATTTTAAAAGCTTACAGTTTTATTACCAAGGAATATATTATGTTTTACTGAAATTTCATTATACCAAAACAAAAATACGACGAGGTAAACAATAGAAATACATGCATACCAATATTTTAAGCAACTAACTATATGCTCAATAGTATTGTTTGAATCAGTTGACATAGGAAAATTATAGACATTTCTAGGTCGTTAAGCGGGAACCTACCTAATGAGGAGTATGGAAATGCTCAAAATCTAGGACAACAGTTACTACCAATTCGAACTACATAATATTTGAAGTAGTTATTTGATAAATTCTTTTATACTCACGAAAACTTTGAAACTAAAATATCAAAGCGAAAACATGAGAATAACGTATTAGCAAAATGAACACAAGGCAAACGTGCGGAAAATAAATAATTATTATAGGTTCCCAACGTTTGCCATCAAATTTACATTTATGACACGGATCGTGGATGTTCGCTCATTTCCTATATATTTATATATGCCATCGCGAGATCGTCACGTCATTGTTATTACCAGCTCGCGGCACAGATTAAGCGCTGATGCTCGAACGAAAAAGTGACACTGCCGTTTTTTCCTAAAGAAATATGATTTTCCTTCTTATGCTAATATCCGTAGAGGGTATTAGATGCTTGATGATATTCTGCATTTACAGGCAAAACTTCATGACTGTGAATGACATACACGATTGTGATACTTTCCTTATTAATAATGTGAGAAATATTATGAGAAACCTTCTCACATAACGTGTTGTTTATTTGCAGTATTTTTTATTCCTGATAGGTTAGCCTTTGACCACTATCTCACCTGATGGTAAGTGATGATGTGGTCGAAAATGTTGTTCAGACTAACCTAGAATGACTGGCTCTCAAGAGCAGCTGTCAGAACACACCGTTAGGTGCTTGGCGACAGATTTTCAACTTGAGGGTGGTAGCTAGCCAGGCGGGCATTCGCAAAATACCCTACCACCATGCTGTAACGACTGCCATCCTAAGACAACAACCGGGACAGATGGCTTAACGTGCCCTCCGAAGCACGGAAACGCTCAGTAGTAATGTCACTAGCGGTCACCCATCCAAGTCATGACCGTGGCAGACGTTGCTTAGCTTTGCTGATCGATTCAGAATGGTTAAGCAAACTTCGCTACGAGCGCTTCAAATATAATAGTTGGTTTACCTGATTTTTCGCACTTCTATTTAGCGAAAAGAGAAAAGTTTTTTTTAAATCTTTTTTAATGTAATAAAAATTCAAGAACTGCGCAGCAGAGTAAAAGTTGTGTTGTTGTAGATCATAAATAAACTAAATAATTAGAATCCCTGAAGAATCTAGGTATTTAATTTTAGAACAAATTATAAGATGAACATTGAGCTTGATACAGGAATATATTCATGATATTCTCTCTATCGATATAAATATTTCTATGAATGTTTTCGGTTTAAAAGTAGAATTTTTAAACTCTAAATTAAAATATTCTTAAATCATATCTCTTAAGTATCAACATATCTGCAAGGTGTAATGAACATTTACTAAAACAACAATTGCAAAATTATCCTTTCATTAACTAATATCACCACTTCAACATAAAAGACAATAATCACCTGCCTGATACATTTAAAAAAATATATACATTTTATTGTTTATGTATCTAAATACTGCAAAGAACTTGTGTGTAGGCGCAAAACTCTGATCTCCTCACTAGCCGTTGTTGGATCTGTTTTGGTACCCCCAGTTTAACAGCATTCGGGGCACTGGTAATAAAAAATCACCGTAAAATATACGTCCAGATATCGGGGAAAGTGTCTAAGCTGCCATAAGCACGCAACGTTCTGTCACCTTAAGAACTGCTCGGCCGAAAGTAATATGCTGACTTGCTTTTCTGAGGTCATAAATAATCGGCTACGAGATGGCTACGAGCGTGAGATTAGGCGTGTTGTAAGATAACAATGTTTTGGATAAATGTGTATATGTTTTTAGATAGATTTGAAAGTGATAAACTGTTTTCTTGTTTGGTAACGGCATTGTTCAATTACCTATCTACTAAGGTATTAAACGGAATTTATTTTGTATTAATTGCTATATATTAAATGTCTGTGTAATTATATAGGCTTGCTTTTTGACCAACATCTCACCTGGTGGTAAGTAACGATGTAGTCGAAGATGTTGTTCAGGCTAAACTACAATTCCTGGCTCTGAAGGATAACCGCTAAAACATACTATTAGTTCTTTGGCAACAAATGTTCTACTGGAGATTTGGTGTAAACCAGAATGACAGCCACCCTAAGATAATAACCGTGACTGACGGCTCAACGTGCCCTCCTAAGCTTGCAAGAACTCTGTAGTAATGCTACTAGCGGTCACCTTTCAAAGACTTGACCACAGCGGACGTTCCTAAGCGTAGTTGATCGGTTAAAAATGAATTAGCGAAATAAGCGCAAAAGAAAATTCATTGCAAAAGAAAAAAATTATTTGCCTCGTTAGTTAAATCTCATATAAAGATGCTTCGGAAGCTCAGGTCATAGCTTTGATTATCAGGTCATACAGTTGTTGGATTATTCTGACAAATCAATTTTCTGTAGCAGCTTTATGTCTGGAATTCTGCCCGGTAGATGACAAGAGCGTCTATTGTATGGGACTCAAACATCTATGTCAAAACGTGTTTATTCCTATCCCTATAGTCCTTTATTGGAAATACATGCGTGACGATAATATTAATGACTTTTATATTGAAGCGGGTTATTCACGTGAAACGTTGTCAATTTAATAATAAACGATTGTTTCTGCTTTACAAGGAACCCTTAGTCAGGATCTAGAGAACTGTTTGATTGCTGTGGAGGTCTTTTTCAAGGAGTGTGTATAACCAGTTTTAATAATTAAAAACGTTTTAAACGTGATTAGGTTTTAATAGCATTAAAAATAAAACAATAAGCGCCCGTATCGTAGCTTGTTAAGAGGATTCTTTAGCGCGTACTTCTCCATACAAAAAGAAACATCTCTTTTCTATCTCTTAACATTGCCCGATTTCGGTGATTTTTGTGTTCATGTATTGAACATTATTATCTCTGACTAGGCTTGTACGTTGTATTTATTCCAGTTTACCAAATAACTTTAAAGCCAGAATCATATTCTGCTTTCTTTAAACCTTTAAAGTTTCTTTTAACTTTAATCCCTAGTCAATGATATGTTCAATACATGAACACAAAAATCACCATAATCGTGCAATATTAAGATTAATAAGAAATACAAAAGAGCTTATTATTTTTGTATGGAGAAGTACGCGCTATATAATCCTCATAAGTCATTCAGGTCAGTCAGATCAACTAAGTGTACTACGTCCACTGCGGTCATGACTTGGATGGGTAACTGCTATAATGGCATTACTATGTAGCGTTTCTGTGCTTCGCAGGATACGTAAAGCCGTCGGCTTTGTTTGCTGTCTTAGGATGGCAGTGGTAGCGTGCCGACTATGTAGTTAGCCGCCAAGGCCACCTAAAGGTGTTCCGGCAGCTATTCTTGAGTGTCTTAAATTTTAGGTTAGCCTTAACACATCACAACTTACCATCAGGATAAATTATGATTAAATGCTATAGCCTATCAGCTACATAAAAAGAAAACCACAAACATTTAAAATAAAAGTACGCCTAATTTTATCGTAATTGTGTTATATTATCATACATCATTGTGAGTGGGGCACAATGACGTGAGTGGGAGTGTTAAACAAAACGGATACACATCTTCACTGTTTTTACATAATATAACACAATTACGATACATTTAGCCAAAACGGTGAATGATTGTGCCCCACTCACAATGACGTGAGTGGGAGTGTTAAACAAAACGGATACACATCTTCACTGTTTTTACATAATATAACACAATTACGATACATTTAGCCAAAACGGTGAATGATTGTGCCCCACTCACAATGACGTGAGTGGGAGTGTTAAACAAAATGGATACACATCTTCACTGTTTTTACATAATATAACACAATTACGATACATTTAGTCAAAACGATGAAAGATTGTGCCCCACTCACAATGACGTGAGTGGGAGTGTTAAACAAAACGGATACACATCTTCACCGTTTTTACATAATATAACACAATTACGATACAATTAGTCGTACTTTTACCACTTGCTGCTCAATACTTCTTATAGGCGCATTATTTTTCGCAGGATATGAAATCTAGTAAGAGGATATGAATAGTTATTTTATCTCATGCCAAACAAGTCTAGCATATTAGCAAAATAACGATGGATTGACATGTATGGTCACTGAATTCTTCAACGGGAAACTATACAGTAAGGTCAGGGCAAGTAATGAAACCATAATATTACTTGCATTATTATCTATTCTTATTGAAGGATAGTCTTATAGTTATCATCCTATAATAGAACATACGTCGTAAACCATTTACTCGTGTGTATGGGCTATTCTTAGCATTCCCCATTTTAGGCTTAACTTAGTTTTATCTACGACTACTTTATCTATCAGTTGCCAAAATATGAGCTATCGCTTCGGTAAGAAACAGTCAAAAGCTACCATGGGGTAGTTTTTGGAAATAAATATGCTAATCATCATTAGAAACAAGTGCTGGTAGACGAAAACAGTATCCACCCATCTCAAGATGATGATACCCGCTTCTTCAGTCAGCTCGTTCGCTCGACCACAATCGAAGCCACTTGATCAGAATGGCAACACATTGGTATTTTGACAAACATTTGCTTATTTTGACAGTCTTGTAGCCTATACAGTTTTTTTTGTTATTGTGACGGAACAAATTCGAGGCCCACCTGATATTAAGCGGACTAACCTCTGCTTATAACAGATGCATTTCGTCACAAAGTCACGAATTACACTGCGCCCGTCACCTTGAGACATAGTTGTCAAGTCTCAAGTTCATGTAAAATTGATGGCTGCGTCGCCCCCTATGACGATCTAAAATGTGTTTGCATCGCTGCTTTAGGGTTAAGTTAACTTTATTCCAATCTAAAAAAGGCGACGTAATAAAAAGTTGAATCTCGAGATTTATTTACATTTTTATGCCGAAGTAGGTAATTTACTAATCATGGCGTAAGTAATCGTACTAAGTATGTTTATGCCCAAGAGTTACGGCCCCTCGCACTCCACTTAGTTTTATTTACAAGAAAAGGCCGGACCTTTTAGAGGTCATTAAAGGGACTGTTAGTTAAGACAGAGATGTATTTCGCAAATATACTATCCTGTTTCAATTTTGTTAAGTAGTCGCGAATGCCTACAAATTTGGTGGGTATAAAATAAAGAAAATACTTTAGAGTTGTACCAGAGAACAGGTTTAGCCTACACTCCATTCTAAATTTTATCATAGTATTCAGCGCAGAATTTTTTTTAATAAAAAATAAATAAAAGACATTTATTTCAGGCATACACCTATATACAAGACAAGAATATCATAATAATTTAATAATGATTAATTCATTATTACTCATAATTATATTGCCACGACGTGTCTGTCGCAGCAATGTTGAATATATGGACATTTCAATAATTAAATAAATTATTGAAATGTGTCAATGTATTAATGCAAATAAGAAAGTATTGGCATCTTTATTTATATTTGCGTGAGAAAACGTGACTCTATTGCCCATATAAGCCCATGCCAAAATTTTGTATATTGTCCACTGTCCGTTCCGGAATTCAATCAACTTATTTTTCAGATGGAGTAATATACATGAAAAGGTAGCAGATTTTTAGAATACCGTGCCTAATAAGCAATACAGACCCGTATTAACGAGACCCTTCAGTCTGTTTTGGTTAGACAAACAGATGTCCGTAATTAACAGGTCTGTTACAAGTTAACAGATTGAGTCACTAACATGTGTACTAACTTTTTTGAACATCAGTTTGTGAAGTATTGTTGTCTAGAACTCATTGAGTGAAGTAGGATTAATTTTTTCTAAATCTAAAAATATAAACGAATGTTGGGTTGTCAAAGTTCTTCATTAAAAAGACAATTAACGGTCTATTTTAATAAAGGGTCTATTTTAAATATAATCTAGTAAGGAATCTGAAATTTTCGTTTAGTAAACCATATTTTCTACATAATTAATAAAATACTGAATCTACACTCATTATGAAGTGGAAACTTATTATTATATATTATTACTTATTATAAAGGGGAAAGATTTGTAATTTTTGTATGTAACGAATAAACTAAAAACTACTGGACTGATATGAAAAATTCTTTCACCATTACAATCCTACTCCCTGATGAACACAGACAGCTACAGAATATTTTCAAGTTAATTGTTATTTTTGAAATAATTGTTAAGTAACGCTACTGACTGGCGAAGCCATTTGGTAATTAAATTCAGAATAACATGACTTTCTTTTATGGACTGCACAGACACGCAATGTAGAATCTTTTAAGACCGAGGCCAGACGCACAATTTTCCAGTTTTTTTTGTTTTAACGATCATCTATATAGAAACAATTATATATATTTCCACAGGTTGCTGTGATGCAGAACTAAATAGAGTGATGGACGACTCACACTAGGCAGATTATTTCTGCTTTTTTTACGCATTACTGTAAAAACAAAAATCAAAAGCTAGATTTGCTCTCATTTTATCAATCGATGCTTAATGATTAGATTTTCTATTTATTTAAATCTCTAATGCTCAGAAAGTGGAAAAAAATATGATCTTCATGTAGCCATATTTGGAATTGGTTACATCCCTAAAACAAGGGTGATAAAAAAACTGTTGAGGGAGCGTTAGCCATCTTGGTGAGAGATTAACAGCTATAATCAAGCAATTGGGCGAGGATTACAGCGATTTTTATGTTGCGAGCGGCGCCTGTGCACCCAAGGCCCGCGACAGAGTATGCAATCAATCAGCCCCGATTTGCTTATTTTGACAGTCTTGTAGCCTATACAGTTTTTTTTGTTATTGTGACGGAACAAATTCGAGGCCCACCTGATATTAAGCGGACTAACCTCTGCTTATAACAGATGCATTTCGTCACAAAGTCACAAATTGCACTGCGCCCGTCACCTTGAGACATAGTTGTCAAGTCTCAAGTTCATGTAAAATTGATGGCTGCGTCGCCCCCTATGACGATCTAAAATGTGTTTGCATCGCTGCTTTAGGGTTAAGTTAACTTTATTCCAATCTAAAAAAGGCGCCGTAATAAAAAGTTGAATCTCGAGATTTATTTACATTTTTATGCCGAAGTAGGTAATTTACTAATCATGGCGTAAGTAATCGTACTAAGTATGTTTATGCCCAAGAGTTACGGCCCCTCGCACTCCACTTAGTTTTATTTACAAGAAAAGGCCGGACCTTTTAGAGGTCATTAAAGGGACTGTTAGTTAAGACAGAGATGTATTTCGCAAATATACTATCCTGTTTCAATTTTGTTAAGTAGTCGCGAATGCCTACAAATTTGGTGGGTATAAAATAAAGAAAATACTTTAGAGTTGTACCAGAGAACAGGTTTAGCCTACACTCCATTCTAAATTTTATCATAGTATTCAGCGCAGAATTTTTTTTAATAAAAAATAAATAAAAGACATTTATTTCAGGCATACACCTATATACAAGACAAGAATATCATAATAATTTAATAATGATTAATTCATTATTACTCATAATTATATTGCCACGACGTGTCTGTCGCAGCAATGTTGAATATATGGACATTTCAATAATTAAATAAATTATTGAAATGTGTCAATGTATTAATGCAAATAAGAAAGTATTGGCATCTTTATTTATATTTGCGTGAGAAAACGTGACTCTATTGCCCATATAAGCCCATGCCAAAATTTTGTATATTGTCCACTGTCCGTTCCGGAATTCAATCAACTTATTTTTCAGATGGAGTAATATACATGAAAAGGTAGCAGATTTTTAGAATACCGTGCCTAATAAGCAATACAGACCCGTATTAACGAGACCCTTCAGTCTGTTTTGGTTAGACAAACAGATGTCCGTAATTAACAGGTCTGTTACAAGTTAACAGATTGAGTCACTAACATGTGTACTAACTTTTTTGAACATCAGTTTGTGAAGTATTGTTGTCTAGAACTCATTGAGTGAAGTAGGATTAATTTTTTCTAAATCTAAAAATATAAACGAATGTTGGGTTGTCAAAGTTCTTCATTAAAAAGACAATTAACGGTCTATTTTAATAAAGGGTCTATTTTAAATATAATCTAGTAAGGAATCTGAAATTTTCGTTTAGTAAACCATATTTTCTACATAATTAATAAAATACTGAATCTACACTCATTATGAAGTGGAAACTTATTATTATATATTATTAATTATTATAAAGGGGAAAGATTTGTAATTTTTGTATGTAACGAATAAACTAAAAACTACTGGACTGATATGAAAAATTCTTTCACCATTACAATCCTACTCCCTGATGAACACAGACAGCTACAGAATATTTTCAAGTTAATTGTTATTTTTGAAATAATTGTTAAGTAACGCTACTGACTGGCGAAGCCATTTGGTATTTAAATTCAGAATAACATGACTTTCTTTTATGGACTGCACAGACACGCAATGTAGAATCTTTTAAGACCGAGGCCAGACGCACAATTTTCCAGTTTTTTTTGTTTTAACGATCATCTATATAGAAACAATTATATATATTTCCACAGGTTGCTGTGATGCAGAACTAAATAGAGTGATGGACGACTCACACTAGGCAGATTATTTCTGCTTTTTTTACGCATTACTGTAAAAACAAAAATCAAAAGCTAGATTTGCTCTCATTTTATCAATCGATGCTTAATGATTAGATTTTCTATTTATTTAAATCTCTAATGCTCAGAAAGTGGAAAAAAATATGATCTTCATGTAGCCATATTTGGAATTGGTTACATCCCTAAAACAAGGGTGATAAAAAAACTGTTGAGGGAGCGTTAGCCATCTTGGTGAGAGATTAACAGCTATAATCAAGCAATTGGGCGAGGATTACAGCGATTTTTATGTTGCGAGCGGCGCCTGTGCACCCAAGGCCCGCGACAGAGTATGCAATCAATCAGCCCCGTATTAGGCTAAAAAAGATGGTTGATGTGGCAACATTACTTTCAGCAATGTTAAGTAACTCATCATCTTTTCATCGTTTTTTGGGATGGATGTGCAAAGGAAAAAACGGAGACCTAATAATGAGACTCCATTGTCTGTACATCTATCCCTCTATCCGTACATTGTTTGTTTAGGGAGGACATAGATGCTGGCTACCGCCTGTGCGGTCGTCCAGCTCCACCGGGTTTTGGGCGAGGGCCTGGCCCTACAATAGCCCGGGAGGGAGAAGTGCCGAAGGCACTTCTCCCGAGACGGGCGTAGAAGGCGAAAAGCGCTTTCTACCTCCGTCTCCTGCGGACGCCGAAAACGTGCCGCTACTATAGGAGGGGTTGACAGCGAGCTCAAGGGCACCATTGTGGTTCGGACCTCGGCTTGTCTCGCTGTCGAGAGACATGGGGGGGATCGGAGCAAAATGCCTCTGTGCAACTCTATCCGTACATCACGGGTCTCTAGCTCATATATGCAACAACTTTTGGGGGGGGGGGGGGTTAATATTAGCCATAGGAAAAGCGAAAACTATTTTATTTTTGACATAGCCACTTTTTGTGATCATTTATCATTATGTAAACACGATATAAGGGTACGGCTGAATAACAATAATACATTTAAATTAACGTAAACATGTTATATATCATATCGTACTTAACAGTATTTTCACGAATTAAATATCGTAATGGAATCTTATTGTTTAACCTTTTGACCTCAGTTCAGAATACATCCAGCTCAGTTTGAATTGAAAAAAATATAAAAATTAAATTTGGAAAAAGGGGTTAACTAGAATGGTAATCAAACTGAACTTAATTTTGGAATTTTTCTTTGAAAACACACAAACAAATGAAGTCATTTTTAACGAAACGGCAGCAAAGCGTATTCACACCTCACACACTTAAAACCCTTAGATGTATCCAGTTTAATGTATTATCTCTGTATGTAGGCGTCTGGCGATGTTAACACGATTATTATTTAGGCTTAATGGAACATTACTCAAGCAAGTCTAAATTATAAGTTTCTCTACTAATTGATTGATGATTGATATAAATATGATAGATACTTCATAGAGATGTAGACTCTGGCCGGTAGATACGAATATTTACTTAGAATATAGCTATTCAGAGGAATACTCGTATTTAGAAGCAGCTTTTGACTGTCACGTTACGCGCTAGATACGCTACACGATTCTAATACAAGCGTAGCGCGACGCTCTGATAGACTTAACGACACACTCACTCACTTCCGACCTGTGCCGCCACGCCGTGCACACCTGTCTACAGCTCCGCCAGTATCTCCCAGTGAGACCGCAATAGTCCCCGCACTATTGCCGTCTCACTCGGGTCATCGTTCCGACGCTAGTTGCAGACCAGTGCCTTGGAAGACGCAGTCCTGACGAAGTTTTGTTTTGTGTGCAGAAGCTGAGCAGCCGCCGAACGCCGTGCAACGTGAGCTACGAGCTCGCCGTGCCGTCGCGCAGAGGCGCTCTAAGACGTCAGGCATTACCACCTACCCAAGTCCCTTGTTTCGGAACAACATCATATCGGGCTGGTGGTCTTGCTTTGACCGCACTTTTCGGTGCGCATTTCACAACTTTACTACTCGACACAACATTGTAACAGTGCGCGTAACAACACACTTTGTGCTGTTAAGCGACGTCGTTCAGGCGTGGGGTAGCGTCAGCCAAACCCGTCTGAACGATCAAATCCGCCATTTGCTGCGGTCGCAGTGTGACACCCTACGGTGACAACGGCCACTGTTGTTGTTTTGGTTTAACCTTGCACCGTCGCCTTTCCCGCTTCACGGGTCAGCCGAAGCAAGCTGGGCTCCGGGACAACTGGCCTTGGGGTCGCCCCTAGTCAACCCCGGAGCAGCATTAGGAGCACCCCTCTCCGCCGAGAAAAAAGCTCGGAGAGGGTACACAACTAGGGCACACCATAGGTACTCACTCCCTCTCACACAAGTGAGCTCACGAGTTGCGTGAGGGAGACAGAACCCGTTAGGCCATCCTGAGTATTCCCCTCAGGATGCAACGTCCCTCTAACGGTGAGGTGGAGGTCCTTCAGACCTTCGCCCTCCGCTACCCCGAACTCTACACTGATCATCAGCAATCACTTAACGATGCAGAGAGTGCCCGCCTCACGGACACTCTCATCGCTCCCTCCGGAACTCCAATTCCGGAGGCCATCGTCCCTCCTCTGACCCGGTCCTTCTCAGAGGACAGCCCGACTTCGCCCACTCCGGGCCCTGACAACAGACGCACGGTGGCAGCCCCTCCCCGTGAGAGGTCTCGCTCGCGCTCACCGATCGGGAGGCCAGCGAGCACCCGTCCCTCCATCGCCGTTGTCGAGCCCACTTCGGACTCCGAAACGGAGATGGATGTAGATCCGAGTCGTGCCTTACGCACTGACTCGGACTCCGATAACGACGGCTATACCGTCGTAGACAGAAAACGCAAGCGTGCTCCTAAAGCCGCTAGTTGCGCAACTTCCGCCCCTCCCGCCAAGGCACCCGCTAAGGCCCCCGCCTCCGGCAAGAAGCCGACCCCCGCCCCGCGCCCCGCGTCTCCTCCCTCCGCTCCGGCCACCACTGCCGCCGCTGTTCATTCAGGACAAAACCAAATGGGACATGCTGTCCCGTTTAGTTTCGGATCGTGGGATCCACTACACTAATGCCCGCTCCACGCAGCAGGGCATTAAAGTTCAAGTGTCCACCATTAGCGACCACAGAGCGCTAACAAAGCTCCTCCGTAAAGAGAGCATAAGTTTTCACACTTATGCGCTCGAAGAGGAGAAAGTCCTCCGAGTGGTCATCCGCGGTGTGCCCAAGGAGGTACATACCGATTCGGTATGTGCCGACCTGAAGGCACAAGACTTCCCCGTACATGCAGTTCACCGCATGTACAGCGGGAAGGACCGCAGTCCCTACGATCTAGTACTCGTAGTACTAGATCGTACACCTGAAGGCAAGGCCATTTTTAATTTAAAAAAGGTCTGTGGCCTCTCAGGACTCGATGTCCAAGCCCCATACAAGAATGGGAGTCCCTCGCAGTGCCATAACTGCCAACTATACGGGCACGCCTCCCGTTTCTGCTTCGCTCGCGCTAGGTGCGTTAAGTGCCTAGGCGATCACGCGACAGCAGCGTGCACTCGCACCCGGGATTCGCCGGATCCACCCAGTTGTGTTCTATGCGGTGCTCAAGGGCATACCGCGAATTACCGTGGTTGCCCTAAAGCACCACGAGTGAACCACAGGGTGGCAAGGCATAGGCCGACCCGCCCCTCTTATGACCGTTACCAACGGGTAAGTCCCAAACTAACGGTAGTACCTGCCTCACAGGTAATACCCGCGCCGCTCCCAGCCCGTAACGCTGGTCCAAACCACCCAGTATGGTTAAGACCGTCGCTACCGCCCGCGCCCCGGCCCGTGCGCCCGCGCCCGCTCCCGCACCCGCCCGCGCCGCGGCCCCTGTCCGCGCACCGGCCCCGGCTCGCCCCGCGCTCCCGGCACCCGCTGCCAACACCGTTCGCGCCCCTCCCCGCGTCGCTTCCCGGCCACAAGCTCCCCCTATGCCATTGATGGCTGCCCCTCTTCAAGAGGCAATCAACCTAGTCAGCGATCTGGCTATGTCGGTTGACATCAATGAGGTACAAGAGCTATTCCACAAGATGCAATACGCTCAATCCCCAGCGGACGTGATCCAATACACATTGGAACACGCAAACTTACTAAGCGCCCTTAAGCGCTTCGTCCCCCAGGCCCCTCCCCAGTACAACCACTATGGATAGTACAACCGAACGCACGAAACCGTACTCAGTTTCGTTAGCGTCATTTAACGCTGACGGCCTTTTCAAACAACGTGACCTCGTCCACGACTTTTGTTGTACCCACCTTATCGATATCTTATGCGTGCAGGAAACCTTTCTAAAACCGGGGAAGGCGAACCCTAGGTTTGCCAATTACAGAACGGTACGTAATGATAGAGTGAACTCCCGTGGGGGAGGCACTCTTATCTATTACAAAAGGTCCCTGCACTGCATTCCCCTACCTACCCCGACTCTTGTTAATATGGAAGCATCTTGTTGCCTCCTAGCTATGACTGGTCATCAACCTATAGTCATAGCGTCCTGTTACCAAGCTTGCTCCAAGCCGATCGTCCGAGCTGACTTAGAAGCCTTGTTCTCATTAGGAAGCGCCGTCCTTCTGATTGGCGACTTCAAGAGTAAGCACATCCTATGGAATTGTAACGTCAACAATCCCAAAGGTATTGCACTTGAAAACCTAATCGCAGAACTTAACTTTGACATAATTGCGCCCACTGAGCCCACTCACTACCCTTATATGGAAGACCATCGATCTGACTTGCTTGACATGGCACTACTCAGAGGCGTAACACTCCGGTTACGCTCCATAGAAGTGGTTCACGAGCTTCACTCTGACCACCGACCCATTATACTGCGACTAGGTCCCGACCCAACGACTGACCTCCCCCCCCCCACTAAGACGATAGTGAACTGGAAGCAAGTAGGCGATGCCCTAAAGGCTATCAGTTCACCGGACCTTGACAAGATCCCTGACGACATCCTGACAAAAGATGACGTAACCCTTGCGATCGATTCGTTCACCAATCACCTCTCCACCGTAGTAGGTGCATCCGCAAAGGAGGTCATAGTGCCGGACGACCGGCGCCTTGTCATTCCAGCGGATGTGAGACGATTGGTGACGGAGAGTAAAGCAGTGACCCGACATTACGACTCTTACCCCAGTAAAGAGAACAAAACTAAGAAACGCCACTTTGAACGCATGGTTCAAAGTCGCATGTCTGAGTTGCGTGATCAACAATGGGGCGATAAACTTTCAAACCTCGTGCCAAGCCACCATGCTTACTGGGACTTGGCGCGAGGCTTGAAAGGAAGTAACCATAACGACATGCCTCCCTTATACAGACCAGTCCCACTAGTCCCAGCGTTCTTTGACGAAGACAAAGCTGAGTGCCTAGCTGATAGCCTAGAGGCTCAGTGTTCCCCTAACGTAGATCACGTTGACCAAGCTCACCTCGATTCGGTGGATGCTGAAGTCGAACGTAAAAGCTCTGTGGTCACCTCTGAACTCCCACCAATCACCTTAGCGACTTACGCTGAGGTGGAGAGACTGATCAAGGCCCTCCGACCGCGCAAATCCCCCGGTGCCGATGGCATCTCCAACAGGGTTCTTAAAACCCTCTCTCCTCCTCTCATCCATCTCTTAGTCAGCATCTTCAATGCTGCTATGAGCCACTGCTTATTCCCAGACACCTGGAAATGTGCAAATGTCATTGGCATTCACAAACCAGGCAAAAGCTCATCTGACCCCACCAGTTACCGCCCCATCAGCCTCCTCAGTGCCTTAGGCAAACTTTACGAGCGGTTACTTGCAAACCGTCTCCAGTCCCATGCTAAGGAACACCACCTTATCCCAGATGAGCAGTTTGGCTTCAGACCCGGACACTCATGCGTCCAACAGGTGCACCGCCTCACGGAGCACATCATTGAGGGCTTCAATAAGTACCCCAAACCCCAGACTACGCTAGCAGTCTTCCTCGACGTAGCGAAAGCTTTTGACAAAGTCTGGCACAATGGCTTGATCTACAAGCTATACCAATTTGGCGTGCCAGAACGTCTTGTGCTCATCCTACAAGACTTCCTTAAAGCCAGAAGCTTTCGCTATCGCGTGGAAGGCACCCTCTCCTCCCCCCACCCAGTCAGAGCCGGAGTCCCTCAGGGCTCCGTGCTATCACCTATTCTCTTTGCACTGTATACCAGTGACATCCCACGCTCTCAGCCCAAAGTATTCCTAGCCCAATATGCGGACGATACCGCCATTTACACCACTGGGTGGCATATCAACAGACAGTCCTATTTCGTCATTCAACGGGCCGTCACCGAGATCGGTGACTGGTTCCGAAAATGGCGCATCGCGGTCAACCCAGCTAAAAGCGCAGCTATGTGCTTTACTGAGAAGACACGCTCCCCTTACCCGAAACCGCTTATTTTGTTCGACGAACCCATTCCCTGGGTTCCTAGAACAAAATACCTCGGAATCACCCTTGATCGTCATCTCACCTTTAACGATCACATAACAACCGTCCGTAACAGAGCGGCCTTCGTAATGGGTCGCCTTGGTCCCCTACTTCGCAAAGAGAGTAAAATGTCTCTTAGTAATAAGAAGACACTTTACACTGCCTGCATCCGCCCCATCATGACTTACGCATCAGTAGTGTTTAGTCATGCTAGTGAGGCCCACCTTCATAAACTTCAAGTCATCCAAAACCGTTTTCTTCGTAATGCAACCGGCGCCCCGTGGTATATCCGGAACACCGAGTTGCATTGCGACTTAAACCTTCCCTCTCTAGCGCAGTTCAATAAGGACTGCGCCCGCCGATACTTTGATCGAGCGCCCCACCACCCGAACCCATTGGTTGTCCAGGCATCGAACTACTCGACTGCCTCTTCTATCCCATTTTTCAAACCCCCCCGTCGCCGACCACGGCAGGTATTAGACGACCCGGATGACCCCATCGCAGCCATTACATTGGCAGCTTTAGCGTTATCCGCAAGTCGTCGAGGTAAAATCCCCAGGTGTGAGGTAATCAGAGGTCACACAATCAAACACCGAGCTCGCCGGCGAGCTCGAGGCATAAACAAGGTCACGATAAATTGCTCTCCAAATAGTCAAAGAGTATTATTCAGTAGGGCCCAATTGTGCAACACTGCAGTTGCACAGAGGCATTTTGCTCCGATCCCCCTCATGTCTCTCGACAGCGAGACAAGCCGAGGTCCGAACCACAGTGGTGCCCTTGAGCTCGCTGTCAACCCCTCCTATAATAGCGGTACGTTTTCGGCGTCCGCAGGAGACGGAGGTAGAAAGCGCTTTTCGCCTTCTACGCCCGTCTCGGGAGAAGTGCCTGCGGCACTTCTCCCTCCCGGGCTATTGTAGGGCCAGGCCCTCGCCCAAAACCCGGTGGAGTTGGACGACCGCACAGGCGGTAGCCAGCATCTATGTCCTCCCTAAACAAACAAACAATGATAGACTTAAATAATAGATACACAATACGGATTATGATTAGAGATGATCATACGTAAATCTGTTTCTCTTTAAGTTATTACTTGGTATCGACCACAGTAAAATTACTTAAATTATAACAAACCATTAAAAAATAAAATATGTAAGAATGTTTTTTTATGAAGAATCAACGGAAAGGCTTCCTAAGATTTTAAAAACACATCATGAAACTTATTTTATACATTTATTGAGAAAAAAACATGATATATCCAAAACTGGTATGCAGAAAAACCTTATCCAACGAATGCTAGATATTTTGTGATTATATGTAAGAGGAGGCGAGCATATTGCAAAGGATCTACAGATTGTAATGTGACAGTTTGCGCTACTCCAACAATAAGGCAGTTCTGAATACGATGGTGTTAAACTAAAACATAATTTGTGGTAGAATAATTTATAAAGCAACAAGTAAAAACGTTTATAATATAAATATTTGAGGGAAAAATTAAGTACTTCCAAAGTAAATAATGGAAAGAAAATTACTTTCAAATTAATATTTACCAACCTACACAAAAATACTTCGGAGGAAATTGAAATATCAATCAATTAGCGATTCAGAAAGTCTCAAACGTTTTCTTACCTTCAAGTTTTGGAATAATTGAATATAAAGAGACCAAGTTTATTTTCCGCGAAAGTTATCACGAAGTTAATCTTGGGCCTTCACTGCAATGGTGAAACACTCGTTCACATTTTACAAGGCAATTAAATCGGATTATAAAGGCTGCATGACGTCGTTACACAAAACATTAACCAATTCAGTTGATGTAATGGTTGGTACAAAGACGTTGGTATAACACATAAAGTGACGTATCTCATATTCTCATGCTCCCTACTGTGAAACGTTAGTAGCGTTTCTTGCTTAGTCGTTGTTAACCGATCAATTGAGCTAACCAACGCTGTGGTCAGACAAGACTTGGATGGGTGACCGCTGGGTGGCATTACTATCGTGGTTCAGAGGGCTCGGTTCTGATTATTGACTAAGGATTACAGTCGTTATAGCATGGTGGTAGGGAATTTAGCGAATGCCCGTCTGGATAGCTATCACTCTTGAGAAGAAAATCAGTCGCCAAGTAATCAATAAAATAAATTTTTTATTGATATCAATTTAGAAGTATCAAGAACGGCACATATTATTGTCTCTCAAATGGTAAGTTATAAAAAAATTAAGGGAAAGTTTAGATAACCACCGTAAGTGTGACTTAAGATTTTCGGAAGACGGCATAACTTATTTCATTATTTTCCTACTACTCATATTTTAGTCTTACTGGGTTTCAAACGAAAACTACGTTTATATTTCATCAAAACATATTCACTGTTTCATAGCTGTCCATCGTCGAAGAGGTCGCTAAATGTGTAAAAATATTCATTTTAGAAGATATAATATTATGGTTACATATACAAGGATATGATCCTATTATTATTTTCTTGGTACAGAGCAAGACTGTTATGTACCTACTGAGAATTCTCTGTCGAAAAACTAATACGTTTTGGCTGGTCCCGGGGATGAAAACTGGGTTCGACGTGAGGCCCATGCAAATGATCCAACAAAGACAAGTTAAAATTTCAGCTCAAGACGAGTTGTTATAAGAAAATATATGCAGTTATCATCATCTGCACTTTTCCCACATAATAATACCCCACATAGACATTAGGTGACACAAGGTTTTATAATATTTTTTTAACGGCTGATACTTGACTTCAACCAACCTCGGGAATAACGAATAAGAAAAAGTTTCAGTCCCTTGTTGAAATAAAAAATGTACTAATTAAAGTAACCTTGTCTAGCTAAATCATTTATCACTCAGCATCGACACAATCTCTAGAATGTATCGCAATTACTGACTCAATTTTTTTTGTTATAATCAATCTGTAACGTAACCGTATAGAACAGTTACAAACCTTCCTACAAAGTGTCAGCTAGCCCTTTGCATTTTTTATTTAAACTAGCGAGCGTATTCATCCATTTCGATTAAAATACTGTTTGCATCAATCAGGCCTATGTTCGATCGCAATAAAATGATAAACAAGTTTATTACTAAGTCGACTACCAATTTTTAATAGATGAAAAGCAAAAAATGAGGAAATAATATTCAACCAAGTAGTATTTTTTGCTTGGGTAACTGAATATTAGTTGTAATTAAAAAAAGAAATCAGCCAAACTTCCAAAGAAAAGGTATCATTGAAAGATTGTTGATTTCTTTTCTCTTTTGCTTATAATAACGGACAACATTTGTTTATTCTTGTATCTAGTAGAACAACGAAGTTAAGTATCTTGTTACGTTACACATGTTTAATCGTAAGCTTAATCAGAATAATAAACCAACGAAATCTTATTAAGAACATTGTTTAAAACTCCACTATTCAGAGAAGTGGCTGAATACTGTATCGATCTACAATCAACAGTATTGTAATGATCGACCTCTTATGGTTTATGGTGTCAAATGGTTATGCATGCAAAAGTATGGATTTTAATCGATAGATTATAGAAGAATCAATAATCAGCAGCCAATTTTCTGGGAATAAGAGAACAGTTTTTTGTATTGGGAGTCTGTATCCGTGGTGTTACTTACAATTTGATCACTTTCTCCTGAAACCAGGACATGTCACTCTCTTGTACAGTTTTTTTAACAAAAAACTATTTTAAAGAATAGAAGTCAGATTTTTAAAAATTAATTGTGAAATTAACTTGCTTAGAACTACAAATAAAAATGGTGAACGTAACCATGAATTATAGTTGGAATGATATAGAGGTGTGGTATCAATAAAATAAAATTTGTTAGACGTATGACAGTATGGTTTTAAACTCCAAGAAGATTCGTTAGGTTTACATAGAAAGACAATTAAAATAAACAAGAAACTCCACTCAAAACAAATAGTTGTTACAAAGAAAAAAATGCCCATTTTTAGTCTACAAAAAATCATTTTGCGAAAAGTATTTGAAATCCAGTACGCTGACTTTTACATACCTGATGAAACTAATACCTCGTCTATCAGTACGGTGTACAACTAGAAAACGTACTAAATCCATGTGCATCATAGATAATGATAACAATTCAATTTCATTTATAAATGGACGTTAACGGCTCCGCGTGATACGTAGATTTAACTTGTAATTTTTTATTAATCTTAATATTTCTTTGGTCATAAATAAACGTTCATAGCTCTACAACATCAAGTACTCAAACGGGATTCAAAAATGTAACATACATAGGTTTTAACCTGTGAATCTCTTGGACTACAATACCTACCTTTCCATCAGGTGACATTGTGGTTAAAGGCTTATATTCGGTTAACAAACAAGAGTTACAAATAGGAAATTGAAGAATTAGAAGTGCAAGTGAAATATTGAAGTGCAACGGAACAAAGTAACAAATACTATAATAGTGCTATATTGTGGTAGTTGTACTACTTTATATAAACTATATAAGGCTTAATAAAAAGATATGATACTGCGCAATTATATATGTCCCAGCAACACTTTTATAAAACGACCCCTACGCACCCCTTGATTGATTGCTCCAGCTCTGCGAAGCCTATCCATTATATTTACACGACTCTTGAGAAAACGAGAGATTTTGACGCACAATATTGCTAAAACGGGCAAGAAATTTAACACGAAAATTAATAACCGATATTTCTTTTTCATGGTTTCGTAGTCGCAATCGTGTTATAGAATCGCTGTTCGGATGCGTCACATAAATTGTAATCAGTAACGATAGTAGACCAAGGATTATATTCATAACTACGATTGTGATACGATACCATCGTATCATATTTAGTAGAAGTTACTTTTAATCAAATACATTTTCATTTCACTTAGAAAAGTGTAGTTTATCATTCGAAATCTGCGTGAAAAAATGCTAAACAATACAAATAACAATCTAATTTTTATAACATGAGTATTTACTACATTATTTAAGCTGTTTTTCATGCAACTAGCATTTTCGTTTTTCCACACTAGAGTAAAAATTGTGTGTTGCATTCGGTTACGAAGTTATCTTGCGTCTAGTACCTTTAAAACTTGCAGTACCTTCAGGATTGTCTATTTTCAAACGCTCAACTTTTTCATTGGAAAACTTACAGCATAACCTTATAAAACACTCATGTATATTACTGGGCCAATTACAAGTTTCAACCTATAGGTATTGTTGTATAATATTATTGCGTAGCTACAAAGAAAGTATGTTTGCATATTTGGCATAGTTAATACTCAATGATAAAGTTCAAATTATTTACAATAATTTCTAGTAATAAATTAAAGTAATTATTTTATTACTAGATCTAAGTTTAAGAACCAAATAACACAAGAGACATGTCCGAGTGAAAGCTATCAGAAAAAACGTTCATTATCGTTATTTTTTATGTACTGATTCATAAATAAAGCAGCAAACTTTGCTCGTGGTTCGATCCTAGAGCTTTCTCAGGTTTCAATAGAAGTTTTGCACCAAATAACAAGTATGCAGTCTTGCATAACAGATAACTGTTTATTTATTTTTATATAGGTACATGTTAAGAAGTGATGAGACGGTCAATTCGCCTGCCTGATGGTAATCGTCACGCCTGCACATTACTCTTCTCAACTGAGAAGTGTCCATAAAGATGACTTTAAAATTGGTCAAGTTCGACCAAGCGTCAGATTCGAGGGTTCCGTAATATTATCTATACAATATTAGACTTATTATAAACTTTTTTTTCACGCAGGCTACGGAACACTTCATGCACATGTCCAACTTGCACTTGGTATCGTTTATCTTTATCGTTTTTAGGGTTCCGTAGTCCTGACAAGGAACCCTTATAGTTTCGTCATGTCCGTCTGTCTGTCCGTCTGTCCGAGGTTTTGCTAAGAGACCGCTAGTGCTAGAAAACTGAAATTTTGTAAGGGTACGTAAATCAACCACGCCGACAAAGTGGTAAAATAAAATTTGTAGTTACAGTGGGAACAGAAATACCTCATTTGTTTTCAACTCTCTATCATGAGATACAGCTTAGTGACAGACAGACGGACAGTAGAGACTTAGAAATAGGGTCTCGTTTTCAGCCTTTGAGTAAGGAACTCTAAATAAGCAAACTTAATAATTATTACTAATCTTTGTTATAGATAAACGAGTTTAGGTGATAATTTGTTTAGATTTTTTACATAGGTTTATTGAATATCTAGCGGCGGTACATGTCTAATTGGTCCTCAAACGGAATTAACAAAATAATTTAAACACAATTAAATCTTACGATACCTGATAAAGGCTTCTTGTATTTCATGAATATTAATTAGCTGTTACTGAAGACTTTGTGTGGGTACATGATACAAAAACTAGTCGTGAAGAAGTAAATAATATCATATTATAAAAACTTACGCTCATATTTATATCTAATATATGAAAAACACGGGTGTTTGAGCGTGAACTTACTATGAGTCGATATCGCTATCGACAATGTTTCGGCTTCTACCGGAAGCCTTCCTCAGGATTTTGAGTGTGGTACGTCCGCCGCGGTCGCGTCACGCTTCACACTGCGGGCGGCAGCTCGCTGTGCTCGAGCCGACGGCGCTGGCGGTGGGGGTCGCTGCGGGGAGTGTTGTGGCGAACGCTGCGTTTTCGGTAGAGGATGCGATGCACCATCTTCATCGCTACTGCTTTCTTCAGATGACACCATCGCAGTCCGACAAGCAAAACTAATAAAAAACTAACTATAAAAGGTTGACACAGTTAGTTTTGCTTGTCGGACTGCGATGGTGTCATCTGAAGAAAGCAGTAGCGATGAAGATGGTGCATCGCATCCTCTACCGAAAACGCAGCGTTCGCCACAACACTCCCCGCAGCGACCCCCACCGCCAGCGCCGTCGGCTCGAGCACAGCGAGCTGCCGCCCGCAGTGTGAAGCGTGACGCGACCGCGGCGGACGTACCACACTCAAAATCCTGAGGAAGGCTTCCGGTAGAAGCCGAAACATTGTCGATAGCGATATCGACTCATAGTAAGTTCACGCTCAAACACCCGTGTTTTTCATATATTAAGTAAATAATAATTTCATAAATGAATTATCATTCTCAAGACATTCTTGGTTAATTAAAATTATATATTGTAACATGGTAAATACAAGTACTTAATATACCTACCTCATAATTAACCTCGAAGTGTGTGTTTGTGATTCAGTCTTAAGGCCTCGGTTTGTATTGAGATAGTTGATATTGTCAAAGGTGATGATTAAGATCTATATTATTTATCTTATGACGAAAAGACACTTACGAAAAAATCAAATTAAACTAATTACAATTCACTTATATTTATACAGGCTTATTGGTAATATGCTAACAACCTCTTAGGGTTGACATCTGCTAGTGCTAACAAATATTTTGAGATACATTTTTTTGTTTAATTAAATTAGTAGCGAAGAAAATTGTAAACAATGTTATTGTTGCGAGCATAATACTGAATTATATCATAATTATATAACACAATAATTATGGTATAATTCTTCATAGTTATCGAAATATATATATACAAAATAAGGCAACATAAGGTTGCGATTATTTTGTTCTAAGTTATTTGTAGTGGTTTTAGGTTTGTCTTATAAGTTCACCCAGAATTAGATAGTCTATATATAGATTGCCAAGGGAAATGTTGACATTCATTGCCAGACATCACACTGTTCCACGAAAACATCTGTCCTTGGGAGCCAGTAATTCTAGGTTAGCCTGTACAACATCTTCGACCACATTATCACTCAACATCAGGTGAGATAGTGGTCAAAGGCTAACCTATCATGCATAAAAAATAAAAAAAATAAAAAAATCCTTTTTCACTTCATTTCTACACCATTTATTTTGAGAGGAAATCTGAAAGTTTGAAATGTTCTTATTTTTGGCATTAAAAACGATATAATTTGGTTTTGTTACATTGATCGTCAGTAAACTACATTAAAACTATGTCTATAGAACAGTGAAATCATTTTGAGCGTCACATAAGCTAGATTTACTACTAATGGGTATATAGTATACTTTACGAGTATTTGCAAGAATGGAAGCTATGAACGATTAGTTGTTCTGCGCATAATATGACTGGGTCTTTAGTGTATATTTATTCCATGACTTTGAATATCACTACTTATTCCGCAGTTCCTAGTAAAATTTAATAATACAATATAATATAGCTTATGGGCAAGCCCTTAACCACTATCTCACCTAAATTAAGTGATAATGTGGTCGAATATGTTGTTCAGGCTAGTCTAGAATTACTGGCCTCAAAAACAGCTGCCGGCACACCACCACCACCCACAGTTATGTGCTTAGCGACTGATTTTCTACTTGAAGGTGGTAGCCAAGAAGCCATTTGCAAAATACCCTACCACCATGCTATAACGACTGCTATCCTAAGACAACAACCGGAACCGAAGGCTTAACGTGTCCTTCGAAGCACAGACACGCCCAGTAGTGATGCCACTAGCTGTCACTCATCCATATGTCATGAGTACTTGACATCAACTAAGTTAAGCAACGTCCCCTGTGGATGCCGTAGGGGACAGCAACAGTAGGGGAAGCAGATATGTTAAGAAAGCTTTAAAAAAAGCATATTCATTATAAGCATAATCTACTACAAGTGCTTTAAAATAACACCACCAACTCATTGAAATAGACACAAAAACTTTGTTAAGTACAATAAGTTAGTACAAAATAGCAAGAATCACTCACAACTATGTAGCTATACACATGTAGTTGTTAACTCCTTAGTAATATCCTTAATATTCAAGCAACGGCACGCGTGGCTATGACTGTGAGCATCGGGATCATCGATCAAAGTCTTCTTCATGCCCCCATGCGATCTGGGACCTCCATTTTCTCCTGTGCTTGTAATATTTAATCCGAGCTTATGTAGGATTGTACGATAATAGGCAGTGAATGATTGAGCGTTACCCATCGCCTTAAGGAGCTACTTTCATAATGGGTGCGGTGTTACGTGAACTTCTTTTAAGATTGCGTATGTGAAGAAAAGATGTTTCAAGAGAAAGTGTAATTGAGAGACACGTTTTGCTGAAAATGTTTATTGCATAGGTAAATTTAATAATAGAAACACATATATAAATATCTTAAGAAGTAATGTAGTTTAAGTAAGGTTTTATAACACTGGATACAAAATAAATTTACTTTATACAACTAACCACATCATGTTGTTTGAAGGGTAGAACAAAAATTGATTTGAGAATATCATAAAACGCTTCCAAAGTCAATTATTTGATTTGTAAGGAGTAACAGCGGTAGCGGGAACTTGACTAGAACCTATAGGTATCGGCTTTACCGACACTACAAAAATCCTATCTAAATAATAAATTCAAAAATTGAATATATACTAGTTAGGGCTATAAACTAAGTATATTAGCTCAAATTAATCATAAGATACAAATTTTGTAAAGTCCAATACATTGTAATGATTTCAATGCTCGTTTGGTATCACAAAAAAAGATCATTATTATGTACTACCTTTCCGGGCGCGGCTCCGCCGCCTGCGCGTATGGCGGTTATCGCGCAAAAACATTAACCTCATTTTGCGGAGTTGGATAAAAACTATCCTATGTTTTTTCCCGGGTCTCAAACTATTCCCATACCAAATTTCATTAAAATCCGTCCAGTAGTTTTGGCGTGAAAGCGTACCAGACTATATTTATATAATATAGTACTGATTCGCAGTTAACCTAATAGGCAAAATTCAGGTTATAGTTTAAAATGCATCGTCATATAGACGCTGTTTATCTTCCTACAAATATGTTGTAATCAGTTTCACCATCTCCATACCCTTCATAGCCACTAGTCTTCTTTGGTATTAGTGCTGTAAGCTGTATAGATCCTTTACCGCACTAACAACAGTGAAATCATTACTATAGACAAGTCTATACCCACTAATACCAGTGAAATCTATACAATAGACAAGTTTTCGAAAGAGGCGCACCTCCTCTCATCTTGTGTGGTGGGTAATGTTTAATTTGGATTGTAAGTTCACTAGAAATGCTTCCGCGAGCTAATTTTTCTACTAGTGTCATCTAACGAGCAAAGCTGACTTACCCGTTTAATGTCGCAACAGAGGGCGCTGTACCCTATAACGTAGGGACGCTTATAATGTTGTTTGTAAGATCAAACTATTGTTGGTGGATGTTTCGGCAGGAAATAAGAATTGTAGAAAGAGTGTTCCGAAACAGATTGGACTTGGCATTTCACTTTGGGATTGTGATACAAAAATAATACTGATAAATAATGTTGTCTAATGTTTTGAAGCAGTGATGGCTCAGTGGCTTTGGCTATGGACTGCCGCGCAGCAAGTCCATGGTTCGAATCCCGCCGCTGGCTTGAGCTTCACCGCATGGTGGAAGGGCATTTTTGCGAATGCCCGCCTGGCTAGCGACCACCCTCAAGTTGAAAATCTGTCACCAAGCACCTAACGGTGTGTTCCGGCAACTGTCCTTGAGAGCCAGTAATTATAAGTAAAGCCTGTTAACACCTTCGACCACATCATCACTTACCATCACGTGAGATTGTGGTCAAAGGCTTAAAAAAAAGTCAATTGTACCCAAATACTCCAAATTTAAACTTTTATAAAAAAAATTGTAAAATCTATTCAACCTCGATCCAAAACTAAAATAACTATTCTAAAACTAGGATTAATCTATTCAGTTAAACGCAGTTTTGTATCAGTTTAAAGACCGCAAAGTTACATGACGACTAAATTTGCGAAAATCATATCAACAACTAAATACAAAAGTTAACCTTAAAGACTGTGCGTATATCTTATTTATATTAACAGTATAAGAATTACCTTCATTTCATTCATATGCAATATTTCTACGAATTTAGAAATTAGTTTGAACAGAATTAGATCTAAGTAACATTATTTAAAATATTTAGATTTAAATAATTTGTATACAATTGACACCAATATCAAGGTTTTCTTAAATTATGTTTCTACATAAATTATTTAGGAATATCTTAATATATAACATCGATACGTCAACGGATAATTAGTTGTTTAAAAAGTTTATTTTATTTTTGTTATTTAGTAACAAAATACCATAAACTATATACGATACTACAGCTACTACAACAAAGGCATTTAGGCAACCTGAGGACTGTTGCTGGCCCAAAGACAGTCCAAATGTTCCAACCCACTACCTATGATAGTTTGATATCAGTACTAATATTATAAATGCGAAAGTAACTCTGTCTGTCTGTCTGTTACGCTTTCACGCTAAAACTACTGGACCGATTTGAATGAAATTTGTTATGGTAATAGTTTGAGACCCGAGAAAAAATGAGGGATAGTTTTTATCCAACTGCGCAAAAAGAGGTTAATGTTTTTGCGCGATAACCGACATACGCGCGGGCGGAGCCGCGCCCGGAAAGCTACTATTATTTATATATTAATTAGAAATCCTTAGTCCACTCTCATCATTCAACATAATCTTACATCTATAAAGCTTTATTATTTTTTAATAATATTCAATTAATTTCGTAGTTTCACCCATAAAGTAACTTTGTATATAATGGTAAGACTTTCTTCAAAAAGGAAGTCTTTCTTTCTTTTTAAAGAAAGTCTTATTCCTCAGAACTAATGCGTGCGCAGTGTGGTGCTCAATTCCCGCCTGGCTAGCTACCACCCACAAATAGAAATTCTGTCGCCAAGCATCTAACAGTTTAATAAAATGGCTACTTTACAGCTATTAAATAAAAAATAGAATTCAGCTGTATGTCTGCCGGTCCTTCCCTTCATATGTCACGGGCCTTAAGCTTGTGAACCAAACGTGCTAAAAACCTACAATTTTTATTCTGTGGAGAACATTGACCTTTATAAAGACTTGTGTTGAAGTAAAAATTCAATTAGTAATTTAGTTTTCAGCGGGCTCCAATGTTTGAATAGGTAATTAATTTATTTATCAAACTTATTTCAATTTCCACTTAGCTTTTCAGTTCTCATAACGATAACGTTAAGGTCCTGTTTATGTTGTTAAGGATACTCATACAATCTCGTTTCTATTAGAGAAAACTTTCTAAGATACATTTATAAGGTTATCTTTGAAATTATTATTTATAAGCAAGATGTATGTTGTCCAAAAAAAAGAAAACATAAAAACAACGCGCAATAGAATTTTTATATTTTATAAGCTGCAACTCGCGGTTACACTCACGTGGTGATAGATGATGATGAAAATTATCCCATGTCCAGTGCCTCATCTAAAAACAAATTCACTTTTTGTTGATAACGGTTTACACATAAAAGATTGATATATGCTGTCGCAAGCTTGTTTGCAGGATTATTTAAGATAAATATTTCCGTTATGCATTATGAACGCGTGATACTAAAGGTTTTTGCAGCGTACGCCAGAATAGGTCGCCTATGGCTGATGTTTTTCCTTCTTACTTGACACTTTATCGTTATATTTTGGACAAATCACTTTATATCTTTATAAATTGTAGCTTATACGCTATTCTGAAGTGTAAGCTGTATTATTGTTAAGTTTCATTAAAATTAATTCAGTAGATTTTGCGTGAAAGAGTAACATACATCCATACATACAAACTTTTACGTTTATAATATATGTAAGAATTACTTAAAACGATACATTCATAGAATTCAAACCATTAGTGTTACAGGGATACAATAAAAAAACTATTTATGATATTTGATGGTTATAATGAATTGGAAGACAAAGTCAATATTTTAAATATTTTTTAAAGGATAACCAAATTTGTAATTGTAATAATAATAAATAATTAAAACTTTTGATCATACTAATTATTGAAATTATTTATTACATTGACTACTATTTTATTGACAGTGTTGCTGATATAGGAAACTTATATTGATTCATCACTATAATGTATAGAATTCAAAAACATCGTGGATACCATGTACTGTTAAATTGATCATTTTGCATATATATAACATCATTATATAGTGAGGGCCCGTTTCAGAATGTCCTTATAAAGTTTCGGGTTGCTATGCAACACATAAAATAACTAAATGATAAAAATGACGGTAAATATGCAGTGCGTTTCAAGCTTTAACCGATGGATAGGCTAAATCGATGACTGTGAAACGCAAAGATGGTGTTTGATTTATTAAATATGTTCTGGGTTGTAAAACCGGAACTTAATTGAACATTCTGAAACAGGCCCTTAATGTACCTAACGCCTAATAAAATAGTTGCTGTAAGAAGGTAAAATTTTTGCACAGTAAGTACTATACTTACTCTGTAAAAATGTCAACAATGTACAACTCAAAGACATGAAAATAGTTGCTGTAAGAAGGTAACATTTTTGAACAGTGAGTACTATACTTACTCTGTAAAAATGTCAACATCGTACATCTCTAAGACACTAAAATAGTTGCTGTAGAAGGTAACATTTTTACATAGTAAGTACTATACTTACTCTGTAAAAATGTCAACAATGTACAACTCAAAGACACTAAAATAGTTGCTGTAGAAGGTAACATTTTTGAACGGTGAGTACTATACTTACTCTGTAAAAATGTCAACATCGTACATCTCTAAGACACTAAAACAGTTGCTGTAGAAGGTAATATTTTTGCATAGTAAGTACTATACTTACTCTGTAAAAATGTCAACAATGTACAACTCAAAGACACTAAAATAGTTGCTGTAGAAGGTTACATTTTTGAACAGTAAGTACTATACTTACTGTCAAAAAATATCAACATCGCACCACTTAATGATAATAAAATAGTTTCTGTAAGATGTTGACAGCTTCGCATAGTAAGTAGCCCTAAACAATTCTGCGGATACATAATAATTATCGTATGGGTAGTAACGGGCGTGCACACAAACAAGCCGCATTTGGTACCGCTGTATGTAGTCAAAGCACTTATATGTTTATACTATGGTTTCATGGTTAATGGTTTATGGTTTTATGGTTTACGGTTTTTTACTGCAGAGTTCCTTTACAGTTGTACCTCTTACGTGCCCTCTTGGCAGTAGTATAGACAACACGGTTAAAACGATGCAGCATCTGAATCCATGTCACATACAGAGACGACATTTTCGGTAGCAAAATACAGGTCTCGAAATCCTGAAAATGGTCATGTGAAAATTTTTCATGATTCCTTGATATCGCAGTTACTGAAAAAAACCGCGAACCTATAATATATAACCTATAAAATATTAACCATAGACCGTCCTATGGTATGGGGTATTGTTAGTATTAGATACATGGATAAAATTATGTTTAAAGTAAATACAAACCAGTGTAGGTATAAAACTTTACGATGGTAATTTTATTTAGGTTAGAGTGCATGTAACCCTTTTCATATCAACGTAGTTACATCAAATTTTAAAATTGAAGTGTTCAAACTCGGTGAATTTTTCCATACAGGTTCTTAGATTTAACATCTATGCTTCTGGTTTGCAAGTTTTACGTTTAATTGTTTATTTTATTAAATAAGTATGCCCATACAAATCGATTTGACTGAATAATTTTGAAAATAAGTAAATTTCCGGAAAAAATTAAAACTAGAACCATACATGTGAGGACGATGGACATTCTTTTTTTTTATACTGAACTGGGTAGCACTTGACCACTATCTCACCTGATGTTAAGTGATGATGCGGTCGATGATGTAGCGCGCTTACCCAGGAGATACCTGTTCACTCGCGTTTTGAAGACCCCTATATTGTACTTAACCGGAAACACAGACTCAGGCAGGGTATTCTATTCCCTGGCGGTTCGTATAATGAACGAAGAAGCAAATCGCTTTGTTCGGGTAAATGGAATATCTACCATATAGCGGTGGCGCTTCTGAGTATCCCTGGATGTCCGGTTATAGATTCTTCCAAATACTCACCGTATTTGACGCTTGATATTTAATATATGACAAAACCACGTTTGTATAAAAAGCACTTCGTACCCATTTCCCTTAAAAACGGATGAAAATCCGTAATATGGATTCCACTGAGACTGAAAAAGAGTTTACAAAACTATAACGTGAGAGAAAATTATGTTCATGTGCGGAATATATTTTTTCCGTTATAATAAGTTATTGCAAATATTTAAATATTTAAATTGAACAAAGAAATACCTTATACTAAAAGGTAGGTGTTATATAAGTAAGTGTCTATAAGTACCAACGTTATGTCAAATAATAACCTCTCGCTCAGCGTTTGAAGTTTTTCGTTAATAACTTTTTGACTTGAATTGAAGTTTTTCGTTAAGAACTTTCGTTGATACTGCCTTCAGAATACGGTTATTACCTAAAAATGTCAACTTTCATTTAGTAGCTATGGGTTAGTGCTATATCAATAATACTACACATATGTAATAAATTACAAAAAATACTTATAGCTTTGTAACACGTGTACCATAATATCTAAGGAATATTTTATTGAGCAGACTATCTCTGCTGAAGGCGATTCTACGTAGAAGAAATAGTAATTTTTCTACTTGATCAAACAACAATAACCGGTCGGCTGACGGAAAATTTTGCTCTCTTCGTATATGTTATATGAAAGCATATTTTATTTAGGTACAGTTTTATATCACTGTAACATTCTATCAACATACTCGACATACACTATATTCCTGTTTCCAAGAGCGGTAAACATATAGCACGGATGTTGATACGATGATAATAACTATATTTTGCTTCATTCACTATAGATCAACTCAAAAACGAAGCACACTTAACTATCCTTCGTTTAAGGATAGTTTTTACGTAGTCATTCTTCAGAACGACTCCAATCAGTTCAGGCTAAAAATATAATTGTTTGTACCCTGTTTTTAGCACAGGCTAACTTGCTATACCGCATATTTGCTAACCATTAGGTAATCAAAGTATAATGAAAAACGTGTGTTTATTGCCTTCCAGCAACACAAAATAAAGATTTTGATCCGATCCAAACCGTGTGGTTCTATTTTTGGTTACTATTTGTATGTCAGAGCATGCATATTTTTTTCATACTACCCGCAACGAGCCGCGAATGGTGCTTCGCTTCGCCGCGGCTAACCAGTATCACTGAGAGTCGTAGTTGGACCGCGCCCCGCGCCATACCTCACGACGGTGTCGCATTCTAAATTTAAAATAAGTGCAAATATTGCCGCATCACCGAAACGTGTTATTTTCAATTATCTACTAGAACTGTTTTACTGTTGCTACGTGATATTAGTGACGTGCCTGGAAAGTGACCGCACCGCGGCCTCTACAAGGAGACTCCGACTACGGGATGGTGGAGAAAGCTATGGTATGTACATACATTTTATTAGCCTCAACTAAAAACCTCCTTTGCGTTTGGGAAACTCTTTTGTATAGGACCCCTTGCTCAAGGCTTCAATGCCTACACATATTATAAACAACTAGGTCTCGAACCAGCCCCTACCCCGCACGGTGGGAGTTCCTTATTTTTGAGGACAATTCTTTAACTAAGAAAACCCATCACCGTGACTACTTCAATTCACCTAAAAAGTTCGGATATACTTCTTTTTTAGCCGGAAATGTCACTAAATATATTTATGAAATGATTTCTTTCATAAATTATTTTTTCATAATATTCCCTATATATATTTTTTTTCTTTCAATTGTGTTAGTTATAATCACGTGCAAATTTTAGCTATTTTAAATTAATTGTGATCAAAACATATATGATAATAATTATTGGTGGTGACACCGTATAACTGAGGAACTGCTATCTTACACTGCGATCTCCAAGACGCCTGCCAAGCGTGGGTATTATGCCCTACCCCCCACGTAATGGGGGAGGATGTGTTCAGCAGTGGACTATCCGGCTGATTAATAGTAGTAGTTATTTATCAGTTACATTTTGCAAATTGTATCATAATATTACATGATTATCTCACATACATGTAGTATGTACGCCTTATTTTTTTTGTTTCTTTTTTTCATGTGTTTTTGACGGAACAAGCTCGAGGTCCACCTGATGTTAAGCGGTTACCTCTGCCTATAACAGATGCATTTCACTGCAATTCGTCACAAGTGACGTATCGCACTACGCCCGTCACCTTGAGACATAGTTGTTAAGTCTCATGTGCCAGTAATTTCACTGGCTCTCAAGGACTGCTGCCGGAACACACCGTTAGGTGCTTGGCGATAGATTTTTCAACTTGAGGGTGGTCGCTAGCCAGGCGGGCATTCGCAAAAAGCCCTTCCATGTTTTAGCTCCACCATGCGGTGAAGCTCAAGCCCGCTGCGGGATTCGAACCATGGACCTGCTGCGCGGCAGTCCATAGCCAATGCCACTGAGCCATCACTGCATCATTATTTAAATATATGAATATATATATATATATTTTGATATTATGGCTTCAAATGCTAGTTTCATGTCACCAAACTATCCCATTAAATATTAAACAATTTATGTTATAGATAAATACCGAGAGTTCGAGTCCTATTGTAATGAGTTTCAAACTAAGCTCACCTCAGAGGCTCGTCGGCAAAGTTACAAATATAGGGTTACGTAATAACGTCCTTAGTAAATAGCGGTGTCATATCGCTCGGGTGCCATGTTTAGTTTCAGACAGTATTTCAGTTTAATATTATTGTGATTTATTTGTAAAATTTAATAGACTTAAATTGAAGCGAGGTTTCCGTTACAGTTTGGGAGATTTTGTTCCCGTTTAAACGTGGCAATCTTCGTGAAATTTGATTAGAAATTAGCTATAGTTGTATAAATATATACAATTTTGTGTTATCATTAAGCTGCCATGAATGCATGGTGGTAGGGCATTTTGAAAATGCCCGCCTGGTAGTGAATGCTATAAACCCTTGGATGGCATAAGAGTGTATATAAAGATATTTAAAATATTTACATTAGCTGTATTTTCCTTTAAGTCAAACAGTAACCTGTAATTCACGAGTGGTGGAAATACGTGATCGGCTGGATGAAAGTACTTCAAGTAGAATGACATAATACGAAATGCTGATATTTTTTTAATATCTATTAGACACATATATGTTTGAAGCTATAAAAGTATAAGTATACATAGACCACATTTCACATGTAACTTCTGTATACGCAGGGAAATTATTTTGCATTAATCTGTGCCATTTAAATGAGCGATGATGACAACATCAATAATGGATTATTGGAGAACGTATTTGATTATATCAATGGTTTGCCATTCAATATACGAACCAATCTGAATTAAGCTGCTAATTTGGCTCACATTGCCTAGCGAATTCGTGAGTCAATCATTCATGCATTGTCACTATTATAACACTTAGTAAGTTCAGCAATAATGAAAATACTGAATATAATACGTTGTACTAAAAGAACCGTAGTTTCTTTGGTACTTATAACCTGCCTGTGCATTAAATATTTTGGAAACTAAAAGTAGCAGGAGAAGATTTTTTACCATACTAAATTGATCAAAGACTGAATTGAATAGAGGCAATGTTTGTGAAATACCATGAGCATAAATAAATAAAGTTACTTCATGACTACTTTTTAACTGGTTATGTATGGTAAGTGATGTGATATTAAGCAAACTAGCCCTAACCTACAGGTAACGAATTTTCTTATTGATTGGTAACAAGCCAAGTAACCATTCGCCGTACCACAATGCACATATCCTTCATGACTGTAAAGCTCGTAGGATGCCGTAAGAGGTGACGAAAGGGAAAATACTAGACGGCATCCAGCAAACGACTTCTGATTAACTGCCATGTCACATGGCGATGCATGGTCACATCCGCAAGGCGGTTACTATGCGAAGGGATTACGGCAAACTCCACCTAATTGGGGAGGTTTTTGTTCAACGGTGATAGTTATGGCTGTTGAAGTGATGTTTATGTAAAGCATGAAACCCCCTCTCTGGAGTTTCTTCTGTAGTGTAAATCATAATAGCAAAAAATACAAACAGAGACATTTGAAAGTCAAGAACAGATGTTCATACTTCTCCCGGTAAAATGTTATGTGGGATTATACATAAAAAAAATTGGGACTGACTTGAAAACCTTCCTCCTATTTTTAGAAGTCGTTTAGTAAAATGCAACATAGCCCTACTGGTAGAAATAAGTATAGGTAAAAATGTTTTTAGCTCCACTGGTATAGGGCTATGTGCAACTGACGATAATTAAAAGGTTTGACAATATGATTTTTTTAAATAACACAAATGATTCCATAAAAACCTATTGTAAAAAGTTTAAGGCTTCTATTATATGGCAGGCAGCCTTCCTGAACCCTACCAAATCCACTACCTTTCAGTAGGTAAAGAAGTAAGGATGTTAAATAAATCTGTAATGCGCCCAATGTGCAGCGTCACGCTACTGATATCGTCGAGAGTAGTAGCATTACAACATTTTGTGCTCATGCCTTACCTACTTTGCTTATCACACGACGCATAAGGAGGCATTGCATATTATTTAGAAGCTTGTCACGGAAAATTAAACTATATCTGAATTAAACAAAGTTCAGTCTCAAAGTGCGGCGCGTGGGTGTGACGCCTGTGGTTCGTCCAAAAAGTGCATAAATTAGAGAAAATAATACATTTCACATGAATGTGATTGTCAAACTTTGAAATTTTCAAAACAGATTGTTAATAAGTTAAAAAGTTAATTTAATAAGTCACATTTCAGCGTGACTAGAATGTGAAAATTGAAATCGTTGAGGAGAAGTTCCACAACATGATTAGACAAAAAAACTGCATTTTACATATATTTTGTACCTCAAAATTTCCATACATAGTATATATTTAGTTCTGATTCGAAATAATGATCCCTTAAAAAATTGTTCACCTTCTAAGTGACTAAAATCAAGGAATCGCCTTCTTTCTTATAAATAAAATAATAAAGCTAGAGAACTGTTTAATTCAGTAAACTGTAGCGGCAGAGGGCTTGAACCCACGCTATATAACTCCCAATAAATCAAAACATGGTAAGCGAAATATATTGGGGCTATCCAATAGTGTGTCCGCAGAGCAGTGATCCCTTTTTGCTCAAAGGATTTTTCACATGGAACATGTTTGCGTTTGACGGTATTAAAACAGTTTATCTCCTGATGTTAATTTCGTTTTGGGCACTATTTGTTTAATTAAAAAAAAAATAATATATTTATTACAACTTTTGTTGGTGGTGACCAGTGTAGTGGAGAAAAGACACAATTTATTTTCACAGTCCTACCAAGTAGCTACATTGACAAAAGTTAGTTATCTAAGTACATCGACATAATTATAATATCATAAAACAAACTTCAATATATGCCATTTTTTGCATGTTGGTACAGCATTTTGCGAATGCCCAAATGGCTAGCTACCATCATCAAGCTTTCGCAGAAAATCTGTTGGACCAAGCACCTAACTGCGTGATCCAGCAGCTGCCCTTGACAGTCAGTAATTCTACCGCTTCATCGCTTACTATTAAGTGAGGTAGTGTTCAAAGCTAGGGTATCAGCTTTAAAACACTAACATAAACAAAGTACCAGCATTTTTTATTTTGTTTATAGTATAAGTATTGAACATTGAATACTCGTACATGAAAGCAAAAATTTCTTAGGTTCGGCTTAGCCATACTTTTTCCTTATTTATTGAGCTCCTCGATATAATATAATTCCATGTTTGCGTAATGACGCAGGCAGAAACTAGTATTAAAATGCCCAAAATCTGTAGGTAAGGTAAATATAGAAATGTGAATGTGTGTTTGTGTTCTGAAAGGTTTAATTGAAATTGGGTACTGTATATTTTGACCTTATGAAGGCGTGACCCACCACGCCCGACAATATTTCTTAGCGTGGGTATAAATGCTAATGGTACATAGGTATAGTAAAATAATAAAGCATAAAATATGATTGCTTGGGTAGACAATAATAGTGACAACTACTCTCAAAAAATATGGAGTCTTTGTGAGTGGAAAAATCTATAAAGTGTAGGTTGTGGAATAACACGATACTTTTGCAGTTTTCGCAATTCCCGAGAGACCTCATTATTTTACATAATAACAAATTTACGAGAAGAAAATTTTAGTTATGTGCAGGATTTGAACCCGCATCATCCATACCTCGAGCCGGGGTATGCTCTGACCGACTGAGCTAACAGACAATTAATTAGAACTTTCTCTCGTTCCTTAACCACCGTATGGGGATGGCGCGACACCTATGGTTTATTTACACCTATAGTTCACCTCATTATGACTTAATTCCACACGAACTCGGGAACCGTAAGGTAGTAAATATGGAAAACATCAATATCAGAACAACCTTTAAAACTCAGGTAAACCACCAGAGATTTACGTCGTGTCACACCTCTCTACATCATAAAACATTACACGTATATTGACAGCGACGCTGAAGGAATAAACTCAGGATGTGCAAAATAAACGGTTCGCGGAGGCAGTAAAGCATCGTCACTTAATAAAAGATCTCCCCTGGGAAGTGAAGCAAACGGCTCAATCAGACGTGGCGGTATGATCATCTCGCTGAAAAAAATGTCGTAAAACGTAGGCGGGGTCCACATTAAATAAATTGCAGGCGAATGCCGCTTACCGCGACATCTGTGGCGCCGTTACTGCGCTCGGAAAACTTTGCCCCTGTTTTGAATAGGGACAGTGTATAATACAGCGATTCTACTTCAACATTGTCGTACAAGTAAAATACACCATATACTTTACAGGAAAAGATTATTATGTGTTAGTTCATTGTATGTTTGGAATCTCAGTTGAAATTATAATATTTTTATTTATGCCTGATATAGGTTAGCTTTTGACCACTCTCTCAACTGATGGTAAGTGATGATGTGGTCGAAAATGTTGTTCAGGCTAACATAGTATTACTGGCTCTCAAGGACAGCTGCCGGAACACACCGTTAGGTGCTTGGCGACAGATTTTCTACATGAGGATGGTAGCTAGCCAGACGGTTATTCGCAAAATGCCCTACCACCATGCTATAACGACTGCCATCTTAAGACAACAACCGGGACCGACGGCTTAACGTGCCCGCCGAAGCACGGAAGCGCTCAGTAGTAATGTCCAACCCGCGGTCACCCATCCAAGTCATGACGGAGGCGGACGTTGCTTAACTTTGCTGATCGATTCAGAATGGCTAAGCAAACTTCGCTACGAGCGCTTCAAAAAAATACTCTTTACAAATGCCAAATGATGTCTTTTTTCATTGTATTTGATATCATATACCTCTGTAATCAAACTAAGGCTTTTAATGAAACTTGTTTTATTGTATACATTATTTTGGTCTATTTTTCATTATTCCTTAATCGTTAGGAACATTCTCTAGTTCTACATTGCATTCGTTTTGCCACTCGAGTTGTTAGTTACTGTCTGTCATATCTTATATAAGGAATGTGATTTATCCTTATGATGTGATTAAAATACTAAAAGGTCACTCAAACAGCAGGTCACTGTTACACACCCCACATTCCTGTGGGGTGTTGCTGCACCTTAGGCACACAATCGGATTTCTTACCATTTCAACGCTCTCATTACTCTAGTATTTCTAATCACAAGAGCATTCCCACAGTCAGATATCGCTGCATATCATTGCTGCATAGATATACCAGTGATAGTCGAGCGATAATAGCTATCCGCCCCGCCGCTGGCTTAAGCTTCAAAGCATGGTGGAAAGGCATTTTGCGAATGCTCGCCTGGCTAGCTGCCACTCTCAAGTCGAAAATATGTTGTCTAGCACTTAGTGGTGTGTTCTGGTAGCAGTAATTGAGAGCCAGTAATTGTGAAATTATGGCACTTGAGGCTAAACAGCTATATGTCTCAAGCTGATGGGCGTAGTGCAGTTTGTCACTTGTGACGAAATGCATCTGATATAGGCGCTTAAGTTCCATCACAGTCCCATACAATAAATATAATTATATAAGTTAGTGCTGATAACCGAAGTCAACAATAAAATGGAAAACTGTTGACGATTATTACTATGGATGACCCTACATAAGTGTGGTAAGGGTAAGAAGATGATGATGATGTTATATCCTTATAGTAATCTGACTACATTATCTTTCAAATCAGCAATACATATAAGCATTTATATAAATAAGACCTCAGGAATGAATAGATAAATAGGTTATAATAATTAATTTAAAATATATAAATATTATGTCTGTGAAACTCGGTAAAAACAACATAGGTAGTTTCAATAGAAATTTTGTACGAAAAACATGTTTCGCCTAAACTAAGGACGTCGTTTCGTGTCGGCTGACGCCCAAAATGAGTTTTATAACTTTTATAAGTTGACGCTTCGATAACTTTGTCACAGTACCGAGTGTAGACAGTAGGTCTTTTTGGAAATGTTTATTAATTTTAGTTACATTCTACATGTCTCCACAGCCCAATGTACTTTTCATTTGGTAGAAGTATATTTACATAAAAAAGGATGCAAAAAGAATCCAAGTTACCCAAAGTCTTTTTTATAGTATTAGCACTATAGGCCAGAGAACTAGACATAAGAATTCTTAAATTTTATTACCGAAAAGAATGCATGGTCTATCTTATACCAGCTAGTTATTATAGAAAATATTTCTACGTATTGGAACACAACAAATTCACAAATTTTGTTCAGTAAATCCCAAGTGCAAATCGATGGCACAAATAATTTTAATAGGTCTTGGAACACGACAAGTGAATATGAATAAAGAAAATTATGACAAATTATAACTACTATTGTTGTTATTAATTAATTTAAAGCAACACCAGATGTTTCAGGTCAGTCAAAGTTATGCTAAATTTATATATATTATGCTAGTTCAACGCGAAAATCGAAGTCGGACTCTGATGTTAAAAAAGGGCTTGAGAAAACTTTACAAGGGCTGAAACTCACAAACCTACATTGACATAGACACGTACTACGTAAATGGAAGTCAACAGCAACTGTTTTATTAGGTTTGATGTTTTCCGAAATTCCGAGAAGTTAACCGATGGTACAAGTAAGTTGGTTCTATCGTAACATCCGATGTCAAAATTTGGGTCAAGTTTTTGTAAGGTTTAACTTATTATTCTGTGACTGTCGACTTCAGAGGGACGTTCCAAAACGTAATTATGTATAATGGAACCGTTTATCGGCGTCGTTACAATTAGAAACTTTGAACCTATTCGTTCAGTTGGGATGACGCCACCTATCCCTTTATTTACGGTTAACAATTCAGTTATAGGGTCATTATGTTTTGATGATGGAAAATTGTGAGCTTGACAGCTTATTATTGAAAGTATTTACTCATAATCGTTTATGATAAAAATATTTACACATAATAATTAATGATATAAAACAATATGTATAAATATATATATTATCAGACACAATGCTATTTATTAGAAACATTTACATATACAAACGTCCAATTAATATAAGAAATTTAACGCTTTGTAATAAAAATGCGCATTGTTATTCCAGAAAATATCAAATACATGCAAGATTACCCGGTTGATAAATTCATATCAAAATTATTAAGCCGCTGACATATTCAATATGACTCTAATTTGTCTTTACCATCGTATGGGGATGGAGCATGCGTCATTGCATACATATATTATATATAAATAATATATTATATTCGTTTATAGTTATTTTATTATACAAACGTTTACAAATGTTACTACTTAACAAGTTTTTTTTTTGACTGAGTAGAAATATTATCTTTTAAATGTGTCTATTCCAAACAATATATTTCATAGTTTCTTTCTTTCTTAACTTTTCAATTTTATTGAATAACACTTGTTATTCAATAAGTTTACTGTTTCATTTAGCTTTTATGTTACAAATAATATAAACCAAATCTTCGCTTATCTGTTCCAGATAACAATATAACGAAACGTGAGCCTATCAAAACATCTGAAATATTGAATTACAACTAATAAAATTTCTACGTTTTCGCCCCCAAAGTCCTCTAAACGTATAGATAAATGAATTAGTCGAAAAGTATAACAATAAACCGCAGCGGTAAAACGAAAAAATCCGCCCGATCCGAATGTAACAAACTGGACAAAGAAGGACGAAATAATTGAATTTTTTATGGACGTTCTCAACATTATTACATTGCGGGCTTAACCCAAGGCTAGTATACGAAGAAAGCTGACACAACTGAAAAAAATCGTCAAGAAAAACGAGGACACGATTGTCGAATACCAATGTCCACCTGAGACAAAATTCTTAAAAAAAAGCGGCTATAATAGCGGATTTACCCTCATGCAAGCCTGGCATCCCAAATTCTGCGCTCACACAAATCCCCTTTTTTACACCCGGAAGAACGTAACATTGATTCTTATGCAATTCACGAGAGGGAGGCCGATAAGCGTGCGGTGTTGACTTAAGTTTAACTTTAATAAATAGCCATAGGGGCAACTTTAGTAAAATTACGATTATAATTTTTAGGTGGATACTTGAGTATCTAATCAAGTAGTTATTATTGTGTAACTCCTATAGTTAAGGTTAGGTTAATGGTTCTTCTTTCAAATATTATGGAGTCGTTCTTAGTTCAAATATTACTGGTAAAGTGAACTTCACAGTTGATGGGCTATAATGTTATAAGTAGACATGGATCGACGGACTTGGGTTGCTTAAATTTTATTAGGAGTGGCGTCAGTAGTTATTCAATGGATTAAATTGTATGGACATCACTGCAATGTGATGTCCATACAATAATGAGTATAAATCAAAGGTTATTACTTAGGTTATTACTAGTCTTCAAGTGTTAAATCAATCAAATAAATAAAACTAAAACAGAGCGGCAATGTGCATTTTTCAGCGAAGGAAAATCGAATGGAATGTCTACACTTTACCTCCTATACAAAAATATTCGTTGCGAGCGCCTTGTATGGCTTTTTGTAGGTAGATTGTAACATCAAATATCTACCGAAACGACACTGCTAACGCCATCTCTGGGATCCGTTGAGCTAAAACTCAGAAAGCAGATGATACGATGGGCTCTGCAACATATTGGCGCTATCCTGAGGGTACATCAATTTAGAACTCATATATAATACTCCTATATCTTAATATAGGAAAATTATATATGAGGAAGAAAATTATTACATAAATAAGGCATTGACGCTTCACCAACGCCAACTTACAAATTCAAGTAGATTGGTTTATTGATTTGGCGCTTAGAATTGATCGCATCCGATTGGTCGCGTCAAGGTAATGTTGTTGCGCCACACGATACTACACGCTACACTTTTTGTACCACGCCCGCCGCGGTAAGGTTTGCATTCTGCTGTTTTTGGGCTTACATTGTTTTTACATATTTATTCTTAGAGTGTTATTCATGTTTTAAAGTTCATATTAGAATTTCCGCCATAACTTTTGAATGGCGGAACAGATTTTGAGAAATGATACCCTTCATTATAATTATTAGATCAGTTTCATGTTATAGGCAGGGAAGTCATTTGTTTTAAATGTTTAATAAATTTCTTGTATTTTTATGAAAAGAATTTGTACTAACAAAACTGATGAATTCTTTAATTGAAATATATGCATAGCTGGGTAAGTGAATAAGGTAAGAAGCAGTGACGGGTCAGTGGCATTGGCTATGGACTACCGCGCAGCAGGTCCATGATTCGAATCCCGCCCCGGGCTTGAGATTCACCGCATGGTGGAAGGGCAGGTGCGAATGCCCGCCTGGCTAGCGACCACCCACAAGTTGAAAATCTCGCCAAGCACCTAACGGCGTGTTTCGGCAGAAGTCCTTGAGAGCCAGTGAAATAACAGGCACATGAGACTTAACAACTATGTCTCAAGGTGACGGGCGCAGTGCAGTTCGTCACTTGTGACGAAATGCATCTGTTATAGGCAGAGGTAACCGCTTAACATCATGTGGGCCTCTAGCTTGTTCCGTCACAAAAACATGACAACAAAAAGATTTTTTGTTATCATATAGCAACTTATTGAAGCGAGTGTAGGGTAAAAACAAAATAAAATATAATTATGGTGCTTATAGAAAAAATAAGGAACGAATCTAGTATGTTATAATTTGTTTGCTTTACATTTTATTGAACAAATGTCTTACCATCTGGTTTTATTTTAAATTTTTTACTTCTGTGGTTCAAACTTCTCCTTTCCTTGTAATTTTGTAAAACTTACGAATTTTAGAAACAGCAGGTAAGAAGCCAGGAAATGAGTTTAAGATACCGTTTCGAATAGAGAAGCAGAAAGTAATTAGATTCAGTTTTTAACTTGTCTTTGTAACTCCACGTGTTGGTAGGTGATGATTTGGTTGAAGATGATAATGGCTAGACGAGGTATGGAATTAATTTATGCTAATTATAACTAATATCTTAATAGTATATAATATCGGGTATGAATACGTACTGCTCATATCTCTATTCAGAATGACGACTTAACATCGTTTCATAGTCACTCGACTAAATAATCAAAGCACGTACATCCTTTGTCAAATGGGCAAACACAAAATTGACTGACGTTCGGAGTTTGGTGCCAGTACGAACATAACAATTAAAACTGAATTGCTTCATAAAATTAGCAACAGTTTACGAACGGTACACAAGAGCTGGGTGGTTTGATTACACAATAAACAGAACAATCGTGCCCATGGTAATTACTCCGCTGTTCTAGCCGTTTTTATTTTCATGCAAATTTTTCTGAAAAATATTTTGTGAACGTTGTTTTCAGCACATTGTTAGTTGTTCGGATTCCGTATCTAATCTACAGCAAAACAGACCCCTATCCACTGTCTGTCTTTCCTTATGCACATCACGAGTCTCAAACTCGTAAATAAAATAAGCGAATAACAAAAATTATTAAGCTGAAACTCTTGTTCTTTTGGGTTGAATTTTCATCTAAAACCAAATAATTAAAAGCACAAAAATTATTAAAAGTGTCCGATATATTAGATTTTTGTACCCTTACATATGTGTCTTCATAAGGTTACAAAGAAGAAACATTCGAGCAGCAAAACAGACCCCTATCTACTGTCTGTCTTTCCGTCTCTATGTTACGAGTTTCAAACTCGTAAATAAAATGAGCGAAGAACAATAATTATTAAGCTTAATATTTTTAGGTCATAAGTAGATATAGTTAAATTATTTATTTATTTTTGTATCAGTATATGTACTGTTAATTTTTTCTTATTTTAACTTGTTCATACAATGTTTGTGATTGATCTCTGTGTTGATTGAAACGTTATAACGAAAAAGATATTACAATATATTAAAGTATTGTTCTATGGTGTAATAAATTTTTTCTATCTGTTAATATTTACAGAAAAAAAAAAAAAAAAAAAAAAATTATTAAGCTGAAATTCTTGTTATTTTGAGTGGCATTTTGATCTAAAACCATAATGCCCAAAAATTTGTTTAAAATCGTCCGATATATTAAATTTTTGTACACTTACATATGTGTCATAATTAGGTTACAAAGAAAAAACATTCGAGGAGGCATCAAATTGGGAAGAAACTTCGGAAATAAATTAATATTTAAGGCTAGTAGTCTTAACAGCGCTTTCCATAAATACGTAGTTCCATTATATTTTATATACCAAATGTTTAAATTTTGCATGCAGGTCCTTGAGTCTAAAATCTATGCTTCTGGTTTTGTCACTTTTCCGGTAAAAAATTGTATTTTCAAAATTATTTCGTAAAACTGTTTTGTATGGGAATTCATATTGCCACAAAAACAGAAAACCTGCCAAACCAGCTGAAGCCTAAAGCCGAAAATCTATGCTTCCTAGTCTAGGACATCCATGTAATATTCCTACGAGTTTGGACACTTGGTATTTAATATTAATGATGAAACTACATCGGAATGAAAAAAGCTACAAAGACCCTAGCCTTAAAAGAGCGATATCCCCACTTAAACTTGGCCAGTTTTATTGTATTTTTTTTTAAACTACTTTTGTTATTCTGTTCACTTTGTGAATGCAATTAACGGTTTCTTCCTCATATGCAAAGCAGTAAGATATTTTGTTAGTCCTATTGTTATATTTGTACAAATAAATATGGCAGCATTTGAATAAAGCAGTCCAAATTCATGAATGAAAAAGTGTGCTTGTCCTTTTTCAACGGATTCAAGTTATGTTTATTTTTTGGAATGGCTTGTAGGAGCCGCTTGTATTACCACTTCCTATGATTCTAGCATACTCCTATGTTTTTTTCCTCTCATCTGCATACAATATCTTTAATTTAGAATGTTGACTTGGCCCATCTCCAGAACGTCTCCTATGAGATCTGCATACATTACCTGCTTTTCAACTTTCAACTGTGGTATTAAAATATTTTTTAAGCTCGAAATAACTCAGTGTACCGGGAGTGACTTTCATCTACTGTAGTATGACAGTATACTTCTCTATCTGTTATAGTCATACAATGCTCTGACGTTAACTGAATGTTTCTTTTAGATTTTTATGTTGTTCTTGCCGTTCGTTAGTATGACTATCTCATCACTACAACTACATTCGTTCAACAACGTTCGTGCAACTACATTCTATTCACGTCAACGTGTTTCGTCACTTGTTCGAATATACTCGTACTAGTTTGATATAATAAATTTGATAAATACTTCACTTTGTTGGTGATAAGATGTAGGTTTATTCAAAACCAATATTACAACGGGCTCTATTTTGCATTTAGTTGTGCAAAAACATGTAATGGTGACAGATTTTTAACAACAGGGAGCATTTGGAGAATCCCCTAATAAAATGAAACCAGACATATAATAAAGTTCTGAAATTTTTAGTCCGGAAACTGTGCGGATAACACTTTATTAAGACGCCACATTCCATTCCATCTCCGGGTGACTAGACAGACGGCTATTGCGTCATCCTTACGTACTTCCTCCTTCAACAGACGTGTACTGCCAAGGAATGGAATTCGTTGCCCGAGTTGGTGTTTTCTGGTCAATAATAAAACCATTGTGTTTTTAATTTACAACATAATAGGTATCGTTAAGGTGATCATGTATCGTTGTAGACCGATCGTCAGAATTATATGTAGAATACTACCCAAAAGAACCATTTCGTCCGTCCACTTCAATCTTCGAAAATGTCCGAGGAATACCTATTATTTCTATTTACTCTATTTTTTCTACCACTGTACACCTTATAAAGGTGTATACACTTATAAATAATGCACAACCACCTGTTTTTTGAGACTCTGTCTCCAAATTTTTTGTATAAAGCCAAATTGTCTTGATTTCCATGATTAACTTTTTGTAATTATGAAATCTACAAAGATCTGTGTGTTATATATGTAAGTATAACAAGGGTATTGTTTTATTAATTCACCTCTCAGAAATTAGATGCCAGTTAAAACAGAATTCTGAGAACTGAAAACAGAGCCAATACATTTTCTTTATTGGTACTAAATTAAAACAACAACAAATAGAGCCGAAGATAATCAAGTAAAGACGCATTAACGTACAATTACATTAAGAAGAGTGAGGATTAAGTAGCTGATCACACTTTGGATAAAGTTTCTATAGCACGTGTTCTGACGTTTCATATTATTATTAGTTATTTTCTATTGCTGAAAGTACAATAAGAACACGAAATGACAAAGACATCCTCAAAATAAGTTTTTCTTAATATAATCGTATAAATACGAATACCGTGTCAGGTGTAATTTTATTTTACATCATTAACCAAGAGAAGAAAATGGCTGATTCAATATCCAGATGTAGTAATACAGAAAAGTTGAAACTCGCACTTCATACTATATAATGACATTTGGAAAAATGCAGCTTTCACAATCTTCTGATTGTAAAAGCTTCAGGGAAATCAACGTTATTGGTGGTCATCTAAAATATACTATAATGGATTTGTGACAGGTGTCATACATTCCTTTGAAACCTGTCTTGTCCCATTCCTTAAGACAATTTTCAAGCACTTACTATCTACGAGATATTGCTACCAGTTTCACTAGGCAGATGTCATTTCTTTTTTTTATGATTTGTTCAAGCACTGCCTCTTACCGCTACCGAGTTATCTCTAGGACTACCCGATAAACTTGGCAGACGACATTTAACATTATTTACAGTGGCCTTATGAATGCTCTTCTTAATTTCAATGACATTAGTTCAAACGCTCCATGTTCACATACCATTTCCAAAATACTGCCACAAGTTGCACTTACCAGATAACAGATATTTAATTTTTGACAGGTGTCATAGTATTGCTCTGCATATGATACCTGTCCTCTCATATTACTTATGACTATTTTAAAGCACTATTTATACACCTCTTGCCGTTATCGCAATACCGCCAACAATGGATAGACGATATTTTATAATTCTTGATATATGCTATAAGCATGCTCTTCTCATTCCTTGTGAAATTTGTTCAAAAACTCCTTGCCTACGCTTTACCGTTTTTGAGATACTGACACCAGTTGCACTTCGCAGACGTTATTTATGATTCTTGACGTCAAAAAATTGCTTTTTTTATTCCCATTTGTTCAAGCACTCCTTTCCTAGTATAGCTCTTATAGTCACCAAGATACTGCTATCATATAAACTGGGCAGACGATATTCCGATTATTTTCACAGGTGTTGTCTGAATAGCCAACATTGAATGCCGGAAAGAATAAAGCGCTATTACGATTGGAGATAGCATTAATCGGGTCCCACAACTCTCAAGCTGTTGTTCGTTCATTTATTTAAAATGGGGGACCTTGCCACAACCATGACTTTCGGTATAGTGTGGTAGTCACTTAAGAAACTTTCGCTCCTTCCGTTTATCGATTCGTTTTGAAGCAGTGATAGCTCAGTGGGTTTGGCTATGGACTGCCGCGCAGCAGGTCCATGGTTCGAATCCCGCCGCGGGCTTGAGCTTCACCGCATGGTGGAAGGGCATTTTTGTGAATGCCCGCCTGGCTAGCGACCACCCTCAAGTTGAAAATCTGTCGCCAAGCACCTAACGGTGTGTTCCGCTGGCTAGCGACCACCCTCAAGTTGAAAATCTGTCGCCAAGCACCTAACGGTGTGTTCCGGCAGCTGTCCTTGAGAGCCAGTCATTCTAGGTGAAGCCTGTTAACACCTTCGACCACATCATCACTTAACATCACGTGAGATTGTGGTCAAAGGCTTACCTAACAACAATAAAAAAAAAATAAAAAAAAAAACCTTTTGTAACTTGCCCATTGACATTTCAACTTGCAAACTCGGACAGCTATGTTGGTAACTTTATTAGTCCGAAAATGTTTATCTTTTCCAAGTTTATTACGTAAAAATAATATTAACGCGTAGCACATTGCTCATTGTGTGACTTTGAGCTTGTTTAAAACTAAATAAGCACGTTCAGTTAAGAAACACGTCCCAGGGTCACTCACACAGGTTATACACTTCTGATGTTAGGTTTTATTTATGAAACATTTTAGCTACGGACAACTTTAATATATAAATAGGCGTTAGGATAACTGCGGTTATAAGCTATATCAGTAATATTCGTTCTTGGGAGATTTTGACCATTTTGGGTTTTATGATAATAAGAAATCGCAAGCGTAGCACATGCCTCACTATGCGACTCTTAGCATTTTCATATCAAAATGAAACATGTCGCCTAACCATTAGTCGTAGTTGATTACACACACTGATTTAATCACTTTTGTCTTTGGGTTTTAGTGATCTGTTCATGACTATTAATTTTTCAGTTAGCTCTTCCAGAATGTTGCACCACATAACACTTGTCAGCCATAATTCTTAAAGAGCTTCTATTGCTTCACATTTGATGCTGTAAGCTGCAGCTTAAGTTAATATGAAGTACAGGGTACATATAGTAGCACTCGTTAAAGGTACCCTTAACGAGTGCTACTATATGTACGGCTTTGAGTTCTAGTGTTAACATATTTTAAATTATTACACGCTGAAATTGATATATTCATAATATACACTATTCTCTGAAATTCATCACAAAGTAAGAGTTATTCAATTATAACTATTGAAATAACGAGATAATGTACATTACCATTTTTCGAGAACTTAACGCGATTAAAATTACATAAAATCATAAATATGTTGTTATTTATTACAAACTAATGTTCTCTCAAATATTACTAATTATGTAAGAGTAATTCTTGTGTCTTTCTTACTCGTATTGTGATTGTGTATGTGGTCTTTCATTAACATTATATTAATAAAAATGAGATGTTTCTCGTTATTATTCTAGGCAGGGCCGGGTAGATAAACTAATTTTTTCATATGAATATTTAGATATGTGTAATATATACCTCATAAATTGAAGTGTCTTTTGTTATATGATTAGGTATTTCGTCAAAGGTTTTAACAGATTTTATTTCCACTTTTCTATATATATGTAGGTAGTAAAATAATAATAATTAAAGTTTTATATTTTATGGTAGTTCCATTATAAGTGTAACGATGTACTCCGGCAGCGGACCTAGACAACAGTTACTATTGTAGAATTAGCTTGTCTAAACAGTTTGAGTTAGTTGTTTAAAACTAGCCAATCAGCTACTTTCTCATTTGATTCACATTGATATTTTAGTTTATTGGTTGTTCAACCACATCTTTTATAAATAAATTATTTAATACGGATGTTATTACGTATTTAGCTAAAAATATTATGCCTGGCTAGCGGAGTCTTTGAAAAAATAGCTGAAGTATAAGTCACCGCGACTTATACGTTTTATGACCGAAGCACGAAAGGTACTCGTAGTTTCTGATTAGGTCTTTAATACATTCACTAGTAGTGGTGAACACAAGGAAGTCCTTACTTATGCTTGTTATTTAATATTATAAATAGTTTTAGGCAACAACTAACAAATGCAAAATGCTCACATTAAGTACTAAATTCCCACGGCGTGCCGGGTTAGAATTGAAGATGTTGGAAAAAATACTTACCTACGTCATATCAATAGCAAGCATTGGGAGACGTTTTTTAACATTGAAACAAACCACAAATGAGTCTGAAAGCAGAATAACTAGACAGTATAGGTACTGAAATAATAACAAAATACTGTATATATTTAATTTCCATGACGGCCACGCGGTAGCTTTCAATTTCTTTCATTGGATGTGTATGGCAGCTGAAACTACCTACAAAATAATGATACCATATTATAATGTACCTAATGATAGGTTTTTATTATTTCCAGCGAAGCCGAAGGAAGTGATGTGGGGTGGGGGTGCGCAGTGCGTCCACGGCTCGCTGCCGCGCGGCGCGCATTCGCAACCTGCCCCCACTCTCAGCGGTTCCATCGCAGCCCGGCGTCCACCCAGGTATGTAAAATATTCTTTTTGACATACTGGCAAGTAATTTTTGATGTAACTTCACTTAGAAAACTATGGCGAATTTTTTCCAATGTAACTAAATAGGCACCAGGCTGGAACTCACGTTATAGGATTGTAGAATACCACACTTATCAGACACACTAAAACACGGCATATAACATTCTTTTTACAGTACTAAAGTAGATATATAAAAAAAATATGTGCTACTGTCGGTACTTATTATAAAGTTTATGCGCATTACGAGAAATCTTAAAAGAGAACATGCTTAAAATGTCTGATACTTACATCTCAGACTGAAATAATTCCATTCCATGTAAATTTAAGCTGCTTTTCATTATTATGTGGTATTTAATAGCTAAACATACAAAAAAATTTTGTATTTTATCCTATAAATTAATAACTTTTGAGAATGAAATCCCTAAAATGTAAGGTTATTTTATGTTCTTCTTAATTCTGGATATTAATAACACAGATATTTGTATGTCTATCAGTAAACTACCCTCTTCATCATTTTATACCTGTCATCTGAGTTATCAAACTATGAAAGCGCATATATAATTCATCAGAAAACCCCTCCATGCTTTCGTTGGCCTTATTCATCCTTTTTATCCTTCCGCATTGACACTATATGGTATTTGAAATGTCATGACCAGCCAATAATGATTCTGAACTGATTTAATTTTTGAATTTTGAATGATGATGAACCTCAAACGAGTATGCCACAGTGTAAAACGGTCTGAGAATGTGTACAAGTTACCGTACTCAAGATTACGATAAAACTTCCAAACAAAGGCAAAACTAAAGGATACCTTTAATACCAATAGGAGTAAGCCTGTATCCCAAATATAAATTTAAAATGTTAATACTAACAATTGATATGTTCATAAATATTTTTATACGCATAACACGCAGCTCGCGCGAATGCACACAACAAAAAATATATAAATGTTTTATGGCGGTAGCATTCTACTATATGTCATTTTCGGTAAAAATAAACCCTGTGATATTGAGTACCTACTCTAAAAGTGGGAATTTATAGCGTTGGTTCATAAAAACCCGAACCTTAAACAGTCTTTATGACAAAGTTCAACCCAAATCCCTGTTTTAAATAAGTGGCCGGAGTTAGGTGCAGATTTATACTCTTATAGCGCAAAAAAAGATGTGTATACAGATTTACGACGCATACGAAAGTTGACTTTTGATTTAATTCACATGAAGTTTGGTCATAAACATAAAAGAGTTTCAAAGCCTCTATTCCAGATTTGGCTTTTAGTACACATACTGCAGTAAATATTTAGATTACGTTAGTTCTAAGTGATTCTTTCAGACCCTCTTTGGTTCTTTTGAAGGAAATCAGTTTAAAACATAAAACCACTCATTTTTATAGTTACAGATCCTGGCTTAAAAATAAAAGATTTGATTTAATAGCCGATAGGCTAGCTTTTCACATCTATCTAACCTGATGGTAATTGATGACGTCGATGATGTTGTTCAGCCAATATTACTGGCTGTTAAACAGCTGCTGGAACATACCGTAAGTTGCTTGGCACCAATTTTTCTTCTTGAGAATGGAAGCAACCAGGCGATTCTTCGTAAAATGATCGATCACAACATATAACAACTGCCATCCTAAGACAACAATCAGGATCGACTGCCTAACGTACCCTCCATAGCGCAAAAGCGTGCAGTAGTAATACCACCAGTAGTCTCCCAACCAAATCATGACAGCAGCAGCAGTGGACGTTGGTTATCCTTAGCGAACGCTGATTTGAGCACTCATAGGCGTAGCTTACGTTACAAAGGTTTCGTAGTTATGATACAGTTTTATAGATAATTTTTAATTAACACACGAGGTTCAGTTACGGTATTTTCTAATTTTTCGACTACTTATCGGCACGATACTAAGCAGTACTTGTAAACTACATTATCACTTATTAAAATTTTGACATCTGATCCAATTGTTAAGCTGATGTTAATTTTGTAATTTATCTTTAGATATAAAATCACTAGCTTTCCAGGCGCGGCTCCGCCCGCGCTTATGTCGGTTATCGCGCGAAAACTTTAACCTCTTTTTGCGCAGTCGGATAAAAACTATCCTATGTTTTTTCCCGGGTCTCAAACTATCTCCATACCAAATTTCATTCAAATCGGTCCAGTAGTTTTGGCGTGAAAGCGTAACAGACAGACAGACAGACAGACAGACAGACAGACAGAGTTACTTTCGCATTTATAATATTAGTACTGATAATCGTCAAGTCTAAAGCTGAATGGTCATATGTGCGCTTTAAGCAAAGTACTTATGTCAATTATTTGTTTCGGATAACAATTATAATGATGTGCACTTTTGATGTTTCAGACCTTCTCCTCCGTCGCCGACTCTAGTCGCCCAAATAGATTCATCAGTCGCATGCCTCTGGCTGCTCACTCCCCTCTCAGCTGGCACAGCTGTAGTCGCAGTGCTGGTAGCTGTGTCTACAAACAACTGGTTGCACACCGAAGAAAATATGCTAAACCCGTTTTATAACGGTACTGGGAAGTACGGGCTGGTGGCCAAACAGACGGTTTCGGGGTTATGGAGGATATGCCATACTGATCGTAAGTATTTTGATTTTTATCATTGAACCTGTTTCACATCTATTTTTTTTTTTTATGCTTGATAGGTTAGCCTTTGACCACTATTTCACTTGATGGTAAGTGATGATGTGGTCGAAGATGTTGTTCAGGCTAACCTAGAATTACTGGCTCTCAAGGACAGCTGCCGGAACACACCGTTGAGGGTGGTAGCTAGCCAGGTGGGCATTCGCAAAGTGCCCTACCACCATGCAATATGAAAATTTGGAATACGTTCACCATTAAACACCTAGGTAGGTGATTAATGAATATTAACCCCCTCCCTTACGGCCAACATTCAGAATGCACTACTGTCCACCTGGTGTTTTCCCTTTGTCGCCTCTTATGACTCTCTGTACGACTCCCTCAAGAAGATATTTTGTGGGGTGCAATTTGTCACATATTTTCCACAACTATTATACGATTAAGACGGGCAGAACAAAAATCAATATTATTAATTATAACGCTTACAAAATTACAACGTTAGTATGTATATTAATTACTATTACTGATAGTTATGTTTTTATATTTTTTTAACATACAGGAACCGGCTAGTGTCTGAGTTATATTTACCGCAAAGATATCCTTTATATTTTATTGTAAAAACTAACGTGGCTTTCATTCATTTTAGTTAATAATACGGTATAACTCACGTAAATAAGTCGGATAGCTCTGACTATAGTTTCAACCACATTCGGTGTTCTTTATCAAGGAGAGCTCAGAACGTGTGCTAAGCGAAACGTCGACGCGGACGTTTCGCTTAGAACACCATACGAGTATGTTAAACTCCCCTTTAAGACAGGTAAATAAAAACAATAAAAAGATAAAATCTTATTCTGAGTCACTTCACCAAGGTAGCTCAAATTGACAAATCCTAACGTTGTCCCAAAAACTGATAATCTTTGGTTCAAATCTCGCTCGAGGTTATATATTTTTTTTCGTTGTATATTTGTAAGCTTATTCACTTGCCTCAGAATTACAATGTCAGGGAAATAAAAACTAGCTGAACGTTGCCCATCAGAAGAATAAAAATGAATAAAACAGGGCTAGCATCCAGTTGTAACATACAAAGAGAACATCCAGAAGCATTCACGAAGCTATTTTAATACCATCAATGGCGTTCCGCCACTCGTCCCTAACCCACTAGTTTACAATGGGGACGAAACTTCCGCGCGTGACGCTACTGTACAATACGTAGCTGTTTCGCAGCCTCGCGGCGAGAAATGCATTGTGTGCGTGGCCCATTTATAATTTGCTTCAGTGGAATACAGTTTGTAAGTTTCATACAACTGTTGTATATGCCAAGTGCACAGTTATTTATACATAATTAAGAGTTTGTCTACGAGGCCTCATTTGAACCACGTAAAGAACATAATTTTAGTTGTTTATCTCGCATGATAATACTGCTTGGCACTATCAGAAGTGCTATAGGAAATGCTTTCTGTAAGTATATCGGTAGTGCCATGACAAAAATTGCTTTCCTCGTAACACTCTGATGCAAGTAGTGTCATAAGAAATTTGATCTCCGATTGCACCAACAGGGCCTTAATAATTTGGCTAAATATATGCTGTACGGTAGTTTTAATATACTAATTTTAGTTGTTGAAATCAAGTTACAAAGGATAATACTTACTAAAAACCACATACATGCTAGATACTAATTCTATGTGTTGTATTTATTATATTTGTTGATTTACTCTCAAATTGCTAACTCCAACTTGACATTTCTCGTACCAATATTAAGATATTTAGTGTATTTTTTTTTCATACTCAATATTGTAAAAGTTTGTATTCACTCGTTATGATTGACTGGGATTTAGTATTAACCTCAGTTATTGCTGAAGATGAAGTGAGACATATACGAACTGCTTAGTTGAAGAAAATATATAAAATACTTCTCGTCTCGTGAAACGACGTGTTGCGGCGTCCTGTGCCATGCCGGGGCATGACACGAGAAGCTGAGGTTTCATAAACTAATACGAATTTTAATTGCATTGTAATAAGGTTAAAAATAACTTGATCAGATAAAGAATGCCATGCATGCCATGTCGTCAGTAAGCGCAGGCCCTAATTTGAATGATAGCAAAGATGTTTAGGTACTTTTAGAAAATAAAGTTAGTTTCTGACCTAGATTTACATAGTCTTTTGTAAATTACTTCATTTCTATATTTATGACTAGAGCTCATTGTAACTTATTTGAGAGCATCAATTATATAATATATTCTGAAATCTACGTAACTAGATAACTTGTTATACCTGCTCATGCCAAAACCTCGTAGTTAACCAATGTCAGTGAGTTTAGCTCTATAGCTATTATGAGATATGTTCAAATATAGCAAATCGGCTAGAGTTGAACATATCTCATAGGATTAGAGTGTAACATTAAAATTAGTGCGAAATTATTAAAAATATACAGTTCTCGATGCTATCATCCAGATTTATTTATCATCCTACTTTTTATTTTATATTAATTGTTCAGATGCATACTTTGTATTTACTAAACAGATAGTTTTCCTATTCAAAAAACTGACTCATTTTTTATAATATGTTACATGTTACATGCCGTAATTGGTAGAAATTTTATCTGTCATAAGTTCTGGTTGACGTTGACTCAATCTCAACATAAAAAAAACATCATTTACAAATTAAGGGCGCTAAAATCAGACATTATTAAAGCATTTTCTTTTATACTTACATGATTTTAAAATACGACATTGTTTATGCTTAACATTTCAAAGGAAACCTACAAATATCAACTAATCATATCGTCAAACTTTGTACACCCATATGGTACAGGTGTTATTAAATTCAAGTTTAGCCAGATATATTTGTATTTTGTGTAACACATCCAATTGCTAGCTATCTTTATAGCGTTTTCCACACAAACGTTGTTACGTCATATTTTAAATACCAAGGTGTACAAGTAGTTTAAATTTTGCATGTATGTCATTGAGTCTGAAATCTATGCTTCTGGTTTTTCAGTTTTCCGTAAAAATGTTTTCAGAATTATTTGTACAAATCGTTTTGTATGGGAATGTTATTTTCATATTCAGAGATAAAATTAATGATAAAAAGCAAAACAGAGGCATAGATTTTTGGCTCAAGGATATGCGTGCAAAATTTTAACGAGTTTTGAGACTCGCTATAATATTATGAACTACAACTATAAAACTACATTTGTTAAGAAAGTGCTACAAAGCCTTAATAAGGAAACGAATCTAAAATGGCGTCGATAATCGTTACCTCTGACTTGCATACTGTTACCGTCTCTAATGTGCAAGTAAGTAGTAATAATTACCGATACCATATTTTAATAATTTCTGTATTAAATTTGGTTATATAGGAAACAACATATATCTAGAAAATCTTAAACTTACCAATCCGGGGTAATCTCTAGAATATTGGGATTAAGGATGTTTCTAGGACTTTGAGATTATTAAGCGATGTTTCAACCCACTCGAACAATCAGGCAGTCTATATTTTTATGAAATAAAATATATTTTTCTGAATGTTTCAGCTGGAGGGACAGTGTTCCGGTGTTTGGATATACCGTATTTTCCACTGTCACAATACGCGCCGGATTCTAGCGACTCTACGAACGCTATACCATGTAAGTTGTTTTTAAATAATTTATTGAATTTGAACATACTAACATACTGCAACATGGCTACGCATCTTCAAATTTCTCATAGCTCTTTTGAAGTACTCGTAGCTTACTGAGTCGTTCTTAACTGATTAACTTAGTTAAGCAACGCCCACCGGGTGACTGCTGTCACAGTGGCATGAGCGCTTCCGTGATTCGGAGAACAAGCTGTTCTGATTGTTATCTAAGATGGCTCGTTAAGGTATGGTGCTGGCTAGATACCACATTTAAGCAGAGATTATATTGTTCAGGCTATTCTAAAAGCTCTCAACGACAGCTAACAAAACACACTGTTAGGTTCTTAGCTACAGATTTTCTACTTGAGGGTGGTAGCTAGCATTCGTAAACTGCCCTACCACCATACAAACTACTGCCATCCTAAGACAACAAGCGGGACCGATGGCTTAACGTGCCCTCCAAAGCAATGAAATGCTCAGCAGTAATGTCACTAGCGGTCACCCATCCAAGGCATGACCGTGGTGGACGTTGCTTAACTTAGCTGATCGACTAAGAATGTAAGCAAACTTCGCTACAAGTGCTTCTAAATTATTAAGACTACATTAAAATTGTTAGCTCCTTTTTTTATCAAATATTATATTCAAATAGTCACCAACGATTGGATTTAAATTTTCAAAAAATGAAGAATGGTTTTGTGTGGGAATCGTTAGTTTGGTAATAAGGGATGAAATACATATTAAATCGAAGAACTGGCAAACCTGAAGCATAGATATTAGGCTCAGCAATATGCGTACAAAATTTCACTGAATTTGATTAAATTTAAAATGCGACCAAACGACAAATATTAGCTTTCAAACAAATAAGAACTTTCAAAATCGGTTCACCCAGTCAAGAGGTCTGAGGTAACAAACATAAAAAAAAAAATTAAAAAAAAGATACAGACGAATTGAGAACCTCCTCCTTTTTTGGAAGTCGGTTAAAAAACAGGGGAGAGGTCATTATCTAGGAAGAAATCAGTTGAATTCATTTAATGGAGAATGGCAGAACTACTTCGCCAAGTGAATTATCAATACATATTTGTATTTGTATAGACTTATCATTTGTGAGGGGAAAATATCTTTTCTTTCTTAGAAGGCTGACTTAACTCAGCCGGACTGATGTACGATGTGTTTTGAATTAAATATTTTTTTATGCCTGTTGGGTTAGCCTTTGACCACTATCTCACCTGATGGTAAGTGATGATGTGGTCGAGGATGTTGTTCAGACTAACCTAGAGTTACTGGCTCTCAAGAACAGCTGCCGGAACACACCGTTAGGTGCTTTCGACAGATTTTCAACTTGAGGGTGGTAGCTAGCCAGGCGGGCATTTGCAAAGTGCCCTACCACCATGCTGTAACGACTGCTATCCTAAGACAACAACCGGAACTGACGGCTTAACGTGCCCTCCGAAGCACGGAAGCTCTCAGTAGTAATGGCCAACCAGCGGTCACCCATCCAAGTCATGACCGCGGCGGACGTTGCTTAACTTTGCTGATCAATTCAGAATGGCTAAGCAAACTTGTCTACGAGCGCTTCAAAACATCTTCCGAAAGACTTGGCTCCTAAAACAAAAAACTTAAAAAGTCTATAATCATGACATGTATCAATTCCAGATGTGGTTACAAGGTCGGCGGCGCCTCTTCTCCTAGCAGTTTTCACGCAAGCAGTGGGTGCGCTATGCTGCGTCATTGGACACTGCGTGAAGGGCAGACGGATATGCACCTTCATCGCTGGCGTCATGTTTATTATATCTGGTACGTTTTATTTATTTTTGCAAGCATTTAATACGTAGGGCTACAGGACTAGACACTAATTGAATGGCTAACGAGTGCACCTTGTTAACCATTCAATGATGTCGCTGGCGTTACAAGGTAAGGCAAATATGGTAAGGTTTTTTCTTCTTTTAACGAGCAATTGGAGTCAGGTTTTGCATTATTGAACACGGTGAGCATGTGTCGCTGGCATCATGAATATCTGGTAAAAGTTATTTCTTTCGCGGAAGCGGTTAATACCATAGAGATATAAAATTGCTTTCTCTTTTCTGTGGTTAATACCATTAACTGTATTGAACTGCAAGAAGTAATGACACGTTGCTGTTGCTGACGTAACGTTAATGATTCTGGTAAGATTTATTTCTTTCAATTGTTTGGTTAATATGATCAGAGATTCTGTCAATGACTGACGAATGTACTCACTATGGACCATAGTCATTTGCGTCAAGTTTAATTTGGTCAGGATTATTTCTTATATGCAAGTTTTTGGTAAGTGATGCTGCATGACTGATACTGATACCCCGTTGTCACTGGCATCATATAAATTATATCTGGTAATCTGCATTGTGGGAAGGACTGCGGACCGACCTTTATCAAAAGCATAATTTATGTTATTTATTACAAGATATTTCACATAGCAGTTGGTACAGTTAAGTGCATGATTAAACACTCCAAGAAGTGAAGACATTTATCCACTTTTCTGGCTGACATAATATTAATAACATCCGGTAAAATGTTTATTCTTTACTTAAGCATTAATCGTGTGGTGATGCATGATTCAATACTGCGTGAATAGCAGATCAGAATGCATCGTTGTCGCTGGGATCATACTTATTATATCTGGTAAGCATTTTTCTTTCACGCAAACAGTTACAAGCTATGAGCTGCGTGATGGAACACTACAAGAAAGCAGACAGACATAGACTTTTGTCGCTGTCGTCATATTCATCAAATCTTGTTAATTTTTTTTTGCTTCGGTAATGTTAGCTCCGCGACGATCTGTTGTGAGGACCTATTCAGTTGTCTTAAAAAAAACACACACACATTTATTTAATTTGAAAAATAAAATTATTAATTTACACTTGACCTAAAAGTTCCCGCAACTCACTCTTGGTACTAATTTGGGCAGAGGTTCCACCTGAAGGGTATTATACTGGTACTGAGTCTGGTGAATCCTGGAGCTATCACAATAAATTTGAGCGCTTAATTTTGCAAGCCACCGTTTATATAGAGAAAAATACTGCTGACAACGCGTAAATAGGATTGTGAGGGATTCGGGCCTAGGTCAGCAATATATTAGGTGTAACAGATCGCTTTAAGTAAAACCAGATGGATATATGCCATTGTCACTGGCGTCTTGTAATGGGCTGAGCTTTTATAACACAACATTATATGACAAGTGCTTCAATGACAAGTGTCATATAATGTTTTGAAGCGCTCGTAGCGTTAGTTTGCTTGGCTGTTCTTAATCGATCAGCTAAGTTAAGCAACGTCCGTCGCGGTCAGGAGTTGGATGGGTGACCGCTAGTGACATTACTACTGAGCACTTCCGTGCTTCGGATGGCACGTTAAGCCGTCGGTCCCGATTGTTGTTCAACAATGGCAATCGTTACAGCATTATGGAAGGGCATTTTGCGAATGTCCGCCTGGCTAGCAATCACCCAAGTAGAAATACTGTAGAAAATCTGTCGCCTTAAGGACCTTACGGTGTGTTTGAGAGCCAGTAATTCTAAGCTAGCCTGAACAACATCTTAGCAGCAAAAAAAATTTGCTCTTATGCTACATAGTGAGCATAAGAGAAAGAAAAAGGAGTGGCGCCGCCTAGTGAGACACTGAGGCGAATGGTGTTAAAAGTTCTTCAGGAACTTTTTTCATAAATTGAAAAAGGCACTTATTTTGTTTCTTACTTATTAAAGAGCAAGGACTAAGACTATATCTCTGAATATGAATTTAAAAGATTGGCTTAGCCGACGCTAGGCTAAGACTGGTCTTTGACCGTCTTACACAAATATCTCTGAATCTCAGCCTGAGTGATAAATTAAACCGTTAGCTTCTGATGATATCTTTTCATCATCAATGAATAAGATAAGAAATTGATGATCTTGTTTTGCTAATAATTTAGGATCAACGAATGCGTATAATATTATACCTGTATTATGCCTTTGTTGCTATCGTTATATTAATCATTCTGTTATTAATCATAACAGTCTGGATGGTGGGTTAGTTTTATTTTTTTCGCGTCAGCATTTTGTACGTGGTTCTCGTTGATCGGACAGGTCGTGAATGGCAGGCTAGTATGCACTTTGTCCCTGTTTTGTACTAGTAAGGTTAATTTTTAATGCGACCAGTTGGATGGATGGATTTAACACATTGATGAACTGCAAGAAGTGTAGACGGATACAGCAGACCGATCTTTGTAGATGACTTATGATGACGATTATGTATGATTACTGAACAAGAATGTACGCTCCCCAGCCAATCCAGGGAGCGGTTTCCTGAGGGTTTGCCACAGGAATGCAATGCTAACGAATTGAACTATAAATCACTTCAATAGCTCAATAAGAAAGGTATAAAATTGCATAAGCCAACTCACCATGCTCAGCTCAGCTCTTATCCTTGCAATGGCACAGTGCTGTGCAATCCTTTGATGAACACCTTTAAATTATGTGAGCAATTCACTTGGAGAGATATTGTTTTTGTCGGGTATACATAGGAGCTATTAATTTGGGGTTTGAGAATATACACACGCGATGAGATTACGTGCGCTTCAGATGAAAGGTCCGGTTGAGACTGGCAGGCGAACCAGTGAGAGGCAATATGTCACATAACTAGCCTCTATTGAGCAATAGTATCAAAATAATTTAAATTTAAAAGTACCTTCGAAAGTTGTCGATACCAGCAGTTCCTAAGCAATAATTGCGAGGTTTCAACAATAGTATTATTATATACCAAACATTTTATATGTACTCGATATACATATGATACCCGATAGGTACATCACCACACTAAGTATGTAAGTATCCATAACGATTCATTTGCCTAAATGGATTACACCACCGTATACATCCATTGTGCAATCATGTGGCGAAGCGCTCGTAGCAGAGCTTGTCTATCCTATCAACTATGTTGAGCAAGGTCCGCTGTGGCCATGATTTGGATGGATGATCGCTAGCGGCTTTACTACTGGGCGCTTCTGTGCTTCAAAGGCCCGTAAAACGAAACATAGTGTACTAAAGCGTCAAGATGCATTTCAAGTGTTCTCCGCCAGAAGCTGTAGACTACTACTGAGCTGAAACTCTAGCGAAATTCTAAATTTTATATCGGTTTAGTTCAGGGTCTGTGTTGCTCTTTTAGGATGACAGTTGTTGTTGCATGGTTGCAGGACATATTGCAAATGTCTGCCTGGCTAGCTACTGCCCTCAAGAAGAAAATTTGTCGCCAAAAATTTAACGGTCTTTCAGCAGCTGTCCTTGGGAGCTAGTAACTCAGGTTAGCCTGATGAATATCTTCAACTGAGCATCATCACTCGTACCATCAAATGAGATTGTTCTCAAAAACTGAACTGTCAGCTATTTAAAAATTACAGTGTTTCTACCTTTCTGTTTTCCGAAGCAAGATATCTAATGTAATAATCATATTTAAAACTAAGATTAATTATTTTAAGTTCAATTCCAAATAAAATTACATTTATTACATAAAACAAACAAACAATACTTACGTTCGTTTAGTTTTATAAAAAACCCAGTAAAAATGTAATAAAGTCTTATGGTTATATTATTAAATATATATTTTATATTCACCTCAGTCGCAATTCCACTCAAAGATCTAAGTGCTGGTTGCTGATGCTGATTCTTAAATATAATCATCTTACTAATTGCTCTTTTTCCTATTTCAGGTCTCATCATGCTGACTGGAATCGTTATGTACATATCCGTATTTAAATCACAAGTAAGCCACAAATTGCGGTACATCACATTTTACGACACACCTAGGATGTCGTATAGTTATGGATACTCCTTTGGATTATACCTTGGAGGTTTCATTGCAGCTGAGTTAGCGGGAACTTCAGCAATATTTTTATTCCTACAATGGTACCAGAAAGACTGGGTGACCGAATTAACAGAGAAAGCAAAGGCAGATTGTCGTGCTTGGGACCGGGAATATGCATTCTCAGAATACAGGGAACGGGATTCCACATTGTTAGAAAGACGGATGATGAAGAGGGATACGTATCCTCCAACGGGATCCTCAGCAGCGACACCTCGGGAGCGTCGTAGATTTGTTTTTGATGGCGACGATGTGCCACATTGTTCTATACATAAGAATAGGAGAGTTAATTTAAGTTCAGCGTCACTAAAAGACTTATCGTCCTCGACATTATACGGGTTCCCGGCCGCTCCACGGCCGACTGCCTGTGACAACTACTTCGACGAATTTAAAGAGGTGCCTCAGAGTGCTAATACGTTGAGTGGATTAAGGAGTGCGTCTATATTCCAGTCACAAGCATCCGTTGCCAGCGGAAGGTTTTTAGACACTTCTGCTGTTGAACCACCTCCTACAAGAGAGGAAGAGTTGGTTACGTTTGGAGTTGGTGCTCGTGCCCGCGATGATTTACCTCCACGTCACGACAGGGCTGTTGGCACAGACCCTTATCGTCGAACAACACCCGTCTGATCTAGACTTTGGGTTCCCCGCTCCCAATAAAGCATATCGAGAAGTGATAAGTGACGCTGTGAATTTATGTGCAATTTATTAACTAGTTACGGATCACAGTTGAGGCAGTGTCTTTCGTATTTATGAAAGTACGGTGACCTTGTGTTAAGTATAAATATTTTATTTGTTACAATTTATTTAAATAAACACTGCCATTTGTCAAATTTGTTTTTGCTTTACTCACTTTTGATATAAAACACTTTGATGGTAGTTTATGAACAAAGTAATATAAAAGGCCTTGACGTCATATTTTATGGGTTTTATGATAAGCGAAGGCTTACTTTGACTAAATGTAAATTGATTTGAAAACTGCTTAAGCATCATAGCCCATACTAAGGCTATTTCAGAACTCTGCCGAATGTAAAAGCTAATGCTTGAGCCTTGAGAGAGCCTAGTGCAATAGACACTCAGCAAATAACACAACAACTCACCACCACAGAGGGTATCAACCAGGGGTTTTGGTTTTTTATGGCTGTTAGTCTAGCCTTATACCACTATCTCGCCTATCCTGTTGGTAGAGATGTCGTTCATGCTAACCTAGAATTGCTGGATTGCTGCTTTCAAGGACAGCTGCCGGAACACACCGCTAGATGCTTGGTGACAGATTCTCTACTTGAGTGTGGTAGCTTGCAATGCATTTGCAAAATCGATCATGCAAATAATAATAATTTAATAAAAATACTTGGTAATAAGGAATTACGTAAATTAAAGAATATTATGAATAAATATATTAATTAATTTACGTATTTCCTTGTTTACGATGTCTTTTACGTACTAATAAGTAATTTGATTTAGGCAACAAATAAGCATGTGATTGGTGACGAACGTGTACAATCTTACTATAAAAAATCATACTTATTAGAATATTCTTACAACATCAAATTCACCGACAGGTGCAGCATCTAGCACCAGGCGTATGACGTGTCTGTCTCAGCACTGTTTAACACATAGAAATAATCCACATTTCTATCTATTTCCGAGATTAATTACTTATTTTATATTTGATAGGTTTGCCTTTGACCACTATCTCTTTGCATGGTGGTAGGGCATTTTGTGAATGCCCGCCTGGCTAGCTACCACCCTCAAGTAGAAAATCTGTCGCCAAGCATCTAACAGTGTGTTCCGACAGCTGTCTTTGAGAGCCAGTAATTCTAGGTTAGCCTGACCAACATCTTCGACCGCATCATCACTTCCCATCAGGTGATATAGTGGTCAAAGGCTAACCTATCAAGCATAAAAAAGAATATCTCACCCACAGAAAAGAGAAAGTAATTTATATCTCTATCTTCTTCTTCTTTCGAGTCGGCGCGACCTTTATTTTATATTTTACTTGACTAGAAAACAGCCACTTCGATTGCGTTGTGGTTGGCTTCGAGCAAATCATCGCGTGAGCAGATAGTCGAGCACGCGGTACATGTCATAAGGTGTGACATGGTCTGCAGAGGTTCCCCACATTCACAGCTGGTGTCTGAGTTATGTATAAAACCCCACCTGCTTAAGTTATCTCTGCTTCGACCAACCTGAGACCTGAGCCTATTAAGGCTTTTCCAGGTGGGCCACGGCTCTTTATAACCCGGAGGTAGGTTTTCGTTGACGTACAAGTTTTGCGGGTATTTTGCAGACCATAGTTCGCACCTAATATCGGAGGGCCTGCGGTCGGTAGGCTGCACCTTCCTCATGAAACTGTTTCGGCTCTTTAACCTGCGTCTGGCAGGAGAATGCCCGTAAAGAGGGTGTCTCGAGTCGTGCTCCTGTTTTTGCTTTTCTATGGAGCAGGCAACCTCTCTGCGTACACTCGGTGGGGGGATTCCTGCCAGGGGATACAGCATACCGACCGGAGTAGGTTTGAGACAACCCGATACAATGCGGCAGGTTTCATTGAGCTCCACATCCACCTCCTTAGCGTGGGCAGACCTTGCCCACACCGGACACGCGTACTCACCTGCTGAATAACACAAAGCTAAACCTGTAGTACGTAGCACTGTAGGGTTTGCACCCTGTATATCTCTATGATCTCACCTGATAGTAAGTGTAAGTGATGATGTGGTCGAAGATGTTGGTCGGCCTAACCTAGAATTACTGGCTCTCAAGGACACACCGTTGGTGCTTGGCGACAGGTTTTCTACTTGACGGTGGTAGCTAGCCAGGCACGTGGGCATTCGCAAAATGCTCTACCACTATGCTATAATGTCTGCAATCCTAAGACAACAACCGGCTTAACGTGCCCTCCGAAGCACGGAAGTGCTCAGTAGTATGATTGAACAATGTCACTAGCGGTCACTCATGTTTGTTAAAAGACAGCTTTTGAAGTATTTTTTGTTATCTTGTAACAAAATAGACCAGTAACACGCCTGATAGTAAGTGTTACGCCTGGGTAGTAGCCAATGTGTGTTGTCACTATCTTCGTTCTTATTCTACTGCTACGAGATCGCATATTTACGGTCCCCGGCAAGAAGGATCCTTCATGAAGAGAACAATATGGAAAAAAAATAGGATTTAACAGTTTATAATAGCGCTGTAGCGTTTTTTATGAGTAAATGTTTTCTCTTTTTCAGAATGAAGAGTTTTTGTGGAAGATTATTTAGTTACAAAATATGATATTTTTCAGAAGATATTTAACCGAAAAAAAAATGCTTTGATTAATGTAGGGTACCTGCAAAACGAGTAAAATATTTATTTCATTTTTATTGAACACATAAATTATTCATAAATTTAGAATAAATAAATTATTAGCAGCGGTGTTAATGTAAAATGCTAGCCGTATACCAAAAACAATGCAACCACTATGCTTAAAGAGTCCTAACTTTTGTAAATTAATACGAGTAATCTAATAAGTAAAAAATCGTATGAAAGTTATTCCCAAAGATTGTATTACAAAAGTTAGAAAGTAAACATTGCTTCTATCGTATAGGTTATAATTGAATAAAAGCAGATCAAACAAACTTTTTGTGCCCTAACATGAATTCATGCTCCTTGGTGAAAGATGAAAAACTATAACTCAAATTTCTTATTCTAAATTTAAATTCTATTGCCATTATTTTTTGAATGTCATGTTTGAATGAGACGTCATGTGAATAAGGTGCATAGGTTATTAAATAGTGCTATTTATTTTAATTTAATTAGTGCCGAAGGAGAAAAGCTTAATCACAATGGGAGCGTAAGTATAGGCAATTGTATTTTATTATTTATATTTATGTATGTAACCTACCGGAAGAAATCCAGTACCTAGTAAAAACTACCTTCTAAGGATATTTTTTGCAATGATATTTTGTGCTTCGTCGTGTATTGGTGCGCTTCCGGGATAGGTATAAACGCGTCCCGCTGTCTTCTTGTTGGAAACCCCTTACGAGACAACGAAGGAAAAAAATACCTACCAGAAAGCGCCAATCCGTGCCTTCTGAAGAACAAGAAAAAGAAAGGTACTTACTATTTTGCACTGCAATGCCCAATATGCAAGCCGTAAGAATTATGGCAAGCTCCAGCTCCTAGCGTGGGAGACTGTTGTTCAACCGAATGGTGGACGTAATTACTGTTGATAATGATGTATTGAGTGATATAAAAACACGACTAAATTACAAGTAAGTAAGAATACGGTAATAAAATTATAAGTAAGAATACGGTGTCTAGCTAGACAACCAATACCATAGGTACATGTAATATGATAACTTTAGAGCAAGCCTATTGCCTGCTACCAGACAGAGTTTGTGAATCTGTACTGCCATAAAAAAAACGTATCAGAAAAATCAATTGCCCGGGTCGTAAAATAACTTTAGGACCTGGAGATCAAACCCAGGCTCTCCGAAGCGACGTACCTATTACGTTCGTATAAAGCATAGAAACAAAATACCTAATCCATTTATGAAATGATGCGAGCCTGTCAACAAACTCAGAATTATTTAAAATCATGGTTTGTTTCTCGTATTCCACCTGTTTCTATTACCAGTTTTTGACATTCACACTACGCCGATTCCCACGATGTTGTTATTGTTGGAAGGGTTTTCTTTAATAATAACAAATATTTTTAAAAGTATCTTAAGAAAACATAAAATAATATTTTAATAAAACACTTACAAAGTTATAAAAATATATATCTAGTGACAATACCGCCTAATTTTCCTGTTAAGCCTGCGTGAAGTCACAAACGCCACGCAGCCTAACCGGAAGAATATTCGTCTAGTTTCGCTTCTAAACGAAGCATCTTCAGGAGTTCTTGACTCACCGAGCGCACGATCGAGACTAAACGGCCGGCAGCTACCTACTACTAGGTTCACTTTTGTGCCAAGTATGCCATTCTCCGTTTTACTATCGTTCCTACTACGTCTCTAGTGGTATTAAAATTATTTCCTGACATGTCGCTCCGCATAGTTGAGGCATTCCCATGGCATATTGTAGCCACATTCAGATATTATTGTAGGGATTCTTATGGCAGATATTATATTATAGTGGTACCCAAATTAAAATGTAATATGAGTGTGAATATCATTGAGAATATAAGTGTGTATGAAGCCAGAGCATCATAAAACATGAATAATTGGTGTGTGCGTCCGTGAAGCATATAGTTTCGGAAGTACTTATTTGAATAGTATTTAGCATACTCTAAATAAACCTTATAATTTACAAAAAATATTAAAGTTTCCTTTATATATGTTTAAAATGCATGCAAGTACAATATTTATAAGTCGCAATGAAACGGCGTTTGATAAATATTGACACGTTTGTTTGGTAAACTTAATTTCATCGTGGTATTGAACGTGATAAAATTGTTATTTTCTCTTTTCCAGATTGTGGTCGTATTTCTTGTAAGTGAACTCGCCATTACTATGAAGTACCTACTCAGATTTGGTATTGTATATAACTCATTATCATCTCATCGCTTTAAGCAAATATCAAAACATATAACTTTGTGTAGGCTTAGAATAGCACTTATATATATTAATTATTACATTATACGATATTATTATTATATTTATTATTACTTATATCTGCTGTGGGAGTCGTACTAGGCGAGAAAGGGTAAAATACCAGAAGCAGCGCCTTCTAAAGAACTGTCGTCTTGACTGCCATCCCTAAGCCTTCCAATCGTGGGGATTATTGCAAACCCCATCATAATTGGGGTAGCTATGTTCAGCGGTGGACGATCCAGCTGATACATACAGTATATATATATGTAGTACAGAACATGTATATCACTTACTATGTGATTATTAAGTTCAGTATCATCCATACACATACTACTGCAAACCTCAAGACGCTTGCTCAGCGTGGAGATTATGACAAACACCCTCTTAATGGGGGAGGCAGTGTTCAGCAGTGAACGATCCGGCTGATACAGTGCAGTAAATGTATGTCACCGTGATTATTTTGCTCAGTTTAAATATTATTCATACCACTGCGAATATCAAGACGCCTGCCAAGCGTGGAGATTATGACAAACCCACCTTGACTTGGGAGGGGGCTGTATACAGTAGTCGACAATCTGGCTGATATGATATTTTAGATTGATATTAGTAAGTAGCCTATTAAATTTCACTTTTACAGTGAAAAAAAAGATCCGAAGACCCCAATAAAAGGTGCGGGTGCTAGGTTCAAGAATATATTGGCAGTACATCACAGGGGATTGATCGGATCTATTGTGCCTTTACTGACAATGTCATGGCATCACAAGAAGTATGATGTAAGTATGTTCGAATTTTATGTAAATAAATACTACTACTAAACCGAAAAAGTGCGAGTCGGACGAGGATCCCATACCCGCATACTTTTACCGAAAATTTTCAATCACACGACAGCCCAAAAATACTGGTAATTTCTTATGGTTGCGCGATCTTGCGAGTGACTTTTATATATCTGAATAGTTTGATCATTACGTTTCAACACTGGCTGTTCTTTTTAATTCAACGCTGCGCCAGAATGACTCAATTTACATAAATATATAAAATAATTCAAAAACGTGACTGTTTGTGTGTCTGTAAATGCAGTTTAGGGAACTGTTAAAATAAAACGTGTTCCGCTGGAGGGACGGCAATGACACACAAAAATTATATTTTATAGTTTGGGTATTGGCAGGCAATTTGTGCTTTTTTAACAATGTGTTTGTTACAAACTATATTATTATAAAATTAAAACAACATTTGTTATATTTACATATATGACTGGCAATAGTGAGTAAATAAAGTAGGTCATCACAAATCGTGGTGTCGGATTTGATAATCAAAATGTTTTACAGGTGCAACTTGAATTTTCCTTCTGTAAGCGTTGTAACATTTGGCAACTTTATTATTAAGCTGCACACAAATACTTAAAGATTTGATATAATGACATAATTACTTATTTGTTGGATGGTTTTACATATAAATTGCTAAACCTGCACGGCCTGGATGGAACTGTAGGGTCCGGTGACTGATCATAATACATACATTTATTGCCGGTTACATAACCGTAATCATTATATTTATATATATTATAATAATTTTTAGATGCGATATTATCTGTAAGTAAAAAAATATGAACCTGTAATTGGCAGTAAGTAGAATTTATTAATGACGTGAATATTATAACTTAGTGCTGTTTGGATCTATAACAGTAATATATATTTTTTTATTTTATTATTGTCGTAGATTATATAAATACCTGTCACGTCTAATTTATCTTTCCTAGTATAATATTTATTCCGTAGTAGTCATAACTTAAAAACATCAATAGTTTTTTTCCACCCAAAACATACATATTGTCATCAGGATATGAATTCAGGAATATATTGGTCAAAGAAATATTACTCTTTGTTTTATCCGCATTTTGTCTTAACCGGTCCGTTCGGACTCCAGTTACCGTTTAGTCAACTTACTCCACTCGACAATAATTAGTGGAGTAATTGGACCGAAAGGAGAATGGACGAAAATAGCTATAGACTTAAAGATAAGTTGAAGTCATTGGTAACCGGACGAAATAGACAGACTAGATCAAAAGAGAAGATGGGCTTAGCAAACTAATAGAGGTCAGTCTTAATAAAGGCTAAGTATAAATTTATGTATATTTTCAGCATCAACTAACTGTAATGTCCATGTGGATGGTGATGTTCTGGCTTTTCCTGATTCAACCAGTCAACGTACCAGTAACTGGTCTAATACCTATCTTTATGCTGCCGATGTGTGGTGTGATGAATACGGACAGAACTGCAGTATGTTACATGAACGTAAGTGATGTTTAATTTTACTGTACTGTATAAGCCGAATCGTTTTTTATACCTGAAAGGCTATCTTACCTGATGGTACGTGGTTTATGTGGTCGAAGATGTTGTTCAGGCAAACCAACAATTACTGGCTCTATCAAGGTCAGCTGCCGAAATACACCGATCGGTGCTTGGCGACAAATTTTCTACTTGAAGGTGGTAGCTAGCCAGCCGGCATTTGCAAAATTATCTACTACCATGCAAATATACATGTACAGCGTTTGTCCACCGAAGCCTTCACTGTCACGTCCATGAGAACAGATTACTTCTGCCTGAATTTAGTATGACGTGACGGCAATCGTGTTGTGACACAATCGCGGGGGTTCAATTTTGTACTAGTTGTCTTGTGTTGTAGTAAATATAAAAAATCAAGATACTATATATCTTCGAACTGGCAACAACTTATTATTGTGCTGGTGATAGGCGATGCAAAGCATTTTTTGTAGTCAAGTATTTACAATGAACACAAACTCCTCGAATCTTGAAAGATGGCTTGATTATAAAATATATCGTCCCACTCCGCACATTATTACACATACATTCTGTATTTATATATGTAGGTAATGAAACCACATTTTAGTATTGAGTATGTTTTTAAAAGTTATTCATTCAATTTATAGCTACAGGTAATAAAGATTGTACTACGATCCCTTTTTGCTTTCTTATTTTGTTTCAGGAAGGCATTGTACTGATGATTTTGAGTAATATGCTGGTTTTGCTATTGAATAACTCTGGATTTGATAGACGTGTTATTTTATGGTTTATGTGCTCAGGTGATACCAGCCAGTTTTCAGCTAAAAGGTTCGTAGATATACCTATAGATATTAAATCTTTATTTTATAATTCCATAGTACAGATAATAGCTCCATTAGGCATTTCCATTGGCACTCTTTCGCTTATCGACTCTTATGGACTCTTTCAGAAATTTTTGTTTGGAAAGGAGTATCAAATGTATTGTATTGACGGCATGGTGCACTTTTCATTGAACGTACAAGTAAGTTTTAGTAAACTGTGATGTGATGTGCGGAAAGAAGGTTATTGTAAATGAGACGAATGTTTTTGTTTTCAACAACCTTATCGCACGTGTGTCAAACGACGTTTTTCAATGTTTGTTAGAAAATTACTAGTGAAATACATGTATATAAAATAAAACCTTATTTATATTGACTTAAACACACATATGCTCTCTGACAGACACTTCTTTCCTTACCTACCTCGTTCTGTACTTACGTGTAAAAACTGGAGCATTCTTTTTACCCCATGTGAGGGTGTGTTTTTCAGAGAGGATATCTGTGCTCTTTATCTCAGCGGGCATGCAGGAGGGAGCCATCATCTGTGAATCTAAGCGTGTCTTTATAGGTCCCATAATAATAGTAATGTTGAAATAAACCAATTTATGGAGCTCATACAGATGGCTACAGAATCATGCTTGAGCATATCCTACGATGACGAGAATCTCAGATGTGGATGACCAAATACATTCTCGGTTTGATCTTCTGCTGACCTCTCATCCGGATTGCTACTAAGTGTCCGTTAATGCTCCTCTCAGATTGTAAGACCATTGCCTAATCCAGAGTTCAGTGTTAATTTCACTCGACCTCGTTTAGTAGACTGTCGTCACGTGAGGACTACAAATCTGCAGTTTGGGATGGGGTATGGTCTATTTGTATACTATATAGACGGATGAGTTTGTTTCTTGCCGAATGATACAAATATCCTTGCCAACTTTGTGGCCTATGGAATACTTCATTCCATATTCTGGCATTTTCTGGATAAGCGCGCTCCATCATCGACCGCATCATCACTTAACATCAGGTGCGATAGTGGTCAAGTGCTACCCAGTTCAGTATTAAAAAAATGCCCATCATTGGCAGGTCCCATCCCTGGTTTGGTTGCTCATACGACGTTAAATAGCCTCTGCCCTAAAATGAGATCGTTACCAAGTGGCATACTAACACCTGAGGCTGTAAATATCAGAAAAAATAAAAAGAGGTATATTTTTGGCTCCAGATCCGTCAAACTTATTATTGTAAAAGCAAAATCGGGGCACAGCTACAGAATTAGCAAGAGTTAAGTCTGTTTTTTTTTCGGAAATACGCGTGTCTCTTGCCAGGACTATCCAAGGAAATTATTGCCCGTCATCTCTACCAGGGCGGTAGAGAGAACGGGCAATAATTTCCCTCCATAGAGAGGATAACACACTCGCATACAATGAGAAGGAGAGTTCTCATCTGCTGGGCCTTCATTTTGCGTCTAACTTTGGATGAACAATGTAACTCGCCGCTGACCTAACTGCAGTATGACCTTCTAGTATGCTGGAAATTATGTTCCTGCAAGTGAACTCTCAAATTTACCCAACAATCACCCTATACTTTACTTTAAACTTTCGTGAACTAAACTCATATTTCTTAATCGTTACTGGGTCTGTTCACGCACGAATTAATATTAAAATAAAAATATTTTGACTTACCTCGACGTATCGATCAAGTTGCATTGACCGTGGTCACGAGTAGACTGTGATCACTAGTATTTTTATTTTGATATTAATGCATACGTGCATAGACGCGGTGACGATTAAGAAATATCACCCTATAGTCATAACGTCTCTGTCTTCCAAAATAATGGAATCTATTACCAATAACCAGCTCCTGCAGTAGCTAGAGGAGCACCAGCTGATCAGCGATCGTCTATGAGGTTACCAAAAAATGTATGATGGGCCACAAACTGTTTACAAGCTAGGGTCTGACAGGTGAACATTATTATGTGCAAAATTATGATCAAGGGGTTTAGGAGGTAGATATTAATAAGTTTCTCAACTTATTTATTTTTTTGTACAGGTTGGTGTTAAAATGCAGCTGTGCGGCTTTCATATTGTCGATGTTTAGTAGCAGGCTTATTGTATGTTCAATATTGACACAATATATCACAAAGATTTTCGGTGACTTGCAGGTTTGTATGATGTAAAATCATTTAATAGTTTATAGAATAATACATGGATTATGAAATTTTCTAATTAATTGGTTTTTATATCGCTGATAGGCTTGAATTTGTCCACAATATCATCTGATGGTAAGTAATGATACACATAATTACTCACCATACCTAAGATGGGATAAAAATTTTGATCAGTGATGGCTCAGTGGCATTGGATATGGACTGTCGCGCAGCAGCTCCGTGGTGAGAATCCCGTCGCGGGCTTGAGCTTCACCGCATGGTGGAAGGGCTTTTTGCGAATGCCCGCCTGGCTAGCGACCACCCTCAAGTTGAAAATCTCTCGCCAAGCACCTAACGGTGTATTCCAGCAGCACTCCTTGAGAGCCAGTGAAATTACAGGCACATGAGACTTTGACAACTATGTCTCTAGGTGACGGGCGCAGTGCAATTCGTCACTTGTCACGAAATGCATGTGTTATAGGCAGAGCTGACCGCTTACCAGGTGGGCCTCGAGCTTGTTCCGTCACAATCACATAAAAAAATAAAAAAATCTAGAATAGGAACTGCCGGAACACACCTTTATCACCAGGGGCTTGCTGACAGGCATGGGAGTAAAAATTTAGAACAAATGGCCATTGCATTTTTGGCTCTATTACACCCTCGTTTACGTCACGGTACGCAATTCAGGTAGTATAACCAACATAACTATGTTCATCATTTTGTAAAATCTTCCTATCGAAGATAAATATTAACTCTACTGCCAAGTATCTATTCAATAATGTTAGTACTTATTCCTGATAAACAAGATTACATAATATATCTTTAATATTTGCAGACGTCCGCTGTTAAAAATGTTGATCCTAATTTTAACAGTATAAAAAACGTTATACTCCATGCGATTCAAAGTTCATGTTCAATTGGTAAGTATAAATATGCTATTATTATTATATCAGTTGTACATTGAAAAAATATGAGTAAACAAGTTTGCGCACGCTTCTCCTGCCGGCAGACCTTGGAATGAACGAGGCACTTATGCTACCGGTGCGTGTGCTAACGCGGGAAGGACAACCTCTTGTAACTGTGGGCTTGGTAATATCAGCCACCGTGAATCAACATTATATTAGAATATTAATTTAGTAACAACTACGTCCGAAAAGACAGGTTTTATGGTAACGATAACAAAGCCAATCTATATCTCAACACATCCCTCCTTTCACAATAGAAATAAATAGTGCCATCCACGAAGACGCGCCTCTCTCTTTTTCAATAGGGGGTACGGTGGGTCTGAACCGAGTGCCAGTCGCGAGCTGACACACAATTCAATGCATACGAGTAGCCTAGTTCACATTGCGTTAATCGTGACATGGCATGAAAGTTGCTTTACTTCGATTAAGCAAGTAATTTTTACAAGGAATAAAAATGCAATTAAATTCCTTTAAATTAAAACTGGCTACCATTCACCTGAAAGGTGAACATCCTCACTTTGTTTTGCAGCGGGTAACAAATTCAACTATCAAGTGAATTTTCACTAGTTTTTAGAACGGCCTCGAGTCAATGTAAAAATTCACCGAGGTGATTTCCGGATAGCATTCGGGTAACTTTTACATTCACTTACGTGTGAAACCGCCCCTATGTATAATCTGTGTAGCATATGTCACTTTGTCAGCTGTTATATGACACCATTCTGTTATGTCCACCGAACGTCAAAGAAGAAGAGTTTTGGTGAAATTTTAATCTTGTTGGCTTTAGGACAGATTTGCTTTAAGTCAGTTTCGTTATACAACAGACTCGTTTTACGACAGATTCGCTAAACGTGAGAAGTACAGTCAACTCGATATAAATAATCTGACTTAAAGCGAATCTGTCCTAAAGCTAAAAAAAGGGATAAATGAAATATCAAACAACAACAAATAATGCTGGTATATATTTAAACTATTTATATTCTATTAAGCCGGCACAAGCGCTCTTTACATTAAAAAAATGATATTTAATTTTGCAGTGCATTAATGATAAATTATGTAATTTTTTGTACCTCTCTCCGTTTCACTTCAACGCCCTTTTTCTTTACAATAAGTTTTTACCATTTTAAAATTTGTATCTTGATATTTGGCTTCCATTTTAAGTAATTGTATGAATCAATATAACGCCGATTTGAAAGGAATTCTTGCAGTGGCCATGCCACCCTTCAAATGAGTTATTCATTCTGAATACTTCTTTGTAGTAACTATACGTATGTATATCATTGCTTAGGGATTGGCTTGAGGTTTGTACAAACATATTATTGCATCAATACATATAGCCAACTAATATATTTTATTTTTTAGTTACATACGGAATAGATCAGTGTGTGCTATTTTATTTTGATCATCCAAAGTTACAGAAGTACTGCTGTTCATTTTATTATAACATCTCCAATTTATACTACCACATTGTGTAATTTTTTAAACAAAATTATAGCGAAAACCACCAAGTAGTCGACGGGCTTATCTTTTTGACTCTAAATTAATTCCCGCTGCTGCTCGTGTGGTGTGGGCAATTTTATTGTATTTTTACAATCCTTTTTCAATTATTAATACAATAATAATGAATCGTAGCAACATGTGTCGTTAAACGAATCTGTCTTAAAGCAAATCTGTTCTAAGGCAAACAACGGCTTTTCACCTCCATCTCTACAAAGACTGCTCACCTCTATCTCTACGTCAAACAGGCTGATGATCGGTCTTCAGTCTGATCAGTCCAAAATTAATACAACGCCACTGCAAATGTCTGCCTCGTAAAAACTAGATCAACAAGTATAAATTAATTAAAAATTAAAAAACCCGACTGGAATTTATTTAATATTCGTTAAACTTTTTATCGTTCCATTGAAATTTAAACTAGAAATTACATATTATATTTATGGATTCATTTTTACAGCCCTTTATTTTGAAAAGCCACTCGATGGGTTTGGAAGAAAATAAATTTGAACTCTCACAATATGACGTCTTAAATCCACCAGTTTATTTTAGGTTTTTTTATATATCTAGTGTTTCTTGCGATGTCAAGACAAATGTTACGCTATATTTTACATTAAAATCGGTTAAGCCGTTTAGGAGTTATGGTGGAATAAATAAACTCACAAGCATCATCTACAAAAAAGGAGTGTCATGTTTTTAGGGTTCATGTAGGTGAACCCTGAAAAAATTACACTCCTTATTTTGGCAGTCATGTAAAAACGTATGTTATAAAATTACATTTTTTTTTCACAAATAATAGATGTAATTTATAAATTATCATTAATTAAAAATTATTGTTTGTGATTTGCTACATTGAAATTTGCAGGTTAAATTAATTAAAAATTATTTGCAGGCAGTATTGCAATCGTTCATGCTTCATTTGGGACATTAGCATTCCGAGCAATATTCCTCAGGCAAGCAGTTTATATTTCTATTATAATACATTTTATCGAATGACAACAGTGGATTTTGTAAGAAGTATTATGGCAGGTAGGCAATGGCCACCGTAAGCACGGCATGCAAAATAAAAAATTATATAAATTACTACTCTCATTTCTTCCCGTTGAGAAATAATTTCTAAAATAAGACTTACGGCCTGTTTCAGGATGTTCGAGTAAGTTCCGGTTATACTACCCAGAACATATTTACTAAACAAAACAGTACCTTTGCGTTTCACAGTCATCGATTTAGCCTATACATCGGTTAAAGCTGCATGTTAACTGTCATTTTTATCATTCAGTTATTTTATATGTTGAATAGCAACCAGAAACTTTATTAGGACATTCTGAAACGGACCCTTAGACGTGACATCTGTCAGTTAGTCAGTAGTTGTGGACTCTTTTTTCATAGATTTTACAAGAGGCTTCAAATAATATATACACAGTAGTCATTATTATTATAGCAAGGCAAAACTTTCCAAAGAAAAATGTTTGATGTTTTTTCTGGTCAGATAGTTGTTTTTATATATCTAATGTACTTTGTGACTGCGACGCTGTGTTTATCTTTCAACACATAATTTTTGTTTATATGCAAAATGTAAATGTGTATAATATGCGTCTCCCATAAACATAGTGTTGAAATTAATAATTAGCTGAACAAAAAAAACGCCACATTGAAAACAAGTCAGTGTCTTTTATAAGTTGCTTCTGAAACAAACGAAGTCATTTTTCAACACTTAGTAAATAACAAGCATAGACAACAATAGGCCTTCTGAAATTATATGTCTGAAAATACATAAGGTATTGTTTTCTATGATTATTTATACTGATATAACACAAATGAATACTCAAATAACATTTTTGTTCAATGGATTGGTAGAGCTTGAATATAAATTAATAAATAGCACCATCTTCTAAATTTTTGAGGTACTCGAATTGTTGATTTTGTATGTTACGCTACAGATAACTTGTACCACGTATAATAATACTGACTTTAGTCATATTTTTCTATTACTTGTATTAAACTCCGTAGGTACATTATTTTTTCTGTCGGCAGGTCTGTGCAGCCAAAGATGACGTGGCCTGATTTATTCAATTATCTGGAGTACTCGTCGTTTGCTTTCCCAACGGCGCTTATTATGTTCATATTGAACCTTATCTACAACATGGTTCTTGTGGGCATGTTTGTATTATTTATTATACATTTTTACTCTGAAAATACATAACTCGCCAAATGCAAATTGAGCTCACACGCCTAAGCTTCTATTTTCATATCAAGAGACCATAATTTTGTATGTATTTATCAGAAAATCGTTTATTTATTTCACTTTGATGATCCACATATAGCCGGATTTAGTTATTATGGTTTTTTTTTTTATTTTAAGACTTTGTCCTATATGCATGCACCAAGTTCAACGTTAATATAACGTTACGATAGAGAATAAACAAAACATTTGATTTTCAGGGGGCCCGTTATGTTTTTATTATTACTCAATAAGCAATGCACTCTGTACAATTTTATCCATACTAGCTATAATGGTACATACATACACATTCATTTGCTCAGCCATCCCGACTCTAGTTGCTGATACATTTGTTTAGCCCACTATTCATGTGTCTACGTCTTTCCCAACTTTTATCTTCTCCCGCGTTATTTACTGTACGACATAAAGCAATTTTTAACGGTCAAAAAAAAATTTAAATGACTTGCTCAGGCCCATTCCTGTTTTGCAGAAATACATGTATTGGCTGGCTTTAGACAGATGTACCTGCTTAGTGGCTTGAAATCAAAGATTTTACCGGCATCATTGCGTAAACGAAAGCACAATCAATAATTATCGGCTGGATATCCCGATTTGGTTGCCCTACAGATATTGTTACAGATCACGAAGGTAATGAAGGTATTTTGATGGTAAAGAGCCTGGTTCTATGTGCAATGTGCAGCAACACCTCTTAAGTCCACAAGAGCAGTATCATGCTGATCATTTGCTGTCTTTTCCTTTTACCGCCGCTTACGACTCCCCCCAAGAAAAACTTGAGGGGCATATATACTCGTAGCATCTCACGGGCTTAAAATTAATATTGGCTCAAAACACTCATGTGTAGTCATTTTGTTTGATTGTAAAAGATATGTGAAATTTTCATTGGCTTGTCCTCCGTTTAAATGAGATTGGGTGAGATGTTGCTGAACTTCTTTCGAATCTATTTTAGGTACCAAATTTATGGATAAACTTAAATAAACGGCCAATCAAATTTCCATACAAAAATCCACACTCTTTGATCCATAGCCTTTTCAAAGAAATCTCTTACTTGCTACTTCATCTGACGTATAACCTACCCCGTTGTCGTATGCGTATGCCCTGCAGGACCCTTTATCGCAGCAGTTTCAGACTCTGTGTGATGATTGTCTGCCTAGTCGAAATTTTGTCTGGACAACCAGGTCACGAACTCTTCGACTGTTTCCGTTCTGGTGTCCCTTGCAATGGTTATGTTGACCACATATCTCCCAGCTTCTGTGGCCACTCTCAGTGATATGTTTTGTAACTGTATGAACACTTTGTAAACCCTGAGCTTGGTACGCAGTTGCAGTTAGAGTTTAGGATTGGTCCCAGCATTTATTAAATTTGATTGGTCTCGCTGCTTTTGTGTGACGGATTGTGTTGGTTACCTGGGCATTCATCGTTAGCTTTTTATCCATAGTCACACCCAGGCACTTTATAGCTCCCAGGCAATTTCTTGACCTCTAAGTTGGAGAAGGTTCATAGTCCTGGTTCCGTCATTGACTACTATTGCAAATGTTTTTACGACATTTACTGTAATCTCTCAATTGTCCAGCCAGTCAGGTAGTAACTTTAGTTGCCGCTGTATTCGCTGAGCAGCTATCTTGGTGTTTTCTGATGATGTCATATACGCACTGTCGTCTACGTAGAGGGCAAGCCCGGCTCCTCTCTCCCCTCCCTGGGCGGTGTCTTCCAGGTTGGGTATGTCATCCGTGTACAGTGCGTACCGAGCTGGTGACAAGCAGCTACCCTGCGGGACAACGGCGACTAACAAGACACAGAGTTACAGTACTATCTAAGAAAATATAAGTTATGCGAGAGAGGAAAACTTATTATTTATATTATATTAAAGTGGTTAAAAAATCACTGACTCAGAACTGTCCAGACAAATGATGTAGGTATTATAGGCATTATTTTTTACTTTGATTTAATTTCAACAATCTATTATTAATATGTAACGCTATTTTATTTAATTTCAGGAAATCGAGCAAATCAATGAGCGTCGTTAGTATGACTGCCGTGAGGAACGCACTGCTGGAAAAAAAAGCTGAAATACCCAGTAAAATTACTCTCCATGAAAAGGTAGGAAATGTTAATACTAATCAGTACCTAAGTTTAATGAGTATAAATCATACGAAAAAGTCCCTTAAAACCTATAAGAAGCCCAAAACTATTCTCATGCGTTGTTTCGAAACGGAACCCTAATAGAACAAGACCCTGCTTGCTTATCCAGTTTACACATTTTTGTTTGTTCTAGCTGACGTTGATATTTGCCGCACTTTCTTTGCTCCTATTTTTCACTCGATGGACTAAACATTTTTCTGGATGGAGTGAATTTTATCAAGAAGCTAATTCACCTATGTAAGAATTTTATTATTTAATTTGAACAATTTAAAAGTAAATAGGTACTATATATTCAATATAAGTTAATTTCTAAGCGGTATATGAGCTAGAAATGACGTTAAATTCTTGTACCTGATTGTAGTACCCATACAAGGTATAACTTAAACAAAATATAAAGTAAGGCTAATTGGGTTGGTTATAATAATTGTTATTTTTTATGTTATTGTGACGGAACAAGCTCGAGGCCCACCTGATAATAAGCGGACTAACCTCTGCCTATGACATAATTGTTAAGTCTCATGTACCTGTTATTTCACTGACTCTCAAGGACTGCTGCCGCTACACACTGTTAGATGCTTAGCGACTGATTTTCTACTTGAGGGTGGTAGCTAGCCAGGCAAGGCAATTGCAAAATTCTCTTCCACTATGCGGTGAAGCTCAAACCAGCGGTGGAGATCGAATCAGGGACCTGCGGGGTGCGGTAGTCCATAGCTATTATCGCACTGCCATCATTACTTCAAAAAAAACATCAGAATAAACTTATACCAGTGGCTTCACAATAATAGTGAACTGTACAATGGGACCATTTTCTAAATATACATTTATTATTGTTATCAATCAAAAGTCAATTTCACGATATTCTTTGACTAATTATTTTCTATAAACATAATTACTTTATCAAGAATTTAAAAAAAAAATCTAAACGCCACATGGTCACTACAAGTTTACGTACCAGTTTCACTAAGGATGTAATCCAAAAATTTATATATTTATTCGCTTCGATTTCGTTCAATATTTTGTATAGATCGACAAGTTAATTCCAATAAGAAAGCCATCCGGCTTCAAAACGACTGATAAGCAAAACGACTAAGTAGGCATATCGAACAATTTGCAAAATCTCAGCGTCTTCGCAATATGGCTACATGTCTGTGAGGCTAAATAACAGAATGTCGGAATTCTAAGTTTTCCTGAAATATCGAAAGATATGTTAATCTTATTCTATTTACTCGCACGTAAAAGATTTTTTCCTGAGTGACTGTTGGTCTGCTACTTAGTCGAATCGCCTACATGGTCGTTTTGCTTAATAGTTGTACTGACACGGGTATTTTAACTTATTGTTCTAATAAAAGATCTTTTAATATTTGTGATACCCGTTTGTTTGTATAGGGAATGAGCTCGTAATGTTGTTTTTTTTTTACAGGATACATGACTCAACTGTAGCAGCGATAATTGTGGTCATTTGTCATTCATTACCAAGTGGCTATCGGTTCACGAGATATTTGTATGCAAAAAGTATGTAATATATTATAATCATATTGTATTAATCTAAATATATAACATTGAAACGACTACAGTAGGAAAAATGGTTTGAATAACCTCAATCAACGTCAAACTGGCTAAACTAGAATATGCTGGTAGGATAGATTTTTTTCTTAGAAGAAAGACATATGACGGGCTATTAAAAACCCCATTCATCGGGGTTTTTTTCCCAATGCTCCAATTGAGTATTTTGGTAAGAAACAAAAATAACATACGAGGGCTATTTCCATTCATCAGGTTTTTTTTCCAATACTCCTTCCCATTTCTTCGATTGAGCACTTTTGGTATGAGGGCGGTAATTGTTCCCTCCATAAATGCCCCAATTCTGCATTATCAGTGTAGAATTTCATAAAATTACCTAACTACATCTACAAAAATAAATCGTTCTTCCCTCATAACATAACCATAAAAGCCTTAATTATGAATTACTAGCTTTCTGGGCGCGGCTTCGCCCGCGCGTATGTCGGTTATCGCGCGAAAACATTAACCTCTTTTTGCGCAGTCAGATAAAAACTATTCTATGTTTTTTCCCGGGTCTCAAACTATCTCCATACCAAATTTCATTCAAATCGGTCCAGTAGTTTTGGCGTGAAAGTGTAACAGACAGACAGACAGACAGACAGAGTTACTTTCGCATTTATAATATTAGTACTGATAATGTGTTTTTCGTCTTAATGGTACCTACCAATAAGACGAAAAAAGTATGTGGATTGACTTTGTGACAAACGATATATTGTTTGAAATATTTATTTATTTGTCTACTCAATTAGTGAGGAATAAGGACAGGAATAAGATGACAGGTCTTAGATATGACAGCTGTCAATATGACCAGTTTTTTGCCGGTTTTGTTTTTAGTGTTTAACTAATAAGAATATCAAGACGGGTAAAAAAGTGTTGTAGCTGTCAAATTGAAAGTTGAAATTTTCACATGTAAACAGTGTGTATACCCACACTTTGAACTATTACAAATTTTATTTTCTCTGTTTCTCTTAGAAAAGAGCCAATTAGGGCCAATCAAACCTGAATCTGGAATATTATGGTGGCGATTTGTGGACAAGAATACAAATTACGGCTACATTATACTCATAGGTAAGTATTCTTGTATAATACTCGATATCTTTCACAGAAGTAACAATGCCTTTATATCTCTATTGCCAATAGGTAGTACCATTAATAGTGCCAATGACCATATTTTGTAACGCTAATACACCAATAAGCAAAGCAGAAGTTTCTTGGTCAATTGCATTTATCACAATACATTATTATATTTATTGAAAATAAAATATCCAAATTTTTAATAGGTCCTTTCGTTCCTATTACTAAACAATTATTTAGAGACGAAGCTACAGTTGATATTAGTTAAAGGACAACATTTTACAATGCTTCGTTGATAGGTATCAAAGAAGCATTGTTACATATATCCTCTCATCAAGAAAATAACTCAGAATTTCACAAAAAAAACCATCTACGTATATGGAACAGCACATACAACTTTACTTGCTGGTTTTAGGCATCGTTTTAGGAATGAAAGATATCTTTTTGATGTTTTGATGGTGTGTCTTTTAAACATTTGTTTATTTTCAGGCTCCGGTGTTGCATTAAGCGTTTCTATTCGTTTTACCGGGTTGGACAAAACTTTATCGGCAAACATCGGTAAAATAGTCACAGATCAATCTTGGGCTCTATCCACATTTATCATCTGTTTGGTGACGGTTGTACTGGCTAACTCAATGTCTAGCGTAGCAGCTGTGATTGTGTGGTTACCTTTTATTATGAATATGGTAAGTTATGTACATTTTTAATGTTAAGAGATAAAGATTCGTTTCAATATGTTCTTGCATTTATTGTCCTCTTTTGTTTTTAGAGAAAACATAGTTATATAATTTTCTTGTTTTGTATTTCGTCTAGTTAAAGGAAATATTATTGTGCAAACCCTTCATGTGTGTTAAGGGTATGAAGATAATGAATTTTGTTTTTTTCATACAGACTGCGTTTGAAACGGCGGCGGAAGGTGGAGGTGGCTTATTAAGGGAGGGAGAGTCTCAGGTTGGTAATTTTTACCTCGTATTATGAATATTTCTATCTGAATAAAGGATGATATTCACTCAATTAATAAGGACATTTTGACTTGCTATGGACAGCACACATAATAAGGACATAGGTTAAATAACATGTTACAAAAAGCTTATGATGATTACTTTATATCAGGATAATTCATATTTAAGTATTTCTTCAACCTATTCTGTAAAGATATTTTTGAAATAAATAGTCGTTGTGTCAATTTATCAATGTCTGTCCCATCTTCAAGATTAGAATCGATGTCCATACCTGGGCCAGGGTCACTGTGGATGGATAGACTGAAATACCTTTTCAAAAACTAAAAACAAGCAATAAATTGCAATATCACACCAATGCCATGTTTGCGTCTTTGGAACATGATAATATTTGGATTTTATTAATAAGATTTTTAAAAACCAATCTTTTTCTATATTTTCTTTGGCCATATTTAGTCAAGCTTATGTTCGACTTGTCTGTACTCTTTGATCATATTAATGTTTCACTTGTTTTGATAGATGTTACGTTTATGATATAAAAAATCTTCCCGAGATGTTACCCATGTAATCTAACATAATAATGCCGAGGATAATGGAGATAGCATTACCAACCTTCTTTTAAGACTAGGAAAATCACCCTTTCCTCTTCAGATGAGTTTCGTCTCTCATACTATTAAAATGTATAGTTTAACTAGGGTGACCATGGCTTATGCATCTATGTACAAAAGCTGGTATATAGTTCATTAATATATGGCAAAGCCTAAAAATCATAATGGATAATTTACCAGTAGGTACTCAATGATAAATTAAAGAATTACCAAAATGGGTTTTGAGAATTAGGTTAATGTACCTATCCTGTTATCGTCGTCGTTTAACTATGTGTATTGGCTTATCACGTTACATTTTGCTTTCAAAGAAAATCCATTATATTTTCTAATTGCAATAACGGTGGCAAAATAGTTAAAGTCACGTATATATTATAAGTTCACGTTTTAGTTAAATAAAGTACTGTTTTTAAGTAGATACATGAATCAATTAACAAACACCACTGAACTGTTTAATGTCAAAATCACGTACATTATAATGATATAATTTAGCCCTGTATGAACAGCACAATATAACATTCTTTTAGATTTAATCGGAAAGCGTTATAAATCTTAATAAATGTATGCCAATGAGCAGTTAAGTCATTTAAATTACATTTTTGCACTTTACAAAAACCTAACACTTCAAATCTCCATTTCACAATCGACCAATATCTCCATTTGACAGTTTTTGATTATCAACAACTTCCAAAGGTTTCCGTAAGTCCATAGATACAAAATACATGACCTAATAAGGTGTCAGATTTTATGCTTGAGGGTGGTTAGTCAGGCTTATTACCCTATCACCATGGATTAAACCTCAAGAACGCGTCTTAGTAAGAATCACCGATTTTCTGCGCGGCAGACCGTATCTACCCACTACCACTGAGCCATCAATATTTTAACAAAAGATTGTCGAGACACATTCAATTAACCCCTTGATTATTTTTCATTACAGAATATTTGGGTCAACAATGTGCATTTGGGTGCTCTAGCCATTGGAATAGGATCATCTCTTGGTTTTATGTGGCCGTTTTTGTTCACGCCGGCATACTTCTGTCATCATACTGGAAAAGTTCCAAAACTGAAAATGGTAATTATAATAATACTTATAATTTTATAATCTAGAACCGAAATAATCGTTGCAATTATCTTACCTTGGTGCTGGGAAACGCTCTTCTAATCTGATCATACGTAATATTAGGCATGGCTCAAATTGATCCTTGTATCTTCTTATTTTTAATAAGGATGGAGGGATATCTTTTAAGTGTGCTTTTGCCTACAGATACGACTCTTTTTTACATGTGTATTACGGCACATTAGTTCCACCCAGACGACGAAAATTATATTTGTTACTTTTAATAATTTAATTTTATTGTCATACTCCTGTATGACTCATCTTTCAGAAAGCACAGAATACAAAATGTGGATGATATATTACAAAAATGCGTTCCGTTTTTAAAATAATGTAAATGTCGATCCCAAAAAACATACTTTTATAGCTTTGTAAAACGAAAAATGGTCGGTCTCGTAATTTGCAATTAAAGTAAATAAAATTAATAAGCTTTATTTTTACGACACCTAGTACCTAACGACGAGTAACGAAACGTAATTAGATAGTAGTTACGTTTCGTTAATTGACTGCTGATGTTTTATTACAATTGTGTTATCTGTGAAATTTCCTCATATCAATATACAGGGTAATATTTTAAGACGGGACAGTAAGGGCAGGTACCTTAAGCGTTATAGTTACAGGAAAACATTTGTAGGAGACTATCCATAAATGTTAAAGGTATTTGAAACTGCATTCACACATTTTTTGACATTTCAAGTACTCAAACCTCAGTCAGTCCAGTCAAAGACTTTTGATACCTATAAGAAACAGGATCGATTGGCATCAATAAAAGTTTTTGTATAAAATGTCATTTTTCTTCCTGACTGTAATTTTTTTCCAAAATCTGGTTCAGAAAATCTTTAAAATAGTCTCCTAAATACGTTTTCCTGTAATAATAACGGTTAAAGTACCTGCCCTTACTGTCCCGTCTCAAATTCACCCTGTATAATATATATATTTTTGAATTAACGCATGCTCTATATGGATTACATTACAGTGTAATTACGTTACAGGTAGTACAACGTTAGTTAAACTATTAGGTGCCGCTCCATTCCCATACGATAGTTTAAGAACGAGAAGAAAAATTTGAGTTATGACTGTGATATGTGACAATTCATGTTAGTCAGTCGATCAGAGCATACCGCGGCTATAGGGGTGGGTGACGCGGGTTCAAATCTCGCACATGACTATTATTTTTCCTCTCGTTAATTTGTTATTTTGTAATATAAGCAATATATCTGAAGCTATTAAATTTAGCACTCTAAAATTTTACAATTTTTAATCCTCAAAGGCACTAAAAGGCACAAAGGCAAAGGCTAAAAAATTCCCGGAATATTTAAAAACAAACTCGAAAACATGTGAAGTCGAAACACCGTTGTGTTTATCTCACTAAAAGAAATTTTAATTTATTGTTTTAGGCTGCCAATGGAATCGGAAGTGCAATAGTTTGCCTACTTGTTCTTTGGATTATGATAACTTACTATGGACCTGTAGTTTGGAATACTAAAATTGAACAAATAGTAGCACCCCTACCTGCCGCCAGAATGACAACGCCTAAGCCAGAGGGCCTTGTATTTTGACGAGTTATTTAAGAGTCATAGATTCCGACAACGTGGTAGCATTTTCCGTAAGAAATTTTATAGACAAGATCATGCGCAATTGTTGCAATTGAAAAGGTGATTATTGGTATTTGTTGGAGACTCTTTGGTGTTGGTTGGTAGTTGGTTTAGTGAACGGGGTACGGTTCGTGTAGCGCAGAAGAGAAACACCACACCCTATCATCCTACCCCTTACTAACTCTAGACATTAGTCATGCAAGAATTAGACAATGAGTTCTCGTTTTCTGGCCTTTTTGTATCTGCATAAAATCTTTTTTATTTTGTAACTAAAATAAAAAAAGATTTTTATCTCCTTAATTCCGCCGGAAATTTCGATTCACAGGTACATAACTTGCAGATAATAAGCGCCTGACGATTCTTATGTAGAAGCTTAATGCATTGAAAATTATTTCCACTAAGTTAAATGGCGTTCCTGTCGTCACGTCACTGTACTTATGCCGAAATTTCAGGCGGAACATAAAAAAAAAAGTATTTCATGCTATTCTATAAAATGAAATAACGCAAAATATAATGCTTCATTCTTTTAATTTTATGTAATATGTATATATGAACAATTATTTAATATGGTGATTACAGCTATATCACTGTAGTAATTCGTTAGGAAATTAAAATGTTAATACAGAGCAGAAAGGGTCATCTGTTGCCACTAATTATTGTGTAATACTTCGTGTCCGTGCCACTGTTGACATTTTAAACTAAATATATTTATTTAAATAAAATGTACGTAACATGCTTTATTTTATACCTTAATATAAAATAATATGCATGTTACGTACATTTTAACAATGTTTTTAAAATTTCAAACTTTCGTGATAACTTATTTGTACAATTCTATTATTTGTAATTAGAAATGTCTGCTTGAACACTGTGTTAAAATGTTTAAAAAAATTTAAATATTTAAAACATATTATGATACCCATGTATCATAATATGATACACACGTAATATGATACACATGTATCATAATATTTTTTAAATATTATAATTTTTTTAAACATTTTTACACAGTGTTCAAGCAAACATTTCTAATAACCGTTGCAGTGTTGTAATTTTGCTATTTATCTTGTAGATAAAGACTTTTTCCACTATTTCTTATCACTAGTAGAACAAAATTAATTTGTTTAACATTGACTTTCCTTATACACTGAAATATTTATCACATTGTACGCGGTGGTGCAGCTAGAGCCTAGACATACTACCTGACTGCGCCACCGCTTTTATTCTATATCATACGAACTTTAGGTTTTCAAAATTATGTACAGTCTATTTAATATTATGTACATTTTATTGTAAGATATCCATATTAGGATTGTAAATATGGAACGGCCACGAAGTATTGCATCTCTATGATTTTTGTTACACTGGGTAACTATTTATATGTATTTATTCCAAGTAGTTATTTTTGTAAATTTATGTTAAATTTTACTAATTGGAGTAACTTTTTCAATTAACTGGGTTTTTTACGGATGGGTACCTCGTAGAACAAAAACTGCAAACTATATCCAACACTACTAAGGATCCTTGCAGATTATATTACCTAGTTACTGTAATATAGCTATGGTAATTTTATTCGCCGTTAACTCATACAATACGTATTTCATTCGGTTTTGGTTGCATATTTGGTTGAAAATCGACCAAGTTATAAGTTATGACTCAAACAGCTGTCCTTCGTTAGACCTTTCTTATAAAGTAAGATTTATGACATATTTTTACATATTGAACTACGAATTATCTAGAAACAGGGTTCAAACTCTTAAAGTGTCAGTTTGTATCACATTATTTCGTGTTATCGTGTTATTGGTGTCCATTTAGGGTCCGTTTTGAATGTCTTAATAAAGTTTCGGGTTGCTAATCAACACATAAAATAACTGAATGATAAAAATGGCAGTTAACATGCACCGCGTTTCAAGCTTTAACCGATGGATAGGCTAAATCGATGACTGTGAAACGCAAAAATATTGTTTATTTAATAAATAAGTTCTGGGTAGTATAACCGGCACTTACTCGAACATTATGAAATAGGCTCTTAATAATTACATCAATGTTACCTAATAAAAAATTATCACGTGAGAACAATTGATTGTCCAATGTTGTAACTGATATTATCTTTATAAGTAAATTGTTATAGTTCATAAAATATCATAAGATTATAAGCAATTTGACTGTCGGTATTTAATTTTTAATTCAATAACATTTTAATAAATAAGTCCGTTTAAATAATTGTTTTATTTACATAATCAATATTTACAAGTAGAGTAAGGTAGCATTAGGCGATTATATATAAAATACTGAATCGAGGTATAATAGTTGATCTTGTGGTTGACCAACACGGAACATTTAGCCTGATGAATGGTGACAGTGGAATGATATCTTCAATCAGACAAAACTATGATATGATATCTTCAATCAGATTTTCAACATGGGCATGATCATTGTCAGAAAAATATATAATTTGAAACTTTTTGTAATGTAATTATGACCGAATAAGCTCGTGGTCTACCTGATGTTCAGCGGACTAACTTCTGCACATAACATATCACTTGCAAAGAAGCGTGTCAAGGATGGCGTGTCGTTTCCAAAATAAACCCCATTTTAATTTGACAGCTGTCATCAGCTGTCAAATTAAACAGCTGAAATAAAGATCTCTGATCTATATTTTGACAGATGTCATGACAACGAAAAGTAATTGACTATGTCTTATGAAATAATATGACACTTACCGTTAGTTCGACACCACCACAAATCAGCCCTTGTCTATCTGACATCAACTGTCACTTTGACAGCTGTCACATCTAAAACAGATTTCCTACTAGACATTTTTACAAAACTTACCCAAAATATTAAATCAAAATAGTTTTATGACAGCAAGTGTCACTGATAATTGTCACATTTGAAAATTGTCACATCTACATCTACCTACCGTTATAAAAAAAATATCAAAAATTGTTATATATCTTTCATCCACGTCTACGTCTTTACGTCTTAAGACGTAGTTGGTAGGCCCCTCACTAGGTGGACTGACGACATTGTGAAATTCGACAAGTGGCTTAAAGCCGTTCTTTGTGGCAATCTCGGGGGTGGTCTTTTTTCAACAGTGGACGTCTTCCGAAAGATGATGATGATGTTCTTCCATCCGTTGAATTAAGCAAGACCAAAATTTTTAGTATAACAATTCAATGGTACTACGGTTAATAGAAATCAGCATTTTCGTGGTACCATCAAAGAAACTGTCTAATGGTACCACGGCAAATGAACGATCCTATATACGTCACGAGTGACGAATTTCACTACGCCCAGCACTCTGCGACAAACAGTTGTTAAGTCTTATGTGCCTGTAATTTAACTGTCTATTAATTTTCTACTTGCGGGTGGGAGCTAGCGAGGCGAGCTTTTGCAAAATGCCCTTCCTCCACGCGGTGCGGCCAAAGCCGGTGGTGGGGATCGAACGATGGACCTGTGCCACCGCAGTCCATAGCTAATAGCGATAGGGCATTATTGCTTCAAAATGCTGTTCGGGTACAACGTTGCAAACACATTCCGACCTGTGCCGCCACGCCGTGCACACCTGTCTACAGCTCCGCCAGTATCTCCCAGTGAGACCGCAATAGTCCCCGCACTATTGCCGTCTCACTCGGGTCATCGTTCCGACGCTAGTTGCAGACCAGTGCCTTGGAATACGCAGTCCTGACGAAGTTTTGTTTTGTGTGCAGAAGCTGAGCAGCCGCCGAACGCCGTGCAACGTGAGCTACGAGCTCGCCGTGCCGTCGCGCAGAGGCGCTCTAAGACGTCAGGCATTACCTACCCAAGTCCCTTGTTTCGGAACAACATCATATCGGGCTGGTGGTCTTGTTTTGACCGCACTTTTCGGTGCGCATTTCACAACTTTACTACTCGACACAACATTGTAACAGTGCACGTAACAACACACTTTGTGCTGTTAAGCGACGTCGTTCAGGCGTGGGGTAGCGTCAGCCAAACCCGTCTGAACGATCAAATCCGCCATTTGCTGCGGTCGCAGTGTGACACCCTACGGTGACAACGGCCACTGTCGAACTTTTGGTTTAACCTTGCACCGTGGCCTTTCCCGCTTCACGGGTCAGCCGAAGCAAGCTGGGCTCCGGGATAACTGGCCTTGGGGTCGCCCCTAGTCAACCCCGGAGTAGCGCTTAGGAGCACCCCTCTCCGCCGAGAAAAAAGCTCGGAGAGGGTACACAACTAGGGCACACCCTAGGTACACACAGTGAGCTCACAAGGTGTGTGAGGGAATTCAAACCCTTGATAGGGCGTCCTGAGTATTCCCCTCAGGATGCAGTCCCGTCCCTCTAACGGTGAGGTGCAGGTCCTTCAGACCTTCGCCCTCCGCCACCCCGATCTGTATGTTGCTCATATGCAACTCCTCGAAGAGGAAGCGAGTGCCCGCCTCACGGACACTCTTATTGCTCCCTCCGGGACTTCAATCCCGGAGGCCAACGTCCCTCCTCTGACCCGGTCCTTCTCAGAGGACAGTCCGCTTTCGCCCGCTCCGGGCCCAGATAACAGACGCACGGTGGCAGCCCCTCCCCGTGAGAGGTCTCGCTCGCGCTCACCGATCGGGAGGTCAGCGAGCTTCCGTCCCTCCATCGCCGTTGTCGAGCCCACTTCGGACTCCGAAGCGGAGATGGAGGTAGATCCGAGTCGCGCCTTACGCACCGACTCGGACTCAGATAACGACGGCTATACCGTCGTAGATAGAAAACGCAAGCGTGCTCCTAAAGCCGCTAGTTGCGCAACTTCCGCCCCTCCCGCCAAGGCACCCGCTAAGGCCCCCGCCTCCGGCAAGAAGCCGACCCCCGCCCCGCGCCCCGCGTCTCCTCCCTCCGCTCCGGCCACCACTGCCGCGTCCCCTCAGGACGCGAGCGCGCGCCGCGAAAAACCGCCTCCGCCCCTGTTCATTCAGGACAAAACCAAATGGGACATGCTGTCCCGTTTAGTTTCGGATCGTGGGATCCATTATACTAATGCCCGCTCCACGCAGCAGGGCATTAAAGTCCAAGTGTCCACCATTAGCGACCACAGAGCGCTAACAAAGCTCCTCCGTAAAGAGAGCATAAGTTTTCACACTTATGCGCTCGAAGAGGAGAAAGTCCTCCGAGTTGTCATCCGCGGTGTGCCCAAGGAGGTACATACCGACTCGGTATGTGCCGACCTGAAAGCACAAGACTTCCCCGTACAAGCAGTTCACCGCATGTACAGCGGGAAGGACCGCAGTCCCTACGATCTAGTACTCGTAGTACTAGATCGTACACCTGAAGGCAAGGCCATTTTTAATTTAAAAAAGCTCTGTGGCCTCTCAGGACTCGATGTCCAAGCCCCATACAAGAATGGGAGTCCCTCGCAGTGCCATAACTGCCAACTATACGGGCACGCCTCCCGTTTCTGCTTCGCTCGCGCTAGGTGCGTTAAGTGCCTAGGCGATCACGCGACAGCAGCGTGCACCCGCACCCGGGATTCGCCGGACCCACCCAGTTGTGTTCTATGCGGTGCTCAAGGGCATACCGCGAATTACCGTGGTTGCCCTAAAGCACCACGAGTGAACCACAGGGTGGCAAGGCATAGGCCGACCCGTCCCTCTTATGACCGTTACCAACGGGTAAGCCCTAAACTAACGGTAGTACCTGCCTCACAGGTAATACCCGCGCCGCTCCCAGCCCGTAACGCATGGTCTAAACCACCCAGTATGGTTAAGACCGTCGCTACCGCCCGCGCCCCGGCCCGCGCGCCCGCGCCCGCTCCCGCACCCGCCCGCGCCGCGGCCCCTGCCCGCGCACCGGCCCCGGCTCGCCCCGCGCTCCCGGCACCCGCTGCCAACACCGTTCGCGCCCCTCCCCGCGCCGCTTCCCGGCCACAAGCTCCCCCTATGCCATTGATGGCTGCCCCTCTTCAAGAGGCAATCAACCTAGTCAGCGATCTGGCTATGTCGGTTGACATCAATGAGGTACAAGAGCTATTCCACAAGATGCAATACGCTCAATCCCCAGCGGACGTGATCCAATACACATTGGAACACGCAAACTTACTAAGCACCCTTAAGCGCTTCGTCCCCCAGGCCCCTCCCCAGTACAACCACTATGGGTAGTACAACCGAACGCACGAAACCGTACTCAGTTTCGTTAGCGTCATTTAACGCTGACGGCCTCTTCAGACAACGTGACCTCGTCCACGACTTTTGTTGTACCCACCTTATCGATATCATATGCGTGCAGGAAACCTTTCTAAAACCGGGGAAGGCGAACCCTAGGTTTGCCAATTACAGAACGGTACGTGATGATAGAGTAAACTCCCGTGGGGGAGGCACTCTTATCTATTACAAAAGGTCCCTGCACTGCATTCCCCTACCTACCCCGACTCTTGTTAATATGGAAGCATCTTGTTGCCTCCTAGCTATGACTGGTCATCAACCTATAGTCATAGCGTCCTGTTACCAAGCGTGCTCCAAGCCGATCGTCCGAGCTGACTTAGAAGCCTTATTCTCATTAGGAAGCGCCGTCATTCTGATTGGCGACTTCAACAGTAAGCACATCCTATGGAATTGTAACGTCAACAATCCCAAAGGTATTGCACTTGAAAAGCTAATCGCAGAACTTAACTTTGACATAATTGCGCCCACTGAGCCCACTCACTACCCTTATATGGAAGACCACCGATCTGACTTGCTTGACATGGCACTACTCAGAGGCGTAACACTCCGGTTACGCTCCATAGAAGTGGTTCACGAGCTTCACTCTGACCACCGACCCATTATACTGCGACTAGGTCCCGACCCAACGACTGACCTCCCCCGCCCCACTAAGACGATAGTGAACTGGAAGCAAGTCGGCGATGCCCTAAAGGCTATCAGTTCACCGGACCTTGACAAGATCCCTGACGACATCCTGACAAAAGATGACGTAACCCTTGCGATCGATTCGTTCACCAATCACCTCTCCACCGTAGTAGGTGCATCTGCAAAGGAGGTCATAGTGCCGGACGACCGGCGCCTTGTCATTCCAGCGGATGTGAGACGATTGGTGACGGAGAGTAAAGCAGTGACCCGACATTACGACTCTTACCCCAGTAAAGAGAACAAAACTAAGAAACGCCACTTTGAACGCATGGTTCAAAGTCGCATGTCTGAGTTGCGTGATCAACAATGGGGCGATAAACTTTCAAACCTCGTGCCAAGCCACCATGCTCACTGGGACTTGGCGCGAGGTTTGAAAGGAAGTAACCACAACGACATGCCTCCCTTATACAGACCAGTCCCACTAGTCCCAGCGTTCTTTGACGAAGACAAAGCTGAGTGCCTAGCTGATAGCCTAGAGGCTCAGTGTTCCCCTAACGTAGATCACGTTGACCAAGCTCACCTCGATTCGGTGGATGCTGAAGTCGAACGTAAAAGCTCTGTGGTCACCTCTGAACTCCCACCAATCACCTTAGCGACTTACGCTGAGGTGGAGAGACTGATCAAGGCCCTCCGACCGCGCAAGTCCCCCGGTGCCGATGGCATCTCCAACAGGGTTCTTAAAACCCTCTCTCCTCCTCTCATCCATCTCTTAGTCAGCATCTTCAATGCTGCTATGAGCCACTGCTTATTCCCAGACACCTGGAAATGTGCAAATGTCATTGGCATTCACAAACCAGGCAAAAGCTCATCTGACCCCACCAGCTACCGCCCCATCAGCCTCCTCAGTGCCTTAGGCAAACTTTACGAGCGGTTACTTGCAAACCGTCTCCAGTCCCATGCTAAGGAACACCACCTTATCCCAGATGAGCAGTTTGGCTTCAGACCCGGACACTCATGCGTCCAACAGGTGCACCGCCTCACGGAGCACATCATTGAGGGCTTCAATAAGTACCCCAAACCCCAGACTACGCTAGCAGTCTTCCTCGACGTAGCGAAAGCTTTTGACAAAGTCTGGCACAATGGCTTGATCTACAAGCTATACCAATTTGGCGTGCCAGAACGTCTTGTGCTCATCCTACAAGACTTCCTTAAAGCCAGAAGCTTTCGCTATCGCGTGGAAGGCACCCTCTCCTCCCCCCACCCAGTCAGAGCCGGAGTCCCTCAGGGCTCCGTGCTATCACCTATTCTCTTTGCACTGTATACCAGTGACATCCCACGCTCTCAGCCCAAAGTATTCCTAGCCCAATATGCGGACGATACCGCCATTTACACCACTGGGTGGCATATCAACAGACAGTCCTATTTCGTCATTCAACGGGCCGTCACCGAGATCGGTGACTGGTTCCGAAAATGGCGCATCGCGGTCAACCCAGCTAAAAGCACAGCTATGTGCTTTACTGAGAAGACACGCTCCCCTTACCCGAAACCGCTTATTTTGTTCGACGAACCCATTCCCTGGGTTCCTAGAACAAAATACCTCGGAGTCACCCTTGATCGTCATCTCACCTTTAACGATCACATAACAACCGTCCGTAACAGAGCGGCCTTCGTAATGGGTCGCCTTGGTCCCCTACTTCGCAAAGAGAGTAAAATGTCTCTTAGTAATAAGAAGACACTTTACACTGCCTGCATCCGCCCCATCATGACTTACGCATCAGTAGTGTTTAGTCATGCTAGTGAGGCCCACCTTCATAAACTTCAAGTCATCCAAAACCGTTTTCTTCGTAATGCAACCGGCGCCCCGTGGTATATCCGGAACACCGAGTTGCATTGCGACTTAAACCTTCCCTCTTTAGCGCAGTTCAATAAGGACTGCGCCCGCCGATACTTTGATCGAGCGCCCCACCACCCGAACCCATTGGTTGTCCAGGCATCAAACTACTCGACTGCCTCTTCTATCCCATTTTTCAAACCCCCCCGTCGCCGACCACGGCAGGTATAAGACGACCCGGATGACCCCATCGCAGCCATTACATTGGCAGCCTTAGCGTTATCCGCAAGTCGTCGAGGTAAAATCCCCAGGTGTGAGGTAATTAGAGGTCACACAATCAAACACCGAGCCCGCCGGCGAGCTCGAGGCAAAAACAAGGTCACGATAAATTGCTCTCCAAATAGTCAAAGAGTATTATTCAGTAGGGCCCAATTGTGCAACACTGCAGTTGCACAGAGGCATTTTGCTCCGATCCCCCCCATGTCTCTCGACAGCGAGACAAGCCGAGGTCCAAACCACAGTGGTGCCCTTGAGCTCGCTGTCAACCCCTCCTATAGTAGCGGCACGTTTTCGGCGTCCGCAGGAGACGGAGGTAGAAAGCGCTTTTCGCCTTCTACGCCCGTCTCGGGAGAAGTGCCTTCGGCACTTCTCCCTCCCGGGCTATTGTAGGGCCAGGCCCTCGCCCAAAACCCGGTGGAGCTGGACGACCGCACAGGCGGTAGCCAGCATCTATGTCCTCCCTAAACACAAACACAACGTTGCAAATTAAAGGAACATCTATATCTATAATTCTATCTAAACTAATACTAGCGGCCCGCCCCGGCTTTGCATGGGTAATTGCGACTATAAATTGAGATGTAAGCTATTCCATCTTTCAATTTAATTCAAATTTCACACGATGTGAAAATCAAATTTAAAATCAGTTCAGTAGTTTAGGGAGTCCATCGCGGACAAATAACGTGACACGTATTTTTTTATAAAGGGTTATTGGTAAAATGCCAATAACTTCCTAGGGTTGACTTCTGCCAGTCCTAAGAAAGAAAGAGATATTTTTTTTGTTTTCAAACATTTTTTTAAAATGTTAATTTTTTTTTTTTGTATTTTAATGCCTACTCCGAGCCAAGAGCGTCCACCGCGGCAACACTGTACTGGGCCGTGCTCCTTTAGATTGAGTTTTGAATATTGACATCGAGCAAGGTAATATAAAATAATACATTACAGGCATAAGAGACTTAACATCAGGAGGGCCTCGTACTACCATCAAAGCACATAAAAAAAAAACAAAATAAAATATCTCAAAATGTTTGTTAGGACTAGCAGAAGTCAACGCTAAGAGGTTGTTAGCATATTACCAATAACCCTATACGGATTATAAAGAGGAAAGTATTTTTGTATGGAACGAATAAACTTAAGAACTACTCGATAGATTTGGATGAAATTTGGTATGGGAATAGTTTTAGAACCAGGAAAGGACAGGATATTTTTTATCCAACTGCGCAAAAAGAGGTTAATGATTTTGCACGATAACCGACATACGCGCGGGCGGAGCCGTGCCCGGAAAGCTAGTTATACATAAATAGCAAGTATTTTTTACAAGGAATAAAAAATGAAATTAAATTCCTTTAAATTAAAACTGGCTACCATTAACCTGAAAGGTGAAAATCACGCGCACGGGGAGCCGCGGATAGCCGCCATAGAGATCTTATTCCCTCCATTTCGCCGTGGTAGTTTCTATTTATTCAAATCATAGAGTAAGTAATATACCGGAAAAAATAAAAAAATACTCAATACAGGGCAAATAATTTTATATAAGTATTTATAGTTCTTTCCTCAATTGAACTCATTTTTAATATTAAGTTCCATTAAATCTAACTTAAGAAAACATCCATTGAGGTTGGTTGTTCAAATCAGGCCAAATGACAGGTGCCCAAAAACTAACGCTGATCCAAGTAAGGAAAATTGTCGATACAGTTGGTCCTATCCCTGCTTTCATCTGAAACAAAGCACGAAATGGGATGAAGAGGCTAACTGTATTTTCAATACAAATTTTCTAGAAGTGTGACTACGAGACTATGTACTGTGAGAATTCATTATGATTCCCAGGATATTTTTCTTAACTTCGTATGTATTCGTGCTGATTTGTATTTTTGTATACACTATATCACACATCGTTTTGTGCCCCTTCCGGACCCATAACACAACTACAATGCTCAACTGGTTGTGCCATGGAGCTTATACGGTTACCTACAAAGAGTTCGGAATCTGAATTCAAGACGTTAAATAATTATTGCGAGGAAGTACAGTTTCAATTTTCTGAAAGCAATGGCATTACAAAACTGGACTACAGGTCACCAAACAAAGCAGTGATAAAAGTATCCCGAGATAAATGCAAATATAGAGTAGATAAATGCAAAGTAACTCATTATACGTAGCTACACACATATATATAAACTATAGTATCTGATTTGAATAGTATCGTCATTATGGCAAGACTTAATTTTGCATGCAATAAATTAGCATTACGGTGTGTCAAGTGGCAGTCGCACTGTATTCATCATGGAAAGCGTCAACCAGCAATTATGGGGCGATGCCCCGTCCACCCACTGGACTTTCCCACTGGTGGGTGGACGGGGAATTCAAGTTTCCCCGTCCACCCACTGCACTAGAGTTGGAACCAAATCAACTGCTTCATCGATATTACAAATAATATATATTTTTGCTATTGGATTAATCCTGAAGAAAGGCCTTAGATGTGACAGCTGTCAAAGTGACAGTTGATGTTGCAGTTTTCAGTTTCGTTTCTTGTTTGGGATTTTTTAAACTAATCTATAAATATAGATAGCTTTGACGTGTGACAGCTGTCAAAGTCACAGTTTATATCAGACAGACAGGTGTGATTTGTTACAGGTGTCAAAGTGACGTTGGTGTCGTATTTTATGTACGATATTACTTTAAATTTTGATGACATCTGTCAAACTTTTATAGATCTCATAGAGATCTTCATTTCAGATGACAGCTGTCAAATTAAAATGGGGTTTATCTCGGAAACTATTGACGCTAGTCTACTAGTTTCTTCACAGATATTGTAGATCTCATAGAGATCTTCATTTCGGATGACAGCTGTCAAATTTAAAAGTGTTTTATCTCGGCAACTATTGATCCTAGACAACTAGTTTCTTCGCAGATATGATAGATCTCATAGAAATCTTCATTTCAGATGACAGCTGTCAAATTTAAAAGTGTTTTATCTCGGCAACTATTGATCCTAGACCATTAGTTTATTTACAAAAGTTAAAAGTCTCGTAGAGATCTTCATTTCGGATGACAGTTGACAAATTTAAAAGTGTTTTATCTCGGCAACTATTGATCCTAGACTACATGTTTCTTCACAGGTATGATAGATCTCATAGAGATCTTCATTTCGGATGACAGCTGTCAGATTTAAAAGTGTTTTATCTCGGCAACTATTGATGCTAGACAAATAGTTTCTTTACAAAAGTTAAAGGTCTCATGGAGATCTTCATTTCAGATGACAGCAGTCAAATTTAAGTGTTTTATCTCGGTAAATATTGTCCTAATAAAAACACATATTTTAAAAGTATTGTAAGCAAAAACTGACTCAGTGTTTTAATAAAACATTCATTTTTTTTAGCCTAATTAGGGTATATACAGCATGCTTTGTGCTACCAAAAGTAGGAAGTGTCACAATTTTTAGTCCTTTGTGTTGCAAGGGTTCGATATGTTTCTTATATATAGTGGTCACAGGGCCGTCTGATAAGGATACTTACTTTTTTGCACTGTCAATTGCTAATGCGACGTTAGTTTGCGATTCATTAGATATACAGTTTACCATATAGGATTGATCTTTTGTTAAAAGGCCACCTTTTTATTATATTGGAACTTCATGATAATAAAAACAATCTTATTAGGTATAATATAAATAACATAACCGAAGAAATTAGTTTTACACATTTATTTATCCGTGTCTGTAAGTAGTTATAATTAATAAAGAAATAATCCAATAGCGATTATTTTCCATAAAACATCTATTCGTATCAATAATTCTTTAGGACCAATTCCACGGTTTTTTTACCCATTATAACTACCACCCACCTTGATAGTATGAAAGGTTTTTGTATGGCCATTTCACATCTACTTACAGGAAATAAAAATCATGTGTTTTTTAATGCCTGATAGCTTAGCCTTTGACCACGATCTCACCTGATAGTAAGTGATGATGTGGTCGAAGGTGTTGTTCAGCTTAACCAAGAATTACTGGCTCTCAAGGACAGCAGCCGTTAAGTGCTTGGTGACAGATTTTCTACTTTAGAGTAATTGCTAGCCAGGCGGACATTCGCAAAATGCACTACCACCACGCGTAATATTTTTAAATTATGTATATGAAAATTATTGAAACTTGATGACACATAATTAATTTTGATTTCACATTTGGTGGACAATTGACCTAAACAAATGGTAGCTGGAAATTGAATTAAGACGAAAAACTGTCAAAGTGGCATTTGATGTTGTATTTTACCTATCAGTGCTTTCAAGTTGGACAGATGTCATGCGAAATGAAGATCTCATAGAGATCATCTACCATATCTGTCAAGAAACTAGTAGACTAGAGTCAATAGTTTCCGTGATAAACCCCATTTTAATTTGACAGCTGTCATCTGAAATGAAGATCTCTATGAGATCTATTATACCCAAGAAGAAACTAGTAGACTAGGATCAATATTTGCCGAGATAAAACACTTTTAAATTTGACAGCTGTCATCCGAAATGAAGATCTCTATGAGATCTACCATATCTGTCAAGAAACTAGTAGACTAAAGTCAATAGTTTCCGAGATAAACCCCATTTTAATTTGACAGCTGTCATCTGAAATGAAGATCTCTATGAGATCTATAAAAAATTGACAGATGTCATGAAAATGAAAAGTAATAAAGTACATAAAATACGACACCAACGTCACTTTGACACCTGCCACAAATCACACTTGTCTATATTGTCACTTTGATAGCTGTCACATCTAAGGCCTTTCTTCAGGGTTAATCCAATAGCAAAAATATATATTATTTGTAATATTGATGAAACAGTTGATTTGGTTCCAACTCTAGTGCAGTGGGTGGACGGGGAAACTTGAATTCCCCGTCCACCCACCAGTGGGAAAGTCCAGTGGGTGGACGGGGCATCGCCCCAATTATGGGAATACATTGCTGGTTGACGCTGTTTTTTTTATTTTATCTTTGTACAAGTTTTGACTACACTGTGCACACAGTGTAGTCAAAACTTGTATTGCATTGGACAGCTATCACGTCGGAAGATGTAACGAAGACTGACCCATCCAATGATTTTTCGTTTTTATGCTCTCTGAGTTCGGAAATTCTTGAGCAATGACCTGATGTTCATATGTATTTAAGTAATGTCATTGGCTTATAGGCTCGTTTTTAATTGCCCCCAGCTCTCAGTTAATCTCTCTATTCGTAGAACAATTAATTCCAAAAAAAGCTACTCACCATTTTTCTAGTTGGTATGTTAGCTGCACCTTGAACTATTAGATTCCCAGGTGTTCCAACAGGCAAGCAGAAACAATATGAAGCTGAAAATCCTGAAGCAATATTGTACCACAAAGGGTTCTTATTCATTTCTTTTCCCTGAAAAAGTAAGACGTGATTTAGAAGTTTAGATATACTAATTTTTAGAAGAAAATTGAATGTAAGGACAATTTGACGAGGACGAAGATGACCACTAGGAGGAACCCAAGATAACAGCTTTTTCATGTTGTTTTTGAAGCGCTCGTAGCGAAGTTTGCTTAGCCGTAATTGCAGACTTGGACGGCTGACCGCTAGTGACATTACTACTAAGCGCTTCTGTGCTTACAAGGGCATGTTAAACTGTCGGTCCTGGTTGTTGTTTAAGAATGATACGAGTAGTCATTATAGCATGATGGTAGGGCATTTTACGAATGCCCGCCGAACTAGCTACCACCTTCAGGTAGAAAATCAGGCACCAAGCATCTAACAGTATGTTACGGCAGCTGTCCTTGAGAGCCAGTAGTTTTAGGTTAGCCTGAACAACATCTTCGACCACATCATTACTTATCATCGAGTGTAACAGTGGTCAAAAACTAGCCTATCAGCTAGAAATATATATAAATATATTTGTACAGACCACACGATTCTAATTAAAAAACAAAAATATAGTAGGACTTATCCCGTGATACTCATAAAAATACGGACTCATGTGTGAACTAGATCTTCTTTCTAATCCATTATTAATAAATATCAGATCTCTTCTTGTTAATTCATGGTATTTAGTACCTGGTGTTTATATATTATAATTTATTGATAATTTTTAGCATTCAGTTACAGAAGAACCATAGACATCTATACAGCAAACATATTTTTGATTCCCGATATTTTTATAAGGTAGTGGAGTTGGGCCTTTTTTGCTATAAGTGGTTCAAATAAACATCCACTTAATATTATACTGATTGGTTCCTGAGCGAGCGCAACTTATTTATATTTTACGTAGACAGAACCCAACACACGCTAATTATTAACTATTTTAGAGTAGAAAATACTTACCATCTGCATAACGACAGGTGTTATTACATTGCAAATAGCAACATTAGCAGCAAAATTTGTTAAAAATACTGTGAACACAATGATTACAAAAATTACAAAGTAATTATTTAAGCCCTGAAGGTTTTGCAGCATTTCACCGATCTTGCCATTCAAGTCCGAATAATTCTTCTTAGCTGCTTCTGATAATGCAAAACCACCGCCTGTAAAAAAATGCCATTTTGAAGTTTTAATTTATAATCTATATTCCCATCAGGTGGTGATTAATAACTGTTAACAAAACTTTCTAAGGCTTTTTTAACACGTATTACATATAACAATCAAAAATATGTCAACTCATAGAACTTTGAATATGTATGTGGGTGTGCAGAGAGAAAGACTGAAGGTGTGAGGACAGCGGTGACAAGTAAAAGAACTGATTCCAGCGTGGAATATGGACAGGGACAAGAAGAGATTCCACTTTTTACCTTTGATTGATATCTTCTCGTAAGGTTATGAATACCTTAGTGGCATTAACATAACCTAGGCAGTAGTAGACATAATTAACGAAAGAAGAACAACTAATGTTTTACACGTGTTTTAGGTATAACCCTAAAGTAGAAAATATATCATCAAGCACTTAACGGTGTATTACAGAAGTGCCACTTCCTATTGTATGTTATCTCTGTGAACCATTTTATCATATTATTATAACCATACCATCTCTTATGATGAAGTGATATTGTGACCGCTTAAACATTTGTTTGACACACGCCATAGTTTTACTGCTTTATTTTTTCTGTTTCAGACCTAATCGGTCGGTGGGTGGTAAAATCGTTTTAAAAAAGTAGCAAACTTGTATTTTATATTGTAAAATCTATTGAAAAATTGGCACATGCAATTTATAGAAGTATATTTATAAAAGTTGTTTAAAATTAGCGTACCTAAAAGAAACATGAATCCATATGGCAGCACATCATTCATTTGCCTCCAATCGACTATAGCTCGTATTGGTTTGCTGGTCAAATCTTCGTGGGCTGTAAAACATTATTGGAAGTTAATTATCGTCATTACAAACAATAGTATAAGCTAATTTAATAAAAAAGCACAGATTTATAGATACTACTGATACTTTGATTCACTGATTAAGCTAACCTGGTAGTCCTAAATATATGAAAATTGGAGATATGAGGTATTAAGGTATATAATGTATTTAGGTTAAGTTCTTAGTTAAGGATGCACTTCCATAATTAAAGAAATTGTTTTGAAAATTCGCCCTTGAATAGATTAAATATTGGTTTGTGTCTACATTATTGCGGATGTCCATGGGCAACGGTAATCACTTTTCCCCAGGCTATAGTTGGGACTAATACCGCTGTACCGCGCCTTAGGTATGCGTGCGGCGAGATGTGAGGAGCATCGGCTGCTGCGCTCTGTCAGTCCGCCGTCAACGCTCACGGTGGTCGCTAGTGTCATTTGTGCTGGACTGTCGATGTCAAAAGCACATGAGATAAATATTCAAAGATGGGCGAACATTGTAAGAAAAAATAAGCAGACAAAGAAAGCTTTAAATTTAAAAGTGATGCGAATATTGCCAAAATCGGAAACTAAGTAAAATATATATGATATATAGCAAATTTAAATATTCAGGTTTATTTAATCAATGTCCAAATTAAATAATTTAATACATATGACTGGCGTGTAAAAATCTAGCGTGCCTTAGAACTGGCGTGCCTTAGAACTGTAAACTGATATCGTAAGATCTATCCAACAATATTGATCTCTTTTGCTTAGGTAAATTTAATATTTTTTTATATCCAAAAATCATATGGATCGAAAAAAAAACATCTGGGATTGTTCCGGATATCCCAGACGTAAGGAACGGTGATGGGATTTCCAACATTTTTTTCAATCTACAAAATGAAATCGTACCCACTTCATAAATATGACACAGTAATGGCCCAGTTCACAAGTTATATTCGTGTACTGTTTCTCAATTGCGAGTACCGAGTATGGTAATGGTATGGCATTTTCACATACCATCATATGGATGTTTCTTTAAAACTTGTTTTAGTTATGAGCCTGTACAAATAGCTATGATCAATTTATAAAATATTGTTTTAAATGCCCAGCTTCGCGCATTTCACTCGTCATTAACCTAATACATTATAATAATTAAAGCATAATAATTTAAAAAACTAGCTTACTTTTCGCTGTAAAATTACGGAATATATCCAAATATGCTGGCAATAGCATAAGCAGAAAACCAACAAACATTGCAACAGTGGAATCTTGAATACTAAAACAGAAAAATATTAATGCGTATGTATTTGCGTTTCCACGTTGAAGCTGACACAAACAGAGCTGTGTAGTGCAAAATTAAAAAAATACACTAGACGCAAGCGCAGTTGAATAACAGCATATACTGTGACGTAGCTAAATTAATAATAACAAATATTTTTAAAATATTTTAAGAAAACATCAAAGTAATATTTTAATAAAAAATTTAAAAGATACAATAATATATCTAGTGAAAATTCCTGCTAAGCCGAGACGTGACGTCACAAACGCCACGCAGCCAAACTGAATTTTTAATATTTTTTTTATAATTCTTCCGGTTTTGCTTTGGCAGCGTTTGTGACGTCACGTCGGCTTAGCAGGAAAATTAAACGGAATTGTCACTAGATATGTTTTTGTATTTTTTAAGTGTTTTATTAAAATATTAATTTGATGTTTTCTTAAAATATTTTAAAAATATTTGTTATTTTTAAATATGGATTTCCGCAATGTAACGCCTGAATCTATTCATTATCTTAGAAGCTAAATTACACTTAACCTCTCCAAGAAAAGTTTGCTGTAACTATCCTGAAATATCTGTTCTACTGTAACCAATAATGGCAGACGCCATGTTAACGTGATAACTGATAACTCAAATCTAAAGCGGGAAATTTAAAATTTGAACAGTTTTGTCACGATTTTGTTTTAGTGTTTTTACCATATTACATAATAATAGTATTCGTGAGTATACAAAAATATTGCTCCTATTGTACGAATAAAAACATATATATTTGTAGCTATTCCTATGAACAGTTTTACACCTACAAAAATCCTCAGCAAATCTCGCTATGATCAAAGTGTTAAAATAGTCCGACGAACTAGTATCAAAACTAAAAAAAAAATTGAGTTTGTTGACTAACGCTTAAAAACTTTGTGTTTCCCGCCATACCCGTTAGCATTGCCCTTTACTTATTTCCAGTGACTACTCAATTGGTGGAAGGAACTCGGCTCTCAGGCATTGCGCCATACATTATGATAGTACCCCCTGATGCTAAGCACACGTAATCTACAAAACACAGGCTTAGAAAAAAACTACTTACAATTTTTTATCGGTAATGCCATAATAGTCAATAATTGCATCACCCCATCCTCGAAATATTTGAGGTGATCTACAGAAGAATAAGATCATGGCGCTACTAAATAACAATATGACCATCTGTAAAATAATAATAGGCTAGATTATTCCAGTGATATTTAAAAAGAAAACCTCACTACGAAAACGATTAATCAATCAACGGAAAATTTATCAACATTGGTTAGCTCACAAAGATATGAGTAGCCTAATTATGTTACTATTTTAATATGGAATTAAATGAAATATTTTTAACTATTGATATTTTTGCGAATTCTGCAAACTTCGTCAATATTAATCGTATTTTAAACGGTTTAATACGGGTATATTTATTATTATTTTTGTCCTGACGTTTCGGCTATAGATATCAAATTACACTAACATGCACAAAACTGCAAGAAACTGTGAGCGAATACTGCGTAAATAGGGAACGTTATGATGAAAATAAAATTTATTTCTGTAGTACAAAATATTTTCTTAATAACTCAGGTGACATATAAAACCAATTGGTCACCCCGTGACAATTAGGTAGTTAGGTAGTGACAATTAGGTACTGCAAAGTGTTTGAAACGTCGGGACAAAAATAATGATAAATATACGCGATTTAAACCGTTCAAAGTTGTTTAATCACTTTGAGTTATAATCGCGAAAACCTGAGAAAACACTTCATCAATGTGTCTGTTGATTAAATTAAAGTGAAGTTGACGCCAACTTTTGATAATACGACCGATGTAAATACTTTTTATGTCGTGTTTAAACCTTAGAAGCCAACATCACTTTATTTAGTAAAAATAATAGTGATTGAAATTGAATAAATTAATCGATATATACATGACCTGTCAAACGTTGGTTCAGTAGCAATCAAGATTTGTTTGCAATATAATCTGTCAGGAAGTTTAATAGATCGAAGATGGTAATCAGAAAACCACATTTAAATATGACTATAATATATACGATTTAATATATTATCCAACAGAAGTTGATAACAACAAGAAATATAAAAGCTATAAGATCATAGAACTGTTAGTCAGTGTAGGCAACACTTAACTGTATGTGTTATATTAATATTTTTTAATGTCTATAAAAGGAATTACCTATTTTTTAATGTATGGAAGTTGCATAATTTATATTTATAACAGATACGATTGTACTAATAAGCATCAAAAACCAGCCCAGATGTCAGAGGGGCTAGGGCAGGGGCGTGGGGCGCACAGATGTTCGCCATTTTGTATTTTGCGTATGACACAGTATACGTATATATACGTATATACAGTATATATGTATACAGTCGTAAAAAAATACAAATTAAAACCATCTCTTCTTTTGGATGTCATCAAAAATTAAATTACTTACTATTTCCCAAAAAGTTATCTTGCCAAGTTGATTCCACTTGTCATTCACTGCAAGTTTTGCTGCTTCTATTCCTTCTTTGGATGTAGTAGCATTTTTTGCAGCGATGCTTTTAGGCCTGAAAAAAATAATGGTCCAAGGTCCAAGCTTCATAAAACTAAACTACACATTTTAAGATTTCAAGAGGTGATATAAAAGTCCGCGTGGAGTGCCGTGTTAGAATGTCGCCACCCTATTTCTATCTGTGGCTGTTGTAAGAGGCGGCTAAAGGTAAAATAACGAAAGGTGGGCAGCAGCGCCTTCTCAGGAACTGAAAATATCTTAAACTGCGATCATAACACGCCTGCCAAGTGTGGGAATTATGGCAAATTCACCCTAAATGTGGGAGGCTGTGTAGCAGTGGACAATCTTACATATAAAATTGCGAGTACACGTGCTATATAAGGTAAAAAAACTGGTGTATTTTTAGCACATCGATACATTATTTCTACTAAGGCCTGGTATTTTATCAAATACAGTATAATGCACATGTTTTCTATTCAAATCGATCTTGTTTTACTGAAGATACCGGGAACATTTCGTGAGTATGTTTATTTACTTTATGCATGCTATAGTTACAGTAATTGTACCGTGTAATTAAATTTTAATGACGATACGCAATTTTTTCCTTCCCCTTTGGAACGAGCGAGTAAAAGACGAAATAGAATCCTGAACGGTTGCCGAAGTATGCTGTTGCGAGTGTGTTATTGTTTACATTAGAAAAAAATAGTAATTTAACTAACTTGAGGTTACTACTTTTATTATAGTTTATATTTGTAATAGTCTATATCATCAACATATGAGGTAGTTTGTCAAAAACTAGACAAAAGGAAACACTAGATACTTCTTCAAAAGAATAAATAAAAAATATGTGGTTTTAGCTCTGACATTATACGCCAATTATTATAGTTAAGACGTGCATATAATGTATGTTAGTACGGAGTTTTCCTCTTTAGAAAGAAAAATAACACTACAGATTATTTATCATACTAAGACAAAAACTGTCGAGTGACCTTTCAACTATTGCATTCAATGGGCAACAACTTTTCTTTTTTTATTACAATAAGCAAGCATTTGACCGTAGTCTCACCTGATGGAAAGTGACAAAGCGGTCAACGGTGCGACATGCTTGCCCTGTTAATAGCTGTTTACTCTGTATTTGAAGACTTCCAGATTATATTTATTGGGGAACAGAGACGCTACTGGAGGGTATTATGCTTAGGCCCATAAGGCAGTCAGCAGGCTACCCATCTAGCCATAAAGCCTTGTTAACTGCAAAACTTATTTTTTAGCCAATAAGTGCCGGTTTATGGAGACGCGACTCAATAAAATATTTTTGTTATTTTTTGTTAATAATGTATGACTTCATATTACATAGTATTTTTATTTAGTACGGCGGTGCTCTATAAATACAAAACTATGTGACTACCAGTTACCTCAGAAATCCAAAATATACCACTAGTAAGTATAAATACATGGCTGCTTCTAGAAAAAGCATATACGGGATCGCAAACGCCGAGAAGTTTGGAAATGACAGGTATTCCGGAGCGTCGGGGTAAGCCCTGAAACGGAACGACGAGTAAACTAATACATATTGAAGCGCTCGTAGCAGAGTTTGCTTAGCCATCCTGAATCGATCGCAACGTCCGCCGCGGTCAGGAGTTGGATGGGTGACCGCTGGTGACATAACTACTGAGTGCTTCCGTGATTCGGTGGGCACGTTAAGCCATCGGTCCCGGTTGTTGTCTTAGGATGGCAGTCGTTACAGCATGGTGGTAGGGCACTTTGCCAATGCCCGCCTGGCTAGCTACCACCCTCAAGTTGAAAATCTGTCGCCAAGCACCTAACGGTGTGTTCCGGCAGCTGTCCTTGAGAGCCAGTAATTCTAGGTTAGCCTGTACAACATCTTCGACCACATCATCACTTACCATCAGGTGAGATAGTTGTCAAAGGCTAACCTATCAAAAATAAAAAATAAAAAAACTATCAATAAAGTTCCATTTTATCAAAGCCTGATGATAAATAGTTCCACGTGGCTAAGGTACTGGATAATATTATTATATGAAATTGATAATACAAATATTTTCAATAATCAGCCATACTTAATAATATACTCATATGTTCACAAACAGTAGGTACAAAGTAAGCTTATAGTTGATTATTTTCGTAATATATAAATCTCATATCATCAACACCCTGGAGACGTCCACGGGATTTGAATAAAAAAATACCCACATATCCCCATCGCCCGTATCCCCATCAATGGTGACAGCGGGAATAGACTAAAAAGTGAAAAAAAACTGCCCACCATACCGCCTATTTTTGTGTGTCAACCTTTATTTTTTAAATTGTAATAAAAGAAAAAATAAGAAAAAAGGACTACCCAACAAAGATGTTCTGCGGGCACCCACTGACTTATGCAAGTTTTCAACCAATACTATGCATTGCATTTCAATGTCCAAAATGGTTTGACAGTTGCCGGTGCTGCCACTTCTTCGGTGTCAATTGCGTAAGCGTCAATTAGTAGGTATTATACATGGCAGTGGATTATGAAATAATTATATCTGATTTTTTATAAAATTAGATTTCACTAAAAAACTCTTATATAAGACAACGATAAGACAGCTGTCACAATGTTGATGTTGTAAAGTGTTGTTTGCTAGTGTTTGTTCTAACCGACGTCAGAGAAATTATTTAAATTTCTGATGCAAGCTGTCAAACATAAAAGAATTAGGTGTAAAACTCAGTTTCAGCCATATCTTAGATATTATTAACAAACAATTCTCGATTCGAAAGAAGTAATGATTTTATAAAAGTAATAGCATGATGTTTATTTCTAATGATAGCTGTCGAAACAAAATATATTTATGTAAGATACGATTGATATTATGCTATTTTTTTATATAATAAATTATAGGTCTTTTTTTTTGAATGACATCTGTCGAAGTAACAGAAAATCTAGATTTATTTATTTAATTATGAGAAGCTTTTCATGGAAGTCAGAGAGAGTCTCATCTAGATCTTGTTAATTGTCTGGCCAAGCAAATGCATTTGATAGCTCGTGTTCGTAATAGTTGTGGCTTGGTAATCAATAATAAATATTTTTATTATTTTAATGCTCTACTGACACAAAATTTCGTTATCAGACTGGCTATATCTCAGTGAGCTACTTTTCTTTGAACTGGGGAAAACCATTGATAAAACGAACTATCCTACGCATGCTCGCATTCTTGAGTATCTACCTGTTAATCGCTATATGAAATGAAGATCTAAATGAGGTATGAGACAATACCCAAAGTTGATTACGGTGGTTATCACTTCTGTATAGAAACTAGTAGTTTGACATAGAACCAATTTAGTTTTGAAAGGTTGCGTTTGATATAAAGTTTATTAACCTTTGAAAAAGTCCTTTGAATACTAGATTTGTAGCTGTTCCAACTAAAGTTCCAATTCCACCTGCAATTGAGTATAAATGTTAAGTCCCAGGTAGCTAATTTATAAGACTTAGTAGGTACATACGTATTTTTTATAAACATAAGTTGTATGATGAAATCGATTCACTGCTAAACTATTGCGTCCAGTAATAATCCATTTCATGTATACCAATATTCATAACATGTCATTATCGAGTCATAACACTTAGGTAGTGTTGCGACTCAATGCGAATCAAATGCTGAATATATAAAACCTGTGTCCAGTTAGTAAGTTTCAAAAGTTCAGAATTATTATCTTCTAACAGTAAGCCTGAGTATCTAATTCTAGATTTTTGGCGCAATAGAAACCAAATTTGAGTGCTTAATATATATTTTTCAACACACTTGTTTTGAACTGGCCTTTAAATGCACCGATAAATGTATGGTCTATTACGCATGCGTGCTTTTTGCTACTTTATCACAATTGTGTTTTGTATAGAAAAATAAAACAGCTCTTCCACACTTTTCACCAGGGAGATTGTAGTTTGTTTCATTCGTTTTTCATATAAAAACAAACCAAAGAGTTTTCTATTTACTGTCCTAAAACTACACACAAGATAAAGTGAGTTTATAAACCTTATTCACATTATTATTGCAATCAAATAAATTTTTATTAATTTGGTCGCTCCATCTCAAAAATTGTACGCATACATGGTGGGACTAAATGTTTACATACCTACATTCCATGAGCTAAAATCTGATTTTATGTATCATGTACCCATGTTTTTAACAACAAATATATCTTTATCTTTAAAAAATATATGTAAAGTATATTCCGGTTCGATTTGTATTGTATTTAGTACTAGGTATTATATCAACAAATTGATTTTGGAAAAATTAAGGTGGGTCGGTGTTTTCGTCAGAGCCATCTTTATTAGCGAAATCAACGCACCATTGTTTTTTTTTAATCAATGTTATTTTATATGTTCCTCGCAAGTGTGTTGATAAACGTCGTATGACACGCGTGTGGGATGTTGATCATAACTCACTCGGCTCCCTCATCGCGCTCGCCAACGGCTCGCGGGCTATATCACCTCGTGTGTTATGATCAATATACCACACTTGTATCATAATTTACTTATATAATAGGTAGTCAAGTGCTAACGGGCCCAGAACGCTTTTTTAAAAAGAAAATAAAAGACTGTTTATACGTCTATTCACTTTGAAATCCAACTTAATTCTAACTTAAATAAAATGATCTTATTCGTCACCGGACGCAGAAGACCACCCGCGTTATCGCACCATACGAGTCGTCGTAATGCAACGCTGCACTTTGGTGTTGTGCCTAATCAGCACGTATGGTGATCGTGTGGGGTTCTGGTCGCATGACTTCTCCCCCCTGAGATTCGAAATTATCCGCAGGATTCGGAGAATTTCGAAGTTTACATATATACCCCATATTTCTTAGTCTGATGTAAAAGGCAACTCCTAGAATGGCTATAATAATCAAATACAACACAATGGTCCATATACTGACGCTGTTAACCCTAATTTCACTATATTGGTTTTCACTATCACTTTTCACTGTTTTCACTAACATCTTCACGCTTTCAAAATCTATGTGTTGTAAGGGGATAGGCTTTATATCTTCAATCTTCATGTTATTAATATGCGGAAGGTTCACAATTGGTAGTCTGCTATACTTTAGGCTGTCTACTTGGTGTGGCCGGATTTTCATAGAAAATCTACCTATCTTTACTTCACATATGTCTTCTAGTGTTATGATATAAGTTCCTTGGATATTCTGTCGAAATATTTCGTTGATACATATTCTTTGTAGGACTGATTTTTCTTTGGAGAATAAGATCCACCGATTAGGCTGGATACGCTGAATTAAAATGCTTTCCAAATTTACTGGTATAAGGGTACATTTACTGGTGTCATTAGAATATTTCATAAGGTTGGTCATGCATATGTCTTCTATAAATTGGGATGTTGAACCTTCGAGACACATATAACTACCCGTTGCAATCAGCTGACATGATTCGGCGAGTGGCTTGGAGAAAAGTCCATTCACTATAAGGTAAGGATATTTAGGTAAGATGATGTAGGTTTTGTGATTGTGGGTAATAGGAATTGGGTACAATTTGTAATACATATATACCTCCCTAGTGATTAATGGAATGTCTAACAAAAACGTTAACTGATTTTCACTGAAAAATGCTTTTATGATAATATTTTGCTCAATTTTCACAAGATTTTCCTGACTAACTTTACACACTAACCTTTCAGTTTTTTCAATATTCTTAAGTATAGTTAACAGATCGTCAGATTCAATAATGGACTGATGAAGAGTCTTAAGTTTACTAAAAGCTATAGCAGTTTCTATCTCATTCAACTTGACAGAAAGGCCTTGGAAATTGTGCAAGATTAACGAATAAGTGTTGAATATTAAACTACTCAGAAAGTTTAAACTATTTTCACGCTGTAAATTCAGAAGATCGTTTTGCACTTCTTTGAGTCTTTTGTCAAGCTGAATTACATTTCTATGAATAGACTGGGTTATATTACTAAAACCTTCAACAATTTCGGAGACCAGGGTAAACCTTTTATTAATAATATTCTGTTTTAATTTTATGTTTTTAATCAGCTGGTTATATCTAATTGCATCGTCATTATCTAAATTACCAGTTATAATTTTGATTATGGAACCTACCGGGTTCAGTATGCCTCTCTTTACTCTATAGGTTGGAATTAATTGCTTATATTTATTTATTGTTTGATTCATCATATACTCTACTTGTAACTTAAAATTTAAAAATAGCATAATATTATAAGTTTCATTATAATTGGCGTCTACTAAGCCATTAAGATCATAATACTTGTCAATATTCGAATTTAAATCCTTAGAAATAACACTTAGATCTAATTCCCTAACTATAGTCCATTTATCATTACTGATGACTGCGGTTCCCTCTTTTATGGGTAAGACTCCTGGAGAGCCTTCAAGAGACTGCAGTTGAAGGGCCTGGAATAGGTTCGCTGTCACCAGGACCAACACGACGATCTGGATGCGTCTGTGAAGGACGTTTTATATCTTTAATGGGGACTCTACATTCTCGGTTTCTTGCAATCACTGGCACCACATTCCTATCTACCTGACCTGTTACCTTTACCTTTTCATACCTAGCTTTATCTTTACTCCGACGAACATTCGTTCCTTTACAATATACTACATCATTTGTGGCAATATTGAACTCAGTTTCACCTCCCTTTTTATTCCTAGCCGCTTCCTTGAGTTTAACTATTTTATCTGTTAGATTCTTATAAAGATAGTGAGTTCTTTTCTTATGATCACGCAGCAATACCTGCATGTACTCTTTATCGAAATTGACATCAAAAACATTTTTGGCTTCGGTGTGCCCGAACACAACTTCGAAAGGTGTAAGACCTGTTACGGAATGAATTGTGTGGTTATAAGCCATAATAGCGTAAGTCATAATAGATGAAGCGTCAGTTGATTTTTGCTCATATTTCGCCAATCTATAAATTTCGATAATCGTTGAATGAAACCTCTCCACAAGGCCCATAGAATTGGGGTTGTTTGGTGTTCCTAAGTGTAGATTGATTTTGTAAAATTCTAAAAGTTCTTTAATTAAATGGTTATTAAATTCTGATCCTGAATCTGAACTAATTTTTTGTGGTGTTCCGTACAACGAAAAATATCTAATCAGGGCTCGCACCACTTCTGGTGCGGACTGACTACATATTTCGAAAGCCTGTCCTAATTTACTAAACGCATCTATTATTGTAAGAAATGACTTTCCTTCAATTTTGAATATGTCAATAAACAATTCTTGAAATGGCCTATTTTAGGTTTGAGTAAGGACAAGTGCCGGTTTCAAAGGTTTCCGGTCGTACTTCATTATTTTACAGGGCTCGCACCCATTAATGACAGCAGCTACTGTGACGTCCATGTTAGACCAATAGAAAGTTCGTTTCAGGTGAGCTACAGTTTCTTTCACGCCACGATGGCAGTTCTTCCCTACATGATATTTCTTAATTATATTTCTCTGCTCCTCCTCATCTTCCACGTACACTAATCTTTCCGTGCATTCAAAAATCTTAACCGAGCCTTTCTTAAATAATTCAATTATTGCCTTTGCGAACTCAACCCTATGCTGGTCGTCTTCAAAATAGATAAAATATTTGATTTTAGGTCTTATGTATCTCTTAAGGAAATTTATGATTAAGTCTTGTCGCTTTAAGGGTAGGTGAACTTCTAATATACTTTGTTTTTTATTTGATATATTTTTCACTGCAATTTCGTCTTTGAACCAAGTGTAAACTAATATTTGATTAGGTTTTGAGTCAATAGCCTCATTAAGTATGGGAATGCCTGATGAATTTGTGTTAATTTCTGAGTGTACCGTTTCAGTGCTTTTATCCGATTCCAAAACAGAAATTGTACTACTTGATGGTGAGATCGAATAAGGTGATCGTGGTCTATTGAATTCCCGAATCTTAACTGTCTTTACGGAATCCGAAGAAGCCGTTTTAGTTTCTTCTGAATCCGCAGAAGCAGTTCCCTCAGAACTCCTAGAAACCGTGACTGTATTTTCAGGGTCTGATGAGACCATTACAAGGCTACCTATCTTAACTTTTTGCTTCTGTTTTTTTTTCGCTATCTCCTCTATCTTTCTTTCAATTTCTTCGCAATGTTTTTGTAAACCTATTGCAAAATCCGACGCATCAGTTGTTAAAATAAAAGGCTTTTCAAAATCCGGAAACTGCAAGAGCGGAGCATTTGTGAGTAATTCTTTGCATTTCTCAAATGCTTCGATATACTCTCTACTTATCACTACTTTATGATTTTTCTTTAAGCAAACTGTCAAAGGTCTGGTCAATTTTGCAAAGTCCTTTATAAATTTTCGGTAGTAGCCCACCAAGCCCAAGAAGCTTTTGATGTCTGTTTGGGTTCTAGGTAATGGGAATTTAATAATTGCGTCAATCTTGTCAGTGTTAGGTTTGAGTCCGTCCTTCGTTATAGAATGCCCTAAATAAAGGACTTCCTTACGAAGGAACTCTGACTTGTCCAGTTGAACTTTCAGGTTTGTCTGTCTGAGTCGTTCGAATATTTTACGCAGCTTTTCCACGTGTTCCTGGAGGCTGGATGAGAAGATGATGATGTCATCCAAATACACCAGGCAGTGTATTCCTTGGAGACCACGTAGGACATTGTCCATGGCTCTTTGGAACGTGGCTGGTGCTGTTTTTAAGCCAAATGGCATACGTAAAAATTCAAAATGACCAGCTTGAGAACTGAACCCAGTCTTAGGTCGGTCTTTCTTATCAATTTCAATCTGGTGGTACCCACTGGCCAGGTCTAACGTTGTAAAATAGTTAGACTTACCTAGCTTATCAAATAAGTCCGCTATATTGGGCAGTGGGTATTTATCGTCAACAGTTATGTCATTCAAACGTCTAAAGTCAACTACCATTCGCCATTTCGCTTCCCCAGATGCGTCCATTTCCTTGGGTACCAAGTGAACCGGGGCGTTCCATGGGGAATGTGACTCCTGTATAACATTTTCTTTTAATAATTTGTCAACCTGTTTGTTTATTTCCTCATTAATAGCATGTGGCTGTCGGTAAGGTCTTACGTAAATAGGGTCTTCATTTGTCGTTCTTATTTGATGTTTGACTTTATTCGTGAAAGACAAAGGAACTTTGTCACAATAAAAGATATCTCTATATTCGTAGCACAATTCGCTAATTGACTTTCTTTCTTCATTATTCATGTGGTCCAGTCTTAGTTTTTCTAAATTGTCAATCAAGTAGTCATCAATGTCTAAGTCATTGTCAGTAATAATGTTTACGTCACATACCTGTGGTTCATATTGTGTTACATTAACCAATTGATTTATTTTTAACGTAACCGGTTGTTCCAATAAATTTTGAATGACTGTATATGTCTGTCCATTTACACAATTGACCAATGCACTGGGCATCCTGACACCTACCTCAAATTCTTTATATTCCATGACACCAATACCATTATGCATGTCGGTAGGTAATCTTACGCGCGTTTCAGACCGTGGCTCTAATTTAATAGTGATTTCTGGATTGTAAATAAATGGAATCACTGTGTCTCTAGTTTGTATGATTTGATTTTTCATGTCTATATTAGCGTCAATTTGGGCAAGTAAATCTGAACCAATCAGTCCGTCATAATCTGAATCTACTTCATATACGTAAAAAGTGTGTTCCTGTGAACTTTTAAATGTCTTTAAAAGTGGAATATGGATTGCTTCACCATGTGAGCTCCTGCCATGTGTACTCACTACTTCAAACGGGATTGAGAATTTATATTCTTGAAAGTACTCATGAACCTTACGAGGGCTAATAAACGATCTCGAGCTACCTGTGTCTATCATAAATTTTGCGTCTATTTCAGGTAGGTAAATATAGGGCAACTTTGCAACATTATCACAATTAAGATTGATTATTTCGGCGGGTCCGGTTCCGTGGCTGGTTTGTAAAAAATTTCATCATTGTTTGTATCGTCATAAGTCTCAGGTATATCGGTAGTGTATTCGTCTTGCTCATAATCAGTATAGTCACAATAGTCATTGTTGTCAGCATAAACTTCTAACTCATTATGAAATACAGCATTAGCGCGAGCGGCGGGCAGTGCCATACGCATTGTGACGTCAGTATTTTCAAACCTCTGTTGCGCTGGAATTCCAAATTTAAATTGGTTGGACTGCGGCTGTTGTAAAACCTGCTTAGGTGGCGCTTGGCCAAAGGAAGGTCGGTACCCCTGCTGTGTTTGAAAGGAAGGCCTGTAACCCTGCTGTGCTGGAAAGGAAGGTCTGTACCCCTGCTGTGTTGGAAAAGAAGGGGTGTACCCTTGCGGTGCACCAAATTTAAAATTTTGTTGCGGCTGTTGAAACTGCTGCTGTTGAGGTCTAAAACCAGTTGTATGTGGTATTCCAAACTTAAACTGCGGTGTCTGCTGTGTACCATAATTAAAATTTGGTGGGTGATTGGGTCTGACTTGGTTAGGAATGCCGAATCTAAAACCTCCCTGATTTGGTGGATTCGCGTTGGCAGGAAAAAACGGTTTTAAACTAAATTTATCCATATAAGGGTTGTGAGAAGATGATGGCTGTGGTTTGCTTGTTCCCATTCGTAACATTTTGTTACGAGCATTATACTGAAATTGGAAGTTGACCTCTTCCAGTACCATGCTTAATGCATCCTCAAGCGTGTTACAACCTTTGAGCCTAACTATTCGTATCAAATCTTCTGGTAAGTTATAAAGGAACACATTTAAAGCCATGTTGTCATAAATTGTGATCTTACTCTGCCTAACATTCTTGTCCAAGATAAGATTAACTTTCGCAATAAGCGTGCTCTTAACCTGCTGTATCCTATTGCAGAAGTCTAAGTAAGACTCATTGTGATTAATTTTTAAGGTCTCGAGCTCAATAGCAATACATTCCTCCGAACGCGGATCTCCGAAATGTTGTGTTAATACTGACTTTAACTCGTCCCAAGTTTCAATGTCCTGTCTTTCACTAATGAGGTGAGCGGCTCTACCAACTAATTTACTAGTCACGACATGATAGACATACAAATCTTGAGGCGGGTTACTCTCATTTGAAAAACAACTGATAACATATTCACATTTCTTGATATATAGGTTAAGTAATTTCTCATCTCCATCAAATCTAGGTATAATAGAAGACATCTCCTTAGGGATAGTTTGAATTTTTGCTTCCGTCATATTTGTTCTTAAAATAACACGGTACACACACAATTAATATAATATAGAATGTATAAACAATTAGGTACACATACACACAATTAATATAATATAAAATGCATTAAATTTTAAAACACGATATAAACCTTTTCATATAAAAATATTAAGTCAGTTCTATAACTAAAACATTCGTAATTACTTCAGGATCGAAGTTACTAAATTAAGCTTTAATATTTCACGATTGAAACGTTAAAATAAGTAAAAATACCTATCAAAATAAAGTTATCAATTTTTGGTACAACTTTATCGAAAATCAGTCAACGAGATTAGATTAGGCAATGTTTAGACCTAAAATAAAGTTTAACAGATTTCATGGATGTGGGAAAGACACGGAAACAGGGAATAGTGAATTAAGACTACTCACAAGCCAAACATGTCTTCTCCTGAGAATCAGCTGCACCTTCGTCCTGATTTACCCGTCGCGGGAGACTTATTTGTTTGTTCGTATGGATGCTCGAACCACTTCACCGTACTTTTACGCGATAAAACCGAATTCGGGGCCTTAACGAGGCGTAACACGGCAGTAGGAATAATGAGCATCCTACCGGCTGCGCCAGTCAAGTGCTAACGGGCCCAGAACGCTTTTTTAAAAAGAAAATAAAAGACTGTTTATACGTCTATTCACTTTGAAATCCAACTTAATTCTAACTTAAATAAAATGATCTTATTCGTCACCGGACGCAGAAGACCACCCGCGTTATCGCACCATACGAGTCGTCGTAATGCAACGCTGCACTTTGGTGTTGTGCCTAATCAGCACGTATGGTGATCGTGTGGGGTTCTGGTCGCATGACTAGGTATACATTGAACTCATTAAATACACATATTGTGACCCTATACCAAAATAAATATGTAAACTAATACACATAATGTATGAAACAGGAAAGGCAGTTATGTCTCATCTACCTCTTATGTACCTCTCAAGGACTGCTGCCAGAACACACTGTTAGGCGCTGGCGAGAGATTTTCTACTTGGTAGTCAAGTGAACATTCGCAAAATGTCCTTTCAATATGCGACGAAGTTTAAGCCGATGGTGGGGATCGAACGATAGACCTGTGGCACGGCAGTCCATTATTATTACCGCTCAACTATCATTGCTCAAAAATATTAAGTTCTATCATGAATTAAAATTAAAAGCTGATAAAACAAGAATGGCAATTGCCCCGTCGAAAAAAGCCTAGCTCGTGCATATTTGTAAGTGATAAAAGGATGAATATTAAAAAAATCATCATTAAAGTAGAACAAAATTACGTAATTCTTTGACGTTAATTGCATTAAAAACAATCTTAACGCAAACCATCCATTATGATATCGAAAAATAAGTATAAATGGGCTCCTTTTATTAGCTGATATAAAAATACATTACCAATCGTAGCAGAAAACGTAGTGGCACAAAAATAACAGGTTGTGATATCGGAAGCAACTCGGTCACCATTATCGTCCATGTCGTAAATTTGAAGCATATTTTGCTGTAAAATAAAATAATGGATAGTAATTACATAGTTTCGGTTAAACCTTCTTTTATTTGCGCAATAAATTAAATTGTGATGGTAGGTGTTGAAACAAATTTAACCAGTATTTTGTAGGTCGTGGTCTCAAAATCACTTTATAATATTACATTATTAATAGAACACTTTCTGATAGCAATTTCTTATGTTTTTGGATATTACACTATGGCAAAAGTTTTACAAATTTTTACTCGTTTATGTAACGAGCTCTTTTATCTCGACATACCATTAATATTATTTATTTTGTTGGCCAAAGGTAGATAAAAACAATAAAGGAAGATAAAAGTTGAAATAATAATAAAAGACTTCCTTTTGAGCCAATTCCTTAAACTGTTATATTTTTAGTTGTTGTGATGGGTCGTATATGTCCTAACATAATAGAATATAATGAACCACAGCCTTTTCAAACAGTAAGAGAACCGAAGGCGAGACAAGGCGAGCTACAGAACATTAAAAATAAACTTACATCTTCAAAAACTCTTAATATGGCAAAATTTATAGGAACCATCATCGTTGTAGCTGCCGTATTTGTGATCCACATTGAAACAAACATCGTTGTGAACGATACTGCGAAAAGTAACCTGAAATATGATTACATTTAAATGTGTTACCACTTCTAATGGTTCCTTCTGTGCTGCTGACTTAGTTCGTTAGCATTCAATATTATAGAAATGAGACCCATGATACGTGAATCACGCATGCTGCCATATATGATATAATCATTATTTGATAACGATGGGATGAGCATGGAATTCAGTAATGTTTCAGAATCGCCCAACTCGTTCCAGGTTTACCTTTTTTTATGTTATTGTGACGGAACAAGTTCGAGGCCCACCTGTTGTTAAGCGGTATCCTCTACCTAGGTATAACAGATGCATTTCGTAACAAGACACAAATTGCACTGCGCCCGTCACCTTGAGACATAGTTGTTAAGTCTCATGTGCCTGTAGTTTCCTACGTCATGAATTTATAGACTATTTTCGGCTTATATTGCCGATAGGTTAGCCTTTGACCACAATTTCATCTGAAGGTTAGCGATGATGTGATCGAAGATAGGAAAGCAGGCATTACCTAAAATGATAACTGAGGACATGGAATTTCAGAACAGCTGTCGTTATGTACTTTTTTTTAAATCAAAATGTAATAGTTACTTGTTATGCAAGGCTACAAAATAGCGCGAGTATTTTTATTGAAACCTAAGGAAGCGAAGGATTCTAGGATTGAAGCACGGCGAAGCGATTAGTTCAAAATATAGAATCCTGATCATACCAAACTTCAAAGGTACGAGACGCAAAATACAGCCAGGAAATGTTAGGTGCAAGAAAAAGGATTTCCGTTAATTTATATATATATATATATATATATACTGTTAGGTGCTTGGCGACAGATTTTCTACTTGGCAACCCAAAGCCCAACCACCATTCAAAACTCACTCTGCCACATTTATTTTACTGTTGGTGTCAATCGTCATCTTTCTAACCTTATTCTAATGATTTGTTTAGTTCTGTACATGTTTTTAGAATATTTATATATCAAACTTTGGCTTATTAGGGTCGAGACAGAATATTGTGAATTTGTATTAAGTGAATTTACAAAAATACCTGCGATGTGAGTAACCAATAGCTCTAATTGCGCCCAAAGCTAGACGTATATGAAGTCCTGATTGTTCCACAGCGTAAGCCAGAATTAGACTTCCCATAAACATAATAATTGTGTCCTGTAAAATAAAAGAGAAACGGAACAAGAAATAAAGGCATATATTTAAATATGCTTGTTACTTAGCAGTTAACGTGTTCATGGTTATTAGTAATTTGTAGAATCATTGTCAATTGTGCTTACCATACACATTTTTTTCTATCTGATTTTTCGCTAAGAAATTAAAAATTGAATTTATCAATAATCACTTCGCCATTTTTTGTGTAAATTTAAAAGCTAGAGCCAATTTAAAAACGTTATCACAATAAAATTATGTGGTATTTTGTAAATATATGGTATCCATCGGGTTCCCGATTGCAGCACCTAATTCAAAACATAAAAATGTGTGTACTTACATTTACGTAACAGTTGCATGTTTCGCTTGTACTCATGACTCCAGTTAACGGAAATATCAAAATTGGTAGAAACGATGTTATAGGTAAAGGGATACATTCTGTTACCCAGAATACTGCCATCACTATCAATGTATATCCGCACCATTGGTATTTCTATAACAAAAAATTTCTGAAGGTAGGCAGTATTTATCGCAGTAGCTGCATAACCCTTATTATGCTGAACGTGGCTGTAATCTTTTAAGTAATATTATATTTTGTAATAGACCTTTTATAAGGCCGATACATTATCAAATAATATATATGATCATGTTCATAGACAACGTATGTCATCATATCCAGTTACAATAATACTACAGACAAAATGAGACATATGTGGTCGTATGTATATAATACCGTTGCCCCATCTGGGATGCTACGTGCGTGAGCACTTTTGCTGCTCGCTACCTAGAAAACCGCCGGTGGGGGTGCAGAGGCGGCCGCATTGAGCAAGCATAATAAATACGCTGCCTTGGAATTGGCGTACCAGTTGGTGCCATTTTCTGTGGAGGTGATGGGGCCGTGGTGTTCAGAGGCCAAGAAGTTTGCGGCAGATCTAGGGCGGCACCTGCGAGATAGGACGCGAGACCCACGGTCTGGAGAATACCTCGTTCAACGGATTTCCCTCGCAATACAGCGGGGGAATGCGGCTAGCCTTATGGGCACGTTTGGGCGAGGGAATAATATTATGAAGCGCTCGTAGCCAAGTTTGCTTAGCCATTCTGAATCGATCAGCAAAGTTAAGCAACGTCCGCCGCGGTCATGACTTGGATGGGTGACCGCTGGTGACATTACTACTGAGCGCTTCCGTGCTTCGGAGGGCACGTTAAGCCGTCGGTCCCGGTTGTTGTCTTAGGATAGCAGTCGTTACAGCATGGTGGTAGGGCACTTTGCGAATGCCCGACTGGCTAGCTACCACCCTCAAGTTGAAAATCTGTCGCCAAGCACCTAACGGTGTATTCCGGCAGCTGTCCTTGAGAGCCAGTAACTCTAGGTTAGCCTGAACAACATCCTCGACCACATCATCACTTACCATCAGGTGAGATAGTGGTCAAAGGCTAACCTATCAGGCATAAAAAAAAAATATGACGTAATCTTTTTAGATTTAATATTATTTTATTGACATAATGATATGAGTTGTAGAAATATGAATTAAATAAATATTCTGTGAAATATTATATAATAAGTACACTCGAGAGCAATGAATCCGGGTCACTTAAATAATGTTAAAAATCTCGGAAACTAACAATGATAGGTTAATGCAATAAATTGTATTTAATAGACAATGTAATACTCGATACACTCTGTGTCTTCCATCGTGCTTGTAGAGCATACATTTTGATTCGTCGGAGAACATAACTTTTGACCAATCTTCAATACTCCAATTTACGTGGCTCTGGGCATATCTTAGTCTCGAAATACGATGCCCACGCTCCAGTTTAGGGCCGTTTGCAGGTCTAAGGGGTTTTAAGTTAGATTCAGCAAGCCGACGTCTTACTGTCCATGCACTTGGGTTACTTCCTCCGAGGCGTCGAAACTGATTGGTGAGTTCAGTTCCTGTGAGAAAGCGATTTCGAAGCATGGTGTTCACCAAGTATCGGTCTTCTCGTGCTGTGGTACACCTGGTTCTGCCCGTTCCTGGTCTGCGTAGGTTAGAACCAGTTTCTTCGTAACGTCGGAGAACTCTTTGTACTGTTGACAGCGACACACCGACAGTCCTGGCTGTATCGCGCTGACTCCGGCCGGTTTCCAGCATTGTAAGTATTCTGGTGCATTCTTCAGGCGTAAGCGACATAATTTCAGCTTGAATAATGAATATAGAGCACTATCAACATGGTTTATGTACCCACATAAATGACAGATTACAAACAAAAGCAAAACCAAATGCTGTAATTTCGTAGTTCCATCTTCAAAAGTGGCCCTTTTTCAAATTTGATTTTTTTATGATATAACTTTACAATAACTAAGAAGTTTTAATACCTTCATTTAAGGAGTATTACATTTTCTATTAAATACAATTTATTGCATTAACCTAGCATTTTTAGTTTCCGAGATTTTTAGGATTCTTTAAGTGACCCGGATTCATTGCTCTCGAGTGTATTATAATTTTGAAGTATAATTTTTGAGCATCTTGTTATAATACAATATCAGATATAGAATAATAGTATATATTAAGAATAGTTTAATACAAGCCTAAGGCATCATAGATGCATACATTAAATAAATGATTTTGACTGTCTTTGAAGTAATAAGTGCTGCTTGTTGAGGACATTATATTGCAATCAATTGGGGAATACTATATAACAGTCATATCCGTAATACTAAACTTGTTGTGAGCAGGAATAATTGGTTTAAAAAGTATCTTTATCTACTTCCTAATTTTATTTTATTCGTGCGATAGCCAGTAATAATTATTTCACAATATATACAATATCACAAGAACATACTAAAATTATTTTTTTCTGAAACTCTAGTTCGTAAATTAGCTGCTACACGACTATTACCGTAAAATATGGTGGGATAAAAAGCTAAGTGCTAATTTAAGTGTATTAAGGACTTAAAAATAAACTTAAGCTGTTTGTGGGATCAGTTTATAGGTATTAAACATACACCTACACGCATTCCCTTGTATTTATACTATTAGTAGGGTAAGTGCACTCAGGTAGTCTCAGGATGTGGACGGCGTGTACTAATTGGTAAATTCTACATACCTCAGGCGGAAATGGTGCAAGCACGGCGATCATGATAGTTGGAGTCAAAATACAAACAAGTCCTCGCCAGTGTACTTGAAATATTAATTTTAATTTGTCTTTGAAAGATAGAAGGGGATCTTCGTCACTGGAAATTAATATTAACCAAAATGTATAAACATATATACTATTAACATAAATTTAACACGATTAGATCATATTGATGTTTGTGATGATCATCTCAATTTCAAAACTTGGCAAGCAGCTTGGTAATAATTTGTTTAATTATTATATCAGCATTCCATCAACACCCTCTGCTAGATATTGTAATTTTTTCAAACGAGTATCAGCCGTTAGTATCTCTAGGCTCCTCTTGACTCATTATAGTGATCATCTAGAATCTGCCGTTTTGTATTTTTGACATCTATTATAAAAAGCCTTTGCAACTTGCCAGTACCATGTTTTGTTGGTGGTTGGTTGTCTACCAAACAGGTGGCCTTTCTACTTTTACATAATCACCATTTGAAAATCTTTCTTCACCGTCGCCTATTATTTCTCCAAGCTATAATGCCTGGCATTTATTAGGAGCAAGATCAACTTGCGAATTCTAAATTAATAAACTTGTCTTCTAAAACCTTTCTAAAATCAGTGCAGCAGCACATTCATTAGTCTTTTTGCGGGCCAGTTCCAACATACAACACCCGTGGGAAAAGCTAAGATGTTTTTATTACATCACCGAATTATATTACATTTCAGATAGTTAATTCATTTCACCACAATAGTTTTATATTATAAGTATATTTAGTTACCTTGGGGTTTATACCTAAATAATTAGACTTTTCACACTATTGGCTACGGGTGCAGCTAGTGGAATTGCTTGGCGAACTAGACATAAGAACTATACTACAGGCAAGCATGATAACTTAGTGATTTTTATGAGTATCTCGATGTTTTAATGTCATACGTTAAAGAACACGGCAAAACCAGCATCGTAGGTGATATTTTAAAGGTGAGGTAAAGTTATATTATAAAATTACAAACCAGTAAGGGGATAAATTATCTTTTTTTATCAGTTGGAGCACATGATTATACTATTTGCTCGTGGTCCTTTAAAAATTTAGGAGTAAGAGAAAATGCCTAATAATTTGGTACCCTTTTTCTATTCCTTCATATTCTCTTAATTTTGTCACTCTATGCCCAGAAATTAATGGTCACACTCGTAATTTTTGTAATACGTACCTGACCTGTTATCTTTATTTTATATAAAAAATATACTTTTTTGAAAATATTCTATAGCCCATGTTTATCAAGGATAATGTAGGATCATTATAGTAGGATCAGTAGTGAAAGGATTTTTCAAATCAGTCAAGTAGTTTTTAAGTATATTCGTAAAATACAAAAATAAAAATATTTCCTCTCTTTATAATATTGGTGTAGACGAATCTTCCAAATAAATGCAAAGACCTACCAGTTTAAAATAAATACCAGATTATTAATACGTATACAGGACGTGATATGTCTGTTTCACTTGGAACTACTAAAAATTAGTACAATTCGGAGAAAGTATCATCATTGGTTTTCCACATTCGTAATTCCTTACGAAACTAATCCAAAACCCTTTTAAAAATGACTTCTGATGAAATCAGAATCTGACTGATGAGTAATAAAGCAGTAATGCTACGAAGTAAAGCTACTCATTAAACAGGCAAGCAGATTATGAATGGGTCTTCTAAAATAGCCGAGAACTGAGAGCACCAGTGAATAAGCTGCTCACCGCTAATATTTATAAACTAAAGAGGTGAAGTGACATCTAAACGAACACGTATAAATCGAGGTCTTGAGTCAACGTAAATCAAAAATACAAGATTTCACAAAAAGTATTAAAATTATTTTAATATTCTGGCATTAAAACTTACGATACTCCAGCATTTTCTTCATTGTTTCTAGCGTCAGAAGTGGTTGGAGACACAGACATCGTCGATGCAAGATCGTTTTAGTAATTATATTAAAAATCGTTTTCTACATAGATCATTGTGATCAAGATGGTCTCGACTTATTCATTTACAAATGTCAATAACAAAACACACATACCTACGAAAACCGTAGGATGTTAGTTACTCTGGCACTATGCGGGGCATACTGAATAATTTACGATGGTATTTACATAATCTATATAGTACTGATAATAAAAGTGTAACAGGTCCAATTCTGTACATTGCAGATATTTTGAAAATAATTTTTGAGAGCACTCTGTGGCTGATACTCATACCAAAACTGTATATTTTTTTATTTTTGTCTGTATCCCAGCCGCGCATCACGCCAAAGTCAAGTCAACTACTGAATGAATTTCAATGAAACTTAGCACGATTTGAGTTCATACTACGAAGAAGGACATTGTATACTTTTTATTCTAAAATTTAGCACAATTCTCTTAGGAAAGGGGATGAAAGTCAAATGTACACTTAGTTGTAATTTATTAACGTGTAGTCCCATTTCAATCATTTTTTTCCGATTTCAAAGTCATTGGTTTTGTAATTCAGAAATTACAGATATCACAACCTAAATATTTCGTTCCAAATAACTTGAACCGCGGAATGTTCAAGAACCCTTGAACTTACGGCTCATCTTAAGCTGGCATTCGCACTTTATCAAATAAGCATAACATATATATCAGCCGGATTGTCCACTGCTGAACACAGCCTCCCCCACTATGGGAGGGTTTGCCATAATCCCCACGCTGGCAGGCGTCTTAGAGATCGCAGTGTGAGATATCAGTTACTCAGAAAGCGCTGCTGCGCACCTTCTGGTGTTACCCTTAGTCGCATCTTACGGCACCCACGGGTAGAGATGGGGGGTTGACATGCTAGCCTGGAACCCACAGGCAGCCCGGCACCCTACAGGCAGCTCGGAACCCCACGGGTATCCCGGCACCCCACGGGCAGCTCGGTACCCCTATTTAGTTTTGCAAGCTTCCTAAGATTAAACTAAAATCTGGAATATTGGTTACAATCACTTTTTTAACAATCTATCTTTTGCCGGATACATTTCGGAGACTGCGCAATGGTAGTGCACAACCTAATATTATTATTTTCGTTCTTCTGCCAAACAAAACCGCCGTTTTAAAATTGAAATTCTAAAGAACGCATAAAGTACATAGGTACTTTCAACCAACATTTATTGTGCAAACTGCGAACGGACTCCATGAGTTACTTTACTATTGTCTGTTCTGGAAAATATAACCCGGGAGTTTTCAAATCTAAAGTAAAAAGCTCCTTTAAGATCTATGATTTACTAAGAGTGCTTCACCGCAGACCATAGTGTTGCTTAATATGAGATAAACAGTGCTCCAATGTGAATAATTAGCCTGCAGGTACAGCAAAAGTAGTCGCAGGTACAGCTAGTTTGTAAATATAATTTGACAATAAAATATTTCCGCGCATTTCTCTTGTTTTACACTGACGTCACACTCATTCCGACCTGTGCCGCCACGCCGTGCACACCTGTCTACAGCTCCGCCAGTATCTCCCAGTGAGACCGCAATAGTCCCCGCACTATTGCCGTCTCACTCGGGTCATCGTTCCGACGCTAGTTGCAGACCAGTGCCTTGGAATACGCAGTCCTGACGAAGTTTTGTTTTGTGTGCAGAAGCTGAGCAGCCGCCGAACGCCGTGCAACGTGAGCTACGAGCTCGCCGTGCCGTCGCGCAGAGGCGCTCTAAGACGTCAGGCATTACCACCTACCCAAATCCCTTGTTTCGGAACAACATCATATCGGGCTGGTGGTCTTGTTTTGACCGCACTTTTCGGTGCGCATTTCACAACTTTACTACTCGACACAACATTGTAACAGTGCGCGTAACAACACACTTTGTGCTGTTAAGCGACGTCGTTCAGGCGTGGGGTAGCGTCAGCCAAACCCGTCTGAACGATCAAATCCGCCATTTGCTGCGGTCGCAGTGTGACACCCTACGGTGACAACGGCCACTGTTGTTGTTTTGGTTTAACCTTGCACCGTGGCCTTTCCTGCTTCACGGGTCAGCCGAAGCAAGCTGGGCTCCGGGACAACTGGCCTTGGGGTCGCCCCTAGTCAACCCCGGAGCAGCATTAGGAGCACCCCTCTCCGCCGAGAAAAAAGCTCGGAGAGGGTACACAACTAGGGCACACCATAGGTACTCACTCCCTCTCACACAAGTGAGCTCACGAGTTGCGAGAGGGAGACAGAACCCGTTAGGCCATCCTGAGTATTCCCCTCAGGATGCAACGTCCCTCTAACGGTGAGGTGGAGGTCCTTCAGACCTTCGCCCTCCGCTACCCCGAACTCTACGCTGACCATCAGCAATCGCTTAACGATGCAGAGAGTGCCCGCCTCACGGACACTCTCATCGCTCCCTCCGGAACTCCAATTCCGGAGGCCATCGTCCCTCCTCTGACCCGGTCCTTCTCAGAGGACAGCCCGACTTCGCCCGCTCCGGGCCCAGACAACAGACGCACGGTGGCAGCCCCTCCCCGTGAGAGGTCTCGCTCGCGCTCACCGATCGGGAGGCCAGCGAGCACCCGTCCCTCCATCGCCGTTGTCGAGCCCACTTCGGACTCCGAAGCGGAGATGGAGGTAGATCCGAGTCGCGCCTTACGCACCGACTCGGACTCAGATAACGACGGCTATACCGTCGTAGATAGGAAACGCAAGCGTGCTCCTAAAGCCGCTAGTTGCGCAACTTCCGCCCCTCCCGCCAAGGCACCCGCTAAGGCCCCCCGCCTCCGGCAAGAAGCCGACCCCCGCCCCGCGCCCCGCGTCTCCTCCCTCCGCTCCGGCCACCACTGCCGCGTCCCCTCAGGACGCGAGCGCGCGCCGCGAAAAACCGCCTCCGCCCCTGTTCATTCAGGACAAAACCAAATGGGACATGCTGTCCCGTTTAGTTTCGGATCGTGGGATCCATTATACTAATGCCCGCTCCACGCAGCAGGGCATTAAAGTCCAAGTGTCCACCATTAGCGACCACAGAGCGCTAACAAAGCTCCTCCGTAAAGAGAGCATAAGTTTTCACACTTATGCGCTCGAAGAAGAGAAAGTCCTCCGAGTTGTCATCCGCGGTGTGCCCAAGGAGGTACATACCGATTCGGTATGTGCCGACCTGAAGGCACAAGACTTCCCCGTACATGCAGTTCACCGCATGTACAGCGGGAAGGACCGCAGTCCCTACGATCTAGTACTCGTAGTACTAGATCGTACACCTGAAGGCAAGGCCATTTTTAATTTAAAAAAGGTCTGTGGCCTCTCAGGACTCGATGTCCAAGCCCCATACAAGAATGGGAGTCCCTCGCAGTGCCATAACTGCCAACTATACGGGCACGCCTCCCGTTTCTGCTTCGCTCGCGCTAGGTGCGTTAAGTGCCTAGGCGATCACGCGACAGCAGCGTGCACTCGCACCCGGGATTCGCCGGACCCACCCAGTTGTGTTCTATGCGGTGCTCAAGGGCATACCGCGAATTACCGTGGTTGCCCTAAAGCACCACGAGTGAACCACAGGGTGGCAAGGCATAGGCCGACCCGCCCCTCTTATGACCGTTCCCAACGGGTAAGTCCCAAACTAACGGTAGTACCTGCCTCACAGGTAATACCCGCGCCGCTCCCAACCCGTAACGCATGGTCCAAACCACCCAGTATGGTTAAGACCGTCGCTACCGCCCGCGCCCCGGCCCGTGCGCCCGCGCCCGCTCCCGCACCCGCCCGCGCCGCGGCCCCTGCCCGCGCACCGGCCCCGGCTCGCCCCGCGCTCCCGGCACCCGCTGCCAACACCGTTCGCGCCCCTCCCCGCACCGCTTCCCGGCCACAAGCTCCCCCTATGCCATTGATGGCTGCCCCTCTTCAAGAGGCAATCAACCTAGTCAGCGATCTGGCTATGTCGGTTGACATCAATGAGGTACAAGAGCTATTCCACAAGATGCAATACGCTCAATCCCCAGCGGACGTGATCCAATACACATTGGAACACGCAAACTTACTAAGCGCCCTTAAGCGCTTCGTCCCCCAGGCCCCTCCCCAGTACAACCACTATGGGTAGTACAACCGAACGCACGAAACCGTACTCAGTTTCGTTAGCGTCATTTAACGCTGACGGCCTCTTCAAACAACGTGACCTCGTCCACGACTTTTGTTGTACCCACCTTATCGATATCTTATGCGTGCAGGAAACCTTTCTAAAACCGGGGAAGGCGAACCCTAGGTTTGCCAATTACAGAACGGTACGTAATGATAGAGTGAACTCCCGTGGGGGAGGCACTCTTATCTATTACAAAAGGTCCCTGCACTGCATTCCCCTACCTACCCCGACTCTTGTTAATATGGAAGCATCTTGTTGCCTCCTAGCTATGACTGGTCATCAACCTATAGTCTTAGCGTCCTGTTACCAAGCTTGCTCCAAGCCGATCGTCCGAGCTGACTTAGAAGCCTTGTTCTCATTAGGAAGCGCCGTCCTTCTGATTGGCGACTTCAACAGTAAGCACATCCTATGGAATTGTAACGTCAACAATCCCAAAGGTATTGCACTTGAAAACCTAATCGCAGAACTTAACTTTGACATAATTGCGCCCACTGAGCCCACTCACTACCCTTATATGGAAGACCATCGATCTGACTTGCTTGACATGGCACTACTCAGAGGCGTAACACTCCGGTTACGCTCCATAGAAGTGGTTCACGAGCTTCACTCTGACCACCGACCCATTATACTGCGACTAGGTCCCGACCCAACGACTGACCTCCCCCGCCCCACTAAGACGATAGTGAACTGGAAGCAAGTAGGCGATGCCCTAAAGGCTATCAGTTCACCGGACCTTGACAAGATCCCTGACGACATCCTGACTAAAGATGACGTAACCCTTGCGATCGATTCGTTCACCAATCACCTCTCCACCGTAGTAGGTGCATCCGCAAAGGAGGTCATAGTGCCGGACGACCGGCGCCTTGTCATTCCAGCGGATGTGAGACGATTGGTGACGGAGAGTAAAGCAGTGACCCGACATTACGACTCTTACCCCAGTAAAGAGAACAAAACTAAGAAACGCCACTTTGAACGCATGGTTCAAAGTCGCATGTCTGAGTTGCGTGATCAACAATGGGGCGATAAACTTTCAAACCTCGTGCCAAGCCACCATGCTTACTGGGACTTGGCGCGAGGCTTGAAAGGAAGTAACCATAACGACATGCCTCCCTTATACAGACCAGTCCCACTAGTCCCAGCGTTCTTTGACGAAGACAAAGCTGAGTGCCTAGCTGATAGCCTAGAGGCTCAGTGTTCCCCTAACGTAGATCACGTTGACCAAGCTCACCTCGATTCGGTGGATGCTGAAGTCGAACGTAAAAGCTCTGTGGTCACCTCTGAACTCCCACCAATCACCTTAGCGACTTACTCTGAGGTGGAGAGACTGATCAAGGCCCTCCGACCGCGCAAATCCCCCGGTGCCGATGGCATCTCCAACAGGGTTCTTAAAACCCTCTCTCCTCCTCTCATCCATCTCTTAGTCAGCATCTTCAATGCTGCTATGAGCCACTGCTTATTCCCAGACACCTGGAAATGTGCAAATGTCATTGGCATTCACAAACCAGGCAAAAGCTCATCTGACCCCACCAGTTACCGCCCCATCAGCCTCCTCAGTGCCTTAGGCAAACTTTACGAGCGGTTACTTGCAAACCGTCTCCAGTCCCATGCTAAGGAACACCACCTTATCCCAGATGAGCAGTTTGGCTTCAGACCCGGACACTCATGCGTCCAACAGGTGCACCGCCTCACGGAGCACATCATTGAGGGCTTCAATAAGTACCCCAAACCCCAGACTACGCTAGCAGTCTTCCTCGACGTAGCGAAAGCTTTTGACAAAGTCTGGCACAATGGCTTGATCTACAAGCTATACCAATTTGGCGTGCCAGAACGTCTTGTGCTCATCCTACAAGACTTCCTTAAAGCCAGAAGCTTTCGCTATCGCGTGGAAGGCACCCTCTCCTCCCCCCACCCAGTCAGAGCCGGAGTCCCTCAGGGCTCCGTGCTATCACCTATTCTCTTTGCACTGTATACCAGTGACATCCCACGCTCTCAGCCCAAAGTATTCCTAGCCCAATATGCGGACGATACCGCCATTTACACCACTGGGTGGCATATCAACAGACAGTCCTATTTCGTCATTCAACGGGCCGTCACCGAGATCGGTGACTGGTTCCGAAAATGGCGCATCGCGGTCAACCCAGCTAAAAGCACAGCTATGTGCTTTACTGAGAAGACACGCTCCCCTTACCCGAAACCGCTTTTTTTTGTTCGACGAAACCATTCCCTGGGTTCCTAGAACAAAATACCTCGGAATCACCCTTGATCGTCATCTCACCTTTAACGATCACATAACAACCGTCCGTAACAGAGCGGCCTTCGTAATGGGTCGCCTTGGTCCCCTACTTCGCAAAGAGAGTAAAATGTCTCTTAGTAATAAGAAGACACTTTACACTGCCTGCATCCGCCCCATCATGACTTACGCATCAGTAGTGTTTAGTCATGCTAGTGAGGCCCACCTTCATAAACTTCAAGTCATCCAAAACCGTTTTCTTCGTAATGCAACCGGCGCCCCGTGGTATATCCGGAACACCGAGTTGCATTGCGACTTAAACCTTCCCTCTCTAGCGCAGTTCAATAAGGACTGCGCCCGCCGATACTTTGATCGAGCGCCCCACCACCCGAACCCATTGGTTGTCCAGGCATCGAACTACTCGACTGCCTCTTCTATCCCATTTTTCAAACCCCCCCGTCGCCGACCACGGCAGGTACGAGGGAGAAGTGCCGAAGGCACTTCTCCCGAGACGGGCGTAGAAGGCGAAAAGCGCTTTCTACCTCCGTCTCCTGCGGACGCCGAAAACGTACCGCTATTATAGGAGGGGTTGACAGCGAGCTCAAGGGCACCACTGTGGTTCGGACCTCGGCTTGTCTCGCTGTCGAGAGACATGGGGGGGATCGGAGCAAAATGCCTCTGTGCCACTGCAGTGTTGCATAATTGGGCCCTACTGAATAATACTCTTTGACTATTTGGAGAGCAATTTATCGTGACCTTGTTTTTGCCTCGAGCTCGCCGGCGAGCTCGGTGTTTGATTGTGTGACCTCTGATTACCTCACACCTGGGGATTTTACCTCGACGACTTGCGGATAACGCTAAAGCTGCCAATGTAATGGCTGCGATGGGGTCATCCGGGTCGTCTAATACCTGCCGTGGTCGGCGCCTGTCTGTTCTGCTCTGCTCCAAGACCAAGTATGCAGACAGACCAGCACCACACGAAAAAAAGGTTGTTCAATACAGTCAGAAGGCAAACAGCTTTTACACAGAATACAAGAGATCCATACATGTTTTGAAACGCTCGTAACCTAGCTTGCTCAGTCGTTTTAACTGACGACGGTATTGTGTGCGACTATGGATTGCAAAAAAATTACTTGGTGCTTCAGATACATTGTTTAGAGAACTGACAAATGAAGAAAGCTTGCAGTGTACAGACTGTTCATATTCACTTCATTTGTAGTGAATATGAACATATTTTATTTTTTCATCACTTCACTAATGAATTTATTCATAATTCTTGATTCATTTTGTGTTCAAACGTTTCGAGTAAAAGGTGCTGAATGAAAGTCGGAATTCAACAGAAAATAAATCGTACTGTTTTGATCACAGAAAAGAGATATCTATATGGTTTTGATAATTAAACTATATATATACTCATATCATTTTTAATTATGCATCATCTCAAACCTGGACCTTTTTTCTCTTGGAAATAATAAAGTATCGCCAGTAATTGTTTTTTTCCTGAGTAGGATAGGTTTATATTGCACAGCTCCTTTAAATAGACTAGAAATAGATTACGGCCTACAATAATGCCTTAAGGAACTCTTTATTACGAGTCTTGTCCGCTACCCTTATCGTCTGGATAAAATGTAGGTATTTTTATCTGATATTAGATTACTACAAATAATAAAAAAACATGCGTGGACCCTAATCCGACATGGGTGTATGTGCACAAAAACAATAAAAAACACTCGTCAATTTTATAAATCTTTAATCAGAATCCGTAATTAAATTGAACTTACAATCAATTAATTATATTATTGAAAATCAAATAAACAATTTAATCTAATTAAAATATAATCCATAGAAATTAAATAAACAGCATAATTCCTCCAGAAACATTAATCCTTTTTCTGAAAAGAAAAAAATATTTACTGTCATTTCATTCTTTTTGAGTATTGCATTATGAAGAATTTCCACTTGTTATATATTATCATCTAACCAGGTTACAGAAAACCCTCAGAGTATCCTGGTTGGATAATGGAAGTACCTAAAGCACCCCGTAGGGTCTCTGGCTAGAATCGTTCGCCCTCATTAAGCATGTGAGAGTCGTAAGAAGCGACGAAAGCGAAATAACCAGCAGTACCTTCTGAAGAACTGCCATCTCAATCATCTATGATCCCAAGACACCTACCAAGTGTGGAGACTATTTGGTTAGCCATGATCCCCATGTAATGGTAGACGTCTTTGTTCAACTCTGTACGCAATGGATGTTGTCGTTAAATACAAATCAGATATGCCAATCATTCTGTACCCGTTTGATGCTTGAACCTACACACATATTGATAGCAGCAATGCATGAAATGTTCCATCAGGCCGAATGAGTCTCGTAAGGCTGCGTAAACTAAGCGATCATATTGGTGGATTTTTGTCTCTTCCTTCCACATCCCTGGTGGATTCGCAGTCTTATAATAAACAACGTTTGGAACCGTATTTCGATTTCAACCACTGACTGCTAGTGCAGAGCGGCACTACTGGTTAATACGTATTTGTATCAAATTAATCAAGAGCACCGTGGTAGTGGTAGTACTGTTATTACAGCCTGCAGTTACAGTCAACATCGTCATTCGGAATAACACCTCTTGAGTAAAAAAGAAAAGCATACAAATTGCGTTTACGGTGGCAACTGAAGTACTGATGAACTTATGGTAGCAGCTTTAAAAAGTTAATAATAAGAGATTTTTATAGTGTCTTTTTTAAGCACATTAACTCGTCATTTCTACGAGTCACCTATCTGTTATAGTATTCTGATGTTATTCGATCAAGTAAGAACAGGAATTAGAGATCTTATCAAGAAGCTAACTCAAAAGAAGTCTAGTAAGTGGTCAGTTCTATTTTGTCAGTTCTTTTACGGCTATTGTAATTGTTTGCGACTTTAATTAATTTAAAAACCAAAATGTCAAGTTTCTTATATATTTTTTTACTGGCAGCTGTTCGACTTTTTTGACAAAATATCACACTATAGCTACTATACCTAAAGCATTTAGCTAACCTAAAGGCTTTCATGTAGTCTCCAGGCAGCTAAAACAAAGCATAAGAACTTTTTTTTTATCTATTGTCGTTACTCGTATGTTAATACACTTTGCTGTCAAAATATTATTGTACCCATATCTGCAAACACATCATATTATATGAAATACTTACAACCAAGTCATTGAGATCAGGCCAAACAACAGGAGCATAAAAGGCGCACATAAACCAGGTTACTAATATGGCTGCTAATGTAGGCCCAAGCCCCGCAACTACCTAAAACACGAGAAATATATGTTAATTGATCTTTTCTAAATTACGGTCCTAATTAATTATCTAACTCAGTTTCGTTAGGTTTTCATGAAATATTATAAGATGTTTTACTACTAAAAACAATATTGAGATAACATTTGAAGAATTCACTTAATTAGCTAATAACCACAAACCTATATGATATATCTAGAGCGATGTTAAGGTGGGTCTTTAAAATACTAAAATGCGAGTTTAATGTGGAAGTAAATGCATATCGAAAATTTCTTGCTCGCTAAGCATTGATTTACGCAACTTGCGCCTTCACAAGAAACATTTCCATACTAAGTTTTGGTTAAAAAAAACAAAAATGAAATCTATTAGAGTTCACGCAGTGCTTTCCATACAAACTTAGTTTCGTCATATTTTAAATATAAAGAGTTCAATTCAGTGAAATTTTGTACGCATATTGCTGAGCCTAATACCTATGCTCCTGGTTTGCCAGTTTTTCGATTTATTATCTCCCTAAATGACAAAATAACATTTTGAATACAAAACAATTTTTCGCATTATTTTTGAATATACATAATTTTACGTTAATCTAGCAAACCAGAAGCATAGATATTAGGCTTAAGGATATACAATGCAAAGTTTCACCGAATTTGAACACGTAGTATTTAAAATATGACGAAACTACGTTTGTATAGAAAGCGCTCCGTGAACTCTCCTCTTAAACTACAGTTGAACCTGTTATAAAATAATATCTTCTATAGCGTCAGTTTCCTCACTTTCTCCTTCAGAGTGAGGGTCAATCACATCTTCTCCTTCCATCAAAGCCCGATTCTATGGATTTTATTTCCAACCCCAAAGTATATAGGATACAAGATTATAAATAAGCACTAAATTAATGTACATATTATATGCTTACCATTTTCTTTGTGGTTACAAATGCGATACGTTGCACGATAAGATTACCAGGCGTGCCGACTGGGAGCATAAAGCAATAGGAAGCGCTAAAGCCACAAGCAACAATGTAGAGTACCGGACTGCCATTGGTCCTTCTAGCCTGTAATCAATAGTCATTACAATCATAAAATAAATCTTTGGTTTCATCTGTAAACAAGCTTTTCCACTCATTTGATTATATGCTGGACGTTTGATACATTTTTTTATGCTTGATAGGTTAGTTTTTTGTCCACTATCTCACCTGATGGTAAGTGATGATGTGGTCAAAGATGTTGTTCAGTCTAACCTAGAATCATTAACGTGATGAACTCAAGGCCCAATCACCAACGGCTATTACATAAAACTACATTAGCGGGGTATTAACTTGCCCCTAGTGCGCTAGTAACTTCTCCAACAAGATCGGGACGGGTACTCAATCCACCAGATAGCGCACCAAAGGGTTGAACAACAGAACTTAGTTCTAAATATGTTAATTAAGCATGCCTATTCAGAAGTAACAGTTGCTGTGGCCAAAATCGGTCAGGACTACATCATAAATTAATAATTATATGATGCCATGCTGCCTACCATGCCGCTAACTACGAAATTACTTAACTTTACTATCTTTATATTAAATTAAACTATATGCCTCAATAATAACAGGTTTACGACTCCACACATACCATACACAATCCAATAAAATCACTACGATCGATGGCGTGGTACAGTTCTATGGCGCCACTATACGCTATAAAATATCAAAGAGCCTCGCATTAGCAGTAATTTTGTTTTTTTTTCTTTGAAAGGCCATAATGGAGTTTAAAATAGAGTTAATTTTTATGTTCATATTAATATACCATTCTAGTAAGAAAATAAAGCCTGGGGCTAGTCAAAATAAAATTCATTCTGATATATTAAAAAAAAATCCATAGCAGGCACTATTCTCATGTAGCTGATAAGCTAGCCCTTGACCACTATCTCACATAATGGTAAGTGATAATATGGTTGAAGGAGTTGTTCTTGCTAACCTAGAATTACTGGCTATCAACGTGAGCTGTGGGAACACACCATTAGGTGTTTGGCGACAGATTTTCTACTTGAGGAAAATCACCTACCACCGTTCTATAACGTCTGATATCCTAAGACAAAAACCAGGACCAAAAGCTCAACGTGCCCTCCGAAGCACGGAAGCGCTCAGTAGTAATGCCACTAGCGCTCACTCAACGAAGTCATGACCGCAGCGGATGATCGGTTAAGAACGGCTAAGCAAACTTCACTGCGCGCGCTTCGCATTTTTCCCTAAGAAAAATGTCAAAATTAAATGCTATCATCTCCATCGTCATTATAGTTAGATAATAAGGCCCTTGCTCTAATCACAATTCTAATCATTCCTTAACTAGGTCATGCCTCGCGATACTTTCATTAAAAAATAAGTTATCATGAAAATTATATAACCATTAAAATGATGGTAAAATATAACAGAATTTTACTATACTCACCAATTCCATTGAAATTGGTCCAAACACATTAGCAACAGCCACGTTTGATGCAAAATTTGTCACAAATATAACCACAATGATGACGAACAAAACGATAACAAGATCAGGTAAAACAGAGAGTCGAGATAAGTGATCACCAAGTTTTGAGTTTAAGCCACTCCAGTCACAGCCTCTAGATAGGGCAACACCTCCTCCTGTAAATATTTAAAACAAATTAAAGCATAATTACTTCAAAATGTCCTAATTCACAATATAAGGGTAAAAATTTGAGTGATAGTGATATAAGTATCAGGTATAGATAGTTTTTTCCCTAAATTTTCTTTGCTGCAATTTAGCCTAAATATGGTGAAACACAGTTGTAAATTCGCAAACGTGTATCTCGTCTTGTAAAGGCAGAACGAGCAAATATGCGAATTTGAGATAAAAAGAATCAAGCACTATAGTATACATTTACGAAGTAGAAATAAGTTCATATACTTAGTTCATACATCATATCTATGGTAAACATGAAAATGTTGAGTATTTCGTGTTTTACATTGGAAACTAGGATCTGATCTCTACAATAAAGTTACTTATGTGCAATATTCCTTATCGTCTGTAACTCATTATGAAAGATAAATGCGTTAATAAACTTTGAAAGAACCACAATCAATTTAACGCAATCAAATTTGGTATTTTTACGTTTCATTCAAACTTAGTAGTGGAAGAATGTGACAAATATCGTATAAGTTGAAATTTTACGGCCCAAAAAAAGTGTTACTCTGAAAAGTCTGGTAATGAACTAAACACAACTCAAGATGTAGTCTGCTTCTTCTGCATTACACAGTTCTGTAATGTAGTGCTTTACCAGAGAAACGAGGCTTGTCTACGCAGAGATGTAAAAAAAATGCTGCATATATTGACACTAAATCTTTTGTTATTTTTTAAATTAAATTTTGCAGGCTCCAAAAATATCAGATAGCTCATATTTAATCTAGCAAGTTTTAAAACTCTATAATTTATAAGACCACGATGTTGATACTAGGTATAACTTGGCGTTTTGACGTTTGGGGTCCACATTTTGTTATAAATTTCTCTGCATAAGACCATTTCTAGATTTGATTCCTCATGAGGCTGATGGGAAATAAGATGATGGTGAAATATGTAAGTATGTATTAATGATAAGAATGATATCATAGTACACATCAGAGTAATGTTAAATAGCAACAAAACAGTTTCGATTTTGCTGCATAATTCTACGAGTATTTTCGGTATTAAACTGTGAAGCAATTCAAATTACTGCCACGTATTTGCGTTTACTTTCCGTAGTACTTATAGGAAAGTTTTTAACCATCATACTACTAACCACCTTCATAGTACGTTGCGGGGTTTTTGTACTTATTTTTATTATTAATAAAAAAGTTGTGTCCATTTTTGTATCACAAGTAGGTAATTATAAAAACTACCTACCTAAGAAAGTGTGTTAGTACTTACAGGAGTATAAGTGACAGTTCTCAGTCGTATTTCTCAATTTAATTTTTATTGACATCACATTTGGATTACATTTGACCTTGATATAACTAAGAATTGGTATCAGATGCGACAGTTGTTACATCTGAGACCTACGAGTATACCCGTTAGAGCTGTGCATAGAATTTAACGGAAGAATTAATCCTCGTTTATTACAACTACAAATGAAAATATAAGATCAAAATAAAAATATGACAGCAGTCGCATTTGCCAAGCAACGGAGAAGCCCACAATCATGTTAGTTCCACTCAGATGGCGCTTAGAATTTTGTACATAGAAAAGTTCATTTTGTATAGAAATAATAATAGTTATTTTTTAATTCACGTTTTATAGAAGAAAACTTGCCTTGTAGTACCTTATTATCGAGAAATAAGAATTAACACATTTTGTGACGAATTAAAAAAATGGTAAAAATATTGGGATACATTTAAAAGAAACTTGAATTTATACAATATAAAAAGCAACCTAATTTTATTGTAAAGCGTGTCACGGGCGTTTAGTATCGCAAATCAAAACCTAGGTAGAACAACATGTAATTACAGGCTACAATGTTGTACAATGAACAATCTAAGTGTTTCCAACTCGTTATAAACAGTTAACCTTCAACAAAGTTTTAAACTTTATACCAGCTTTTGCTTTCCAAAAGGCACATAATAATATATTTTTTATTTACAGCTGATGAGCTAGCTTTTGACCACTATCTCACCTGATGATTAGTGGTGATGTGGTCGAAGATGTTGTTCAGGCTAACTTAGAATTACTGGCTCTCAAGGACAGCTCCTGGAACACGCCGTTGTGTGGTTGGCGACAGTTTCTACTTGACGGTGATAGCTAACCAGGCAGGCATTTGCAAAATGATTATCACCCTGCAGATATCGAGGTGGTCGGTAGTATGACGGGAAACACAAATAAAACTTTCCGAGTACCAGTAGTAACTGGTAGTAGTACTACGGAAATTAAACGGATTTTTTGAGTTCGGTTACAGTCATATGCAATGTTATTCCAACTACTCTAAATTAGATCAGAATTCGGGGTTAACCGCATACAAACTGCGGATAAAGAATAAACTAAACATATGATGAATGTTTTTGTGATATCTTTTGTACGACCACTGGATAACTGATGAAAAAAAAATTCGAGTACCTGATATCTTTACTTTGTTTTAATGTAAAAATATAATTTAACTGTGTGGAGGCGGTATGATGATGCTGATGATAGGTGTTGTTATGCACCAATGATGACACAAGATTACTTCGTTACGTATTCGATTTATTGTGAGCGCGCGCGGGATCGAGCGACATGCGTCTGACGCGGACAGGTATATCAGACTGGCCGTCGTGTATCGATGGCGGGAGGTGGCCGATCGTTGTTATCTGTAGCTATACGCAGGTATCGGCGTACGAGTCACTATTTGAATAGCGCTTGGGTGCATTTAAGCGATACGATCGCCTTCCGCTGTCGACGACTTTATTTGGTAAGTACAATATTTTGTTTACATATTTATCTTAATATATTTTGTTTTACATATTAATTTATAGTATCTATATGTATGGAAATGTATATAGTATGTGCTTTTATTTATAATGCAGTAGTTAATAAGTTATACAATGCAAGTTTAATTAAGTAATGTGTATGCTATATAATTTACTATGAAGTTATGTATATTATTATTATGTTTTAATGTATTTATTTATGTTACAGGTGCAGGGTACGCCACAACTGTAACAAAAAACTGTGCTACTATTAAATTTATACAAATCATCTAGGTATAAGCAACTCAACCAAAAACGTTTAAAACCAGTGTTCTCTGCGTGGTGTGTTTACTTAATTAATTACGCAATTACCGTACAAATTTCTCATATGCTTAGGTATAATAACGAATTCGTGTAATAATTGTTGGTACTTGGTATGAATAAAAAGAAAATTCACTCCTTTTGTAACAATGCGTAAAGCCGCCAAAGATATTTTATTGGCAAATGTTATACTCAGTATCACCAACTTTATACCTTTCATAGCCACGTGTCTGCACTTGCATTAGTGCGGACTACGTTTTTAAAAACTATAAAAATTGCTAAATGAAACCAATATCAAGGTACGTGTATGTGTAATGTGTTATTGTGCATTTTACGTTCACTAGTAAAACGCTTCCACGAGCTAACTTTTCTACTAGCGCCATCTAACGAGCAAAGCTACATTACTCGTTAATGCCGTAACAGAGGGCGCTGTACCCTATAACGTAGGTTTCGGAAGTTCGGAGACTTATGCCTAATTTCACCATACCATGTTCGTTAACTTAAAATCAGGCATTAGCTAATGGGTATTTTAAATAACAGAACCATTATATCCTCTTTAGACTGGTGTAAAATGAAAAAAATATTTAATTATCAGTTCACGTTCTACGAAGAAAAATTAGCGGACCATTATTGGCCGTTAGTAAATCCCATGTTACGAGAACGAAAAATAAATCATTCGAGTGAATACGACATTCTATATATACGACCGAATCGAAAACTCCGTATTCTACAGCTTATTGTATGTGAGTATTCATTGCAGCCTTAATCTTGTCAATAACGACCACAAGCATCTTTTGGGATTACTAGAAAATATGAATGAACAAAAATCCTGGTATCACTTGTCCTTTGGGATTATTGTGACGTATCGGTGGTAGTAGTCCCATCATTTATATGATGGTTAAGCGGTAATAGCTATGGTCTGCCGTACTGCAGGTCCATCCTCACGACCAGCTTGAGATTCACCGCATGGTGGAAGGCATTTCAAGGATAATCTGTCGCCAAGCAAATAACTATGTGTTCCGGCAACAGTCCTTTGAGAGCCAGTCAAATTACAGGCACATGAGGCTAGAGAACTGTATTTCTCAGAAAGTCGGGCGCAGTGTAGTTCATCTCTTGTGATGAAATGCATCTGTTATAGGCAGAGGTTATTGCATAAACATCTGGTGGGCATCGTGCCATTAAGTCACAATAAAAAAATGAGACAACACCTTATGGAACCAATGAGAGTAAAAAATTATAGTCAGTTGCGAGATTCGTTGTAATTTTATAATGTTATCCGAGGCGCATGTAAATGTAAAAATAAAAATATTAAAACAACCCCTTTACTTATAAAAGTTGTTTAACGTTTGAGTACGTCCTCAGCACTGAGTAAAGTTCAACTCTTGTGGGCAGTGGTAAGAGAGCGAGTCATTAATATTGTTTTCAGATTCCAGATGGTACGACTTAGTAAAAAAGACAGCCCCCGGCTACAAAGAAGCTAACGAAGATGGCATGGCCGCCTTCAAGGGCCTAGTCAACAGTATGATGAAGAAATAACCTTCTAACTACTAAAAGACCTATATTCCAACCGTCAACATCATAAAATGTTTTCCAACACCGTTTGTATCTGTAAAGTACAGATCGTAAGGCTTAGAAATTAAGGCACAAATAAAATTTTAAAATACAAGGTACGGTTTTTATTTTTTATTAGATGAGGGTGACTTAAACCTACATTATTTTAATTCGAGATTTATATTATACTTTATTTGCTTCGTGTTTGCTATTACACCGCAATCTGACTCTTCATTCTCATAGAGGTTTGAGATCTTTGTATGATTGGCTCCGATCAAAGACTATGACTATATTACTGGGTTTTTGATTTGTGGTTCCGATCAAGATAGACATGTGATTGACCGGAATGTTTGTGATGCGTAAGGATTACCCTACATATTATCGAAAACATAATGACATGAAAACTCGTAAAAATATAAATATATTACCAAGTAGAAACATAAAAGCATACGGCATATCTGCATTCATTTTCGTCCAATCAAGAACAGAAACTATTCGTTTTTGCGGTGCATCTTCGTAATCTGTATAACAAAAAACGATATTTAGAATGCATAATATTGTGAAATAGTTAATAACATATAAGTTACTATAGTCTGTTTTTTTAACAAACGTATACCAAAAATTTTACTGCGTTGCTATTGGCCCACGTAAACAACATAAAGTCTGTTCCACACGAATTTGGTAGTTAGAAGACTACTGAATGTACATACATAGGTACATTCAATAGAGTCTTTGACTACCTGCACGTCGAAAAATATTGCTTGTAACGAATCAATATCAAAGTTGCAACTTTTGAATTAGGATAAGCAAAACAAAGATAGTTTTGAAAAAATGTTGTATCTAAGTCAACAAATCGTCTCGTCATACGTTTGCCGACGTATCACTGTGAGCTCAACCCAATTGCATTCGTTTTGTCTCAAGTTAAGGGCTATGGCAGGGAATAACAAAATTATACAAATTATATCTGAACTCTTTTGTAACAAGGAATTGCTAAAGTGGATAGATAAAAATATCTTCTTTAAATATGTGTCAACCATGCGATAACCAAGATAGAAACAAAAATGTATGGAGTCTACAATCATGTACAAGATATATTAGAGCAATTTATTATTGACGTATCTGCAGAAAGTTCATCAGAAGGATGACGATAATTTTTAAGATTACAAGAATTGTAGTAATTTGATTTATATGTTCTAGTGCATAATAAATATATACTATTATAATATTGTTTTATATCATAAACGCGAATATAAAATGTTGTTACGAATATACTAAATATGCAAATTTAAATCATAAAATAATAACGAAACCTTTTAAATTTTATACAGTACATTTTAGAAGTATTCAATATGAAAGGACCGAAAGAATTTCAAAACAAGGACAAAGGCATTGACCAATGACGGCAATGACCCATCTCACTCTGCAAATATCGGAAATGTGCCAGAGACATACTCAGTACTCGTTTGTTTAAAAAAAACAGACTATAATTATCACGTTATTGATAAAATTAATTACTAAAACGTACATTTTGCTTTGCAGTGTTTAAAAATGCTTAAATTGGCAGGTAGCAGAAACATGATGAAGGTGGTGATCATAGCTAGTGCCGAATCTTTAACGCTGTAACAAAAGAGTGCATGAACATTAATTATTAAATCATTAAACGGTTAAACACAAAAAGATTTTTAAATGATTACAAGAAGAGTACAAGCCATGTTACTTATACTCTTCTTGTAATCATTCTTGCTAGAGGATACTGGTCTGCTCTGGATGCTAGTGCTAATGATATTAACGGAAAAAAATAAAACTTTTAACACTGTTCCCCCTTGGAATGTTGCATGTTTCCTATTTCATATTTCTTGTTTACTAATAAATTATGTCATAGTTAAAAAAAAGTCACAGACCCTGGAGTCTGTGAAGTGTAGAATTAAAATAAATAAAAAAAAAAGTGCCATATTACATAAGGACCTAGAATGTTATTATTTGTATAAATAATTTACAAGGATACCATCACATTTTTAGGCGACAATTTTTTTATCCCGATGGGGACTGAACCCTAGTAGCTGGTTGAAGACCGCTCCGTCCATTATGACGACGTCAAAGTTTTAGCACGAAATTCTGCTCATTGGAACCGATAGCTCAATGATTAAGTCAAACGTGGCATCAGTAGTGCCTTTCCTTCTCATTACAACATTATGTCGTAGAAGGACGGAGCCGTGTTTATAGTCAATTTTAACTCATCGACAAATATGCCTTATTATACAATTAGCTTTAGACTTATTAAAATAGCGACTAGATAATTCTCACATTTTAAAAATACCTCCGTGTCCTTGTGTCTTAATGAAGGTGCTTGCTTTTAAGATTAATTTAAAAATTAATTTAATGCAATATAAGTTGATATATGTTTCCAATGTTCGTACTCCGAAGTATTGAATCTCATTAATAAATTTCATGATTTTTGTTTATTATTTTTGATTATGTTTAAAACTCTTAATCAACTTAGCAGGTACGGGCTTACTACGGAGGTGGTAATCGTGGTAGTTGTATTAATTATAAACAATCATAGCACAGAACTATAAAACGGTAAAAATGAAAGCTTCAACTACTACACGCACAGGTATGTGTGCGTAACTAATCACCGACAAGACGTGCGGGGGTTGCGGCCACAGCGGCACCCCTTCAGGTACAGAATCAGTATAAAATAACTCAGTGAGCGGACAAAGTTGTCTTAGCTTTCATTCTGTTCCTTTCTTTATTCATGTGATAAAGCATGCGCACTTACGACTCTCCTAAGAATTAAAATTTACTATATATATTGTTTATATAGTTATTCACCAACAGTAAGGATGATATTAATGTTGGTATAAGGCATGAAGGCTAAACGTTTTTGTTTTTTTATTGATACTAACAATCTTGCTTCAGTCAATCCATAATATTGATTAATGCGATCACCCCAGCCGGGAAATACTTGTGGTTGACGACAGAAGAATGCAATTATTGCTCCACCAAAGAGAAGGATCACCATCTAGAACGAAAAACAAGATTATTTTAATAATTAATTAAAACTATAATTATATGATTCTCTACAACACTCAAAGCTCAAAGTGAAAGTTTGTTGTCCTGCCATGATGATTGATTTTTTTAAGACATTACAGTCCTACGAAACCATCAGCTTTTGTTAGAAAACAACTTCAGATGCAGTTAGAGTTATAGCTGCAAGCGTATAATTGCCTATTCGATCTAGACTGGAACAATCTTGAGTACTTCTATACAGAAATAGGCAAAGTATTATTATATTTCACTAGTTATATAATAATAATAACAAAGAATGATTTATAACGTATACACCATGATAACTGTACAACCACAAAAGAGTTACGCCTATAATATAGTAAAATGACGAAAAGCGTACTCTATAGTGCAGCATTTGAGCACTGTATATCGTATTGCTTGGTGGTGACCAAGTTCTAATCAATATTGAGCCATTTTGCAGCTCTCAAATGTATCCAAAACCTCAAGCTGATATTTTAGTTCCCTTCCAAGGGGGAATCTTCTTGATGTTCCAATAATATAGTAGTTATTTGTCCAAGAACGGCTTCCCTTGATAGAATTCTGCGAATAGTATGGCATCATAGCTCAATACCAGTTAATTAGCAATTGTTTGCTCTTTTGAAACTACCTACATATAGATCATGTTTTTTGCAAAACATATCAACATCAGTTATAAGTCCACCGTTGAACACATGCCTCTCCGATCTGGGTGGGTAGGGGATTGCAATAATTCCCACGTTTGGCAGGCGTCTTGGGGATCGCAGTGTTAGATGACAGTTTTCTTCAGAAGGCGCTGCTTCCAACCTTCTGTTATTCTTCCCTACGTTGCCTCTTGCGACTCCTACATAAATATAAGGAGGAGTGCAATTCTAGCCTGGCACCCCACGATAGACAAACGCATACGTCATTATTTCTCACAACCTTTTCTTTTTTTCCTTAGCAAAACGAAGTCTAAATTCTGTCAAATGATGCAGGAAAATGAAGTCGAATGCTGTTCATTTGGGGTACTTATCCTTTTGCTAAACATCTTGTATAAGAAGCTGAAATTAGAACATACCGAACGTTCATAGGCGTAATTTTGCGATTTAGTAAAAGAATATTGAACACTCTGTTCCAAAGCCAGGAACTATATTAATTTCAAATTGTAGCACAGCATGGATAATTTTTTTTAATATTTTAATATATGTATGCTTTTATTAAAAAAATACTACGAACTATGTACAATACAACAGCTGCTACATTAAAAGCATTTAGACAACCTATACATCATTGCAGACAGACAGACAGTCCAAATGCTCCAGCCTACTACTAGTTGGCAGCATTGCCCCGTTGAATCGCAATGCTTATTCGTTGAGCCAAACAGGATATACTCGTAGTATAATATATATTTAATAGATTTCCATTTTTTTTTCATATTGTTTTAATAAATTGTATTTGATTTTTTTTATGTGATGGAGTTGCAAACAATCACCTGATGGTAAGCGGTTACCATCGCCTATGGACATTTGCGACACCAGGGGCGTTACCAATGCGTCGCCGACCCTGTAAGACTCTTTTAACACCCTTTTTTATTTTATATTATTATATTTGTTGACGAGGATTTCCAACGACTTTTAGTGCCTGGCATGCAACTATGTAGCTGCAAAACCGAAGCATTAACTATTAAATGTTTAACAAAATCATATGTGACAAATGTTAGGTGGAAAGCAGACAAAAATTGTTTATGACGTGGTTACTTTAAGCAATTATGCTACAAGACTACTCACAAATTCCCAGTAAGTTAAAAATCCCATTTTTTTCCAGCCATCATCAATGGCGGCCTGGGCAGCTTTCTTTCCCTTTTCAGTTATTTTTGTGGTTTTTGCAATCTTACTGTTAGGCCTGAAATTAAATTTATGTCTTAAATAAGTAATCAAGAGCGTGTCCAGCCATGGTCAGTGAAAACTGTCGTAGTTAATGGTAATGGTGCAGAAAGAGGCAGCGTGGAGGCAGTGGTTCACGTCTGGAGATTAGCCTCGGTGAGCATGGTCGCCCCTCCAAAGGGGCAGGTTGAAAAGCAGTTCTGTTCCACTTTCATTCCAAAGGACGACGCGTTGTTACCAACTTAAACTGCAGGCTGCAGGTGCTGCGGGATGGGCTATTACCACCTGTACTACTACTTGTACTAATAAACAGAACATGTAGGAAATCACGGTTGTTCTATTTATGGAGCAACTACATTGATACAAAAACAGGGTATATATGTGTTTTCTTCCCTTAAAAAACACATACATACCGTGTTTCGGTTTGTTCTGTGTTTTGACTGGGTTAATTAGTTGCCAACTGATTGACTGGGTTAATTAGTTCCCTAGAGTTTTTTGCATGTCATACAAATTAAAGTAGTATTTTAAGATATGTGGGAAGTACAAGTGAAAAGATTAAACAGGGATGGCCTCTTTTTAAATTTTTCTACCGGAGTTGAACACGCGACCTTCACATGCCCATATAATACCGATACACCGATTCACCGATGGATTAGTACAACATTTGACATTACTGTCAAATATTTTAAAAGCGTTATATACATGCATAGTGATTATTATGGATTTTACTATTGGAAGACAAGAGTATGTTTATGCAGAAATAATGTCATCAAGTATGAGTAGATCATGTTAGTTTACAAATGTTTTACATTCTTGTAATTGCTGCCAGGATTATCATTGTTGGCTTTGATTCCAGTTTTGTGTTATGAAAAAATAATAACAAAATAAATCAGATGATGGCTGATATGAGTTTTTTTAATGTTTTTATGTTCCAAATAGTCTCCGACTCGTTTGGCGCTTGATTCACGGTCCCTGATTTAATAGGTCCTTATAAATGTACTTAAAGCTACCCTATGGGCTTTTAAACGGAGCATTTCAATTTTATAATAATAATAATTAATTTTGCAGTGCCCATTCGTGTAGTGACAAAATATTACACTATTATTACTAAAAAGGACACAGATAACGCTATATGCAATTAAAGTAAAATGGTACCTGATGTCTACGATCAATAATAAGCATCCTGGTTAGTAATTTCCACTTTCTTCTAATAGTTTTACGAAAACTGTTTCACGTTAAAAATGTTTTTAAGTAAATCAATACCTCAAAGATATTTAGAAATGTGATAGTATATTATTTTAATATTGTTATGTTTGCAATGACGTCTCCGGATTATATTGCAAAATTACAAATTTACAAGATAATTAATTAGACTTATGAGTGATAATGTCATGTTGGCTCAGTTGGTCAGAGCGTACCCCGGCTATAGGGGTGGATAGACGCGGGTTCGTATTCCGCACATAACTATATTTTTTTCTCTCGTAAATTTGTAATTTTGAAATACTAGTATATAGTTGTTTATGACCAGATCACAAATTAAAATTAAAGTACACCCCCTAACGCTCAATCAAATAAATACTTAGATTTATAACAAGAAGAAACTAATCTAATAGTTAAAGTTAGTTAAGTTAGTTAAATCTAATAAGTAACCTACTTAGACAACTATAAATTGTCAGATTCAAGCCTCTCCTTCATCTCCGTCATCAAACGGAACGTCCACCGTTGAGGAGATTTGCCATAACTCACACGCTTGGCAGGTGTTTTGGGGATCGTAGTATGAAATATGAGTATCAGAATGTGGGAAGAAAATCCCACATTCTGGTATTTTTCCTTACGTCACGTCGCCTTTTACGACTCCCACAACAAGGTTGTGGGTTGGTGTTACCCGCGTCTTTTATAAGCAAAATAATAATTTTAGTCAGTCAGCTTTGACTATTGGTGGTCGCGAAAAATAGCAATTTCTACGTAAAAAAGCATTTTTTATTTATGAATTGTTAATGCAATAAAATCAAATAATTTATTATTAAGTAATTAACGTCAAACTCTGTAGAAAAAAACTGCCTTATCTTTATATTCCAACAAAGTTATATAGTGATAATTTTAAATTATTCACACTAAAACCGGTATCATTAAACGTGAATTGAGGTTATTTATAAAATTAAATAAAGGGGTAGTAAATAATTTCTTATAATATTTAATGAAGAATTTTTCGTCCTGCATGACGCATACCGTTCTTAGTGTAGTCTTTTATAATAAAGCTGATATTTACCGGAACGGAACAACTGAGAATTTTTAATCTCACTTGTATTATTGGTAGACAACTAGAGCTTATTTTATCTACTTGTTATATTGGTAGAACAAACTGTAGATCAGCTAGTAACTAACCAACCGCGTCTGTAACCCGTGGTACCCACGCTGACTTGCTTCATATAAAATGTTCATAGTGTAGAAGGTGTGTCTCTGTGACGGGCTTGGTAGTTTTTGCTATTTCAACTAGATGGCGCCACCGTCACAGACACAAAATCCTGCATAGCGCAAACGTTGTTTTCACGAGTGCGCGGGAGCCTGGTCGATATTTGATTTTTGTGAGAATTGGTTCAAGTGTAAATAAATACTCGGAAACTAAATCAGCTTTTCAACTGCACCCTCGTACACGTAGCATTTCCAATCCGTACCCCATTCGTGCCACGTACGTGGCAGAGATCGCTCGCGTCCGGCACGGTCTCATCTTTTAAACACTATATTGTAGTAGTATCGTGATAACAAAGTGAACGTTTAGTTACAAGTTCACAAGTTACATAGTTGTTTCACTGTAATTGCTGTAATTTGTACGATATTATTTGAACCTATTAGGATAATTACCTGAACAGTCCAAAGTAAAATATTGCTATGTAAAGGTAAATAAGTGCTTCTAAGCAAATCATGTTTGGCACTCCAAATGCGCTGAACAGCGGGAATGAAAAATAATCCCTTGCGTCCGGAAAGGCCCTGTAATGTAAATATTTAGTCAATTAACTAAATACATATTTTAAAAAATAAATTAGATCCGCTAATATTACACCCTAAGTAAAATGACTGGAATATTGTTTCAATTTGAATTTAAGCATTACAATTAGATTAGATTTTTTTGATAGTTTTTGACAGCTATTTATCCATGAAACAATGTGAAACTATCATGGATTAGCTAAAGTACAACCATTTTGGAAGGTCTTTTGACATTTCAACAGAAAAAACTGGTGAAATGGCAAAAACCCATCTTTTATATTCTCAAAACTAGAATGGTACAATTGATCCACTTTTTTAGTTACTATTGCTTACCTTAAACTTATTATAATAATGAAATACGAATAATTTTCCCGATTTATTTTGACTGTTTTACCTTTCGAAGCATAATAAATTGAATAGTCTACTAGGTAAGCCCATATCTTGACTATGAATTCCAATTTAAAAAATGTACTACTCATATATTTTTTTTTTGCTAATAGGCTAGCCATTTGACCAAAATTTCATTTGATAGCAGTCAGTGATATGGTCGGAAATTGTAAACAGATTTAGCCTAGAATGAGAACTGGTTCTCAGGAACAGCCGCCGGTACACAGTGTTCACAGCGTCATTAATTTTCTTTATAAGGGTAGTAGCTAGCCAGGCCCGTAATAGCAAAATGACAAGACAATTATAAGTCGGATGAGGGGCAAAAACTGATCAATAATATATACAACAAATAAAAACTTACGTGATAAATAAACCTTTGAATACCAAATTTGTACCCGTGCCCACTAAGGTGCCTATACCACCTGAAACAGTTTTAACATTATTATTATATACATATATTGTCAGATTTAAACTTCATCGGAAAGATGTGTCAAACATCAACATTTTGCCCGATATATTTGGTACCATGTATAGATGGCGTAGGGAATGAACTAATTGCCATATACCAAGCAAAGTTCTAGACTCTATTATTTATATAACATACTATAATATACTTCTTCGATGACCATTGACCCACTCACTTAAATTAACCAGTAGTTCAGCCAGTAGAAGCAAGGTAGGTAAGTGGTGAGCGAGGTTAAATCTAAGCTACAAAGCTATGTAACCGTTTTGTAAGTGGATGCGCTGCGCAAGGCAGTTTTGCAAAAATGATACGAAAAGCGGGGCATCGCTTGTGGTAGCATACTGAAAAGCACTTTTAGTGAAGCACATTTTAAGTAGGAAGGCAGCCTAAGAAACGTATTACAGCAAAACGGTAAGATGGGAGGTTCCAGGTGCTTGGTGCGTAAAAACCGTATGTAAAAGAAAAATATGAATGTAAAAATTTGAAAGCTAAGTGAAAATTTATTGTACGATTTCGGAAACGATAACTATCATGCAGGGAGTATTTGTATAAATTAAAATGTTACACGGACTTAAGATAAGACAAGACTCACTTTTAATTTTGGTGGCTATCTTTAAGTTTCTGTAAGAGTCGGCTGCCTCTCTACTGCACAATGATAAAACATGCACACATATAGACTAAATAAATTAAAGGGGTTATTGTATATTTGACATTGAATTTGTCCAATACGTTTCAAACACTTTTACTTTGAGCACGGAAAGAACGACGATGTGAGCAAAGATTGTGTGCGAGGGGCGCGAGCAAGTGTGTGCGCATAACAACACCTCGCACCGCTGAAAGGAGCTCAGCTTCTCGCACATCTCTGAGAGAAAAGATGCCACCGTTGCTCTGGTTCGCTAAGCATATGTGCATGGGAGTAGGGCATTTTGCGAATGCCCGCGAATCTCGCCAAGCCAAGCACCTAACGGTGTGGTCCGGCAACTGTCTTTGAGAACCAGTTTATCTAGGTTAGACTGACAAACATCTTCCACGTCATCACTTACCATCAGCTGTGATAGTGGTCGAAGGTCAACCTATCTATAAATAAAAAAAATATAAAAACACTCGCATCGCTTATCTTCTTTGCATGTCTATGGTGTCTAAAATACTCAGCCTAAGGGAGTGTTTGATAACTACAAGAAATACAAAGTAAATTCCCAAAACCATGTAAATATTAAAAACTACATGAATTAAAAAAGGTATGGGTGAAGATGCTCTCTAGTTAAGATCGAGTTATTTCGTAAACTTTAGACAGACTTGGTAACAAAAATACTGTAACTTATAGTTAATACTAGTTGAATCCCCTTAATAGGGGAGTGTAGTGGAATAACGAGGGCTGTATAGTCACCTGGGGGACTGATATAGTGGACTTTAGTGGAACCTGAGGTCGTAAAATATCATAGGTTACGGAAGTAATGCACAAACACTTATAGTTATTCAAAATTATAAGCAAATATTGTTAGAAACAGAAACTATATTTTAAAATCACTGGATTTAACTTTGAAAAAAGTACTTACCAGCAGTAGCCGAATACGTTACCGCACAAAAATAGGCCGATGTAATATCACTTGCAACGTTCTGTCCTTCCTCGTCTTTAGTATACATGACCATGAGTTTTTCCTAAAAAAAAGGTCATTAACAACTTAGTTACAACACAAATCACGCTGCTAGATTTCTTTTAATCCAAGTAAGATCACAAGTCTTCTACTCACAATAAGAAAATAATATTAATTGTGATTTTTGTAAGCTTGCCGTTACATATTGCAAAAGTTACAACATTAAAATGTACAGAAAGCGCTGTACAGGAAAAAGAAACAGTATTCCGTCTCAGCAGTGTCTTTGTTTAGGAAAAGTATGACATATTAATATTAGATACTTTATCTAGCGGTTTATATACTACTGAATGTGTAGCCAACAAAGTGGTTGGAAGACGTTAAAATAACATGAAAATTTGACAGCTGTCACTTTCTACACTTCACATCCACAACCATAACGTTCACCGTTGCACAAATGCCTGTTCTTAAGGGGAGCGGGAACTTATAGAAGCCTCCCTCGGGTTTCTATCATCCCCACGCGTAGTGTTTTGTACTGAATTTTTCTATTTTTTGATGTTTAATATTTCTTATCCACACAATAACGCCTGAATATATTAATTATATTTCATTCAAGTCAACAATACAAAACTTTTTAAAATAGTTTGTTTACTTACATCCTCAAAAACTTTAAGCACCGCTAAAACAATCGGTACCATCAAAGTCACTGCTGCCGTATTTGTAATCCACATCGAAACAAAAGTAGTTACAATACACATTGCCAACAACAACCTGGAAAATTGTTAAATAGAATAGAATAGAATAGAAAACTCTTTATTGTTACACCACATTTAAAATATTAAAGTGTACATCATAAGATTTAATTAAATAATAATAACATAGTGTTACAATGGGCGGCCTTATCACTAAAAGTGATCTCTACCAGGCAACCTTAGGATGGAGTTGAATAAACAAAACTATTGGGGCGGGTGTAGTCTAACAATTATCAATGAAAAAGTACAAATTCATAAAAATATTTTAAAAATAAAACTAATTTTATTGTTGTTTCTAAACAAATGTATAAAAATAGCATGTAAGTTTTTAAAATAAATAAATACACACATAAATATATAATAAATAATGATATACATATATAAATAAATCATATAAAAATACATAACATAATATTATCCCATATAAAGCCTAGAAATTTTCAAAAATGTAGTGCAAAATTAATTGGACAAAGAAACCTTTTTTACTTGATTCTTGAACATTCTGAGAGTTGGTGCTTGTCTTATAGATACAGGAAGAGAATTTCATAAGCGAGCAGCCTGAATAGTGAAAGATTTGCTATAAAACGAACTCGTATGAGGATGGATTTCAAGTGTAAGATTTTCTGATGACCTTAAAGTGTATGAAGAACAGTGAAGGAAATCAAAACGTTCCTTGAGATAGCGCGGGGATGTAGGATTAAACTATTGACTATTATATTTTAAAGGAGACTGAAAATATGAGCATTCCGGCGAAAACGTATAGTCAGCCAATTAACGAAACTGAGAGACGTGATCATATTTGCGTAAACCAAATATGAATCTAATACAAACATTTTGAAGACGCTCAAGTTTATCTAGCTGTTCCTCCGTGAGATCGAGATAGCAGGCATCAGCGTAGTCAAGAATTGGAAGTAATAGAGATTGAGCTAATGCAATTTTAGTGGCTGTTGGAAGAAAGTTGCGCAACCTTTTTAAGGATCCTGCTGCGGCAAATAGCTTGCGACTGGTAATTTGTAACTGTTGATCCCACCTCATATAGCGATCCATTGTTATTCCAAGATTCTTTACAGAGCTACTAAAGGGAATAGCAATACCACCAAAGAAAACTTGAGGAAGTAATACCCAGTCAATTGTTGACATTAATCTTGAGCTACCAATCACTATTGTTTGTGTCTTTATGGGATTTACTTTTAACCCAAAAGAATTGCTCCATTTAGCTATGCGATCAAGATCAGCATTAACAATCTGAATGGCTTCAGATAGTTTATTCACTGGAGCTTAAATTATTGTTATTGACTAAATATATGTAAATGAATTGTGTAGAATATACTATGTTAAAAATATCTCATCAAGTGCCTGGCTAAAATAGCACCGCCTCAAATCTTCCAATGAGAAGCAACAAAGGGAATAGAAGTTGGAAGCAACAAAGGGAAATATACCAAAGGGTGGGCAGTAGCATTGTAATAACTGCGCTAGGTATAGAGTTAGGTATATATCAATATTCCTACTTTAAAGATAAGTACATATCAATGTTTCCCACTGCCATATTATGGAACCATGAACCAACTTGCTCGTTTGCCCACCTATCCCATAAAAGAAAAAAAAACTTAATTTGTACGAGGAAGCAGAGTGATGACACAGATTTCGCAGACACTGGTCAAATCATTGATTTGTCAAATTATATACTCGTCAAATCTTTGTTTGTCAAATTATAGACAAGACAAATCCTCGATTTGTCAAACCAGAAACTGATCCAAACCTAAATTTGTCAAATACTTGATTCGTCAAATTCTTAAATGTACTTATTCTTTATTCGTCAAGTGAGCTCTTTGTCAAGCACGCTTTGGGACAGTCAAGATGAAAATAAAATCAAATATGTGTATTATTTTATTGGATTAAAATAACAGTAAAATTGAAAGCTTTTCAATAACTCAAAACCTTACTTACACCTTCCTTAAAACCTAGTAAAACATGTAGTTTTTATGAACTCAAAACTTCTTAATATGTTATTAGAAAGAAATATGGACCAACTTTATCCAATATATTTTTTTAAGCATTGTATAGTAATTTTTGGCCCTTTAATAGATTATTTATTAGTATTTCAACTTTAGCATCTTAAATCATGTCTTTATTTTAAATTTTTTTTATATTGCGTGCTCCGACCTGTAATTGTTTTACCAAATGATCATACCGCGAGTTTATAATTTACAAATTGAAATAAATATTTATTGTTTTCAATTTTGCTACTAAACCTTTAATCCGATTTTATCCTAGAAAACCACTGTCAAATATAATAATTCCCGTGGCTTGCGAACAATTAAAAAAACATAATTTTTTCACGCACATCTGGAAAGAAAATCTTAACTGCTTGTTTGTCAAAAGTGTTTAATCTTTACTGCGTTCATAATCGCTAGTTCATAATCACATATATATATTTTTATATAATCTCATTCGGTAATATTCTAATTATGAAATGAAATACTGACCTTCATTGGTATATTTTATATACATACTTCTTTAACAAAATTAAAAAAATAAATTAAAGCATTATTCTCCTAACAAAACAATGCTTTAAAACAATTTTTTAATTATTAAAGTACAATGTGTCCCGACCAAGGTTTCAATTCATTTTAAGTTCACATTATCTGTGGTGAGCGCGCTGAGCGCGCAAAGCGCTGGTTTTTACATTGCATTTTATTTAATGTAGCTACCTATAGCCATGAATTTAAATAAAGTAGTGTATGCAACTGCATATAATTAGGTATTGAAACACTCGTGTAATCTTATTTTGATAAGATCGCCTGCGGCTCGTTTCAAAAAACTACACTCATGATTTAATACCCTCAATTATATGACAGTTGCATAAATTACTATTTTATTTTTATCTGAAATATTTTTTCATAAGTAATCTAGTTTTTATCAGATAATAGACAATAAAATACTCTAATTATGCTGTCCATTTTGGCATTCAATTTTGAAGAACCATTATTGAAATGGTAGGTATTCATTTAAATATTTCGTATTTGGAATAATATAAACAAATAAGAGGTTGCTTCACTAAAGGGTTAATCAAAGATTAAGCACTTTAGTGTTCGATCTCACAATGACAAGATAAATCACTTATTTGACGTGTAGAAGTCTTGACGAATAATTGAATTGATGAATCGCGATAATGACAAATTAAGCTTTTGACTTGCAAAGTATATGATTAATAAAGGATTTGACGAATTGCGAAATTGACAAATTAAGCTTTTGACTTTTACAGCATATGACCAAACAAGGATTTGACCAGTGTCTGCGAAATCATGACACACATTTGAAGTAAATCAAATATAGAAAAACAACTGTAGATTTTTAACCGAGCCGGTACTACATATTACTCCGGGAGGTGCCGGGTTAGAATTGCACCTCCCCATATCATCCCGTGGGTGTCGTAAGAGGCGACTAAGGGAAAAATACTGGAAAAACTTCCAACTTATACTGGGATCCCCAAGACGCCTGCCAAGCGTGGGGATTATAGCAATTACTCCCTTAATAGGGGAGGCTGTGTACAGTAGTGGACGATACAGCTGTTACAGTACTACATAAAAATATACCAAATTTTTTGGAGTAGCCATATTTGGATTGAAGAACGTTATATATAACTATTGTTTTTATATGTATAACCATAGAGAAAAGTACTAATAAGAGTGACAAACACCATACATGAAAGCGTACGCCGTTAACTAAATACCAGCTTCGGCGAAAGATGTCGCTAAGTGTATCAAATCACATAAAATAAAGAAATTACTTTTTTAATGGCCGTCCTAAATCTCACTTAAGCTAATCGCACTCGTGCTGGATCGAAACAAAATGGCTAGATGGCGTTATTTTCCATTTATTTTTTATGTGTTTTAAAAATATTAATTTGCGCGACGTTGCCGCTCATACAATACCAAGCTGGCAACGCCGCTTATCATAATATCATCATATCAATCAAAAGTTTGTTTGTGCGTTGAACTGAATCAGTGTTGCCAGACATGCGATAATTATCCTAGATCAACGATATATTTGAGTATCATGCGATAAAAAATAATAACTACGTATCGCACGATAGTTTCTCAAACGTCTACGATATTTTTTTTCAAATACTGTAATGAATTCAGATCTTTGTAACGGAACGCAATTTTTTGTAATATTTTTCTATATTCTATGGCAGTCCATAGTCCAGCCAGTCGAGTGGAAACTGGAATGCGATATGATTATATTCCAAAATACTTAATATGATAAGTAATAGGTCCTATCTAAATGAAGGATCTCCTTAAAAAGATTAACGATATCTGTTAAGGTGCCACACCCTTAATTTTAGCTTTATAATCTATTGTCTTATTAGACTATGTTGAGAAACATGTAGAGTAAATTTGGACTTGCAATAAAAACACGATAATTTTGCATTAAATCTCGGATAATTTTTAACTCACGGATCTGGCAACACTAAACTCAATTGAGAATTGTTGTTGTTATATATTCTATTTGATCTATGGTTTGGTTCATTTGTATATTTGTGCTGCACATTTTATGCCATCCAGTATCCACAAAGGAAGTATACGTAGCAGATTAATTGGCCCGGCTGTCCCAGTCCATTTTCAATGTACTGAAGTCGGAGAAAGAACATCAAATCAAAATCATACAATTGCTGATGCAGATATGGAAAATGGTAAGGTTCATATCGAAGCATGTACATAATTTGTTAGGGCTTAGCTTGAAAGCATGTAATTTATCAACGGTGAAATGTCTGTCAGTCACTCAATGTGAATCATCATGTAATAAGTTGACCTTATCATTTCCAAATGGCCCTATAGTACTAAATGTCATTATTTGCCATGCAATGAAGACTAGGAAGAATACGAAATTTTGAAAATAAAATACAAAAACAACTACTTAATTTTCAGGGTTCCATACTAGAAAGAGGAACCCTTAGTCTTTTATTTATGCTATATACATTGTTTTCTTGATGGCCCGGTAATTTGACTTGCTGCAGTGCCATTAGATCTAAACACAGTAGTGTTTGCACAATATTGCTTCTAGGCGGGATATCTGACACTGCAGTGGTACTGACCAAGACAAACTCTTGCTGCAAAAACCTACCTCCTGGTTTGTACAAAATATTTATTGTGATTATATAATAATTTAGTTACTTGTATTTGATTTTCATAATATCATCATCTCTCTACTCTTATCCCACTTATGTGAGGTCAATAATGGTTTAAATAAATGGTTATGGGGTTAATCTATGGGGATTTCTGGAATATTTTTTTTTTATTTTTTTTTATTATGCCTGATAGGTTAACCTTTGACCACTATCTCACCTGATGGTAAGTGATGATGTGGTCGAGGATGTTGTTCAGACTAACCTAGAGTTACTGTGCCAATAATATGCCAATTAACACATGTACAGCAACCAAATGCCTGCATTCCCAGCATGGCCCTTAGTGCATAAGACAGCACTAATAGTAAAATAACCTATCCCTAAGATTAATATGCACTTCAATCAACCAATAGTATATATGTAGCCTATAATATTGTATGTAACAGTCATGTTAAAATAATAATATTTTTCTCTAATATAATGGCTGACGATATACCCATAAAGTTGGCCATTGCCCAAATTATAGATTGAGAAACAAATTGAATTTTCCAGATGTACTATCTTCACCGGAGGTTTTAAAAGTGAAGACACCAACAAAATTTTATAAAAAGCAAACACATGCAGCTCCAAGAGAAGAGAAGGTATCAACACCATCATCTCTAACTTCATTGTTCATGGGATCATATATGGAAGTTACACCTACATCCAAAATTAAGAATTTTACAAAATAAATAATTCTATATCAAGATTGTTGTTTAATTATACTTTACTTTAACTCGCTTAATTATGTGTATTATGTTATATATCTTAAGATGAAAACGGACAAGCCACTCTTCACCTGGTAAGCGCCTGCTTTGCCTCTGACAGTTGCAGTTTCTCCCAGAATATTATTTAAAAAGATCTGTATGCCATGGCAATGCACTCGTTACCCTGAGATATTAGTAGTTATGTTCTTATTGACCCAGTATTTTCACTTACTACTAGCCCTTCAAGCCTAACTGACTGGGGCCTTATTGTCCAACTGGGTTTTGTTTTATATTAATAGCTAATATAATAGCCTTCGATTCGATCTCAATCTCATCTGATGGTAAGTGATAATGTGGTCGAATAGATTGTCGAAGCTATCTTAAAATTACTAGATCTCAGGGAAACGACCGTTAGTTGCTTGGCGACAATTTTTTTACCACCATTATGAAACTGTTACTCGTTCAGGGAATAGTAATTTAAGAACGATATAGGTAATAAAATCGTTCTCCTGATGGTAAGCGTCATGCCTCCTCATAATATATGCAGAGGGCATTACACTCCTCACACTTTGTCTGCATATTTTCTGTGTTACTGAACACTAAAATACAGATATTAATTTATAAAAAAAACAACATTCGAATAATATTTTCAACATTCCCGCCTAAACTCAACTCATGCACTTTTAAAATAAGCGCTATCTTGGATGACAAATTTGCGATATTTTGAATTTTACCTTACATGCGTCGCAGCGCCATCTATCAATAAACTTATGAATCGTGGTAAATTATCCATGTAAATCAAATTTATTAGAGCAGCATTTTAATACAATATTTCGTATTAAAAAAAACAAGACATCTTTTGGGCCTGTTTACCATCGATGAAATTCAAATTTATCGGCTTTAAGTGTCGAAGCCAAAATTTCCAGGCTACGAGTCAGCGCCATCTGGATATAATACAAGATTTTGAGCTTTTTCCGGAGTACGTTGCAATTGCTACTCTTATATTAGTACATTTCTCTATGGTATAACTATTTACACAAGTATATAAAGATAACATAATGATTTACAAATCGACTGATTCAAGCAAACTTTTGGAAAATATTTATGCGGGCGGCATGACTTCTTTTCCATAAAACTATGTTGCTTTCTTTACGCTTTTCTCCTTAGAAGAAATATTGCTAGAATTAGTCCTCAGCATAGAGCAAGCAGCAGCTAGCTTTACAGCTACGAGTATTTCATTAATTCAGTATATCTAAAGAGGCGTTGAAAAAGATAATGAATTAATCGTTATTTATGTAACTGTTATATAATAAGGGGTATTAAAACATTAATATGGGTGATTATGGGTGACATGAGAGTTTTAATACCTAATTATGTAAGTATAGTTGCATAGAAGACTTTATCTACACCCATGATATGAATCCCCTATAGAAGGTTCAGAGACCATAGGGTGGTGTATGCTATAAGAACTAAATGTTAATTGTAAGTTAAATGCATGGAAAGTTTAATTGCTGATCTAATACAAACAATGTGTAGGTAATAATTTTTTTTTTTTTTTTTTTTTACCCGCGGTATGCCTTTATTAAACAAAATACTATGAACTATATACAACACTACAGCTACTACAATAAAAGCATTTAGACACCTATAAGTCATAGCAGACTCATAGGCAGTCCAAATGCTCCAGCCCACTCCCAGTTGGCAGCGTGCCCAGCATGCTGGCAGCATTGCCCCGTTGAATTGCAATGCTTATTCGTTGAGCCAAATATGTGCCAGCATTTTGATCACGCGTCGCATCGACCAAGCGCTCAGATAGGTTTTGGAAAATACGATGAGCTCCCGGTCCCCACGGACCCAACGTCTCCACACCAAACGGCTCAAATATGTAACCCATACCGTGGTTAGCATATTTGCGCCGCTTGAGTTGCTCCGCCGAAGTAGCCGCAGCGCCAGCCCTCACAGTGGTTTCAGAAAGATGTGACGGCGCTAAAGTGTCCACGCACGTAGCGTCCCACACTAAGGGCCGTCCTAACTTCCACGGAACCAGAGTCATGCCGTCAGGTCTTTTACCAACGTCACGCATCAGACCATTCGGTTCGAGAATAGCTGGAACATTGGCGCTGGTAAAAGCCCGGCGAATGATATCGTTAAGGCTGGCGTGGCGGGAAATTCGACCAGCACTTCGAGAGCAGGAGAGGCCATGGTGACCGAGTTGATCAACTGCAGTACCACACTGGCAGTGATGTGCAACACAACACCTTGCACCCAAGCGTAAGCTAATAGCTAGACGAAAAGCGGATGGATCTATAAGGCTACCAGTTTTGTAAGAAGGAATGGCCTGTAACCAAAGACCGGATTCCCACACAGAAACAGCGAGAATACGAGCACGATCTGTGATGCTAGAACACGTATTTAAAAGATCTTTCCGTGTTAGCTCGCATAGGGGCCGATCCCACTGTTTCTGAGATGACAACATTTTTGGGAATTCAGTATTTGGACAAGCCAGTCTCCATGTGTTTTTGGCCTCAGCCAGATATGCTACATCGAAAGAGCCTAAAGATCGTGCAAGAATTTTTTCTACTAATTTGTGTGTACTGTGTACAGAAGACAAAAAAGCTGGTAATGCCACACTAGAAATTTTGCGTATCCCTATGCCCCCCAACCTCACAGGGAGGGAAGCTTGCAACCAAGCCCTATCATCCATCTCAACATTCAAAACTGACACTAACGTATCTTTTACTAAGTTGTCTAAGCTTAACAAAAGCTCACTGTGTGGCCACAGCTGACAACATCTTAAATAGTATGTAAATTTAGGAACGAAAAGGCAAAATCTTATAATTGTAAAAGCCATATGGGCGTTAATTTTGAAAAATCTGCTAGAAGCATTTCTAAACTTTTGAATTTGTTCTTCGACAAATGGTGATAAAGATTCGTTAAGAATCGGTGAACCCAGAAGACGAAGCGAACTTTTTTCTACTAATTTTATATTAGGCGCAAGTAAGTTGAATTTTTCAATAATCGAAACTTTATCCGGACAAGTATCACAAACAAAAAGTTCACATTTAGAAAAATTTAGTTCAAGGCCAATAACACGAAAATCGTCTATAAGTACTCGCAAGTCATCCAAAACCGTGTTCGCATCGCCTCCTAAGGTTCCGTCATCCAAATACCAAACGTTAAGTTTTGATTGGAGACGTTGAATTATTGAGTGGATCGCAAGGCTAAAAATGGCTGGTCCCAGAGGATCACCCTGTTGACATCCTACGGAAGATAAAATAACGTTATTTTGGTATGTTAATTTTGACGGTTTGCCGTAGCATTGCCAAAGAAAAGGGTATAATTCCGGAATTTTATCTTTCACTTCAGTCAAAAGAGTGCCTCTATCTAAAGAGTTGAATGCATTTTAAACATCCACCTTCAAAAGCACATCTCCACAATTTTGATCAAGAAATGTGCGAAGTGAATGTACAGCAGCCTCACAGCCACCCTGTGAACCAAAACCGAGTTGCAGTGGTTGAAAAAGATTACTTAAAAAAGCAACCTTTTTCCTACAACCGCATTTGGCTGTGAGGCGACGATAAGTGGTGCCTACTGCTATAGGCCTAATACCACCATCTTTTTTATTTAGGGCACATAAATTCGCACCGTACAGAATTTCGGTAATTTCATTGTTGACCTGACCCGACAACATCAAATTAACCAAAGCCGTCACATCCCTTAAAAGTGTCTCGCCTACCTCACCAGAACTAAAAGATAAAATATCTTTTAAGTGCTGAGGCGTGAGGCCATCAAGGCCACCGGCTGAGCCACTTAAAAAAGATGCCACGGCTGCAGAAACATCCTGTGGGGTCACCTCAACAATGTCTTGTATAGAAGATTCGGGAAGGTGGAGACCTGCAGTTGCAGGCGGATGCTTTTCAATTAGGGAATTCAACGTATCAGATGTAAAAGGAGCGATTGTATCACTCGAAAACAAGATGCGTGCCGCGTTTTTAATATCACCATCAGTAATTTTGTTTTCTACTATTTTAATAGTAGCTGAATCGAAATTATTTGTTTTTGTATTCCGCCGCAGAGGCGGAATGATTATAGTTGTGCCAAAAGATTGCTCTTCCCGTGCCCTGTATTTCACGCAGTTTTCCTTTACTCTAGTAGTAAGTGATTTTTTGTTAGACGGATCAAAATTCACGTGAAATACGTGGTACGGGAATGCTAGAAGATGCTCCCAGGCTTGCGTAGTATTAGTAGCCAAGACGTTTTTAATGGAACAAGATAAAGATTGGGCAACAGAAATTCTTGCACCCCGAGGTATGCGTTTTAATAAAGGAATGTTATTTTTGTACGAGCTTAAAACCTCCCAAAACGGTTTGGAAGGCGTAGCAGGGCTCGCAACACTGCTACTACTTACGTTTTGATTATTAATTGGTGCCGAAAGGGGAATTTCTATTTGTTTATGACACCTTGTTTGGTGAATTTTGAGGCCTTTATGACCTTTGAAATAACGAGCCTGGGGGCACTGCGGACACAACATCTGGCTATCTTGCGATACAAAGATCCCCGTTACAGCATTCATAGTTGGGGCACAAAGCATTGTTTACAAAATAAAGCAAAGCTTATCTTAGAATCTCTAGTGTGACGTCTCAACCCGGATGAAGGCTCGCGTCAACACCGTCGTCGTAGTGCGCGCGCCGGTGTCGCAGGCAGCGTTGCCATGGAAACAAAAATAACTGATTAGAAATTAGCTCGACAAGAAATGTCAAAAAGCTATTGAATAAATAAGCTACTGAAACTAACTACAGAGGCCCAAACGAGCCCCACAAACAATACCTCGCAAAATTCCACTAGGAAGAATGCGGGTGATGGGCAGAAAATGCCTATCTACTATCTGAAAATAAAATTAATTATTTTTTGAAAATAAATCTGAAATTTACTGACCTGTCACGTTGATTGTCAAGTTGTTTTTCAATAATTGACAATAATAATAATAATTTATAATAAATAATTTTTCAATAATTTTCAATAATTAATGGTAATAATTGACTTATTTATTGTAATTATTATTTACATTTTGGATCGTACAATAACTGAAATGCACTTGAATATTAGATTTTTGCAATACTTATATCGAACAAAAATGGCGGTATACGACGTGAATGCGAATAACAGTTATTTTTATAAACACTGCACGTGGTAGTGGAAGACGCGTGCCTGACAATCTTCTTTTTTGAACAGGGGGTTGCATTACTTTTATAGAGGATTTATAGCATGGGTGTAGATAAAGTTCAATTCTAAACGTAACCTCCTATTTTTAATGACATGATGTTGGTTACTTTTTGAATGGTAAATACTGTCAATGTAAATATCTCTGGAATACTTTTAGTACCACCACCCACCCACCACGCGTCTGTGGCAATAGATACAAGTTTTTGTTACATTTTATGGTATCGTGGCAAGCTTATCATTTATATATACAGGAGCTATAAAATGTGTGATATCTTACTTCACATGGGAGTATCCTATGCAGCGTATAGCAGCATATGCCAATCGTCTATGCAGCCCTGATTGCTCCACAGAAAATGCAAGCATTATGCTCCCAATAAACATAATCACTGAGTCCTATAAAAAAAAATTAATATAAATAAGAAAACACAATAGTTATGAATTCCTGAAGCATAATATTGAAGGCATAACACAGTTCCACATTTTGACAGTTAATTATAAAGATGAAAGTGTAAACGTTGCATTTACCCAAGTGAACAGTATCAGTCCTTTTTCATTATTCTGTGGTATCGGCATGGTCTGAACGTGGTACTGAAGTATTAATGAGGCATTGGTCGGACTGACCTAGTGGAGCCTTTATTGGTACTTGGTACTGGTCGCGCTGTGATGTCATAAAAAGATCCACCATAGAAGTTTCATAGTACTCGTTGAGTGGAACTCTGGTGATTCCAGTAACGAGTCGGGAGTGCCCATATGCAAAGGCAAAGGCACGAATCGCGAAATTGGTAGTTTTTAAGCCAAGCATTACTCACCAAAAACTACCAACGCGACGGAAGTGTGCTGCTCAAACACTTTGTCAGCTCCTCTAGATACGTGCTCAAATAGACGATTGTCTGGGCTTCGCCACTATGTGACCGCAGAGACTCAAATCTTACGTCCAAAGTCCGTAAAGTTGACAGATCATATGGTATTCCAAGTCACTGAGGTGACAAAAGCAAATTTATATACTCCTTGACATACACGCATAACCCGGCACTATGCAAAATATTATGCTCAAGTTTGTAGCAGGACTGGAAATGTGTGTCTGCGTCAGAAAGAGCAAGGCGGTTCTATTATATCGATCGAATTTGCGTGAATGCCCCGAATAATCCAGAAATTCACTTTGAATGTGGATTTGTAGGCCGCTGAGTACACGCTCTTTGTTTTATTTCTTGGGCCGTGTAGGGCGTAAGAAAATAAAGAGAAATAGGAAAGAAGAATGTAGCACGCATTGCCATGGTTGCAGACCCGATGGTCCTGAACCTATCAAGAAAGCCAAGAACTGAATAGCTGTCACGAGGGACATAAGGTCCCTCCCTCCGCGAGCAACTGTCGAGTTAGAAGAAGTGGGAGACCAGAGCGGTCTCCCACTTCAGCACGACTATCATACGAAAGAGCTATCAAAGTAACACTTTGGTAGCTCTTTCCGGCATTCTTGGCTATTCTGCCTAATGGGTAGTACTCGTACATCAAATTAATATACGTGTTGACGACCCGTTTGACCGACGAAAGTTACATTTTGACTATCTTAAGAATAATATTCGAGAATACAGTTTATATGTATAAGTTACCTAATGTATATATATAAAATTCTCGGGTCACAGTGTTTGTAACATAACTCCTCCGAAAAGGCTTGACCGATTCCTATGAAAATTTGTGTGTATATTCAGGAGGTCTGAGACTAGGACGTAAATTATTCTTCAAATAAGTACATTAACCTTTTTATTTCATTTTTATTTGCCTATATAGCTGACCTGGCAAAACAACGTTTGTCAGGTCAGCTAATAATGTATACAATGCATTTACTAGGAATTTATAGGTACATAATAGTTTGTCAAAATAGGCATTGTGGCTATTGAAATTCGAAGGTATTTTCCGCGGAATTATTCATATTTTAAACTATATAATTCAATATAAGTAATATTTACGTGCACATGTGTAGAGTAGGAATGCCATAATTTCTGCTATTTTTCCATTGTACTGACTATATATCGATATATTATCTTGTTTTTTTAATAATATGCCTATTAGGACTTACATTAATCATAGCAGAGGTAACATCATTGGTAGATGCTAGTCCAGATAATGGAAATGTCACGCATGGCAGAAATCCAGTTACTGCCAAAGGGATGCATTCTGATACCCAAAATACTGCGATAATCAGGAGTGTATATGCGCACCAGTCGTATTTCTGAAAAATATTTATATTTAGTTTCTTGAAACTGTTGATTAAAAATGCGGCAAGGTCTATCTGTGATTTTTATTAAATGTAATGCGTGGGATGTCGGGCTAGAATGTCACCTCCTCATCTCTACCGGTGGGTGTCATAAGAGGCCACTAAGGGAAACAAACCAGAACTTGGGTAGCAGCGCTTTCTGAGGAACTGATATCTCACACTGCGATCCCCAAGACGCCTGCCAAGGGTGGGACTACATGATGGGGAAGCTGTGTTCAGCAGTAGACAATCCGGCTGATACAGAATGCGTAATGTGTTTGAATATGACAGTTGATGTAAAAGTATTATGTATGTACTTTTTTGGGGCACGACACCATGGTGGAGCATGGGGCTTCCATGTGGCTCCGTTACACATAAAAAAATCAAATACAGTAATCGCGGTAATTACAGTAAAAATTAATATATCTTCTTTCATACCTATATTATAAAATTCTTGGGTCACAGTATTTTAACGAAACTTCTCCGAAGCGGCTTGACCGACTCCTATGAAATTTTGTGTAATCTGAGACTAGGACGTAAACTATTGTTCAAATAGGTATATAAAACTTTTTATTTTTATTTGCCTATATGGCAATACAACGTTTGTCGGATCAGCCAGTATATATACATATGTATAAATCACTAGTTTTGGTGCCGCGGGTCCGCTCGCGCTTATGTCGGCTATCGTGAAAAACCATTAACCTCTTTTTACGTAGTTGGATAAAAAGTATCCTATGTTCTTCCCTAGGTCTCTATCTTTCCTCTTTAATATATTAGTGTAGATTTGCCGTGCCGCGTAGTAGCAAAACACAAGACTAAACAGCAAATTTTTATTTTGGTTAAAAATTTACAACCCCCAAGCCTTGAACGAAAAAAAATTATAAGTTTTACTGTTATCTATTAGGTTCTTTTTACATACTAAATTTAGTTTTTGTCTCCCGCATATAATAGAAGTTACCTACACCATACCTATTCCATATAAATTATGACTATAATGTGGGATTAATATTATGTAATTAAATAAAAATCTTTGATTGTACCTACACTGTTTTTTTTTTATGATTGTGATGGAACAGTCACGAGGCCCACCTGATTTTAAGCGGATTAATCTCTGCCTATCACAAATGCATTTCGTCATGTGACAAATTGCACTGCGCCCGTCACACTAATACATACAGTTGTTAAGTCTCATGTGTCTGTAGTTTGTCTGGCTCTCAAGTACTACTGCCGGAACACACGGTTGTCTGGAAGAGATCGCTTTCAGCAATAAAAGCCAATTGTTACATTATTATGAATTTTGTTTCTGCTTGAATTATTTTAAGGTGTTTCAATAATGTGTATATCTATCTATCTACATAAATTCACTGCACGCCTGCTCGTCGTCTGCTTGCGGCTTAATAATAATCATATTTGAAAATATTTGGAAGACAATTTTAATATTTTTATTTTTGCAATAACGCAAGCTCTGCGGATTACATTACAAGAGGAAAAATTATAGTCATGTGCGGGATTCGAATCCGTGCCATCCAGCCTTTAGCCGGGGACGATGGTTAAACAAAGAGAGAAAAATTAAACATAATGCGAAAGAAGAGAAAAATTAAAAATTAAAAACAATATTAAGCACTTGCTTAATATTGTTTGAATTGAAAAGTTCATGGTTTTACTAGAAACACCAATCCTAATATTGCAGTGAACATTGTTTAACCTATTGGATCGTTTAAAGAGCACTAAGCAAGCTCTGCTACGAGTACTTCAATATGTATAATAAGGAACCACAGTTTCATTGGATATATGTATATTTAGTGCTGTTGCGCTATGACCATACAGTGAAGGGACTGTTGACCATTCTGGTGTAAAATCTATAAAGGTACAGCACATATTATAAATATTGAAAAAAATACACAACACAAACCTCAAACACTATTTTGGCATCTTTATTATTCGTGTGAATATCGTGTTTAAAAATGTTTAGTAAATTACAAAATGTATATCTTACCACTGCTTCCGACAACGGTAAAACCACTGGTAGCCATATCAAAGGAACAATTAGCACTAAAAACCCTCTCCAGTGTGCAGAAAAAAAATACTTCAATCTCTCGCCCAACTTTAAGTCAGGTTCTTCTTCTTTTTTAGAACTGAAACAATAATTTCATACATAATTTAAGAGTGCAGTTATAGTTTATCTGTGTGACTTATAAAAGTAGACTTCTTCGACAATAGCGTTATACATATGAGAGTACAATTTCCAGATTTTTCCATTGTTTTCGATGCCGGAACGCAAATTAATAGTTAAATAATGGAATTAAATCATACAAAAAAAATAGGATACCGATTTTTAGCAATACTTTAGACAATGCTGTCAAGTTAACTATTGTCCGGTACTTCCCCGTAGAACACCTGGGTGTTTGACGTGAAAAAAATCTCCCGCGGAACACCTACTGTTTTCGGGTCTTTTACGGGCAATAGTTAGTGATTTTGTGAATTTTAGTTATTAAAATATACAACGAGTAGGCGTGGCAGATTTTTTTTATTTTATAAGTAATGAAATATGATTATTTTTAAGGAATATATCTAAGAATTTTTGTTTAATGCATTTAAATGATAGTGCTGAAAGATTTCTACACCTTACAAAAGAATATATGGGGAATATATAACTTGTTAGACAAATCAACACTTATAATATAAAGAGGAAATATTTGGATTTTTGCTTGCAACGAATAAATTTAAAAAATACTGGATCGATTTGGTATGGAAATAGTTTGAGACCCGGGTAAGGAGATAGGTTTTTGTCCAACTCCACAAAAAGAACTTTATGGTTTTGCGCGATAACCGAAATACGGGCCGTCGGAGCCGCAACTGGAAAGCTAGTAAATTATTAGTCTACAACAACTTGGCTTATATTTATAAGCCAAGCTCTCAGGAATCATATTTACTAGCTGAATATGAGCTCTCAGCAGATAAATACACTTACCTATATATTGTCTTTGCAAAAATTTAACATCATTCATTTTAACCCACAAGATTTACTTTACTCTATATATTATATGACAGCGTAAAGGTAAAAAAATATACATGAATAAACAGAATTAAATACTATACGATTTGACATCTAAGCCTTCAGCTGGTAAAAAAAAAATGATGGAACAACAATAAACCATGTTAAAATCTGGTTTCTTCGCAATGGACTTCGAGAGATTTTTTTTTAAAGTTATATTATACTAAAATGTTTCGATATAATGAACTATTAAACATTAGATGAATCGTGTTGAACGTTGTATAAATAGAACAAATAACTATCAATCAAGAACAGGACACTCATTTAGGTGGAATCCCGAGGGCTTATATTTTCCTGATATATTAATCATTATTGTTGAAGAACACTATACCAGCTACTTTTCCGAAGGAAAATTTTCATTTGTATTTAAGTAAGAGGAACAGAAATAGGTATACTGCGTAACCTAATAATAAAACAAATCATAGTTAACTAGCTGCGCCCCGCGGTTACACCCGCGTGGTGATGGATGTTGATGATAAAATGTATGATATGTGTTAATCCAGCACCTTATCAACCTCCATACCATACATATTTGTATAAGATTTTTATATGGCTTGCGCATATGATCACGTCTCCGATTTTCATAATAAGCTCAAGTGGCTCCCTATTCGTCGTCGCCGGAATACTCATATATTATCTCAATTCTCTCCTTTACAGTATTTAGTTTAAATCCTTTATCCCCGCGCTACCTCAACGAACAATTTAAATTTCTTCATTCTACCCATTCTCTGTCGTTACTATCATTAGAAAACTTAACGCTATACAGCAGTTATTTATGTACACAATTATTAAGACCGTTAGAAACCCCGCCCAATAATTTGACCATATCTATTGTTGATGGATTTTCTGGAGGAGATCGCTCTTAGCAATTAGACCACCCATTGATATACTAGTTTTTAATTTATGTTTTAATAATAAGTTTATTGTTGTTATTATGTTGTTTTTAATAAATAGTTATTTTATCTCGCTAGATAGCGATATATCATATCCAATTTCATCAAAATCAGTCCAGTCGTTTGAGGGTGAAGAAGTAATAAATGTACAAACACACTCAGAAACGTTTGCCTTTACAAGATTAGTTTAATAAGGATAACTTTGTTACTACCAAATATGCAGTAGAAATAAATTATAATTTTTTTATGGTATTTATGGTTCACTATTTTTTACACTAAAATATAGATATATGCTGCTGCGAGGTTTTTTGTAGGTAAATTTAAGTTAAATATTTTTGTTATGCATTATGTGCGTGGGGCACTTAAGGTTTTTGCAGTGCATGCCAGAATAAGTCGCATATGGTTGAGTTATTTCTTTCTTACTTGACACTTATCGTTATATTTTCTAATAAAAAAAGTAAAGTAAATAATATATAAATATCATTATAAATTATGGCCTATGTGTTATTCTGATGTCTGAGCTAAATTACTGTAAAGTTTCATTCAAATCAGTTCAGTGGTTTTTGCGTGAAAGAGTAACAAAAATCCATACATACATCCATACATCCTCATAAACTTTCGCGTTTATAATATTAGTAGGATTAATTAGGACGTAAGGTTAATGCTTGGATTCAGATTACTCATTCCTTATGAGTTTTACTGCCATTAACGTTGATCTTAATATCACCAGTGTTATTGTGTTCGAAGATAAACCGGTCATAGCTAGAACGGAAACTTGCGCTCAAGCAGAACACAATAATGCTTGTCCCCAGATTGTCTATTTGAATATCATTAGCTAGCCAGGCAGGCATTTGTAAAATAATCTAAACGCATGCAAACCTTCTTATTAATATACATAGATAGTCTTCGTTATGCTGCTCTAGGAAAAAAACAACTCAGCCACACGTTCCACTACGTTCCATAAACATACCCACACTACTGACAAATGCGAAATGTATGAACTAGAGGAAAGGATTAATTTATCAATGTAGAAACTGCATTAGCATATTTACATTTCACCTAACATACCACAATATACCTGTGGAGTGCCAGTTCAACATTGCCCTTTCCCGTATCTTCCAGTGGGATTCGTAGGAGATATCGTCGGGAAAATACAAGAAGGTAGGCAGCATCGCCTTCTAAAGAACTGCCATCTCACACTGCAATCCCAAAGACGCCGTCCAAGCGTGGAGATTATGGCAAAACCCCCCCAAATGGGAGCGTACCAGGCCATAATATACCCAGCCTACCAGGCCTACAGTCTCCCAACAATCGAGCCAAAGTGTCAAACAAAGCAGGTCGGGTCCCTACCCGCCTCCGTCATTTACATTTTAACGCATAGTACAAGCTCTTCCTTAGCCGAAGAATCGGCTCCTTATAAGAGAACTTGGCTTGTCAGGCAATTATACTATACCCATCCCTATAGCCTGCTCCCCAGAAGAAACGAACTGGAGTGACCACCGCTCCGGAGACCCAAGAAAATGTGACCAAGCTAGCAAGGCTATTGTTTATCGGTGAACTTCATAGCTGTTGCTGCTGCTACAGTGTAATAAAAAGTGTACTCTTAAATTAAATAAAAACATCGTACTTACAACATTACGCCTTATTATTCTTTTCTACTTATGTCTTCTTCTGCTTACAAATATCTTCATTAACGTATCTAATAATACCATATCATTTTATAGACTTCTTTAATTATTGTCATTAATATGTCATGGAACGAGAATACAAAAAATATGCTAGAATGACACCAGGACAAGAAGTTTATACACAAAAAAGATTTCATTCCGAAATTTTAATATATTTATGTTTGCAATAACGCATGCTCTGCGTAGGACAACGTAAGTTTGAACTATAGATGTCGCTCCATCCCAATTCGATGGATAAAAAGAACGATAGGAAAATATTGGGTTATGGACTCATTGTCATGTTAGCTCAATTGGATTATAGCATACCCCGGCTAAAGGGGCGCATGGACGCGGATTCGAATCCTGAACATGACTTAAATTTTTCCTCTCGTAAATTTGTAAGAGTTTTCGTGAAGAGTACAAATGTAAACATAACTGCTTACAGCTATCCCTTTCTTCAGAGTTACAATATATTTTCGTCTTTATTATTAAATATACAATTATATCATATATAAAATAGTTTTCGCCTATAATTGTCAAGTTGTATTAAGTGAATAAAGGACAGTAATCAGTATTAACTTCTTCAGTTTCTCCTTAAAAACAGAATTATAAATATTATTGTTGACACCATATTATGTTAGAAAAAAATAATATAAATGATAATTAATCAAGACGTAAGTTTAAGAGTTATGTAATAACTTTTTATAATAAATATCTTCATCCAAACTTCGGAGTATATCAAATTAATTCGATACATAAATAATTGCCACACATAAATTGTTCAAGTCTAGATTTCTAAATATGATTACAATTACACTGTCGCGCACTGAACAATTTTTAGTTAATTTTTAGGGTTCCGTACCCAAAGGGTAAAAATGGCACCCTATTACTGAGACTTCGCTGTCCGGCCGTCCGTTCCGTCCGTCCGTCTGTCACCAAGCTGTATCTCAAGGACGGTGATAGCTAGAGAATTGTTATTTTCACAGATGATGTGTTTCTGTTGCTGCTATAACAACAAATACAAAAAGTTGACAAAGTGCAAGTTGGACTTGCGCACGTTAAAACAAAAAAGGGTAAAATATGAAGTCTAATGTTGTATAGAATCGTACGGAACCATTCGTGCGCGAGTCCGACTAGCACTTGGCCGATATTTTTAAACACTTAACTCTCGCAATGATGTCGCTACCCTTCCAATATATCTAAATATTAAAATGTACTTTGTATGTATTTACATGCAAATTGTTTTATTTATGAGTTACTCAAAAGTTTCGCAAAGTATTACGCAAGCGTTACCCGTGTTTTGGTATATATTTCGACCATCTCCACCTTATCGCGATTCTTGTTATTTTTGTGGTGTTGTGTCCATACTGCAACTTTATTTTTCGTTTCTTTAAAGACATCTCAGACATAATTGGATGTTATTTTATCTATTCACCAATGTCAAAGAATAATTGATTAAAAAGAATAATTACATAAATATGATATCAATTGGCTCAGTACAGAAAATATTGGTCTTTCTGTCTATTATAATAACTGTTATCTCTGTACTGAGTCCTTTCATACATGAATCGTTTAACATGAAGTCCGTCCACGCCTTGCTTTGCCTTTGTATCATTTAATACTTGCCTAAAATAATTGACTTAGCTCTTCTTATAGCGTGGCCATATTCGTTCATTGAAAACATTTGATGAAGTTTGGAATTGTAAGGTTTATTATCAAAGTTTTCAAAATAATTTTCTACTCCATTGAGACATTTAAGCGTCATAATAAACACACAGTATAAGTTATCATTAAGTGAGTATACAATATATTTGAATCCAAGAAAATCATTTATCATCAATTATTTTTTCAAATAAGGTAAAAGTTTTGATATTAAAGTATATATTGTCATGTGATCTTTGAGTCCTTATAGGCAAGCCATGTGTTGTACCACATGTAGCCAAGTATATGCCCGTTTTTGCTCAAACCAACACACACAGACAGGTATTTGAAAGCTGCATCTCATCATCACCCAAGACATTTACAATCCGTAGCTAGATCATTAATTAATAGAGCACAAGATCTATGTGACCCTGAACATTTGGAAGCAGAAATAGCACATGTACAGCAGACACTGAAACGAAACGGCTACAAAAACAATGTACATGTTGGTTCTCGACGCAGACAGAAGGAAATGAAAATTGAAGTTCAGAGACTACCGGCTTTCTTGCCATATGTAAAAGGGGTGACGGATAAAGTTGGAACAGTATTAAAGTCCTTCTCTATTGAGACTGTATATCGTCCGTAATCAAAGTTGGCAGCGCAAGTCAGGTCACCCAAGGATATTATTCCCCTTCAGACACCTGGTGTATACAAGGTAGATTGCAGCTGCGGTAGTTCATATATTGGACAAACCAAGCGAACTATTAGTGAACGGGTCAAAGAACATATCGCAGCTGTGAAAAATCGCCAGGTGGAGAAATCTGCTATAGCCGAACATCTGCTAGAGTCAGGACCTGATCACTGGATTGAGCTCCATGACCCGAAAGTCCTCTCAACGGAACGTCACTACCATTCGACCAAGACTAGTACGAGAAGCTATTGAAATAAGGAAATATCAGAATTTCAATCGAGAGGATGGTTTTAAGTTAGCTGCAACCTGGAATCCAGTGCTAAGGAAATGCACCAAGCGCGTTTTACCTTCATTAAGACCTGTGGATGTTGTCAGTGTTGTGTGTCGAGATGATACATTTCTAAATCAAATGCGGGTAGTTGGAGAAATTACCCGCCCTTCAAGACGCTGACACCCGCCTCTTCAGTCCGCTCGTGACCACGACCAATGCAACTTGGTCGAAACGTCGAGGTAAATAAATAAAAATATACATGTTTTATCGCGATTAAGACCCGTTAAATACTTATAACTATATACGTAATTTGGGTATAAGCTGTTTGCATTCGTTAAACAAGTATCATAAAGTAAAGTCAAAAATAAAAAAAATAACAAAGTTTTAAGAATAAAAGATTTGTTTTCATTTGATTATGGAATTTCAATAATTCTTTTTACTAAAATGAAGGTTTACGTGCTAGAAAACTTCTTGGGATTATATCGCGCACTTACCTACTATTCTCTTCACGGTTGTACCGTCAGGTAACCAGAAGATTACCGATCTCATAGACTGCTAAGTGGTGGCAGTGCTACAGCACAGCTAAATACCGTTATTCGTGCTACTCAAATTTCTATGGAATCTCAATGCTTATTTATTTAAGTTTATATTATTACTATGTTTTCCCTTCTCAGGAGAATATCGCCTATAGCTTTGACAAGTGCAAACATATTTAAGTACGCTGACGACGTTGCTGCAGTGTTTACAGCACCATCAGTGGATCAGCTAAAGCAGAAGCTGAATATTGCGGCATGTGACTTGGCCCAGTGGTTTCGAATGAATGGCCTGGTGTTAAACTTAACAAAGACACACTTTATCCACTTCTGTCTATCAGGCCACGTTACGAGACCAATGTCAGTCTCAGTAAACCAGGTCAAAATAGGGCAAGTAACTAGTACATACCTTTAGGGATTTGAAATTGACAGGAGTCTGACGTGGGGCAGTCACATTTATGAGGTTTGTGGCAAAATAAGCATGCTTTGAACTCAAGAGGGTTTTCAGGGTGGTCCGCGCAAAGAAAGCGCGAGCATGCTTTTTCGCTACGGTTCAGTCCGTGATCCAGTACGGCACAGAGCTATGGTGGCGCGCTGCTGATTGGGAGCGCGTACTCAGAATGCAAAAGCGTGCCGTAAGGGCCATTGTGCGAAGACCACAAGATATCTCTGCGAGACCATTGTTTACACAGCTTGGAATTCTCACACTGCCCTCCTTATTAATCTTTATATTTGTGAGAAATCACCCTGACCTGTTCAAAAAACACAGCGACGTGCATCACTACAGTACACGCAATGCTGGTAAGCTAATAGCTGCCCCGCGTTCCTTGTCAAAGTCACATGTTATGGGACCAACCATAGAGATATAAATTGCTTTCTCTTTTCTGTGGGACCAACAGTATATAATCGGCTGCCGGATAACATTACGGAAGCCGCAAGCTTTACTGCCTTTAAATTGCGCCTAAACAGCAAAGTTTTTATACGTTTCATGATTTTTTTAGACTGTAAATAAATAGTTACTTTAGAAGTGGTTTACAATATATAAGAATTATTTTATTTGTATTCAGGAATTTATTTTATGATTGATTTATAATCGACAAAGTGTATACGTGCAAAAAGTATACATAATTGTTTTGTGTAGCTGTATATAAACATATGATTTTTATTCATCATATGATTTGGACTTGTAAACTAACGTTTATTAATAAATTACTATGACTTTGGCTATGACTATTAATCTAAAACCAAGACACTGAATAGCGAGTTTAAAATCATACTCTAGATTTTTTGTATATCATCTTCTCCTTTCTTTCATCGGACGACAAGACGCACTGGAACACGGCATCTATATAATATGGTCGATATTCCGAAAATACGCACAAAGCGTTTTAAATCAAGCTTTATATTGCTTACGGCCGAAATATGGAACAACCTACCAGCCTGTCTATTTCCCGATAGATATAATCTGGAAGTCTTCAAAAACAGAGTAAATACTCGTAGGTATCTGCTAGGCAAGCATGTTCCACCGTCGACTGCGTCGTCACTTTCCATCAGGTGAGGCAGCGGTCAAATGCTTGCTTATCTATTATAAAAAAATATCATGTGAGTTGAACAATTTCCTTCAGTGAATTGATTCAAGAACAGGACCTAATTTTGTATAAAATAAATTATATTTTAGGAACCATATCAAGTATTACGTATAGAAAATTTTTGAATTAATTTAAAGTTTAAGATAGTAAACTCGAGAAAACATTGTTAGAAGTATCTATAGGCTTTTTTGGCCTACCACATTCCTAAAAAATGCACGCCTTTGGAAAGCTCTATTGGTAGTACTTACCTTACCCTTTTGTTAAGAGTTCTCATATATTATGAAAAGACGTGGCAATCAAGCAGACGGCCCACCTGATGTTAAGCGGTTACCGTCGCCTATGGACATTTGCAACACAAATGCCTATCCTGCAAGACTCTTTTAACACGCTTTTTGAAGAAATCCATACTGTAGGTCTGCGGAAAAACGCTAGATCATTCTATATTCTGCAAGCATGTAGTAAGGAAGTACACATAAATCGAGCTGTGTGAGACTTCCATAGGACTTGATTATGTTTGGGTAAGCTTTAACCGCTGACGCGAGGAATGATGATAGAATCGCGATGCCGGTATAAGATCAAAAAGCTCTTGAGAGTATTCCCCGTTATAAAGCTTGTAGAACATACAGAGCGAACCGATGTCTCTAGGGAGGCTCAGTGGCTCAACGTAGTCAGAGAGCTCGCGATCGTCAACAATTCGAATTCAATAATTAATATTAAATTGTTAACAACCTGAGTTGCAGCAAGTCTACTAGCATGCTGATCATTCAGTGTATTTTTCTCTTAGTCGGCTCTTAAGGCATTCAAGGCGATCAGGGAACAGCCTCATTCTGAAGTGGAGACAATATGGCGTCATTACAATGTTGATAATGAGTTGCATGGTGGTAGGGCATCTTGCGAATGCCGCTTGGCTAGCTAACACCCTCAAGTAGAAAATCTGTCGCCAAGCACCTAACGGTGTGTTCCGGCAGCTGTCCTTGACAGCCAGTAATTCTAGGTTAGCCTGAATAACATGTTCGACCACATCATCACTTACCATCAGGTGAGACTATCTCACCTGATGAGAGGAGTCACCTGAGGTGGTCAAAGGCTAATCTATCAGGGAAAAAAAATACAAATGGATAGTTATCTTATATCGATACTCAAAAACTACGAGAATGATAACTAATAATTTGCAAAACGTGTATGTAAAAATTTTTACATTCGCTCTTTCTCAAAATTACGCAAAAAAAAATTAAAAGTTTATTTATTACCTTAGTTTGTTTTATTTTCGTACCCAGCAATGAGCTACTTTTGTTATTAATGTGGGCTATAATGCTATAAATAAATAAGTTCTTACTTATTTGTGATAGTCCACTTTGCGTCTTAGTGGAAGCTGGCTATTAATTGTTTAATTAATAACAAATCATATAGTGGCTCCAAATCTGGTTTAGTAAATGTATTTTGTTTTCTTAAAACTACATATTTTACGATGTATGCATTGAATAAGTTTTAAAACTAAATAATGTACTCGTAATAAAAAGTTCTGTTATACAAAGAATGAACAATATAATACATAAAACTATTTCCTACCAATGATCTAAGAAAAAGATCTAGCTTTTCTTAATTTCTTACTCCACATATTATATGATCTTCTTCTATATATCATCGTATATCACGTTAGTCCCCGAGATTTGATTTTATACAACATGTTTTAAATATTTCCTCATGTCTCGTTCATTGAAATATTGAACCTAGATACTGGGAATTCGTACAGACTAGTAAAGTAATACCATGACACTAAATATTTGAACAAAAAATCGCCATAGCTTTGGTTTTGGCAACAATCAGCGATATAACAGGTTACAAATCAGTTTTAAGTATATTGTAGTTGAAAAATAACTGAATTCTAGAATCTTAACAGCTAGTTTAGCATCTGATATAGAACCTATTAATAATAATGGTCTAAAAATCACAAATTTGACAGCTTCCGGTTATCGAAAATTTTAGTAAAAGATACCCAACATAAAAAAAATATAGCAGTCTTTCATTTAATTTCTAGACGACGACGCAAACCTTGCTAGGCTTCATAAATAAAATAGAAATCAGCTAGCTTTTCATGGATGCAGCTCTGCTTGACAGTTTTTTATTGAATACTGATTCAGTTTATAGTTATGGCTTACGATTGTGCTCAAAATATCTATTTTTCATGTGTATGACTCATGCAGCTTACGAACTAGAGACCGGTGACATACTCGTATTGACGGACAGATATACACAGTTTTGCGGAGAAGTGAACATTTAAAATCATAATAAATCTTTTCGTTCACTTAAAATCTTTCGCGTTATTTTCATATTTGCTACGGACGTCGAACTTTAACTTGTTATAAAACCAATTTACAGGCGACTTGCCGCCAAAACTTATTTTTTTAATGAATATAGAAATAAAGTACCTTTAGCATTCAAAATTCATACTATTGATGGTTATTGAAATTCAAGTTAATTGAAAATATTTGATTGTAAAATTTGAAGAATCTAAAAATTCAATTGATATTCCCTGAGTATTTTAAATTATGTGACCACTACTGTTTACAAACGTTCTTACTGAATTCTTCTCCTTCATTCTTTTTAACGATTGCCTCATTTGTGTATACGTAAATGCACCGTCCAGAGCTCGATTCGCGAGTAGGAAAATATATTGGGTGTTTATTTGACAACGCAATTTTCTAGTGGCAGTTCGAAGTCTAAGAATGTTTCTAGTAAATGGCAATAGGCTCTCAAAGCATGTCTGTCAGAACGTGGGAATTACGACACCTCTACTAAACCCTTTAATACCGAAATACTAATATATTTATACATTTTGAAATACTTTTTATCCCGACTCACCGAGTAGTTGTCAAGATAACGCGATATACATAGTATAATTTCATACAAATATAGGTACAGACGGAAACTGAGTATATTATATATGAGATAGTTATTTAAATCAATAACTGAAGTAAAACATATATTTAACATGCACACAGATATCACACAAGTGGATATTAAATCGTAATACAGAAAGTTTGCACTAAGCAATTTCTGTTATACCAACAGAAACTTCGTACAGCAGCTTTATTTGAAAAGTTCTCGTAGATAATGCGAAGTTGGTGACGTGTATCATTATTGGTGGACGTAGCACGTAGCCCGGCAACAGGCACGCCGCCCGCCCAGCTCAGTCGTAGATTCGACGGGCCTGTGAAAACACTTCGGTAGCTCAGTTCCCGCCCAACTGCCGAGCGGTGCAAACTAAACGAACCGCGCTTTCGATCCCACTCGCGTCTCCAACATTTTACGATCATTTCATAACTTTGAACGGGTACTATGTTAATTCGATCTTAGTATAAGTGTTTGTGTTTAACATAATCGGCGTGAAAGATGAACGGAGTCGTTAAATCTTCGAGATAGCATCTCTGTCTGGATTCTGGCAACGGTTGCCGTCTCAATCAACAGGTCAGTATTTTTACTAGTTGATTCATTATGCTAATGTTTGTAGTAAGTATCGGCTTTTGATGTTACTTCTGCGAATTTATAAAATCGTGTTACTGTTTTAAACGTAGTAAAGCATGGAAATTTAAACAGTAAGTTTGTTAATCCCGGTATCTATTTGATGAATGGTATAACTAGTAAACACAAAACAAATTCATAAGATATTAAGTTCAGACTGTCACATTTTACGTTTATAGGTACTCAAAATAGTTACTTGAAAATGTTTGAGAACTAAGTTGATAAGGAACTAAGAACGAAAGATAATACATTCTGTACGTTAAAGTGTTCGATTAATTATCTCGATTTCTGCAAATTTGAGATCTCTTAGAGAATAGAGTAACCTAATGGGATAGCTTTATAGCACTACGTGTACACTGTAAACTTCGCTTCTTTATGTTGTTTATTATATCTGATTACGAAACGAAATGGAAAAGTTGTCCGCTTTATTGTAAGGTCACGCACGCCTGCCAATAACAGTTGTAGTGTCACGACGGGAATAGTCAACACAAGAATATTAAAAAAAACAAGTATTCTATGACAATAAGAAGGATAACACAAGATCATGTTGTAAAAAAAGTTATGGCTTCAGTTTTGTGCATGTACTCTTATCACAAACCCTCATTGGATATGATCTTGTTTGTGTCCTACTGTCAGTTAAAGGGGGAGTTAAATGACGAAGAGCCTTGTTGTGCATTTAATGTGCAGGAACGATAGCTGTGAAGCAATGATAGCGAGTGGTTACAACTATAGACTGCGGTGCCGCAGGCCACTACCGGCTTGAGCTTCACTGGTATTTTTCTCGTACTCGCCTGCCTAGACACCACCCTCAAGTAGAAAATCTGTCGTGAAGCTCCTAACAGTGTGTTTCGGCAGTCCTTGACAGCTGTAACTAATGTTGAGAGCTTTACAACTGTACATCTCAGTGTGACGGGTGCAGAGCAGTTCGTCACTTGTGACGAAATGCATCTGTTATAGGCAGGTGCTTGTTCCCTCACATGTTATTAAAAAAGAACACCTTTCTCACATCAACGAGAGCACTTGTTCAAGTTTATGTGAGGCCTGGCCTGGCCTAATGAACCTTCCATTAGTGCAATACAAGCAAAGTCCCAAAAGCTAGTTCCCAACCCCTAGCTTGCAACATACCTACTCGAGTGCATACTCCAGATACAGAAAAATAGTATTTTATATCTGTATGGTTTTACAAAATTACGATTAGATAAGTGTTTTATATGCCAAGTTTTGAATATAATAATTTTAAATATAAAAGAACTTATGATAAAATTAATAAAATTCGTTTAAAATGCTACATATAATAATAAAACTAACTTTTCTAAGATATTGGTTACGTCAAATAGGTTAAACAGGTTGCCGAAGGGATTTCTAGATTACTTTTTGATTGGTTCGCAAATAAAAGAATGTACCATATAAGACACTTCTTGCAGCAAGGGAATATTGCTGCAAAATTGTCTATTTATATCTTGTTTCGCATTGTCAGATCAGCATCATCAATCATCAGAGTTATTTCTCAGATTTCTGAGGATTATTGCTGCTGACTGCAACATACCGTAACTAGGTGGTTACTGCATAAAATGTTTTTTTTTAAATAAGTCAATGTTTAAAAATCCATACTCAGATGGCTTGACAATTTTTTTTATGATTATGATTAATTGCGCTACTATAAATATACTGTAACAATCGCACATACGCTAGTTGAAAGTATGGATAATTAATGTTAAATTACCTTAATATGAACAGTAATTCTATAATGTACACTTAAGCTTTTGCAGTGAGCAAGAGATCGATAATTTTAATTTCACGTTAAGATTGCACATCACAAGGATGATTGATACCTTATTTCTACGATTTTTTGGCAGCTACCCTTAGCATTTCTAGGCCGAATTTAACTTGTCAAGTGACTAATCAATCAAAATTACTAAGGTTACCATTATGCTAAATTGTTCTCCTGATATGATAGGTAAGTAAAACAGTAAGTAGGACAACCATGGTCTAGGTTATCATGATAACTATTTATCTAAAATGCTGTACTAAACCGCAAAGTACCTATACAGCTAGACAAAATAGCTGTTTCTATAGCACAACACCAAAAACCATCAAGCGTGCATGTCCAAAAATAACGTGTCTTGTCCCATACCTGCTCCAATACAATGTAAGGTGGGTTTGGCAGAAAATTTGTTTTTCCCCCACTCTGTTGCCCATAAACTGACTACTCACATTTTTCGCATACCTAACTTTCTACACGAAGTCCATCCATACTTTGTTTGGTCTTATTTAATTACAATCTTAATTTATATCCAACATGCTTTCTCAATGCTCATAAAGTACCAGTCCATTTTTTTTTTCTACTTTAAGCTACTACTTTAAGTTATTTTTAGTGTTACTACTTTAAGTTTCCTCTGATTTACTTATTCCTTATATTGTAGATTCTTGTTACTCCACATCATATCTGCTACATGCACTACTGTCATCTGCCTCATTCATTGCACAACATCATGGTCTTGTTTATTTTTCCCTTGTGACGAAGTAATCCTCTTTCATTATCACCTCTTTCTTAATAAACCACCGAACACATACATTCATCATACTTCCACTGTGAATTCAAATTACAAATTATTACTGCATCACGCTTTACGTTTTTGACACCCTGACCTTGTATTGTGAATAATTACTCTTACTTTCATACAAATCTTATTATTCAGCTTCCAATACCTAAAAACATTAATTTAATGTTATAATTAATGTTTTTAGGAATTGGAAGCTGAATAATAGGATTTGTATTTTTATGAAAGTGAGACAGTGAACGTTCATTAAATTGCTTAATTATCATAGAAGAAAGTTCTTAATCTTGATTTCGTGTTTCTTGTTTACAAATAACATTATTCCTGCTTTACTATTATTATTACTATTCTTCCATCGACTTACATCATCTCCGCAATGTCTTCATGTAACTCCGTGGTACTGAGTATTCCCCAGAGCCAGCCAGTCATCCCTCGGGGAGCCTCCTACGTCGCACCCTCTTTTAGATTTTATAAGTGCCATGCAAAATCGGGCGGGTATTTAGCCATCTGCTGGGTACCATACAAACTATGTGTAATGCCTTAAAATTTTGACTACACTACCCGGTTTGAGAATAACATCCATTATTTACCCCGACTGAAGCAATGCATTGCATCAGTCAATGTATTTTATTATTGTTAAAATCGTTCCAAGTGCAAACTTGTAGGTGATTTCAATTAGTTTCGTGAATTTGTATTTCACTTTGTGAGTCGCTAGTTAAGAGGTCACCGTGCTGTGCACACTTTAGTTATAATTTTTGGTTTGTGTTTATATATTATGATAAGGTAATTACAGGGCTGACATGAACATGTTGTTCAAAAGTCCTTAAATAATAAAGATTAAAAAAAAAAAAAAAAACTTTGTGAGTCACTCGTTTCAAATATTAGATACGAAAACAGACATATTTGTCAGTATACCACACTAAAAGCTTATACAATCGAAGGCGTATCGACAAGTGGATTGCTGATAACTCGATGCAGTTAGTAGCTTTATTATCAATATCGACTGAACCAAGTGATTTTACGGTACCACTTGATTTAGCGCCTCGCCGCGCTGACATATATTTCATACAAGAATATTATTCGAGCTATGCATTGATAATAGTGTGATGTATTTTTTATACTAAATACAATATTGAATCGTACCTATAACTACATATAACTTTGGTAATAATTAAAAAGAAGATAATCAATGAGGTATATAAGTAGCACGAAAGCATAGAACATATAATACGACGAGAGTATGCTATTGCGTAAATGTTTTTGTGCTACTCAATACTAATTATCATATTTTACGATATTATAAGACCTACCCGTATAAGATTAAAGTCTCATAAAAGCAACATATCAGGATACATTTACAATTGCGTATTGTTTACATATGAACATTAAATTAACTTTAACTATTTTCACAAAACCCTTGAATCTTATTTTTGAAAACAACATGCAACCAATATAAATGTTATATTAAATTGAACAATCATTATTTTTTTACTTACAAAATATCTTTCAAAATATTATAGTATAAATTAGACGATAATCAGTACTATATTAATATTATAAATGCGAAAGTAACTCTGTCTGTCTGTCTGTCTGTCTGTCTGTCTGTTACGCTTTCACGCCAAAACTACTGGACCGATTTGAATGAAATTTGGTATGGAAATAGTTTGAGACCCGGGAAAAAACATAGGATAGTTTTTATCCGACTGCTCAAAAAGAGGTTAATGTTTTCGCGCGATAACCGACAAACGCGCGGGCGGAGCCGCGCCCGGAAAGCTAGTACAATATAAAGATACTTAATACTGTGTAGATTTGTTAGCGATAGTTTTAATAAATTGTATACATAAGTATAGCATATTAAAATCATAACAATGTGATTCCATTGTTTATATAATATAATATTATAATATCAGTACTAATATTATAAATGCGAAAGTAACTCTGTGTGTCTGTCTGTCTGTTACGCTTTCACGCAAAAACTACTAGACCGATTTGAATGAAATTTGGTATGGAAATAGTTTGAGACCCGGGAAAAAACATAGGATAGTTTATATCCAACTGCGCAAAAAGAGGTTAATGTTTTTGAGCGATAACCGACATAATCGCGGGCGGCGCGGCGCCCGTAAAGCAAGTTGTTTATATGCTTATTCAAAGTGAAAAAATATATTAGGCTTAAATCCTATAATTTTAAAAGGTTTCAATTGCAGAGCATGCAGAATCGTGCAATATCTTTAACGATGTGATAAAGACGTCTAAAAGTATTGTAAATAATCATCACTTCAACCTTGGACTGGTTTAATTGGATACCTAACTGTTTAAACTCTCATTTCTTCTGTGGTTTAGATTAACTTGCCAAATAATTAATATGCCGTCGGCACAATTTCTAATTACTCGCTGAAATAATAATCTGGCAGATATTTATTAGTTATGAAGCTGCAATATTAACTATTTTGTTTTGGATAATTAACTTCATAGTTCTATAATGTGACATCAAATGGTTTTCATTGATTTAGCTACGTTTTGTCAGTGGATCTTGGTAATAGGTATTTTTTTGTATTAAAATAAAGGAATATTTAATATGTTAAATATAATATAATACAGTTCAGAATTCTATTTGACAATAACTAAACGGAAAGGATCCAAAGAACAAAATGCCTTAAAAATAATTCAAATATTCACACAAAAGTAAAAAGTATATTTTGTTGGTAGTTAACTCAATGAATAGTATGATGAAATATTGCATTTGGCCTCCGTTTATAATGTACATACATTGCTATATAATTTATTAAATATACATTTTCATGCTCTAATGAAATCACTTTATGAATCATTGAATGAACAGGTTTGAGATACTTTCTTTTAGCAGCTATTTTGAATATTATTGACTAACTTTTCTTTGTAGACATCACCAATTATTATATTTTCTATGACATCACGTTGAATGAAATGCTGAAATCAAATTGTTTAGTAATATTACACTTTGTATGATGACCTGGAACGTAACTAATGAGTCGCAATAGCAAGGCGCCTTAACGGTTATATGTGTATAGTAAAATTGTTTATTTAGTGACTCTGACAAAGCTTTCCGCTTTAGCTACACATTCACTTTGATTACTAGTTTAAATGTCAACTCCGTAAGCACCTTGAGTAATGTACCGTATCGGACATTTCACTCAGTATATTATGGCAGACAGTTAATGATCTTGGAGAAATCTTAATTGCGGTCAGCTGAATAAACTACATTGGGAATAATTGCAAAGGAAAATGTTTTTCATAATCAGCGTTTTACAGATTTTCAAATTTTTTCTCTTCATATGCAAATTTTATTTATATTTATAAAATCATTCACATTTTAAAACTTTTGTTATATGAGCACAGTCTTCATACTCAGCTAAAAATGATCTAAGAAAGACATTTTTTCCTTTTAAATGGGAATACGATATATATTATGACCAAATATTTTATACACAGATATTATGTGTACGTATTTAATAATCGTTATAAGCCTTTGTGATTGTGAAACATATAAATCTGTTAACTTTGTGTTTATATTACAGTATCAGCCGGTTTGTCCGCTGGTGAAAACAGCCTCCCCCATTTAAGGGGGGTTTGCCATAATCTCCACGTTGGCAGGCGTCTAGGGGATCGCAGTTTTAGATATCCGTTCCTCAAAAAGCGCTGCTGCCCACCTTCTGCTATTTCACATTTAGTCGCCTCTAGTCCAGCACGCCACGGGCGTTAATATTAGAACAACATAATCCAGAGATATTTACTTACATAATTCAAATAATCTTTCAACGGAGGGTACAAAGACGCACTTTTATATGTAACCCTTATTCGAAAGCTTAGCATCACCATGAGTTAATTCTGTATACGAAAGTGTACATATCAATTTTTTTCGTCGGAAGACGCAACGATAGACATCTGTGATTTCATGTATAAATATAGCTTAAGAGTGAATGAAATCGGATGTCCTTATTTATACGTTCCACAGATACTTTGTTAGTTGAATTTTTATTGAACTAAACAAACTTTTATTCATATAAATAAATTCACGTGAAGTGCAAAACAGAAGCTATTAAACATTAAACACAATATTTGGCAAAAAATCTTTATACTTATAGTTTTAACATAATTTAAGGTTTTTTTACAATTTTTTTTGTAACATTAACTAACTTTCCTGTAACTGCTGGAGAGTTTATTCACTGAAGTTCATGCAAATATCATAACATTATGTGTAATTACATATTAAATTTTTTCATGCCTGATAGGTTAGCCTTTGACCACTATCTCACCTGATGGTAAGTGATAATGTGGTTGTTCAGGCCAACTTAGAATTACTGGCTCTCAAGGGCAGCTGCCGTAACACACCGTTACTTGTTTGGCGACAGATTTTCTACTTGAGGGTGGTAGATAGCTAGGCGGGAATTCGCAAAATGCCCTACCACCAGCAACGCAATTTCTTGATAACTCAAAATATATAGATTACTCCCTTTCTCCGTCTCTGTTGAACGTGAAAAATACAAAACAGTATGTCAAAACCAATACTAGCCAAGTACACGTGTTCCTGAACATCTTTCTCCGAAATTTATTAAATGATTACATATTACAGGCATGAAAAAAATTACAAGAATTTATCCAAACCTTTGTCACTGCCTTGCTGTGTTAAGATTTCAGTGATTACGACTCCTTGGCTAGCTTCCATAATGGCCTCATATTGTAATTATGTAGTTGTATGTTTGTCGAAATTTCATTGGAATCATTGTTTGTTTGAGATGAGATACAAAATAAAATAATATCGAGGGCTGCTAATGGTTCGTTTTTTTGCTGGTATGCCGTGATCTTACCTTATTAGATAAGCGGAGTCGTGGTGAATGGTGTTAAGGTTAGGGTATTTGTAGCACTTCGAATACAATTGTAGTTATGAAATATTTTAATCATCAAGTGTTCAAACTCGGTGAAATTTCCCATGCATGTCTTCGAGGAATATTTATCTCGTTCTCCGATTTCACGCCGGATATTTATTCTACTCGGCAACCGTAGCCTTACTTCTTCGAGCCAAAACTTTGTGCTACAATTATATTACTTAAGGCTCGGAAATTACGAAATAGGGCCAACATGATATGGGAAATCTCATAAACCAGGTACCGGATGGTACTGCAATTTAAATACACGATACTCAAGGATATAAGTAATACTTTCATCGATTTCAAAACATGTTTCCTAATAATTGGCTCGATAGAAAAAAATCTCAAAAACACCTCTGAAAATAGAGGATTCCTACTTTTTCCGCCAGATTTTAGTGTTTTAAAATTTGTTTTTTTTTTCTAAAATATTGATTTTTTAAGTACAATAAATTTCATTGATTATTTTAATCCAAAAAAAGCACAGTTAATGCGTACTGAGCCTGTTTACAAAATGTCACATACGCCCTTTCATTCCGAGAAGCGTTAACATCATGTCGCACTATTTACTCCAGCGATCTACGTATATTGCTATCATCCTCGCTCATATCGCGGTCAGCCGCGTCGTGCGTCGGACCTGCGTCACTTTTCTCGGCGATCTCAATTAAAATAAAACATGGGTAAAATTATAAATAAACGCTTTGGGAGTGCAAAAAAGATGTATAAAAATCGTCAAAAACGCATGATGGACATAATAAGGTATGCATCTATGGCTTCCTTTCTCCATGTACCTATGTATATATCTCTTATATTATTGAAATTATCATATGATTGTGAACCCTAACGCAATAAAATAAACACTTCAAACATTTTACAAGACGTAGGTACAACTTTAGCTACCTAAAATAATTATTATAAGCAATATACAGAATTTTTCGTAATGAATGAAAAATGAATTATTTTAGATGGATCATGATTAATTTATACAGTTTCTGACAATAAGGCACAAAGGTTATGTACATAATTTTCGACTAATCAATCGTCGTTCAAATAGCGCATAGTAAGTGACATCGCTTCGCAATTGAGAGGCACGTGGATCGAATCCAGCGTAAAGAGATTCTTTTTGGTCAAATTTTAATTTTACGACATAATTCTTAATAATACAATAATAATTTTACGTATGTACGTGGACCAATATAATGTGTCTGACAGTAAGGCATAAACGATATGTGTGTAATTTTCGACACCTTGGTCAATGATTGTATAGTGTGTAACTTCAGAAGTCGAATCAGAAGATCGAGTACCGTGGATCGAATCTCACATACCTAGATTCTTTTTGGTGCCTTTTTTATTTGTATTAGTTTTTATTTGATACGTATTATATTTACGTATAATTAAGTTTTCTGACGCGTATTCAATTTACGATTACAATGCTTGCAAATTTATTAGGTATCTCGAGTTTCCATGTTTTCATATAATTAGAGAGTTTAGTATATCTAATGAACGTGAACATTAAATAGGTACTACCTAATCTAGCTACCTGAACACGTTTTTTTCATAGATCTCGAAAAAGTATGTCTTGGATGGACACGAGTTGCCACAGCGTAATAGTTACAGTAGAACAACATTATATTTTAATTTACTACATAGTAACAAAGCTATGTTGAGTAAACACCGTCCTTCTGTCCACTACTATAGAAAACACAAACTTTCATACATGGAAAGTTATTGAAATATTCATGGTATTATCGAGTACGTAATATATTAGTACATATAAATTAGTAGTAAAAAGATGGCCGTAAACGTTTGATGCGATAGAGATAATGAAATTCTGAAATGAAAACTTAATACAAAAAGAAGAAGCCTAAGCTTCTGCTTTAGAATGAGACTTTCCATGGTTTTCTTGAATAGCACAATAATTAAGAACTGACTAAAAGAAAATGAAATAATTAGCACCATACCAATACTTACGTAAGAACATCGAGTAAGGTGCATTATAGGGGACTTAACTATAACGCCCTTAATAACCAAAGTGTAGCGGATATACTACCAAAGAGAGTATTCCCCAGGACGTTTTGGTGTTAAGGGGCGGCCGGTAATTCAACAAAAGTTAAAATTATACACATTATAGCCATTATGTTTTTAAATGTTACATCTTCTGTGTTGTATAAACAACATATGGTAGCCATATAAAGAACCCCATATATTGTAGGATAGGAGGATGCTTCTTGGTTATTGATACTATCCCATAACTTACTTACCAATAAAATTCTTACCCCCGGTTTCTGAAACGCAAATCAGCGACAAATTATTTTAAATGCTTGTTAATCCATTGTCATACGCAGATTGGGTTGCTAAAAACTTCATGTGACTGTTTGTCAACACTAATGTCAAATCTCCAATTAATCGACAATTATTTCAATTTTGGGTTTCTGAAAAGCTTTTCGGTACGTTAACGGTTTGTCAAACTGACTAATTCTAATTGCCCAAAATCGACCAATTATTCTAAGATTAACGTCTTGATATCGTAAAAATATATAAAAATAGTTTTAAGCATTCCTACCTACAACGTTTACTCTAATAACTGATAAGATAGAACAAGAACAGAATTATATCAAGTATGATTACTCTAAAAACACATATTGCTATTTTTCATACCGAAGGTACTGGGTAGCACTTCACCACTATCTCACCTGATGTTAAGTGACGATGCCATCGATGATGCAGCTCGCTTACCCTGAAGATACCTATTCACGTAATTAACCAGAAACACAGACTCAGGCAGAGTGTTCCATTCCCTAGCGGTGTGTATGATGAGCGAGTATAGAGGTTAGAATAAATGGCAATACTTCTTCCGGGTCTTTGATAAGAATAGGAGTACCGCAAGGATCAATTTTAGGACCTTTTCTGTTTCTAACATATATAAATGATCTGCCTTGCATGGTTAAAAATTTCTGCGATATAGTTTTATTCGCAGATGATACCTCCCTGATTTTTAAAGTAGATAGGAGGGATAGTGAACTTATTCAAGTCAATAATGTGTTATCTATGATCTCTAAGTGGTTCGCGGCTAATAATCTTCTCTTAAATTCAAAAAAGACCAAATGTTTAAAGTTTTCTTTACCAAATGTTACTTATGTTGAACCAAACATTAAGCTTGGCCTAGAAAAACTCTCTTTTGACAATGTGACAGTCTTCCTGGGAATTAAAATGGATTCAACTTTACAGTGGAATCCACATATACATGATCTATCCGGAAGACTTAGTTCTGCTGCATATGCAGTTCGTAAGATAAGACAGCTAACAGACGTAGCTACTGCTAGGCTCGTTTATTTCGCGTACTTCCACAGTATTATGTCTTATGGTGTATTGCTGTGGGGAGCTGCTGCTGAGATAGAGACAATCTTTATCTTACAAAAGCGTGCAATTCGAGCCATATATGAAATGGATCCTAGGGAATCCCTGAGAGATCTTTGTAAAGAAATTGATATTTTAACTTTACCAAGTCTGTATATATTTGAAAATATTATGTATGTTCGTAAAAATCTGAGCAAATTTAAATCAAACAGTGACAATCACGATTATAACACTAGGAATAAAGATAAAATAGCGGTTTTATAATAAATTGCCCAAACATATTACAATGCTCATAGAAAGAAAATTCAAGTTGCATGTGAAGAATATTTTGATAAAGAAATCTTACTACACAGTTTGTGATTACTTAAACGACAAAAATGCTTGGACTGGTTCGCCTCTGCCAAGTTAGCGCCTACGTAATGTAAATAAAGTATTGTAATAATTTTACTATATAGTATGTACTTAACACATTGTTAAAAAACGTTTAAAAGAATGGCCCCAAGTTTCTTGCCCGTTCTTCTAGCAGTGGCTCTATAATTTTTGTTGGCTGAACGTGGCAGTACAATGTAGTATATTTCAATATTAAAATTTGTAATTGACCTTCATAAGAGCGTCGTAGACGCCTAAATTGAATAAATGATTTTGACTTTGACTTTGACTTTAGAACAAGAGTCCGATTATAGAACTACGTAAATATATTACTAAAGACTACGTGATTATAGTGTTGCTGCTCATTTGTTACTCAATAGGGTGCTATAAAATAACCATAGCAGCCATTAAACAAACCGCAGCTGGGTAGATTGTAATACCAACAAAAGCATTTCCAAGATAAGTAGGTTATGGACCTTCCAAACCCCAACCCTCTTTGAGAAAACACCTTTCGGCTAAGGGCGTTAAGATATGGTTTAAAGCTCTGATGTGCGGCTACAACATATTCACGTTGATGTTAGAAGTGGTATTATTTTGTATTGATGCGCAGGAGGTCCATAGTTAGAATCTCACCGCGGTCTTTCACTTCACCGCATGATGCGAGGGCGGGAGTTTTTAGAATCATTGATAGGCTTGATAGTTGTTGGCCTTCAAGTAGAAAATATATTACCAAGCATCTAATGGTATGTTACGACGGCTGTTCTTGCCTATTCTTCTCTACTGACTTCATCATCATCAGACGTCAATCACTTACCATCAGGTGAGATTATAGTCAAAGCGTAGCCTAGCAGCAATAAAAAATGCCACTCATCATTTTTTTATTTTAATCGATTTTTACGATATAAAGCAACAAGTAAGGGGAGACAAACACGCACATTTTCACGTACGCTAGTGACTTTCACTATCAATAAACTATTACTGACATAATAACTATAAAATTAAAGAGTATTATAATCATCGTGATGGTATTGAGGATAAAGGGTTTTTTTTTTTTTGTAGCTGATAGGTAAGCCTTTGACCACAATCTCACGTGATGGTAAGTGATGATGTGGTCGAAGGTGTTAACAGGCTTAACCTAGAATTACTCTGGCTATCAAGGACAGCTGCCGGAACACACCGTTAGGTGCTTGGCGACAGATTTTCCACTTGAGGGTGGTCGCTAGCCAGGCGGGCATTCACAAAATGCCCTTCCACCATGCGGTGAAGCTCAAGCCCGCGGCGGGATTCGAACCATGGACCTGCTGCGCGGCAGTCCATAGCCAAAGCCACTGAGCTATCACTGCTGGATTCATAAAAATACCCATCAATGTTGACATTTTAGGGATTAGAGCGTACACTCGCACGACTGGACTCTGTCAATTAGAAATCCGAGCGCAAATAGTATTGTTGGATGTGAATGCCCAAATGGGCTTGTATTTTGACAAATAGGAACGCTTCGAACTCCTCTCTCTTGTTGTTTTACGTTTACGATCATCCGTCATATTTAATTGGTAACCATAGTAACGGTGGTGATGCCAAAAATGATTTGGGATTAATTTCATGTCAAAACAGAAGAGACAACGCTATGTGTTAAAAAAAGACAGAACACTAGAGAATGAATGAATTTGAACGACATTTTCAAATTTCATGTTATCATAGATAAACAAGCATTTTAATCAGGTGTTCTGTAATTTTTCATTAATATGCGTTCCAGAAACCCGTTGAAAGTTAGCGGATTGTTAATTGTGATGGCTTGTCAGATGAATTGAATTTTGATACGCGTACCGAAAACCGGCGATTAATATCGGACACCAAAAATATTATTTGAAAATCAATAAAAGTTTGTTATTTTTCTAGTATAGAAAATGGAGGAGAAGAACGACGCATTGTTGATATACACTATTACACAAAGAGTCTATTAAGACAAATCTCGAAACATTCACCTTTCGATTATTTTTTTGATTAATATGCAGGGTTATTGGTAAAATGCTAAATCCAGGGAAACCCGGACGGGTGGCAGCCCTACTCTCATAGAATGTCCGATTTTATGTCGCACTCCGGTGCATCTTCGCAACATAATCTACCTATACAAGTACATACATCAAGTGACGGCACGGGTGTCGTTTACAAACATAAACGTATCTTTCGTAATCTTTGACTAATACAGTTAATAACAGTAATACCACGGTTTTATAATCGATATGTAATATTGTGGTATTACGTATGAATAGTAATACAAAGTAATAAATTTTCAAACAAAATACTTATCTTTCTCCTTGGGTGATTTCAATAATGGTATTATTTTGTTAGAAGTTTTGTTGTTCCACCCATCTACACAATAGCATCCACGAGATGTATTTATTATTATTAACAAATTGAAACAATAACTGTACCTACCTACTACATTCTCCATGTGATTTTTTGTTAGTGAAATCTTAATATGACTTGTAGTAATGACACGAGCAGGTACCCTTGATTGTTAGCGGAAACAAAGCCAGGATCTGAATGAACTACGCTACTTGATAAAAAAAACAAAAATTGGAACCGACTCCAACACCCAAAAGTGTGAAATAACTTGTTCAAGTCGGTACCAGGATAGTTCAAAAGTACCTATTATCACAATATTGTGCACGTGGTACTAGTGTTGGACTTGGACAAGTTAATTCACACTTTTTGGTGATGAAGTCATTTCCATTTTTATTTAAAAAAAAAACACTTCTTTTATGGCCCTTGCTACTTACGGGATCGATTTTCATTCATTGTCAACGACTATATCATCAAGATAAGTAAATATTTTTCAGTTATTGGAGTGTATGTCAAAAACGGCTTGACCGATTTTGATGAAATTTAACTGGAACCAAACAACAAGTATCAGCTTTCAAACAATAAAAGATTTTTTTAAATCGATTCACCCAGTCAAATGTTCTGAGGTAACAAACATATAAGAAAAAACACACGAATTAAGATACTCCTCCTTTTTTTGAAGTCAGTTAAAAATACCCAATAGTATAACCCGCTATTTGTATTTTGATCAGGGGTAAAAAAAAAATTTTATGATGTTCTGTGTAAATTTTACACAATATACTTGTTTTTGTAATAAATAAACTATCTTTTGTGTAACAGCTTACGCCTTGCATCAAAGTAGATACATAGTTCATGTTCATCAAAACCATAGTTCATGTTCATTAAAAATGAACATACACAAAAACTGCAAAAATCAAACAAGTTGGTAATAATCAAGACTAAACTTGTTCTACTGTAGGTATGGTAAATTTATTAACTCTGTCACACTATGATATTTACAGCATACAATCAACTAATGGTTGGTATCATGTATGCGTACTAGATGGCGCTTCAGCACACATCACATTCGTGTGTGACAAGATAGTTTCTACTAGTTCTACTAGAGAGCGCTCTAAATTTTTAATCAAATAAAATATTACCGTAGACTTACGGACGTGGCGCCATGTACACCGCGAAGTAAACACGCGAGGAGAAGTGGGGACAAAATCTAACATCTGGTTTTAGAATTCTGTCCCTTAAATCGCTATAGGGGACGGTGCGCGGTTACCAACCAGACTACTAGACTTCATCTGACCAAAACTCAATGCTTTCGCTATCCTCTATATTTCTGAATAAATGTTATGATTACCAGCACTATAGAGTGTTGAGCAAAAATCATATATACAAATTATTGAGTGATTTCGCTCAGCACGCGATAGTGGTCTTTGTATTTTTATTACATGAATTTAAGATAATAAAAGATTACTTAGAAACATTTTCAAGATTATGTTGTTTAACTTTTAGGTATAAAAAAAAATTTAAATCATGAAAGAGCAAACCTGGCATATAACTGGCATATATATTATCAAGCTTAGAGATAAACACATATGGTATTTAAAAATTGATGAAATTCAGTATGTAGAATAGAAAAGAATAGAATAAAGTTTATTTTTATCGGAAAAATAACACATATTGAATAACACAATATTGAACCTAACGTAATTAACGGCCAATGTATAACGTATAAATTTATATATTGTACCTATGTACAATATATAAATTTATACGTCATACATTGGCCGAAACAGTACAATTTTTTTCACAAATCGGTTCCAACTCAGCAAAATGCTAATGACTTGAATACGACAAAGCTAATTATGATGTTCTGGATAATCCGGTAGTGCTTGAGAACGTGGAAAGCATCTTCAATACAATAACGTATTAACCGACAAAAAACAGATTGTATTCAACTTTCGAACCATTTTTTAGTATTTACTCAAGGAATTTTGTATATACCTATCGATTTCGTTTACAACAATTACTTGCGATGACAATGTTAACGATATTAAAAAAACTTGCCTAAAAACAGTTACATCTATAATAATCAATTAGCGCTGAACTTCCGTTGGATCCGACGGTGACGTCACGCACGTCACAATCTGCAATCTATTCTCACTAAGTCCGTAAACAGAACAAAAAAAGAAAGAAAGAAATACCGTTTTTTTTTTATACCACTAAAGTGGCAAACAAGCATACGGCCCGCCTGATGGTAAGCAGTTACCGTAGCCTATGGACGCTTGCAACACCAGGGGTATCACTCGCGCGTTGCCGACCCTGAAGAAATCTCTTCACGCCCTTTTTGAAGAACCCCATGCTGTACTCTATTGGGAAAACCACGGCGGGGAGCTCATTCCACAATCGGAGCGTCCGCGGAAGGAAGCTCCTTTGAGCCCGCACAGTACGAAACCGTTCTGGATTCAATGTGTGAGGTTGGACTCCCCGTCGATGGCGAGAGTTGCGATGGTGGAAGGTAGCCGTGGGCATCAAGTCGAACAATTCCTTAGAACACTCTCTAGTTGTACAGACGGTAGAACACACATAAGGAGGCAAAGTCTCTCCTGAGACTAAGGGGCTCTAAACCGCTTGTGAGCTCGGGATCGTCGACAATTCTGATGGCACGTCGCTGAACCGAGTCTAAAGGCCCAAGCTCCAAAGGTATCCAGGTGCTCCCGCCCACAGATGACAACAGTACTCCATATGAGGCCGGACCTGCGACTTATAAAGTTGCAGCCTTTGCCCCGATGTGAAGTACTGCCTCGCTCTGTTGAGCACTCCAAGCTTTTTGGAAGCCAGCTTCACCTTGTCTTCCAAGTGTCTTCGGAACAAATTGCACTAGAAATGTCGACGCCAAGGATCCCGATGATTTGACAGAAGTACAAGGAGGTGTTCTGGAATTGTGGAGCCACAGACCATGGGGTTTTCTTAGCGGTGAACGCGCAGGCTTGAGTCTTAGTGGGGTTGAAATGGACTAGGTTTAGTCGACCCCAATCGGAGACACCAGTTAGTGTACTCTCGATTTCAGACACCAGCCGTTCGCGGCTTTCCTCCACCTCGGAACGAGGGATATTTGCACGGCCCATGTAATGGGTGTTCCCTGTACTATCGTCCGCATAGCAATGAACGCCATCAATAGACAGCATATCATTGAATTGCAGTAGGAACAGTGTTGGGGACAACACAGAGCCTTGCGGGACACCAGCATTTATGACCATGCTATCAGAGCAGCTACCGTCAACGACGGCTCTTATGCATCTGCTGGACAGAAAGCTGGCAACCCATTTGCATAATCCCTCGGGAAGCCCGTATGATGGTAACTTCGTTAGAAGACCCCTGTGCCAGACCCGATCAAACGCCTTCGCCACATCTAGGCTCACTGCCAATGCCTCACCTTGACTTTCGATGGCGAGTGACCAACGGTGCGTGAGGTACACAAGGAGGTCACCAGCTGAACGACTGTGGCGGAAGCCATATTGTCAGTCGCTCAACAATTCGTGGTCCTCCAGGTATCTCAAAAGCTACGTGTTGATGACACGCTCCATGACTTTGGAGAGAAGGGAGGTGACGGCGATAGGCCTGTAATTCATCGGGTCTGATCTGTCACCCTTTTTGGGCACTGGGTGAACGTGGGCAGTCTTCCACAAAGACGGGACTTCCTTTTTGGTGTAGGAAAGTGCGAAAAGACGCGTCAATACTGGACACAATTCAGGAGCACACAGTTTCAGTACCATTGCCGGTATGCCGTCTGGCCCACTCGACTTATGGATGTCCAGAGAAAGCAGTTCCCGCCTGACTTCCCGTTGGGTAATGCTTATCTCCGGCAAAGAGCTAGCACACTGCGGGATGGTAGGCGGTGTGGCACCCCCGTCACCCAAAGTCGAGTTCGAGGCAAAGAGAGAGCCCAAAAGGTCAAATAACGGAATACCAACATACAAAGGCAAGTAGAGAAAAAACAAGGTATATTTACTCTTAAATTCACAATTTATAACAGCAAAATGTTAGAAAATAAAAATACTGGTAAAAGTGATTGCAGATTTAATAAATAAATAGTAAAATGTAAAAATAAATATGTATGGTAAAAAGCTGCGTGCACTCTAGCCTTTAGAGACGAAGGCTTAAATGAAATAGTGCTGACTCAGGCGGTGTGTTCACCGTTAGTTGCTTGGTGGTAGATTCTTCGTGAGGCCGGTAGCTATACTACCAAAACAATTGACAATATCTTGATTCTCTTCATAGATTAAACAACAGATGATGTATAAACAACTGATCGCTACGCAGAAACTTCTTATTAATCTGTGGTCACAATCTGATTTATTACGGACCGCAGGAAATGTTTGTGCGTTGAGAGTATTATGAAAGTGATACATAAAATGCCAACGCCTCATTTTACCTCAAAATTTTTCAGAATCTAAAATTTACGAAAGCAAAACCTCAGTAATCGAGCAAGCCATTCCTCGACTGAGTTATATTTTGGAAATTTTCAAAATAGTGTTAAAAAAATCCGTTAAAATAAAACATCTGAAATCATCCCAGATGTTGCAATAAACCTGATAAATTCTTCAAATACCAAAAGTTCTTAGTACGATAAAAAAGGCAATTTAACCACTGCTTTTTTTTGTTTATTTTTTCTAAACAACTTCAAAAAAGAAGGAGGTGCTCAATTCAACTGTATTTTTTACGTTTGTTACCTTACAACTTCCGACGAGGTGATTCGATTTGATGATTTTTTATATTTGAAAACTGGTGCTTTCTGTGTGGTCTTATTTAAATTTCATCAAAATAAATCAAGCCGTTTTTGAGTTACCCTCCATAACTGAAAAGTGTTTTCCTATCTTGATGATAATAAGTCATTCACGGTGAATGACAATTGATCCCGTAAGTAGCAAGGGTCACTACTAAAAACGGTGAATTTTTTTACCTTAAAATGGAACCGATTTCAACCCTCAAACCTGTGACATAACTTGTTGAAGTCGGTATTTATGAAGTTATTAAGAAATTTTTTGGATTACCGTCAGAATTTTTTATATTAATCATAACGTTCCCTATTTACGCAGTATTCGCTCAGTGTCCAGAGGTCTTGCAGATTGCAAGGCACTGTCGGCCATGGGATTTAATTAATTTGATAACAGGATCTCAACCAGGTGGTACTTGCCAACAATCATCTCTATTGAAATTTGAGTATTTTTTGACTTCAATAGCCGCGCGTAACATTCTTGGCATAAACCGGGTCTCTCTGACGTTACATAAGAGACGACTAAGGAAACATGCCAAAAGGTGGGATAGAGCGGCTTCTGAAGCACTGACGACTTTTATTTCGATCCCCAAGACGCCTGCCAACGTTGGCATTATGGCAAATTCCTCGAATGGAAGAGACCTCGTTCAACGGTGTACGTTACGGCTGATGTGATGATGATGATGATGATGTTTGAAGCAGTGATAGCTAAGTGGCTATGGACTGCCGCGCAGCAGTTCCATGGTTTGAATCCCGCCGTGGGCTTGAGCTTCACCGCATGGTTAAAGAACTTTTTGTGAATGCCCGCCGGGCTAGACACCACCCTAAAGTAGAAAAACTGTCGCTAAGCACCTAACGGTGTGTTCCAGCAGCTGTCCTTGAGAGCCAGTAATTCTAGGTAAAGCCTTTAATCATATCATCCCTTACCATCAGGTCTAAGGTTTACGCATCCGCTATAAAAAAGCCAAAAAATTACTGACTATCGGTATGATATTATTTTAACATCAGCACTAATATTATAAATGCGAAAGTAACTCTCTCTGTCTGTCTGTCTGTTACGCTTTCACGCCAAAATTACTGGACCGATTTGAATGAAATTTGGTATGGAAATAGTTTGAGACCCGGGAAAAAACATAAGATAGTATTTATCCAACTGCGCAAAAAGAGGTTAATGTTTTTGCGCGATAACCGACATACGCGCGGGCGGAGCCGCGCCCGGAAAGCTAGTATTAAATAAGTACTAATATTATAAATGCGAAACTAAATCTGTTTGTCTGTCTGTCTGTTACGCTTTCACGCCAAAACTACTGTACCGATTTGAATGAAATTTGGTATGGAAATAGTTTGAGACCCGGGAAAAAACATAGGATAGTTTTTATCCAACTGCGCAAAAAAAGGTTAATGTTTTTGCGCGATAACCGACATACGCGCGGGCGGAGCCGCAACCGGGAAGCTAGTTTTATATAAGCTGAGCTAAGTCATTTATTAACATTTTATTATTGAATTCCTTTTCACTGGATATACAATATTTTTGAAAACAAATTATTCAAAAACATTGTACGAGTATATCTACATTTAACGTCTGTTAATGTTACGAATCAGTTGCATATATTTTCCTATTTATTTTCATTTTACTGATTAACAATGACTTAAAAGCGCTCGTAGCGTAGTTAGTCTAGCCATTCTTAGCCGGTCAGCGAAGTTCACCGACGTCCGCCGCGGTCATGACTTGGATGGGTGACCGCTAGTGGCATTACTACTGAGGGCTTCCGTGCTTCGAAGGGCACGTTAAGGCCCTTTTTTAGTCAATCAGTTGGTATATGTAGCGTCCGAGAGTTGCGGGCTATTGACACTACGCAGCGATGCGCTCTAGTCGCACAGCGCGCGTCAGGACTCACGTCGCTCGCTCGATGTCCCCAGCCGCACGCTATTAGCGTCACAGTGTAACTTAAAAAGTTGATCAACTGTAGGTATCGTAGCTACTAAATCCAGAACTGCATCTAAATAATTACTTTGTTCTGGTGAAAATTTTTATTCGCTTATGGAATAAAAATATTCGTTTCACACTAAGTACCTATTTTTATTAGATTTTGTTCGGATACATTGTTTTTAGGGTTCCGAGCCCAAAACGCAAAACGGAGCCGTATTTATGAGTGCCCGAGTTCTGTCTGTATGTCCGTCCGTAAGTCATTGGTCTTTAGCTCGTAAATGGAATGAGTAACAAACCTGAAATTTTGATATTTTGTGTAGAACGTTTACTGAAACTGTTGCAGCCAGCGAGACTTAATACCAAATTGCAATTAAACCCTGCAAATCAATTATATAGGTTTTGCTCACTAACCTGACAACGTTACGGGTCCCGGTCGCAGCTTGTCTCGCCAAAACACACGGAGGCACAAAATCACAGCGATTCAAACTGTTTTTGGACGTAAGTACTTAGATAATCATAGGCAAGGTATCATGACTAGATACTGCGATATAACCATGCGCGCGCGCGAGTCACCTTCAGCTTGAAACTGGCGTTTAAGCCGATGCACACGCCTCGCGGGGGGTTGGTTTTACCTCCTCCCGCACTTTCTTCGAGCGCCACGGATAGGTCCCTTGGTGCCGAGTCCGCAAGCAGCGCCGCAAATTAAAATGCAGAGTAAAATTACAATTTGGCTCAAACACAGCCCCCAGCTTGAAAGGTTCTCTTTCAACAACGAAAGAGAAAAAGAAAAAAAACGTAGTTCTAGTATCTCTGGTATAAAGGTACATGACTCTGGATTAAAGATCTAACGGGAATATAAACTATTACACAATAAAATAATGATATAATTATGGTTAAAGATATATATTATGTATATAGATGTATATGTATAGGTAAAGACGTATATGTATAGGTATGTATAATGACTGAATTTATTATTGCGAAGGTAGCGGACAGAGTTTCACTATAGGTCGCATAAAGGTGCCAGTTTTAGTTTTTACTAATACTACCCTAGTTTTACGATCACCTCCTGGATATGTTTCTTGTATTATACCTAAAGGCCAGTGTAGAGGAACCGTATTAGGTTTCATAAGTACAACTACAGTGCCCTTGTTGATAGGTTCCTGATCAGTCAACCACTTTTCTCTAGTCTGCAACGTATGCAGATATTCGGTATTCCATCTGCGCCAGTACGACTGAACTAGTTGATCTAGTAACAGATATCGCGAAAGTAAGTGCTTACGAGTTTCTACTATCTGAGCAGCCGGGAGCGACCCTAGCGGAGTTGTATGGAGAAAATGAGCAGGAGTTAACGCTACTGGTTCAGCGGGATCCGAACTAAGAGCAATTCCTAACGGGCGAGAGTTGAGCACTGCTTCTATCTGGCACAGGACTGTAGAAAACTCTTCGTAGCATAATACCTGCGTGCCCATAACCCTAACTAAATGGGATTTAAATGACTTCACGACAGATTCCCAGCTACCACCAAAATGCGGGGCGTTAGGTGGTATCATTTCCCATTCAATACGGTGATTGGCCATGGCTGCACTCCATTTCTTAGTGTATTCTTCAGATTTCAGGAAGGTATATAATTCATTAAGATAAGAACGAGCGCCAAGGAAATTACTTCCATGATCAGACATAAGTTTCTCAACAGGTCCACGACGTGCGAGGAACCTTTTGAGGGAGTTTAGAAAAGAATCTGTAGTCATATCCGAAGAAATTTCGAGATTAACACATCGAGTACTCATACAAATGTAAACGCAAACATAGGCCTTTTGTGTCCGTACGCCGCGACCACGCGAAGGCGTAATATTGAAAGGTCCACAATAATCAACCCCGGTATATGTCCACGGTTTATTAATCTGTAAACGACACTCAGGCAAGCTTGCCATGATCGGTGCAGTACATGGTTTCGGTCTAGTACGGAAACAAACATTGCAGGCATGCACGCGCGAACGAATTAGACTGCGGCCGGATAAAATCCAAAATTTATGTCTTAAAATCGAAAGCAGCAAATGTGGACCTGTATGGCAATGCTTTCGATGCGTGTCATCAACGATAAGATTGACCACGTGATCCTTTTGTGGTAACAAAATCGGGTGTTTGTGGTCGAATGTGAGATTTGCTAATTCAAGTCTTCCACCCACTCGCAGCACATTATTAACTAATATTGGTCGTAATTTTTGTAAGGACTTTGCACATGGTTTATTTGCGTGGATAGATTTGATGTCATCAGAAAAATAAACCGATTGTACAGCCCGAATAACACTCAGTTCAGCATTGCATAAGTCATCTGCATTTATCTCTCCACGGGATTTCAATCTTCTCACGAATCTTAAGACGTAAACTGTAACTCGGAGTAGTTTTTGCCACGAAGATATTCTTTGAGCGAGCAAATAAAGAATTGGATGTTCTGTAATAGAAGCGGTTAAAACCACTTCCGGTTTGGCTTCAGGTATTTCTGCATTTGTTGGTTTGAAAGACGAAATAGGCCAAGTCTCCCGATTTTGGCTGAGCCATGATGTACCTTTTAGCCATAAAGGGTGCTCTATTAACTGTGCAGGGGTTAACCCGCGCGATAAACAATCACTTGGGTTCTCCTTACCGGATATATGAAAGAAACAATCGGGATTCAAATTTCTTGAATTTGCGCTACACGATTGGCCACAAAGGTTTTCCAGCGGTGTGGGCTGGAGTGAATCCAATGCAGTGTTACTGTAGAATCCGTGAATGCTACAACTTCACGAATTCTGTATCTGGACTCATACGTGAGAAGTACTATTTTTACCAATTTGGACAGAAGGAGTGCTCCACATAACTCTAATCTAGCCAAAGTGGTAGATTTTAGGGGTGCTACCCGTGATTTGGCACAAAGCAAATTTACTTCAACCTGACTCTCAGATTGAATGTGCAGATAAACTGCTGCTCCATACGCCTTTTCACTAGCATCTGAAAAGGCCACTATGGTCACCTCAGTCCCATCCGTTACACCAACATGCCTTGGAATCCTCATTTGGGCCAATAAAGGCAAATTCTGCTGGAAACTATTCCATTTATCTACGATTGGTTGGGGAGGAACCGCGTCCCAATCTAATTTCATGTACCATAATTCTTGGATAATCAGTTTGGCATAAAGGATAACTGGAGCCGCAAAACCTAGGATATCCCATAACTTAGCCACGGTTGACAAAATACTGCGTTTGGTGCAACTTTCTCTGCAGGGATACATGTCAAACGAAAAGTGGTCAGATTTCGGTTCCCATTTTACGCCAAGAATTTTTTGTCCGACAGAGTCTTCCTCGAATCTCACCACTTGTGGATGCAAATGAGTTGCCGGAAGTCGCGACATTAAATCTAGAGAATTACTGGACCATTTCATCAGGTCAAAACCTCCAGTTTTGAAAAGACCAATCAATTGTAACGCAACCTCTGTTGCTTTTGATTCAGATAATTCGCTAGAGACTATATCGTCCATGTATAGGTCTCTTAGAACAACTTCGGTAGCCGCTGGAAACCTTACACCTTCGTCCTCACACATCTGATGTACTGTACGTAGTGCCAAGAATGGGCTTACAGATAATCCAAAGCATAGCCGTTTGAATTCAAATAGTTTCAATTCTTCGCTGGGTTCAAATCTATACACTATTCTTAAATATTTTCTGTGGCCTTCGGCCAGTTTTATTTGCAAGTACATTTGTTTCACGTCCGCACAAAATGCTATCGGAAACAGCCTAAAATTGAGAAGGATTTGAAATATGTTGCGTTGCAAATTTGGCCCTGGATGCAGAATATCATTGAGCGATAAGTTTTTATCCGTACGGGCACTTGCATCCATCACTATGCGTAACTTGGTGGTAATTTTATCATCGCGTACAACCGCGTGATGAGGTATTACATATCCAGTTGTATTTTCTTTTGTATTCAATACCGGTGCAATATAATCCTTTTGCAAATAGTCTTTTATGACTTCGTCATATGCCCGTCGAAGCTGGGGAGACTTAATCATTTTTTTCTCCAACACCACGAAACGTTTTTTTGCAGCAGGAAGAGAATCACCCATGTTCGCTGGATCTAATTTGAACGGAAGAGATACGGTATATATTCCAGCCTCATCTCTTGTGGTGGTATTCTTGTAATGTTGTTCGCACTCTTGCTCCGCTTTACTAAGACGTGCAGAAGCGCTGGAAGGAACTTCTTCTAATTCCCAAAATTTTTTTACTACGTCATCCAACTGGTAACTTGTAGAGACATGAAACGCCTGCACTGCAAGTTGTTGCCCTGGTCCTGTTACTGGAGCATCTCCCATCAAAACAAATCCTAGTGTTGTTTGCATTGCATCGGGGCGCCCAGGGGGACCGTAAATGCGTTTTGGCATCATCAATTTCATAAACATCTGAGCCCCTAGCAGCATATCTATTGTACCTGAGCGATCAAATGTATCGTCGGCCAATGGCGCGCCCTTTAGATAGCTCAACATGGATCTGTCAATGGTGGTGGTGGGGAGCTGTTGCGTTATATTCTTAACTACTAATGGCCGCACGCGGTAGGGCCGACTCCGATCGAATCGGGAGAAAAATTCCAATTCTGCCTCGCCTATTATTGGATTAGAGCCACCGCCAAAGCCGTTTACCACCATTGGAACACTGAGAGACTGCGGGGCTATTCCTAACTTTTCACAGCACTCCTTTGTAATAAAGTGATTTTGTGATCCACTATCCATTAAACATCGAATCAAATGAGCTTTCCCAGAGGAATCTATCACCCTTACTCTTGCAGTGGCTAACAATACTGTGGTCGAAGCTGTATTTACCTTGACTTGATTCAAATAGCTGCCTTGCATTGAACACAGTGTAACTCCTGCATCACCGGAATACTCTTCTTCGTGGACTTCGTCCACCTGTTCCCCTTCGCAGACTTCCTCATTATATTCTTCCGAAGTGTATTCAACATCTAAGTTCTCATCACCACTGGCTGCTGGCAATGATGTTACAGTTCGTGGCTTAAAGAAATGCAAGAGCTTATGATGGGTTTTTGCTTGGCAAATGTCACAGCTTCCCTTTATATTGCACGCGTTAGTCTTATGCTGAAAACTCAAACACAACACGCACCCTCCTACGCCCTTTACCGTGTTAAAACGTTCCTTTGCTGACAGATTTAAGAAATCAGCACATCGCGAAAGGTTTACGTGATCACCTTTACACATTGGGCAACCGATGCTGGATGTCACTAACGCTCTAGTAGCTCGATTAGCCACTGGCTTGTTCATCGGAACTGGTACTCGATATGACGTCGTGAAATTCTTATTGTTGCTAGCAGTGTAAGACCCCGTTCTTTCGATAATCTTTGCTTGTTCCCTCACAAATTTTGCAAAACTATCGTATGAGGGAATTTTTTCGTGGCGTACAGAATTTTCGTACAAACGAGCCGTTTCGTTGTCCACCCTCTTTAGTGCTAAGTGTAGAAAAACAAAGTCTAACTTGGCTGGAATGTCAAGTTTTTGAAAAGCCGCCACAGAAACAGAGAATTTATCAATAAAGGAATTCAGTCCCTCTACTGATGGATATGGTAGAATTTTTTAAAATTTAGTATTTCGTCTAAATACGCAGTACCCATGGAGCGCACGTCTTCAAATTTATTAGTCAGAGTATCATAAATAAGCAGATAATTATTCCCAGTTGGAGTAATCCCGGCTACGCATTCTAACGCCCGGCCTGACAATTGGCCGCACAGATAGTAAACCTTTTCTGAATATGACAGCTGTGTATTCTCGTGAATAATGCTGTTATAGCATTCAATAAACATGCGCCAAGATTTGGGATCCCCACTGAATTTTGGAAGTTCTATTGCAGGTAATTTCATCTTTTGTTGTGGGTTTTCCGAAGGACCATTGTTACTCGTATTGTTTCTATTTTGATCAGAAAGCGCGTTGACCCTCGCTTGCACAAGAGTAAACATTTTCTCGAATTTATCTAAATCCGTCATATCCGGTTCTAATTCAGGATTTAATTCCATTTTCAGTAATGTTAATTTGTCAAACTCCGAATTAAATTCGCTTCTCAGTGAACTTAAAATTCCACTATTATCTAGTAAATTACGCATATCGTTTTGATTTGCCGGGTCTAGATTAACAGCTATGTCATACAAACCGTGTATCCTTCCATAATATGACTTAATCCTTGCTGCTAAAAGTTTTACTCTTAGATTTTTACGATTTTCTTCCACCTTAGACATCTTGAAGATAAATCAAATAAACACGGTAAATGAATAAGTTAATATATTTCAAAATTACTTGCTTTAGCGTATGAATGATGATATTAGCGTATGAAATGTTCGACAAACTACCTAATAATAATTACTTACGTGAAATAAGTAATGAAGTATACAGTAAGAGATACCACAATAATACACAGAAGGTAATAATACCCGTTAATTAAGTTATATAATTCAATTCAATAAACTAAAAGGTTTATATATCGCTATACTTCCCGTTCTCGAAGTTGACTTACTGTTTAATAATTATACGACACGGTGATCGCTGCGCTGATAAGCGAGCTAGCAACCGAGGGACGAGCCGAGCGGGCGGCGTGGAGGCGCTGAGACGCGCGGTGGGCGATACGTTCTTCAAAAGGTAAACAACGCGAAGCTTGTCCTGACTAGGTATCTAGTAGTTATTAAGGTACGTAAAGTATCAAAACTACCTACGTACTATCAAATTTTAGACCAAGATTCGTTAATTAATACGAGTAACTTGGGTACATATTCAAATAGTACCTATGTAAATGTAACTAAAAATTTATATTTTTTATTGAACGGGCACCTGTATGTAACCTGTGAGTATTAGTAAGTACCTAAGTAGGTACTAACGCAACAAATAATATTTATAATAATACCTATATACTTACTATAAAAATATTTGATATGTATTATAATGAATGAATATCTTAATAACAGCCTGTTAACGTTTAAGATAACCTAAGTAGGTATATGTGTATGTTTAAGATATTGCGAAAACTGTAAGAACAGCTTCGAAAATCAGTAAGGTGTCTACCAAAGTACCTACAATATCTAGGTAAGAACCTAGAAAGTATTTACATAGAATAACCTAAAACATGATAACTGTAAAAACAGCTGCAGAATCAGATAGGACAGCTAGATATCAGCGTAAGTGGTAAATACTGTGTAGTGTAGTTAATTCCTTCGATATATTAGTGGAAGGTAGGTAGGTACCTAAATGCCTAAATAGAACTAAACCTAAAAGGAAAGTCTAAGGATTAGGTATACCTATAAAGTCGGTGGAAACCGAGAATCTGGTTCGTAGTGACCAAAATTATGTTGCAGCCAGCGAGACTTAATACCAAATTGCAATTAAACCCTGCAAATCAATTATATAGGTTTTGCTCACTAACCTGACAACGTTACGGGTCCCGGTCGCAGCTTGTCTCGCCAAAACACACGGAGGCACAAAATCACAGCGATTCAAACTGTTTTTGGACGTAAGTACTTAGATAATCATAGGCAAGGTATCATGACTAGATACTGCGATATAACCATGCGCGCGCGCGAGTCACCTTCAGCTTGACACTGGCGTTGAAGCCGATGCACACGCCTCGCGGGGGGTTGGTTTTACCTCCTCCCGCACTTTCTTCGAGCGCCACGGATAGGTCCCTTGGTGCCGAGTCCGCAAGCAGCGCCGCAAATTAAAATGCAGAGTAAAATTACAATTTGGCTCAAACAGAAACAAAAGATGAATAATGCACTAGACTTTATTTATTTTATTATTTTTGTTACCAATATGAGTAAGGTAGCTGAAAAAATGCATACTGGTATGTGGTCGCCTGTAGAGTATATGTATAGTTGGTATAAAATAACTTGCCAAAGTTGAAAATAGAGTATTTTAGATAAGCATGGTACCGACTTTAACAAGTTATTGCATACTTTTCAATGATTAGTGTACCTACCTATGTTTTTCTGGAGGGGTTTATTCCTGGAATTAATTTTTCAACGTAATCCAAGTGAGGAAAGTTACTCCGATTTGGCTGAAATTTAAAATCTAGGTTCTTCTGGACGTCTTTATTCCGAATTTGGAATTTATTTTATGATGTCATCTGCCAAGTGAAGAAAGTTACTCCGATTTGGCTGAAAATCGATATCTAGGTTGTGCTGGGCGTCATTATTCCCAATATGGGTTTATTTTTTCAATGTCATCTGCCAAGTGAATAAAAGTACTCCGATTTGGCTAAAAATTGATATCTAGGTTGTTGTATACGTTATTATTCCAAATTCGGAATTTGTATAACGATAACGTCTGCCAAGTGACAAAAGTTACTTCTATTTAGCTGAAAATGAAAATCTAGGTTGTTCTGGGCGTTCTTATTCCGAATTTGGAATTTATTTTTCGATGTCGTCTGCCAAGTGAAGAAAGTTAGTCCGCTTTGGCTGAAAATTGATATCTAGGTTGTGCTGGGCGTCATTATTCCGGAAAATCAAATGTTAATTAAAACCCAAATTTTCAGCCAAATCGGAGTTACTTTAATCATTTTGCAGACGTCATCAAAATAAATTCCAAATTTGAAATAAGGACGTCCAGAAAAACCCAGATATCGATTTTTGGCTGAAAATGGAAATTTCGGTTTTTCTGGAGGACTGTATTTCAAATTTGAAAGTTATTTTTCGATGTCATCTGCCAAGTGAAGAAAGTTACTTCGATTTGGCTGAAAATCGACGTCTAGGTTTTTCTGGACGTCTTTATTCCAAATTTGGAATTCATTTTTCGATGACGCCTGCCAAGTGAAGAAAGTTACTCCGATTTGGCTGAAATTCATAATCTAGTTTGTTCTTGATGTCTTTATTCCGAATTAGGAATTTATTTGTCGATGACGTCTGCCAAGTGAATAAAGTTACTCTGGTTTGGCTGAAAATGGAAATCTCTGTTTTTCTGGACGTCTGTATTTCAAATTTGAAATTTATTTTTCGAAGTCTTCTACCAAATAAAGAGAGTTAGTCCGATTTGGCTGAATATCGATATCTTGGTTAACCTGGGCCTCATTATTCTGGATTTGCATTTATTTTTCAACGTCGTCTGCAAAGTAAACAAAAAATTCCAACTTGACCGATTCAAATTTAGAATTTTTATTTTTCAGCCATATTGGAGTAACCTTTTTACTTGGCAGACGTCATTAAAAAATAAATTCCAAATTTAGAATAATGACGTCCAGAACAACCTAACTTCAGTCAAATCGGAGGACCCTTTTTACTTGGCAGATGACATCGAATAATAAATAATAAGAACACAAATTCAGAATAAGAACGACTAGAACAACCCAGATACCGATGGGTAGCTAAATAGATGTATCTTTCTTCACTTTGCAGACGTCATCGACGAATAAATTCCAAGTTGGGAGTAAGGACGTCCAGAAAAACCTAGGTATCAATTTTCAGCGAAATCGAAATTTTGAAGCGCTCGTAGCGAAGTTTCCTTAGCCATTCTGAATCGATCAGCAAAGTTAAGCAACGTCCGCCGCGGTCAGGAGTTGGATGGGTGACCACTGGTGACATTACTACTAAGCGCTTCCGTGCTTCGGAGGGCACGTTAAGCCATCGGTCACGGTTGTTGTCTTAGGATGGCAGTCGTTACAGCATGGTGGTAGGGCACTTTGCGAATGCCCGCCTGGCTAGCTACCACCCTCAAGTTGAAAATCTGTCGCCAAGCACCTAACGGTGTGTTCCGGCAGCTGTCCTTGAGAGCCAGTAATTCTAGGTTAGCCTGTACAACATCTTCGATCACATCATCACTTACCATCAGGTGAGATGTTGGTTAAAGGCTAACCTACCAGGCATAAAAAAATAAAAAAAAATTGGAGTAAATTTTTCACTTGGCAGATGATATTGAAACAATAAGTCCATATTGGGAATAATGATGCCTAGCACAACCTTGATACCAATTTTCAGCCAAATCGGAGTAACATTCTTCACTTGGCAGGCGTCATCGAAATATTTATTCCAAATTTAGAATACAGACGTCCAGAAAAACCTAGATATCGATTTTCAGCCAAATCGGAGTAACTTTATGCACTTGGCAGACGTCATCGAAAAATGAATTCCAAATTTGGCATAACGACTTCCAGAAAAACCTAAGTATAAATTTTCAGCCAAATCAGAGTAACTTTCTTCACTTGGCAGGCGTCATCGAAATATTTATTCCAAATTTAGAATACAGACGTCCAGAAAAACCTAGATATCGATTTTCAGCCAAATCAGAGTAACTTTATTCACTTGACAGACGTCATCGAAAAATGAATTCCAAATTTGGCATAAGGACTTCCAGAAAAATCTTGGTATCATTTTTCAGCCAAATCGGAGTTACTTTATTCAGTGGGCAGATGATATCGAAACAAGTATTGACTGCAAGTTATTTATTATCGCTAAGCTATTTATCGTTACATTGAAATTAAAACTGCAATTTATGAAATTGTTTTATAAAGGTCTTCATTTTGATACCCCACTCGATGGGTTTGGAAGAAAATTTTTTTTTATTACCTCACAATGTTGGGTCTAAAATCCGCCAGTTTGTTTTTCATTTTTTTTTTTATTTACCTAATGTCACTTGGGTTATGAAGAGGAATATAACGATATCTCTTACATAAAAATCGGTCAAGCCGTTTAGAAGTTATGGTGGAATAAAGAAACTCACAAACATACATACATGAACCCTGAAAACATAACTCTCCTTTTTTAGGCAGTAGTGTAAAAATAAGTCCATTTTGGGAATCATGACGCCCAGCACAACCTTGATATCAATTTTCAGCCAAATCAGAGTAACTTTATTCACAAAATTTCTGGTTCTCAAGGACAAGGACACATAGCGGTACACACTGATAAGTGCTTGGCGACAGGTTTTCAACATGAGCGTGGTAGATAGCCAGGCACTCATTCGCAAGATGCCCTGCCACAATGCAAAATTAATGGTTCTTAAGGACACATAGCGGTACACACTGAAAAGTGCTTGGCGACAGATTTTCTTCTCGAGGGTGGTAGCTAGCCAGGCGCGCATTCGCAAAATGCCCTACCACCATGCAAAATTAATGGTCCTCAAGGACACATAGCGGTACACACCGATAAGTGCTTGGGGACAGATTTTCTTCTCGAGGGTGATATCTAACCAGGCCAAGTTTTATAATATATATTACAGTAGGATATTTTGATTGAAATAATATTTCATATTACGAAAATACCCAAACTTATCGGTAGTTGCATCGGTTAATTTTATTATGTGGGTAGCCAAGCGGTCTTCTAATGCTCTCGTGATCTCCCGATTCAGACAGCTATAATCTGTTTCCAAAACCATTCTATACTTTTTTACTATGGCGCGTGAAAACAATGCCATCGAGAAAGTTTTTTTTTTATTTAGGGAGAACATACATGTTGACTGCCGCTGTTGGCTGTTCAACTCCATCGTACTTTGCATCTTTAATTAATTGTTTTAACTTATTTCTAGCACGTAATTGACCGGCAAATTTTTGTTGGAGAAAACGACACCCGTCCTACCTCGATGACGCCTAGGCGGGCACTAAACGGAGTGCGTGAGAGCTTGAATCGTTAGATTTGTAGTTTTTTTTTCTTATTAAAAAAGTATAGCTGAATTAGAAAATGTGGCTTCATACGTTACTAATAAATAACAAGCTCTATCTATTGGTATAATTTCCACATGGTTTGATGATAGTATCTTTTAGTTCTAGTCATTTAAAAACCGAAATGGTGTCATGTTTGATAAATTTTTTTATCGAAGAAATTGTTCAAAATCACAATTTCGGCTTCATACGTACCTGGAGAGTATGTTCAACTTTATGTAAATGATTTTATTTAATCTAAATTTTCAGTGCTATTTGAGTTACAGATTTTAAAAAATGTTTAAAATAACTACAACAGGCCCTTAAGCTGTCGCGTCGGTCCCCCTTTGCTGTCTTAGGATGGCAGTCATTACATTTTAGTAAATATTTGATGTATTATATCATATATACTGATATGATATATTATATGTATTGATATTATATATATTGTATATTATTATAGAATAACATTCACAAATGTCCTACTATCTTATGATAGACAGACAGACAGACAGAGTTACTTTCGCATTTGTAATATTATATAGTACTGATATTCTGGGTAGTAAAACCGGAACTTAATCGAACATTCTGAAACAGGCCCTTAGCTTTGTTTATAACCACCAGCATAACCCGATCAAGCCTAGGGGCTGGCCTGTGTCCGTTCCATTGTGTTATAAATACTTCATGATCCGAACATGATATCTTTGTTCTATTACAGCTTTAGGTATATATAGTTATGGGTATATCCGACCCCAATACCCTCAGTAAACATTCAAAGTCGTCTTTATAACGATGAGGACGCCAGGCGTCTCGTCGCCTCGTCACCCTCTTTAGATCTCGATTAAGTGTCACTAATACTTATCCCTCGTGGGTCGGATAAATAGTACATGAGTCATACCATGACTTCATGGTTGATAATATTTTATAAATCATTTACTTTTAGTAGAACACACTGTACTATGTATACTTAGGGTTTATGTGTACCCGTTTCAGAATGTCATAATAAAGTTTCAGGTTGCTATGCAACACATAAAATAACTGATTCATAAAAATGACAGTTAACATGCAGGGCGTTTCAAGCTTTAACCGATGGATAGGCTTAACTCATGGCTGTGAAACGAAAAGATAGTGTTTTATTTATTAAATATGATCTAGATAGTAAACCCGGAACTTACTCGAACATTTTGAATCAGACCCTTAATCTACTTTTTATGGAATAATTTCTTTTGTCTTTGTATTGGCGTACATTTAACATTCTTCTGGACACGAAAAAGTAGATATAAAACTTAACTTAAAGATTTAAGATTTATACTTATGGCATAGAACATAAATATAATAATACTTCTTAGGGATAAATATATATATCTTTGAGTTTGTGTGTAGCATTTAAGAATTACTTTTAAATAGGACTCCAAATTTTTTGTAAACGACTCATTCAGTCATATGAATACATGTAGTAAAAATTCGAAATACATAGTAGAGACAATGGCTTGACCTTGTTTTTCGAAATGGTGCAGTGGTATTTTATTAGTAGTCTTCCAAAACGGCGGAGGAGTTTCTCAACTCCTCTGTACGTTGTTTTTTTTCTTTTTGTACGTGATAACTCCAAAAATTATGAATTGATTTCGATGATTATTTATTGTAGGGTAGATTATACCTACTTAAATTTCATCAATATTGGTGATGTAGTTTGTGAGTTATTATCAATTACCTGAAAAAAATACTTTCACATACCAAGATGATTTAATGATGATTGCAACTCTTGTGAATGGTGAACAGTATTTTAGGCGAGTGAATGATCTTGTAAGAAGTATGTGATATTAAAAGAGTGGAAGAAAATCAGTAAAATATTTGAAATAACTTTTGTAAGTCAAACCATGACAATGCGAGTTTAGTGTTTTGTATCAGCATGGTACCGACTTCAACCAATTATTTTATCCCTTCAGTGCTAGTCGGTTCCAATTTTTTATAAAAAAATTACATGTATACTTTCTGGAGTCAAAGAAATTTTAGGTATAGATTCAACATTAGAAATTCCATAAAATGTATTTTTGCACATTTGGATACGATCTCACCCGATGAAAAAGTCAATTCAGTCTAAGAAAAATCATTGTTGTCTAAGAAAAAGCCTATTCGATCCAGATTTAAGGAATGCCAGATTATTTATTTCTCTCTCATTCTCCCAGGTAATCCCAATTATAAGAAAACATGATTCTGGCAAGTTAGGTATTCTATTCTTTCAATAAAAGCTAATGCAGCTTTCGAATACGTTCAAAAGGTTTTATTAAGCATATTACTCAGACATCGCGACAAAGGGTGAACGCTTCCAGCTCATTTCACAAAAGCTGCACCCTGTCACACAGCTGGCTGGTTTGGTATTAAATATCTGATATAAAGCGCATTGCTCCGGGACAATGTCCTTTACTGGAAAATTTGAGATATATATTACAATTTTATTTCGAATGAAAATAAATTCTATACATACTTGCTAACTACATTGTTACACATAGTAATTAAACAACTTTAAACGGTTTAAATCGCGTATATTTATCATTATTTTTGTCCCGACGTTTCAAACACTTTGCTTTGCAGTGATCGTGGTCACGGGGTGACTAATTGGTTTTATTTGTCACATTAGTTATTAAGAAATTATTTAGACTACCGTCAGAAATTTTATATTAATCATAACATTCCTTATCCACGTAGTATTCGCTCACAGGATCCAGAGATCTTGCAGCTTTGTGCGGCCATGGGATTTAATTAATTTGATAACAGAATCCCAAGCAGGTGGTACTTGCCAACCATCATCTCTATTGAAATTTGGGTACTTTTTGATTTCAATAGCCTCGCGTAACATTCTTGGCATAAACCGGATCTCCCTAGCGAGAATTTGTGGTTTGTCGAAGAGAATGCAGTGTTGGCTTGTCCTGGGCATGCTCACAAACCGCAGACTTGGTCGAGCGTCTGTTCCTCATGTCAGCAATGTGTTCTTTTACCCGGATACCAACGCTCCTCTTTGTTTGCCCAATGTCACAATTGACAGCCCACAATCACAATCAAGTTTGTAAACACCTGCATCTTGTCCTGCGAATATTGCACTAAACAGGTATTAAAAATTGGTTGATATTCTTGTGCGGCTTGAAGTAAATTTCAATTACTATGTGTAATAATCACGAAAAACTAAGACAACATATAGTGTTACAATTTTATACCCAAAGTAGTATGCAGTATGTTGCATATGCATCCTATTGTTATCTACCAGCAACACTGGCTAGACTCTATACAGTTTTTAATTTAAAAAAAACTTGTTGAAAATCTATTGAATACTCATATCAACGATTTCTACTACCATATTATTATGTTAAATTCCTAAATATTGACTGTGAATATATTAAATGGATAAAAATACATATAGAGATGAATTACTTAGCATTCCATGGATTCACCGTGCGGGTGTCGGGGCCATAGCGTTGCAGAGGAAGAGGCTAGAGGGGCCTGGGGCTTGCAACCCAGGTGCAGGGTTAAGAGGCCTCTTTATAATGCATCAACGCTCCCCTTCCCGCTCAAACCTCCTCCCCTACCTAACCAAATTTGGTAAGATCCTACTAATGCCGCCTTAGATACACGTTCTAGGATGGAAGTTACGGTTGTTCTTGCAGCCGAGGTCTTTAAGTAGGCTGTATGGGATTTCGCTGGTATACCCCTTTTTTTTTTTTTTTATTTCTTTTTTTTTTTTCGCGCTGGGAAAAATGCGTTACGCATACCCCCCCATGGGGGATGGGGGGGTTATGTGGGACTCCCCGGTAGAAGACCGGTATACCCACTAAACGACCCAGCGGCATTCCAGCATCGTCTGTATGGAGGAGGACTGGGAGACTGGCAGAGCCTTTACGTCCAGTCCTACGCCGACGACCGCCCGCTTTACAGCGGGGCCTACACGCCCCTCCCTACGGGAGGGGCTCGGGAATGACCAGGAATGCGTGGCCATTCCCGCCCGACGGAGGTGGTGAATAAGTGCAATGCGAGAGAAGGCGCCACCGCGTCTGTCTCTCGCTATTCACCAACGGGAGGGGGAAGTCGTCTTCTCCTACCCCTTCTTCGCCGTCGCAGTGGCGCCGCAAGGGGGTCCTCCTCCCTTGCGCGCTCTGCCGCCTCCTTTTGGGAAATCGCTTCCTCGCAAAAGGAGGCGACCGCTGCCCAGGCCACCTCACCCTGCAGCATGGCATTTACCACACTGGGGAGCGAGAGGTCCGGCCCGACTATGGCGACTAAGTCACAGCGCAGCTCAGACCACGAAGGGCACACCTCCAGGGTGTGCTGCGCCGTGTCCTCCGCCGCAGCACAATCATGGCACGCTGGTGTTTCCTCTCTTCCGATCCGGTGCAGGTATGATCCGAAGCATCCGTGCCCGGATAATACCTGCACCAGACGGAACGAGAGGAAACCATGAGACCGCCCGAGCCATTCTTGTAGGACTGGCCCTAGGGCGTCCAGCGTGCGGCGGCCAAATGCGGCGGCGGCGAGGTCCTCCGTCCAATGCTGGACGACTGCTTCCCTCGCCTCACGCCGGACGGCCTCCCGCTCTTCCAGGGCGATGCGCTCCCCGAGCGCCTTTCGCCCCGCCGTCCACTCGTACACTTTGGCGAGCACCCCTGCCTCAAGCTCCCAAGGAGGGGTGCCAGCCAGAGCGCACGCTGCCGCAAATCCTACCGAGCGGTAGGCCCTCGCCACCCGCAGTGCAATGGCCCTTTGGGGCCTGCGGAGCGCAGTAGCATTCTCCCTCCTTCGGAGGGAGTCCGCCCAAATAGGGGCCCCGTAGAGGGCCATGCTCTTCAGTATGCCGGCATACAAATGCCGGCACCGTCCACTAGGCCCCCCCATATTTGGGAGGAGCCAAGAGAGTGCGCCCGCGACCTTCAGCAGGCGCGTCGACAGCCCGCTGAAGTGCGGGCCGAAGCGCCACCTGCTGTCCAGGACTAGGCCCAAATATTTCATCTGGGCCTTCACCTCAATCTTGACGCCCTCCACAACAATGTGGGCGTCAAGGGGAGTGCGCTGCCGAGGCCCGTGGAAAAATACGGCCTCGGTCTTTTCCAGCGCCACCTTCAATCCTAGTCGGCGGATCCTACCCGCGACTAGGGATCCGCCGGCCGAGGCCAGACTCGCCGCCTCTCTGAAGTCTCCTCCCCGGGCGGTGAGAAGAGTGTCATCCGCATAGCAGATGACACTCGTGCCACGGAGGAGACTTCCCCGCAGGAGCCAGTCGAATCCGATGTTCCACAGGAGTGGTCCCAGGACAGACCCCTGCGGAACACCGGATCCCGCCCCATACCGGCGGAGCTGGCCCGCACGATCCACAAGGAGGACAGCTCGGTCCCCCAGGTAGTCGGCCAGAAGACACCGCAGGTACCGAGGCACACCGTGATAGCGGAGTGCCTCCAAGATCGTCGAATGGGGGACGGAGTTGAAGGCGTTGGCTATGTCAAATGACACAGCCAAAACCCCGTCCCCTGCCTCCGTCGCCTCCCGCACCTGGCCCTTGAGTAGGGCCAACGCGTCCACCGTCGAACGCCCCCTTCTAAACCCGAATTGGGCGTCCGACAGGTCCGGCCCGACCCCCCGCAGGTGCTCGTTGAGCCGGTTGGCAACGATCCCCTCGAACATTTTACCGACCTCATCGAGCAGAACGATGGGCCGGTATGCCGAGGGGGAGTCCGCCGGGCGTCCCTCCTTCCGGAGCAAGCACAATTGCCCCTCCTTCCAAGGTTTCGGGAACCTACCAGACGTGAAACACGCGCTGAATAGGTCCCGAAACCTCTCCTCCATTTGGAGGGCGGCGATGGCCACCACCCGTGCTGGAACGCCGTCTGGCCCAGGGGCCGTCTTTTTGACACGGAGGCGGAGAGCCTCCCCTTCAAACTCCGCCTCCGTCACCGGGGAAGCCTCCTCTTCCTCCAGTGGGGCCGCCCCCTGCGGGGGATCCATCACTGGTGGGGCGAAGTTGGACCCGTTCGGAAAGAGGGTCCGGACCACCCCATCCAGCAATGCCGGCTCGAGAGACTCCGTCAGCGGGGGACCAGAGGGGCGCAGCTTGTTCCGCGCCGCCTTGTATGGTCTCCCATACGGGTCCCTGTCGAGACCCTCCAGCATTTCGGCTTTCGCCGCGTCATCGGCGGCGCCAATGGCCGACTTGAGGACCCTCCTAGCCTCAACGTACGCAGCGTAAAGAAGGTCCTTGCTGGCCTCATCCCGGTGGCTGCGACGTCGACTCCGCGTGTAGGCCCTCCTTGCCGCCACACAGGTGGCCCGGAGCTCCGCTAATTCCTCCGTCCACCAATAAACAGCGCGACGGGGAGGCGGGCGGCGGGACCGAGGCATGCTGGCGTTGCAAACCTCGGTCAGGGACTTCCGGAGCTCGACCGCTGCGGAGTCCACGTCCAGGCTTTCGAAAGGGGGCGCGAGCCAGTCCTGCACGAACGCCGCCTCCATTGCCGACTCACGGTCCAGGCGGGTGAGAGCCCACCGTGGAAAGGGAGAACGACCCGAGGGGACCGTCCTCCGGGGGCTCTGGGTGGAGATTTCGAACCGCACATATCGGTGGTCCGACAAGGTCTCCACCATCTCCACCCGCCAGTTCGAGACGCGGGCGGCTAGCACGGGGGTGGCGAACGAGACGTCCACCACTGACCCTCCCCGTTGCCGCACACACGTCTGGACCGTGCCTCTGTTGAGGAGGGACACACCTGACGAGGCCGCCCAGAATTCAACGGCGACTCCCCGGACGTTACAAGAGGCGGCCGGGTTACCCCAGACCACCGACTTGGCGTTAAGGTCGCCCAAAACGGCGACCTGGCGCGGCGCCGCCCTACCGACGTACCCCTGCTCCAACTTCTACAGCATATAAATTAACCACATAACCGGTTTTGGTTAATTCATTTGTTAGGTCATAATATTTGTTTGTGTTTATTGTGTGGTCTTTAGGTATTTTGTTTCACACGGCACAGTAAGTTCTTGTATTAATTATAAAAATTATGTATCACCTCTAGTAATAATTTAGTTTCTATGGAAGTAAATTTAGCCTTAATTTAACATAACAATTACAATTTTATTTTGTACTACCAAATATCATAAAAGGTAACTACAATATAGAACTTTAATGTGATCGTGAATACAAATTGAATCAAGTCATTTGTGGGATATCGTATGTACGAGTACATTATACGTATTATTTTGTTACTCATAGTACCTAGCATAGTATTTAAATCTTCAATATTGCCAGAATGAATGAAGTTTGTTTTCCATAATAGTTTTTTCAGAGGAGGGAGTCGAGCCCCTGAACTTCGCTGTGTAGTGCACACGCAACTGCACCATTAACAAATAATAATAGAATAATTTTAACGAACAATCATGGTTCATCATAATCTTTCCACGAAACTCTCAAAACAAATTTTACCAGGCCACAATTTTAACAACCTAACGTATAGTAATTAAACAACTTTAAACGGTTTAAATTGCATATATTGATCTCATTAGTCGAAAAGTCAATTATCCTGTTCCTAAAACCCAGATCAACTATATATCTAGGGTACCTATGCACAACTCCAAAGAAAAGCTCATAATAATCAGTTTCATAAATAGATACATCAAAGAAGATTTCATAGCAATTGCTCGTACTGAAAAAAATCTGTCTACGGCAGATATTGGCTTCCAAGGGACTTCCAGAAGAATCTATATTAACGACCACCTGAGCGTCGATCACAAAAAACTCCTTACTGCAGCGAAAACTGCTGCCCGTGATAAGAATTATAGCTTTGTGTGGGTAAAGCATGGTAAAATCCATGTACGCCGAGATGATTCATCTAAAGTAATTGTAATTAGACAAGAGAATGATTTAAACAAAATTGTTTAAAATGTCTGCAACCCCATTGCCTTATATCAAATAACTGCAATCATTCTGAGTCATTCACTAATTGTTCAAATAATACTGCATTACTTTTTCTATGTTTTAAACGGTTGTTCACCTCTGCCTCACTAGAAACCTGTTCCATTCATATCAGCGTTATGCTGTCTAATGCGCATATGTTTATCTCGCTTGCTTTTATTCAATTTGCATTATGTTGCTACCTGCTACGCTTGCTGCAGCTAGTGATCGTTTCTTTGTATTTTGTTTATAATTTCTGCCCTCGCACAATGAATATTTTTGCTTGTTTTTACGTACACTATTACTACTTTTGTACAACACATACTGCTGCGTATTTTACTTCTAAGTTAATATTTGTCAATAATGGCGTCGTTTAATAGGAATAGTAATGATCTGAATATTTACTATCAGAACGTGCGTGGATTAAGAACTAAAACTGATTCGGTTTATCGTAAGTGTTGTTTGCATTCATACGATATCATAATATTTACTGAGACGTGGTTGTTAGAGAGTATATCAAACTGCGAGTTCTTAGATGATCGGTATTTAGTTTGGCGCCGAGACCGGGACTACTCTTTGACTTGTCAAACAAAAGGTGGTGGTATCTTAATTGCTACCCGCAAAGACCTGCAAGTTAATTTACTTCCCCATTTTAATTCGACGGCTGAAGATCTTTGGATCTGTGTGCGTTTAAAGCAAACAAATTCACAAAAGTGGGTCAACTTATACCTGTGTGTTATTTATTTATGTGAACAGAATAACGGTTTGTCATTTAGTTCACAACTCAATAACTTTCTTAATAAACTCAATCGTGTAGTCGTAGATTATCCTTCCGACGCAATCTTAGTGGTCGGTGACTTTAATTTGAGTGGAATTAAGTGGTTGCCCACTGATAGTTCCATTTTTTCCCCAACAAATATAGAAAGCACTGATGAATATATGTTAACTGACGAAATGAGTTCTTTAAATTTGGGACAGTTTAATGGTGTAGTTAATAAGCATGGTAGAATATTGGATCTGGTATTCTCAAATCAATCTGTCGAAATATCTAACTCTGTCGATTCTCTAACACCAAAAGTCGATGAACACCACCCAGTCTTGTTGATCAATGTAAAATCATTTGGTATCTCTTTATTAGACGTTGCACCGCGAACACGTTATTTATTTGAGAGGGGTGACTTTGATTCAATCAATAACACAATTAATAATATTGATTGGACAAGTGAGTTCGCGTCTCGCTCAGTAGATGAATGTGTTAGTTTTTTCAATCAAACTATATGGGAGCTCCATAAGAAATTCATACCTGTTAAAAAACTCTATAACCATTCCTATCCTGTGTGGTATAACTCGCCATTGATAAAAGCGATTAAGGAGAAGCACAAATTCTTGAACAAATATAAAATATATAAAAATAAAGCAGATGAATTAACTTATAAGATTTTGCGTGATAGAGTTAATAACTTAGAATCTTCGTGTTATGTAAATTATATTACTATGACTGAGGACTCAATTAAAAAAAATCCAAAAAGTTTTTGGACTTTTGTTAAGAACAGATCTTAATCAAATTCTATGCCTAGCTCATTAAATTATAATAATATTACTGCTTCTTGTGGTGAGTCCATTTGTAACTCATTTTCATCCTACTTCCAGTCTACTTTTCAGAACTCTGCAATACCTAATATCACCAATAACAAGGATTTGCTGGATCATATTTCGTCTAATTCTAACACAACTTCAGATATTAGTAATATTGAAATTCATCCAGCTGAAGTTAAAATAATGTTAAAAAAATTAGATGCATCTAAAGCGCCCGGTCCCGACAATATTTCATCAAAATTTCTTATTCAATGTGCCTCATCTATTGCTTATCCTATTGCAACCTTATTTGTTAAATCGCTTGCCACTAAGACCGTTCTCAAATTATGGAAATCTGCTTTTATTACCCCAGTGCATAAGAAAGGTTCAAAAACTGAAGTCACTAACTATAGACCCATATCGAAACTATGTATCATTGCCAAAATTTTTGAAAGGATTATATATAATCAAATTTATTCAAACTTAAAGAATATATTCAGTCCTTTTCAACATGGGTTCTTGAAGGGTAAATCTACAGTTTCTAATCTCATTATTCTTAATGATTACATAACTGTAGCTATGGAGAATGGGCAACAAATAGATGTAGTCTATACGGATTACAGTAAAGCCTTTGATAAAATTGACCATCATACCTTATTACTTAAGCTTACTCAATCGGGAATACGTGGTGACTTGTTACGGTGGTTTTCATCCTATATTGAGAATAGAACTCAGGCTGTAGTTATCAATAATTATATTTCTAGCTGGGTGCCTGTTCCCAGCGGGGTTCCTCAGGGATCACTGCTTGGTCCATTGCTTTTTATCATTTATGTGGGTGATATTGATTCGTGTTTTAAATCTTCTAACCTACTGTGTTTTGCAGATGATATGAAAATATTTTCTACTATTTCATCAAAACATGATATGCATGCGCTTCAAGCTGATCTTATTCGTTTGGAAGACTACTGTCTCCTCCATAAGCTTGAACTTAATCCATCTAAGTGCTCTGTTATAACCTTCACTCGGAAACATACTGTCATTTCCACAAGATATACTTTACAAGGACAAAGTTTATTGAAAAGTGATAGTATGCGGGACCTTGGAGTGTACCATGACTCCAAACTACTCTTTGACATCCATGTTGATAAAATAGTTAGTAGGGCTTCTAAATCACTTGGATTCATCATGCGTCTTTCTAAGAGCTTTACGAATATAAAGACTATCAAAATTCTTTATAGTACGTTTGTTAGGAGTCATCTCGAGTACGCCTCCCAAGTATGGAACCCGTGCTATATCAAATACATAGACCGTATTGAAAGTATCCAAAAACGGTTCTTGAGATTCTTATGTTTTAAACTAAGGATACCTTATAATTCTCATAATTATACTGACCTCTGTAAAAAATTTCACTTCCTGCCACTTGAAAACAGACGTTCTATTGCCGATTATTTATATATTTTAAAAATTATATCTAATGACACCGATTGCCCTTACCTACTTAGCAAATTATCCTTCATTACTCCAAGTAAAATTCTAAGGTTTAATCAAACACTTCAGGTTCCTGATGCCACCACTAAGTATAGACAGAATTCATTCCTTGTGCGAGCGAGTAGAACTTTTAATCGATACACTCAATTATTGGATATTGATCCATTCAATACTAGTATTCCAAAAGCAAGGAGGTGCATAACCTTTAGCTTCTTTAATATTTAGGTAGGTTTTGTACTTGTATTTCTCTTAGATTAGTGTTTACTCGTTTTTTTTTTGTAATATTGTTAATGTGCAGGTTTTAGGTTAACATGGTGACTTCAGTGTTCGCATATACCAATTCCATTAAGTTTCTATCAGTGAAAACCTGTAATTGGCTTTCTGTTGTATTCACTCATTGTTATAGATAGTAGTATAGCTGTTGGTTTTCCGAATATAAATAAATAAATAAAAAATAAAATAAAAAAACAAATAAAAAAAAAAAAATATATTTGTCATTATTTTGGTCCCGACGTTTCAAACACTTTGCAGTGATCGTGGTCACGGGGTGACTAATTGGTTTTATTTGTCACTTAAGTTATGAAGAAATTATTTGGTCTAAATTGTTCATATTGTTCTTCCCAAATCTAAATTCTAATTTCGAACCAAAATAATGACAAATATACGCGATTTAAATCATTTAAAGTTGTTTAATTACTATGTATAACAATCGCGAAAACCTAAGACAACCTAACTTATATCGATTTCAAAAAAATTACCATGTATGATATTTTTATTCATTAATAATTCGTAATAAATGACGAGTACAATTGCCCATTCTAATACTTTGCAAAAATAACTCTAAGGAAAACTTATTGGCTCATATAATGACGAGAGATTCGAAGCTAGAAGCCAGAATATGTGTGTGAGTGACATGAAAGCCAGATAGAGACTAATTTGCGGTGATTATGTTTATTTTAGACTATCTAACGTAGACTTTATTTTGGTTTCGGTCTAATTTCAGTGTAGACGCTACTTTAAGTAAACATAGTACATAATTTTATTTTCAATGTATTTTTTTATTTAAGCCTTCTTTTATTGAGTGCTTTACGAATGTATTACTACTTTTAATCACTAACGGCCTACATTTGCTAATTACGTATAGACTTCTTGCTGACGAGATTTTATAGTTTCTCATAAATGTGTCTATTTTTAACCGTAATGTTGTATTAGTTTTTCGAGATTATTACGTAGTAGTAAAACAGCTTAAATCAGTTTAAATCGCGTATATTATTTCACTATACCAATCTTAACAAATCATTCATAACTCGGTATGGCAGCGGTGATTACTTACTATCTGAAGAGCCACATGTTTGTTTGTTCTCCAATCCCTTAAAAACTACATATCAAATCTAAAATGTTATTTTGATGTTACGAAATTTTGAAGTTAGTCCCCAACGGGACCGCGGTCGATACAATTCAAATTTTATACTTAATTATATTTTGCTTGTAAATAGTAAGCAAATAGGCCGGTTGTGTAACAAAATTATTAACCCAATCTCTTGTCTAATTGAGATCGAACCTAAGACTTAATGAATATTGCGTTTTTAACCGAATTTCGAAAAAGGAGGAGGATCTTAATTCGTCTGTATGTTTTTTTAATGATTGTTACCTCAGATCTTGCATTATCATCTCTGATGCTTGTCGATTGGTCCCATTTAAATTTTATCATAATCGGTCAAGCCGTTTTTGTGTCACACTCCAATAATTTTCCTATTTTATATAGTCGTAAGTAGCAAGGGTCACTAAAAAGAGGGAAAAAAAATAAACACAAAATGGAACTGACTTCAACACCCAAAAGTGTGAAATAACTCGCCGAAGTCGGTACCATGCGCACAATAATGTGATAATAGATACTTTTGAACAGTACCTACCGACTTCTACAAGTTCACACGTTTGGGTGTTGAAGTCGGTTCCATTTTTTTTTAATCTTACTTTTATAAGTAAGGTGGTAGTGGACAGCAGTGGAACCTTTTGGTTTTAAATACTCGCAGAGTTTGTAATGAAACAAAGATATCAAAGATTTGAAGTAACTGCAAGAACCATTTTCTATAATGTATGTGCTTTTAAATTTAATCGTAATATAATGTCAGATTATTGACTGTACGATATTCAGTGGAGTGTACAATTAATTTTTTATAAATTCCACACGATATGAGGAATCCGACAAGATAAAATGAATTTAAATTAAAGTGCAAAGAAGAGACTAACCTGTTTCGTGCTGTGGTGAATATCCAGACAGACTGGCAGGGCCCTTGGAACTCTAAAGTAGATCTAACTTATAAAGACACCTCGGGTTTACCTGCCGCCTGGATATGTGATCATTGGTTTTAAATCCCTTCTAGTCACTGTAGCTTGCACTTTAATAATGCGTTAAAATAATATGCGACACGACACGAAAATAAGTAAGTTGTAACAACCATTCAATCAAAATTTTTAATAAGAAATATCTTTGTAAAATATTACGACTACTTTTTTGTTTTTCAAAATAGATATGGACAGTTTAGCATGACAAAACGGAACATTGACATATACGTGTTTTAAACATGCAAATATTTTAAAAAGATACTGCGTTGCTTTTCGTGTTCCCGCCTAATCTGCATATTAAGTTTTAGCACATGAATAAATAACCGTACGATTTTTTATTCATGTGATTTTAATGTATACACCACTTTATTTCGACTTCTACAAGACTGGATCTTTAGAATAGAATAGAGTAGGAATATATTAAGAAATAACTTTTTGAATACTTTTTAAAAACAATATACAACTTATAGCAAAAGGAATTCACTAAGTTTGAGTTATGGCCACACCTGTTAAGTTGCAACCATAACACTGATTTTCAGTAAATTCCTGAACTCGGGCCAAGATGTTCGCCGAGAAAAAAAGAGTAGAAAAAAGCGAGTTCAAGAACTACCAATATACAAAATACATATACTTATATCTAGGCATAGACAAAGCAGCAATCTATGAATAAGAATTTTGCAAAAAAAATAGATTAAATAACATCATAGATAAATTCATAGTTTAATACATATATTTTTTCAAGTGTCATCTTAATAATTTGTATTTATATCTTAAGAACGGTTTGTCTCTAAGCCACGAAACATGGTCAGGTAAATGAAGCTTTCAGTACAGAAATACTTTTCCACTTTGAACAACCGCTGACAAGAGGAAATCGCCCATGACATTGAAAAATGTTTAAAATAATGTATAAACTAGCAAACAACTGTTTCTAGGCTGATAAATAATGATCTCGGAGACTGGTGAAGATTTATTGTTTTTTATCCCGTCAAAGATATTACGAGTATGCTTGTTAACCTACTATGTTTAACAGTTACACAATTTCTGTTGATTTTGTTATATATAATTCTATATTTAAAGCAGTGATGGCTCAGTGGCATTAGCTATGGACTGCCGTGCAGAAGATTCAAATCCCGCCGCGGGCTTGACCTTCACCGCGTGGTGGTAGGGCATTTTGCGAATACCCGCCTGGCTAGCGACCATCCTCAAGTACAAAATCTATCGCCAAGCACCTAACGGTGTGTTCCGGCAGCAGTCCTTGAGATCCAGTGAAATTACAGGCACATGAGACTTAACTACTATGTCTCAAGGTGACGGGCGCAGTGATATTCGTAACTTGTGACGAAATGCATCTGTTATAGGGTGAGGTTCGTCCGCTTTACATCAGGTGGGCCTCGAGCTTGTTCCGTCACAATTACATAAAAAAAACCCTTTTTACATTTTTTTTTCAATAGTTTTATGGAACAGTTATAACTAACTAGCTTTCTGGGCGCGGCTCCGCCCGCGCGTATGTCGGTTATCGCGCGAAAACATTAACCTCTTTGTGCGCAGTCGGATAAAAAACTATCCTATGTTTTTTCCCGGGTCTCAAACTATCTCCATACCAAATTTCATTCAAATCGGTCCAGTAGTTTTGGCGTGAAAGCGTAACAGACAGACAGACAGACAGATAGAGTTACTTTCGCATTTATAATATTAGTACTGATTAAAAGGAAGGTCTTATTACATGAGCAAACTATGGCCTGTATTTATTTTCTCATTTCGAAGCAATATTAAATTGTCGGGCTCAATCTCGAATGGAGGAGTAATAGAGACGGGGTTATATACTTGAGATCAACGATAAGTCACGCCTATTTCTCCCTTAAAATGTTACGTTATTCTTAAAATACAAAATATTGCCTTTAAAATCTGTTACTTACATCTTTATTTCTAGTTTTAACTAGAAGTTCATCACAAAAATCTTCCATTGTCTTGTCTGTATGATATTTTAGTCCAACCGCGTGTTAGACAAACTGAGTATTGAATAAATGCGATTTAGACAAAACGCTTCTATTGATTATTATTTTTCTTGTCTTTTTATTTTATTAGATTCAGTCCACCCGCGGCTTCGCCTACGTGGGTTTTGGTTATATTGTGCTCTCTTGGGGAATAAAAGTAAATCAGATAAAACGTTTTCTAGGTCCTATCCAAGCTGTTGTAAACACCTATTGGTTTATATTATATCTGAATGATTTTTATAGCGATTAAATCAGTTGAAAACCCTGTTGGTGAACATGACACAATGTTAAATCATACATTTGAAAATATTCAAAAATCAATATAATATAATGCTTACGAGTCTATTATTCTACAATCATCAGATATAAACACAAGAGGTAAAATATAAAAGTTAGGAGTTTAAAAATAAAATTACTGCTACACTTTCGGAATTAACAAATAATTATACACTGTTGTCAACTTACCTGTTCTGTTGATGACGTTGCTGGCAAAGAAAAAACAATTACCATGGTCACTATATTTAAAGGAGTTTTATTGCTGTTGCCTTCTGCAAAAATGAAATTTTTAACTCAATACTTACGGACAGTTAATTTTGAACTATAATAAGAATGTTTATCAAACCTAAAAATATATGTGCGATTTAATTATTTGTAGCTCGCACATCCATATCGTCATCAGATTTAAACCTGATGAAGCTTTGTCTTTTAAGACAAAACTCTCATAACGTGGGCGCACATTACGTTACGTTAACGTGGGGCTACTACATTATTGAACTTTGATCCTTCATACCCTACTCTAACTACCATTTATTCAGACAGCAGACAGCACTAACAGTCCATTAATTTTCGCCCTTAGTTCTTCGTAGGTAACAAAACGTCTTCTTAAAAAATGATTTCACTACATATTTCGATAGTTAATTAGTTTTAATACATATTGATATGTGAGTTTTTAAACTGTCACGGTCATTTACACTATAGTTGTTATTAGAAACGGGATATTTAGCGTGTTTTTGATTGCTTTTGAGCTGCCGATGTTACGGTACTGTTGCAAGCGCCATGATCACGAGTAAACTGAAGTCTATGCGAGTGGATGGTTGGAGCAGACGAACCGGTCTACCCTCTTTCTTGTACGTTTTTTCGACAAGGCGATGCTATTATTGCCACTGTCACTCACACCGCGATTTAAATTTCGACATGGAAAACTAACGATTGCAGATCGATCGACTATTTGTAACACTTCTTTGGTTCTCGCATAGGTTAACTACTATATCCCATGTTCTCAACAGTTGAAACCCATCTTCCCTATAGGGTAGATGGGTTTCAAGTGGTGTTCAATGTTTTGAAGTTTAGTTACTTTGCTAGTTCGATCGCTTGTCTTACCATTCTTGGTATTTAGTGCGTTCTGTCAAGCGTACCTGATCAAGAGCTCAAAAGGAATCAAAGACACGGTAAAAAATCCGTTTTTAATAATAACTATAACATATTGATTTAATTATATACGTAAATGGCTCATGATTATATTGCTGCTATACTCAGGTCATCACGTGTCGTGTGAGCTCTTGCATATTAGGCTCACAACACATGACGGTTTCTTACCATCTGAACGTCCCCATTAGTAAAAAAATAACCGGCCCAGTGCGAGTCGGAATCGCACACAGAGGGTTCCGTAGAAATCTGTAGGTATATTTATTAAATAAAGTTATGGTATTTTTATTCCTAAATATTCTTCTATGCTGAATCCATAACATTTAAAAAATGTTGAAATATTTTTATTTAATGGTGTCACTAAAAAGATTTTGCGACATATACAGCTTTGGGCCTGTGATTGCACTGGCTTAGAAATTTGATTTTTCACAGCTCCAAGGGACAGTAAACATGAGTATTAAATATGAATTTCAGTTTGATACCTTCACGCGTTCCTGAAAAAAAGGGCCTTGACATACAGATAGATGGCCAACAAAGTGATCCCATGAGGGTTCAGTTTTTTCCTGAAACGTAGTGGATATACTACCGACAAGAGCTTGCAGGTAGTTATAGGAACGCTGAATACTCTTGCTCTACCTTGTCTCAGGGTGATTGGTGTGTGTGTGTGAGTGTGAGTGCAATTTACTAAATGTAACGAATTGCAACTGTTATAAGCAGAGGTTACCTTAACATCAGATGGACCTCGTGCTTGTTCCATTAAGAAAGCATAAAAAATAACATAGAGGTAAAATCGTTGTTGAAACGTTCTCTTCTATAACACTTATCGTTGTCCTCAAAACCCTTAAAAGTAACTCTGATTGAATTCGCAGTAAAATGATAAAATGTTGAACTTGGTTTTAGTGGTACAATAGCGTATAGACAAGTAGATAAAAGCAAAGCCCTATTAACACTTTCAAATATATATCCTCGTGTCTTCCATTATGTTGTCAGAGATAACATGGTAAAATTGTACCGACCGGCCGTCAAGCTTACGAGGATACATAGAAATATTTAATAGTAACCTCACCAAAAAGGAAATATAACTTATATAGACACTTAATCAAATTTTACGATAACTGATTGCATCATCATCATCACTGCCAATATTCTCAAGCTTGTCAGGAGTCTTGGAGTACGCAGCTTGAGATGTCAGTTTTTTTATATGTTGTTGTCACCTGATGTTAAGCGGATTAACCTTTGCCTATAACAGAAGCATTTCGTCACAAGTCACTAATTACACTGCGCCCGTCACCTTGAGACATAGTAGTTAAATCTCATGTGCCTGTAATTTCCCTGCTCTCAAGGACTGCTGCCAGAACGCACCGTTAGGTGCTTGGCGACAGATTTTCTACTTGAGGGTGGTAGTTAGCCTGGCGGGCATTCGCAAAATGCCCTTCCACCATGCGATGTAGTTTTTCAGAAGACGCTGCTGACCACCTGGTATTTTTTCTAACGTCTAGTCATCTTTAGCCTGCACCCCATGGGACATTGGGAGGTCATATTTCTCTGAATCTGTTTTAGTCGTTATACAAGGGAAAAAAATTTGAAAAACATGGTGATGCTCCTATAACTTAATTGAATTATCCTTGTTGCAGATCAAAATGGAGACAGATAAGATGTCAACAGCGTCGTCAGTGGGCACAGCAGAGCGAAGGCCGCTACTGCAAGCCCTGGTGATTGAACGGCGTATATTATTCGCATGCACTGTCCTGGTAGGACTGTCCACATTTATATGGATAACTGCCGTGTGCACTAAAAAATGGGTTGTCATCGAGACAGAAAATGGTAAGGAAGTATATCATTGCTTAAATACAATCGCTTAATTAATTACCAAATATTGTTACTAAACTTTACTCTCTATTAATTGAAGATAATGTTGCGACATGTTTTTATTTCTTTATTTAAGGAGTTTTTTCGCTTAGCGAATATGCCGTATGGCATCAAAATTATACAAAACAATGTCAACATTCGCATTTACACTTAGCTATTACTAAGAACACTCAGCTAAGTTTTACCAGTGCTAGTACGATTTTAGCCTTGTGGGACCTATGAAACTATTGGTACCTAACTAGTACACAATCCAATGGAATTGTCATCGAGTAATGCCTTTCTAGCGACTTGGCTTATCGTCATTTTCCTACCCTTATGTACCTTATTCGAGAAGGGTTATCTTGGTTTAATATATTTTGTTTACTTAAATATTGTCTTTATTCCATGTTCACTTCCACTTTATTTGCTCATAGCCTACCAGATGGCCTACTTGGTAATGCTCTTGTGGGTTTTAATTATCTTCTTAATCTCGATCAATGATTTGAATAGCTGAATTCTTGAGTTCACATGAAGTTATTAGAATGTTGACATTTCTTTTTCATTTCGATTGTATATTTTGGTTCACTACATCATTTTCTATAAGGGCTTTATGCTAGTGAATATGAAAACTTATTATATATAAAAACTTCCTACGCGTCAATGTAGGTTGTGGCATGCTGCCTGTTTAGTGCATTTTATCCCATTCTCGCGTTATACAACATAAAGGAAGATGGTAGTTGTTTAGCCAAGGGCAACTTTTATTTAGTGAATAATAATATTATTCAATATTGATACATAGTATAAGGAAACAACCTGTAAACAACATCTCCCAAGGTTCCGTCATCTAAATACAAAACTTTAAGTTTTGATTCGAGACATTAAACTATTGAGTGGATAGCTGTAGCTGGACCAAAAAAATCGCCCTATTAACATTCTACAGAAGATAATAAGGAGTTAATTTGGTGTGTGAATTTTGACGGTATGCCGTAGCATTGCCATAGGAAAGGGTACCAATCAGGATTTTATCTTTCATTTAAGTCAAAAAGTGCCTTACCTACCAAGTTAAAGGTATTTTTGTGATCCATATTAATGTTGGAATGTAGATATTTACTATAAAAATGCAAATTATTCAGATCAGTTCGTTAGTATTTTAGTTAGTAGATATAATCAGTCTGAGCCGCAGTAGCCGACTTTTACAAAGTTTTATTAAGTCAGTTTTTTGTTTGTCTTTCTATCTATCGGTCCGGGTCGAGAACTTTCCGCTTTGATATCTGCCTGAAACTTTCAGGGTAGCTGAAAACTTGATGACAATGCATTATTAAGTCTCTCTTTTGTTTTTATGGCTATCTGTCGATCTGACGATCTGGTTGTGCAACTTAAATTCCCAGCGCTTCCACATTAGTTTAATTCTTTTCAAGGCGCAATAAAACGTGGTTTTAAAGAAAAACAAAACCCATCAAAAAATACTTTTTCATATGAGTGTGATAGCATAGGTAAATATTGTGTCGTTAGATTTACGTTTTGGGCAATGTCCTTTGTTTTAATTTTAATATGTTGAATAAAATAGGACTTACAAGGAACTATTAATAAGTATTTGTATCATGTTGAACCATTGTACATTTATTGAAGGTTTAAAATAAGGGTAATTGATTTGACGTTAGTCATATTAAATATATTATATTTGTTCAATACATATAATTGTATAAAAGCAATAATAAGATTAATGTTATATAACCTATGATAAAAATAGTTATTTATATCACTAAACTAAAGCTATTAATGAAACTTTGAAACGCTAGCGGAACTTGCCTAGTCGTTCTTAACCGATCAACTAAGCAAAACAACGACCGCTGCAGCCATAATTTGGATATGTGACCGCTAGAGGCATTCACAGCACTTGTGTGCTTTGAAGAGAACGTTAAGCCATCGGTCCCTATTGATGTCTAAGGTGGTACTCGTTATAGCGTGGTGGTACGACTACCGGGTAAAGACCACCGGGTCTTGTGAATGCACGCCTGGCAAGTTACATCCCTTAAGTAAGAAATCGGCCACCAAGCACTTAATCGTGTGTCCCGGCAGCTGTCTTTACCATTTCCTCTATTTCACCAAATATTTCACATATATTAAAAACGCAGTTTTGAAGCTGTGATCAAAAGCAATACCTTTTTAATCCGGAACATTTAAAGAGTTTGGTCCGGACTCACTTAGTCAGCTTATTACTATTTTGTAGGTAAATAGTCAAAATAGAAAACTTTATTCGAAACTTTCATATCGTACTTTAGTAAAAATACAGCCTCTTAAATAAGGACGGAAGACGGCTTTGTGTGGCGGTAGGACATTTTCGAATGCCCGCCTGACTAGCTACCATCCTCATGTAAGTACAAAATTTGTTGCCAAGCTCCTTACGGTGTATTCTGGCAGCTGTCTTTGAGATTCACTTCCTATCCAACTTCGAACACATAATAGTAATTTGGCCAAAGGCTATCGAAAGTGAAAAATGTTTAGTCAAGGAACCTCAAAAATTAATCATTCTAGATAATTACATAATTACGTAATTACAAGAAGGCCGAGGCAAAAATAAGTACAAGGCCCTTCTGATGTAAGGCGTTAACCTCTGTCTATAACAAATGCGTTTCGCCACAAATGACCAACTGAACTGCATTCATCAACCTGAGATAAAAAAGTTGTGAAGTCTCATGTGCCTGTATTTTCACCAGCACCCATAAACCCTTCAAATCTGAACACAGTAATGTGAATATAACTGCTTAGCGGTAGAAATTGATATTGGCAGCACGTCCTCTAGACAGACTCGTTAACAAAGAGGTCTACGGCAACTAAAACTTGCTAATACATAAAGACTTTTACTGCTACTAATCTTGCCCGTGGGGTGCCGGTATAGAACCCCCCCATCTCATCCCATGGGTTTCTTAAGAGACGACTAAAGGAAACATATCGGAAGATGTGCAGGCGACTGCACTGAGAAATTTACAGCCATAAATGCGATCTCCAAGATGTCTGCCAAGCGTGGGGATTATGGCAATACCCCCCCCCCCCCCTTATGATAGCCCAAAACTGACAATGCGCCCAGTCCCCGGCAGCTCTATTATTCCTGGCCCCGGTAGCAGGCCAGGTAACGGTGGAACATGGGGTGTGTAGAATCCCCTAACCTTTATGGTTGGTCTTCTAAATACAAAATTAAGTCTTACATATAAATATGTACCTACATTCATATAATTAATTTAATTATTCCCTCGTCTGGCAATGACTGCAAATACGATTAGTTGTTAATAACCAAGCTTGCTCGCAGCAAACATCGAGGGCAATATCAATTTAAATTAGTCTAGTAATTGCGCTCGGTTTGTTGACCTTCTTCATTTGCTTTGACGATACCTTCATTTTTAAATGAAATTCCAAGGAAGACAGATTCGGCGAAGCGATAGTCAGCTGAGACACTCGTAGGTTCAAATGTTGATGCGGAATTTGAGCTTCACAACAGGGCAGTAGGGTTTTTTGTATGGCTAGCTACAACCCTTAATTAAAGCCTAACAAGGGTTCCGTGTCTAAAAAGCAATAAGTGTTCATCCGACTTTACTCGACTTTTTCATAAGAATATGTAAATTACATTCAACAAACAAGTAAAGTGTAGTAAATTAAACACACTGCATAACATACATATATGAAAATACATAACCATGAACGATAGAAAAAATATTGCACATTAACAATTTTTATGAAAATTTATAATTTTATGGTACACAAATACTATTTAATAGTAACAAAGTAGGTAATAAAAATAAAATGATTTGCGTGAACTTTTATATAAATTCAACTTGTTATTAAAAAAAACATGCATGTAAATATAGTGTATTATTAGACCTATCGTTTTTGGCTGAAATCCTTTTTCTTTTGAACTAATAATTTTTTTATTTTTATTATATAGCACTCGTTTTTAGGAGTTTGAGCCAGTTATTCGTAGCTCCAGATTTATTTAAAAAGTATATTACACTGGTATAAATAACTTCCCATTATAGAAAGTTCATTGTATTCCCCATGTTTGTGGTGCAATAGAAATATTTATTTATTTTATTTATTTATTTATTTATTTACTTGGAAGACCAACAGCCACTATGTCTAATAGAAGTATGTATATAAAGCAATGGGCCAATTATAGGTCCTCACGAATAAAAACAAATTAGTTAAAACAATGACAATAGTGTGAACTATGCTTAGAGCTTACCATGTACTTGCCATTATAAATATTATGTCCTAATAGTTAATTCTAAATATTACATAATTAACCGAAAAAATCCCTGGCCAACAACTGTCTAGCCGATCCGATGCTCGTACAGAATAGATCTATATCTATATCCAGACGTTTACTGAGTACATTGAAATTATTGGACGCTCTTAACAAGTATGAATTTTTTCTATAATTAGTATCAGATACCGGAACATTTATCAGTGGATTAAACCTTAACAGTTTAGTCGGGGTATTAAATCGAACTTTACCCAAAAGTTCGGGGCAATCAACTGTACCTGCTACTATTTTTATGAGGTATGTAAGATCAGCAATTTCTCTTCTTACAGAAAGAGGAAGCAGATGAAATCTTCTACAGAGACTTAAGTAATCATCTGACCTATACCAAACTTTTGTACGATAGCATAGATATTTAATGAACTTGATTTGTATTCGCTCAATTCGTTCGACGTAATTATGATACTGTGGATTCCATACCTGGGATGCGTATTTTAAAATACTACGTACGAAAGTGCAGTAAAGAATTTTGTAGGTTTTTACATTATTGAAAGAAGCACAACTTCTCATCACAAATCCTAGTGATTTTGACGCTCTAGTTACTATATTCTCAATGTGTTCATCAAATAAAAGTTTGGAGTCGTGAACAACTCCTAGGTCACGAATGGCTGAGCTCTTACTAAGAGTTTGATTTCTTAATCTATATGTAGAGGAAAAAATAAGTTTTTTACGAGTGTATGTCACAGATGAACATTTGGAAGGATTTAAATCAAGTTTATTTTGTAGACAATATACATCTAGACGATTTAGGTCAGCTTGAAGCTTTATAATGTCTTCATATGAATTAATTTTCATAAAAATTTTCATATCGTCTGCAAAGCAAAGTAAATTAGAATAGGATATGCAAGTAGAAATGTCGTTAATAAATAAATTAAAAAGCAAAGGTCCCGTTAACGATCCTTGGGGAATGCCACTCGGAATGGTAATCCAACTCGAAATATAGTTACTTACTACTACTGCTTGCGTTCTTCTGTCCAAATAGGATGAAAACCACCGGTATAAGTTACCTCTTATGCCCGCGGTACTGAGCTTACGCAACAATGTCACGTGATCTATTCTATCGAATGCCTTGCTGTAGTCAGTATAGACTACGTCTACCTGACAACCACCTTCCATAGCTTCAGTAATATAGTCGTTTAAAATAACTAAATTAGACACCGTAGAACGACCTCGAACGAAGCCGTGCTGTGTGTTTTGGAAAGTATTCTTAAGAGCTGCATACACCTGATCATAGACCACCCTTTCGAAGACCTTAGCTAAAATGCACAGCTTTGATATTGGTCTATAGTTCTCGACATCAGTCCTCGATCCTCTCTTATGTACAGGAGTAATAAAAGCAGATTTCCAAATTTGAGGAAATTTGCATTCAGATATAGATTTATTAAAAAGAAGCGTTAAAGGGAGTGCTAGGCTTTCCGCACACTTTACAAGAAAATAAGAGCTAATTTTATCAGGTCCAGCCGATTTAGATGGATCAAGTTTAAGTAGTAGGTTCAACACCAGTTTTGTATTTATATCTATTTGCGATATATCCGCCAGTTGGGAAGTACTTGAAGGAGACTCCCTTATACTCGACAAGGGGCCGCTGGTGGTAGTATGTAAGAGAAAGTTTAGAGATGATTTAAAATAGTCCGAAAAAAGGTTGCATATATCCGTACCTGTAGTAGCTATGGTATTTTTGTATTTAAGTGAGGTGGGAATGCCCTTTGATTTTGACTTTGACTTTATATATGACCAAAAGTGTTGAGGCTTTTTTTCGATTAGGTTTTCTATATTTGTTATATACTTGGAGTAGCATTCTTTTTCAATTGATTTTATTCTGTCTCGAAGTAATATGTAAGTTTGATGATTAAACTTATTCTTATATATTCTGTACTTTTTTAAATATTTATATTTTTCTTTTAGTGCCTTTTTAAGTGCTGGCGTATACCATTTTGGATAAAAATCATTTCTTACAGTCTGAGTTGGAATGAATTATTTTTTAGGTCGTCTAACATCCTGTAGAGAAAATCAACAGCATCCTCTATTCTTCGAGCGGACAACTCCTTTATCCAGTTAATCTCGGAGATCTTTGTGTTCAACGACTCATAATCCCCTTTATAGTATAGACATTTAACATACGATTGAGGCTTTAGAAATGGCAATTTGATAAAGTGAGCAGTTATTAATAAAGATTTATGAAAGGGATCCAACGGTACCAGAGGATCGTCACATTCTACAACAAGTACGTCTTCGTTTGAGAGGACCAAGTCCAAAATTTTACCGAATTTATTTACTATTCCATTGTACTGGTACAACCCGTGGAGATAAAGGTCATCAATTAAGTATTGCGCGTCACTACTTACGACATTGGTAGGCAAAAGAGCTAATGAATTATCTGTATTTGCGATCCAAGTAATAGAACTTAAGTTAAAGTCGCCAATAATTAGATATTTGTCATTAGGATATGTTAAAATAATATCATTTAATTTGGTCAAATAATTATGTAGTTGTTGGGAAAACGAGAAACCTAAGTTCTGTTCGCACAGATATATAGCACATAAATGTACTTTCGTTGTTGTGTGGTTGTGAGTCAGCGAGATTGTGAGCCACAAGTCCTCAGCTGAAGATTGGAATTGCGTTAATGCTAATTCTTCCTTGATAGATTTCACGTCAGCAAGCAAGGCAGGCAGACCATTGAGCTGAGACTTCATTAACTGAATTTCCTTAAGGAGGACTTCAAGTGTTACAAGAGGCGCCGACTCAGAACCTTGAATTGGCGATGGAGTTGGTGATAGCCCTCTACACGATGCACATTTCCAGGCAGCGCGTCTATCTACCCCCAACTTTCTCCATCCCACTTCGGTAATCTGAGCACAGCCGTAATCAAACTGCTTCCTGCAAGATCCACACTGCACTCCATCATTGAAATTATTCCCGCACGTGTCACACTTCATTTTATATTTTTGAAATAGCGAACTAGAATCTAAACCAATACGGACTGTAATAAATAATACAGAATATACAAGCTAGTACGTGTGCCAAACCCTTGATAGGGCGTCCTGAGTATTCCCCTCAGGATGCAGTCCCGTCCCTCTAACGGTGAGGTGCAGGTCCTTCAGACCTTCGCCCTCCGCCACCCCGATCTGTATGTTGCTCATATGCAACTCCTAGAAGAGGAAGCGAGTGCCCGCCTCACGGACACTCTTATTGCTCCCTCCGGGACTTCAATCCCGGAGGCCAACGTCCCTCCTCTGACCCGGTCCTTCTCAGAGGACAGCCCGCTTTCGCCCGCCCCGGGCCCGGACAATAGACGCACGGTGGCAGCCCCTCCCCGTGAGAGGTCTCGCTCGCGCTCACCGATCGGGAGGCCAGCGAGCACCCGTCCCTCCATCGCCGTTGTCGAGCCCACTTCGGACTCCGAAACGGAGATGGAAGTAGATCCGAGTCGCGCCTTACGCACTGACTCGGACTCCGACAACGACGGCTATACCGTCGTTGACCGCAAACGCAAGCGTGCTCCTAAAGCCGCTAGTTGCGCAACCTCCACCCCTCCCGCCAAGGCACCCGCTAAGGCCCCCGCCTCCGGCAAGAAGCCGACCCCCGCCCCGCGCCCCGCGTCTCCTCCCTCCGCTCCAGCCACTACTGCCGCGTCCCCTCAGGACGCGAGCGCGCGCCGCGAAAAACCGCCTCCACCCCTGTTCATTCAGGACAAAACCAAATGGGACATGCTGTCCCGTTTAGTTTCGGATCGTGGGATCCATTACACTAATGCCCGCTCCACGCAGCAGGGCATTAAAGTCCAAGTGCCCACCAGTAGCGACCACAGAGCGCTAACAAAGCTCCTCCGTAAAGAGAGCATAAGTTTTCATACTTATGCGCTCGAAGAGGAGAAAGTCCTCCGAGTGGTCATCCGCGGTGTGCCCAAGGAGGTACATACCGATTCGGTATGTGCCGACCTGAAGGCACAAGACTTCCCCGTACATGCAGTTCACCGCATGTACAGCGGGAAGGACCGCAGTCCCTACGATCTAGTACTCGTAGTACTAGATCGTACACCTGAAGGCAAGGCCATTTTTAATTTAAAAAAGGTCTGTGGCCTCTCAGGACTCGATGTCCAAGCCCCATACAAAAATGGGAGTCCCTCGCAGTGCCATAACTGCCAACTATACGGGCACGCCTCCCGTTTCTGCTTCGCTCGCGCTAGGTGCGTTAAGTGCCTAGGCGATCACGCGACAGCAGCGTGCACTCGCACCCGGGATTCACCGGACCCACCCAGCTGTGTTTTATGCGGTGCTCAAGGGCATACCGCGAATTACCGTGGTTGCCCTAAAGCACCACGAGTGAACCACAGGGTGGCGAGGCATAGGCCGACCCGTCCCTCTTACGACCGTTACCAACGGGTAAGCCCTAAACTAACGGTAGTACCTGCCTCACAGGTAATACCCGCGCCGCTCCCAGCCCGTAACGCATGGTCTAAACCACCCAGTATGGTTAAGACCGTCGCTACCGCCCGCGCCCCGGCCCGCGCGCCCGCACCCGCGCCCGCACCCGCACCCGCCCGCGCCGCGGCCCCTGCCCGCGCACCGGCCCCGGCTCGCCCCGCGCTCCCGGCACCCGTCGCCAACACCATTCGCGCGCCTCCCCGCGCCGCTTCCCGGCCACAAGCTCCACCTATGCCATTGATGGCTGCCCCTCTTCAAGAGGCAATCAACCTAGTCAGCGATCTGGCTATGTCGGTTGACATCAATGAGGTACAAGAGCTATTCCACAAGATGCAATACGCTCAATCCCCAGCGGACGTGATCCAATACACATTGGAACACGCGAATTTACTTAGCGCCCTTAAGCGCTTCGTTCCCCAGGCCCCTCCCCAGTACAACCACTATGGGTAGTACAACCGAACGCACGAAACCGTACTCAGTTTCGTTAGCGTCATTTAACGCTGACGGCCTCTTCAGACAACGTGACCTCGTCCACGACTTTTGTTGTACCCACCTTATCGATATCATATGCGTGCAGGAAACCTTTCTAAAACCGGGGAAGGCGAACCCTAGGTTTGCCAATTACAGAACGGTACGTGATGATAGAGTGAACTCCCGTGGGGGAGGCACTCTTATCTATTACAAAAGGTCCCTGCACTGCATTCCCCTACCTACCCCGACTCTTGTTAATATGGAAGCATCTTGTTGCCTCCTAGCTATGACTGGTCATCAACCTATAGTCATAGCATCCTGTTACCAAGCTTGCAAAAAGCCGATCGTCCGAGCTGACTTAGAAGCCCTATTCTCATTAGGAAGCGCCGTCATTCTGATTGGCGACTTCAACAGTAAGCACATCCTATGGAATTGTAACGTCAACAATCCCAGAGGTATTGCACTTGAAAACCTAATCGCAGAACTTAACTTTGACATAATTGCGCCCACTGAGCCCACTCACTACCCTTATATGGAAGACCACCGATCTGACTTGCTTGACATGGCACTATTCAGAGGCGTAACACTCCGGGTACGCTCCATAGAAGTGGTTCACGAGCTTCACTCTGACCACCGACCCATTATACTGCGACTAGGTCCCGACCCAACGACTGACCTCCCCCGCCCCACTAAGACGATAGTGAACTGGAAGCAAGTAGGCGATGCCCTAAAGGCTATCAGTTCACCGGACCTAGACAAGATCCCTGACGACATCCTGACTAAAGATGACGTAACCCTTGCGATCGATTCGTTCACTAATCACCTCTCCACCGTAGTAGGTGCATCCGCAAAGGAGGTCATGGTGCCGGACGACCGGCGCCTTGTCATTCCAGCGGATGTGAGACGATTGGTGACGGAAAGTAAAGCAGTGACCCGACATTACGACTCTTACCCCAGTAAAGAGAACAAAACTAAGAAACGCCACTTTGAACGCATGGTTCAAAGTCGCATGTCTGAGTTGCGTGATCAACAATGGGGTGACAAACTTTCAAACCTCGTGCCAAGCCACCATGCTTACTGGGACCTGGCGCGAGGCTTGAAAGGAAGTAACCATAACGACATGCCTCCCTTATACAGACCAGTCCCACTAGTCCCAGCGTTCTTTGACGAAGACAAAGCTGAGTGCCTAGCTGATAGCCTAGAGGCTCAGTGTTCCCCTAACGTAGATCACGTTGACCAAGCTCACCTCGATTCGGTGGATGCTGAAGTCGAACGTAAAAGCTCTGTGGTCACCTCTGAACTCCCACCAATCACCTTAGCGACTTACGCTGAGGTGGAGAGACTGATCAAGGCCCTCCGACCGCGCAAATCCCCCGGTGCCGATGGCATCTCCAACAGGGTTCTTAAAACCCTCTCTCCTCCTCTCATCCATCTCTTAGTCAGCATCTTCAATGCTGCTATGAGCCACTGCTTATTTCCAGACACCTGGAAATGTGCAAATGTCATTGGCATTCACAAACCAGGCAAAAGCTCATCTGACCCCACCAGTTACCGCCCCATCAGCCTCCTCAGTGCCTTAGGCAAACTTTACGAGCGGTTACTTGCAAACCGTCTCCAGTCCCATGCTAAGGAACACCACCTTATCCCAGATGAGCAGTTTGGCTTCAGACCCGGACACTCATGCGTCCAACAGGTGCACCGCCTCACGGAGCACATCATTGAGGGCTTCAATAAGTACCCCAAACCCCAGACTACGCTAGCAGTCTTCCTCGACGTAGCGAAAGCTTTTGACAAAGTCTGGCACAACGGCTTGATCTACAAGCTATACCAATTTGGCGTGCCAGAACGTCTTGTGCTCATCCTACAAGACTTCCTTAAAGCCAGAAGCTTTCGCTATCGCGTGGAAGGCACCCTCTCCTCCCCCCACCCAGTCAGAGCCGGAGTCCCTCAGGGCTCCGTGCTATCACCTATTCTCTTTGCACTGTATACCAGTGACATCCCACGCTCTCAGCCCAAAGTATTCCTAGCCCAATATGCGGATGATACCGCCATTTACACCACTGGGTGGCATATCAACAGACAGTCCTATTTCGTCATGCAACGGGCCATCACCGAGATCGGTGACTGGTTCCGAAAATGGCGCATCGCGGACAACCCAGCTAAAAGCACAGCTATGTGCTTTACTGAGAAGACACGCTCCCCTTACCCAAAACCGCTTATTTTGTTCGACGAACCCATTCCCTGGGTTCCTAGAACAAAATACCTCGGAGTCACCCTTGATCGTCATCTCACCTTTAACGATCACATAACAACCGTCCGTAACAGAGCGGCCTTCATAATGGGTCGCCTTGGTCCCCTACTTCGCAAAGAGAGTAAAATGTCTCTTAGTAATAAGAAGACACTTTACACTGCCTGCATCCGCCCCATCATGACTTACGCATCAGTAGTGTTTAGTCATGCTAGTGAGGCCCACCTTCATAAACTTCAAGTCATCCAAAACCGTTTTCTTCGTAATGCAACCGGCGCCCCGTGGTATATCCGGAACACCGAGTTGCATTGCGACTTAAACCTTCCCTCTCTAGCGCAGTTCAATAAGGACTGCGCCCGCCGATACTTTGATCGAGCGCCCCACCACCCGAACCCATTGGTTGTCCAGGCATCGAACTACTCGACTGCCTCTTCTATCCCATTTTTCAAACCCCCCCGTCGCCGACCACGGCAGGTATTAGACGACCCGGATGACCCCATCGCAGCCATTACGTTGGCAGCTTTAGCGTTATCCGCAAGTCGTCGAGGTAAAATCCCCAGGTGTGAGGTAATCAGAGGTCACACAATCAAACACCGAGCTCGCCGGCGAGCTCGAGGCAAAAACAAGGTCACGATAAATTGCTCTCCAAATAGTCAAAGAGTATTATTCAGTAGGGCCCAATTGTGCAACACTGCAGTTGCACAGAGGCATTTTGCTCCGATCCCCCCCATGTCTCTCGACAGCGAGACAAGCCGAGGTCCGAACCACAGTGGTGCCCTTGAGCTCGCTGTCAACCCCTCCTATAGTAGCGGTACGTTTTCGGCGTCCGCAGGAGACGGAGGTAGAAAGCGCTTTTCGCCTTCTACGCCCGTCTCGGGAGAAGTGCCTTCGGCACTTCTCCCTCCCGGGCTATTGTAGGGCCAGGCCCTCGCCCAAAACCCGGTGGAGCTGGACGACCGCACAGGCGGTAGCCAGCATCTATGTCCTCCCTAAACAAACAAACTAGTACGTGTGCCCCTCGTGAGCGTTCACACCGGACTGATGATTATTAAAAATATGCTTATTTTTCTTGAAAAAGATGCTTAAAGTTGGGTCTTTCTTTTATCTAAAATTACGAGTTTTTGAGCTAGTGTAATTTCAAAACTGTAGAATTTAATGAAAATCTGATGCACCACAAACCTAGATATTAGGGTAGTGATTACGTAGGTGAAAATCATTGAGTTTTATTCGCTATTATTAAAATGAGATTGGAGCTGCGTTTTGTATGGGGGCGTTCGTCTAAAATATACCCACGTATCACGTGGAAACGATATCATCCATTTATGAATACAATTCAATTTTTTCAACTATGGATGGATTAATAGATTATTTACACATGGCAAAGATCAGTTTTTATCTAAACTAGTTTGGTTTGCTAGGTTGGTGTTGGCTGTTAGTGTTGGGTGGTTGGCACCTTATACTTGGTCGCTTTTGGTCACAGTGGATTACAAAGTAAAAACGTCATATCGCTCCCTCTACTGTAATTATTCCTCTGTGTAGTGTACAATAGCAGTTAAGTCACTACGGAGATAAAGCAGTATATTACGTTACAAGCGACTTCCTGAATCCCTAGCGTAAGAAAGGATTATAGAGTTAACTCCCGCGGGTAGCTAGTAAACACACTAGTACTTGTATACAGTGATGTAAAAAAGCAGTAGCTTTCAGACAGAATATTTCACACCACGGTGATACCTAACAAGAAGGACTTTTGCTAAAGGCACTTTCTACCTGTGAAAAACTGATACCAAATTACCGAGTGGGCACAGATGAAAAATAAGCTGGATTCTTTTGTAAATGATGAATACTGCTAGATTTTCAATACATCTTTTGGTATGGCTTGATTTAGGTTAGGTTTGCACGACTCGTAATCAGGTGATGTAAAAATAATATAACGGAAACACTTTTCAAATATCGCGAGCGCAGCGTCTCTATTTAATCGTGGCCAAAAATGCCTTCTATGTTCGTTTGGATTTCCGGTTCCTCCTGTACTGGTTGCATTTCTAAACCAATTATTGTGAAATTTTGTAAGCAGGTTCGATAATGCCATTTCGTTGATTCAGTTTTAGATTTTTGTCAAAACGGTGCCGATGTGGGGGTAAATATATTTAAACACAAATAAAAATATCTTCCGTACACAGTACATACAAATCAGTGGAAAAAACTCTAACAACATGCTTAGACTCTTTCATGTAGCATATCTGGCGGAAGCCATAAATAGATGGGGATTGGCTTGCTCTATAATGAACTTCTCAAGTTTTGTCCTCTCAGAGACAGTGGGATCGGCCCCTCTGTGAATAAGCATAGAAAGATAAAAGTTTCAGACCCTTTTTGTGAATTGCAATCCAACAGGGCAATGCTGCCAGCATGCTGGGCATGATGCCAACAAGCAGTGGGCATTAGGACTGCCTGTAGGCCTGCAATAGCCTTTAGGTTGCCTAAATACTTTAATTGTAATAACTGTAGTGTTGTATAATTAGCTTCTAGTTTGTTGTTAATTACAAAAATCATATTTCGTGATCTTCAGCTCACGAATCACTGGTATTATCCGATTATGTATGATAGCTCTCTCAAATTTGCAAATATAATAATTTAAATTCTAAATGGAAGAAATCAAAAAATATCTTTGAATATGAATGAACATCCAATATGAGACGCATATATCGCTGAAGTTATAAGTGACTAGAACAGAAATAGAGCAAAGGCCAATGCCCTTAATACCATGCATTTGTAATTATTAATAACTCAACGGCATACTAAGCGATATCCTAAAGCTATATTCTTGCTAATTCGTACTTAAATTGTTAATTATAATATGATTTACGGTCATAAGCGTGTTCTTGAACATATATTCTGGTGAAGTGGATGCGCTATATGTTGGCTGTAAGTATAAGTCTAGTTCTAAAGTCTAGATGTAATGTAACTACTTCGAGCAGTAATTGTAAACATAAACACGCCTTGTCACTTTGGCCGAGAAGCGGGAGTGTCATTCTGAACTGGTGTCTTGCTGCATATTTTTTTTAATTAATGAATTATTAATATTTCAAAGGGTTAAATGGAGCTCTGCTGATATCCGTCCGTCTATACGTCCGTATGTTATGGGTCTCTAGCTCGTAAAATAAATGAGTGTCTTGAAATATTCATATTTAGTGCATAATGTTTACTCGAGACTGTTATTGTGTTAGCAATTATTTTAAAATATTTTGCATATTTTTGTTTTCTGAGATTGTGACGGAGCGAGCATTAAGCCCACCTGATGTTAAGCGGTAACATCTGCCTAAACCAATGCATTTCTTAAAAGTGACGAATCGCACTGCGCCCGTCACCTTGAGACATACAGTTGTTAAGTCTCATATGTGTCTGTATAGTGGCTCTCCACGACTGCAGACGGAACACACAGTAAGATGCTTGGCATGTGAGGAAACATGCTCAAGAGTTCAATCGGCAGAGTACAAGTTATTTTTTATTTATAAATAACACATGGAAGGCCATCAGTTTTGCATTCACTACTCTTTTGGTTGCAAGTCCCAGTCTTTGTCTTAAGTCTCTTTTTTATACGCGATAGTCGTGGTACCCACACGGTGAATCCATGATTTCATGGATTCACGCTAAGTTTATTTTTTTTCTAAATATGATTACAAGCACTATCGCGTGCTAAGCGAAAATCATATCAAACAAATTATTGGAGTACAAAATGTTATGCCCCAGGCGGGAATCGAACCCGCGTCCTCCGATATCGCGTCGGATGCTTAACACCATCTCAGCCACCTGGACATTGGCATTTCTGCCAAAACTTTGTGCTCCAATTGTATTACTTTAACCGTCATAGGGGACGGTGCGCGGCCATCAACCAGACTACTAGACTTCATCTGATCGACAGAAGTGTTTTTTCAAACGCTTAACTCTCATTATGATGTCGCTACCCTTCTATATTTCTAAATATGATTACAAGCACTATCGCGTGCTAAGCGAAAATCATATCAAACAAATTAAGGTAATACAATTGGAGCACAAAGTTTCGGCAGAAATGCCAATGTCCAGATGGCTGAGATGGTGTTATGCATCCGACGCGATATCGGAGGACGCGGGTTCGATTCCCGCCTTGGGCATAAAAAAATTTTGTACTCCAATAATTTGTTTGACATAAATGCTAAAAAATGTATCTCTTGGTATATAACTGAGTCTGGTGAACTGACACGGCAGTAGGCTTGCTCATAACATGATAGTTTAAAAAAAATTTGCAGCTTGCCTAGAATTGCCATGTATTATAAAGTAAATTTTACAGTATAAATTAATGGCTGGGATAGTTTTTGAGCAAAACTTATTGGCAATAAATGATGTTAAATTATTACAAATGTGTGAACCACCGGTATTGAAGATTTAATATAGTAATAAATTTTTTTTTTTTTTTTTTTTTTTTTTTTATTGCCTTTATGTAGGCAGACAGGCAGGCGGCCCACCTGATGGGAAGTGGTTACCGTCGCCTATGGACGTTTGCAACACCAGGGGTGTTACCAACGCGCTGCCGACCTTTGAGAAATTTAATGACCCCCTTTTTAAACAACCCCATATCGTAGCGCAGTGGGAAAACCTCGGCGGGAAGCTCCCTCCAAATCCTTAAAGTACGCGGTATGAAAGTTCTACCGAACCGTTGCGTAGTAGAGTGCAGTGTCTCGAGGTAGTGAGGGTGAACATCCAGCCGATGGCGAGCGGTGCGGTGATAGAATTCTGGAGTTGGCATCAGATCGAACAGTTCCTCAGAACATTCCCCATTGTACAGACGGTAGAAAACGCAGAGAGATGCAAAATCTCTACGGAGATTAAGCGATTCTACACCATCTGTCAGTATGGGATCATCGACAATACGAACGGCGCGACGTTGTATAGAGTCAAGTGGGTCAATCTGGTAAGCAGGAGCTCCAGCCCATAGATGTGAGCAGTACTCCATATGCGGTCTGACTTGCGCCTTGTAAAGCGCAAGACGCTGCCGCGGGGTGAAGTACAGCTTGGACCGGTTTAGCACACCAAGCTTTTTTGAGGCAATTTTAGCTTTGCTCTCCAGATGACCCCGAAACTGCACATCATTCGTTATGTCGACTCCAAGGATCCCAATACTGTTAGAGATGGACAGGGGTGTTCCTTGGAACTGCACCGCAGGGACGAATGGGGTTTTTTTCGCAGAGAACGCACAGACCTGTGTCTTCGTGGGGTTAAATTGGACAAGATTTTGTCGTCCCCATTCAGAGACTCGCTCCAGGGAGTTCTCTACTTCAGACACAAGTCTTACCCGATTCTCTTCTACTAGCGGCCGGGGGATATTTGCACGACCAGTATATCTGGCGTCTCCAGTGCTGTCATCCGCATAGCAGTGAATATTCTTAATAGACAATAGGTCATTGATATGCAGAATGAACAATGTCGGCGACAGCACGCAGCCTTGTGGCACACCAGCATTGATTGGCTTCGTGGTTGAGCAGCAACCGTCGACGACGACTTTAATGCTGCGCCCACTAAGAAAGCTGGATAGCCAGGTGCAAAGCCCCACGGAAATCCCGTATGAAGTAAGCTTCGATAGAAGCGCCCGATGCCAGACCCGATCGAATGCCTTAGCGACATCAAGGCTAACAGCCAAGGCTTCACCCTTGCTTTCAATGGCTTCAGCCCAACGGTGGGTAAGGTATACCAGGAGATCTCCAGCTGAACGAACGTGGCGAAAACCATATTGCCGGTCACTGAGTAGCTGAGATTTCTCAAGGTAGCCCAGAAGTTGCTCGTTGATTATTCGCTCCATCACCTTTGAAAGCAAGGATGTTATCGCTATAGGCCTATAGTTGGTGGGGTCTGTCTTATCACCTTTTTTGGGGACAGGGTGGATATGGGCTACTTTCCATGAAGACGGGACATAGCCAGAAGTGTAAGAGAGGTTGAAGAGACGGGTCAGAACTGGAGTCAGTTCAGGAGCACATGTATTTAGCACTATTGCAGGTATACCATCTGGCCCAGACGACTTCTTGACATCGAGGGAGCAGAGAGCTTTACGAACCGCTTTCTGTGTGAAACGGACCTCTTTCATAAAGCTCCCACACCACGGAATAGTAGGTGGGGTAGCTCCTCCGTCGTCAAGTGTCGAATTTGATGCAAAGATACTGCCCAAAAGTTCGGCTTTGTCCTTTGCAGTGTGGGCCAGTAGGTCGTCAGTAGCGCGCAATGATGGAAAAGACGACCGACAAAAGTTGCCCTCGACAGCTTTGGCGAGCGACCAGAATGCCCGCGTTCCCGAAGGAAAGCTCGCAAGCCGCTCGCCGATTCTGCGGATATGCTCAAACTTTGCCCTTGCAAGCCTTTTTTGGAGGGACCAGGAGGCAGCGTTGTAACTTCTTTTCAAATCGGCAGTTTTAGGATCCCGACAGTGTTTAGCTGCCTTCCATGACTCATAGGCTACCTGTTTTTGGCCAACAGCCTCCGCAGACATCTTATTGAACCATGGTTGGCTCGAGCCGCCGATCGGGATTACAGAGTGTGGAATGTAACATTCCATACCTTGCAAAACCACATCGGAAACCAAATTTGCACAGCTGTCGGTATCGTCCGAGCAGAAACAAATCTGCCCCCAAGGATAGGAAGCGTAAAATTCACGCAGTCCGTCCCAGTCTGCTGACCGATATCGCCAAACCTTCCTTTTTCCGTTGGGACCAGCCCGTTTGGTAATAGCAAGGGGCACTTCAGATGATACCAGACAATGGTCAGAGTTACCAAGAGGGGCCTTGACCGAGACCTGGTAATTCTCTGGGTGTGTAGTCAACAGAAGGTCTAGCAAGGAGGGCTCATGGTCTTCAATGTCAGGTATTCTGGTAATCCCAGTGACCAATTGCGTGAAGCCATAAGCAAGAGCAAAATTACGGGCAGTAGTTCCGTGAATATCTGTCCTAGGAGAACCCAGCCATTCGGTATGGTGGGCATTAAAATCTCCAAGGATGATAATTTCCGTGGAAGGATACTGCTCAACAACTTTGTCGGTTGCGTTTTGGACATGCCCAAAGAAATGAGTGTTTCCAGTTCCGTCGCACTTCCGTCGTCATGGGACCTGTACAGACACGAGTAGACTCTGGTGGATCCTCCAAATTCAACTCGTACCCATAGTGTGGAAGTGTCCCGATTTTCAAGGCCGTGTAGACGGCGGCAGCAAACATCCTCCCGGGCGTACAGACATACCCCGGCTTTTGAAAGAAACTTATGTTCTAGATTGTAGCCTGGGTACTTTAGGTATGATGTATCACCCGGAATTGAAATTTGCGTCTCCGTTAAAAACAATAAGGCCGGCTTCGTCGTCTCTAGATGGTGATGGACTGCGTTTAGGTTAGCATGAAGTCCCCTAATGTTGCAGAAGTCCACTTTAAATGTGGAAGAGGGGTCCGCTGAAAAACGCTTTTTCTTATTGCTTCGGCTCATATTTTTATAATTTAAAAAGGGAGTCAGGAAGTGCTACAGAGTCAGCGAAACGGAGAAAAAGTGGAAGGTGCATTAGTCACACATATCTGCAGGTTATGTGAGGAGCTAGTGTGGGGCACGGAAGGGCCCCCGGTCCTCCCCGGAAAGCACTGCCGGGTCCACGTCCGGTCACCAACCGGCACGACAATGCTTCCCGAGATTATACTCCAGTTGGCGGGACAGCCTCCCATTGGTCGGTTAGTCCGGGTTCGGGTCCCCTACTGACTGGCGGGCGGCCAGCGGTTAGCCGTTTCACCGGGTCTCCCTGACCCCCGCCCTACCTCATCACGCCTACCAGTATGGTGTGAGCTAAACACCAATCCTGTTCTGAATTTCGCTGGCACTGTGGCACTTCGGGAAGGGGGATATTACTCGCTACAGTGTCATTCATACCTAAACACAGTGTAATACTGCTTTCAGGCTGAATACATGACACTACGGTGGTACCCACCGAGACGGTCTCATGCATAAGAGACCTACCACCTAGTTGCTGCCTGATTTGCACCACCCAGGGACCACGTGTAGGGAATCAAATTTAAGGGTACTCTCCTACGGACGTGGGCAGCTCAGCCCCCAAAATAATAAAATAAGTATTATCAGATGTTTCCATAACGTCGTTATTATGTCTACAGACGGTGAATGCCAAAATATTTATTAAACAATTTACGCATTCTGCATTCAAAATCAAATTTCATAACATAAACCAAATAAATTCACCTGGAGTAGCTTGGCACGTTTCAACACCGCCGGAACACCGGTCTGATGGTTATTAATTACATGAAAACTGCCTGGCAAACTGCCAGGGTAGGCCATTAAGGAGTCATTAACACTGTCAATTGTTTCCAGGCATATACCTGCATCTAGTGGGCAGGTACCTGATGTGGAGCGAGTCTGGAGTCTGGGAGATTTGCCGGAACGTGTTCCAGCCAAACATGACGTCAGTGGTGACGGATAAAATGAATACAACGATGCCGCCGAACATTACTGGGTTGAAAGGGACCTTCATCTTAAGTAAGTAGATTTAAATATATATGTCAACTTTATCGGGTTTAATCACGTTTATCAAATACTTAGCACTGGTTGTGGTCACCGGTTAGTCTACCCACGACAGTAAAATAAAAGCATTTGACTTTATTAAAGCTGTCATTCTTATGTTTATCTAATACTCGAGAAAAGCTTACAAACAACCAAAGTTGATTTATGTCGAAATGGAATAAAGTAGTAAACAACGCTAAATACCGATCACATTGCGCATTATAATTTTTTTTTAGTAGAATACAAATCGTGCATGAAAGTTTTTAAATTGGGTATTAGGTTGTGTTTAAGCAATGGTTATTTAATTTATATAACCAGACTTCAGAAAATAGAGTAAATATATGCATTTAGAATTAAAAGCAGTATTTCAAAGAACATGTGGATATATTGTTGCTACATCAAATGAAATAATAGACACATCGTTTCAATTTAAAATTTGATAGAGGATGGCTTCAGCAATCGTAGGAGATGACTTCAGTTAATGTGTGTCTTCAATTACGAATTTTAATATTGAAATATTTTACATTCTACTATCACGTTCAGCAAAAAAGAGATATCAAATCAAAGCAAAAATTTTTTACTTGACATAACAGAGTCCATATTGTAAAACAGAAAAACATATAAATAAATAATTATAATAAGATAGGATCAGGAATACACAATATAATAAAAAGCCAAATAAAGCATTACATTCATATATCAAGAAAATTATTTTTTACTAGCTTTCCGGGCGCGGATCCGCCTGCGCGTATGTCGGTTATCGCGCAAACACATTAACCTCTTTTTGCGCAGTTGGATAAAAGCTATCCTATGTTTTTTCCCGGGTCTCAAACTATTTCCATACCAAATTTCATTCAAATCGGTCCAGAAGTTTTGGCGTGAAAGCGTAACAGACAGACAGACAGACAGAGTTACTTTCGCATTTATAATATTAGTACTGATGAGCGATAAATCAGTATATGTCATGATATAACTCTACTGCGGGAAAAACGGACCAGAAACTTATTGAGCCATTCTTTTTAAACGTCTTTTATGAATGTATATTACAAATTAAATTATTAAAAAATTTGATTATATTACCGACGGGTGATAGCTTGGTAGAGGCTGAATTGTCCAAGCATTTTTAACAATTAATTTTAAACTATAAATGTAAGCTTTCCTTATCAAAATGTTTTAAACGTGCAATTTAAACTTGACTTCTGTTGGTATTGTAAATTGTAATATAATAAAATCGCACATTACGTAAATTACGGAAATTCCCTTAAATGAATTTTTGGCTTTGTTTATCTGAAAACTGGCATCACTATTTTATCTTTATTTCTAGTATTACAATCGTGATTGTCTTTTATATATACCGTGATTTGTCTTTAAGAAAAATCTTCTGAAATTCACTTGTATTCATTTCTATGATAGCAAAAATTGCCAGTTTTTGTAAGATAAATGTTGCTGATGGTAGCCTAAAGAAGGTGACAATAAATGCTATCAAACTCAGTTTCGTGTCAAATGTGCAGAAGTAGTACAGGTATGCTGCTCATTGCTATTATTTTCTATTAGTTGACTTAAACACAGTAATAAATTACGTTAGTTTCACTAATTATAGTGCGTTTTATAGCCTTTAGGCTGCTTTTCTACCAGAGATGCGAGCTATGGGATGCGTTTGGTATCCACCAATCAGATTGCTAGATTTGTCAAGTTATAACAACATTTCATTCTATGTTTTGTAATTTTAACGATCCAATTGGTGGATACCAAACACATCCATAGCTCACATCTTTGGTGGATAAGAAACCTTAGGTAAAGTAACTGCCATTGCGGGACAGACTCATAAAAGAAACCTTTAAGCAGTAACCACTGTTCACAACAATAGACGTTAAAATAGCGTAGCCATAGTTATTTCATGAAAACGATATTAACTTCTAAACATTTCCAAATAGATTACAAAAGGAAAGCATTAAAACCGACCTAGTCTTAAAATAATACGCACTGAACAATAAACGAGGAACAACAAGATCGACAGCCAAACGTCTTGACAGGAGAACATTCTGTAAACAACATTGTGGGATGCTGCTGTAGGCGGGTAAATCAATGTTCTAAGATCAATCAGTGCATAATGCATGCCGCATCAAGATATTATGTTTATATATTTAAAATGCTGTTGTACTAAGGTAAGGTAATCTATACATTAAAAATAACGCACAAAACTGTGCGTATACTGTACATGTTTATTTGAATGATAGCTTCCTGACACTTAGTATTACTTTTTAGGTTCCGTACCCAGAGGGTAAAGACGGGACCCTATTACTGAGACTTCGCTGTCCGTCCATCCGTCTGTCTGTCACCAGGCTGTATTTCAAGAACGGTGATAACTAGACAGTTGAAATTTTCACAGATGATGTATTTCTGTTGCTGCTATAACAACAAATACAAAAAAATGGTCAAGTGCAAGTCGGACTCGCGCACGTTAAGATAGAAAAGGTTAAAATATGAAGTCTCATGTATAGCTAATGGTACGGAACCCTTCGTGCGCGAGTCCGACTCGCACTTGGCCGATTTTTTTACTTTTTCACTTTATGAAACGAACTTACGTAGTGTAAAATTATCTACGCTTGAACACGTTTTTATGTTTTTCAATACTCTTTTCTATAATTTTCGTCTGTTTGGAAATACCTTATAGCGGATGTAAAATTAAACTGCAATACTTATTTTGATTGGGAATTATTAGGTACACCTGAAATTCAAACATAGCTGAGGCTCAGAGAAGTATATATAAATAAAAGTTTCATGGCGTTAGTGCCCAGTGATCTCCTTGTACTTTAGTACATAAGCTATCAAATTGTGTATAGCTTTCTCTCTCTGCGATAAACATGAAGGCTAAATAAAATGTTGAGTTTTACGTTAATTTTACACCACGGCCAAAGCTTCAGCAGTTATTTATTTCTGTACCACCTTCTGTTTTTGCTCACTCGTTTTGTCCATTAACTAGCCCCGCGTGGTTTACTTTACTATTTTGTTTTCTTTTCAGACCACTTCAAAATTATTTTCAATTAATACTTTCTCGTAAAAACGGATCGTGTTTGCTATTATACTATAAATACATGAAAAGTATCTTTTGTAATGGGTACGGTGAGGTATCTACGCGTTACGGCGTGTAAAGAAAATGTTAGTGTGTCTGAAAAGTTTATTGTAGATATAAGGTAGGTTTTAAAGTCCTAAAAGCAAACTGTTATGTATAAACTTTTACGTGTCTTTTGAACTTTTACGTGTCTTTTGTCGTCACTTTAGTTGTTCACAAACAGTTTCTGAGAAATAGCCTGTTTATTTAATTTTGACATCTGGTAACTGAACTCAGTATTCACAAAATTAACTAAATATCTATCGATGATAAGTAAATACACTATAACTATGGCCAATAGTTTCTCAAATATAGTTCATTTCAGTATGACAGCTGTCATCCGAAATGAAGTTCTCAATGAGAGCTATAACTTTTATGAACAAGTAGTACGTATAGGTTTTTTTATGTGTAATATTTTTAATGTTGACGGATTGAACTGTCATTATGTCAGTTGTCATATTTATTTCTTGGTCCTCACCAAGTTTTAGGTTCCGAGGAAAATGGTAATAGACATAAATACACACATAAAAACAATCTCAAACCTCAAACGCATTTACCAGTAAAAGTAAATAAGACACTCAACATCGAAAGACTTTGTTATAATATTTTCGATGACTTTAGAACTTCTTCAGAAGTCTGTTAAAAATATAGCCGTGGTCATTCATAAAAACTATACACACATCAACTTAACAACCTCATTGTTTCAAGTCATTGAGTAAATAGTGACCAGCCGCTATTAATATACATAATACACAAACCTTATGTTGAAAATCAGTAACATTGTAGTTTAAGTTCCCGCGAAATCGTAAGTGTCATAAAAACATACATCGTTGTCCGAGCATTGTAGTTGTAGTTTTAATATTCAACGTTGTGAGTTCGTGCGCATAATGCATGCATGACCTCCATAATATTGTATAGTTTCATGGAAATAGTACCAAAGCGTTGATTTAGAACTAGGTAGGGAATATACCTAATTTAAAATTACTCTTGACAACGGTTCGTGTGTCTAAATCAACTCAAGGTTCCTATTAATATGTTAGGCAATTTTGAAACAAGTTTTACTGTTTCGTTTAGAAGTTAAGATATATAGAATTTTTAAGAAACCTTTTTGAAGTTATGTTTGTCTTTGTCCATCAGGGATAATGTAGGTTTATAACGGTGAAAGATTTTTTCAAATCTGTCCAGTAGTTTCAGAGCCATTGCAAACCAAGAATCTAAATTTTCCTCCTTATAATATGAGTTTAGATATATATAAATAAAAAAATGGTCTTCTAAATACTGTCATTAGGCAGGATTCAACTTTTTGCTTTGGCTTAGAAATAAATACATTTTGACTAAGTTTTCAGCTGAAACACATAGTAACAAGTAAATTCACTAAGATATTTAATGTTTATTGTGTTAAAGATGTGTTTGAGTTATTTTATACGAAGCCACAGTGAAATTCTAGGTGCATCACTACCTGAGGCGGCATAATATTGGGAAACGATAGTCACGCAAACGTTTAACTGCACAAGTTTAATGCCCTGCTATCGATTTTCATGTAACTTCACGTCGAATTTGTACCTTTCTTCCAGCTTTCTGGGTTTGCTTACGTCTTTAACTCAAAAGTCCTGTACAAGGATACAGTGCTTGTGAGTTTGTCTGGCCCAACAATTTAAAATACTACTTCATAACGCCGAACGGAAATGTTGGAAGGGGAAAACCTAGGCGAACGTTCCGAAATCAAATTGAAACGTTATGAAAAAAGACCAGGTCAGGAGTACCCTCAACCGATGTTATTGTATGAAAGGATTGATGAATGTAGATGAAGCGAAAGAGGTATGCAAGTATCGTAGCAAGTGGAAATTTGTGGTCTCTGCCTACCTGGTATGCTCTCCTATGAAAAAGAATAATAAATCAAAAAGATTTTATTTATTCCAGCTGACCACACTTTGGGTTTTACTAAGCTAGAAGAAGTAGAATCCATGATAGATTTACGTGTTTTCTTGGACACGAAACTGACTTTTAGTCCTAATACAGATAATATTATATATATTATAAACAGATCTTTTAAAATGTTAGGATTATCAATTACTTTATTTCTTTATGTAAACATATTTCCTTAAAACTGAGTTTCCTTGTATTATTTATTTAATTAAAATTATAACTATATAGTATAGATATATAACATGATTGTGATTTGAATCAAAATATTATTTATAAGTGCATACACGTGAAAGCGTCATGAGTGCCTCGTCACATTATGATGGTTTACAAAACTTACTCCACATATTATAAGCCATTTTAACCAATTTCAAAAAAGGAGGTTGTCCTCATAAATAAATAAATAACATCAGGTGTGCACAGCGCTTGTACACATTTACCTAAATAAAAAAGATATGTTGAAATCCAAAGGACAATATAATAATATTAAGAAAAAAATCTGACAGAGATTCATATATGGTTCTAAATAACTGAAGATGAACACTGAATCGTAAACACACGGACCAGCGCGGGCGCAGACGTAAGCTGTAAAACAGTCCACATTGTGTGAACCTATTATTAACACCAACAATTCTGTCGCTATTTTAACACCTTCACTCAAATAACACACTAGACGTTGGCAAGCCAGCATTACCCATCTATTATTATTTTTAAATATTTTGTAAAACGTACATACTTAAATTCCTCATCTATTTTAGGAAACATAAATATTCTTTTTTTTTTTTTTAGGGAGGACAGAGATGCTGGCTACCGCCTGTGCGGTCGTCCAGCTCCACCGGGTTTTGGGCGAGGGCCTGGCCCTACAATAGCCCGGGAGGGAGAAGTGCCGAAGGCACTTCTCCCGAGACGGGCGTAGAAGGCGAAAAGCGCCTTCTACCTCCGTCTCCTGCGGACGCCGAAAACGTACCGGCGCCGAAAACGTACCGATATAAATATTCTTGAATATACTAAAAGCATACATTATGATCTTATGCAACTCGTTGTTGACTGGAATGTCGAATGCGTAGTCTTTAGCGAATCCTGAGATAATATTCCGAGTTCAATTCAGACCGATTAATCTCAATATTGTGAGTCTCGAACTGTGATAAGTAGATGGCATTAGATTCGCCTCATATTACATAAGACCAACACGATCTTGTTAGCGAATCCCCTTTTATTGGGCAGGCTATTGTTCAACGGTAGATTTTATGGCTATTTTTGAAATGCAATTCTCGTGAGATTGTCACATATGTAAATATTATAAATTAACCGGAAAACACTTACATTAGGGATTGAATACATCGGGCTTTGAGCCTATCAGATGCTCTTCATCAGAGCGATTGCGCAGCTGCGAGATCCCAGCGGGCACTGATATGTTCGAAACCCGGGACTGATGGGCATCTAATATGCTTGAAACCCGTGCAACGTATATTCGATCCTTAACGTGAGTGTTTTGTCGGTAAATTTATAATATTAAAAAACTTTGTGACTGTTGATATGATTTGTATGTATGTATGTGGCTATAATAATATATTACAAATAATTGGCGACATTCCTATCTTGTCACCGTTTTTTCTCCTCGTTTCTACGCATTCCACTTACATGGTTCAGAAAATTAATGTGAATAAACTGTTGTCGGCTGTTAGGAGGATGCAATAACTTTTATTTGTTATATTTAGTGGGAAAGGCAGATATCTGCTAACACCTGTTCCTTCTAATAGAGAATTAATATCTGCACTTATATATTTTCTCTGCATTTTTTATATCAGTTCACATTAAATATTAAAACAAACAAAAACTACTTTATATTCCTAAAGTAGTGTTTTAGTAGTAGCATATATTTACTGGTTAAATCGAGATGAAATAGAAATAAGTGCTTAACCATATCAGAATTTGTGATATAAATTCCTTAGATCCAAACATGAGTCACGTTAACGGCCCAAATTACTTTATAAAACTATATTGTATTGTATGCATTTGACGTGGTCAAGATGATGTGTAAGTATGCAAAATTTGTCTCTTTTTTAATTAATTTATGTTTTTATTTCCTGTAGTTAAATAATTAATCCGTTTAATCAAAATAAACAAAAAATAAGGAAAAATGAACTCGTCGCCTGCCGATGAGAAGCGTCACGCCTTTCCTAATGGAAATTGCATTGTCACCGTCCTCGTTCTGCATGGCGCTGCATTGGCACTTATAAGTTACCTTCTAATGTATACTAAACCCCTTGTAAAATAACTTAACCAAAATTCTAATAAATAGTTGGTTTTTGACCTAAATTCTTTAAAAAATATGAAGTTCACTTTAGATACATCATTTTGTATACGATGACTAGTGACATAGTGTCAAACGAACAGACAGACTGACAGCGTAGTCTCATTAATGTAGCTACAATTAACCATAGCATGATGAAACATAAAAAATGAAAAATATGGGGTCAACATTAGAACCTTCTCTTCTTTGGAACTCAGATAAAATCTATAATATTATACGCTTAAAAATATATTTATTTAAATATATTTGTTAGCCTCTAGTTTTTTTTTAAATTGAAAATGGTTATTTTTGAAATTCAACTATTAGTTTTTTATATTTTTTAACCATAGAAAATTCACATCATCTATATTATCAATATCCTTGTGAGTAAAGTGACTCTCACTTCACTGCTTTAAGTAAGAGTGTTTAAATCATTGGATAAGAGCGTGTGCTTTAGTCATTGCACTGTCCAGTAGGTCCTCGCCCTTCCTTGGCTCGCGCTGCAATCCAGACTCGAGTGTTATGACTAACATAAGTTACTCGTATTATAGGTACAGTGAAATTACAGGCACATGACTTACTTTGTATCAGGGTGATGGGCGCAGTGCCTGTGACGAATTTATTTTGTAATATAATAGGCTACCGCTGAAAACCAGAAGGGTCACCTACTCTTTTCGTTACATTGTCACATAAAAAAGATGACATAATGATTTAAATAAAATACCTTGTTTGTTTATTTCATCCAGAAAAAAAGGATTCGACTCAAGTCAGATGACATTTTTACCATTTATGAAAACACACTTTCACATATAAGAACGATTCATAATTTTTATGCCACCAAGTTTATTACTCTCCCCTTATTTGTCATATCCTTCAGTACAATATTTTTATTCTGTTCACGTTGTACATGCTCTATTAAATCAAGAAACCGAGTCACGTAAAGATCCAATATTATTTCATGTGCGCACGTCTCACGACCCGCTGTAGTTTTATTGGGAAATAAATAATAAACGTCATTTTACATAACCGCAACAGTCATAATGTGGTTTTTTTATTGTTATAGATATCTTCGATTGGATTTAACAATATCGTAACTGTTAGTAGTCATATGGTTGAAAATAATAGCAGACTACAACAAAGTTTCAAAGATTGCTGGATCAACAGAGCTTTTTCGAATTTGGCCATATTCCGCGCGTTTTTGTATACGCTTGTAAACGCGTGCCATTACAATTCAACGTCCACATCTCGTTCTTACCAACTTTTGTATATGCTTTATCGATAACAAAATTACGCTACACACGGTATTACGATGTCTAAAATGTATCACAAAAAGCCTATAAATTTAAATATATTTTTTATATCATGAGAAATTTGACTTTAAGAATTTTGATATCTTGTTATAATTTTTCTACCCTAATCTTCACTTTATGTGATGAAATGGATGCACGTGTTTGGATTTGCATCAAGGGGTAAAAAGTTTATAGGTGGTAGTTATAATATCTTTTTATCACATCTATACAAACATACCTAGTTTATTCCTCGGAAACAAGGACAAAAATGTCTTTTTAATCCTTGAAGGACAAAAAGTGTTTTGTATTTATAATTTGGATATTTTTAGTAGAAAGTTCCAATCACCAAAAAGCTCCGCTCTGGATTCAAAGAAACACTCTCGCCTTTAAAATTGTTGTTAGCTCCCTTGGTAAGAAATGTACTATTTCACTTCTCATGCTCGTAAAGTTCTTGTTTATGCCCGGACGTATGTAAGCGGGCTAAAACAGCTTTTATAAATCTAGTGCAAATAGCCTTTTTTAAGCAAAAGTGTATAAAAATAATTACTTTATTTGAAATTATTACATACCTAAGTTCAGTTTTTAATAAAGTTCATAGAACCCATAGAGAAGGGGTATTATAAAAGACGTAGTACATTGTTTCCTTTTTTGATTAATTTTAAAAGAAGATACAATAATATGTATTACTAACAATATCAATGTTTAATTTCCTCGCAATCAAAGTGACAATCAGAGTGTACAGCTCGATAATAAAACCCGTTTTAGCCTCGACTAACACTGTTACTGTTGAACTTCTCGGCTAAAATGACTTGTTCTATGCATTCATTGTACAATCTTCTATTCTCTCACAGTACAAAACCTCGATATAAGATGATATTAAAGGATTTATATTTAATATGTAATTCAATACAAAATAAATATAAATATTTGGGAAGTACATCGTGAAAAACAATAAAATCTTATAATTAAATTGAAGTTAAAATTTACAATACATATTTTGAGAAGAAACACTTTCATCAAATTATAAATATATATGTTAATAGTGTTTCAATTGTCTTCACAAATGATATACATAACAATTTTAAGAGTTATGTACCTAGTTAACTAGATTTTGTTGAATTGATTTAATTTAAAATTGTATAAGTACAATATATATTATTATATATATATTGTTATAGATAATAAAATAAAAACCCCTCAAAATGCAAAATGGCTGCGCAAAACAAAATAAATTTGTAAAATGCTAAAACGTAAAGAGGAGTTTTCTTAATAGGAGTATGAGTTTCTGCGAGTAATAGTACTTAGAGATGAAAAAAAAAATAACATAAAGTAACTAAATTACAAGTAATTCATAACCTGACCAATCATAGTGATAATACAAAATACCTAAAAAATATTTTTGCGCAGTTCAGGGCTCTGTCGCGGCACATTCAATACAAAAAGATAATAGATTATTACCAAAGAACACTGTGTGTGTCGGATTGTCATAAATACAACAAAGAAAAGTATAGTTTTTGTAACATTGTATTTCAGTGAATCTATACATAAAATGCTGATAAAGCTTCAAAATTTAAGTTCAAATATATATTTTTTTTATTACACAAGTCGTTATATGCAGTGAACATATGCAAAATGAATTTGGAACAAATGAGAGGCACCCATTATATAGGTATTAAATATGTTTTCTTTAAAAAAACAAAAGATATAGTAATATTCTAAGAATTTTAGGGATCACTTTTATGGCCACTGCCTGACGCTAACCCTTCTTAGGAATGTATTTTTTAGTAGTTTGTATACCCGCTACCTGTCCGTTACTTTTCTGTTTTTTTTTTCTTTGTGCGTTAATATAGTAAATATTCCTGTTGTATTCCTAATATTGAGGAAAGTCCCACTTTACATCGACTCAAGCAGTGAGATGTTGCCCATTCGGAAATGGTTCTTTTTGTGACATCCAAAAGGAAGATATTTAGCATTCCTTGTATATTAGATATTAGTTAGTTATACCCAGCAATGTTTCTGTACTAATTTTAATACTGTGAATTTTTTACATTTTCTTGCATCCAGAAGATATTTTTCCTACAACGAGCTTGTCTTAACAAATCACGTGTTCTGGCATGTTTTACATATGGAATTGGGTAATGTGTTAACTGCCTACACGCGCAAATGGCTCAAGTCCAATGGCTGGGTCGAATCATTGGTAATCCCATAATGTTGTGCCATGCTGTGTCTTGTGCCCCATGGTGCGTCTCCACAAGCGGTGAGTGACATGCTGCGATCGGAATGGACCGTTGGCAACGAAATCGGTGTACTTTGGAATAATAACAAAAGCTTTTATGTTTTTTCCGTTATAAATATGTAGGTTGATGTCTTTAGGGCCGTTTTTAACCGACTTCAAAAAAAAGGAGTTTCTCAAATCGAAACGTACATTTTTTTAATGTATTAGTACGAGTATAATTGTACTGAGTAGTCCGATTTAAATAATTCATATTTTTAATTGAAAAAGGTGAAGTATACCCGATAATATACCTCTGTGATGGTCCCATATAAATGAAATCAAAATCAGTCTAATAGTTCTTAAATTACACTCAACTTACTGAAAAATGCTTGACCTACCAAGTCTTGGTAGTTGTAAATTTTGTCGATGGTAACCAGAGTTGTAGGTTAGTAAAAATCTATCGTTTTACCAGTACTTAATTATCACTGAACACTGAAAAGGGTTAAAAACATTAATAACAAAAAATGGAACCGACTTCTAACTTCTGAAAAGTGTGAAATAACTTGTTGAAGTCGGACCATGAAAATGTGATTACAGTGTTTCCAGTAATTTCATAATTTTCAGTGTTAAAAGTCGGTTAAAGTGTTTGTTAAAAAATGATTTTATAAAAACATTTTTGTTTGAATAATTTGCTAGAATCAGGTAGGTGTTTAAAAATATCTAGCCAAATTCAAGTTGAGGTCGCTCACACAGGTTTTCGTACTAGCAACACATCAATAATATAAATGGGAAATATAGTTTTCAAGTGAAGATTTATATGTGTGAGTGTGTATGTTTGTTACTCTTTCATGCTGAAACAGCTGAACCGATTTCAATAAAACTTTGCATATAGATAGTTTTGGTCCTATATTAACACACATGACACTTTTCATCATTGTCAGCGCGTGAAATTGTGGGAGATAAACATATTTGAATACATAATACAATGTATGAATTTTCCAATATATTCTTAATTTAGTAATGGATCCTTAGATTCGCATTTTACCGTTTATGTTATTTTCAGTCATATTTTAATATTTTTTATAAATCCTTTTCTACCCTTATTTAAGCAATGATTTAATATAACAGATTTATTGGATTCAATGAAACACTTATATTTTGTATGGGGATACTCTCTCTTTTTATTTTTTATTTTCAATATTCTTTCATAGACTATACTCATTTTAATTCAATATATACAGGTTGGTTCAACCATTCGGATCCCTTTTATTAATAGCGTCTCAGTTTTTTAGTAATCCTTAAAATATATGTTATATAAAAAAGAACAATGTTACATTAATGTATGAATTTAGAGTAGCGTAGTTTGTATATAAAAGAAGTCCATCCATCCATTCGTAGGTATCCTTGATGAATCTGTTCCTCGATGTATAATTTAGTTGCTGTTTTGTGACATAAATAATTTAAAATGCAGTTGTACCTATTAAAACGTTCGCTGCTCATAGATCATACTATATCGATGTGGCAATTTAATTATATATTATTACGTTGACAGTCATAAAAAGTATTTGAGATGAGTGATACCACTATTCGTAATAACATATTCGCGTCTTATAAATTCGTTACCGCAAAATACTTGCCACATATTTTTCGTGTTAAATGCTATCAAAAGCTTTTATGCAACGCCAAGCCGCCTTGAAGCCCATTATTTTACCGACGGGCAGACGTTAACATATTATAATGCCAAAATATTTTATTAATGGCAACCTGCAAATATTTTTGCACACCGTACACGTCTGTTGTAACGAAACAGAGAGCTCTTTGTATAATACGCTGGTCCATTAAATCATTACCAGGTGCAAGAGATTACTAATCTTACACCCTCCACAGTTAGCTGGGCGAAGATAAAACGGATAAGCTATTTTGATCTCTGCGTCTGAGCTTTATAGTTTAATATCGGCTATGTTTCATCGCTAACTGTTTGGTGTTGATGGTACGGAAACCGGCAAAAATCCAGCAAAGAATAAACACTGCTTTCTGGACTGCCCACACAATAAGATTTATAGTTACCGATAAAAATACCACATCAGTTCTGTCAGTCGCCAGCGATCGGAATATCTCGACTATCTCGTAGTAACGTCGTCACATCTTCAGAGTAAATAAACATTGACGCGGTGTTAGTGTTACTAAAACAATATCCAGGGACTTTAATAGCCATGGTTACGAAAACGTTAAATAAAACGGATTTGAAAAAACACGCATTGCACAGTGGAATATGTTGGAAGAGGAACGCGAGATTTGAACGTACGATTACAATTAGCTCAGACATGAAACAGATCATTATATCTACGTATTGTAGCTACTAGTAACGTATAAATAAGTTTTCTATTAATCATAGCTATGCAAGCTTTTGCTATATCAAAATCGAGCTGCCTCTAAGTATTTTTTTAAGAATACAATTGTTAAAAGTTATTTTTTATGTCTGGATTCATTACAACTATTTCTATTTTATATATTTTAATGCTATTAACAAATAATTATATAAGTGATGAAAAATTAAATAAATAACTGTCGTGGTTTAAGACTCCACTGACAGTGTCACTGCAAAAATACTCCGAGGACTGACTGCCGTTTGGTATTCTAAATATGTATGCATATACAGTAGGTATGTGATTCACCTGTAATTTAAAAGTATATGTTTAAGTGTTGTCTTAAGTTTTCGCGATTGTTACACATAGTAATTAAACAATTATAACGGTTTAAATTGTGTATATTTATCATTATTTTGTACCGACGTTTCAAACACATTGCAGTAATCGTGGTCACAAGGTGACTAATTAGTTTTATCTGTCACATGAGTTATTACGAAATTATTTGGTCTACCGTCAGAAATTTTTATATTGATCATAACGTTTCCTATTCACGCAGTATTCGCTCACAGTGTCCAGAGGTCTTGCAGAATTGTGTCGTCCATGGGATTTAATTAATTTGATAACAGGATCCCAAGGCAGGAAAACACCTTGAGATGCTTGGCGACAGATTTTATCCTTGAGGGTGGTAGCTAGCCAGGCGTGCATTCGCAAAATGCCCAACCACCATGCTACGACGAGTGACATCCTAAGACAACAACCGGGACCGACGGCTTAGCGTGCCCTTCAAAGCACGGAACCGCTCAGTAGTAATGTCACCCATCCAACTCATGACCGCGGCGGACGTTGCTTAACATTGCTGATCGGTTCAGAACGGGTATGCAAACGTCGATACGAGCGCTTCAAAACAGTGGTATCGATATATTTTTTATATAATATTGGTGTCGACTTCAAAGAGCTTCTTATATATTCGAAACGGTAATTAACATAGTATGCTTTTCAAATTGACAAAATCAACGACGTATAAAACATATATATCATAGAGACGTAATTTCTAAATATTAGAAAATTGGCGGAATTTTTTATGTTGCGTTTTTATCTCCAATCAGTGGTTTTCACTTTCAGAAGATTGTTTGTGGGTATGTTTGTTATGCCGAGTGAGTCTTTCATCGAAAACATCTCCTCATTTGATTACTGTCTGCTCTCTAGTCAGAGTGAATCACTTGCTTTCTTCGCAAACGGGGTGTATAGCTATGAGTGATTAGTTGGGTAGCTAGCTTATTGGGATGATTACTCAATCGTTGTTGGTATTTTGTGGTAGACCTGCTGATTTCCTCCTTAACAGTCTGCATCTTCAGGTTTTCGTGTATCTCGGAATTAGTTATGTACCAGGGTCCATTATTAATTGTTCTTAAAATAATGTTCTGCATTCTTTGCAGCATTGATATATTTGAGTTGCTAGCAGTGCTCCACAGTTGGATTCCATAAGTCCAGACCGGCTTGAGGATGCTTCTGTAAATTAGTTATTTATTGTCAATAGACAATTTACTATTTCGGCCAAGTAACCAGTACAGTCCCTTATATCGCAGGTTGAGCTCATCTCTTTTAGACTTGATGTGGTCTTTCCAGGTTAAAAGTCGGTCTAGGTGGAGTCCCAAGTATCTCACCTTGTCTTCATGTGGTAGGATGGCATTTTTTAGTTGTACAGGTGGGCAGTTACCTTTTCTGAGAGTGAATGTCACTTGTACAGACTTGGTTGTGCTTGCTTTGATCCTCCACTTGTTCAACCATTTTGTTATCTCATCCAATCCCTTTTGGAGTATTGCAGAAGCTTTTGCCGGGTTTTGGTCACTAGCGAGAATAGCCGTATCATCAGCAAATGTGGCTGTAGTGGTATTAGCTACTTCAGGGAGGTCTGAAGTATAGATTGTATACAGCACTGGTCCCATTACTGATCCCTGTGGAACTCCCGCTTTGATATCAAAGAAGGAGGAAGTTGCATTAGACTCTTTGACTTGGAATATCCTATCCGAAAGGTAAGACTCCAATAGGGTATAGTAGTTGTGTGGTAGGTTAGTCTTAATTTTACATAATAACCCCTTATGCCATACTCTGTCAAAAGCTTGTTGGATGTCTAGAAACACGGAAGAGCAGTAATGTTTTTGTTCAAGTGCTTTCCTTATGTGGTCATAGACTCGATGTACTTGTTCGATTGTTGAATGGTGTTGCCTAAAGCCAAACTGGTGGTTAGGAACCACTCTGTTTTCTTCTAGAATGGGATTTAATCTCTTCAATAGTATTTTTTCGAAGACCTTCGACATTGTAGGGAGCAGGCTAATAGGTCTATATGAGGTGACTTCGTTAGCTGGTTTGCCTACTTTGTGAACCATGAGTATTGAAGAGACTTTCCATAGTTTTGGGAAGTATTGAACTCGGAGCATACCATTGTACAGCATGGTGAGAAATACTGTGGCTTTTTTTGGTAGTTCTTTTAGTACCTCTTTTGAGATTAGGTCAAACCCTGGGGCCTTTTTATCCTTTAAAGCTTGTATAGTTCTCCACACTTCTTTCACTGTTACAGCTTTGGGCGCTGGAGATAGTTGGAAATCTTGTTTTAGGATATGGTTGATATCTGTGTCTTGTTCTGAGTCTATTGGATCATTAGGGGTAAATACATTGACTAGATGGGAGGCAAACGCTTTGGCCTTTTCTTGTGGGGTTCTTGCCCAACCTATATTCGTTTTTAAAGGCGGCTTCATAATTTGGGGTCTATTGTAATTTTTGGTAAACTTCCACAAGGAATAGTTAGTTGCTGTAGTTGTTGTCAATGACTCCAGCTTTGCACTCAGGGTATTATTCTGCCACTCTTCCAAACTCAACTTGAGATTGGCCGCCGCCTTATTAAATATACATTTATCCTCATTGAGTCTACTTTCCTGCCAGATTCTTCGTAGTTTTCTTATTTCTAGAGGAACATTGTCGCTGTTCCTAAATGTATTTACTGAGGGAGTTGACAACCAGCAAGCTTCTTGTATTAGTTGAGTTATATATTTGGTAGCATCCTCAATATCATCAGCGGATTTAAGGGCCACTTTCAGTTCAATGCTTTGATCTATATGTTCTCGAAAAGATACCCAGTCCGTATGTTTGTTATACAATGTTTCTGATTCTTCGTATTCTATCAGAAGGTTGCTGATGGTTAGCAGTACAGGGGTGTGGTCGGAGGAACCATCGAAGCATGACTCAACTTTGAAATATTGTTTTGACATTCCCTTTGTGATGTAGAAGTCTAACAGGTCAGGAATTTTATTTGGATCTGTTGGCCAGTTTGTGGGCTCCGCTGTTGTTAGTGCATTTGAGTGGTTGTTATCAATGCTCAGTTTTAGTTGCCTCCCCCTCGTATTTGTCAGTCTAGAGCCCCATGATGTATGCTTAGAATTCCAATCACCACCTGCAATGAACCGATTGCTTAGAGTACTGAAGTAATCTGTAAACATGTCTTCGAATATTTTTGGTTTTGGTGGGCAATAGACTGAGGAGAAAATAATGGGACCAGTCTCTTCCATCACGCATACAGATGTTGCTTGAATAAATTTAGTTTTATACTCTGGAAGCTGGTGATGATTTAAGGTTTTTCTGATAACTAAAGCTGTTCCCGCATGGCCAGTTCCATCAGGGTGGTTAGTGTAGTAAGTGAGGTAGTCCTGGAATCTGACACTAGAGGCGGCTGTGCAGTGAGCTTCAGATATCAGGGCTATGTCTAGTTTATGGACTTTCATTAATAGTTCCAGATCATTTTTATTTGGAGCTAGGCCATTTATGTTCCAGGTGGCTATTCTGAGTGAAATCATTGTGAAATTCTGTCGATGAGTTTTACTATGAGGGTCATCAGAGTGCTCATTTGTTGTAGGATAAGATCAAACTTTTCTGCTTGTCTGGTAAGCATCAGTTCTATTGTTGAGGGTGTGTTTTCAATCTCTTGAGATGGGTTGTGGTTGGTCATCATGGTGATTGGTGATTTTTTATTAGCATATTCTGTAGCTTTTATAGCTTGTTCTGTCTTTTCCATCTTCTTTGAATTTTGTTGAGAGTCACTGTACTTCTTCTTGTGTGGGTCATGGTTGTTAGCAGTTGCGGTAATGTTTCTTGCTTGTTTTGTGGATAAGTGCTCTGTATTTTTTCTCATGCGTTCGGGGTTAGATGATGGAGCTTAACTGTAGGTACTGGTGATGGGATTGGTCTAGGTCTGGTTTTACTACCAGACTGCTTCATTCGCCTATCCAGTATTTTCCTATATACTTCACAGCCCTTGTAATTTGCTGGATGGGCTCCCTGGCAAAGAGCACAGCATGCTGGTGTACTGCGATCCTGTTTAGGACATTCTGATGTTTTATGTCCTTGTGCACATTTGACGCATCTATATGGGCGCATACAATAATTCTTAGAGTGCCCATATTGTTGACATCTCTGACATTGAACTATTGCATTCTTCTTTTTGGGGTCTTCAATAGTAATAGATTGGTGATATATGTATTTTAAATTCTTGACATTTTTGTTATTTGAATTAAGAAATAAATTTGCGCGTCAAACTAACAAGCTCTTACATATATCAAGTCACATTATATTTAAATTATTTGTAAATGCGCTCTAGAATTAAAATTATTATGTAGGTGTACATTTTGTGGTGTGAACGTATTTCGAGTATATAGATAGATAGATAGATATCAGATGTTATTATAAATATCTAAAGTTCATTATTATTTTACGTTACTTCTCGCCTTTTAAATAATCAATATGTTCTAAAAGGTTTGTCTGTACTACTCAGATGCTTGTTTCAAAAACATTCTGGCTACATGTATATAATGATGTGTAACGAACTGAACACCAGTTCATCAGTTTTGAAGCAGTGATGGCTCAGTGGCATTGGTTATGGACTGCCGTGCAGCAGGTCCATGGTTCGAATCCCTCCGCGGGCTTGAGCTTCACAGCGTGGTGGAAGGGCATTTTGCGAATGCCCGCCTGGCTAGCGACAACCCTCAAGTAGAACATTTTTCGCCAAGCACCTAACGGTGTGTTTCGGCAGCAGTCCATGAGAGCCAGTGAAATTACATGCACATGAGACTTAACAACTATATCTCAAGGTGACGGGCGCAGTGTAATTCATGAGTTGTGACGAAATGTAAGATATCTGTTATAGGCACTGGTTAGTCCGCTTAATATCAGGTGGGCCTCGAGCTTGTTCTGTCACAATAACATAAAATAACACCACTCTATTATTGTTGTTTTCTCTTCATTTAACTTGCCCATTGTGCGTAGTTTTGATGAGAAATACAATATAAAGATTTATTCATAGAAAAATGAGATAAAATATTATGGAAATAACGGAACAACTTATCCTAATCATATGGGCATGTTATTTTTCGAGAAGCACACAGGCCATTTAGCATGCTTCTGTATTTATTTTAAATGATAGCTTTTAAAAACCGTATTAAGAATATTTTACTTGTATATTCATCCTTTTAGGATTCCTATTTATCCCTATCACGTTTTCTACACTGTCTTTCTGTCTATTTATTCGTCCATATGGCATGAGTTTCTGGCTGGTAACTTCTGAGTGAAAGTATATAGGTAAAGAGTTAGAAATGCAATGTTTATAAGACCCTATTGTTTTTTGTACATGAAAATGAGATTTTTTTGTACTTGATCATGTGGCATTTCATCTTCTTGAGCTTATATTATATTATATAGGAGTACAAACATGCGTTTTATGTTCAAAAATAAAGAGAGAAGAACGACGAAGAATATTTTTTTCTCCGCCTTGTGACGCTATTATTTAAATATTATGTTTAAGATAACTAATATATTTTCCTGGTATATTTATTGAAAATCTTATGAAGATAAGGAATTAATCGATTCAAAATTAATACGAAAAATATTATTATATAACTTAAAATATGTTGTTCAACATAGATGGACTATCAAAGTGCTGAACCATTTTCAGTTGACACTTTTCCCAACATAATGGCGATAAGCTAAATGGCAATTATTAATCGTTCTACAAATTATTTACCACGATGATTTCTGAAGAGGAACTTCTGAACACAAAATCAGGAAAATCATAATCATCGTCGTATCTATAGAGGCCTGCCTCTTTGGGGAACAATGGCTTGAGGACAAGAGGGAGGCAGATGTATTTCATCATCATCGTCATCATCATCTGTAGGAAGACGTTCACTGTTGAACAAAGGCCTCCTCATAGAGCGCCACAAAGAACGGCTTTTAACCGCTGGTAACCATTGGCTACCAGCGACGGTCACGATGTCGTCGGTCCACTTAGATGTCTCTAAATCTCTCTCTCACATTTCATCAGACATGTAGTGGTTTTATGTAACAGATGGTGCGCTAATTGTTGTTTAACGGACATATTACCCGAGAAATTTCGGACAGCTACTGACAACTTATTTGTAAGATAAACCCAATCAAGTTTCTAACCTGGGCACCAAATTCAGGGCTTCCAGATCTCGAGAAGTGGTTCTTTTGTTCAGTATGCATTAATGAAGTCAAATTTTATGGCTAAAACAATAATTACCAACAATAGGTTAACATTGTGTTTAACATGTTTACTAAAAATAAATTATCAAATCAGTCAACATGTTAAATATTATGTCATTCGATGAAAAGTTTTTGATCTTTGATGTAAACTTATCATAAATTTATACTCGTTGTAACCTGTGGTTGTTGACATGTTGTTTATTTAAAAATACATTCTGTCTGTCCTACTTGTCATTGGATTTTATCATCATTTATATATTTTTCATCTTATATAAGAATCAAAGTCTTGACTCTGACTGACATACAACCCACAACCTAAACTGCTGATCGCAGAGGCTTGTAATTTGGAGGTTGTATTCGTCTTGATTGGCCTTAGCCGCCAGTAATTCTAGGTGAGCCTGAACAACATCTACGACCACATCATCACTTACCATCAGATGAGATAGTGGTCAAAGGTCAAAGTAATTAAAAAAAATTTTTAATTAAATTTTCTGTGTATTTTTAATAATCTTTATAACCACATTTTGGGTTATAACAATTTTCGGTGCATTATATTTAACACTTATTTAACACGAGTAGGAATCGAACAGAATTATGTCCCCTAGTTTAAGGCACCAGGTGCCATAGCCACTGGGCTATCGAAGTTCGCTCGAATGAGTCGAAAATTTTGTGTTCTAATTGTATTTCTTTAACAGTTATAGGGGATACCATCATACATCAACCAGACTACTAGACTTCATTTGATAGAACCACAGTGACGATGTTGCTACCCTTCTACATTTCTAAATATGAATACAAACACTATGGCGTGCTAAGGAAAAATCAAAACATGAAAATTTTAATGCAATAAAAGGAAATCAAACCCACATCACGCAGTTTTACACATTGGGTATCAAGATGGAATCTTGCCTATGAGAGCTACTAAAACATATATTGTGCTGAAGTTTTTCCCACCCTCAAGTAGAAAATGTGTCGCCAAGTACCTAAAGGTGTGTTTCGGCAGCTGTCTTTGAGAGCCAGTAATTCTTATTTTATATTCGTAAATGTAGACTAATTGCCCGAACGCGGTCATTACGATTATAAAAAAGTACAGTAATATAGAATTATATTTCGATATAGATATCGAGCTTGCAACGAAGGTGCAAAAAATATGTTTTGTTGTTTCTTGCACTAACAGTTCGGAAACATTCCAGCTTAGAAAGCTTACACAATGTTTCAATAACGAAGAAATAATCAAAGTAAATTTCAACGTGGTAATTCTGTCACACTTTTTACAACGAAAATTTCCGAAATTATAGAAAATGCTTTCATTTTAATGCTACTTAGTTCCTTTTGACGATCAAAAGAAATTCTGAATTAAATTACCTTTTTCTCATATAAATATTTTATATCTTACACATGACAAGTCAACATGTATAAACAAATATGTTGTTCTAAATACGACGGTTCCATACCATTACTGTTGTTTTTTTTTTCTGTACTAGAGTTTCTGTTTCAAATTATTCACACACATGTTTGTTGTGCAAAAATCAACATGTGTTTATTCTTAACACTAATAGTCTAGCCTTTAACTACAATCTTAGTAGTAATGTCACCAGCGGACACCCATCCAACTCATGACCGTGGCGGACGTTGCTTAACTTTGCTGATCAGTTCAGAATGGCTAAGCAAACTTTGCTACGAGCGCTTCAAAATGAAGTTAATAAAACACAAAACTCAAATAAACATGATACTTACCTACTACGTTATCTACCTACTAGTAAAATAAAATTTATTTACTGATTTTTACAATATATCAAGCACACGGACATAAAATTATTGAATTTACCAACAAATATTTTTATTAAGTATCAGTTTCTATCTTTTATCTAGAATTGCACTAAAATGGCGTAGAAACCAACACAGGGGCTTTAGAATGATCCAAATAATTCGTTATATTTTATTCTGACAAATGCTAAACAGCTTTACTTGAACAGATTTTTAGCAAAATGTATTTATTTTGTAGCAGTAAGAATATTATATGTAATTTTGATAATGCCAACAAAAGTCCAAAACACATTTCCTTAAAATTTTCTCGATGGAATAAAATTGCAAAATTGACTCTTAATTACGCTTGTAACGTAAATATTAATTACGTATGAATGTGTATGAAAATTAATTAATAAAATAGCAAAACAAAAGGGTCAAATATAGTACATTGTTCAGAGAGGAGAAAGTGACCGATTACCGTCGAGGGTGTCGTTTTTTTATATTACCCGAGATCGGGAATCGCACTTTCTCTCGAGTGATACATAGTGCTTTATACTACACCTACCTTTTATTTTACTTTTCTACGAAAACTGAATCCTCAAACAACACACAAATTAAAAATGGCGCCAATGGCGTCTGCAATTTTCACATGTTCTTATTTCAAATTGTTTGACACCATCCAACACACAGCTAGTGGCCAGTGTCGTTTTGCGAACTTGGAGATAAAAACTCACTGTAAAAACTTTTTGGCTTTTGATATTTAGGTTACCAGCGCATAGTCTTACCCAAAATTAAAAAAGAAAAACCACGTAAGAAATGGATTTTCATACACTTTTCTCTCCCGCTCAGATGCGTTTTCTCGCCGCATATTTGTTCGATATGCAATGACGTACTTTTTACCTATATATTATGGCCATACAAATATCACATTAACCATTAGGTGATACAGCGGCCGATAAAAAAAATATATATAAAAAAAATTAAATAAACAAAATATCACAGACCTAAATTATTTTCAAATTAGCTTGCCTCCCTAGGGCGATTTCCATTAATCTGCCCGGGCGGAAAATCAAATTGCGTAATTTGAGTTATATGTGACCTAGTTTCTAAAATTGACTGATGAAAAGATAATAACATTATTCTGTTTTATTACAGAATGTACAAAGTATTTGTCGCAGCCTGTCATGGAAAAAAACAAGCCTGTGGATCCAGCATATGAAGTGAATATAGCAAGTAAGTTCTAAAATATACCGAATAAAAACGTTTATAGTAGAAATAAAAGTTTATTTTTACTAGGAGCGTGTTTTGTACTAGCATCATCCCTAAGGCTAGTAGATTCTCTGCCAATGCGCCTAACCATGGTGTAAGTGGTTTTCGTTGTGTAAAGGTCTTTCACGGTCCTTTTTATATTCTGTTGTTCCATATACATACATGCAAAAATCATAGTGATGTATGAAAAAAATTTAAAAATACTGGCTTACTCAAGCACGAAGAAGATTGCAACGAAAATTGCGCTTGAGAACTAAAGTTTGATTTAAGGAATTTTGTGCCTTTACATAAAGAAATACTTAAGTTTTATGAACAGGCGTTTAGAAAAATTACTTATTTAATAATGTCCCGCCTCTTTTCTCTTCTGTAAGTAGATGCCTCAACTACAGAGATACTATTTTGTATAACTTCAAGTCACATACATAACAACTATTTGCTGCGTTTCCAATTTAATAAATGCTTGTACATTATACAATAATATGGTCGTCTGTTTTTATCTGTAATCTTATCTAATGATCTAAATTTCACCCATTTCTGCGATCAGTTATTATAAACTTCTGTAGCAATTCTGGCTAGTCTGACATTACAATAAATTGAGCATTGCACACTATTTGACCATTAGCCATTGGATGTAGGTACTGGAACTCCATAACGGAACCAAGTATCCTTAAGATTATTTTAACTTGTTACAGTCACTATCATGAGATACCCTTTGGCATGAACAGTTTATAACATCTAAGCGTTTTTTCTAGATATTCTAAATTAATATACCGTTATCTTTATTTATAAAATCTCTGCAGTTTTATTTGGCTACGCGCGTTCTTTTTTCCATTATGTATTCAACAGGAACAAAACGATACTAAAATTAATTCTGTTTTAAACTTTTAAGAAGGAATTATTACACGAAGGAAATACTCAAATTCACGCATGTTCCACCCATTTTAGTCAGAGCCGCGATGCTTTGTCCCTATCCGCGTCTCATCATCCAGGGCTCATCAGTTTCAAATATTATGTTTTCCCTTCTCCTGAATGATCTGCCTGTGGCTGTGACAAGTGCAAACATATTTATGTACGCTGACGACGTTGCTGCAGTGGTTAAAGCACCCACAGTGGATCGGCTAGAACAGAAGCTGAATATTGCGGCGTGTGACTTGGCCCAGTGGTTTCAAATGAACGGCCTAGTATTAAACTTAGCAAAGACACACTTTATCCACTTCTGTCTATCAGGCCACGTTACGAGACCACTAACGGTCTCAGTAGACCAGGTCAAGATAGAGCAAGTAGCTAGTACACCCTTTTTGGGATTTGAAATTGACAGGAGCCTGACGTGGGACAGCCACATTCATAAGGTTTGTGGCAAAATAAGCAGTGCATGCTTTGCACTCAGGAGGGTTTCCAGGGTGGTCTCCGTGGAGGTGGCGCGAGCATGCTATTTCGCTACGGTTCAGTCCGTGATCCAGTACGGCACAGAGCTATGGGGGCGCGCTGCTTATTGGGAGCGCGTCTTCAGAATGCAAAAGCGTGCCGTAAGGGCCATTGTGCGAGTACCACAAGACATCTCTGCGAGACATTTCTTTACACAGCTTGGAATCCTCACACTGCCCTTCTTATTAATACTTCAGGTGGCAGTGTTTGTGAGAAATCACCCTGACCTGTTCAAAAGACACAGAGACGTGCATCACTACAATACTCGCAATGCTGGTAAGCTAATAGTTGTCCCACGCTCCTTGTCAAAGTCAAGCAAGCTGACACATGTTATGGGACCAACAGTATATAATCGACTGCCGGATTACATTTCGGAAGCCGCAAGTTTTACTGCCTTTAAATCGCGCCTAAAGAGCTGGCTCATCGAGCAAAGTTTTTATTCGCTAGATGAATTTTTTAGTCTGTAAATAAATAATGACTTTACAAGTATAAATTTATATTGGAATACAAAATGTTTTGCCCCGGGCGGGAATTGAACCCACGTCCTTCCGATTTCGCGCCGGATGCTTTATCTATTAAGCTACCGGGGGTTCAATTCCCGCCCGGGGCAAAACATTTTGTATTCCAATATAAATTTATGATTTTCGCTTAGTACGCGGTAGTGCTTGTAATCATAATATATAGAAAAAAAGACTTTACAAGTAGTTTACAATTTTGTAAGAATGATTTTATTTGTATCAACGATTTATGTAATTGATTTATAATCAACAAAGTGCATAGTACAAAAAGTATACCTACATAATTGTGTTGTGTAGCTGTATATAATTATTTTTTTTATTTTTAATTATCATAAGATTTGACTTGTAAACTAATGTTTATTAATAAATTACTATGACTATGACTATGACTATCCGCATTAGTAATTTTTCGGCCGTCAGACGGAGACGGATGCTGTTGGCATGCTTTAATTACGCACACATACGGGGCGTGCCTAAAAAGCTCGGAGATTAGAATTAGATTTTAAAATGACGGTGTTTATTGTAAACTTTTGTTTCAGATTACGTTCGGACAATGGTGTCTTTCGGTATCATAAGTCTGTTTGTGATGGCAATGGGGTGTGGGTTTTCCATATATACCTTTCGTAACCCCCGCTACATGTTCAAGCGTCTAGCAGCTGGTATACACTTTATTAGCAGTAAGTATATGTTGCCAACGGAAGTACAGATGCATGCTTAATAAATCGATTATGATTTTCTGTGCATTAAAGTTGCTGAAAGGATTTTGTTGAATATATGTTCTATTATTGGTCTATGAATTGTCTTCTTGAAACATGAAATATGTTGATTTGATACTGATTTTCTATTATATTTATAATAAATGTGTACTAAGACGGATAACATAAGCTTCCTATGTAGATGCGGGTAAAATCATGACCTGAAAATATGTTTTAATTTGAAGTTTGTACTATTTCCACCATAGAGGTAATGTCCCTTTTATACTTTAGTAAGACATCGTTTGTAGAGATACATGCATATTACATGTAATATAACTATCATAGAAAATATTAATCCTCGTAAAAATACTTTTCATTGCAACTATACACAATCAGGCAAGATAGCGTGACCTAAATCGTTCGCTAGACATTCCTAAAGCTACACTTCCAAAATGTATCCCTGTGGCCACACAAGAAAAAATGCTGTGTAGTAGAACATATTTTGTATAATTTGCCTGATTGGTAGCAGCTATCCAGCTACTATCCTCAAGCAAAAAATCTGTCACGCCTTTTTTATGTTATTGTTGCGGAACAAGCACGACACCTATCTGATGTTAAGCGAATTAACCTCTGCCTATAATAGATGCTTTTCATCACAAGTGACAAATTACACTGCACTCGTCACTCGAGACATACAGTTGTTAAGTCTCATGTGCCTGAATTTTACTGGCTCTTAAGGAACCGCTGCCGTAACAGAATGCTAGGTGCTTGGCGTGGCAGCTAGCCAGGTGAACATTCTCAAAGTGTCCTTGCAACATGCCTTGAAACTCAAGTCGAACGTGGAGATCAAGCCATGGTCCTGCAGCACAGCAGTCCATTAGGTATTACCGCTTAGCCATTGTTTCTGCTTGGTGGTTGCTATCAGAAGCAGTTTCAGCAGCTGTTTTAGAGAGCTAGCTCATATTTCAGATTGAGCCAGTTTAAATTAATTTATCTAAGCATTATTTAGTTTGTGTAATTGAAGAGATAATGCTCAAAGGCTATTATAAAAAATAGGAGATCGTTTGGAGATATAAACGCATCATTATGACTTTTATTGGCCAATTTATACTGATTGTATTATTTTTTACAGCATCGTGCACATTTGTGGTGGTACAAGTCATGATGTCGACGGTAGATCATATGCAGAAGAACGTCAAATTTATTTATCCCGCTCATGCTAAGCACTAGTAAGTACTTATCCAATTTAACGAGAAATATTTGTTTATATGAATCGAATGTAAAAATTATTTTTGTTATTATTGCGGACAATACGTTGATTTAGTCATCATATAATGTAATTGATCATGTTTGAGAAAACTCGTTCACATTGGTACCGAGCAATGCTCGACTGCCTAAGTACTCTACTACCAACTTATTACGGAAAAGTAGCAGATACTACTATTACCCCTACCAAAAGCTTTAGATAAGGCGTGTTCGAGACCAAGATCATTCGATTTTACAATAAAATTTAATAATTGATACTCTCTAAAAACCCATCAAAAAGAGCGCAACGTTTTTCCCAAGTCAGGATGATCCATTAGTAAATCAGTAGGTACTAGAAGAATTAATATGGTCTTTAGTCGGTTTTTTTAACAAACGAGTACTGAGTATGTCTCTCGCATATTTCCGATATTGACAGAGTGAGATGGGTGATTGCCGTCATTGGTCAATGTCTTTGTTCTGGTTTTGAAATTGTCAAGGCCCGTTCATATTGAATACTTTTCCTGTAGAAAAAATTATGTTTTTATTTTGTGATATAAATTTGCATATAATATTTATAACAAAATATTCTGTTCGCGTTCATGATATAAAACAATATTGTAATAGGTTATATATTATGCACTACAATTTATAAATCAAACAATTCTACTACAATTCTTCTAATCTTAAAAATTTTTGGATAGATAAAATTGGCGGTCATGTCTCAATCATGTAATAACCAAGATAGAAACAAAAATGCACGGAGACCACAATCATGTACAAAATATGTTAGTGCAATTTATTATTGACGCATATGCAGAAAGTTCATCAGAAGGATGACGAAAATTTTTAAGGTTACAAAATTTGTCGTAGAATTATTTGATTTATAAAAATGATGGATGATATATATGAATGGTCTATTTAGCTACTCCTTGTAACAAAATAGTTCAGACTTCATAAATTTTATAACTTTTGTTAAATCCTGCCATAGCCCTTCATTTGAGACTAAAGGAATTAATTTGGGTAGAACTCACAGTGATACGTCTGCAAACGTATGAGGAGACGATTTGTTGACTTAGCAACAACATTTTTTTCCGAAACGATCTTTGTTTTGCTTACCCTAATTCAAAAGTTGCAACTTTTGTATTGATTTGTTACAAGCAGTATTTTTCGAAGACTCAACTGAATGTACTTACATGTAACTACAGAGTTTGTGTGGAACGGACTTTATGTTGATTACACGGGCCAATAGCAACGCAGTAAAATTTTCGGTACTCGTGTGCTAAAAAAAAATAGACTATAGTCTATTTTTAAACAAACCTTGATGGATGAAGATATATGTCATTATTATAGCAAAAAAGTTTTAAAGTAATTCAATAAATAGCTATTTATATAAAAAATGTAATTGTATTATGTTATGTCTTGCCATAATAAATAGAAGTCTTAACTTATGGTAATATAAATTATGATAAAATGTAATAGTATTTTGATATTTTGTTGGATTTAACGCCCTATGGTTACGTCTATCCGTCTGTATGTCACGGGTATCTCTGGCTTGTAAAGAGAATGAGTTATAACTCAGGTTTATGGACCTGTAATTCTGTGCCTATTAATTTCTAAAATAAACAACTGTTGCATTCAATAACATATTTTTTAGGTAAAGAATATAAAAATAAACTTAACTTTATATAATTAATTTTGCACTCTAGAATATATCTCTATTTTTTTATATAAAAATCAGGGGGTCATCCAAGTTATAAGGTGTTTAACATTTTTGTTAAGAGTCTACTCTAAAAATCTATAGGTACAAGATATGACTCTAAAATTTTGTATGATACAAACCATAATATGGTTATCAATCTCAGCTTCAAAAGCCATTATTATAGAATTCATCTATTTATTTAAACAAATAAATAAAACACGCTTTTGTTATCAAAACTAATAAACATCGGGCTGTTGCGACGATATAGAGAGACCCAACTCGCAGATGGCCAGGTTTTCCTCTATCGCAAACGTACTATATATTGATTTATATACATACGTATGTCGAAAAGTAACAACATCATTGTATGTTCTATTTATTAGACTTGGACGTAGTCCCAAATGAACAGTCTCGTAACGTTAAATTAACGCCATTAATGAAAGTAATTTGGCACAAATATCATTAAATTATTTTTGTCACGCATAGTCAACACAATGAGTCGTAATGAAATTAAATTTTGACTCACACTTTTAATCGACACTGTATTGTTTTTGATATAATATCAAGTGACGAAAGGAACAGGGAGATTTTGCAATGACAATATTTTGGATAATAGCTGCTCATAATTAATTTAAATTTCCAGTATGTATATAATAACTATATACGAGTATAATATATTATTGCCTTTTTTGACAAAAAGTTATGTACTCTTTTGCGGTAATCCTTGGTTTGTGCTAGGTTAATTTTTTTATACTACCACAGAAAAATAATCATGAATAATTTGATTTAAAATATCATAATACGAGTATGTCTGGAGGTTTGATTGAGATACCAAATTTTTCATTATGTCAATCTCAAAAATCCTCTACAAGTCGTTGTAGTAAGTTAACTGATAAATAAAAATTATATTAATAAAATTTCTTTTTCAACAGCTATCACATCAGTTTCTTCTTAGCCTGGTTGGTTGTATTGATCAATGCATTTGCTGCTGCATCTTTCCTCTGGTATTCCCGCAAGAGGAAAGGAGATAAAGCTGCTACAGATGAGCTCGCCATGGCAGACGAGCCCACTATTATCGGCCGATGACGTCACAAGCTTTCCTCCAAGCAAAACTATTGCTGGATTGCTTCTTTAAGTCTTTACTGAACAGTGCTCAAATGACCAATACACTCCGACAATGTTATAAGTGCGTGCGAAAAACAAGATTTAGCCATACTCTATGTAGTTTTTTTTACTGTTCTAACAGGTTCAAAAACCAAATGGTTCTGTTACCGCACGCACATTTAACTTTGTCGATATTGACGTCCGTCTTCCAATGTGCGCTCAATTATAGTGTACGCATATGCACCGTCTGTCTCAACTTCAAGACAACTTTTGACTGATTCTGTTACCATAATTACACCCTGAATGTATATAGTCACGATTTTTATTAAGGTTGACCTTATAAGGGACGATAAGTATACCTTTATTCCGAAACTTTAACTTACCAGCTTGAATAAATTAATGTACCAATGTATTTAGCTCGCTTCGAACCTACTTAAAGGATTGACTTATTTATACCGCCAATGTTATGTCATGTTTATATAACGAATCTTTGCATTGTTTTAATAGGTATCTACTTACGAGCCTATCTAGATTCCTATCTATTTCTAAGACCTATATTGTAAACTGTACTGCCGTGAAAAATTTGTGCTACTATATTCTAGTCATTAGTTGTGTCTGCTTAAGTGTGTATACTTTCAAAAATATTGAAAACTGAAATCTTTGGACCTATCATAATGAATATGTATTAAGTCAGTCCCAAAATTATTGTAAAGAAGCCTTTTCTAAGACTTATAAAAAGCTTTTGATAAGGCGTGTTCGGGACCAAGATCGTTCTATTTTACAATAAAATCGAACACCTGATACTAAAATTTCTTAGTAATAGGACATCACAGTTGATTCATGGTACCTAAAGAGCTTTTATAGCAAAAATAAAAAAGAGGAATAATCACAAAGACAAATATAAATGCAATATAACGGGCTGTTACGGAATGTAGCCTGAGTGGTATTGTTTATTTTTATTCCATTGTATTTGCATTATCACGTGTAATTGATGTATTGTGCGTTCTTTCTATTTACAATTCTTTTTATGAAATATAACTTTATAGTCTGTTCCTCGTTTAATTTTAAATCACCCATCAACACCTATCATTACTTAGTACCTCGTTATTATTTTACGCATATGCAAATGTATTTTCACAAAGGACGAAACAAGAATATATCTAAAATGCGTCATCTCTTGAGAAACGTAAATGTTATAGAAAATATTGTCTTTGGTTTATGACCAATCTTCTTGTTGTTGCTAATGCTTCTTTTGTTAGTAAAAAACCTGCTACCGTAAAGTGAACGAGAGCGTTAACATCGCAAAGAGATTTTTTTAACCGACTTCCAAAAAAGGAGGAGGTTCTACATTCGTCTTTATGTTTTTTGTTTGCCTAATGTACAGCCAGACACTGCTCACGTCGACGTGGATATCGGCAAGGTGTTCCTTCAGCACACTTCTTCTCTTAGCTGCCTTTACGTCATCCAAAATAATGATATGGAATTATCATTTTATTCTGTACGGCCCATCGTCATGCTATAAAAATGTTAACACGATATGTATACTACATCTGAATTTAATATTATCTTATTATTACGACCGGAGGTGACAAAAATTATGATTGAGTATAAAAACAGATACCGATATTTTAACGTTTCTCTGGAATGGAATCAAAGCAAATGCCGGAAACAATACGCCAATGGCGCGGTCTTTAACTTTTTACAACAGAAAAAATGTCGTACACACATTTCACCGGCGGTTATTTTGAGATGAGCATTGTCGAGAGTCTGGCAGACGCCCAGGGGGGCAATGTGACACTGCCAACGTCAATAGAGGTTACTGTCCTAAAAAACCGACGAAGGAGAAGGCCAGTAGCACTAATGAACCGAAAATTGCTACCGAAAGACGGAATTCTTCCGCCTTGTTGTTTCTCCAAACTATTTCCATTTGCCTATTCTTTGATGTAGATGATGAATTGAAGATAACGGGTGAGCCTCTTTTGAACCCGTGTCTCTTTAAGTAGGCGCAGGTAAACAAAAGCTGGTTCGAAGACATTTTAATGAGATCTATTTCTGAATTCTTAAAATTAAAACGTTAACATTTCTGCGACTGGCGTTGCGTAGCTACCTATGTCGAAATAGTCTCATTTATTACTTTATTTATCTTTGGTAATGAAAATTTAATACATGTGTAAAATTACATGAAGTTGACAACCTTTTGTCACGTTCTTTTCTTTGTTGTCTCTCTAAATATTTTTCTATTGTTAATATAAATCTAAAATGTAGAGTGGAAATACTTGGCACGGATATAATAATGTGACTGATTACCTATATCAGTAAAATATTCATGGTTTTTCTCGATTAATATTAATTTAAAATAGATTTCCACATACTACTTGATCAGAATTTTAAAAGGGCTTTAAATTAAGACTTAGGGCTTCGGGCATATCGAACAAAAACAGGACAATGTTTGGACGCTCGTTTAATGGACCTGAAGTATAAAGAGATGTCATGCTTTGTTGAAGCGGTAAGCGGGAAACTACCACCGGGTTTTTTTTCGGATGAATAAAATTTTAATGTGGATAAAAGCTACAACAAACAAAAAGATAAAGTGTACGCACACAGCTGTGAAGAACCAAGCAACCGTGTTCCGCGTGTCTAACGAGGCCATTTTCCATCCTCAGTCATGGTTTGATTGGGAGTCTCTTATTAGGGCTCAACTGAAGTAATATTTGTCTCTATCTATCTGCGCCAGCTCATAGACCGAAAAGCTCGCAAAACTGGACGGCGGCGTGAAATTGACTTCATCCGGCACGAAGACTGGCCCTCCTCCAGTTCAAATTTGAGTCCGTTAGATTACAAGATATTGCCACACTTCGAAAAAAAGGCCTGCTTAACGCGTCATCCTGATTTGAGAGTCACTCAAGGCATCCTTGATGAAGGCAGCTGTCGAAATTTACATGGACCTCGTTCTTGCTGCGATAGACTACTGGTTGCGCAGGTTCAAAATCGCAGCGTTATTTTGAATAAACTTTATCAGCATAAGACTCTGTGTTTTATTAAATTTATTTTAAGAATTTTAGACGACGTGCTAACATCTGGTTAGATGTTCTAGGTTTTATTAGATATGTGACGAGCCAATCTTTTTTTAGTGTATGATTCCGAAGCTTTGCCTGTTAATTCTTATATTCTTATATTTTTTATTGTACACAAAAAGAGTTGTTTAAAGATTGGCTATTAATATTATACATGTACATAGGCGAGCTTAACCCTGAAAAGAGTTTTCTTCCAGCAAACCAAATAGAATGAGGCTCGAAAAAGTGTGTTTAAGTAGGTATCTGTGTACAACGAAAATAGAAATGAATAAATAAACTACAACTAATACACTCTAATATATACATAATAAACTGAATAAATTATACATACATAGCTATACATATTATTTACTTACTATAATAATATATATAACCCAAACTAATACTGTAGTATATTATAATGAGGGTAGCCTAGTTACGTAGGGTAGGAGTGTAAAAAGATGTAATAATAAATCAGTTACTGCCAACGTCTTGTGTGTCATTGACCTCTCGAATCCTTAATTCTAATTCTTCCTAGTACACAGTAACTGGTGACGAGGCAAATACAAATAATATACGCGCGTTTGAGCGAATAGTGAAAATGTCCTACGGCAAGATAAAGGAGTTTGACGTCGGTGCCGGCAATTGGGCACTGTATTGTGATCGCGTGGAGATGTATTTCCTAGCAAATGGAATAAATGAGGAACTGAAATTGCCTACGTTAATATCATTAGTTGGTGATGAAGCATACGAATTAATGGTAAATCTCGCCAGTCCAAGGAAACCTACAGACTTAACCTACCATGTAGTCGTTGCGTTGGTGCGTGGGCATTTACAACCTAAGCCATCCATAATGGCGGAGCGGTACAAATTCCGACGGAGACGGCAAGATTGCAGCGAAAGCATCGTGCAATATATGGCGACATTAAAAAAAATGGCGAAAGATTGTGATTTTAAAAGTGCATTAAACGAAAATTTACGTGATCAGTTTGTGTGCGGGGTGAGCAGTGACTTAATACGTCAAAGATTGTTTTCCGAACCAGAATCGACGTATGCAAAAGCAGTGGCGTTGGCTACGGCCCTGGAGGCTGCGAAAAGGGACGCGGCGGCCGTGGATTCATCGGCACCGTCCAGCAGCGGGGCAGCCGCTATCACGAGCGCGGTGCATGCACTCCGCATGACGTCGGCACAAGGCCGGCCGCGCCAAGCAACCGGCCCCAACAGTGACAGGAGGGCAGCGGCCACGATGGCGGTGAAGAAAATAAGCGGTGCATGTGAAGCCTGTGGTAGGAATCATCACCCGGAGGGGTGCCGATACAAAAACTTTGTGTGCAATATGTGCACAAATAAGGGGCACCTAAGGAAGGTCTGCCCGTTCAAGGGCTCGTATGGAGGAAAACGCTGGCAGGCATCAAAGTCCAAACGTTATGACAGTGCGCGCACCCAGGATGCGTACTACGTGCAGCCAACGGTGGCTGAAGCAGCCGCTAGCAGAGGCGGCAGTTCTACAGAATCAGATGACGAAGTAGAACCTTTATACCAAATGGTTTTAGGTGATTACACACCGGTGAGTCTAAACGTCCTTGTTAATGGTTCCCTATTGAAAATGGAAGTAGACACTGGAACTCCCTGTTCGTGCATTAGCAAAGTTACGTATGAGACATTGTTCAGTGGTGTTAAATTAAAGCAATCAAAGTACGTATTCCTCTTTTACGATGGGAAATCTAAAGTAAGACCATATGGCCAGTTAGAAGTAAATGTAGAATATGGTGGTGTAAAGAAAACATTAGATTTATTTGTAATAGATAAAGGAGTGACGTCATTGATAGGTCGGCAGTGGCTTTCAGAATTGCAAATTAAAATTCCCGTCTTGCAATATCCGCCTGTAGTAAAAAACAATTTTAAGATCGAGCCTACCAATGACAAACTCTGTGATATTCTCGACAGATATAAAAATGTGTTAAGCGGCGGGCTGGGACGGTATACGGGAGGTGCGGCGACGCTACGGGTGCGCGAGGGCGCGGTACCGGTATTCTACCACGCGCGGCCTGTACCCTTCCCGCTGAGCGAGCGCGTTGATGCGGAGCTGGACGCCATGCTGCGCGACGGCATCGTCGAGCCCGTTTTGGCAGAAGTAACTATTCGTTCAGAACGTACGATGGCTCGGCAGCGCGTAGGCATATCGACCAGTTAAAGCGGAGAAGTTCGTCCGTTTTTCCGTCTGAAGGTACTGACAAAAGCGGTGACGTGGTCGAGTCCGGGCACTCGCCACTCTATGGTGACGGGTACTCCGCAGGGGCATCGTCTGGGTCGGTAAGGGCAAAAAGATTGGGATCGCATTCAGGAGAGTGCGTTTTTAATGACGATGTAGGACAATGTGCGCACGATGTGTGTCCACCTCCCGTTCCCGAATCAGGTCCCCATAGCGTAGATGACGGTGACACCCCGAAACGAATTCGAAAACCTGTAATACGATATGGATTCGAATTCGATTAGTCATCATAACAAATTTCAATTACTGTATTTGTAAATATTCTTTTATTGCTGGCGCTTTGTCTTTATTTAATGTTAATTGTATTAATTATTTATTTGAACAAATATAGTAATGTCACCAATTATATATGAGTTATCAAACAAAAACTTATTATCTGTAGCGATATACCAACATGTTGTTAAAAGTAATGTATAGGTATAGGATGTTATGTTAATTTAAATCGCACCTAGTTTAAATTTAAGGGTGAAGGATTGTAGTATATTATAATGAGGGTAGCCTAGTTACATAGGGTAGGAGTGTAAAAAGATGTAATAATAAATCAGTTACTGCCAACGTCTTGTGTGTCATTGACCTCTCGAATCCTTAATTCTAATTCTTCCTAGTACACAGTATTAAATATTAAAAATATTCAATACATAATAGACACTAAAATATATTTTTATATATATTTCATTAATTTGATAGATAATGCTCTTTCACTTTGATCCTAATTATTTCAAGAGAGGAACTGGCTCGGATATTATGGGGAGAGATTTTAAAGTTCTACCAGGGATATCGCGAGGTACAAGATAATCGAAGCGCTCACGAAGGTAAGGAGGAGCACGAGGATTATGCAGTATGGTGTAAAGGAACGAAAGTACTGCGTTTGCGAATGGGTAACCAATTTAGTTGAGATCTATATTGAGACACATGATCAAATTTACGTAATCCGAAAATGAATCTTATACACAAATTCTGCAAGCGTTCTAGTTTGTTCAATAGTGCCTCAGTGGTGTCTAAAAAACAAACATCAGCATCATCTAAGAGTGGAAGGAGTAGAACTTGTGCTAAAGTCACCTTGGTCACAAAAGGCAGAAACGTTTGAAGACGTTTGAGGGACTGGAAAGAAAAATTTACTCGCTTGCTGATAGCATTTACGTGACTATCCCATGATAAGGTAGGGTCAAATATTACGCCCAAATTTTTGGCAGTTTTAGTGAATGGTATCGGAGCATTATCATATTGAACTATAGGAAGATTTGAATGGTCAATTTTGGTAAGCATATACCTGCTGCCTAATATAAGAACTTGGGATTTAGAAGGGTCCAAAGCCCAAAAGAATTTTCCCACTTACTTAAACTATTCAAGTCAGAATTAAGAGCTATAATGGCCTCAACAATGTCATTAGCATTAAAGTGTCGATACAATTGTAAGTCGTCAGCATAGAGATGGTAGTGAGATGTAAGTACCAGTGTTACCGTGTTAATGAAGATAGAAAAGAGAAGTGGGGATAATATCCCACCTTGCGGAACACCCGCAGAGAGATTACACCAACCAGAGAAATTGTCCTCATAGTGGACACATTGCGAACGACCACTCAAATAAGTGCCAAACCAGGTTATGACGGCAGGAGACAAATTTAATGAAGATAAAATGGCTAGAAGTATGTCATAGTCAACGGAGTTAAATGCACTGCTAAAATCTAAAAGTGTCAATACAGTAAGTTCTTTGTTATCAATGGCTTTACGGATATCATCAGAGACTTTAATTAGTGCGCTGACTGTGCTATGTCCTGGGCGGAAACCAGATTGAAATGGGCTCAGCAGATTGTTAGAAGTCAGAAATAGAGAAAGTTGGTTCTGCACTACGTTTTCAAGGATTTTAGACAAGACAGGTAGAATAGAAATGGGTCGAAATTGTGATAGGGATGTTGGATTTGTCACCTTAGGTAGAGGAATAACAAAAGCTTTTTTCCAGGGAGTAGGAAAGCAGCTGGATTTCAAAGAATAATTAATGATATGAGTAATTATGGGGACAAGTTCAGCAGATATTGGTTTTAACATTTGTAAAGATATGTTATCGAAACCTGCAGCTGTAGTTGTGATAGAAAAAAGATATTTATTTATTTCTTCATTAGTCACATCTCTAAAAGTCAATTGTTGACACGGATTCTTAGGAGAGTTGGAAAGTAGAGAAAGAGTGGACGATTTAACAGAGGCATTGATAATAATCGGGGGCGAGGAAAAGTGATTGTTTAGTGCATTCAGATCCAATGATACTCGCGAGTCACTGGATATGTTACCAATACCGAGGGTTTTAAGAAATTTCCACATTTGAGTAGGGTTAGAGTTTTCAATTGAATTGTGTATATAACGTCTCTTGGCATCACGACACATTTTGCTGCATCGATTACGGAGTTTCTTAAAAACAGACAGGTTATGCTCAGTGGGGTGCTTTTTATACCGCCTCTTAGTCTTATCACGTTTAGACATTAGTATTTTTATGGATTGTTTAAACCAAGGAGCAGGGAATTACTTGACTCTAACCAATTTCAGTGGAGCATGTGTGTCATATATATTCAGAATAATTTTATTTAAAGCTGTAATTTTGTCGTCAATATTATTAAGGCAAAGAACAGAACACCAGTCAATTTTCAAAACATCATCACGCAGGCGGTCCATGTCAATGCTCTTAAAGCTACGAAGGAATAAAAATTTAGTTTTTCTCTTAGGCCGTTAATTATGGAAAAAAACCCTGTAGTATCAATGGCGTAACATACTTAATTATGTGCTATACTATTAAATCTCAGTTGACAATGATGATATTACAAATTACAACGAGAGTCGGAGCATATGCCGAGTGTATTACTTTTCTCTATGATGTACCCTCTATATCTACAAATAACCGTTTCATACGCTCAGACTAAGTATACATTCCATAGAGAAAAGTAATATATACTTTTAGCATCAGAAGTGGTATTGAATTAAAAAGCAACAACAATTTTATAACATACGAATAATTTACACGTAATTACTGTTTTGTTTTACAATAGAACTAATATTACCTCGTCAAACAGCCATAAATTCAAAACAAATTAACAGGATTAATCACCAAAATAACACAGAACTTAGGCTTATAGCAAATATTGCCGAGCACCCTTCCATTAACCTCACTCTACCAAATCTCATTGTCAAAATGGCCAAACCACGGAGCCGTATCTACAGTCTATGGTTGGGTGACGTTACAATGTGTAGCAAACCTTCATAGATTATGCTAACACGGCCTCTCCTGATCATGCACCGTCCTCGGCTGCATCTTTAGAGGTGTTCTCAGCATTTACACCCGTATAGTAGTCAGGAGCAGATGAAGGGCCAGCTACGGAATCGTCATTTTCGTAGTCAGACTCTGTTAAAGAGAAATAAAGTATTAGTTAAATCATCACAGGCATAAATATGCCTGTTCTCTCATTCATCACAAATTCAAGGCCCTCATTCATTTTATTCATAGATTCACACTTAGCTATTTGTCACCTGAATTCTCAACTAGCGTCCATCACGCTAGCATTCTTCCACACACGTTTCGGTCATCCTCATAATTGCCTATAAGAACCACCCCACACGTTAGAAACGTGTCTGCAGGACCGGAGTCCAATACGCAATATGGAAAGCGTGGGATCGAAATCCAGTACGTTTAACATAATGCGCCTGCAGGACCGAAGTCCAATACACATAACAGAATGCGTTTGCTAGACCGAGGCCCAATACTTACGCATTGTATTATGTGTCTGCAAGACCGAAGTCCAATACGCGTTATCGAACACGTCTGCAAGGCCGAAGCCCATACGCATTAAAAATGCGTCTGCAAGGCCGGAGCCCATACGCATTAGAAAATGCGTCTGCAAGGCCGGAGCCCACACGCATTAGAAAATGCGTCTGCAAGGCCGGAACCCACACGCACTGGAATATGCGTCTGCAAGGCCGGAACCCACACGCACTGGAATATGCGTCTGCAAGGCCGCAGCCCACACGCACTGGAATATGCGTCTGCAAGGCCGGAACCCACACGCATTGGAATATGCGTCTGCAAGGCCGGAACCCACACGCATTGGAATATGCGTCTGCAAGGCCGCAGCCCAGGAACATGCTGCTGGTCAGCGACCTCAGCACAGGGTGACAGCTAAGCCACGCCGCACCGCATCACTCTCGCATACACATACATTCATGTATACACGTAATGGATGTGCAGTGTAACTGTACTGTAACATAAAAAGGTTAGGCAAATATTTGCTTGCCGTTAAAAAAATGCGGCACAAATCTCAGGACACCACTCTCCTTTCCAGAGCACCACTGTCGATTAAACGTGTACAGGTATATCTTGTATGACAGCAGCACTAATATCGTTCTAAGCTGCAGTGGCTGTGAGCTCACTACATAAACATTAACTTCACATTGACTGTTATATCGAGCCTTAGCAAAACAGTCACTTTCTTTGTGTCCTGGCTTTTTACATAAATAACACATGACTAGACTGGTTTTCGGGAGTTCTACGCTTCTTAGCACAACCCGCACTAATAATATGTCCAGTCTGACCCGCAAAAATAGCACATTGTTTCGGGGAGATCGATACCGCGTTTTTCCGCGAGGTTGGTAAAAGTCACGCGGTAGTCGTTTTTACTGCGGCCAGACTTTACGTATACGGCTAGGAATGCCACGAGTTTACCTGAAGTGAGATTCTCATTTGTGGCAGCAGCTTTGACTTGGACATTAGTGATGCCATGTATGACAATCTGAACCATTAATTCTTCGCTGAACTGACCCCGGACTGTACCTAAACGTAACAGTGAACGCCTCGCGTACTCGGCGTACGTAAGGAATTTGTCTGAGTAAGTGCTCATGACCTCGAATAGTATCTGAGCAAAGTCAATTTTGCGCGAACAAAGTGATTTAAACTCTTTAGAGAAATATGACCACGTACGATCATTCGTTGACCATTCGTTAAGCAATGTTTTCGCGTTCAACGCGCGATAGACATTCTTTCCAACCGTTGGCAAGCCTGGCGCGTCCCACTTCGTCACACCACACCTCAAAGTTCGACAAATAGTAGTTACGAGATAAAGTATTTGTCATTGCATTTATTGCAGCTGCAAGAACTTGTGTTGCAGAAGGGGCGTCATTGTCACGTTGAGGTGTGCTGACAAGATTTGGTGGCAATACGCTTTCCGACACGTTTAACGAGTTTTCCTCAACAGCATTTAGTCGCGCCATTATCGTACCTAACGCCTGCTGTTCTGTCACGGGTACGAGAACGAGACCCATGACGACGAGACCGTGAGTGAGGTTTATGGTGGCGTCGTCGGCGCGATGTGCTACGAGTTCGTCTCGCTTTGCGGCGCGACGACTCAGCTGATTTTTCACATGAACGGGATGGTCGCGGTATCACAAATTTGAATCAATGGCTGTTTGTTCCAATTAAACGCGAATGTAGTGACAAAGGCAGTGTGTGGGCACGAGCCTATCCCACTTCTGATTTTAGCATCAGAAGTGGTATTGAATTAAAAAGCAACAACAATTTTATAACATACGAATAATTTACACGTAATTACTGTTTTGTTTTACAATAGAACTAATATTACCTCGTCAAACAGCCATAAATTCAAAACAAATTAACAGGATTAATCACCAAAATAACACAGAACTTAGGCTTATAGCAAATATTGCCGAGCACCCTTCCATTAACCTCACTCTACCAAATCTCATTGTCAAAATGGCCAAACCACGGAGCCGTATCTACAGTCTATGGTTGGGTGACGTTACAATGTGTAGCAAACCTTCATAGATTATGCTAACAATACATTCATACGGAAAGAATCTGTCAAAATTAAAAAAGAAAACAGCTCGATAATTGTTTACGTGTCGCCTTAGCAACCGTCAGTGTCATCGCATGTTGTGCTATTCAGATCATGGAATGAAAATAATTTCGGTTGTAACCAGGATCAATAAAACGGTAATTCAAGAAGAGCACGCGATATGGCCGAGTCTAAGGTAACCCTGTCCCTTTCAGTCTAATTAATGTGTTTTACTTTGTGCTTTACCGACATGCAATGTTACGTCACAGTTACGTTTTAATCCACCTTCCACCCCTAGGTAAGCCCTTTGTGGATTCGCGTAAAAGTATATTTAGGGAGATATGTGAATGTTAATAGAGTTCGTGTTTTATTTAGGTAGGGGAATTAAAGTGAGCTGTTGCAACTTTATAACATAAAGAAGTAAGTACCCTCGTGATTGATTTGACTCGTAAGACACCTGCTCTTGAATAATATAGTATATAAGTATATACACTTTCCTACGAATATGTATGATATTTCAATGGAAGACTCATGGAGTGCCGGACTAGAAGTCCATCCCCCCATTTTTTCATGTCGGAGTCTTAAGAAGCGGTGAAAGAAAACATACCAGAAGGAACGCTGCAGCGCCTTCTGAAGAATTGCCATTTTACACTGGGATCACCAAAATGCCTGCAATGCGTGGAGATTATGGCATGGTGGACACGACTGTTGATGATGGTATGGCAAATGCTTTTATATGCCATATATCTATCGATGTTGGCATATATTTCCTTTGTCAGGCATATATGTCCAATGTTATAAGGATCCACTAATGATTTAAATATGTTAGTTACGGTTGCGTATTTGTAGTAAAGTCTGGCGGAGTTTTATTGTCGTAGCAGCAAATAGCGAATCTAAGTTCATTTTAAGGAATATTTATTTGTTCATTCGGTATTTCATGTTGTAGTTATCTATGTCTTCACATCGTATTAAGGCATTTAGGTACGATTTTGATGCTGCGAAGTGTAAATCTTCAAACATGACGTAAAAATTGCTGAAAGTATTAATAATAGGTTTTTTTTTATTTTTCATACATATATTTTTTTTTATATATTATTTTGTATATGTTATTGATTTTGTACAGGTGCTAAATACCCAATTTGTTTTTTTGATTAGGAGGAAGTAATATATAAAATACCTTTAATCTTTTATATAAAATACAATTTCTGCCACGACGTTTTGTTAAGTATTAGGCAACATACATTTTTGATTTGTTGAACCTCTTAGTGGCTAATTTTTCGTGTTTTGTAGGGTTCAAATAAAAGCACAAAGACTGGAGACAAGGTGAAGAAAATTATAAAAAAAAAGAATGCAACTGAAACTACAAAACAAAATGAAGAGCACGAAGATGGTTCCAGCGTATCCAGTGGTGAGTAACTATCGTTCGTTAAGTAGAACAAAGGTTCAACTATAACTGTTATTATTCAGACAGTCATTACATTACATACATAATAGCCTAATACTAATAGTATATATTTAAGCCTATCTGTCCTCAATGTTTTCTTGCAGTAATCCCTCAGGTCGGTGGGTATTCCAGTTGCTAAACAACACAGTTTGGATTTTAGTATAGTTGAAAGGACGCCGCTGTCCACGTCTTGCTATTTATCTCAGCCAGAAGAAAAAATAAAGAGTATTAATTTATGAAAATCATGTAAAGCTCCGGAGCATGCATGCCACTACATTCAAAACCCCTAGATTATCATGATATCAGATTCATAAAGCAGTAGACTAACAGAAATTTGTACAGTGACAACCAAAATAATTTTGTTTTAAAGAATAAAGTTTTCTCTTGTCTTAATACAATATGGTATATATAGTAAATATTAGTACATACATAACAAAACATTCTTCTCCAAATACGAATCACTGCTCCGGTCCATGTAATCACCGAGTAGCTATTGGAGATAACATTTGTTTTGAATACTAAATCTGTCTTCCTGAGCTCTAAGTATAAGAACATAGTATATTAGTTATTCATAATTAAACAATTGCACACATACTTCTATCGTGATTTTATAACCAACGCAAACAGGTATATTTTCCTTTGATCTTTCAAATGAAAAAAATATATTTTTCTTTATTTTCAATTCTGTAAATGTCCTCATAAGCAAAATGAACTTGAATCGTTGTTCGGTTGATTTAGCAAAACATCGGATTAACAAAACATGTGTTGAGCAACGGTTGTTATTGTTTAAGTGTGTTTATTGCATCATTGCACCGCAACGCTAAATGAACAAATAAAGATACATGTCATAAGGTACAATTAAATAATGAATCTCATTATCACACTAATATAACTAATGTGATTTTTTTTTGTAATAGTGTGTTCGTTTTGTCATCACGTTACAACGACATTTTTTTTCTTTTTATGCCTGATAGGTTAGACTTTGACCACTATCTCATCTGATGGTAAGTGATGATGTGGTCGAAGATTATGTCAGGCTTACCTAGAATTACTAGCTCTCATGGACAGCTGCCGGAACACACCGTTAGGTGCTTGGCGACAGATTTTCTACTTGAGGGTGGTAGCTAGCTAGGCATTATACATTTCTTTCTTGAATAAACACATGGGATGCTTTTTATCGCACCTTGAGTATGTAGTTTCACGCTTTAATAATTACGCTGGGGAAGCTTCTGGCTGAAACTCATTATTATGATATTGTTATAGGGTCACTGAACACATGGAAGTCAAAATATGACGTGTAATATTTATTTCGTATTAAAAAGTCTAGCCTTGCATTAAAAAACATATTATGTATAGGCATGTAAGATTGTTCAACTATTTTAACAATTAACAAATAGTGCATATTTGCATTTATAATATATACATTTTTTTTGGTAGATTTCCATTATTTTACATAAATGAATTAAAATAGTTAGACACAATTTACAAAAATATGTTAGGTTAAGCAAAATTAAATCTATTTTGCGTTTTTACTTGGCAGAGAGTGCCCAAGAAGAAGCAGAAGAGCATGAAAATAGTAAACAAATAGTTAAAAGCGTAGCCAATACATCTGTGACAATTAGTCGTGAAGAGTATCTACAGGCACATCGAGATCTGACCTACGACAAAAATCAGCTTCAGATAAAGAACAATATATTGCATCGAAGATTAGCTGAATACTACAAGTAAGGTTATATTTTAACTTTCATTGTGGTAGCCATTTACGAAATTTTGAACACACAGCTTATGCTACAAATAACCAGCACTTTTTTATAAGATATTTAAAAATTCGCCCAAGTGCGTGTCGGACTCGCGCACTAAGGGTTCCATACCATTAGCTATACAACGTTAGACTTCATATTTTAACTTTTTTTTTTGCTTTAACGTACGCGAGTCCAGCGAAGTCTCAGTGATAAGGTCTCGTTTTTACCCTTTGGATACGGAACCCTAAAAACAAATGTTACGGTAGAAATATCTCATTTTGAATTGTCAATAGTGCAGTGATCATATTTGTGTGTGAGTTTTGTGTTAAACAATCTTATTAGCTATATTCGAAGCTAATTGTGATTTATTCATCGTCGAATGACTTTCATATTCAGTATAAAAACCAGAATGTTCTTGTGCTGTTAAAGCTAGAATGTTAGAAGCCTACGAATTCCATTAAATTTTATGGTGAATTGCTGTTGTTTACTTCTGGCCTTCATAATGTTGATTTGACTTATTGCATTTAAAATTAATAGTTTGAGTTTACGAGGTGATTTTTAGGTGATCTTATATGATGAAACCCTGAAACACTAAAGCGCTTCACTGAAGATTGCAACCCAATCACCAAAATACATGGCCAAATTGGCCAATAAAGAATCATTAAAATACTTATTTTATTATTCTATGAAAAATTTAACTTAATTTGTATTTGTATTTATATTAATTTAGTCCAAAATCTGCTCATTTATTGCCTCTAAGGCGGAACAAAGTTCACCTAGTTAGCTAGTTATGGATATAAATTGAAACTAATTAATTTTATAACCGAACAAAATTTTCAAATATGTACAATATTTTCAGAAAACGTAAATTGGTACACGTTCTAAAACAACTGGATCATAGTATGGATTTAGAAGAAAAGTATCAACAGAAGCTGATGTCGTATGAAGAGTTAAAGAATAAAGCAGAAACGGAAATGACTGATGTAAGATTTTACTTATTTAGTGTTAATAGTGTCTAATTCCTAATTTTACATGGTACAGCTAGTTTCATGTTGGGTGACTTTGATTCTTTAAATGGTACCGTACTCCAAAAAGCAAAAAGAAGCATAATAGGGTCATTTTATTATCCGTTTGTGTATGAAGATATTTTTCTTACGATCACGTAGATATATCAAGTTGAAAGTAGCAAATACATAAACCGTCTTACAGCTTTAACGATTGCGTCGCCATAGGTTCGCATATATACGAGTGTTAAAATAATCGAATTTGTAAGTTGATAGATGGATAAATAATTATTTATTGTTACACCACTTACTATACAAAAATAACATCAAAAATAAATCTTACAATAAAGTGCCACAATGGGCGGCCTTATCACTAATAGTGATCTCTTCGAGGCAACCTTTGAATGGAGAGGAAATACAGGAATGACAAGACGGGTGTAATAAAAAGATAAAGGTACAATCAAATCAAGACAAAAATACATGACTAAAGAAAATTAGTAATTAATCACAAACAAGAAAAGAAAAATAACTACTTATACATAAAATACACTAATACTTATTGAAATACATATATATAAATATAATTAATACGTTGATACACTTCATTATATATTAATTCTTTATTATATAATGATCAAACTCAAGTTCACACGGGGTAAAGTAATCGGCGAGATAAAAACATTTTACTTGGCTTTTGAAGTTGACAAGGATTGTGCACGCCCGATAGTAATAAGTTCCATAAGCTAACAGCTTTCACTGAAAATGAGTGATCATAAAATACTGTGCCATGTGTAGGCATACTGAGGGAAAGATTTTCTGATGACCTAAGATTAAGAACATGGGCATTGTGAAGGAAATTGAAACATTCCTTGAGATAGCGCGGGGTCAAAGGATTTAACAAAATATTGTAAAGGAGAGAGAGTATGTGAGCATGTAAGTCAACGCGATCAAAATATATGTTTAGATATGTGGCATATTTTGCAATTTCACATGAGCATCGAAACCTATAGGATACTTCACGTTTACCTAGAAAATTATAACCATACGGAAATTGACGCTTGTGGTACAGTTTTAAAGTTAGAGAAGTTTGTAATTCAATCGTCTTTCAATTGGAGTTTACTAAACAATTTTCCCGTGGGGTGCCGGGTTAGAATTGCACCTCCCCATCTCTTCCCGTGGGTGTCGTAAGAGGCGACTAAGGGAAAAATACCGGAAGGTGGGCAGCAGCGCCTTCTGAGAAATCTACAACCATGACTGCGATCCCCAAGACGCCTGCCAAGCGTGGGGATTATGGCAAATCCCCCCTAATGATAAGCACAAAAATGACTCGGCCCCCAGTCCCCGGCAGCTCTATTATTCCTGGCCCCCGTAGCAGGCCAGGTAACGGTGGAGCAGGGGGTGCTAAGAATCCCCGGAAGATGCCCGGCTACCGCTCTTATAAACGACGACCCTTGGCCCTGGCAACACACAACGTACGTACGCTCAGGGAAGACCACAAGATTGTCGAGCTGAAAGAAGAATTGAACAAGTTACGCTGGGATGTCATGGGATTATCGGAAGTGCGAAGACAGGGACAGGACACCGTTATCCTTGACTCCGGTAATTTGTTATTCTACCGGGAAGGTCACCAAAAATCTCAAGGTGTTGGGTTTCTCGTCCGGAAGCCCCTCGTTAACAACGTTGTTAAAGTCGAAAGTGTGTCGAGCAGGGTAGCGTACCTTATACTCAGAATCACCAAACGGTATTCGCTGAAGGTCATACAGGTTTACGCACCGACCTCGACACGCTCAGACGATGAAGTAGAGGCTATGTATGAGGAAATATCTGAAGCCATACATTCCTCCGAAACATACTTCACCGTTGTTATGGGGGACTTCAACGCTAAGTTGGGCACACGGAATGGCGATGAGTTGAGAGTGGGGCCATTTGGATATGGGCAGCGGAACCAGAGGGGCCAACGGCTGGTCGACTTCATGGAAAAAGAGGGACTCTTTGCGTTGAACTCCTTCTTCGAGAAGCGACCATCCAGGAAGTGGACGTGGATAAGCCCCGATGGTTCAACAAAAAATGAGATCGAGTTTATCATGACGACCAGGAAGCAAATATTCGATGATGTCTCTGTGATCCATAAGGTGAAAACCGGAAGCGATCACCATATCGTTAGAGGCACATTGAATATCAATGTTAAGCTTGAGAGGTCACGTCTGATAAACTCCACGCTCCGTCCGAGCGTTGCCCAAATCCAAAACCCCGAGAGCTTTGAACTCGAACTACACAATCGCTTTCAGTGCCTAGCTGAATGTGAAACAGTGGACGAGATTAACAACGGGTTGGTGGAAGCTGTCCAAGATAATAAACTGAAGAAACTCACAGAAGAAACCATCAAGCTGATGGAAGACCGGAATGAGATGAGACTGCAATCTTCAGCTGATATGTCGAACTACGGCAAGCTCAATAGACGAATTTCGAAGGCACTACGACACGACTTGCGCGCCTTCAATACAAATCGTATTAAGGCCGCAATCGAGCGTAACCAAAGCTCCAAAGTGTTCGCGAAACATTCGTCTATAGGGCAAAGCCTAATGACCAAGCTGAAGATCGACCATGGCAGAATCATCTCATCAAAACCGGAGATTCTGAGAGAGCTTGAAAAGTTTTATGGACAGCTATACACGTCAACACGAGAACCCGTTGTTAGTGCGGCTCAGGACAAGAGAGCTAAACTGACCCGACACTATACCGAAGACATCCCGGACATCAGCCTATACGAGATTAGAATGGCTCTCAAACAGCTTAAGAACAACAAGGCACCAGGTGATGACGGAATCACGACAGAACTTCTGAGAGCGGGTGGAAAACCGGTACTCTCAGTCCTCCAGAAGTTATTTAATTCCGTCATCCTTGAAGGTAAAACGCCAGAAGCGTGGAGCAGAAGTGTAGTGGTACTGTTCTTCAAAAAAGGTGACAAGACCTTGTTGAAGAACTACAGGCCCATTTCACTTCTGAGTCATGTTTATAAGCTGTTCTCGAGAGTCATTACGAATCGTCTTGCTCGTAGGTTTGATGACTTCCAGCCTCCCGAACAAGCCGGGTTCCGAAACGGCTTTAGCACCATAGACCACATCCACATGCTCCGTCAGATTATACAGAAGACTAAGGAGTATAATCGGCCGTTATGTTTGGCGTTTGTGGACTATGAAAAAGCCTTCGATTCAATCGAAACCTGGGCTGTACTGCAGTCTCTTCAGCGATGCCAAATTTACTATAGGTACATCGAAGCGCTGAAGTGTTTGTATAGAAACGCCACCATGTCGATTCAACTACAGGACAAGAGCACGGAACCAATCCAACTGCAGTGAGGCGTGAGACAGGGAGACGTTATTTCTCTGAAACTGTTCACGAATGCGTTGGAGGACGTTTTTAAGCTCTTGAACTGGAAAGAATTCGGCATCAACATCTATGGCGAATACATCACTCACCTTCGTTTCGCCGATGACATAGTCATTATGGCAGAGTCGCTTGAGGAACTCAGTACAATGCTCAGCGACCTCAGTATAGTTTCCCAGCAGGTGGGTCTTAAAATGAACATGGACAAGACGAAAATTATGTCTAATGTCCATGTTGCACCCGTACCAGTAGTTGTTGGAAACGATACGCTCGAAGTTGTAGACCACTACATTTACCTGGGACAGACTGTCCAGTTAGGTAGGTCCAACTTCGAGAAAGAGGTCGCCCGAAGAATCCAACTCGGATGGGCAGCGTTCGGGAAGTTACGCGACATCTTCTCGTCAAAGATCCCGCAGAGCCTGAAGACCAAAGTCTTCAACCAGTGTGTGTTGCCAGTGATGACATATGGCACCGAGACGTGGTCCTTAACAGTGGCCCTTATAGACAAGCTCAGAGTCACTCAACGAGCCATGGAGAGAGCTATGCTCGGAGTTTCTTTGCGCGATAAAATACGGAACGTGGATATTCGCCAAAGAACCAAAGTCACCGACATAGCTTTCAGAATTTGCAAGTTGAAGTGGCAATGCGCGGGCCACATTGCTCGACGAACCGATAACCGATGGGGAAGAAAGATTCTCGAGTGGGTACCACGATACACCGGAAGACGTAGAGTTGGTAGGCCCCCCACTAGATGGACTGACGACATTATAAAAGTTGCGGGTACAAGCGGCTAATAGCCGTACTTTGTGGCGTTCTATGGGGGAGGCCTTTGTTCAACAGTGGACGTCTTCCGGCTGATGATGATGATGATGGAACAATTTAGTTTGTTACTAAACTACATATTTATTGTTTTCAGATTTTTTAATCTACATGTCACGAAATTTGTCTTACAGTGTCTTACAGCAGTCTTACAGTCCAATATTACAACAACATATATTAACAAACAATGATATTAACTGTGCTCCCGCTAAACATTTGGAACTGTGTTTTTTTTTTTATTCTAAAATGATTTGCGTTTGAACGCAATCTCACCTGAAGTTAAATTTCGATGCGGTCAACAATGATACACGCTCGCCTAAAAGATGCCTATTCACTCTTACCAAATAAACACTCTGATTAGATGTGTCATACACAGACTCAGGCAACACATTCCACTTTTAAGCCACATGCCTGATAAATAAGGAAAGTAACCACTTTGTACCCGTTGTACCTGCTGGTAGAATATCAATCATGTAACGGTAGTACATTGCCAGGATAATGTATAACATTACCGTGATATTGCCATCTGTCTGGTTGTCTGGAGATGGAATAGGGATGGAGGAATCAGATTACAATAGGAATCAACTTCAGGGCACATTACCCGAAATGTATCCGGCAAATGCTGGTAAAATAGCAACTCTACGTCATACGAGTTATGGTTTCCGAACCCTATGATTCGTCTTTGAATTAAGGCCGAGCCTTCCCAAAAATGAGAACTTTACTCTACACAGTAACAAATTTTTACTGGCTATAGACTCTAATTTGTTCTCCCTGACCTCACTCCGACCTGTGCCGCCACGCCGTGCACACCTGTCTACAGCTCCGCCAGTATCTCCCAGTGAGACCGCAATAGTCCCCGCACTATTGCCGTCTCACTCGGGTCATCGTTCCGACGCTAGTTGCAGACCAGTGCCTTGGAATACGCAGTCCTGACGAAGTTTTTGTTTTGTGTGCAGAAGCTGAGCAGCCGCCGAACGCCGAGCAACGCGAGCTACGAGCTCGCCGTGCCGTCGCGCAGAGGCGCTCTAAGACGTCTGGCATTACCACCTACCCAAGTCCCTTGTTTTGGACGAACAACATCATATCGGGCTGGTGGTCTTGCTTGGACCGCACTTTTCGGTGCGCATTTCACCACTTTACTACCCGACACAACATAGTAACAGTCGCGTAACAACACACTTTGTGCTGTTAAGCGACGTCGTTCAGGCGTGGGGTAGCGTCAGCCAAACCCGTCTGAACGATCAAATCCGCCATTTGCTGCGGTCGCAGTGTGACACCCTACGGTGACAACGGCCACTGTTGTTGTTTTGGTTTAACCTTGCACCGTGGCCTTTCCCGCTTCACGGGTCAGCCGAAGCAAGCTGGGCTCCGGGATTACTGGCCTTGGGGTCACCCCTAGTCAACCCCGGAGTAGCGCTTAGGAGCACCCCTCTCCGCCGAGAAAAAAGCTCGGAGAGGGTACACAACTAGGGCACACCCTAGGTACACACTCCCTCTCACACAGTGAGCTCACAAGGTGTGTGAGGGAATTCAAACCCTGGATAGGGCGTCCTGAGTATTCCCCTCAGGATGCAGTCCCGTCCCTCTAACGGTGAGGTGCAGGTCCTTCAGACCTTCGCCCTCCGCCACCCCGATCTATACGTTGCACACATGCAACTCCTAGAAGAGGAAGAGAATGCCCGCTTCACGGACACTCTCATCGCTCCCTCCGGGACTTCAAACCCGGAGGCCAACGTCCCTCCTCTGACCCGGTCCTTCTCAGAGGACAGTCCGCTTTCGCCCGCTCCGGGCCCAGACAACAGACGCACGGTGGCAGCCCCTCCCCGTGAGAGGTCTCGCTCGCGCTCACCGATCGGGAGGCCAGCGAGCACCCGTCCCTCCATCGCCGTTGTCGAGCCCACTTCGGACTCCGAAGCGGAGATGGAGGTAGATCCGAGTCGCGCCTTACGCACTGACTCGGACTCAGATAACGACGGCTATACCGTCGTAGATAGAAAGCGCAAGCGTGCTCCTAAAGCCGCTAGTTGCGCAACTTCCGCCCCTCCCGCCAAGGCACCCGCTAAGGCCCCCGCCTCCGGCAAGAAGCCGACCCCCGCCCCGCGCCCCGCGTCTCTTCCCTCCGCTCCGGCCACCACTGCCGCGTCCACTCAGGACGCGAGCGCGCGCCGCGAAAAACCGCCTCCGCCCCTGTTCATTCAGGACAAAACCAAATGGGACATGCTGTCCCGTTTAGTTTCGGATCGTGGGATCCACTATACTAATGCCCGCTCCACGCAGCAGGGCATTAAAGTCCAAGTTTCCACCATTAGCGACCACAGAGCGCTAACTAAACTCCTCCGCCACGAGAGCATAAGTTTTCACACTTATGCGCTCGAAGAGGAGAAAGTCCTCCGAGTGGTCATCCGCGGTGTGCCCAAGGAGGTACATACCGATTCGGTATGTGCCGACCTGAAGGCACAAGACTTCCCCGTACATGCAGTTCACCGCATGTACAGCGGGAAGGACCGCAGCCCCTACGATCTAGTACTCGTAGTACTAGATCGTACTCCTGAAGGCAAGGCCATTTTTAATTTAAAAAAGGTCTGTGGCCTCTCAGGACTCGATGTCCAAGCCCCATACAAGAATGGGAGTCCCTCGCAGTGCCATAACTGCCAACTATACGGGCACGCCTCCCGTTTCTGCTTCGCTCGCGCTAGGTGCGTTAAGTGCCTAGGCGATCACGCGACAGCAGCGTGCACTCGCACCCGGGATTCGCCGGATCCACCCAGCTGTGTTTTATGCGGTGCTCAAGGGCATACCGCGAATTACCGTGGCTGCCCTAAAGCACCACGAGTGAACCACAGGGTGGCAAGGCATAGGCCGACCCGTCCCTCTTACGACCGTTACCAACGGGTAAGCCCTAAACTAACGGTAGTACCTGCCTCACAGGTAATACCCGCGCCGCTCCCAGCCCGTAACGCATGGTCTAAACCACCCAGTATGGTTAAGACCGTCGCTACCGCCCGCGCCCCGGCCCGCGCGCCCGCACCCGCGCCCGCACCCGCACCCGCCCTCGCCGCGGCCCCTGCCCGCGCACCGGCCCCGGCTCGCCCCGCGCTCCCGGCACCCGTCGCCAACACCATTCGCGCGCCTCCCCGCGCCGCTTCCCGGCCTCAAGCTCCACCTATGCCATTGATGGCTGCCCCTCTTCAAGAGGCAATCAACCTAGTCAGCGATCTGGCTATGTCGGTTGACATCAATGAGGTACAAGAGCTATTCCACAAGATGCAATACGCTCAATCCCCAGCGGACGTGATCCAATACACATTGGAACACGCGAACTTACTAAGCGCCCTTAAGCGCTTCGTTCCCCAGGCCCCTCCCTAGTACAACCACTATGGGTAGTACAACCGCACGCACGAAACCGCGCTCAGTTTCGTTAGCGTCATTCAACGCTAACGGTTTCTTTAGACAACGTGACCTTGTCCACGACTTTTGTTGCACCCACCTTATCGACATTATATGCGTGCAGGAAACCCTTCTAAAACCGGGGAAGGCGAACCCTAGGTTTGCCAATTACAGAACGGTACGTGATGATAGAGTGAACTCCCGTGGGGGAGGCACTCTTATCTATTACAAAAGGTCCCTGCACTGCATCCCCTTACCTACCCCGACTCTTGTTAATATGGAAGCATCTTGTTGCCTTCTAGCTATGACTGGTCATCAACCCATAGTCATAGCGTCCTGTTACCAAGCTTGTCAAAAGCCGATCGTCCGAGCTGACTTAGAAGCATTGTTCTCATTAGGAAGCGCCGTCCTTCTGATTGGCGACTTCAATAGTAAGCACATCCTATGGAATTGTAACGTCAACAATCCCAGAGGCATTGCACTTGAAAAACTAGTCGCAGAACTTAATTTTGACATAATTGCGCCCACTGAGCCCACTCACTACCCTCACACGGAAGACTTTCGACCTGACTTGCTTGACATGGCACTACTCAGAGGCGTAACACTCCAGTTACGCTCCATAGAAGTGGTTCACGAGCTTCACTCTGACCACCGACCCATTATACTGCGACTAGGTCCCGACCCAACAACAGACCTCCCCCGCCCCACTAAGACGATAGTGAACTGGAAGCAATTAGGCGTTGCCCTAAAAGCTATCAGTTCACCGGACCTTGACAAGATCCCTGACGACATCCTGACTAAAGATGACGTAACTCTTGCGATCGATTCGTTCACTAATCACCTCTCCACCGTAGTAGGTGCATCCGCAAAGGAGGTCATGGTGCCGGACGACCGGCGCCTTGTCATTCCAGCGGATGTGAGACGATTAGTGACGGAAAGTAAAGCAGTGACCCGACATTACGACTCTTACCCCAGTAAAGAGAACAAAACTAAGAAACGCCACTTTGAACGCATGGTTCAAAGTCGCATGTCTGAGTTGCGTGATCAACAATGGGGTGACAAACTTTCAAACCTCGTGCCAAGCCACCAGGCCTACTGGGACTTGGCGCGAGGTATGAAAGGAAGTAACTACAACGACATGCCTCCCTTATACAGACCAGTCCCACTAGTCCCAGCGTTCTTTGACGAAGACAAAGCTGAGTGCCTAGCTGATAGCCTAGAGGCTCAGTGTTCCCCTAACGTAGATCACGTTGACCAAGCTCACCTCGATTCGGTGGATGCTGAAGTCGAACGTAAAAGCTCTGTGGTCACCTCTGAACTCCCACCAATCACCTTAGCGACTTACGCTGAGGTGGCGAGTCTGATCAAGGCCCTCCGACCGCGCAAATCCCCCGGTGCCGATGGCATCTCCAACAGGGTTCTTAAAACCCTCTCTCCTCCTCTCATCCATCTCCTAGTCAGCATCTTCAATGCTGCTATGAGCCACTGCTTATTCCCAGACACCTGGAAATGTGCAAATGTCATTGGCATTCACAAACCAGGCAAAAGCTCATCTGACCCCACCAGTTACCGCCCCATCAGCCTCCTCAGTGCCTTAGGCAAACTTTACGAGCGGTTACTTGCAAACCGTCTCCAGTCCCATGCTAAGGAACACCACCTTATCCCAGATGAGCAGTTTGGCTTCAGACCCGGACACTCATGCGTCCAACAGGTGCACCGCCTCACGGAGCACATCATTGAGGGCTTTAACAAGTACCCCAAACCCCAGACAACGCTAGCAGTCTTCCTCGACGTGGCGAAAGCTTTTGACAAAGTCTGGCACAATGGCTTGATTTACAAGCTATACCAATTTGGCGTGCCAGAACGTCTTGTGCTCATCCTACAAGACTTCCTTAAAGCCAGAAGCTTTCGCTATCGCGTGGAAGGCACCCTCTCCTCCCCCCACCCAGTCAGAGCCGGAGTCCCTCAGGGCTCCGTGCTATCACCCATTCTTTTCGCGCTGTATACCAGCGACATCCCACGCTCTCAGCCTAACGTCCTATTAGCCCAATACGCGGATGATACCGCTATTTATACCACTGGGTGGCATATCAGTAGAAAGTCCATTCCCGCCCTCCAACGGGCCATCACCGAGATCGGTGACTGGTTCCGTAAATGGCGCATCGCGGTCAACCCAGTTAAAAGTGCAGCTATGTACTTTACTGAGAAGGGCCGCCCCCGTTACCCGCAACCTATAACTTTGTTCGACCAACCCATCCCCTGGGTTAGTAAAACAAAATATCTCGGAGTCACCCTTGATCGGAATCTCACCTTTAGCGATCATATAACAACCGTCCGTAACAGAGCGGCCTTTGTAATGGGTCGCCTTGGTCCCCTACTTCGCAAAGAGAGTAAAATGTCTCTTAGTAATAAGAAGACACTTTACACTGCCTGCATCCGCCCCATCATGACTTACGCATCAGTAGTGTTTAGTCATGCTAGTGAGGCCCACCTTCATAAACTTCAAGTCATCCAAAACCGTTTTCTTCGTAATGCAACCGGCGCCCCGTGGTATATCCGGAACACCGAGTTGCATTGCGACTTAAACCTTCCCTCTTTAGCGCAGTTCAATAAGGACTGCGCCCGCCGATACTTTGATCGAGCGCCCCACCACCCGAACCCATTGGTTGTCCAGGCATCGAACTACTCGACTGCCTCTTCTATCCCATTTTTCAAACCCCCCCGTCGCCGACCACGGCAGGTATTAGACGACCCGGATGACCCCATCGCAGCCATTACGTTGGCAGCTTTAGCGTTATCCGCAAGTCGTCGAGGTAAAATCCCCAGGTGTGAGGTAATCAGAGGTCACACAATCAAACACCGAGCTCGCCGGCGAGCTCGAGGCAAAAACAAGGTCACGATAAATTGCTCTCCAAATAGTCAAAGAGTATTATTCAGTAGGGCCCAATTATGCAACACTGCAGTTGCACAGAGGCATTTTGCTCCGATCCCCCCCATGTCTCTCGGCAGCGAGACAAGCCGAGGTCCGAACCACAGTGGTGCCCTTGAGCTCGCTGTCAACCCCTCCTATAGTAGCGGTACGTTTTCGGCGTCCGCAGGAGACGGAGGTAGAAAGCGCTTTTCGCCTTCTACGCCCGTCTCGGGAGAAGTGCCTTCGGCACTTCTCCCTCCCGGGCTATTGTAGGGCCAGGCCCTCGCCCAAAACCCGGTGGAGCTGGACGACCGCACAGGCGGTAGCCAGCATCTATGTCCTCCCTAAAAAAAAAAAAAAAAAAAAAAACTAATTTGTTCTGATTTCATTGAGAAGTTCAAACGCTCAATCATAGCCATATGCAATTTTTTTACGCATCACTGGATGGCGCATCGGAACTGTAACTCTTTACTAATACGCTGTCGTCTGCATACCCAAAAGTGCTGGGCATCAGCGTGTCATTGATGTACAGGAGAAATTTGAAATGCATATGTTAAACGTAGAGGTTACCGTTTAACACAACGTGAAGTTTGTAATTCAATCGTCTTTCAATTGGAGTTTACTAAATAATTTAGTTTGTTACTAAACTACATATATATTGTTTTCAGATTTTTTAATCTACATGTCACGAAATTTGTCTTACAGTGTCTTACAGCAGTCTTACAGTCCAATATTACAACAATATATATTAACAAACAATGATATTAACTGTACTCCCGCTAAACATTTTGAACTGTGTTTTTTTTTATTCTAAAATTATTTGCGTTGGTGGCGCATCGGAACTGTAACTCTTTACTAATACGCTGTCGTCTGCACACCCAAAAGTGCTGGGCATCAGCGTATCATTGTTGTACAGGAGAAATATGAAATGCATAATATGTTATAAGTAGAGTTTACCGTTTGACACAACGTGAGCCTCGTGCATGTTCCGTCATAAACCCATAAAAAAAACTACACAAGTGCTCAATGAGAGGGGAAATAAGCGTGTCAGAATCGGAGTCAGCTCATGTGCACAAGATTTCAGTACTATGGCTGAAATACCATCAAGTCCACTGGCTTTATTCAAGCCTAGATTACGTAATGTCTTGAAAAAGTATTTTCTAAATTGAAAAATTCTAAATATTTAGATGAGCGCTCAATCAGAGACGAAATAAGCATGTCAGAATCGGAGTCAGCTCATGTGCACAAGATTTCAGTACTATGGCTGAAATACCATCAAGTCCACTGGCTTTAATCAAGCCTAGATTACGTAATGTCTTGAAAAAGTATTTTCTAAATCGAAAAATTCTAAATATAAGACAGTGCTTGTAGTACTGTCACGTGCTAAGCGAATATAACATTTACAAATTGTTTGAGTATAGAATTTCTCGCCTTAATTGTATTTGGTTATTAACTCACGTCCCCCGATTTTACACACCGGGTGCTTTAACCACAAATGTCGCCCTTGGTAACCAAAACTTTTTTAATTTCAGATAAAATCCAAAGTATATACTGTGGAGTTACAATATATTAATCGATTAGAACAAGCTGAGTCTAAGTTTGATACGCTGCAAACCTTGGAAAGGAACACTGGTTCAGGCCTCATTTATTCAAAAAAAGGAAAACCGATTGCTGATAAGGTTTATAAGTTGTACCGGTATTTGTATCTGTTTAGAACCATAAAAATGCAAATGCGACTTGAATGCCCAACCAATTGCTTGCAAACTTTACAAAAATGTGATTACATTAAGTAGAATTGTATAAACTATATACGATGTCTTCCGTCATCTGTCTTTGAGAGCCAGAAATTCTAGCAATATAAATTCTAAACCTGTTTACTAACTTTAAACTTATCATCATCTACCATCAGGTGAGATTTATGTTGTAAAATTATAGGTAGGGTCAAATCGGGGAAATGCAATAGCGGGGCAAATGCAGTAGCGCTCTGTTCCAGAATATCGTAAAAAATATCAGTTCTGCCATCTATACTATGACATGAACACTTCTTATACCTATATTATATGCTAACCACTTCTCAAGACAGTTTTACCAAAGAATGAATGATTGACGTTTCATTACCGGAGCGGCCATGAAATAACGTGGAACACAATTTTATAACCTATATTTCAATCGAGTTTCATCATGAATTGTGTAGTAGGTTTTTTATTTTGTTTTGCATTAACGTGATGAATTATGGGTATTTGGTATGTGATAAGTGTGGTTTAACATAAAAATGGCTTGATGACACAGAGATGCTACATTACCTAGCCACAGACATAATATTAATACGGCTTTTGGAATGTCAAACCAAGTTCTTTCAATTATTTGAAGAATGTTTCAGCAGATGCAATGAATATAGACTTCCGTTTGGTATTGCTCCAGATAACTGTACGTGCATGTTATGTTTCGTGCTATATAGAAATTTGTGCATATGTCTATCCTATGTATGATACAATAACATTACAGTTGAGTAAGTTTAAAAAAAATGCCTCTTTGATACCGAATATAAAAACAAAAGGTAACATGCAGATAAAATATCAAGATAGAATAACATTTTCAGATTGTAAAGATAAACATATTGATATAACAATTGGATTTTCAGACGGTAGAAAGGTTCTTGACTCTTCAAAGGCGCAAGCAAGAACAATGCACTAATCTCTGTCTGCGTTATATTAGAGCTAGAAACGCTGTTGCTGATTTAGACGCTGTTGTCAAAAAACTTGAGAAACTAGGCCCTGGACTCTATGTTAATCAATATGAGCAGCTTTATATCGACAATCAGAACTTCATGACCAAAATTGAAGGTAAAATTTAATATATTATGTGCCTAATTTTTACAAGGCGCATAAAAAAGCGCGCACTACGAAGCATGCCACCACTCAAGCTGAAGTTAGTGGAAAGTTGCTGCTCATTGAGCCCAAAACGGGACATAACTATCTATTATTGGATTATTGATAATATTTTGGATTGAAATAGTTATGTCCGAAAATAGGTACACGCTGCCAATGAAAGCAATCTCAAGGAAGAGGATAGGATAATGTCGATTTGTATGATAATTTTTGGAAACATAATTATTAATTAAATATTTCTTATACCTTTGTGTTGTCCTAAGTGATTTCAAGTATTGTTAAACAAAATTAACTGTGCAAGACATTTAAATAGTTTATTGATTTAAAAACAATCATACTCGCTACCTCCATGCTAAAACGACTGCCATCCTAAGACATCAACCGGGACCGACGGCTTAACTTAATATCTGAAGTACGGAAGCGCTCAGCAGTAATTCCACTAGCGGTCACCCATCTAGCTCATGACCACAGCGGACGTTGCTTAACTTATGTGATAGGTTAAGAACGGCTAAGCAAGCTACGCTTCGAGCGCTACTTTGATGTCGGTTTGGTGATCTTGCAAACTTTTAAGGCTCTTTACCATCTTAACAATTTTATTGCAACAACTAGCAGTTAAAATCACCAACATGTGCGTTCCCAAAGAGGGTGTACGTCGGGAAGCAGGCTACACGTACAGTCGCCTGCAATAAAGATGTATACACTTCGTCATTTTCAAAATAATGCAAAGTTACTTCAAATTAGACCCCGGGGTCTAAAAATTTTCCGTCCGTTAGAGTCAAATTAGACACCGGTGTCTAGTAGAACCGTTCGCAACGTTCAGCCTTATATCTCCAAAACTAAGCCGTATTTTTGAACGAAACTTTCTATGGAATGAAGATAATAAAACAAAAAATGCATTGGGGCGCTTAGTCAGATCTGTGCCGGAACAAAATGTGTAGTGTTCACAGTGGGAATGTTTACTACGAAATTGTCAGTGCCGAGAAATCGCTGTCGAAGTTTGATAGAGATAAAAAGTAGTGAAATATTGTTAAATTGGTAAGTTGTTATGTAATTCTTATTATTGAGTGTTTATATCATCGATATACATAACAGGAATTATGTATTTATTGTGTTTTGTGCTCATAATCGTAAATTTATTTTGGAGCGGTCCTGTCACCGGCAGCCTATTTTACAAACGATTTTTTTTTCAAACGCCCGTAGAATATGAAACAAACATAAGAAAACATGTTATTTATAGATATTACAATAGCCTAGTTCATTGGCTTTCTAAAAATGTGACTTTCACTGATAACGGTCCAGGGACGCGTCAAATATTACAACATTTGTGGAACAACTCCCCGCTCACGTTTTCGTCGCCACAGTCGCTTGGTCCGTAATAGTCCGTATAGGCTTATAGGCTCGCGGGAACTATGATCGCAAAGGGTTAATAAACGAAGCTTACAGAAACATAATACATAGAGAAAAACAGAAATGTTTGCCACAATTTTGAAAATTACAATGTGTATACTTCTTATTGCAGGCGACTGTATAATCGAAAGATCTTTTTTCACTGACTTCCAAGAAAGGAGCAGGTTCTCAATTCGATACGAATATATTTTTTTTTATGTATGACCACGCATAGCTTTTGACAGAGTAGTCTGATTATGATAATACTATTTTTATTGAAATTGAGTACATCTTAGGTACTCCCATATAATTTTCATTAAAATCGGTTTAGTAGTTTTATGTTACACTCTAAAATACTTAATATATCTATAGGACTTTTGCAAGTTTTGTCGCTGGTTTTTTTTGTCCTTTAACAATTAATTATCATTAAAAAGAGTAAAAAAAAAAAATTTTACAAAAAGTGCATCGTCGGCCACACGCTGATTCACAACAGTCTTGATATATCATTTTCATGGTCCGACTTCAACAAGTCCAGCGTTGAAGAGGTTTCATTTTTTGTTAAAATATATCTCATATCTTGTGTCGTCCTTTGGTATGATATAAGGTGTTGTAAGAGAAAATTAATAGTACTGACTCCAGGTTACGTGGAATATGGATAATAAAATAAATATCAACTTAATAGCGTTTGCATAGCTGTGATCTTATAGTTCAAAAAGATTTCCTATTTTGTAGAGCGAGAAGATGAGCTAATTAAGAATAGAACTAAGTGCACTGAACACAATCAGATATTGGCTCATATTAGAGAGAAAATGAATCATACAGATGAAGTGATTGACGAGGCTGAATGTGATCTTGGAGACGCGGAAATGGAATTTTTGAGGGCTCGAGAAGAACTTGGATATGTCAAAGTAAGTATATATTAAATTCAGCCTTCATTTAACAATGCAAACGTTGTTGTGTATGGGAAAACCTGTAAGATATGTATAGACAGACTGACAAACATATGGCATAGTAATACTAACATGGTGTCCATTTGATATTTGGAAGCATAAGTTTAATGACCTAGATATTTTTGTTTCCATGTTTACCGACCGCTGCTAGTCGGAGCAACGAAATCATATGTATGATTGCAGACCTTACATATTCATAACATAGTCCAGTCATTATAGTAAGTTCACCTCGGAATTCGAGATACCCAGCTGTAAGTTTTGAAGCGCTCGTAGCGAAGTTTGCTCAACCATTCTGAATCGATCAGCAAAGTTAAGCAACGTCCGCCGCGGTCATGAGTTGGATGGGTGACCGCTGGTGACATTACTACTGAGCGCTTCCGTGCTTCGGAGGGCACGTTAAGCCGTCGGTCCCGGTTGTTGTCTTAGGATGGCAGTCGTTACAGCATGGTGGTAGGGCACTTTGCGAATGCCCGCCTGGCTAGCTACCACCCTCAAGTTGAAAATCTGTCGCCAAGCACCTAACGGTGTGTTCCGGCAGCTGTCCTTGAGAGCCAGTAATTCTAGGTTAGCCTGAACAACATCTTCGACCACATCATCACTTACCATCAGGTGAGATAGTGGTCAAAGGCTAACCTATCAAGCATAAAAAAAAAAAAAAAAAAAAAAGTTTGTAAATACTTGTACTCGTATATTGACACCCTAAAAGTTGTCTCAAAACCTACATATGGTAGGGTTTACGCAACTATTAAATTTCAAGGTTAAACGTCACAAATTTTTTTTTTTCAAAACGGTTTTGTGCGCTTATTTTGTATATATCTCATTTCCTATGGGATGTTTGCTATTTCGATTTGTATCAATATTGTAGAATACGAAATTCTCTACAAATTTTGTTTTTAATGTTTTTTTATACGGTTAACTAATTTCGAGATAGAGGGCGGAGAGCGCACGGTCATAGGATCACTTCAGGTCAACCGGTGCCTCCGGTGTAAAACGCGCCATATATAGTTGATGTTGATGAACTATCGATAAATCAATGATTATAAATATTTGTCAATTATTTTTAACTATTATATTATATTTATCATGTTTTTCCAAACCTAACTATTTTTATTCAGTATTTATTTATTTAACAAGATTTATCTGCCCATGTAATTGCAGAATTGTAAATGAAAGTATAGGAATTATATTTGAATTTTAACCTTATTAATATTTATAACTACTTACATGATGAAAAAAAAACATATCATTTATGAATTAATCTTTTTATTAAAAAATATCATTCAATACATTTATTTTTATTAAAGGAAAAAAATTGAATAAACGGTACAAAAACTACAATTTATACCTCAATCATCTTCTTCCTTTTCATCGTCGTCTTCCGGCTGCTGGTAAATTTCAAACTGGTCTTCATTGTCGTCTTCAACGACATTTGTCTCAAGTTCTTCCATGATTTCGGCGTCAAAGGTTCCATCTTCTTTAATGTCGCTCTGATATGAAATAGCATTGAGACAAGCTTGCCCATAACATTGGCCACAAGCTAAAAAAACCATTGCAAGCCCACGTTCCTGCATCCGCATCACGAACCACAACCATTCTTGCAGTTGCAGAAAATTGTATTTAGCAAATCTTCTGGCGCAGGTGGTAAAATTGTCATGATAGGCTCCAGAAAATCTTTTCGCATTGCCCAACAGCATACCTGGGGATCCAAATCATGCCCTAACCAAGTTTGAACTTGATTATATACATGTTTGAAATATTGATGAGCAGCTGTACTTGTTGGTGGAATATTTAAAAGCTGCACAGGTTTATTAGGTTTTGTAGACTTGACGTAATGCATATGACGAAGATGATCGAGACTTTTCACAGATTTCGGAGCATTATAGACTGTCAATAAGCTTTGAGTTCCACTCTCTAATAATTTCTGGGCAGAACAATTTTCTTCCTCAAATGCTGGAGCTAGTTCATCCAAATTTGTAAGTTTCTCAAAAATTGTTTTTTTTCCTTTTTTAAAAAGCGCAGGTGTTGCATACTAAATATGGCGCGTTTTCAACCGGAGTCACCGGTTGACCTGAAGTGATGCTCTGACCTCGCGCTTTCCGCCCTCTACCTCGAAAACGGTTCACCGTATAAAAAATTTTTTTGAACAAAATTTGTAGAGAATATTGTATTCTATAATATTGATAAAAATACAAATAGCAAAAACCCATAGGAAATGAGATATATACAAAATAAGCGCAAAAAACCGATTTTTGTGACTTTTGACCTTGAAATTTAATAGTTGCGTACACCCTAGCATATGTAGGTTTTGTGACAACTTTTAGAGTGTCAATATACAAGTATTTACAGACTTACAGCTGGGTATCTCGAATTCCGAGATTCTTACCTAATTTAAGCTTAAATGACTGGACTAACAGGAATAAAACGATTTTTCTCTAATTTTGCACTTTCAAGCGCATTTTAAGATGTATGCTCCTTAAATCAGTTATTTCGGAAAATTATTTGTTTAAATAATTTACTAATATTGAAGGGTCACCGCGACAAACTGAGATGCTCACTCGAAAGCGAACGGCTAAAAGCTGGCTTACTGACTAGGAAGGATTTGTTGCGTGACTTTCAAGATGCTACTGACGAGGTACGTATACGTGTATACATATATATATATATATATACAAATAAATACACAAATGCGTTTACCTACCCCGACTCTTGTTAATATACCTACCCCGACTCTTGTTAATATGGAAGCATCTTGTTGCCTCCTAGCTATGACTGGTCATCAACCTATAGTCATAGCATCCTGTTACCAAGCTTGCAAAAAGCCGATCGTCCGAGCTGACTTAGAAGCCCTATTCTCATTAGGAAGCGCCGTCATTCTGATTGGCGACTTCAACAGTAAGCACATCCTATGGAATTGTAACGTCAACAATCCCAGAGGTATTGCACTTGAAAACCTAATCGCAGAACTTAACTATGACATAATTGCGCCCACTGAGCCCACTCACTACCCTTATATGGAAGACCACCGATCTGACTTGCTTGACATGGCACTATTCAGAGGCGTAACACTCCGGGTACGCTCCATAGAAGTGGTTCACGAGCTTCACTCTGACCACCGACCCATTATACTGCGACTAGGTCCCGACCCAACGACTGACCTCCCCCGCCCCACTAAGACGATAGTGAACTGGAAGCAAGTAGGCGATGCCCTAAAGGCTATCAGTTCACCGGACCTAGACAAGATCCCTGACGACATCCTGACTAAAGATGACGTAACCCTTGCGATCGATTCGTTCACTAATCACCTCTCCACCGTAGTAGGTGCATCCGCAAAGGAGGTCATAGTGCCGGACGACCGGCGCCTTGTCATTCCAGCGGATGTGAGATGATTGGTGACGGAAAATAAAGCAGTGACCCGACATTACGACTCTTACCCCAGTAAAGAGAACAAAACTAAGAAACGCCACTTTGAACGCATGGTTCAAAGTCGCATGTCTGAGTTGCGTGATCAACAATGGGGTGACAAACTTTCAAACCTCGTGCCAAGCCACCATGCTTACTGGGACTTGGCGCGAGGCTTGAAAGGAAGTAACCATAACGACATGCCTCCCTTATACAGACCAGTCCCACTAGTCCCAGCGTTCTTTGACGAAGACAAAGCTGAGTGCCTAGCTGATAGCCTAGAGGCTCAGTGTTCCCCTAACGTAGATCACGTTGACCAAGCTCACCTCGATTCGGTGGATGCTGAAGTCGAACGTAAAAGCTCTGTGGTCACCTCTGAACTCCCACCAATCACCTTAGCGACTTACGCTGAGGTGGAGAGACTGATCAAGGCCCTCCGACCGCGCAAATCCCCCGGTGCCGATGGCATCTCCAACAGGGTTCTTAAAACCCTCTCTCCTCCTCTCATCCATCTCTTAGTCAGCATCTTCAATGCTGCTATGAGCCACTGCTTATTCCCAGACACCTGGAAATGTGCAAATGTCATTGGCATTCACAAACCAGGCAAAAGCTCATCTGACCCCACCAGTTACCGCCCCATCAGCCTCCTCAGTGCCTTAGGCAAACTTTACGAGCGGTTACTTGCAAACCGTCTCCAGTCCCATGCTAAGGAACACCACCTTATCCCAGATGAGCAGTTTGGCTTCAGACCCGGACACTCATGCGTCCAACAGGTGCACCGCCTCACGGAGCACATCATTGAGGGCTTCAATAAGTACCCCAAACCCCAGACTACGCTAGCAGTCTTCCTCGACGTAGCGAAAGCTTTTGACAAAGTCTGGCACAACGGCTTGATCTACAAGCTATACCAATTTGGCGTGCCAGAACGTCTTGTGCTCATCCTACAAGACTTCCTTAAAGCCAGAAGCTTTCGCTATCGCGTGGAAGGCACCCTCTCCTCCCCCCACCCAGTCAGAGCCGGAGTCCCTCAGGGCTCCGTGCTATCACCTATTCTCTTTGCACTGTATACCAGTGACATCCCACGCTCTCAGCCCAAAGTATTCCTAGCCCAATATGCGGATGATACCGCCATTTACACCACTGGGTGGCGTATCAACAGACAGTCCTATTTCGTCATGCAACGGGCCATCACCGAGATCGGTGACTGGTTCCGAAAATGGCGCATCGCGGTCAACCCAGCTAAAAGCACAGCTATGTGCTTTACTGAGAAGACACGCTCCCCTTACCCGAAACCGCTTATTTTGTTCGACGAACCCATTCCCTGGGTTCCTAGAACAAAATACCTCGGAGTCACCCTTGATCGTCATCTCACCTTTAACGATCACATAACAACCGTCCGTAACAGAGCGGCCTTCATAATGGGTCGCCTTGGTCCCCTACTTCGCAAAGAGAGTAAAATGTCTCTTAGTAATAAGAAGACACTTTACACTGCCTGCATCCGCCCCATCATGACTTACGCATCAGTAGTGTTTAGTCATGCTAGTGAGGCCCACCTTCATAAACTTCAAGTCATCCAAAACCGTTTTCTTCGTAATGCAACCGGCGCCCCGTGGTATATCCGGAACACCGAGTTGCATTGCGACTTAAACCTTCCCTCTCTAGCGCAGTTCAATAAGGACTGCGCCCGCCGATACTTTGATCGAGCGCCCCACCACCCGAACCCATTGGTTGTCCAGGCATCGAACTACTCGACTGCCTCTTCTATCCCATTTTTCAAACCCCCCCGTCGCCGACCACGGCAGGTATTAGACGACCCGGATGACCCCATCGCAGCCATTACGTTGGCAGCTTTAGCGTTATCCGCAAGTCGTCGAGGTAAAATCCCCAGGTGTGAGGTAATCAGAGGTCACACAATCAAACACCGAGCTCGCCGGCGAGCTCGAGGCAAAAACAAGGTCACGATAAATTGCTCTCCAAATAGTCAAAGAGTATTATTCAGTAGGGCCCAATTGTGCAACACTGCAGTTGCACAGAGGCATTTTGCTCCGATCCCCCCCATGTCTCTCGACAGCGAGACAAGCCGAGGTCCGAACCACAGTGGTGCCCTTGAGCTCGCTGTCAACCCCTCCTATAGTAGCGGTACGTTTTCGGCGTCCGCAGGAGACGGAGGTAGAAAGCGCTTTTCGCCTTCTACGCCCGTCTCGGGAGAAGTGCCTTCGGCACTTCTCCCTCCCGGGCTATTGTAGGGCCAGGCCCTCGCCCAAAACCCGGTGGAGCTGGACGACCGCACAGGCGGTAGCCAGCATCTATGTCCTCCCTAAACTAACTAAACTAAACAAATGCGTTAAAAGGAACTATGAAAATGTAAATATGTCAGTTGATCTACCTTACGAAGGTTTATATACTAAGGAATAAAAGCGATGCATGTTGGAGACTACATTGCAAAGACTCAAACATGGACGCAAAGATGCCAGTCAATCTGGTCAGTATTTCGCCCCTATCTACATTCATACATTCCTATCTACATTCTTCCCGTGGGATGTCGGACTAGAATGTCACCTCCCCATTGCTACCTGTGGTTGCCGTAAGAGGCGACTAAGGGTACATACCGAAAGGTGGACAGCAGCGCTTTTTGAGGAATTGCTATCATTCACTGCGATCCCCGGGACGTCTGCCAAGAGTTGAGATTATAGCAAATCCCCCCTTAATGGAGGAGGCTGTGTTCAGCAATGGACCATCCTGCTGATACAGATTCTTTCATTGGCTAACAAAATGCCTATTTTGTCTAGTAGAAAAAAATACAGGCAAATGATATCATTACTTAACTGTGCTGTCGAATTACAACATTTTAATTTTTCTCTTCGTTTTATATAACTACCACGTTGTGAGCCAGATTAGAATGTCACCTCCCAAATTCATCCCATGGTAAGAGGCGACTAAAGAAATAATACCGGAAGGAAGGGAGCAGCACCTTCTGAAAAACTGACAACTTCTACTGCAAACACCAAGACGCCTGCCAAGCGTGGGAATTATAGGAGACCTCGTTCAACATTGAAAGTTCTGGTTGATATGATGATGTGATGATGTGTATCTCTTACATTATTTCTTACGCTGATGCTAATATTAGTGTAATGTTACTATTTCCTATACATATTTTCAGCTAGTGAAACTTCGTGAACAGAAAGAACGCCTGGAAGCTCAAATAGCAAGAGGTATTCAACAGCTAAGAGACGCTCGGAACATCATACAACAGCAAAAGAACCCTAATCAGGCGTCGCCAAAGTAGTATTTATTATTCTGTTCACAAATTATTTTTCTATATATATTTTAATTATTTCTTTAATGCTTTACAGAAATATCGTTAGTTCTTAATAAATTTGTTACATTGGCATAATGACTTGTTTGTGATATAACAGCACTTTTTATTTAATACTGGTAGGGTAGCCCTTGACCACTATCTCAACTGTTGGTAGTGATGATGTGGTTAAAGATGTTGTTCAGGCTAACCTAGAATTACTAGCCCTCGATGACAGCTGCTGAAATACACCGCTAAGTGCTTCTAACCCTAAATTGAAAATTTGCCATCAGATTTTCAATTAATTAAAATCTACATACATACATACATAAAATCACGCCTCTTTCCCGTAGGGGTAGGCAGAGACCACAGATTTCCACTTGCTACGATCCTTACATATCTCTTTCGCTTCATCTATACTCATCAATCCTTTCATACATAAACGTCGGTTTAGGGTACTCCTGACCTGGCCTTTTTTAAGAACATCTTCAATCCGATTTCGGAAAGTTCGCCTAGGTCTTCCCCTTCCAACACTTCCATTCACTTGTCCTACGTATACCTGTTTAGTTCATTCACTCTCTCTACATGTCCAAACCATCTTAACATACCTTTCTCGATTTTTGTCACTACATCCTCATTCACACCACATCGTTCCCTTATCACACTATTCCTTATCCTGTCACTCCGTTTGACTCCAATCATGCTTCTCAATGCTCTCATCTCCACTGCATTTATTCTACTCTCATGCTTTTTCTGCCATACCCAACTTTCACTCCCATACATTAGTGTCGGAAACAACACTCCCCCATGAACAGCCAGACGAGCCTTCTTAGACACCTTATAACTGTTCATAAACGCGTGCAATGCTTCGTTAACCATGTTTCCAGCATTCACTCTTCTTAATTAAAATCTAATCTAACATAAAACGATACTTTTAAATATATTTTTTTTGATGAAGATCAGTTCTGCAACTCAGACCACTAAGATACCAGTATAGGCCTAGCCTAGTTTGGGGCCATTGTAAAAACATTGTTATTTTTGGTTTTTGCTTCGGAGTATCTTATATCTGGTCACATACAAATGCAAAAGCGAACGTTAAAACGATTCTTTAAGTGTTCATTTTAATGGTTGTTTGACAAAGTTGCCTTTGTAGCTTAACGTTTTGACGTCGCTGTATTTACATGACCAGGTTTATATTTAAAAAGGCATATTTCATTTATATGTTTTGTGTTTACAGATTATTGTTGTAATGATTAATGTCATTACGACATCCCAAAAACCACTTTTCATAGCAAATATTAAATTACACCAAACACACTACTCCCAAAAGTACCTTGAATGTGATGCAAGATACAAGTTTTGCCCACACGTTAAAACAAAGCTGCATAATCTTGCAAACACGCTGGGTCTTAAGTAGGCCATACACACAAATACTTACTTGAATTGGTCGATTCATAATACTATATATATACGTATATACGAATAACCACATTTAACCCATAGTAAGGTCAGTTTGACCCACAGCTCAGCATAGCTATTATATCGAATTCTGCTATTAATCTTATTACTAACGGACCACTCAAACTATGGTATTTTTTTCTTATCTGTCCACAATATTTTTACCTAGTTGGACTGTTCTCGTAACTTTGTTGCAACAATGTAAATCTGCTCAATAGCTGGAGCTACAATACTACTTGTTCGTTCCTTAGCTCCATTCAGAGGTGTTACGCCAAAATATCAAAAATATATCTAAGCTAATTTAATAAAGAGGAAAGATTTGATTGTTTATTTGTTTGTTTGCATTGAATAGTCTATGAACCTACTGGACCGATTTGAAAAATTATTTTACCATGAGAATCCAACATTATTCCAGATGACCATAGACTATATAAAGTTTTCAAACAGTTAGGGATCCGTATGAAAACTTCAATAAGGTAACCCAAAGTGCAAAAAAAAATAAACAAAAAAGTAGTATGCTATGGAAATTATTCAAAAAGGAACAAAGTAATGTATCACGATTTTATATAAGACATCAATCTAACTATTACAGTTATGTCATAATAACTACTTTTTCTATATTTAATTTTATATTTTTTGAAATTATCAATAAATATGCGTACGAAACCCGGGCGAACCGTTAGTATAATGATAAACCATGCAAAGGCATGATGTCGTAATATTGTGCCTTACATTTAATTTTGTATATTGCTTATAAAATATTGATAGGTATATATTTTTTCGTAAGTTATTGGAACTATTAATAAAGATATAATTTGTAAACCTTGTATGATGTAACAGTTCTAAAAGAAGATTTGTGTTTTGTTGCTAAAAGCCAGAAGATGAATTTTACAAACAAGTTTGTTAAATGTACAAGATTTCTTTTTCTTCATTTCGACTTAAAATTACTTAAATAACTGTTACTTAATATTCATATAATAAGAATCTGAAATTGATTAAAATATTAAAAAACTAGGCATATATTATATTCATCTTGATAAAATGGTACGATTATAAATCTATTCCCCACCACACTAACCCGACTGAAATATACCATCGATTCATTGTTTCCAAAATTGATATTTTTATAGTTTTCCACAAAGCAGGATATTCCTAACCTATCGAAGTGAAAAACGAGTAAGGGCATATACATTAGAAGAGATTGTCAAATGATTTAGATCTTGCCTTTATTATTTAGGTCTGGCTTAAAAGTGCAGATGGTGCTGAAAAAGTTGCAATCTCCAAAGTATTCCTGCGTTTGCTAACATGCAGGTATCTACCTACAATATGTAATAGGTAACATTATTTTAATCCATAACACTGTGATGATGAATAAATATCATGTGACTTTATAGATAAAGTATATATTATGCTATCGATTCCACGTATCATGGAAAATATATGTTATAATACATATGAAGAAAAAAAAACATTTTCTTATTTTGATTTATAATATAATAACACATGCAGATGAATGTACAATATGTAGGTACCTTAAATAATAACATACAACAACCAAACATGGCAAACTGTAAAGTCGTACATACACTAAGTGCAATTCTATTGATAAGTTCATTATCACTGATAGCAACATTTTAAAAGTGGCACCGGCCTTATACTTATGCCTACATTTAATGTTAGGTCAACTAGAACAACATATATTTATGTTAATTCTAACTAATGCAAGCTTTTTACACAATGTACAATTTTACAAGTTACTACGTTCTGAAACTAAAAAAATATAAAATCTAAGGAAATTGTTAGACACTAACAACTTTGTACACTATAATTATGTGCCCTTTCATAAATCTTTTCGCGAATAAAATATGATGAATTACCAATGGTGCACCCATAAGATACTGTTAGAAGTGCTGCAAGATCCGCAGTGGATCCATATTAATCCTTATTTTTCTAGACTTTTTTATATATACTTCTGAAATTTTGTTTTTTCATAGATCTACTAGTTGATTAGTGTACCAGTAATATCAAGTTTATTAAAGTAGGTACCGTGGCACTATTGTTAGTGCCGAACAGTTGCTATACGGAATATAATACAATAGGTTATTGCTCCAACGTAAATAAGTTCTGGTGCATCTTATAAACTAATTAACGTCTATGAACACAGTACTTTGATTTTGTATAATATTCATAGAAAATTATACATTATTTTTAACGTTCTATATTGTGTAAAAGTACGTATATATAATTACTCGTACCTAAATTAAAGTCTAGCAGCCTAAAAGAATGCGTTTGAGAGTTCATATTTGTATTGTACTTGTGGGTATTAAATGGAGTAAAATATACAATAGAAATATAAAGGCATGACTAACACAATATTTTGTAATAAGACTATTTACTGTTTGTAATACTTTGACATGGGATAAAAATACAAACTTCCAAACGCATTATTATACTGACAGACCTTTAGGGAATAGTAGTACTTATTGTAAATCTTATTTATTGTGGTTTAATGAGCATTGATGATATTTTTCGTATTACAATTAGGATAAAAAAATGCTTATATCGTGTTTTGGAAAAATCTTTTACACCAATTAAGAATGTACTTGTAGTACGAATTGGTATTAGTTGATTACTAAATTTATATTTTCTATTTTTGCTCTATTGCACTATGGCACTACTATGGATTTAACAAGCTCTTAATTTCAACTATGACTAGTTGCACTGGTATCATTATAGAGTCTGTTTTATACGAAATTGTATCGTCATCCAGCTTTTTGGTCTGATAAAGCGACAGTTTCAGGTTGTTCGGGGTTCGTATCCTTGATGAGTGTGCCATGTTTCCACCCATCGGGGTAGCCGTACTGAGGGACATCATCCCACCATTGCTGCTTGCCGTCTGCCCAAATGCAGTACACGATGTTTGTACCAACTAAGACGGCGAAACACACCCAGAATGCTACTCTCCATTGGGCTAGTGTTGACTGAAAAATATAAAAGGCTGTTAAAATATGTATAATTATTAAACGTGCAGTTAGATGTTTCGATTATTTAAGAGAAGTGATGAGACAGTGATGTCCATTATATTACATCCAGCACTAGGCAATAGATACAGTATCCCCATCCTTGTTTCTGGACAGTGCGCTACTCTTGTCACTCCATGACGTTAGTTCTTACACTGGTTTGCCTAGTTTTCTTATTTTGTAGTGATTAGTAGTAGCCATATAATCCTAACAGATGAAAAAAAATCAGTTTTGTTCTATTTAATAAATACAGTTTGCATTGCCAATAAATCCATAATTATTTCGTATAAACTTAAATTTGGCTCGATAAGTCTTGTGCATAGTTAATATTAATATGATGAAGTGGTATCTTTCTTTTTATGTACTTGTATACATACTATGTATATGTAGTTATTAAGGTTTGAAAGTCGTTTTTAAACTGGAATGTCTAACGAGTGTACTTAGAAGAAAGTTATCATCCTATTCTGTTACCTTACCTTGGTTGAACAGTTTTTGAAGTAGTAGTTATCTCTAAAACGGAACACTTGATGACATGATTGATGTCCTTATCAAAGTCATCTTTTGATTATCATTGCACGTGACTATCAGATAAAACGCAACAAAACATTTTATTCGAAAATATAACTTTGATGTGTTGATCTCCATTATTTATTAAAATGGCTTTAAAATACAGCTTTAATTCCAGCTTTAAAGTACAGCTTTTTGGGGTCTTTATTGAATGTTTCTATTTTACGCAACATCAAGAAACATTGCCACTTACAAAATGTACCATGTATATTATTGATCTTTAATGATTTTTTAACCGGTGGTAGCTCTCTTTAGTAAGAGTCCATCTTGATGGGTACCACCACAGTGTCAGTTTTTCTCGCTGTTTTTATGCGTGAAGGGCACTGTATCAAGTGAGATTAATGGGTGAAGTAGACACTAACGTTTTGGAGAGACAAGTGCGATTCAGTGTCATGCAGAATGAAGATTGCGACATTGCAACTGTAATAGACAGGCTTTATCCTTACCATTGAGGTTATATGTAAATAACGATTCATTGACTATATTTAACTATGTGGTATGAATGGAACAATAATTAAATTTGGAAATGCCTTAGTACACTTAATTTTCTTTATATTATCGTGTGACAGAGACAAATGTGACATTTGTCATCCTGACAGATATCACATTAAATATATAAATATATTAACAAAATTTATTTTTTGAATATCCAGTCCAGTGTGACTGCTGTCCAAATGACAGTATACGTCGTGTATTAAGGTTCGCACTTAATATTCTTAAATTTGGTCATAAGTAGATATGACATCTGCAAAATTATCAATTGGTGTCTTTTCAAGTAGCCAAGACTATAAAGAAAACGCCTGTAGCTGCGGTTAAAGTCGGTTTTTTTATGCCTGATAGGTTAGCCTTTGAGCACTTTCCCACCTGATGGTAAGTGATGATGTGGTCGAAGATGTTGTTCAGACTAACCTAGAATTACTGCCTCTCAAGGACAGCTGCCGGAACACACCGTTAGGTGCTTGGCGACCGATTTTCTACTTGAGGGTGGTAGCTAACCAGTCGAGCATTCTCAAAATGCCCTACATTTTTTTTATGTATATATGATAACTTGGATTTTATATGTTGCACCAAGTGATCTATTTGAATCCTCATGTTTCGTTGAAACAAAATGAAAATGAAATGAAAATTCATATAGGATAACATATTTTATCAGAAAATAAGGGCATTTCTTAGGATAAGTAGAGAGATCTGAGGCGCTTTTCATGAACATGTTTACCTGTAAGCGGATGAAAAACCCTGACCTATATCTAGTAATTTTAAATTCTTATCATATCAACGATAGTAAATACTCACATCTGGTGTCAACAGCCCGATAAGGTACGGAGTGATGATACCAGCAAATGTCGATGTTGTGTTCACGAGAGATGTTAGCGATCCCGCGTAGTTTGGCGACAAATCTAAAGCGTTCACCTAGAAAATGAAAAGATAAACTTCTATTAAACAAACAACTTTTAATATTATTTTTTTTTTAACTTTTAATAATACAGACCTAAGAACATGTATAGATTTTTTCCATACAGTTCGTAGCTTAAGAATGCAAAGAATATTTCAGATTTCCTGTATATCCTTAAAGGCAGCTAAGGTACAGCAGGATTGTCTATCACCACTCATACCGTTGTGAGTCGGGTGTTGTTGCACCAACAACGAGAACATGCTAAGCTGGCTGTCGTTAGAACGCGGCTGGTTATAAAACTGAAGACTTTATACAATTATATCTTCATGTTATGTGAGAATACATATTATAATGTTTACCTCCATATAAGTGGGTTAAGGGTAGTAATGCGATGATGTTATATTAGTTGCTAGGTTTGGTAGCTAAGCTATAAAGTAGATTTGTCTATGAATTTTCAAATATAAAAAAAAAATTGTTAAAAAAACAATACAAAACCTTTACAATCTAATTTTCAAAATTTTACTGGTTTTGTTAATACATTTTATAATTTAACGATTAATGTATGGTACCATAAAGCAACGTATATATATAATACACTTTAAAGAAACAAATAAATGTATGTACCTATTCTGTTCCGTTTTTTCTTCAATTATCAGGTTTGGCGCTTGGCTACCTAACTGCTCCGTACGCGCCATAAACATTTATTATCTCAGGAAACATCAAACCATTTACCTTATTTTCTCTTAGGTATTTTTCTGAGAAAACTGTATTATGCGGGTCGACGGTGGAATAACCCAGAGCATCATGACTTCTAATAATAAGGTCGTACAAAATGGTAGCCAGAGAATAGCCACAAGAAAAAGATATTTTCACAAAAGTAAAGCTCCATGTTAAAAATCTCATTTGGTTTGTTATCTTCACACGACTGCGTTCTATTTATTTTATATGATATATCACACTCTGTTGACATTGCATTATATTTACTTCTGCAAATGATTGAAATGCGTGAACAAGAATTTTTCATTCATATTTTCCATTATTCTCGGTACGACAAAGAAGAAAATTTCTCCTGGCAATGCATTTGATAACTTTTTTTAAGATAGTAAAAGAGATTTCAATTAAGATTTAGTTTGCTTGGCGGATTATACGGGTCTTGAACTTTTTGTGGTGGCAGCCAGAATTACATCAGAGAGTTTGCTCTCTGATGTAATATGCTCTCTCATATAAACCGTAGTTGCTGCTGTAAATTATTAGCTTCTCATCTATTCATGGATTTAATTAATCCAAACTGGACGCATTTGCTCACGATTATAACAGATGGAGAGTGACGATTTGGTTGGAGATGGAAATCCTAATTACTTTAGATTCCAGATCATAATTATAGAAAAAAGAAGGAATTCGGTAATTTGTTCCATTCTTTTGCTGATTATGTAAACTGTAATGGTAACGATTAATAAGAAATATTGGATTGGATAAACATCCAATCATAGTCAAAAAAAATCTGGATGACGTTTTTCCGGACGCTTTATAGTCAAATGATGGTTATTGACAGATCTGCAGAAGACCTGGGGCCCGATTCTCTTAGCTATTGAACGGCGTTAACGCAACTTAATTGCATAAAATTTTTAGTATCCGTAGTCTGCCCGCTATTTAGGTTCGATCGCAAGTCAGTGGCTTACTATCATTAGTTTTCGACATATTTGGTATGCTGTAAGATATTTTGTTGCGATTGCGTTGCTACAGTGGCATAAAATCGGAAGTCTGAAAAAAACTCAATTTCCGTGATATTTTGGAGGATTTTAGATAAAAAAATAGCTAAATGATTTAGATATATGTATTAACTAAATTATTTAATTGTAATCGTGAGCAAATGCATATATTTATTTAATGTATTATTTGCAAGAAAACCACTGTATCGATGTTTTGACTGATGCCCGTTTGATTACAAGCCATACGATAGCGACGCGATTGCTATATAACTGTGATTAGGAGCTAAAATTAGCAGTTTACCGAATCTGACATTGACAGTAATTCGATCGCAGAAGCATTGCAGTGGTGTGGCGTTTGGTCAATAGCTAATAAAATTGAGACCCTGTCCATTACATGTACTTTAGTCATGGATCCATGTTATCCAGACTCTAAAGCGTTACTCTCAAATTAATTTATTTATACCAGAAAATCAACTTCTCAACTCAAGGACCAAATGATTCAAATTTCTTGAGCTGTCAATACGATATCTTACCCCCACATAACCAAGGAGGCAGTCCTATGAAGCTTATTTGATTGCTATCAATGGTAGTCTTGTATTCCTTATTATTACTAAGAAAGAAAATATAGAGATAAAAAATAAAGACAATAAACAGATTATTCATCTTACCTTCATTCCAGGGTAGAAGCCTGCCATGAGAGCCATAGATATAATGAAGTAGATAATCGCAGCTGTACGGTCACAGCCTGAGTATGATGCCAATATTATGCAGATGGCGGGTCCAGTCGCAGCTGAAAGCAATTGAATAAAAAATTAAAACTAGGTTTTTATAGCGGTAACTATATTCTGAGAGTTTCACTTCTTTACATATTTATTCGTAGGGCGAGGCATATTTGTAAGCATTTAGATCGCACAGTCAAGGACATTATTTAAGATGCTGTGGTCTGAAACAGATATTAGTAAAAGCCCAAGTCATCTAAAACTATAAATTGAATTCTGGCTCACATAGTAGTATTAATTAAATTACCTAATATTAAGATTAACATGAAAATTAATAATAAATAAAATAATATGTTTAATTTTAATTTTGATTATCAACGTGTATAAAATATCACGGTAATGTCGTTACAAAATAACATATATTTTTATATAAAAAAAACTTTATAAATAGGGGTCAAAAGTACAACTTAAAGTTCCATTCACACCCACAATTTATTTGTAAAGGACAAGAGGAAATAAATTCCTTTTAGGTGTTAGGTGACCAACCGTTACAATTACCGTTTTTGTACAGCAATCATACCGTTTTCTATTTAATGTTTAACCTTTATTTGCAGATTGTATGAACTGTTCCCAATTTGTTCAATGACAGATACACACAGTGGACAGACGCCTTAATCATATAACTAGTTGTGTTATAAGAAACTAATATTTTGGATGGCACAACTCATCGATTTAATGAAAACACAGTTTATTTAGTGTATTGGTTGGTACTTAAGGAACCCCTTGATTATTTTTTCTGCTTTGGGACCAGGGGCCCATGGTGGTATACCGTAGAACTACCAGTAGGAAAATATTGTATGAACATGGCCCTTCATACGTGTCAAATATAACAAACTCTAGGACAGAATTTATTTAAAAGTTAAAACACTATTTTCATCGATATTACATTATGTGATTCTAGAAAGAACGCATGGTAAAAAATGCGTATATCAAAAGGGAAGGTACAGATGTCACGGCTTCGGAGCATACTTAATACCAGATTCGCATAAAACTCGTTTATCAAAACAATGGATGATCTGAATACTAAATAAGCAAAATACCAGAAGTACAGTCATACGGGGTGGTCGTGTTTAGCTAATCTTGTGTTTTGCAAAGTCTTTCAACCAATATCGAACAATTACTCGCTTATATAACGAAAAAGAACTTAGCTGAAATGTTTATTTTTTCTATCCTGAGCAAAAAATATATATATCAAATCTAAAGAAACCTATATATACAATATATTATAAAATGTCACTGCTTGCGTTGCTTATAAAATTATTGTAATGGTGGGATGCTATATAGGATTTACTAGGAAACTTCTGTTACTGTTCTAATACTAGGAGCTCAGAAAGATCCAGGAGTTAGATATTTATAAATGTTCTCTACAACAGCTACTTGGTCGTCACATGAACCAGTGAGTATTATTTAGAAAAGTTTTTTAGTTAAAATTTTGTAACAACATAATTTCTGGAATTATGATTAGGCATCTGATAATGATAATCTAAGGTAACTGTTATTTTTGTCACTCAAAATTTTATTTGTTACTGTATTACTAATTCTGCTCTATTGCTAGACTGGTATTTTGAAAATCCAATATTCTGGTATATTGCGAATTTGGTATTACGCTCCAAAGCCATATGCGTATGCCCTGCAGGACCCTTTATCGCAGCAGTTTAAGACTCTGTGTGATGATTGGTGTGTATTAGTACCTTACGAATTTAATACGTTTATTTCTAGTACCTATTAGGTTATGCCGCCTTAACACCCACGTTTTGCTAAACAAGTTTTCATTGCAGAATGGTAAGCTTTTTGCCATCTGACTTCACTGTATTTGTCAGAACAACAACTGTTTGCTTACGCCAATCTACCATAGAAGATTTCAGAATATAGAAATTAAAACATAAGAGTTAAGAATTACCAAATATGAAGCATTTTCTTTACTACTCTTTACTTACCAATTGTGGTGTAAATTATTCTCCCCGTCTTGATGGAATGCCACTTCTTCTTAATACAAAAATCACAGATAAATCCAAAGATGAAGGAACATATCCACATCGCTACGTAAGGCAAAGAGGTCAGAGTTCCTGTAGTTTTGATGTCGTATTTCAACACATCATTAGAGTATTTCGGAAGGTCAGTAACCATGGTGTAGTATCCCCAGTCGTGGCCAACCTATATAGATAGTCGAATACATGTATTAATTTTACATTTTATTCAATTTACTTCAATTACCACATAAAAAAAACAAAGAATGAAAATAGAAAACAATTCAAGAATAACAAATATTTTAAGAAAACATAAAAAAACAATTCACTTAAAAAATTAAAAAAAAGTATATCTAGTGAGAATTCCGCTTAATTTTTCTGTAAAACCGACATGATTTCACAAGCGCCACGCAGCCAAACGGGAAGAACTTTTGACGCATTTCGATTCTAAGCGAAGCATCCTCAAGAGGTCTTCACTGATCGAGCGTATATAATAATAACAAATATTTTAAGGATATGTTTAAAAATAGTTATTATAGTGCCAAATATTAATTTGCCTCGCGACAAACTCTGGCTTTTGAATGAAGAAAAGAAATAGCCGATACTAAGATATGTATTAATATGCACACTTGACCCATGGCTTACAAATTGAGACCTTGCAGCGTTTGTTTTGTATACTATGATCGCGAGCATATTTGAATACCATTATAGTTCTAGTGGTTTTTATGGCATTTTGTCTCTAAGAAACGTGGAAACTATAATGTACACCGATCTTATTACATTTTCAAGGCTTATCATGATGTTAATTTGCCTTATTTATTAAAAGATCTGTGATAACTATTGTCATAAGAATTATGTTCCTTATTAAAATGAAAATAAAAATTAAAAATTTAAATTGTGTGTAATTGTTGAGTACAAATGTAGGCAAAAAGTGGTTTTATTAGTAACCTTGTAAGAAACTAAGGTTTTCTGATTATTTGTTTGATTTTGAATAGAATTAGCGCTATAAATATACAAAGTGGGTCATTTAGATGGGTCAGTATAGGCAATTCAGAAACTATAAGACATACAAACATCTCCTCTTAGGTACCATTTAATTAATTTAAGCGACAAAAAAACTGCTTGCGTGGATTTAAAAAATAATCTTGCACTCAGTTATTGGATAAAAAACTTACTTTCCATATATATGTATATACAGGCTTATTGGTAAAATGCTAACAACCTCTTAGAGTTGACTTCTTCAAACATTTTGACATAAAAATAATTGTTTTAAATAAAAAGGTTCTTGAATTTTTTAATATATTATTTTGTGTTTTTATGCCTACTCTGAGCCAAGAGCGCCCGCTGCGGCAATACTGGACCGCGCCATGCTCATAGAGTTTTGAATATCTACATCGAGCAAAGTAATAACAAAAAATATGAAATAATACATACATTTTTGACTTAATAAGTACGAGGACCACCTGATGTCAAAAGGCTCTTGTGCCTGTAGCACAAGAGCCTTTTGACATCAGGTGGTCCTCGTACTTATTAAGTCAAAAATCTATAAAAAAAAAACAAAATACCTCAAAATGTTTGTTAGGACTAGCAGAAGTCCCTAAAAGGTTGTTAGCCTTTTTCCAATAACCCTGTATATATGGAAAGTAAGTTTTTTCTTATCGTTATAATTCATTCTTTAATTATACAATATATATTTAATTATATATAATTAAAAATATGAAATAATAAATTACACGCACAAGAGACTTTTAACGTCAGATGGGCGTTATATATGCTTGTTCCGTCACAAAAATATTTAAACATTAAATAAAAATAAAAATTATCTAAAAATTTCTTTTCATTTGTTAGGACTAACAGAAGTCATCTCTAAGAGGTTCTTAGCAATTTTCCAATACCATATTTTTTTTTTTTAATTTGTTTAATATTTATATTTTTGATAAATTATCTTAAATATTTACATAAATAATAATACTTACAGCAGCCAAAACCAAGGCCCAAACTGGTGCTGATCTCAAGATGGCTTTCCACGGCACTGGGTATTTGGCACCTTGGTTGTCAGCAGTTGTTACATTCTTGTTCAAGTAGTTTAATTCTTTTTTGGAGATGAACGGATGAGTGTTCGGTGTGCTGTAGCACAATAAACTCTGAAAATAATGTTTTATTATATAAGTAGTGTTTGATAACAGTTTCATTTGTTTTTATTTTTTATATCTGGCAGGGTTAACCTTGTTCACGATCTCAGCTAATGGTAATCCGAGAACAGTTTTAATGTGGTCGAAGATGCTGTTCAGGAAAACCTAGAATTACTGGCTCTGATGCTGGATGAGGAAGAGATGCTGGAACACATCGTTAGGTGCTTGGCGACAGATTTTCTATATGTGGGTGGTAGCTGGCCAGGCGGACATTCTTAAAATGCCCTACCATCATGCCTATATATCGAATGCCATCTTAAGACAACAACCGGGACCGATGGCTTAACGTGCCCCCCGAAGCACGGAAGCGCTTAGTAGTAATGTCACTACAGATCTATCCACGTCATGACCGCAGCGGAAATTTTGTCATATCATTTGGTACTAGCTAACAGATTTAGTACTGGCTAACCAGGTCTAGCCAGGTGAACATTTGCAAATTGCCTTTCCACCGTGCAGTAAAGGCTCAAGTCCGCGGTAGAGTTCTCCCCTGTGCTGGTGTCTATAGATATTACCACTAGGCCATCGCCGTTACTTCAAAGGTAGGAATAGATTATAATAGATATAGATACTTTACTCGTCATACTTATTGAATTGATTACGTTAATTTTTTGTTGGTAAACGAAATTATAATATTTGTAATTTTTAGGGGTAAAAATTATATAATTTAATACTACATATTTTAAAGCCGAGAATACCATAATCACGTAGTAATGTTACTAAACCTGGCTACAAGCGCTTTAAAATTATTTAATTTTACCTTTCTGCCACCTTAGTGTGTTTCTACTTTAAGACACCCTTTTTGTCTTTGAAGAAAGCACAATTTATTTAATTTTAAAACCTATATCTCTATCAAATCGAAATTTAGGAAGGACCACTTGTGTTTTACAGAATACCTAATATTATTACACTTTATTCATGAATAATATTTACAAAATTGGATTTAACAGTTAATTGCCAATAATAAAAAAATTGCAAATAATAATAAACAAGTATATACGAAATGTGAAATAATTTCGCACAGTTATATTAATTGTAAGACATGAAATTGTATTATTTCAAAATGAACCAGAACTTACCCATAAAATAAACCAGAAGATACCAAAACCTCCAAAGAAATAGAAGACATAAGCCCAATCTCTTCCATCTGCAAGGAGTACCCCGGACATAAAAGAGCCGAAGATGTTGCCAATCTGAGCTCCACCAAATACTAATGCTCCTTGGAAAGATCTCTCATGCGGTGGAACCCACCGCGCCAGCATTATCATCAGTGCAGGCATGGTTGGACCCTGAAAAGAATAAATAACTGTCGTCAGTGCCAAAGTCATCTGAAATGCAGTGCTTTTAGAGTTTTATGAGAACAATATATTTTATTACAAAATTACAACGACAGAAAAAAAAATGTAGTCATGTGCAGGTAAATTATTTATTCGTAGTGTGCAGGTACTATTTTTTTCTATTATATGTTAACTTAGTGAGTACTAGGTGTACGCGAAAAAAACCCAAATAGGCACGTTTACAGTTACCACCTTGGCACACGTGTACTTGAGGTCAATACTATTTCATTTAGAAGAGGAGTTTTGACAAGTTTTTTATGTATGAAGAGATTCTTTTTATATGAAACCTTTCGTGAGCAGTAAATTTTTTTTATAAAAATATCGATGAAAAACCGCGAATCGTTAGGGTTACATCCCTGAAAAAACATAACAAATCGATAAGGATTCATCACTATATTCCCATCCATTTCAGTTTTGCATCGATATTGGGCATAGGCATCTCACTAGGTGTTCACGGTAGACAGTAATCTATTCGAACGAACCCTACGCAACATAAAATGGTTACGCTTATCTTAACGTGGGTATTTTTATACCTTCTTCTTTATCACAACCACACACAAGCGTGTAGTGACGAAATTTACAGTGAAAAAGTTCGTCGTAGGTATAAATTTTGTTTAAAATCTCTTCAGCAACTATTATTTTTACTTCAAATTCATAATATAATATATTCATAGTACCTGTATTTGTGTTGTTGTTTTTTATGTTTGTTTGGTGATTGTAATTGATAAAAACGTTTAAAACAATATCACAGATAGGAACACAGTATATAATGGTATCAACAATATCGAAATATTTTTCTCATTTTGTAGAAAAACTTGTAATACAGTTATTTTTTCTATAGCTTGCCTTTGAGTACTATCTCACCTGATGGTAGGTGGTAATGCAGTCAAAGATATTGTTCAGGCTACCCTAGAATTACTGTCTCTCAAGGAATCCTGCCGGAACACACCGTGCTTGGCGACAGTTTTTTTACGTAGGGGTGGTAGCTTTAGTTAGCCGAGCATTGACAAAATAACTTGCAACCGTGCTATAATTACTGTTAACTAAACTAATAAATATCAAACCGCTTGACAAACTCAATCACTTTTTTATCACGTGGAAGAAAAAACCCGCATATCGTTCAATTTTAAAAGTACGCATGTATGGACATAAGCAAATATTAAAACAACTCATTATTTGCGATCTATAAATAAACTGGTCAAGTTTAACTCGTTTAGACGTGTTCATTACTACAAACCGTTTCATTTGTTTTATTTTAAATTACTTAAAAATTTCCTATAAACCATTTTTTTACCGTGTACTTTGGTACTAAGGCGGGTTTTGGGGGGGTTCTCTCAAATAATCCCCATCTTTAAAAAAAATTTAAAGCAAATTTTAGAAATTTTATGCATCATCATCATCACGGTCATCGGCCGGAAGACACCACATTAACACAACCATTGGCTACCCGCAACTCCTACGATGTCATCAGTCCTAGTGGGAGGCTTACCAACTTTACGTTTTTATTTTTTTATGCCTGATAGATAGTTAGCCTTTGACCACTATCTCACCTGATGGTAAGTGATGATGTGGCCGAAGATGTTGTTCAGGCTAACCTAGAATTACTGGCTCTCAAGGACAGCTGCCGAAACACACCGTTAGGTGCTTGGCGACAGATTGTCTACTTGAGGGTGGTAGCTAGCCTGCGGTCACCCATCCAAATCATGACCGAGGCGGGCGTTGCTTAGCTTTGGTGATCGGTTCAGAACGGCTAAGCAAACTTCGACACGAACGCTTCAAAGATTTCCGGCGTAATGTGGAAACCACTCCAGAACTTTTTTCCTCATTGGTTATGGGTTCATCAAGCAATATGGCATGCCCGTTGCTACTTCAACTTGCAAAGTCTGAATTTTCTCGTTCCTATTTTATCGCGCGAGGAAACTCCGAGCATAGCTTTCTCCATAGCTCGTCGATCTACTATGATCTTGTCCATAAGGGCGACAGTTAAGGACCGTATTCAGTGCCATAAATCAATAGTGGCTAAAGACTTTGATCTTCAGGCTTTGTTGGATGGATCATATAATTTTTTAGAGACATTACGACGGGAAAAACAGTTTAAAACTTAAAAAATAATGTTGGAATTTTCCAGGTTGCAGTTTTTTTTTTAATTATTTTTGTCGAGTTTGTACTTGAAAGAAACTTTTTAATTTCTGTATCAAATAAGTATCTACCATTTCAAGGATCGTTCTATTTGAGTTCACGAGAAGTTTCCCTGGCAGAGTAGGTTAGTCGTTAAGTTGTTTGTTGGCACACAATATCAGTTACCTACCAAGGTTTCCAATATAAATGAACAGTAAAACTTTAAATTATGTTTGTTTTTTGGTTTTAGTAACGTTCCGAAAGATTAAACAAAAATGTCGTTTCCGTCTTTCATGAACTGTAATCTTTGCCAAAAGCGTTATTAATTTAATAGTAGATTTAAAATCTGTCAAAAGTTTTTCATATATACATTTTTAGCTTGCATTGGATGTTTTTTATGCCTGGTAGGTTAGCCTTTGACCACTTTCTCACCCGGTGGTAAGTGATGATGTGGTCGAATATGTTGTTCAGGCTTACTTAGAATTACTGGCTGGGTTGTGTTATATTGAGTTTTTTGTACATAAAAAAAGACAAAATATGCTTATATGAATTTAAATTTCACTATAGGGAAAACGACTTTTTTATACTTGTTTTTTTATGGAATTGTGACAGAACACCCTTGAGGCCTACTTTGTGTTAAGCATTAACCAGTGGCTGTAACAAATACATTTCAGAGAACTGCGCTCATCACCCTGTTATAGTTATGAAATCTCATGTGCCTGAAATTTACTGCCTCGCAAGGACTGCTGCCGCAACACACTGTAAAGTGCTCGGTGACAGATTTCTAATTTAGGGTGGTAGTTAGCCAGGCGAGCATTTCCAAAATGCCCTTCCACCATACGGTGAACGACAAACTGGTGGTGTGGATCGAACCTTGGACCTGGGGCACGGCAGCCCTTTGCTATCACCGCTCTGCTATCACTGCTTCCAATGCAAGGATGAGATTAGTAAAACACCGTAATTTATGGATACAATTTTGTTAAATGGCAAGGGCATCCTTTAGACATCAATAAAAACGATGTTATTCTATCTATAACTAAATTTTGTTAAATTAGGATAAATATAGTAGAAATATATAAATTTCTTACCTCTCCCATTCCTTGAAGCACACGGAGTATAAACAACCACGTAGCTCCTCCAACTTTTATAACAAATGGCGTGAGAAAAGTGAATAGGGCTGTGCTCAAGAGTCCCACTCCAAGAGTCCATTTACCTCCAAACTTTTCCGCCAGGTATCCGCCAGGAACCTGTGTCGCTGCATATCCATAGTAGAAGCCGCTGAGAATCAAGCCTTGTTTACTTTCATCCCAATTGAATATTGCGAACTGTCAACAACAAAGTTTTTGTTCTAATGAGAGAAAGAGATAGAAAAACATAATATTTTTAATCTTGAACTTTTAGTAGTGACAGCCCTGGCGCACTCCGCACTTTAGATACAAAGCGACAAGGACATCGGCGGCACAATTTTGTAATGTTTTCTGTGTTCGAATAACCTTATCCTATCATAAGTTTATCCACACATAAACAAATGAGGCAGATAACTTCAGCATATCGAGTGTACACATCCCTATCCCCGCAAGGGTTTTACAACAACGTAATTCCTCCAGATATTTACTATGGATATTGGAAAGAACAAGCATTTTTATGCATTATTCATGTACTATGCTATTGGTTAGGTACCTACCGGTTCCATACTTTGGATCACTACCACTGAATAAAAAGCACCAGAACAATCACTGCGCTAAGACGTTTAAATAAATAAGTTAGTCTGCTACGACGTAAAAAAGAGCAATTCAGATCGCACACCGTTGAGTACCTAACATTTATATTCACTTACAAGGCGCCTCAATCGCGTAGTTCATATATCTTCTGATGCGGTAAGTAAGTTAGAGTTGTGATCAAGCTTACATGCTTTTACAGCAATGTACGTATAGTACTAATAAATATTAAAGCAATTAAATACATTTCAAATATAAGTAGGTATCTCCTATTAGCAGAAAACATCATTAAAAATCATTATCACTTTAGATTCTATTGATCAAAACAATCTAAAGCTTCATACTATATTTATCATCAAATCTTAACATACATAATTCCTTTTCACTAAAAAATGAAAGACAATAATTTTGAACCTCACAAGCTCAGAAAGCTGTTGTTTATCATTCGGAATCTGTGCTCAAAAAGAGCGTTTAATCCGCTAGCATGGAAAAGATTTTTTGAACCTGTATTATAGGTCTATAATTGTTTTTATCTACTTTAAATAGTGGCAATTTGAGTAATTTAACTTTTAATATGTCATTTAAAAAATTAACTATTAAAGCCACAGAAAAGCGAAAATAGTATTTTATATCTTTATGATTCAAGCTATTAGTAAGCCATTTTCCTGGCTGGAATGAGGTAAAAAGTTGTGTGTTGCGCTCGGCAGCAAAGTTATTTTGCATCTCGTACTTTTGAAACCTTCGGTACGCTCTAGATTCTATATTTTGAACAACTTGCTTTGCTCGTGGTTCAATCCTAGAATCCTTCACTTCCTCAGGTTTCAATAAAAGTACTCGCGCCATAACAACTTTACAGCCTTGCATAACAAATAACTATTCTATAGTTTTTAGTGTAATATTACCAAGATGATTATATCCTACTACCTATTCTTTTTTAATATTGTTAAGTTTGCAATAACGCCTGCTAGGCGAATTACATTATAAAATTACAAATTTACGAGAGAAAAAAATATAGTCGTGTGCGGGTTTCAATATTAAAATTATAAGGTTGCGTCATCATTTACAAGTTTAAGACCAATTGCAAAATTGGTCTTGTTTGTAGTACAACGCAAGTTGAACTATAGGTGTCGCTCCATCCCGATACGATGGTTTAAGAACGAGAGCAAGAATTAAAGTTATGAGTCATTGTGTCATGTTAGCTCAATTGGTTAGAGCATACCCTGGCTAAAGGGGTGGATGGACGCGGGTTTGAATCCCGCACATGACTATAATTTTTTCTATGGTAAATTTGTAATTTTGTAAAATACCTATTCTTTCTGCACAATCGTTTTGTACCTAGTTTTAAGATTACACTTATACTTGACACTATATGAATGTCGCGTTAATTTTTCGTGTTGTATTCCAATGAAAGAAAGGAGATTGTTGCATACGGTTGTATAGATCGACCGCACATTTCCATAATGCTGTCTGTAAAATACCAATAAACTGGCTACTTAACGTCTTTGCTGAAGTTTTGGAGAATAGCCTCCACATCAATAAATCGTTGATAATGAGTTTTTTGCTCAATCTATTTTTATAATTTCTTACTATATTTATCATAAGATAATAGATTGATCAATAGAGTCAAAGGCTTCAAGCTGCTATTAAGCCGATCCATCCCAGGGTATTACATATACAGAACCAGACATGTGCTTGATATATGTTTAGAAGAAAAAAATCTCAAAAAAATCTCCTAGATTTTTGATAATTAAGTCTAAGTACAACCGAAATTTGTACATAGTTGTAGTTGTTAAGTAGAGCAGCTCAAGTTGGTCGTTTGTCAGAACATGCTTTGGGGTGATGATGTGGGCGGATGATGGTACAGCCCGTATCACTCTTTGTGTTTTGTTGTACCGTTTTGCTATTAATGTGTGATGGATGATAGCTCGATGAATGAAATGCCGAAGGTTGTTACACAGTATTAAATGTCAATTTATCCAATTGTGAATTAAATACGGACTGTATTAAATTTACAATTGGATAAATTGACACCAAGGTGACACGAAAATATTACAGATAATTGTATTGACACTAGTTATTAAAAAATAAGTTATTATAATATAAATTAAACTTAAAATATGAATATAAAACTGTTTGCATAAAATACGCAGCGCAATTGTTTTATAAGTAACTGACCGAACGCAGCACTGGCTGGTATATGTGTGTTGCCAGTTGCCTTAACTTAAATGCCATAATAGCTAACTTAAATGTTGCGTTCAGAAACATATAAAATAAAACTATAGGTGAAAACTAAAATGGTAGGTAAATATTTTAAATATGTAATCAATTAATCATACAAAGTGAAATGCAATAAAATGAAAATACGGTGCTTAAAAAACGCCACAAGGCATATTCCAATCAGCAGAATTGATACTGAAAGGACACTGTTAAGCACTGAATCGACATGCCTGGGTCTTTGAAGTATATAACTGGACCAATGTATCATCAACGCATTCAGACACTATAGTAGGTTCAAGTCCATCAACTCCCAAAAAGACCAGATTTGAAAATTGCTAGCTTATGCATCAGATCATATTTGTTTACTACTGTGTGTTCCCAATAATAGCACAGTAGTTAAAGCAGATAATGTATATGTAGTACGAAGAGAGTAGCAGAGAGATATGACCCTTGAAGTACCTATAAGAAGTAGTAGTAGTAAATTGCCATTTGAGCGGACGAGCTCTCATCAAGTAACGATAATTCGTAAAGATCATGAAGTCGGAAATACTAAAGCACAAGCTATCGGCTAAGCGATAAGATGGAAAATTGTTAGCCAATCTGTTGTGCTAGATTCCGTCAAAGGACTTCGAAATATGAGGGTGATAACAAGTGCTTTGTCATACTTATTAATAGCCTTGTTCCACATGTGAGTGGCATACGCAAGAAGTTCCAGACCCCAGTTGACCAGTTTGAAATAAACCCGTACACAAGGTAAAACTAAATTTTACAATGGTGAACTGCGGACAGAAAATGTACTCGTATACCTAAGTAGTGAATTTTATTATAGCATTTCATAGCTTTTGTTTCGCAAGAACACAATTGCTACCAAAATCATTGTTATGCTTGCTCGTATATTTGTCAACAAAAAACAATATGACCTCTACCCATCGGAGTTTGTATGTTGGTACTATGCCACAGAGTAAAGGTACAAACTCGCTATGGTAATGACGATATTAGTGTACAAGCCATCAACGGATAACCTTGTAAGCTTTTGATCCCACAATGTAACAAAGCAAACCTAATTATTGTTTATTGTGTGCCTTAAAACTACACATAGCAAGTACCTAGATGCAGTACTTGCCATAATTATTTTAAACAAGATAATTAGAATTAGTAGGTAAATGATTAGTTGGTAAGGTGAAGCACGTATATATCTAAAATCATTTTAGAAGATGCAACTATGTTGTTATTCAATGTTGTTATAACTACTAACAGTTCTCAATAGGAACATTGTAATAGGCCCTCCAACTCCAGACAGACTCATGAATTTCAATAAAAAGTTTCAACGAGACTTCACGTGGATACAGTATCTTATACATCTCTGGATGATCTCATTAATTTTCTCACTCCTAATTGTTACAGACGACATTTAACACTCCGTTATACGTGAGGGGCACATGTGTGCCCCAGGTATAAATATTTGCTTATTATTTTAAAATATACGGACCCAGAATGTCATCTACTTTAATAACTGTACCCTATATTCTGATGTTTTTGTTAGTGACTCGGTAACAACGACAGTGCTTCACTTTTTATCGACACATTAGTTATACTAGAGTTCCCTTATTTCCTACGTTTTGCTTAGAAAAGGCGATCGTTCAACCAAAACAACACAACAAATGCTTCTATTAAGGCGTGCCATTCCAGATTCCAGATGTGTGGGGACCATACAATATCGCATTTTTTAAATATTTTGCGAAAAAGAAGTAACTTTCTTTGTTACGTTTCTAAGCATAAATAAACGCTGATTTTCAAATTACTAATACTGTGTGACATTTATATTCTATTATATAAGTAATCCTCATTAAAAAAAGGGGCACGGTTGTGCCCCGCGCTTGTAAATACGTGATAAATAAGACCGCGTGTAACGGAGTGTTAAATATGGTGCAACGGTGAGCTTTAATAGTGTTGCATGAATTTACAAATAACAGCCATAAATACTACTACATTCTTGATTCTCTGAAAGATGTCTCTTATAGATATTTCCTGTGCTTCTTGGTGCAGTGAAAGTTTGCCAACACATTGCATAAAATCAGAATTGTTTCGTACTCTCGCCTGATATTACAAGTATATCGATTCGTGTTTATAGAACTCCGCCTTTCTATTTTGAAATATACAGGTATTATAAAATATGTGAGAGAGCGTGTGTGTAGATATGTACACAACTAAGTTCTGCGTGGCACTAAACTGCATTCATCAACCAAAGATGGTAGTTAAGCTAACAGGTCTTATTTGTTGGGAAATAAAGATAAACAACTCGTTTTGTTTAGTGCCCTATTACGATTTTATATCATTGTGTTACTGGTATTAGAATTAATTTGTTATATGTATACAATTCTTGGACTTAGACCTTGAATGATATCATCCATGGAGTCACTGCCATAGTTAGTAACAAAGCAAGCACAGAATTGGATAGGATAATGTGTAACAGTTGACTTACAACACAAAAAAGTTTTTGTTATTTAATAGGTAGATAAGTAAGAAGGTACCTACCTAATATAATGAATAGATTCAGGTGTTTCTTTGCGGAAATCCATACTTAATAATAACAAATAAGAAATGTGTTAAGTACTATATATCAATGTATACCTAATCATTTGACTACCTTTCCACTAGGTAAACACGACGATCTGGTTTACGCTGGTATATGTCTGCCCAGAAGATACCTATTAAAGTTGAACTAGAAAACTTAGATTATATAATCGTGAAATGGTGGTAGGGTATTCCATTTTCCAGCAAAAACAAAGCAATATAATGGAGCCAGGTGTAATGTAACCTACAAGAAAATTAGTAGCATAGAATGGGTACGATTCAAAATAATCAATCAAATATAAATACTTCATTGTGGGTCATATTTGCCACAATTTTGCACAATGGTTGTAAGTTACCAAAAATATTTTTCCAATTCAATTGCTTTTTTATATCGCTATTACAAAGTATAACAGTCTCAATTGTGATTCTAGGTTGGTATGCTGAAACTTTTATTAAAATATGTGCATAATTTTGTGATGTGACGATTTTTGAATGCCATTTGGTTTCCAGAGTGAAATTTGTAATTCAAGTGTACCTGGTACATATATCTTACAGGTATTCACATAAAAAGAATTCAACTTTACTTGCATCGAACATACGACTAAGATATGACGATAATGATGGTAAAACTGTCGTATTCTTCAACATTTTTTTAGTCTACTATGTGATTCTGAGCCTGATACATTCCTTCTTTTCATAATTGAGGAAGATAACGAGAAGTATGCACATAGAATGATCATTACAAAACACAATAAGAATAAAACATTTTATAAGTTCTCCGTATCAAACGTGGTACTTTTTATTGAAAAACATTTTATTGCGACTCTGCCTCTTGTTTTAATAAATTTGTGTTACAAAAGGCAGTCCCTTCCATAAAGTACAAATATTTAATATAAAGACACAAATAGCTATAACTTTAGATTACAGACGTGATCCGTCACAAATCAAAAGTGTTCTAATTACAAAGCAGAAGACGTTAAAAAACTACTAGCTAATATCTCCATGTAAGGTAGCTTTAGCACCATTTGAATAAAGACGTGGGCTTAAGTGTTTCCGAAAGGCTTCTTACGCAATACAGTAGGTGTGCCGTGCTATCAACGGAACTCAGCAGTGCATTGTGACTCTGAACTTATCTCTATTACACAGTTCGTAATGATTTTCTACTTGAGAGTGATGACTAACCAGGCGGGCATTCGTAAAATATTGTACTACCATTTATATAATTCATAATACTAGGGCAATTTGTCCCGATATCCCCAAGTAGTCAACATGGCAACGACGGGTCGATTTGAATTATGTACCATAGTGGTGCCATTAAGCCAGCCACCAAGTCCTCTCATTTCAGCGGTACGTTTTCTGTGCCCGTAAGTTCAATATGCTTTAAGCATTATGTTTGATTTTAAAATCGTCACAAACTCTCAACCAATATCTGGTGGAGCTGAAATTGCCAACAGATAAAACAGCCTCCTATCCTTTGAAAAGTTCGTTAGTTTTTGCCTGCCTCCAAGTGTCTACACGGTCTGTTAACTAACCTCATACACAAACATTTAGCATGTTAGGTTCGGTTTAGTTATAGACATAAAAAAACAATACAAAAAACTTCACGCGTTGTTTTTATCATTTCCAATGATTCAGATTTTACACTTAAAGGTCTCCTATAATATAGCCAATTACCTTCAAAATTTTAAGCGAGGACGGTACGAAAATAACAATTGTAATAAGGTACATAATATATATCAGCACGCGTGGTATCGTGGCGGTTGCGACAATAGCTCTGATGAAGCCACTATCCTATAATAATTTTGAAAAGGTAATATTAGAAATGTCAGGTTTGTGTATCAATTGATATCAAAAAATAAAATCTTCAACGTCGTGTAGAAGGCGATGCAAATTTTGTCATACATGACATGAAATTCATTTAAATCAAACATATTTTTTGACTATAGTAGGTATATATAATTATGTATAATGAAACTTTTAAATGTAGAAAACTTAAGACTAAGTATTTAAACGTATTTTTCCATATAATTTCTACTTTGTTTGAAGGACTATTTCTGCATAAAAATACCTACATTAAAATCCTAAGATAGCATTATGGAGTATCTTGAGAAGACCCTTATGTCTTACAATCGAATAAATTCATCGCATCGTACTTCAGTATGAACATATATCACAAAATGCACATGTGCATCGCACGTGCTGAATAAAGAGGTCACGGTTGAATGTCGCTTATTCAACAATACTATACACAATGTCAGTATGTGAATTTATCAATGCAATGATTGCAATGACAAAATCAAGGCCTACGTCACTTGTTTATTTTTACCATGTTCTCACAATTTCCGCTAGCCACGAGGTATTTTGTGTGACAATTTAATGGGTTCTGTGAATGAATATCAGCTGGAGCATGAATAAAAAAGTACGTGTCTATTTAGTATTTACTATGTATGTATACTAGCTAACAAATACGTCGCGAATTTTTTTGTAGACCTTTTTAACGTGTACAATACTATAGTACATTATTTAGATCTATCTCGTAGGGTTCAGCCAGTGTTTGCAAGTTTAGCGCAAAAAAATGTGTTTATTTAATACATCACATTAGAAACCTCTAAAATAATCAGTGTTTCTCTATTATATTTTGCATTTATTATACATATAAACCTTTTTCTTGAATCACTTTGTCTATTAAAAAACCCGCATCAAAATCAGTCAGGTGGTTTTAAAGATCTAAGCATACATAGGGACAGACAGAGAGCGGGAAGTGACTTTGTTATATACTATGTAATGATACTATATGTGTCTGTTTACTACTTATTTACTATTATATTTTACTTTAACTATAGTGTATAAAATAGTATAGCTAATGGTATGAGTATAAGATTACACTAATAACAAAAAGCTTTACTATTTAATCAAGGTGTTGAGCAAAAAATTGTATGTGAAAACTTTGTTGTTGTTTGTGCCTACATTTTTTTTAATTTCATTTGGCTAAGTTGTAACTTCCGTAATGTAAGTATTGTTTTTAAGATTTTTGTAGTAGCTGTTTACAGCTACTAGCTGTGTACAGCTTCATCAGTGTGGCATTGATTAGTTAATCAATGCCACACTGATGAAGTGACACATAGTTATGTGTTCTTGGTTATTTAATATGGTTAAAGAAATTATGTGCTAGGTATCGGAATGAGAAAAAATATGTATTACAACCATTTCCTACCTAACCCCAGTGATTTTTTTTACGTATTCGTGCTCAGAGATAAAATGTCTCATTACAGTCTTTCAGCTACTGTAAATGTGTTACTTGAAACCTGAATTGCGAGAGTGAAACTTCAAAAATTTTAAAATGTATTAGTGTCCAATAACTTTTAAAGCTCAATTAAAATTTATATTTAACTATTTTTCAGCTCTTATTGATGAATGCATGAAAATGTAACCGATTATTTTTATTCTCATAATCTTCATCAGCCGGAAGACGTTCACTTTTGAACAAAAGCCTCCCCCATAGAACGCTACAATGATCAGTTATTAGCCTCTTGTAATCAGTTATACCCGTGATTTTTACGATGTCGTCACCGAGTGCGGGACCTGCCAACTCTTCGTCGAGCAATGTGACCTGCACATTGCCACCTTTACTTGCAAATTCTGAAAGCTATGTAGGTGACTTTGGTACTGCGGTGAATATCCTCGTTACGAATTAACCTCGTTCGAAATTTAACGCGTAAAGAAACTCTGCAGATAGCTCTCTCTCCATAACTCGCTAAGCGACTCTGAGTTTCACCATAAAGGCCATAGTTAAGGATCACATAACAGTAACATAAGTTACAACTTTGTAAGATTACACGAGCAATATTATTTTTAGTTCGTGATTATGTAGCATGATTACTTAAACTAGCTATGGGCGCGAAAATTTTGAAGCAGTGATGGCTCAGTGGCATCAGCTGTAGACTGCCGCTCAGCAGGTCCTTGGTTCGAATCCCACCGCGGATTTCAGCTTCATCGCATGGTGGAAGAGCATTTTGCGAATGCCCGCCTGGCTAGCGACCACCCTCAAGTAGAATATCTGTCGCCAAGCACCTAACGGTGTGTTCCGGCAGCAGTATTTGAGAGCCAGTGAAATTACAGGCTTAACGACAACGTCTCAAAGTGACGGGTGCAGTGCAATTCGTGACTTATGACGAAATGCATCTGTTGTAGGCAGAGGCTAATCTGCACAACATCAGGTGGGCCTTGAGCTTGTTCCGCCACAATAACATAAAAATAATATGACGTATAATTATATTTACCAACAATTATTCACTTACTGGTTTTTCGACAACTGTTTCATTTCCCGTAAGTGGATTGTCGGGGCAAGCGTTAGGGTCAATAAAGTGTGGTCCGTCGGTGTTCGTCTTATTGACCATCTGGGTGATAGCGAAGTTTAGGCAGACTCGCATGGTGTAGGCGTTACAGACTCCGAGTAGACCCATGACGCCGAGGATGTACCGTTGTGGGATGATGCAATCTGAAGTGAAACAAATGTTTATATATTTACCATTTTCTTAGATTTTATTGAGAGCTAGTATTATATTTTTTTAATATTTTATGTTTGCAATAACGCATGCTCTGTGGATTAAATTACCGTCCACCCCTTTAGCCGGGGTATGCTCTCACTCAATTTTTTCCTATCGTTCTCATACCATCGTATTGGGATGGAGCGACATCTATAGTTCAACTCACGTTGTACTACAAGCAAGACAAATTTTGAAATAAGCTTTAGATTTGTAAATAATGTCGCAACCCTATAATTTTAATATTTTTATATGCCCTGCGGATTATATTACAAAATTACAAATTTACGAGAGGAAAAAATTAAGTCATATGTGGGACTTGAACCCGCGTTCACCCACCCCTTTAGTCGGGGAATGCTCTAATCTAATTGAGCTAACATGACAATGAGTCATAACTAAAAATGTTCTTATCGTTCTTTCACCATCGTATTGGGGTGGTAAAAGAGCGATTCGAATCCCGCACATGACTTGATTCTTTCCTCTCGTAAATTTGTAATTTTGTTGTAGTTCTATGTTAAACCTATTCAGTATCCAATATATACCAACAACTGAGATTGTGGTACAAAAGTAGCTGGATCGAACGCTGATTTCAATCAATATATTCCCTAGTTTATTAGGCACATTTTTCTTTATTTCTTTCCAAATGGAACTAAATATATATAGATACTAAATCCTAACATAAATATTATTATGTTAGGATTTAGTTGGTACTATATGTTTTCTCTAATTACTCAAAAGATGGCGTAATATTGTAGAAGGGCTTGGATTTGGTTTGAAAGCCAATCGGCTTTCCTTATACTGCCTGTTCGTTACGCAGGTTTATATTTAAAAAAAATAATATAAATGTCCATTAAAACCTATTGATATGTATAGGGAATCTAATGAGTGAGTAAGAACTTATACAGTACTATTATTACTATTAGTTCCGCTATTACTAGTAGTACCGCATAATGCATAAAAAAATATCGTAAAAGAAAGAAAAAGATAATCATGGAAAATAATAAAAGAATGTATAATATTGAAGATTTGAAACTGTCAGAATTGCAGATATATATGTCCCAGCCAAAGTAATAAATCTGGATATTATATATACTGTCTAGCCATTATATATAATGTCTACTCAATTTAGATAAAGTGATAATTGACACAAAATTTTACACAAATAAACGATCGAAATGTATTACTTTTAGTAGTAATTATTAATAATTCACGACACATATTGGTAAAAGTTATAAAAAGGGGTTAAATATCATTTAGTCTAGGGTAAAGTCATATTTAGGTGCGACGACGAGCGAAGCGAGGAGGAGCGTTAGGTTACTTGTGACTACAACAACGCGCGAGCAGCGCGAGCGTGCCGCGGCAGCGGCCGGCGATGCGCCACATAAATTACTACTATTCTTATATTTATTTTTAAGCTCTTTAACCATTCTGGTGCGCCCTCCATGACCAATAGAAATATGAGTCTCATGAATAATATCAAAATTTTGTGTCAATTATCACTTTATCTAAATTGAGTAGACGTTATATATAATGGCTAGACAGTATATATAATATCCAGATTTATTACTTTGGCTGTAACATATACATATATACATACATCTTCAGCCTTTATTAATATCTTGAACATATTTAAAAATAATTAGAGCAGAAAATGTTATGTTGCGGATGGGAATCGGACCCGCGTTATCTGATTTTGCACCAGCTATCGCTCTCGGCCGCCGGAACTTTACTCTTTCGAGACGAAATCTTGTTCTAAAATTGTATTACTTTTACCTTCATAGGGAACGATGCGTGGTCATCAACCAGAATATTTGACTTAATCTGATCATCTGATCGAAAGAAGTGCTTTTTCAAACACTTAACTATCCTAACATGTGGAGGAATCCACATGTTTAGGATACAAGCAGACAAATTATTAAACAAATTTACTTTAATTATCAAGTTATGAAGACGTCGTATTTATTCCTAATAAATGTTTTTATCAAATTAAAATTAATTGCTAATTTAATATCATTCGCAAAACGTTGTTTTTATGATAATACGTTTATGTATCTTGTGAATGTTGATTGATGTTCCTATATATTGTCACAGATAAATGAGAACTTTATTGTGACGTAATTGTTTACCCAAACAGATAACATTATCATTTCAAGTTTTCACATAGTTACAGAATTGATCATATGCTTATAAATTTAATATTATTTATATATTGCAAAATAAAGTCTTTTGGAGCGTTTTTGTCCTTTTGTATAGAATTAAGTAATTTTACACATGGCTCAATTTTGATTACTCGTTACTGGAACGAAAAAACCATCAAAAATAGAGCATGTCTCGTTTCTGATTTCGAAAATGAGAATAAAATTACTTTCGCCAATAGTTACGAAAAACAGTTGCTAAATTAGGTGAATATTTATTTGGATATCTAACTCTATCGAGATTTTTATACTTAATATTAAAATAAATATGAACGATATCATATTAGATTTATATGATAAATCTAATATGATATCGTTCATATTAGAACGAATCTCTAGCCTGCTCTGTTGTAGTACTAAATTTATCCCAAATTACTGTAACTTCAGCAACAAGTATTCTTTCTATCAAAATATGATTGAAATATGTAATCCCTCCAGGTTCGTTAACGACAATAATTTATGTATTAAGTAGTATTTAAGCTCTCACCACCAATATAAATCCCAAGGTAGTTTGTATATTTTAACCAAATTTATTTAGCATGTCATTAAATCCACTATCAGAATATTGATACGTATCAATTTTGTTTCATTCATATATCACTTGTTAAGTAATCATACAAGATTAAAATTACTAGATATTTGATTATTTTATCAATGGCCGACTGATGTAGATTTTATACATTAAGGCTCGTTTAGCGTCTTCATGCTTCCACTAGAAAAAAACATATTTATTGTACCTTGCTGAAAGGAAGCGGGTAAGCTACTTACGAAAATTTTCTAGAGACAGTCGTTGTCAGGCCAAACATAAAACTAAAATCAATATGCACAATTTCTTACGTAGTACGTAACATATTAATACATCCTTTTTAAGCACGTAGTACTGTCAGATTTTGATTTTCTGAGCTTCTGGAGATGATGATGAAGTCTTGTTGAAGAACCAAAATGCTTCGGAAATAGTTCTGGTATCTTCTTTAGTTTGAAGTCATAGTGAAGTTATTGCCATATATTTCTTTATTATTATATTAACACCGCAGTTGATCAGCGACTTTTAAGTACCTACTGTCGTAAATTGACTTCGCATGGCTACAAACAAAGGATCATTTTTTCAAATTCAAAGAAGAAAATCTGTCGCCAAACAGCTAACGATGTATCTGGCAGCTGTCTTTGGGAGTCAGTAACTCTAGGTTAGCCTAAACAACGTTTACAACTGCATTATCTCTTACTGTCAGGTCAGATAGTGGTCAAGCCTATCAGTTGTAAAAAAGTAGATAACGCAGTTTAAAACAATATTTTTTCTCCCATTTTAGCACTATTATATAATTAGCTCCTTCAATTACACAATAAAGGGTCGATTGTGATCAATTAAGAGCTTGTGACGGGAAAAAACAAACATGACTTAAGTAAAGTTCAACATCTATGCGCGCAGCTCGTGGCGGCTGCGACCTTTTAGGCTGTCGGATGCGCGAAAATTAGAGAAATTAAAACATTCCGCATGTTGCGATTGTCGCATTTAAAAATTTTCTACATTATATTAATCAAGTAGTTATCTAAAACTTTCAACGGATTTGTTGCCAAAACGTCCGACGTAACATTATATTCGATGTGATACGACAAAGTTCACTTCTAAGTTATGCCATTGTTGGTGCTTGCAATATTCTTCTGGCTTCGTCTGATGAGGGCGGAGTACTAATAAGATTATACTTGTTTCTCTACGGAGGAACAAGTCCTAGTTGAATTAATTAGCTATTAATATGATTCGAGACTTACGGGGTGACATAGTCAATTATTGACAAAATATACTTGAAAAAATAAAGAAAATAATAATATATATTTTTTTTGCATCCAAATAATGATCAGAATAAAAATTCACACCTAATCTGAACTAAAATCATGGATTGCTCTTGTAACAAAAAAATACTTTGTAATTAATAGTACACACTGACGCTCTACAATTAATTAATGTAAATTGTTTCTTTATGTAGATGCAACTTAAAAATAAACTATGTGGTCTATGTAGTAAGAATATTTCGATAAATTTACATTATAAACATTCTTTAGCATTATCCATTTTAATATTGTTAAGTTTGCAATGACGCCTGCTAGGCGAATTACATTACAAAATTACAAATTTACGAGAGAAAAAATTATAGTCATGTGCGGGATTCGAACCCGCGTCCATCCACCCCTTTAGCCGGGGTATGCTCTAACCAATTGAGCTAACATGACACAATGACTCATAACTGTAATTCTTGCTCTCGTTCTTCATACAACCATCGTATTCTTCATACAACTATCGTATTATCCATTTGCTTTAAAGAGGCCGTCAGGATCATATAAATACTTTGATTATAGCCTGCATGAGTGTATATATCTGCATCTGCATATTTGGGTATGCGTACGATTTTATCGTGTTCAATCATTGGGCCCGCTCACAGGCAAGTTGAATATCTATATTTATTCTCGGCCGAAAACTTCCCTCTCCCCTTATATTGTTAATCTTGAAATTATTTATTATATTTCTGCCCCCATAATGATGCATAATTAGACCAACTCTGCATAAGCGAGATGAGGAAAGAAAATAATAAGTTAGTAACACAAAGTACGTATATGCTTGGAAAGGCTGCTCTTAGTTCATGGTGTGGTTCGAAAGCGGGTTGCCTGGGTCAAGTCTAATCGTTCTGTGTCACTTCCCACACTTAACTTTCCCAAGCACATTGTATTGTAAATACTGTGTAGTATGCCCTGAATGCAAAGAACGCCTTTGATTTAACGGTAAATTAACTAAGAGTAAGTTTTTAACACGCTTCTACTAGGCATTATATAGGTACCAAGTTTTGAAGATCATGTCATGGAAGAGTCTTTTTTTGGCATAAATAGTTATTCAGGTACCCTAATTATTTGCTAGCCAATATTGGGAATTGAAATCGAAACTTTTACTTATATTCATACATGTGTCACGGTGCAGCCATCAAATAGACTATTGTCAAAGGGACATTGTCTTAATTGATTTGCACCCGAGTCTAACTGAACCAGGGTAGTGAGTCCCATTATTTCCGTTCAAATCGAGATTCGTACCACACACTGGCGCTCTCGAGCCAGTCACGAAGCGCTCTTAATGTGTCGTTCAATATACAGCACCCAAAAAGGTGAGTGAGTATTCCATGCTGACCTCAGGTAGAGTGGATTCAGCACTCACCTCCCTGGGCTACTGAGCGATTCACGAGCACTTGCCTAATGTTATGCATAACTGCACTGGCGTGCTAGCCACAAACAGTATAGAGTCTTTACTATAGACACAAATAAGAAATGTAGCGCGACTAAAATAATATTATGGGAACATTTTTTGTATGAATTCAAACTGGTCGGTCAGTTCTGCATACAAACGTTGAAGGGTGATCACTCCCTTATTTGAGAATTTAGGTTCAAAACAAAGCATGATATCGATTGATTTCTTTATTATCTAGGTTTGTATCGTAACATATTTTTAATAAGATAATTAACTTGAGAGTTATGAGCCTAAAACATTTTCATGTAAAGTTTTCGAAGCTAATAACTTTCAACAGAATTATCTTTTTAATATTTCGGCACGATACAAGCCTAGACGATATTTATCGGTATTATGCTCAATTCTGGACCTAAAATCTCAAATAAGGGACCTTACAACGTTTGTATGGAGTGGCCGGCCAGTTCAATCTTAAACATTGAATGATTATAGTAATAAAAAAATATTGAATTACTGCACATCTTCGTTCTTGTTAGCATAGAATAAAACAAGAAATGTATTTCTTTAGTTATACAATAAAAAAATATGTATGATTATACTTACATGACCGAAGAGCTCTGGTGAGTCCATTGTCATACTTCTGTGGCGTTTGAGTTTTTTGTCCTAGTAGCTTATGCGCCTGCGCTTGTCGCACGACGTCCTCCATTTTTTGCTAGGTATTATGATTTGTTTCTATTTTCCTTGTTCTATAAATAAGAAATATATCATTTATTTACATGTAAATTTATGATGTTTTGTGAGGTACCGTACTAGAAAACGGAACCCCATTACAAAGACGTTTAGTCTAGGTAGTTGGTAAATATTTTCAGAAAATATGTGTCAGTATTGCGGATTGCCTAACAAATAATAATAAATTAAAATAAACGGTACGGAACCCGTGATGCGGGAGTCCAACTCGCATTTGGTTTGTTTTCTATATTTTATACTCTTTTATACCATAACGTAGATGGAATGAAAACACGCCTATATGGTAAGAGATTCACCTGCCCCTTCCTGTAGATACAGTGGTATAATCCTATCACGCTGGATTGCTGCACTGCACTTGTCACTACTAAGTTTCTTCTCGTACATACACATACATCGAGTCATTTTAGTTGTTATATAATGCAGTCCACGCCTGAATACAGTAGACATGATATTTTTTTTAAGTGAAGCGTTGTATTAAAGTCGTTCTTAACCGATCTACTAAGTAATCTGACGTCCGCTGCAGTTATGACCTCTATTGGCATTTATTTACTACTGAGCTCTTCAGACTTCGGAGAGCACGGAAAACAGTCGGTCTTTGGATGCTGTCGTTATTGTGGGGCATTTTGTGAATTCGTCTGGATAGCTACCACTCCAAGTAGAAAATCTGTCACCAAGCAACATAGAACTGGCGGACTAGTTTTTTTGTTGTTATTTATTACTATCTTTATTTTGTTACCCTTAAGTACTTATACGCAAAAATAGATAAGAATAAGCACATATTAAACTTAACCTATTGTATTGTAAATGTTGTTTGAAAACAGTACTTTTTGTACCGGGGAAAACGATTTTCCCTACATAAAAAAAAAATTAAAGTTTTAAAAGTTTTGCAAGCAATTTCCCAACTTTTCATACAGAATTAAAAAATATTACAATAAATTTTGTGAGAAGTATATACCAAATATTGTTTGTTTAATTAATCGGGTAGTTACTTTTTCATATTCCAAATGAAAATCAGAGTGTTCACTTCGGGTGAAAGACCTATTCATGCAATCGAACTATTAGCGTTCTCGCTACACTCGTGCGCCAGACATTTTCCTACCTAAATATTATGTTCCTTCTCCTTTCTTGTAAAAAAACCTACTATTACAAATCTCGTCATAAACAGCAATTAACGGCTTCATTGAGTTAAAAAGTTCCAATATCACTCGGCCATCATCAGATAATGTATATAACAGCCTGGACAGTGTAATATAATATAATAATAAGCGGTTTTATCGCTACGCACTAAATTTATTGCCGTTTGTTTATGCAGAACGGTATTTGATTGAATAGAATCATTATATACGATAGTTACAAAACTCACTATCAATTCGTAGACTTGAACGCAACTTTGCCTGCTTAAGATGAAGTAATTTATCGTAAGCTCTATGGAACTAACTTGTGTTATATGAAACCAGTTGATTGAAATGTGGAGGATTGCAATAATCCATTGGCTTTTCTCACAAAAGATTGGGATTATAATCTTAATACATAAAACAAAGATTTAAAACGTCTGATTATTTTTAGGGCTCTTAACCTCTTATGCTTAAATAGACGTGAAACTTTCTGTTTATCGAAACGTAATGTAAAAATTTAGCTGCCAAACCTTTCGGTGTCATCCGAAATTGAAATCTCATCGACTTCCATCACTTTTGTAAAGAAATTATTTGTCTTAGACAAATATTGTCCGAGATATTGCAGTATTGGTGTATTATTATAACATAATATTATACAATTTACTATATAATATACGTTTATCAATACCATAGAAAATATTCTATGGTATAAACGTAGTCCCATGGGGGACTGCTAGAGGAATAGTGAGTATTGTTCAGTCCTTGTACTAGTGCCTAGTACTGTAGTATAGTAGTAAATGCTGTACAGTCCCCTGGGAGACTAAGATAGGGGATTTTAGTGGAACAAGCGACAATTTGTAGATTATTTTTGAATCTTTTTTTATAACTTATGGTAAAACAACCACCCTTTAGTGCTGGGAGGCAGGTTTAAAATGAAATCCTTTTTTTAGTTCGAATACATTCAAAAACTTAACATGACATGTAAACTTTACTTCGTTGCGAGAAAAATCACTAAGCTGGAGAAATTTGTAACCAATTTATTGATTTAATAAATCACCGTCAATTCACTACTTAATTTAATGTATTTCGTGAATACCACCGTTCTGAATAACTTATCCAGTGCCGCGCTGATTATTCAAATTAGATTCGCAAATGGTTATACTAAAATACACGGTGACTTAATCGAATTCCTTAAATGGTTACATAGTGGGCATTTTAATATGCTTAGAATTGATTAGAGGGTAACGGTAGGGACTTATACTATTATAAACCTTTTAACAACTCTATTGTTAATAATGTTTTTAAATACTCATAAGTATATGTAGGATTGAGTTCAATTAATAAGTTGTTTTTACGCAGCTTTTTCATAACACTCGTTAAGTTAAATGATACAAGTTAAAAATATATATATGTAGCCAGAGAAAAGTCACCTTAATAAGTCACAGTAGTGATTCCAAAGTCATTGTTTATTAAAGTGGGGGACACGTTACTAAACTACATAATTCACAAGACAGGACACACCAAAAGGTTTTTTTACTGTTGTACTATTAAAGTATAAGCTAATGCTTATACTTGTACACGTTCATGAACACTAAGTGGATACTACACCAACATTAGGTGGAGATTACACAATAACACTTAAAATAAAAACAAAGATAATGAGATTAAGATGTCATTTGTTAATATCCCTAATTTTTCACCAAAACTCAACTCTGTATTAAATTGATACTAACTACCTGAACATAATATTATGTTATTGCACCCAATAAATAAAAAATCTTCCCGTAAACAAAGATTTCAAGAAATACATCGTCCAATGTACCAATGTACATTTTGAGATTGATTGACCTTATACTTGTAAATAAAGAGTGCTTAGGCTATAGCATTAAATTTGTAAAAAGCAGAAATACATAATATATTCATGTCTTATAATAATTTGTGAATAAAATATAGTATGGTTCAAAAAAGTCCTACACAGTCATGATTATAATGAATATATTTGTTATTGAAAAAATAAAAGTTTAACTTTAATTTATCAAAATAAATAAAATGAGACCTAAAGAAATAAAATAATGTGAAAAATTACCTCTTTAAGAAAACTTAAAAAACATCACATAAGAACAAAAAAAAAACACTGAATAATATCGCAAATGTACGCGGCGATTGCGAGTAGAGTAACTCTACTTTGAAATATATATCGTAATTTAAAGGCACTTATCAATTTATCTGAGTTGTTTGCGTACATACACAGATTAACGTGCGTGCACGTTAACCAGTATGTAGCGAATATTGTCAAACGCGCGCGCGCCTTCGTTCCACAGACTTGCGACTCCGTTAGGGTTACCACCATTGTTTAGAACACACTAATAAATCTAAAAATATCTTAACCAACGCGTAGTTTTTTGTTTTACTTGTGTACTTTTATTTGTATTAAAATGACAGAATTATTTGTACGGTACGTCCTTGTATAAGAATATTTGAATGATATCTTCCAATTAATGATATTTTGAAGAAATAATACTCTTAATATATGACTCACCTAGAAAAATATACATCAAAGCAAATAATCAAAGTGTAATTTTGGTTCATCTATTTTGGTATTTTTCGTTTACTAGAGTCAATGAAGCAAATAAAATGATTATGTATATGCTTAACTTAGTTTTATGATGCCATAGTGTGAAAATCTAATATTATTATTCTGATTTTTTTACATTTACGCAGACTAATAAACTTCTGAACATAATTTTATATGCATATGCAAAAAGTAGTTATTATAATTAATATTTGATATATTACTAAATTGAAGTACGGTACTAAATCGAATTTACTTTGGATATGCTCGTAGGTGAACCAAATTGATTAAGTACTTGAAATAAAATAGGCGTAAATGCTCTGCTCCGCAAGAAAAGTGATCACTAAAAAAATAAACTTAAGTGGCTAAAAACAAGTCTAACAAGCAGTTGGCAGCCCTAACACGCACGAGGTTGACGGCCTTGAGCAACATAATCATTTATCCAACATGCGGTCCGGCGATACCTGTTGTGGGGTCAGCGAAACGCTGATATGAGTATTCGATACGCCTACGGGTACTCAAGTATCACTAAGCTCGCGAATCAAAGTTCTAGATTTGAACTTAACTTATAAAGTTACCAAATTTGCAATGTGAAGACAGCTTTGTTTTCCCACACAAGATGTCGCTACGTTCTCGTGTCTATTGCTATTTTTAAACAAACATTATCGGTTATCACTCAAGTACCTGTCAAAGGTGAAACATTAGTCTCAAAAGTCTTGATTACGGAGATTTCGGATGAGTTTTTTAGTTGAGTGTTTTTTTAGTTGCGTGTCTCTGAAACTAGAGGGATAGTTTCTAATAGGTATTTAAAGCTATCTGTAAAATAATACAGCTTTTTATTGATTCTTATACTGTAATATACGACAAAATGTAATTGTTTTAATCTGTAAAATAAATTTGTGTTACAGTTCGGATTAAAGAAACGTGACTCGCTATAGACTCGCCCCCTATTGATGGTTACAAAACTGACAAAATATGGATGCATGCATCTACCTACCCTTTTAGGGATAGGTATAACTAAACACATGTTGATATAGATGCAAATAACCTTAAGTAATGTAGAAACTTCTAGAAAACGTTAGTTGTCTACATTAGGTATGTACACAATGCCATCGATAACAGTGAGTGATATTGAACTATTAGGTAAGTATATGCTTTGATAATAATTTTGTTTTTGCTAACGTTATCTCTACTTACAAATAGTTTGCTTATTTCTAGTTTCATATAAAGTATTATAAGGAAATGTGCCTATATTGTTTTTATATTTGAACATTACGTGACAATTTTAGATAACCGTATACGGACAGTAAAAATCATACAATATATAACAAATCGTCCTGTTCTGCTCAGTAGAACCAAGCTGACACTCTTAGTACTTTATAAAATGGCAGAGTGACTTTACAAAGATCATATTATGATCTTTGTAAAGTCACTCTGCCATTTTATAAATTACTAGCCACGGCTTTGCACGGATACAAAAAAAAACTATTTACAAATGTTTTTTAAATATAATTATTCTATATGTTCATTAGGGATGATGTAGGATTCTAATAGTAAAAGAATTTTTCAAAAATATTTTTATATGTTTCGAATAAACTTAAAAGTAGTTTTTAAGTTTATTCGTTACATACAAAAATGCAAATCTTTCCTCTTTATAATAAAAGTGTAGATATACTGATTGATTATAAACTGTACTTTAGATGCGAACTTTTTTTTTTCCGGCGGTATGCCTTTATTAATCAAAATACTGTGAACTATATACAACACTACAGCTACTACAATAAAAGCATTTAGACACCTATAAGTCATAGCAGACTCATAGGCAGTCCAAATGCTCCAGCCCACTCCCAGTTGGCAGCGTGCTCAAGCGGCGCAAATATGCCAACCTCGGTATGGGTTACATATTTGAGCCGTTTGGTGTAGAGACGTTGGGTCCGTCAGGACCGGGAGCTGTTTTGTTAAGGGAGGACATAGATGCTGGCTACCGCCTGTGCGGTCGTCCAGCTCCACCGGGTTTTGGGCGAGGGCCTGGCCCTACAATAGCCCGGGAGGGAGAAGTGCCGAAGGCACTTCTCCCGAGACGGGCGTAGAAGGCGAAAAGCGCTTTCTACCTCCGTCTCCTGCGGACGCCGAAAACGTGCCGCTACTATAGGAGGGGTTGACAGCGAGCTCAAGGGCACCACTGTGGTTCGGACCTCGGCTTGTCTCGCTGTCGAGAGACATGGGGGGGATCGGAGCAAAATGCCTCTGTGCGACTGCAGTGTTGCACAATTGGGCCCTACTGAATAATACTCTTTGACTATTTGGAGAGCAATTTATCGTGACCTTGTTTTTGCCTCGAGCTCGCCGGCGGGCTCGGTGTTTGATTGTGTGACCTCTAATTACCTCACACCTGGGGATTTTACCTCGACGACTTGCGGATAACGCTAAAGCTGCCAATGTAATGGCTGCGATGGGGTCATCCGGGTCGTCTAATACCTGCCGTGGTCGGCGACGGGGGGGTTTGAAAAATGGGATAGAAGAGGCAGTCGAGTAGTTCGATGCCTGGACAACCAATGGGTTCGGGTGGTGGGGCGCTCGATCAAAGTATCGGCGGGCGCAGTCCTTATTGAACTGCGCTAAAGAGGGAAGGTTTAAGTCGCAATGCAACTCGGTGTTCCGGATATACCACGGGGCGCCGGTTGCATTACGAAGAAAACGGTTTTGGATGACTTGAAGTTTATGAAGGTGGGCCTCACTAGCATGACTAAACACTACTGATGCGTAAGTCATGATGGGGCGGATGCAGGCAGTGTAAAGTGTCTTCTTATTACTAAGAGACATTTTACTCTCTTTGCGAAGTAGGGGACCAAGGCGACCCATTACGAAGGCCGCTCTGTTACGGACGGTTGTTATGTGATCGTTAAAGGTGAGATGACGATCAAGGGTGACTCCGAGGTATTTTGTTCTAGGAACCCAGGGAATGGGTTCGTCGAACAAAATAAGCGGTTTCGGGTAAGGGGAGCGTGTCTTCTCAGTAAAGCACATAGCTGTGCTTTTAGCTGGGTTGACCGCGATGCGCCATTTTCGGAACCAGTCACCGATCTCGGTGACGGCCCGTTGAATGACGAAATAGGACTGTCTGTTGATATGCCACCCAGTGGTGTAAATGGCGGTATCGTCCGCATATTGGGCTAGGAATACTTTGGGCTGAGAGCGTGGGATGTCACTGGTATACAGTGCAAAGAGAATAGGTGATAGCACGGAGCCCTGAGGGACTCCGGCTCTGACTGGGTGGGGGGAGGAGAGGGTGCCTTCCACGCGATAGCGAAAGCTTCTGGCTTTAAGGAAGTCTTGTAGGATGAGCACAAGACGTTCTGGCACGCCAAATTGGTATAGCTTGTAGATCAAGCCATTGTGCCAGACTTTGTCAAAAGCTTTCGCTACGTCGAGGAAGACTGCTAGCGTAGTCTGGGGTTTGGGGTACTTGTTGAAGCCCTCAATGATGTGCTCCGTGAGGCGGTGCACCTGTTGGACGCATGAGTGTCCGGGTCTGAAGCCAAACTGCTCATCTGGGATAAGGTGGTGTTCCTTAGCATGGGACTGGAGACGGTTTGCAAGTAACCGCTCGTAAAGTTTGCCTAAGGCACTGAGGAGGCTGATGGGGCGGTAGCTGGTGGGGTCAGATGAGCTTTTGCCTGGTTTGTGAATGCCAATGACATTTGCACATTTCCAGGTGTCTGGGAATAAGCAGTGGCTCATAGCAGCATTGAAGATGCTGACTAAGAGATGGATGAGAGGAGGAGAGAGGGTTTTAAGAACCCTGTTGGAGATGCCGTCGGCACCGGGGGATTTGCGCGGTCGGAGGGCCTTGATCAGTCTCTCCACCTCAGCGTAAGTCGCTAAAGTGATTGGTGGGAGTTCAGAGGTGACCACAGAGCTTTTACGTTCGACTTCAGCATCCACCGAATCGAGGTGAGCTTGGTCAACGTGATCTACGTTAGGGGAACACTGAGCCTCTAGGCTATCAGCTAGGCACTCAGCTTTGTCTTCGTCAAAGAACGCTGGGACTAGTGGGACTGGTCTGTATAAGGGAGGCATGTCGTTATGGTTACTTCCTTTCAAACCTCGCGCCAAGTCCCAGTAAGCATGGTGGCTTGGCACGAGGTTTGAAAGTTTATCGCCCCATTGTTGATCACGCAACTCAGACATGCGACTTTGAACCAAAGTGGCGTTTCTTAGTTTTGTTCTCTTTACTGGGGTAAGAGTCGTAATGTCGGGTCACTGCTTTACTCTCCGTCACCAATCGTCTCACATCCGCTGGAATGACAAGGCGCCGGTCGTCCGGCACTATGACCTCCTTTGCGGATGCACCTACTACGGTGGAGAGGTGATTGGTGAACGAATCGATCGCAAGGGTTACGTCATCTTTTGTCAGGATGTCGTCAGGGATCTTGTCAAGGTCCGGTGAACTGATAGCCTTTAGGGCATCGCCTACTTGCTTCCAGTTCACTATCGTCTTGGTGGGGCGGGGGAGGTCAGTCGTTGGGTCGGGACCTAGTCGCAGTATAATGGGTCGGTGGTCAGAGTGAAGCTCGTGAACCACTTCTATGGAGCGTAACCGGAGTGTTACGCCTCTGAGTAGTGCCATGTCAAGCAAATCAGATCGGTGGTCTTCCATATAAGGGTAGTGAGTGGGCTCAGTGGGCGCAATTATGTCAAAGTTAAGTTCTGCGATTAGGTTTTCAAGTGCAATACCTTTGGGATTGTTGACGTTACAATTCCATAGGATGTGCTTACTGTTGAAGTCGCCAATCAGAAGGACGGCGCTTCCTTATGAGAATAAGGCTTCTAAGTCAGCTCGGACGATCGGCTTGGAGCAAGCTTGGTAACAGGACGCTATGACTATAGGTTGATGACCAGTCATAGCTAGGAGGCAACAAGATGCTTCCATATTAACAAGAGTCGGGGTAGGTAGGGGAATGCAGTGCAGGGACCTTTTGTAATAGATAAGAGTGCCTCCCCCACGGGAGTTCACTCTATCATCACGTACCGTTCTGTAATTGGCAAACCTAGGGTTCGCCTTCCCCGGTTTTAGAAAGGTTTCCTGCACGCATATGATATCGATAAGGTGGGTACAACAAAAGTCGTGGACGAGTTCACGTTGTCTGAAGAGGCCGTTAGCGTTAAATGACGCTAACGAAACTGAGTACGGTTTCGTGCGTTCGGTTGTACTACCCATAGTGGTTGTACTGGGGAGGGGCCTGGGGGACGAAGCGCTTGAGGGCGCTTAGTAAGTTTGCGTGTTCCAATGTGTATTGGATCACGTCCGCTGGGGATTGAGCGTATTGCATCTTGTGGAATAGCTCTTGTACCTCATTGATGTCAACCGACATAGCCAGATCGCTGACTAGGTTGATTGCCTCTTGAAGAGGGGCAGCCATCAATGGCATAGGGGGAGCTTGTGGCCGGGAAGCGGCGCGGGGAGGGGCGCGAACGGTGTTGGCAGCGGGTGCCGGAAGCGCGGGGCGAGCCGGGGCCGGTGCGCGGGCAGGGGCCGCGGCGCGGGTGGGTGCGGGAGCGGGCGCGGGCGCGCGGGCCGGGGCGCGGGCGGTAGCGACGGTCTTAACCATACTGGGTGGTTTAGACCATGCGTTACGGGCTGGGAGCGGCGCGGGTATTACCTGTGAGGCAGGTACTACCCTTAGTTTAGGGCTTACCCGTTGGTAACGGTCGTAAGAGGGACGGGTCGGCCTATGCCTTGCCACCCTGTGGTTCACTCGTGGTGCTTTAGGGCAATCACGGTAATTCGCGGTATGCCCTTGAGCACCGCATAGAACACAACTGGGTGGGTCCGGCGAATCCCGGGTGCGAGTGCACGCTGCTGTCGCGTGATCGCCTAGGCATTTAACGCACCTAGCGCGAGCGAAGCAGAAACGGGAGGCGTGCCCGTATAGTTGGCAGTTATGGCACTGCGAGGGACTCCCATTCTTGTATGGGGCTTGGACATCGAGTCCTGAGAGGCCACAGACCTTTTTTAAATTAAAAATGGCCTTGCCTTCAGGTGTACGATCTAGTACTACGAGTACTAGATCGTAGGGACTGCGGTCCTTCCCGCTGTACATGCGGTGAACTGCATGTACGGGGAAGTCTTGTGCCTTCAGGTCGGCACATACCGAATCGGTATGTACCTCCTTGGGCACACCGCGGATGACCACTCGGAGGACTTTCTCCTCTTCGAGCGCATAAGTGTGGAAGCTTATGCTCTCATTGCGGAGGAGTTTCGTTAGCGCTCTGTGGTCGCTAATGGTGGACACTTGAACTTTAATGCCCTGCTGCGTGGAGCGGGCATTAGTATAGTGGATCCCACGATCCGAAACTAAACGGGACAGCATGTCCCATTTGGTTTTGTCCTGAATGAACAGGGGCGGAGGCGGTTTTTCGCGGCGCGCGCTCGCGTCCTGAGGGGACGCGGCAGTGGTGGCCGGAGCGGAGGGAGGAGACGCGGGGCGCGGGGCGGCGGTCGGCTTCTTGCCGGAGGCGGGGGCCTTAGCGGGTGCCTTGGCGGGAGGGGCGGAAGTTGCGCAACTAGCGGCTTTAGGAGCACGCTTGCGTTTTCTATCTACGACGGTATAGCCGTCGTTATCGGAGTCCGAGTCAGTGCGTAGGGCGCGACTCGGATCTACCTCCATCTCCGCTTCGGAGTCCGAAGTGGGCTCGACAACGGCGATGGAGGGACGGGTGCTCGCTGGCCTCCCGATCGGTGAGCGCGAGCGAGACCTTTCACGGGGAGGGGCTGCCACCGTGCGTCTGTTGTCTGGGCCCGGAGCGGGCGAAAGCGGACTGTCCTCTGAGAAGGACCGGGTCAGAGGAGGGACGTTGGCCTCCGGGATTGAGGTCCCGGAGGGAGCAATGAGAGTGTCCGTGAGGAGGGCACTCGCTTCCTCTTCGAGGAGTTGCATGTGTGCAACATACAGATCGGGGTGGCGGAGGGCGAAGGTCTGAAGGACCTGCACCTCACCGTTAGAGGGACGGGACTGCATCCTGAGGGGAATACTCAGGACGCCCTATCAAGGGTTTGAATTCCCTCACACACCTTGTGAGCTCACTGTGTGAGAGGGAGTGTGTACCTAGGGTGTGCCCTAGTTGTGTACCCTCTCCGAGCTTTTTTCTCGGCGGAGAGGGGTGCTCCTAAGCGCTACTCCGGGGTTGACTAGGGGCGACCCCAAGGCCAGTTATCCCGGAGCCCAGCTTGCTTCGGCTGACCCGTGAAGCGGGAAAGGCCACGGTGCAAGGTTAAACCAAAAGATCGACAGTGGCCGTTGTCACCGTAGGGTGTCACACTGCGACCGCAGCAAATGGCGGATTTGATCGTTCAGACGGGTTTGGCTGACGCTACCCCACGCCTGAACGACGTCGCTTAACAGCACAAAGTGTGTTGTTACGCGCACTGTTACAATGTTGTGTCGAGTAGTGAAGTTGTGAAGTGCGCACCGAAAAGTGCGGTCAAAACAAGACCACCAGCCCGATATGATGTTGTTCCGAAACAAGGGACTTGGGTAGGTGGTAATGCCTGACGTCTTAGAGCGCCTCTGCGCGCCGGCACGGCGAGCTCGTAGCTCACGTTGCACGGCGGTCGGCGGCTGCTCAGCTTCTGCACACAAAACAAAACTTCGTCAGGACTGCGTATTCCAAGGCACTGGTCTGCAACTAGCGTCGGAACGATGACCCGAGTGAGACGGCAATAGTGCGGGGACTATTGCGGTCTCACTGGGAGATACTGGCGGAGCTGTAGACAGGTGTGCACGGCGTGGCGGCACAGGTCGGAATGTGGACCGGGAGCTCATGTTGAGGTTGTTCTTCGCTTCATCCAGCGCGGATGTGGCGGCTGCGGTTTCGGGCGTTTGGTGCCCCTTCCCGCGGTGTTCGCTCGCAGTCCGCAGTCGTGCGGACCGGTCGTTGGGTTGGATTTATATCCCTGGTTATTTCCGAGTGGGTGGTGCCCCTAGTGGGGCTGCCTGTTGCGTTTGGGGTCTGGAAGTAGTTGGCTGGTTATCCCTGGTGATGATTAGGTCACGGGGTTGTGCCTTTGAGCCGGGGTGTTTCTCTTGTAATGGGGCCAGTCCTTGGAGGTGCGAATGCTCAGAGGAGTCGGCTTTCTTGAACATGTTTTCCGACAGGGACCTTATGTGAACGTCGAGTTCTTCTACGTGGAGGTCCCTGTGGAGAGTAGTGTTGCGGACGTAGCGTGGAGCTTCGGTTATCTGGCGCAGCGTGAGATTTTGCTGGGCTCTCAGTCGCTTGCGGTTTGATTCGGCGACGAGAGCAAACCAGGCGGGGGCAGCGTAAGTCAGGTGTGGGCGGATGTAGATTAAATATAGTGCTCTCTTAATCCGCAGGGGCAGCTTAGATGTGATGACCGGTCGGAGGAGGGCTCTGGCTGTCTTGGCTGCATTGATAGTGCGGTTAACATGTTGGGTCATTGTCAGCATCCTATCAATGGTGACCCCGAGATACTTGGCTGTCTTCTGCCATGGGATGGGTCTGTTGAGCAGCTGTAGGGGTGGCGGTAGCGATGAAATCCTTTCCTTGGTTACCATCATGGCCTGCGTTTTGGAGACGTTGACCTTCATCTTCCACTTCGCAAGCCAATCCGGTAGCAGGTCTAAGGCACGTTGCATCTTCGTTTTGGCATGGTGGCTTTTGTACGATGATGTGAGTAAAGCCGCGTCATCAGCGTACAGTGCTAAGGTTGTCCCTGGTTCTGTGGGCAGATCATCTGTGAAGATGGCGTAGCAAGCGGGCGAAAGGCAGCTGCCCTGAGGTACGCCAGCTTCGATCCGGCGTTCAGAAGACAGCACTCCTTCCACTCTGACTTTGAATCTCCTGTCTTCCAGGAATGATTTTATGGTGAGGATCGCTCGTCTTGGTGCTCCTGTTAATGACAGCTTATAGAGCAGGCCGTTGTGCCAGACCCGGTCGAAAGCTTTCTCCATGTCCAGAAATACTGCGACCGTGTGCTCCTTCTTGTTAGCGTTTTCAGCCATGAGGTCCAGTACTCTGGACAGCTGGAGGGTGGTGGAGTGCTCCGACCGGAATCCGAACTGTTCTGGGCGTGGCTTGATGTGTGGTGCTAGGAGCTTCAAGAGGAGCCTCTCAAAGATCTTTGAGAGGCTTGGGAGCAGCGTTATGGGACGATAACTTTCGGGCTTTCTTATGTCCTTCCCCTGCTTGGGGAACATGATCACATGTCCTGTTTTCCATTTTGAGGGGAAATGGCCGAAGCGGAGAATCCCGTTGAAGAGACGCGTGATTGCAGCAGTTGTCTTGTAGGGAAGGTGGCGAAGGACTGCGTTACCTATGCCATCAGCACCGGGCGCCTTCCTTGTTTTAGCTGTCTGGAGCATCTTTTGGACTTGGCGTGGCGTGATAATTAGTGGCTCTTCTTGAGGTGAGATCGGTGTGCGGAAATATTGTTCTAGATGGCTGTCAACTGAGCTTGAGTGTTCTATATCGACTGTCGGGTTAGGCTTGAATTGTAATTCCATCGATTGTGCAAAGATTTCTGCTCGGTCTGATGCTCGATATCGTAGATTGCCGTCTTCGTGGAACATGGGCCTAGTGGGTTCGGGGATTCTTCGAAGCTGCCGGCAGAGTTTGTGTAGTGACGCCCAATCTCCTGCCGCGTCCTCAATCCTCCGTTCCCATCCTGTGGTATCTTGGTCTTCCAGTTCTCGAGCTATCTTTTCTATCAGGTAGTTTAGCTTCTTCTTGATTTTAGGATCTCTGGTTTGTTGCCATTGTTTTCTGGTGGATCTCTTCTCCGTGATTAAAAGTTGTATGTGGTGGGGGAGGCCTTTTGATCTGCCTTGTTCATTCGGGTTTTCTGTGACGGTGGCTTTGAGCAGAGCGTCTTGAAGACATCGTGTGAGCTCCTCTGTGTATTCATCGACTTCAGGTGCTGATAACAGTGGTCTGGTAGGGGTGGTTTCCCAGGCAGTCTTCGCGAATTTGGGTCTTGGTAATTTCGCGGTCCAGTGTTAATAGGACTGGCTGGTGGTCTGACCCGGTTTCCTCATCCAACACTGTGAGGCGTGGGTTATTCTGCAGGCCTTTGTGTACCACAACATCAATCACATCTGGCAAATGGTTAATGTTGTGTGGGTAATGCGTGGGCAATTCTGGACCGGTCACTGCGTATCCATTTGCGTCTGCATCTTTCAGTAGTCGTCGTCCGTTGTTGTTGATAGAGGCGGAATTCCAAGCGGTATTCTTACAGTTCCAGTCGCCAGCAAGTATTGTGGTGATGGTGGGATGTAAGAGGGTATTAACATCTCGAAGATCTAATAGATCAGTTGGAGGCTTGTAGATTGCATAGATATGCATGGGGTCGCCGTTGACGCAAACTTCCACTCCCAGGGCTTGGAGTGAGTTGAGGTTGTTTGACAAGTCTGGTAGTATTTGGTGGACTATCCTTCTGCGGACCAGTACCATAAGGCCTCTGTATGCTATCGTCTGTGTTGGTTGATCTAGACGATAGATGTAGTAGCCTGGGAACTTCATTTTCAGATCAGGTGTCAGGTGTGTCTCACAGATGAGGGCAATGTTTATATTTTCCTTTTTGAGTATTGTTCTGGAGTATAGGTTCTTATTCCTGATTCCTTCAGCGTTCCAAAACAGCACTCTTAGGGGGGACAATTGGCTGTCTGGCGTGGTGGGGTTGGCATTTAGGTTGACAGGACGCTGGCCAGCCGGGTCAGTAGGGCGGCGATGGGGTCTCTGCCCGCGAGGAGGGCTGCCCGCACCTCCTGTAAGGCGGAGATGGCCGCGTCCACCTCCGCTAGCTTCCGCATTTGGTCTTGCGTCATGTGTCTCTTCTCCGAGGTCGATGTGGCTGTCGTGTGTCTTTGTGGGGGAGCTAATGGAGTTGTGTTGCTCATTTGGGTCCGCTCCACAGGTAATTGGTCCCGAGGGACTGTGGCGATGGTTTCTTCTTCTTCTGCCGTTGGCGTGTCGATTTGGGGTTTGCCTTTACCCTTCTTCTTCTTCTTCTTCTTATTAAGGGTGGGGGCTCTCTCAATTGGGTTATTAGCTGGGGCCATTAGGGTGGTCCCGGCTTCTAGTGGTGCTTCCTGTGTTACTACTTGGGTATCTCTTGTAGGGGGGGGGGCTGCTGTATTCGTGGTGATGGCTGTGGGGCCCGCTGTTTTGTTGCGCAACTCCTGCTTCAAAATTGGACAGCGTGGATTGTTGGCCGTATGTGCCTCGCCACAATTGGCGCATGTGGGGGGTTCATCGCGGGGGCGAGGGCAGTCCGCCGCGAAGTGTTCCCCTCCACAGCGGACGCAGGCTTGGGTGCGGTGGCAATTTGAGGAGGCGTGGCGGAAGCCCTGGCACCGGTGACATTGGGCCGGCCCCTTTCTTCCTCTCCAGCTTTCAATTGTGATCCCGGGCATACAGAGTAGCTCAGTTACCCCGTAGATGCCCGGGATGGTTTCCGGGGTGTTTTTGAGGAGGGCGAAAAAGATGCAGCCAGGTCTGCCCATTCTGGGTGAAACCCGCGGTCGTGGAGCTCCTTTTCAATTTCCTTTGGGGGGGTGTCCACAGGTAATCCTCGAATGGCCACTTTGATTCCCTTCTCTTCGGGTAAGGAGTAAGAGAACCATTTGACCGAAGTGGAAGTCTCTAGGTCGCTGAGGTAGCTCTGCACCAATCTGTACTCCTCTCCGTCGGCTGGGGAGAACCGGATGCCTTTGCCGAATGGTCTGGCGTTGGGTACTCGTCCTAGTTTGTCCCTTAGCTTCCGCAGGTGGGAGGTCCAGTTCGGGATTTCTTCAACCACTATGGGTGGGTAGCGGTTTATCTTCTTAGTGATGACTGGGGCGGCGGCTGGTAATGTGGTTGTAGTCATAGCGGGTGGTTGGCAATCGTCAGTAATGTCTATGACTACTGGTGGGAGGGGGTCCAGATCAGGCATATCTCTCCCCTGTCTTGACGTGGAGGCGGTGGCTGTGGCTTCACGGGAGAAGGATTCAGCCGCAGTCATGCGCGCGGTGCTAGTCTTGGGGGCGTGGGCTGCCGGTTTGGTGGGGCCGGTGGTGGTCACCGCCGCGTAGGATTTGCTGATTTGTGGTGATGGGTTTGAGTCACGTGGTTTGTGGCTCGCAGCTGTGGCGGTCTGTGGCTTCTTGGGTTGTGGTTGTGCAGTTGTGATGCTGCTGCTAGTAGATGTACTGGGGGGGGGGGGGGGCGGAGCGGGTATCTTCGAGCGGCGCTGCTCTCGTTGCGGCAGCGGGACGCGCCCCGCCTTGGGGGTGCACATACGCTTGCTGTCTTCGGTAGCAGCGTCGTCAGTGGTGCGCTTGCGGCGGAGATTCATCGCAATTGCTTGATTTGTCTTTGGTTCCGTTAGTATCTCCATGGACTGAAGTATGTTCAGTGCAGACTGTCTTGCGGCAGCAATTTCTGGGCTGTCATCGCGGAGCTCCTCTTCAGTCAAGGATGCTGACTTGTTGGTTACGTATTCCACCAACGTCTTTTCTAAGGATGGAGTCGTAATGCCGGAGCTAATGATACTATTAAGTACCGTGGCTTCATATTCTAGGCACGCTCGCGGGGATGTCAGGAGCGCCTGGGTTGTCTGCTGGGAGTTCTGGCGGCTGCGGGGGGCGGCGGGGGGGTGAGCGCGCGTTGTGTCCGCAGTAGTTGTGCGGTCACTACGGCCTGCATCACTCCTTTTATTTCCCTCAGCGGACTTCAGCTTCTTCTTTTCTTCCCTGCTCTTGGCCTCAGCCGTGCGCTGGTCGAATAGCTTCCGTATTTGAGTCTGAAAGCGTTCTGCTTCTGCGGGATCTACCTGGTTCCTAATACGAGACAGGGATCTGTCTCGTATGGAGGGACCCATGGAGCGGCTGCTTTGCCTTGGGGCTCCGGGCGGAGTCCGCTCGGCGTCGGGCTTCTTAGTGGGGTTGTCTGGTGTTATCATCGTGGCTCGGTCAGTGGGACGTTCTTTGCGCACGCGACTCGACAAAGGGGTAGCCGGGGCTATCCCTTCGAACTTCTTGGGCGGCTGCAGTCTCCTCTCCTCACATGAGGGGCGATTTCGGAGGGCGTTTTGTTATAAAACGCCCCCGAATATCTTCGTAAGTGGTCGGGAGCTCATCGTATTTTCCAAAACCTATATGAGCGCTTGGTCGATGCGACGCGTGATCAAAATGCTAGCACATATTTGGCTCAACGAATAAGCATTGTTGTGAACTAAATAAAACTAAATACCTATGTCAGCGACAACATCAATGTGCTTTTGCATTGTTTAATTCTGCAAAAATACCATAGTGTGTTGTAATATGGTGTGGAAGCATATGGAAAATTTGGGATTAACTTTCATAAATAAGTATATAACAATATTTTGGACTAAGATTTAGGGTAGTCTCGTATAGCTTACATTTGACTACCCTAATTCAAGAGAGTTTATATATATTTTACATAATAAAACCGATTGCCCCAAGATTTTTTCCCAATCTTCTCAAAGTAGCTCTATACCTTTTTTGAAAGCGGCAGTAGAATATTTTGATAGTAAAATTTTGTTATTGACCTTATATGAGCGTGGCAGAGTCCAACATTTTAGAAATGGTTTTGAATTTTGATTTGTTTTTGAATGTGGACAAAAAATCAAAGTGCCATTAGGCACACGTATACTTGATGTAAAATCAATCATTTTCATATTCTTTTTGTTTGGAAATTTATATTGTTCTCTGAAAACAATCAGTGGAATATCATATGAAATGGCTGTTTAACCGATTCAAAAAATGTACCACACTGTTACATATCAGTCATTACTTAAGAATAAATATAAACGACATTTTCAAACATACCAAGTGTAGGGCACTCCAGATAAAACAATATTAAATAAATTTCTGTTAAATATAACTGAGATATTACGCATGTCTAATCTTTAGTAAGCAGTTTTGGTAATATTGAAAATCTTATTTTTTATATTTCATTACTACTATGTGTGATAATTCCATACACTTAAGTATTTTTTTAAGCTTTATCAATTTTATCATACACGTACTGCGCCTTTTTATCGGTTGGTATAGTTTTTGTGATACATATTTTAGTTTTTTAATCTCCCTGATTATTAACAGTCACAAAGCTTTCAAACAAAATATATAATGATAAATTTTCATAGTACACTATGTATACAACCAATTACCGTACGTAGTTAAAATGTTCCAAATACGGATATGTAATAAGATCTTGTTAATTTGTATAGACAACAAGGTCACTTTACCCCTTTGTGTCAAACATAAGTACAACATTGTTTTTCTGTCGAAGTATACTCGTACCTTAGTTGGGTCATTACAGCAGACCGTGCCAAAAAAAAAACAAACAGTTTTATGTGTAACTGTTGTGGTGTATCAACACTCGCAAGTTTCATTACTATAATTAACTATTACTTACCAAATAATTGACAAACCTTGTTATTTAAAACTAATCCAAATAATTGTGATTCCTCAAAAATAGATCTACGATGGGAAAAAATTGCAAAAGACTAATACATTTTAATGTCGTTTGAAATCACACAAACCATTTGTGAGACAATTTTGGCGTTATCGAAGGATTACTATGAAAAATTACCAATATTATGAAATATTGGTAGATACATTTGAGCTACTTTATTTTCAAAGTATTTTGAAAATATCCGCTTATAAGTAGAAATTCTGTGTTGGTGTTGCATAGAAAGCTGTCTTTGAGAACCACTTTCCATTCCAGGTTTAGATTGTAAATAATCTTTGACTACTTACTATCACCTACCATCAGGTCATATTAAAATTCCATCCATTGGAAAGGGTTTTAGACTCCCAAATATTCATTAAAATCAATTCCCTTGTGCCTTATACAAAATTTATAGAAAAATTTTCGCTGCGTCTTTTGGGTTCACTAATTCTTGACGAGTCATAGTCACCTTTTGTTACAGACCCTGCTCATATTCTCACTGTTTCTGGGTCGGAAATGGGTCTTTGGTTACAGACCATCGCTTTTTTCAATACTGGTAATGTATTGATCTATCCGCTTTTGGTGTCGCAATTTGCTAAAGCTTGGGTGCAAGATGGTTTTGCCCATCACTGCCAGTGTAGTTGATCAACTCGGTCACCGTGGCCTCTCATCCTCTCAAAATGATGGACAAATTTCCTGCCATGTAAGACTTAACTATATCATTCACCAGGCTTTACCAGCGCATATGTCGCAGTTATTCTTGAACTGAATGGTCTAATCAGTGACGATTGTAAAAGACCTGACGATGAAAGATGACTCTGGTGTTATGGAAGTTAGGGCAGCTTTTAGTGTGGCTAGCTTTGTGTATTAACTCCAAAGCACCGTGACATCTTTAAGAAGCAAACGTGAGCTGGCGCCGCAAGCGGTGCACGTATGCCTATCTAGGTAGGGGTTACATATTTGAGCCGTGTAGATACATTGGATCCGTGAGAGCTGGGAGCTCATTTTATTTTCCAAACTTATCAGAGCCCTTGGAATACATTCATCTTTACAGAGGATTATATGTTGATCTTCTGTGACATGACCTTAGTTCTGCTGCATTTTCAGTTTGTAAAGTAAGACAGTTAACAAACATACTCGTAGCTACGGCTAGGCTAGTTTATTTCACGTTCTTCCACAGTAATAAGTCCTATAGTGTATTGCTGTGGGCAGCTGTTGCTGAGATAGAGAAAATCTTCATATAGCTGTCAATTGTCAGTGAGCTGGTATATTTGGGCTACCTGTGGGCCTGCAATGCCCTTTAGGTTGCCTCAACGCTTTCTTTGTAGTAGCAGTAGTGTAGTATTTAGTGATTCGTATTGCTAATTGTTTATTTAATAAAGGCACACCGCCGATAAAAAAAATATCTTGCACTGCTTTTCACAATGGTTTTGAAAGAGAATTCAACGTTTGTGGAAGACCGTTGCTCTAATTTCAATGATATTGGTCGTATATATTCTAAACTCTAGAACATTATCCTCACGTTGCTAATGATAATTAGAGAAGAATAGATCGGCATAACTGGAAATTATGTAATTCAAAACCTTACATTGGAAGTGTTTAATCCTTTAATGTAAAACGGGGGTGATAGAGGAGCTACCTATTTTTAGATGTATGTGTATGAGTCATTTATTCCCGTAGCATTATACCATCTAGACAGCTAAACTAATTCCGATGCTATTTTTTAAGCACTGACTGCTTTGATGTAGATAATGCTGTTCCAAGATATTATAAAACAAAGACCGCGCACCGTGTAGCACTAAATGCTTTATTTTTGAACTGTAACCTTATATTAGTTAGGCTCCTGCAATGCAGGGTTTAAGGGGTTATTGTTATTTTGTTAAGTATTAATAACTGGGTTAATATGGCTGGCTTCGTATGTAAATAGTTTTATAAAGTAACGTAACTGAGTGAAATTTATTTGCCAGAGACAACGGCTGTAAAACCAATCATAAAACAAACAGACGTAGAATAATAATTAACTTCCGTTGAAAAATGTCGTTATTATTGTGAAATTTAATTTTATTTCATATTATACACATGTGAATGGAGTCAATAAAGTTGATAAGATTATATTTTTTATTTAGTTATAGCTGATGGGCTAGCCTCTGACCACAATCCCACCTGATGGTAAGTGGTGTGCTCGAAGATGTTACACCGGCTGATCTAGAAGTACTGGCTCTGATGGGTAGTGCCCGAATCACACCATTAAGTGCTTGGCGACAGATGTTCTACTTGAGGACTATCTTTTATTTTACAAGCTTTAATAGAGTCCATTTTGTTGATATTTTTATTACTTCTTTAATGAGAGCTTCAAGGATAGCCTTAGACTTCAATCTCACTTGATTGTACATGTTATCAATGGCATTACAAAACTATGGACATCATAATTATGTCTCAAAAAAGTCCAAACTCAAAGAGCATGAAAACGAAAACAAGGATGAATCACGTGTTAGTCTTCGTTACGTTGTCCGACGTGAAAGCTGTCCCCAATGGAATACTGCGTTATTAACACTTAACCAAAATAGACACATCAAAAGTACCTAGGGATCAAGTACGTTTTCAAGTATTGTCGCAAAAAGATTGGCGGAGCATGTGCTATTCTCACGAGTCTCATTTTTTACCCAACTAATTGACAGAATCTTAAACGTTCTTTAAGAAATTTACCCAAAATCTTGACAGAATTTTAACTTATTTTACTTCTTAACACAACAGCTTATTGATTTGTTACAAGGAACGTGGGCGGCCATACCTCAGAGTGATTTCGATGAAATTATTTTAAGCATACCAAATCACTGTGCTTGTGTAAAAATCTTATTTGTTTTTCGTTGTTCTGCTGTTTGATTGACGACATTAACTTAGGGTGAAAAAAATAATAAAATAAATAATAAAATAAATAAATACCTATAAATCTAAATACCTACTATGAAAATTGATTTTCATATTAGGTATTTAGCCACCCGATTTTTAACTTTGTTTACACCAATGATTACCATGGTAACAAGTCATTCCGGCCCTTGAGGAGAAAGCATTTACCATAAGTTTTTCCCATCCTTAAGTGAAAAGCATCTTCTTCCATCCGCTACTCGAATCAAACAAACACTACTTTCCGATTATGAGAAATGAAAAAATAATAACGTAACAGATTTTAACAAAGTAGCCTAATGTTTTACTATTTGAAATTAAAAAATTTGCAATAAATCAGAAAATACCTTCAAAATATAATTATCATTTTGAAGGTATTATTCAAAATATGATATATCTTAGATATACCAGATGGACAAATGTATACTCATCTGTTTCTTTCTTAATGAGATAAAATAATCAGTAATAAAATATTTTTCAAAATAACAGAATTGCTTTCTAACACTGAAAAGTATGAAATGACTTGTATAAGTCTGACCATGCTAATGAGAATTGAAAAATATTATTTCACTCCTTTTTGTGATGCAAACTGCTTAAAAGATCATTCTCGTGACGTCAACAGGTAGACAAAATATTTTTTTCTTACTTAAGATATAATATATTTTCGATTTTGATGAATTATATAAAACCGCTCTGGAGTTTTATACTCTATCTTAAAAGAAAAAAACATCAAAATCAATTAGTAATTGGCGAAGTAATCGCATAACAAACATATAAAAAGCATGCAGTAAATTGAAAATACAAATTTATATTGTGAAAACTGAGGCATATGATTTTTGACTAGATTAAGTTATTTTTATTTATTTGTGTTATCTGTAGAAGGCGTTATCTGGTACTTGCAGAAAATATGCTCAGTTTATCTTTAAGTGGCTGGCTGTCTGGCGATTTAAGTTAAACTATATCTACAGTTATTGGATAAATGCTAACAACCTTTAAGAGTTGATTCATCTCAAAATGTTGCCCTAACAAGACTTATGAGACAATTAAAAAAAAAAAAAAATGTTGTTTTCATTAATTTTTTTGTGTGTGTTTTCATATGTTTTTGATGGAATAAGCACGAAGGTCACCTAATGGTAAATATCTGTTGCGCCTGCAAATTATTATTACATATTTTTTATTACTCTGCTCGATGTACATATTCGAAACTGTATTCAAAGAGAGCACAGCACGGTCCAGTGTTGCCGCGGCGGGCGCTCTTGACTCGGCGTAGGCTTTAAAAAAACAATTTATCTCCATATGTTTGTTGGGACTAGCAGAAGTCAACCCTTAGAGGTTGTTAGCATTTTACCTATAACCCTGTATATTTAGATATTTTTCTTTGGTTCTTGGTTTCGATTCTCAAGGAACTATAAATGTATAAATTTCTATGTTCACACCTTATATGTTCACACTAAAATTTAACGTTTTCTATGTTCACATCTTATATGCTCACACTTAATTCTACACGTTCGTACAACGTTTAGAATAACAATTTCAAAAAATAGGATTTTCCTATTTAATTCTGGGTAATTTTACGTCAGTTTAGAGAGCACCACGAAAAATTTACGACTAAATTTTCCTAAAACATTAAACAAATATTACAAATTTATGGACTGTCAATTAAGCGTTATATGATTCCAGGAATCAGTTTTTTTTAATGTAATTGAACTAGCACGAGCCCCCCTGATGTTAAGTGATCTAACCTCTGCTTATAACATATGCATTTCGTCACAAGTGTCATCCTGAGAGGCTGAGACATAAAGTTGTAAAATCACATGTACCTGAAATTTTACTAGCTTTTAAGGACTGCTGCTGGAACATACCATTACCTAATGGCGGCGAATTAGCTTGGCGACAGATTTTCTACTTAAAGGTAACTAGCTAACCAGGCAAGCATTTCGAAAATAACTTTCCACCATGCGGCGAAGCTCAAGCCGGCGTTGGAGCTCGAACCTTGAACCTGTGGCACGGCAGTCCATAGCTACAACTGCTCATCAATCATTGCTAAAAAAAAGATTGTGTATGATTATAGAATCGACAAAAATGTAGGTTAATGTTAACATTACCCTATAACTCAGAGAGGATTTTATTGAAGAACGAAGTTCAGTATCAACCTACGTCTATTAGCGTATATTCAAATGAGGTATGTAAGGCTATTGAATAATAATACGATAAATACATCAACTTGATGTCATAAGGACAAAGAGTGGATAGCTTCTTTCATGTGTACGTTCAAACAAAAGAGAAATATGGCGATATTTCACTCGTAACTCAATGAAAGGCCTCAAGATATGCTTTAAAAAATTGTTTAAGATCATGACTTACTTTCAGACATTAAAAACTATAATAATATGTTTGGGGCATTGTTATATTTTAAGTCAAGATTTGAACTTGAATTTACTTGACAAATTGACATGTACTCATAAATCTGAGTCTTTTTTATTATTTTATAATATTATTTGGTTATGAAACAAGCAATACATCCACTTGATATTAAGCGGTAACCTCTGCTTATAACAGATACATTTCGTCATAAATAAAGAACTGCACTGCACCCATAACCCTGGTTTCATACGCCTGTCATTTCATATTTTAATTTGACTACTGTTTTAGTATATTTCCCTTATTCTAAAATAATTAGGTTTCAATAGCTGTTACTCTTAATTAATTTATGAAACAAGACAGACAAAGAGTAGGTATTGTCTGTTAAAAAATTACAAAAATTTTGAATCTGTCAAGTCCTCGGAAATGTTATCGAAACCGTTTACATTTTAATAGGTTGTCATCTCAAATTACCCCACCCCTAATTACTATGCTGAAATGATAGATACCAATAGATTGTTTTACGCTATACATGTATGCTGGTTGCTAAGTCTGCATTTGTACCTCCATCGTTAGGCAAGGAATTGCAAGTCCCTCAGTAGCTCTGGGGGGAGAATGCAATCTAAGGCGCTCTACTCGAGACGGATCATGTGCGGTCGCCGGAAAAGAACAGAGGAGTTACGGGCCAAATGAACCACTGTAGTACGAATAGCGACGGGCTCAAGGGCACCACTGTGCTACGAATGGCGACGGGCTTTAGGGCGCCAATGTGCTACAAAAGTGGCAGATGTTACTTTTGTAGCACATTGGCATTACTACCTGAGCACAGCTCGGTAGCGCGTTACGATTTTTATAACAAATTAAGTTGTTGAACAAATATGCTCAAAGTCATTTATTCAATTTAGGTGTTTACAAAGCTCTTTTGAAGTTCAAATACAAAAATGTACTATTGAAATATTCTACTTCCGTGTACAGCAAAAAAGGTATTAATCTTGCTTGCTATCTCATTTATGGTGTTGGCAACAAAATAAGTATAATATTGAAATAATAAAAATCTTAGGAAAGACTAATTTTGAAGCATAAAGAAAACCATTACTTAAATAGAAGCCTTCTAGAACTGTAAAGCACAAAACGCAATTTGGTTCTATTCACATGGATAACAGACGTATTCTAACATTATAATTAATATACTATCGCCTGTTAAGCGAATAAGCTAACAAAATAAAATTTGGTATTCCCAGTTATTTTGATCTCAATATTAACGAATAAATTTTGATGATGAATATTTATATGGGACCGTACGAAGTTTGTGACCTACCAACCAAAAAAGGTGTCATCAAAATCTATTCATAATTTTTGGAGTAATTGTGAAACAAAGATAAAAAAATATTCAGCCGAATTGGTAGCTTCTCAAACTTCTTTATTAAAGTCGGTAATAGACAATGAAATTGAGATCCTCCTCCAATTTTTAAATCGGATATAAAAGGTGAAATATCCCCGGTTCGAAAGGCTTCCAAACTCTTATATCATTAATTTAGTAAATATTTTGTGATTTAGTTCATCAGAAATTCAAATTAATGGTCGGACTGGAGTTAACTGATCGTTGACCGTCATAAAATTGACTATAATTGGGGAAAATAATGAGTAGGTTTCACACAATTGTACCACCATTGCTGCAAGTCAAGGGCGAAAATACGACAAATACCATCAAGGTCGAAATATTATGGTCACATACCGTATTTATGCATACGGTGCTTATAACCATAATATGTTGGGCTTAGTGAAACATTTTTTACAAGAATTTTATTTCGCATTGTACGTACTAGTCATTTGCGTCGATTGACTCTTTAGAACAACATTCTTTCAAAGTCGCTAAATAGTTTCACCATAAAGCGCTTGTATAAAATATTTATATATGTATAGGCTATTATTATTACTCGTTTATGGCATTTAACGTGTGTTGCATTGAATTGGACCAACTCTAAAGGTCAAACAAATGAATATTGAATGAAAAAGCGATGTTTTAAGTAACAAGCACTGGGTTTTTTTTTGACAAAGTAGTCTAATTTAATTAATTTTACTGATTTTTTTCAAAGCAAAATATCGTTTTTTTTGGTTCGTTGGTTGACATTCTAGGCCGGCCGTCGCCAGCCTAGAATGTCACTCTCAATTCTTCCCGCAGGTGTCGTAAGAGGCGATTATGGGAAAATTACCGGAGGGTGGCAGCACCGCTTTCTGAGTAACTGTTATGTTATAACCGCGATCCCCAAGACGCTTGCCAAGCGTAAGTGAAGATAATCGCAAAAGCCCAATGACAAGCACGATAATAACTTGGCTCCCAGTCCCCGACAGCTCTATTATTCCTGGCTCAGATAGCAGGCCAGGTATGTGTGTAGCAATATCCGGAAGATGCCCGGCTTATGGGGAGGCGTTTCTTTAACAGAGGACGTCATCCAGCTGATGATGACGATGAAAATATCCTAGATTTTATTCCCGAGTGAGCATGATTTAACCAAGCTATGTGACACTTATCTGATGGGCACATTTTTGTTCCCGCGCACTGACTTCTACTTTAATAAAAGCACATTGAACTAGAATAAGTTATGTTGATTATTTTAAATTGGGTCATTAAGGAGATAGACCTAAAACGAGAATAATAATACAAAACAACTTTAAAATATCTTACCAATTATTATTTATTTGCTACCATACTCAAGGAATACTAAATAGGCTTTGACCTTCAAATTAGCATTTCTGTAGCAGGTACGTCTATTTATTTATAGCTGCAAAAAAGGCAGTCAAATGCCAAGACCACTATTATTATTAACTTCAACTATAGGCTTTACAAATTTAACCTATGTTACGCACCGCTGATGTAACACCAGCTGGAGCCACTGTCCTACAGTCTGTGATTTTGCAGATCGTAGAACTTACACTGATAGCAAGACCGGGTTCCGGTTCTGTCATAGGGGACGGTGCGCGGGGCAAAACATTTTGTATTCCAATAATTTGTAAATTTATGATTTTCGCTTAGTACGCGGTAGTGCTTGTAATCATAATATATAGTGATATTAACTAATGTTTAAAATTGATGCTGAGCTGGATTATATAGTATCGCGTGGATTCTATGTAGTCAAAAATCTGGCTCAATTTGTACAGCTATATTTCTTTGCATCTTTTTGTCATCTTTCTACCCCTATGTATATACATAAACCACAAATATAATTATCCATGCTGTTTTGACAAAATAAATAAAACTTAACTTTGTCAAAATTTTGTATGAAACAGGGCGTCCCACGGATTTGCCACATGGAAGGAAAGTACCTTAAATATTGTAGATGGAACATTTTACTGAAAGAAGACATTATTTGAATTTAAAAAACAATTTAAACTGCATTCACATATATTTAAATAATTACATGGTTGAACCGGGAACCGAACCCGTTACTCGAGAAATATAATCAACCTGTAGCTTTAACATCCCGATCGAAAGGCTTTGTCATAAGGTTTTTTTTTATAAATAACATAATGTCAGAAATAAAAGGAAGACCATGAATAATGACATTTAATGTGAAATTTTGAATGATTTTCTAATATTCAACCAGCCGTATTGCGATGGACAAAATGATTTATGCGTCTTTCGGCTCAGGATACGGCTCGATTTGTTGCATATAACCAGATACTTACTAATTACGTATCTTTTTTTATCATGCACTTAAATTATAATAGGGAAATGATGCGTACTTTTCAAGCGGGTACATTTATTAGTAATAGGTGCTTATGATAGTGTCAGCTGTATGTCCTTGTAGCAAAGTCAGCTTTTAATTTTTCTGAACAAAATTTCACATCAAATATTAAAATTCATGGTCTTCCTTGTATTTCTCATACTATGTTATTTATCAAAAAATAATACTTATTAATTTTCTCTTTGATTATTTTTCTCGTGTAACAGGTTCGATTTCTGGTTCAACCATGAATTTATTTAAATATATATGAAAGCAGTTTATATTTTTTTTTAATTCAAATAATGTCTTCTTTCAGTAAAATGTTCCATCTACAATATTCAAGGTACTTTCCCTCTATGTGGGATATCCGTGGGACGCCCTGTGTATGTAATACTGATGTTTTACTCAAGGTATCTATTTTTAACAAATAAACTCAACATGCTTACCCTTAATTATCCAAGTATCCAGCTTTGGGCTGAAAAAAACTAATCGGCACCCTAACCATCCACCGGCTGCCTGTAACCGGACCTTGAATACGACTTCTAACAAAACACTGCAGACATGTACATGATACTGACTATACACGTGTCTTCTCCCCCGCTCCCTTGGCCTGCAAAACTACAGCGGGACAGGCAGCGTCATTATTCTAGATTTATAAGCAAATTTAAAAAAAACAATAATCTGGTTTGGATTTCATTGTTTTTCATAAAAGTCAATATAAATTACTATACTGACTATATTGTCATTGATTCCGTAATCACAATGAAAATGTTATTAATCAATTAATTTAAGTTTTTAATTATTTCACGGTTACATTGTTTGTACCTTACTTTTAAAATAAATTCATATAAATCACGTGTCATTGTAATTGAATTCTTGACTTGACTTATTTGATCTTTGTATTTACTTTATTCGAGTGATACCTACTTAGGATAAGGAGATTTTTTTTAAATGTGCTTTAATCTATCAGGGAATATGTTTAAAAGAGGAAACACGATTTTTGCTTAAACTAGGTGGAGCGCGAAGCATTTGTAACAGGACCAAAGCTAATTTTACTTGCCGTTATCTTATCTCACCTGCGGGTAGACCCCAATTACTGCTCGGACAGAGTTATCAACTACTAACTTTCCGGGCGCGGCTCCGCCCACGCGTATTTCGGTTATCGCGCAAAAACAGTAACCTCTTTTTGCGCAGTTGGATAAAAACTATCCTATGTTTTTTCCCGGGTCTCAAACTATATCCATACCAAATTTCATTCAAATCGGTCTAGTAGTTTTGGCGTGAAAGCGTAACAGACAGACAGACAGAGTTACTTTCGCATTTATAATATTATATATATATATATATATATATATATATATATTATATACATATATTATATACTATACTATATATTATATAGTATAGTATATAATATATATATAGTACTGATAGTACTGATTAACATATTCATAAAACCATAATTCATTATTCGTAGTCCGCAGATTTCATTTTCTTAGCGCATATTGAGCAAATGTTACACTTACACCAACAAAGCAAAATCATACAATCTTACTGGCGTACAAATGAAACTTCTCAAAGTAATTTGAAATGACTGACAATTTTTGTGGCGTTCTTTATTGATACTAAACTTATCACGGTGGATTTTTGTTGTCGCCAATGCTGGGCCTTTATTGGTGACCTATTTCGAAAAGGAAAATGTCAATTACTACTTGCCTAAACATTTCACAATGAAACTTCATTTTTGGTAAGCAATGCTGGTGACTTTTATTGAAATTAAATGCTCTTATTGTAGTATCTGTAGTTTTGTATATAGTTCGTAGTATTTTGTTTATTAAATACCGCCAGTTAAAAAAAAATGTCTAAACTAATGAGATAAACCTAATTAGACGTTTCTTGTCACCAAAGTCACAAATCTTTTTAAATTAGTGAACCATTTTGTGAGTAAGTATGTCAATTGTTACTTGCATAAACTTTTCACAATGAGACTTAAGTAAATTGACATATGCTGATGTCTCATCCTACCAGATGACAAACTAACCACAGAAAATGTTATAATAATAATACAATAAAACAAATTAGTTTTCATAATGTTGTCATAATGATTTAATATTCCTGACGGGATTAGGACTTTATATTCCTGTCGTGTCAGAGTACCAAAATTTGGCCAGCATTGTTTTTGTTACGTGTAAATGAGAGCAAATTGATTGCCATTGATGAAATACAACATTTTTAATGACTTCTTAACTTAACTTTCTAACTGAAACTAGTGTTTTTGTAAAAACGTTTTATAAGTAAGATTACTAATAAAACAGATTTAGATATTGTGATTTTTATATAAATGCATTTTTATTTTTGTTTCAATGTTTTTTTAATGACTAATTATGGACTTCAATCTTCATTCGACTGCATTCAATTCAATACTTAACTATAGTTTAATTGCTTGTCAAAATTATTTTCTACTTTTTTAAATTTATATTTATATTATTATCACTGTTTAGTTCACTTTTGATTTAACGAAGGGCAGATAAATTATAACAGAGGTAACTCACAAAAACTGTTGGATTAAGATCCAAGTACATACTTAAAACTGTGGAAACAGAAGTACGCATAGATTGTATAGCACGTGATACGATTGGTACGATTTACTTTATAGTCAAAAAAAATTACGTAGCGAAATTTTCAGATCTGAATACTTGATTTTTTTTTCTGTTAAAAGAAATATATGAAATGGTGTTTCCGGACCTGGCATTGTATTTGCCATATGCTCTAAAATTTTACCTATACATTTTGTTTATACTCTGTAAGGCGTACAGGTACACTCTTTCAAAAGAAACATTTTCGAAATTCGCCTTTTGCTCAGATCACCTTAAATATTTGAATCATACAAGCGTCGAGCAACTATACAAAATACAGGAAGTATCATTTAAATATAACCTTGTGTTTATATAAGCACAGGCTAAGAGTATGAGTACAGGCTATCTTATGCATGTTCTAGAAACCAAATCAAACGTCAATCTAGTACAGGCGTAACTAAATTACAGGTACCTTGAAAATGTTTGTTCAGTGGTGACGTAGAAATTATCTTGCGGCTAATTACTGTAAAGTCTATGGTGCCTAATGCGGTAACTACAACAATAGGAGTTATGCAATGGATAGATTCAGGCGTTACTTTGCGGAAATCCATATTTAATAATAACAAATACTTTTAAAAGTATCCTAAAAAATATTAAATAATATTTAAATAAAACACTTAAAAAAGCATAAAATAGAGCGCTCGGTAAGTGAAGACCTCCTAAAGATGCTTCGTTTAGAAGCGAAACTAGTCGGGTATTCTTCCGGTTAGGCTGCGTGATGTTTGTGACGTCACGTAGATAACAGGAAAATTAGGCGGAATTGTCACTAGATATATAATTTTATGCTTTTTTAAGTGTTTTATTTAAATATTATTTAATATTTTTAGGTTATGTACTTTTAAAAGTACTTGTTATTATTAGGAGTTATGCATTTTCCTTGGAGTTTGTATCGGTTTACAACAAGACTTTTTTACAGTATTTTGGTGATAATTCACGTCTACGGCGGGAAATACAATATTTAAACAGTTTTTACGCTCTTAGCTAGATTTCGTAACCAATCTACATGATCATAGTGTTCGTAGGTAAAAAAATAATAATGCTCGTGTCATCCTGAACAAATAATGGACACCAATGCACGAGATTTCGTAAATTACAGCCGACATAAAAACTACGTTAACCCGTTACGGAACAAACACTTTTCTTAAAACTTTCGTGAACTAAACTCATGTTTCTTAATCTCTAACGGGTCTATCCATGCACGAATGAACATCTAAATAATATTTATTTATTTTATATATTTATTTATTAAAAAGATCACCAACACAGTGTACCAATACATTGAACTCAAAAAATATGCATTGTAGAATTAAGCCAAGTGTCACAGTAATTATAGGTGAAGACAGCATGCATAATATAGTAACAGAAAATGTTTGCAATTAATGTTAAAATGAATCTATATAAGAAAGTACGCTATAAAATTAATGTTCTACTAATATAAAAATAAATTGTATTGTAATAAAATATGATGGATATAATTTGCTATTTAAAACATGTTCGTGTAATAATAATAATAATCAAAATAAAACTGTACTATTATAATTAAATTTCAGAGTAATATTTACGAAAATTAAAATAAAATTAAATAAAAATAAAATTGTTTACGCATTCTTAAAATCAGGATGTCAGAGACTTTTTGAAGACAAGGATGTTATTGCTGAATATGTCAACCGATGTAGTGTTTGCTGCGTTATTGTAATGTCGAATTATATTTCACTAACCTCGACGTTTCGATCAAGTTGCATTGACCGTGATCACGAGGAGACGTCTACTCCTGATCACGGTCAATGCACTTGATTTAGAAAAAAGTAATACATTCATCAAGTATGTATTGAAAAAACCTTTTCTGAAATGAAAAAGCTTTACGTGATGATTTCATTACAATTGCTAGATAATCTAGCAACCAAACCAAAAAAAAAACAAATTTTAGAATTTGCCGCCAAAAACGTCATCGTTGGTTTTCATTGACACAAACTTGAAGTAAATGTCTTAAGTCACTAATTATGGTATACTCAATTTAATTTGATATTCAAGAGAGATAATTAATCTACCTCTAAAAAATTATGAAAACAGAAAGGAAATCAGTGAAATGGTGATTTTTCTACCTAATTTTTTTTAACGGAAGGGCTTTTTGCGAATGCTCACTTTGCTAGCTACCACTATCGTGTTGCAATCTGTTGCCAGATAATGGCATATTCGTGGTTGTATTACTTTTCTTACACAAGATTAGGATGGGTTTGGGCCTGTATAACAACTGACTTGATTGTTTATTTTAAACGCTGATTTGCCTTTATTAACAAAACACTACAAACTATAAATAACATTACAGCTACTAAAATTAAAGCATTTAGACCACCTACAAGTAATTGCAGACTCACAGGAAGTCCAAATGCTCTAGCCTAAGTCATTGCAGACTCACAGGTTGTCAAATGCTCTAGCCCAAGTCATTGCAGATACACAGGTAGTCGAAATGCTCTAGCCCAAGTCATTGCAGATTCACAGGTAGTCGAAATGCTCTAGCACAAGTCATTGCAGACTCACAAACAGAATCATTGAATTGATTACGTCATACTATAGCGAGTTAACTTTTATTACATTCATCCTACTTCCATAGTAATTTGTATGAGTTTCCTACTATTTCACAAAATCATGAAACAGGATTGACGCGAGTAACATTAATTACTGTTTCCTGTTCCGCTAATTAATAATCCTTGTTGTATTAGCTCTTCAAATAGCGGTTTGTATGAGATGTGTTAATGATATTATATATGCCATCAAACCTTTCTAAGCAACTTTAACTATAGTTATATTTTTTACCTAAACCTAAAATTGTGGTATATTTTTGAAACCGTTGACCCAAGGATAAATATTGGACTAGAGATGTATCTTCAAATTATTTTTTGAGATGAGCTTCAAGATGTTAGAAGTAGTATGAAAAAATGCACATAATTGCACCCTAGTATGTGTGGTGTCATAATTTAGAGCTCATTCAAAAGAATATATTTTTTCCTTTGTCATACAAATATGTAAATGACTCCACATTTTTATTTGTCAATTTTTGTTAATAGGTCTCTTTAATTACCAATAATCTGAAATTTCGGTTTAATACATAAATAATTTTGTACATGTAATTCCACACTTAACACCCTTTTTATTATGTGACCTAACTTGCACTGTTTATAGGTTAACCAACAAATACTGAAAACGCTGATTTATAAGTTGCCTTTGAAGATGTGATTTAATTTTTTTTTTATTATTTTTGATGCAATGTGGAACCTTAAAAGTGAGAAGCCCGAATCGTACTATGCCAGCTTTAGTTTTTTTTATTACTGTTTTATATGTTTTGAAGTGGAAATGTAGTCGAAAGCAGTGGTACGTTCTAATTGTGAAGATTATCTTAATAGAGGTTTGTACCAATTTCAAGAAAATTACAGTATCGCAAGGCAAAATAATTTATTTGGTTCACTAAATCAATTTCGGGATTTCTGATGGTCGAGAATGGAAAATTTACAAAACGTCCACAAGGCTGTATCAATCAAACTGGGACATGCCGTGAAATTGCGAGACCGTCCGGCTAGACAAATAATAAAGTGCTTTGGGCGACAAAAGTATGGGACGAGTGGATAGTAGTTATGACATAACTACTAACTATAAATTAAACAGTACATCGATCATCATTATGCTTAAGGGTATACAAGGCACTTACAGGCAAATTATTCATCGTAAAAGTGAGTAAAATATTCCTACAAGTATTTTCTACGGTAATGCTCATGAGAATACTTTCTTGCAAGTTGCAACTCAAGACGTCAAATAAATCACAAGCTTATTCCTATGAATCTTTAGCGCGAAATATTGATTCTAACAATAGATTGCAGGACATTGGCCTATATCAACGATGTTGTAAGAAAGTATCTGGTACTTGACTCGTAAAAAAATTTTGAATGACTTTGCAAATTAGATTTATTCAATGATATATTGTGTCACTAAAGTCAATTCTAACGTAGCGACAGCGTCCACAAGCGAACAGCTTGGGACACGGCAGAATACATTTCAAATGCCTGCTTGGTTGGCTAACAAATTTTCTATTGGACCGTAGTCACCCCCAAAGCAGAAAACCTGTTTAAGCACATTATGGTGTATTCCGGCATAAGTACTTGAGAAGCTGTTTCCATTCTAGGTTCCTTAGTAAACATTTTTGCATGCATTATTACTTACCTTTAGGGTTTATTCGATTTGAGACGAAAGCGTTTGTAGCTGTACCAAAATCGTCTTTTAATCTAAGTGTTCGGAAAGCAATCTTTCGATGATTTTGCTATTATCAATAATTGGTCCCAAATCGAAAGACATGTACCCACAATTTAAAAAATCTGTTATTTTCAAAGGTGTATTTTGATTTGATTCATACAAATAATATAATGCAGCCTTCCATGCAAACAAAGCGAATATAAATCCTGTGATATATACAAAACTAGTACTTTTCGTAACTTTTGTGAAACATATGCTGTGAGTCTGGGGCTCAAGCACAATGTTATAAAGAGTGAGGTAATGTAGTTTAAGGCAGGTCATAAAAGCTATTCAGTGATGCCCGTAAAGCTCGACGGAACTCCTTTAAATTGGGTAAAGCATTTCAAGTACCTGGGCCACTGGGTCACCGAGGATATGTCAGACGATAAGGTCATGGAGCGAGAACGTAGGGCATTATCAATGAGGTTTAATATTTTGGATCGCAGATTGTCACGATGTACAGACTCAGTAAAAGTCACATTGTATAAGACTTACTGTACATCTTTTTATACATGCAGTCTGTGGGCCAATTATAGACAGTGACTTCGAATGAGACGCTGAGATTCTGCAGTGTATCAGGCATGTTTGCGGATGCCCATACTGATGATTTCTACGCCATAATCCGCAAAAAATACTACGTCCCTGATGAGCCGCTTACGCGAAAGCACCAACAGCCTTCTAACTGTTGTAGCAGAAGATTGGTACTCATATTACATGGATGGCCGTGCTCGGCCTGGTTTGCCACCTGTGGCGAAACAACTTCTGTTATTGTTATTATTACTATTTCACCAACTAATTTTAATTTTATTATATATGTATATGTTACTAACAATTAATATGGATGTTAAATGTCTGAATTAAAATATTTTGATAAAACTACGGTATAATTATAATTAGAATACTGGCGCCGCGGCTACTTCGGCGAAGCAACTCAAGCAGTGCAGGTATGCTAACCTCGGCAGTGGTTACAAATTCGAGCTGTTTTGTCGGTCCGTGGGGACCGGGAGCTTGTTGTATTTTTCAAAACTTATTAGAGCACTTGATCGGTGTGACAGACGTCACACCGATCAAGTGTCGGTCGTGCTGTGACGTCTGTTCAAAATGCTGGGTACTATTTGGCTCAACGAATAAACATTGCAAATCAACGGGGCAATGCTGACAGCATGCTGGGACCCTGTCAACTGGTAGTGGGCTGGAGCATTTGGACTGCCTTTGAGTCTGCATTGACTTGTAGGTTGTCGTAATGCTTTTATTGTAGTAGCTATATTGTTCTATATAGTTCATATTTTTTTGTAAGGCATAACGCCTGCTTCTCAAGAATAAAATTAAATTACTACTCTAAACATCTGTTAAGTGATGTCATTCTTCTATTATTACGAAGTAAAACTTATCGGGATAATTTTTAGCATTTGTGTGTGTTATAAATTTTAATTAGCGGGCTATCTGAACGTTTTAATTGCGATCAAAGACTCCTATACTTCTGATCGGAAACTTATAAAAAACTGAACCGGGCTGGAAACGTTTGATCAACGTGGTATACATACGTATTTTTTCCTGAACGTGCCAAGATAAAGAGTTCTGTCGGCGTTACCTTGATATGGTGTGAAGTGGCTTTTATACGGAAGCGCTCGTAGCCAAGTGAAGCGCTCGTAGCCAAGTGAAGCGCTCGTAGCCAAGTGAAGCGCTCGTAGCCAAGTTTGCTTAGCCATTCTGAATCGATCAGCAAAGTTAAGCAACGTCCGCCGCGGTCATGGCTTGGATTGGTGACCGCTGGTGACATTACTACTGAGCGCTTCCGTGCTTCGGAGGGCATGTTAAGCCGTCGGTCCTGGTTGTTGTCTTAGGATAGCAGTCCTTACAGCATGGTGGTAGGGCATTTTGCAAATGCCCGCCTGGCTAGCTACCACCCTCAAGTTGAAAATCTGTCGCCAAGCACCTAAGGGTGTGTTCCGGCAGCTGTCCTTGAGAGCCAGTAACTCTAGGTTAGTCTGAACAACGTCCTCGACCACATCATCACTTACCATCAGGTGAGATAGTGGTCAAAGGCATAAAAAAAAACTAATGTTCCGAATTAGATTTTGTATATTTTTCAGTTGACTTGGTCAACAAATGTGGCATCAGCAGATAGCTAGTTCAGATAAAAGCAATTTCCTGCAAACCAGTCTCATAATGTATTGGATATCTGATAACATCTTGACCCATTAATAGGATCAACAAGAATAAGTTTAATCCGCAAACAGAAGCATTTGAATAATACAATATGAGCAAGGCTAATTGATTAATTATTATTCTATTCATGTCTAGTACCTATATGAGTCTCTAAGCAGTAATGTACTATTAATCATCTTGTGGAGATAAATATATTCTGGTACGTGTGTCTACTGTATATAGATTTACGAAACGTAGGACTGCATTAATCATTCCTCATTTACTTTATTATCTTTAGTGCCGGAGCAACAGACACTAGATTCATTCTACTCATACTAGACAGTCTATATAAAGAGCAATAATATAGTAGACGACTCATAAGCAAACTTAAGGTTTTTTTTATTTTTTTTTAGTTTATTATTATAACATTATTCTGTTTATTTAGGAAATGAAATTCCCCTAAAGTTCCCACATGATGATAAGCATCTGATATGGTCGAAACTAGGATCAATGTATTTGGACCCTTACTCTTGAGTGTTTTCTAATTCCATTTTCATTTTTCTAACATACTATCTAAGAACATCAAGATAATATAATAGAAATTTGGGACCTCCTTCGGGAATCAGGACACGTCCCTCGTTTATCAAGTTACAACAATTAATGAGGTTGGTTAATTCAGTAAAAACCGATAATTATTCTTCAGTTTTTATAACAGGATCGATAAAATATCTACTTACTTTGTAGTGGTAGAACAATATGCAATATTTTATTTATTTCAAAGACAAAAAGAACTTAAGCAAGAAATATAGTAGTTAGCATTGTGTGTTTTGTATGCAGCCAGATGTAGGATCATAAGGTGCAATCACTGACAGGCTTTGAAAAATAAACATTGTCGTCGTCGAACTAAATCTACGAAACTGAAAGAAAGAATTCTCGGTAATAAAGACAAACTTTTGTGAAGAAAATCGTTTTTACGCAACAGGCATGGAGATTGGTGAATGATGGCAAATTGGAGTAGGTACATATTTTAACGTTCATATAAAATGGTGCCGTGGTTATTGCGGAAATCAGACTACTGGACTTCATCTGACTGAAAGAAATTATTTTTAAAACTCTTATGATCGTTCATATTTACTCACTACTATCAAATATTAAAAAATAAATGTGTATAAAGGGCGTATCATTCTTTTTGTCCTGACATTTCAATCACTTTGCAGTGGTCACCTCGTGATCACGATCACTCATCGCGATCATTCCCGCTACAGACAAAAATGTAGTGGTCAAGATATGTTTAACTAGCTTTCCGGGCGCGGCTCCGCCCGCGCGTATGTCGGTTATCGCGCGAAAACATTAACCTCTTTTTGCGCAGTTGGATAAAAACTATCCTTTGTTTTTTCCCGGGTCTCAAACTATCTCCATACCAAATTTCATTCAAATCGGTCCAGTAGTTTTGGCGTGAAAGCGTAACAGACAGACAGACAGACAGAGTTACTTTCGCATTTATAATATTAGTACTGATTATAATAATACCAGTCTATATTTTTGTTTATGTTTATAGATTCGTCGTGCTCTGTTTTAAATCAAACATTACACAAATGCAAATAAATAGTTATGTCGTTTAATTGCATACCTTTCGCAATGAATGAATACTGATGTGCACATTAAAGCAGATTGATGCAATGGTCATTGATCTGGAATGGGTTGAGACTGAGTCGAGACAGAAGACTTGTGTCATTATAATAAATAGTAGTGACTGTTGGGAAGTTACGTACCTTGATCAATGGCTGTCTAAAAATATACAATTGATGCTAATTGTGTCCAAAATGTTTGGCCACTCTTTCCTGACCACCTAATATAATTAAATTATGTGTATAAGATATTTTATACCAATTAAAGCCTGCATCACTTTACTCCAAATCCAGTGCAATACAAATTACATCATCATTATCATCATCGTCATCAACCGGAAGACGTCCACTGCTGAACAAATCCTCTCCCATAGATCGCCACAAAGAACGGCTATTAGCCACTTGTAGCCATTGGCTACCCGCGACTTTCACGATATCGTCAGTCCACCTAGTGGTGGGACTACCAACTCTACGTCTTCCGGTGTAACCACTCAAGAACCTTTCTTTCCCAACGGTTATCAGTTCGTCGAGCAATGTGGTGCGCCCATTGCAACGTTTTATAACAATCGTAACTAAAATAATGTTATTTCATTTTTAATTTTTATTACTTTTATTGCATATGTGCATTATATCAGGTTAAAATTGGTTTTAGCAGGCAGACATAAATTTCCACTTACCATGACCCTCCGTGTATGACGTGATTATAGTAGTTTCATGTACTTTGACCTAGTTCTTCAAGAATGCTTGCTGGTAAAGGGTACTAACCTTATACAGTTCTGATCTAGCAGTCTAGAATATTTCTAAATTTGTCAGACTTATAAAATATTCAGGAAGATCTGTTTTCCTTCAACTAATAACATATTTGCTCTAATATATACAATCCTTATTCTTATAAACTTAAGAGCAATATTTATAATTATAAATAGGTTGGTGGAGAAAGTCATTTCATCGTCTACTTAATAGGGGTTTTGATGGTGAAAAATCTCACTGTCACCTCTGGAAAAACCACTCGTAGTTTTGATTTAGCAATGAGCGACGCTAGGTCACCTTGCTATTTAATTTTATGAATAATCTTCTTCCAAAACTTTACCGAAAATTTCAAGAAATCTTTTAAGAATAAAAGTTGTGTACACTATCCTGGTGTATTTTATCTTAGGAGAAATTGTTAATTTTGAAGTTCATTAAACACTCTTGAGGATTATTACTGATCTAATGTAATAATATAAAAAACATAAAATAATATAAAAAATGAAAAATATAAACAGGCGGGCATTCGCAAAATGCCCTACCACCATGCAGTGAAGCTCAAGCCCGCGGCGGGATTCGAACCATGGACCTGCTGTGCGGCAGTCCATAGCCAAAGCCACTGAGCTATCACTGCTTAATCTTAGTAAAGATTAATAACAAATATTTTCTTATAATATGATCTGCAGCCCAAAAGGTTAAGCAACCTAGTTGTTTAAAATTATTCAAATATTAAAAAACAAAAATGTGTTTAAATCTCGTTGAAACATGTTTGTTGCTTATTATTAAAATTAATTTCAGGGTTTTCATAGAAACAAAATTTAGTATTGATAATAATAAAATAAGACTTATATTTATAAAGTAGACATAAATCTAACTGATTAACAGGTAACATCAATTTCATAAATGTTTAATAAAAACAATTTAGTCATTTTATATCTAAGTACTAAATTAGGTAAACTTTTAATATTAATCACAATGTTTATATTTGCCATATAAACGATATAAATCTACATAATATTGGTAAACATGATCACATTTCAAATATTTTCTCACTGATATCTAAATAAAAAAGGACATATCTGATTATTATAACAGCAAAGGCATCAATGCAGAAAGCACTGTTTTAAGTTATTAAAATTATTTTTTTTATTGGCTGGCAGAGATATAAAACAATGATTAAACAACGGTGTAATTTTGAGCAGTTAAAGATTGAGGTTTAAACAGTCACAAATAATATATATTTTATAGCTGATAGGCTAGCCACTATCTCACGTGATGGTAAGTGATGATGTGGTCGAAGATGTTGTTCAGGCTAACTTAGAATTACTGGCACTCAAGGACAGCTGCCAGAACACGCCGTTAGGTGCTTGACGACAGATTTTCTTGAAGTGGCTTAACTTATCTGATCGGTTTAGAACGGCTAAACAAACTTCGCTTCGAGCCCTTCATAATATAAAATGACTACATGTGTTTGTGCCTGCACAATCAATTACTATGTAGTTTACAACTTGGTAAGAGGTATTAAAACAATAACAAAGTAAATTGATTGAGCAGGCGTGAAAGTCCGGTGATTTTTATGCATTTAGAGTAGTTAGGCTATAATACTTAAAGATTTTATACTGTGATTTAACTATCTAGGTATCTGACAGTGTACTTTGGAAGAAAGCCGAGCGGTTATAGCTATGGACTGCGATGCCGCGTAGGTCCATGATTCGATTCGCGCCGCAGGCTTGAGCTTCGGAAGGGCGTTTTTCAAATGCCCAGCTGGTTAGCTACCACCCTCAAGTAAAAGATCTAGAGACTTAACAACTGTATGTCTCAGGGTGATGGGCGCAGTGCAGTTCGTCACTGGTGACGAAATGTGTCTGTTATAGGTAGAGGTAACCACTTAACATCAGGTTAACCTCGAGTTTGTTCGGTCACAATAAAATAAAAATTTATTTAAGTGTCCAAAGACAGTAATAGTCACACTATTGGATTTTAACAATATAATTACTCTATTATTTGTATTTTATACTACGATGATATTTTACTATGCGTTATCCTATATTAAAGCATGAAAATTTGCATGACATAATAAATATCAGTGCTTTCAAAAATATGCAGATAAATATTATAAAATATTTATATATAGTTTACACCAGCAGCTTCTGTAAATTTATTATTATTAATATATTAAGGTAAAACAAGTATGTTTGATACATTTTGTATTAAAAGTATTTTAATCCTCTTAAAGTAACGTCTCAGTGGAAAGATATATAACCTTCATTGTTATTCTTTAGTGTAGTAATGATCCCATCATTAAAACAATTTTTACGTTGCAAACTATGATCTATTTCATTTTAATAAATATTCGTAAGTTGACAATTAACAGCACCAACATTTGTAATATTTAATTAGTATAATGTACACAATGGTAATAAAAAAATTCGCATCGCTGTTAGCACAGCCGTCGTTAGTGATTAATTAATATACACAAGTGATATATGACTTCCATTCTTCTTACGGCTCGCAATTTTGTCAGTGTAGAGTTTGAATTATGTTGTACTCCCTTGTACAGTACATACTTGTACTTCATTTCGGGATAAAATTTATATAAACTCAAATTTTTACTTCACAATTTGTAGAGTATTTTTTAAAGTAAGTAAAATACAAAATAAAAAAAAACTTTCACATTTATAATGTAAAGTGAATGAAAAAAAAATTCATGACAACTATTCTTGAAAATAAAATTATTATTATTATAAGATGTCTTGATCTGTACTAGCTAACTTAAAAACACTGGTTTGGTTTAGTAAGACACAGCGTGGAACTGCATTGCAGGATTGATTAGCAGGGAGTCATTGGGATGATCTCGTATACTAAACGGTCTTGATATGCCTTGAGGTTATATACAAATTCAAAGAATAATTTGTATGAATATATATCGTGTCCAATGAAAGTCAGTTATGTATATACAAGAGTAAAACTTCCCAATCACATAATAATAAAACCTGTAAATAAATTATTCTAATAAAGTCATTCAAAATCACAATATTCTCACTAATACTCGTAACATTATAACTTTGCACATCTAATAAGACTGCACTTAATTTTAACTTAAATATAGTAATGTTAAGTATGTATACATATTATATACCTACTTAAATATAAGTGCCTAATTAATGAAAATAAATTGTATCAACTCAAAATATCTATGCCTGCGACTTCATGTTATAATAATTTCACGAGGGTTTTGCTTAATTTTGTGGCACATTGCAATTTAATCTATATCTATTTCGAAAGAAATCTCAAAAAAAAACTTAATCTTTAACCATCTTGGGCATATAAAATTAATTGATTCATGTTCATACTTTAGTGCAGATTGCTATTTGTTTTGGTATTCCAGTTTTCACTGTAAGGTTAACATAAACGATTATTTTTTTCTCTTTACTGAATCCATTTAATCTGGTAACTCGATTGGCACGATCGTTGGCACTATAGGTAACTTAAAATTAGATGGTAAAATACATCTATACCATACTTGCAATGGTGAATTACAGCGCAAAAACCTAAGTAGTAGTTGCTGCTAATTTACTACCATTGATGCAATCAATTTTTTGTTTAAGGTACGTTTCTTTCATAACATTTGTTCTTATTTCATGATATTGAAGACAATATACCACAAACATAATTCTATATTGTCTTGCTGTCAAGTTAAAGGATATATTTAATATCCCATCAAAACTTGCGATATTTTTCAACCTTATTTCCCTGATTCTTTAGCTTCTGCTTTTTTGTTTTTTTCTTTATCAATATCAGCCATTTTCAATTCACCGTGCTTCCATCCTTCAGGGTAGCTGTACTGCCTTACGTCATCCCACCATTGCTGTTTGCCATCTGCCCAGATGCAGTAGACGATATTGGTACTGACCAGAACAGCAAAACACACCCAAAAAGCTACTCGCCACTGGGCCAGCGTCGACTGCAAAGGAAAATAAAGTTGCTGCATTATATAACGTTACTGCGAAAACGATCATCGTATATTGTAGTGTAATTTATTGTACTAAAAATGACTTAGGTACTATGGCAATATGTGTACTGTTTATAAAAGGGTAAATGCATAGGATCAACAAAGTTTCAAGCAAGGTTTTTATTTAGCTCCAACACTTATTACTTAGGTATTGACCAACCTAATATAAAAAGTCGATAAAACTTTTTTTTTGGTTTCAAAGCCAATTATTTTTTACTACGTATTGAAAATCAGTCTTTAATAACAAAGTATATCAGTGCTAATATTTTTTTTTCATGAATATCATCTTGGTTACTAATAGTAAAGATCCTTTTAATGGACGCTTTTCTTATGATTATTTCAGTTAGTCAAGTTTTTATTGACCCATCACAGATTAAAGTATTCCAAACTCTGTGGATACATATTATCCAATTTTGAAGAACTTAAGCTACAGTAGATACATTAAAAAAAGTGGTTATTTTACTTCTACTAACATAATGTCTTTATATATGTACCAACTTCTTATTTGTCATGCAACATGTAGTTGAATTTATTAATTCTTAAAACATCAACAAGTCAATTGGTCAACATAGAGTACAAAATGTCAACAGTTAATTAACAACGTCCGGACACAAAATAGTAATTAGTCGTCGTTAAATTTCGTCCTTGACCGCTTAGGGATAGCGTGAGAATTCCTATGAAACAAATTTACGACTGTAAAAGGGATGCTATCTAGTAGCTAATAAAAAGCCTACGACTCTAACGTCTAGACAAAAAATATCTGCAAAACCACAGAATAAATAAGACCCAAAGCAGTTGCAATAAATAAACTCGGAAAGCAGGGAGTATCTTATATTCATATTAAACTGAAAGGTGTCTGTCTCTCTTTCTATCGCATAGCTATGATCTCTTCTGACGCGCACCGTAGAATAATCCTGTTCAGACGGATACACCAATGTACCTGGGGCTTTGTACCTAAAGTGCGGAGTGTGCCAGGCCTGATTGAATACCTATCTGTGGGGTTAACATCGCTGCAATAGTACCCCCTTATCTACACCTAGAAATTTACTATCTATTTTTTTATGTAATGTACTCCATACCCGACTTGTAAGCAATGCTCAAGTAAACCGTTTGCTTAAGTATGATTTTTTTGATGAATCTGTTGGGTAAAAACCATTAAAATAACTATTTTCATTTCAAAAATGGTAATGTAAGACTTGAGCTAAAAAAGTACCTACCTATTTTGAAAAACGTTCAATATCCCTAATTTATATAACTACATATAAAAATTTCTGCTATATACTTTGTTATTTCAATCATCATCAACCATCATAATGCAAGTCATATCGTTGACCGTTGAACAAAAGGGGGCATTTATTCAACGGTGAACGATATGACTTGAATGACATTGAAGGGTGTGTTTTAGGCTTGGCAGGCATCTTGAGGATCGCAATGTAAGATGACAGTCTTTAAATGGCGGCTGCGGAACAACTTCTGTTATTTTTCACTTCCTTGTCTCAATATATGAGAGGATTCTAGACACGCATCACAAAGAAATTAATTTACAGTCGATTGATACAAAATTAACTGCAGAGCTTAAAGTTAGGTATGTAACTATTATTTTGTTATATTTAAAAAAGTATAGCTCCGATCGCGCTCAATCCGGCCCGCGTGTTTTGATGCGTGGAGCTATTTAAAAAGGTTGAAATTCAATGAATCCTGAACATATAATAGTCAAAAATATACCACCGCGTGTTTAAAAAGATCACCGTCCATACAAAGATTGTCGGGAAGAAATCACTATTTCCGATAAAACCACCCATTGTACTATTTATAACATAATTTTAATGCTATAAAGAATTGTGATTGTAGCTAAACGAATACGACGTACTGTAAGTTTTTGGATTTACGACGATACAACGATGAAATTTTATAACAGATTTACTTATCTTGTAGCACTTAGATACTATCTCTATTAACTTTGCCTGCAAATATATCAACCGGTAAAAATAAAAAAATATTACGCTATCATGCTTGTTACCAAAAGTACAAAATATTATGCCAATCAATATCAGCTTCATTTAATCAAATTTCTAAAACTTTTTCAGGTATATATTGAGATATATTTCAATAAAACGAAGAAACAAAGAAGCCACAAAGATCGTTCTTGACGATACACCGTGAAGTTGAAAACAACTTGACACCGACTTGAAAGTATTTTGATGTAGAAAGGCCTTTATTTGGACAAATGTAACGAATACAGTTTTGGGGCAAGGGTTTTATTTGATATTAGAAATTTTCAAGAGTTACTTTAAGAACCTACTCAAATTCAACTTTGAATAAAGGTTTGGCTTTCAAATCACTTTAATGAGTTAGGCCTACAAATGAAATCAGAACAAAACCTTCGAGTGTGTTGTTTAAGTCTTCATACTGGTAAAAAAAAATAGGGAAGTTCCCAACGAATCCCTAATATCAGAAACCATTTTTCAAAAATTCTCACACCAACCCACAAAGAATTAAGGTTTCCCTACATCCATCAATTTCCCATCGGATGGGAAGGATTATTGATTTACCATCGTTGACAAAAGTGCTAAGTTACTAAACAGAACTAAGAGCACTTGGAAAAAATATATATGGAAATAATATCTAGGCGAGCACACATTTCAAAGAGCTAGAAACATTTTAAAGTGCATATTGAATATTCAGAAACTAATGTTTCCAAAGGTTCAGCTAAAAATGCTTTGGTAACCATATAATTTTATAAACTAATACACGGAGAAAAATAATGCTATATGTAATGTTTAAATATTTCTACGAGGGATGAACGTAGTTGAAGTAAAAAAGTTGGGTTTATCATCAGGAAAACAGTCAATGTAAATTGTGACGAGTGTGACAAAATATAATATATTAATGAGATGTTCCGTTCCAAATGCTCCAGGGAGCATTTGCGATCATTTTTAGCGAAGCTTTAGGCAGGTTAGGGGTGCAACGGAATGCTGTCGCAGCCATCAGAAGATTCCAGAGCTTCATGACGTATATCAGTTACTCTTAAAGATATCTAGTACTGGGCAATAGTATGTTTTAGAGAAATGTTAGTATTCTGTTCAGCAATAAGAGTGGCATATCATCTAAGAAAAAACTGTGTGAAAAAAGTTTCATACAAAAAAATCGGCCAAGTGCGAGTTGGACTCGCACACGAAGGGTTCCGTACCATTAGCTATACGACATTAGATTTCTTATTTTAACCTTTTTTTTGTTTTAACGTGCGCGAGTCCGACTCACACTTGTCCAACTTTTTGTATTTGTTGTTATAGCGGCAACAGAAATACATCATCTGTGAAAATTTCAACTGTCTAGCTATCACCGTTCTTGAGATACAACCTGGTGACAGACGAACGGACGGACGGACGGATGGACAGCGAAGTCTCAGTAATAGGGTCCCGTTTTTACTCTTTGGGTACGAAACCCTAACAAGTAAAAGTTTATTCAAAGAAAGCAAGTTGTTACGGCCTAAAAGAAGTTTCAAATGATTTCATCTATACTTATAATAAAACTGTAACAGGTCCAATTCTGTACATGGCAGATATTTTGAAAAAAAAAATGTACAGTACTCTGTAGCTGATACTGATGCCGAAACTGTATTTTTTTTTATTTTTGTCTGTCTGTCTATATCCCGGCCGCGCATCACTCCAAAACTACTGAATGGATTTCAATGAAACTTAGCATGATTTGAGTTCATACTACAAGGTAGGATAATTTAGCTTTTTATCCCGAAATTCAGCATGGTTCCCTTAGGAGAGGGGATGAAAGTCAAAATATACACTTAGTTGTAATTTATGAACGCGTAGTCCGATTTCATACGTTCTTTTTAGGGTTCCGTACCCAAAGAGTAAAAACGGGACCCTATTACTGAGATTTCGCTGTCCGTCTGTCCATCCGTCCGTCCGTCTGTCACCAGGCTGTATCTCAAGAACGGTGATAGCTAGACAGTTGAAATTTTCACAGATGATGTATTTATGTTGCCGCTATAACAACAAATACAAAAATTTGGCCAAGTGCGAGTCGGACTCGCACACGTTACAACAAAAAAAACCGGCCAAATGCGAATGGGACTCGCCCATGAAGGGTTCCGTACCATTATCTGAAATTTTATTGTATGGGTGCCCCCTTAATTACTTATTTATTCTAATTTAATTAATTTTATTTTAAGAAAACATAAAACTAAATATTCTGTGAATAGTTAAAGCGTTTACCAGTCACCGTTATTAGTATCGAGCAAGAAACGGTAAAAAAATCAAGGTTGTTTTATGGGGGCCCCCTTTCATTTTTAGTATTTGTTGTTATAGCGGCTATAGAAATACATCATCTGTGAAAATTTCAACTGGCTAGCTATCACCGTTCTTGAGATACAGCCTGGTGACAGGCGGATGGACGGACCGACAGCGAAGTCTTAGTAATAGGGTCCCGTTATTACCTTTTGGTTACGGAACCCTAAAAATGTTGAAATATGAAGTCTTATGTTGTATAGCTAATGGTACGGAACCCTTCGTGCGCGAGTCCGACTCGCACTTGGCCGATTTGTTTAATTAGAATTGTGGTGCTTTAAAAATTATCACGTAAATATTCCAAAGTGATCGGGTTTGCAGTTCAGAAATTACAGACCAAATAACTTGACACCCTAAATGAACAGAAACCTTTGAACGTACGGCTCATCTTGAGCTGGCGGTCGCACTTTATCGTATATTGAGAGACCCTTGAACGTACGGCTTATCTTAAGCCCACAGGCAGCCCGGAACCCCACGGGAAGCCCGACACCCCACAGACAGACCGGCATCCCACGGGCAGCCCGGTACTCCACGGGCAGCACGGCACCCTTATTTAGTTTTGCAAGCTTGCTACGATAATACTCTAAAATGTGGTACATTCACCACAACTTTTTTTTTAACTACATATCTTTCTTTTGCCGGATACATTTCGGAGATTGCGCAATGGTAGTGCACAATGTTGTCTTAGGTTTTCACGATTGTTACACTTAATTAAACAATTTTAAACGGTTTAAATCACGTAAATTTATCATTATCTTTGTTCCGACGCGACGTTTTAAACACTTTGTAGTGATCTCAGTCGCGGGGTGACTGTCGGGACAAAAATAATGATAAATAAAGGTACGTGATTTAAACCGTTTAAAGTTGGAAGTGCACAACTTTAGTAGATTGTTATACAAGGGTCGAAAGGAATTGATAACTTTCACCCGCGTTCAGCTCTCTACTTTTCATTTCGAATTTAAAGAAAGTATAAAAAAAGTAGCTTTGTTTACACCAATGGTTACCATGGTTACAAGTCATTCCAGCCCAAGAGAAGGAAGCATTTACTATGAGTTTTTCCCGGCCTTATGTGGGAAGGAGCGTCTCCTACCCGCTACTCAGATCAAACAAACACTACTTTCTGAGAATGAGAAATAAAAAAAATATTTTCGATCTACCGTCAAACAAACCGCCGTTTTAAAATCGAAATTCTAAAGAAACGCACAAGGTACTATGCTTCAACATTTTTTTTTGCGAACCGGGAAAGAACTCTCTGAGTTACTTAACTACTGTCTTCTGGAAAATACAACCCGGGAGTTTTGAAATCCAAAGTAAAAAGCTCCATTCTGAGCTATGGTTTACTGTGCTTCACCGCAGACCACAGTGTTGCTTAATATGAGATAAACAGTGCATAAATGTGAATAATTAGTCTGCAAGTACGACAATCGCGAACGAAGTCGCGGGTACAGCTAGTCAAAAATAAAATCACCCAATCATAGATACGAGTACAAGTAGAAGACCGATCAAAAGAAATCATGAACACGGAATTCACATTACAGTTTTGTAACCCATCAAATAATTTTATTTATTTAATTACCAATACCTGAGAAAATACAGTGAAAGCTTTTCGGGTGTTATAAAATGATGAGAATAAATCGGTTATTAACTTTATTTATTTCAGTTTTATATTGCCACCCTGAAGCACTCGTGCAATTTTTATTTTACAAATCCATGAGCTTCCCCAAATTTATAAATAATCGCGGGAATTATATATACTCGTACATGGAACCGCGTTGAATTTCTATGCAATTACAGTTTGCATGATTTAAATTGCCCCATTTCACGATGCAGATTACAAAATTTGTTTTTAAACTTTGTAGTGATTTACATTATCGGTATTTTTTTAAAGCTTATATTTTTAGCAGTATTCAGTTTCAGCGGCAACAGAAAGCTTCATAAGGCGAAAATATGGGAGTCTCTACGGTGGTTACATATATCTTCCGTTTGGAGTAGAAATATTAGCTCTATTAAGCCATTTTGAAATTTTGAAATACAATACAATACTTTACTTACAACAGGTAAAGAAGACCCCAAATTCTACATTACAAAGATTTGTCGAAATGCTGATAGACAAAACAGACATTTAAACAAATGGTGTTTACCTTGGGTGTTCTTCGACCAAAGAATTAGCATTGTTATTCAACGGAGATATATTAATTTTGGGTATAGCCTACCACCAAAAGTAATTAACATTTTTACAATCCTCTTCAGTGGCCTTTAGGCTTTGTCGTGAGGGTGCTTTTGCGCTGAAATGTGAAGTTGTTCCACCAAAATCTATACAGGAAATATAATTATGATCTCAATTTTGAAATATACAAAAAGTGTTTTAATCCACACATTATAATTTTTGTAGTCAGTATCAGAAAATAATATCAACATTTGAACAAAAACACGAGCTGAACTTACAATCGCGATATAATTCTAAATGGTAAACCGTTTAACTAAAATTAAAGTAATCGTTTGACAACTTAGAAAATGTCAATCATTTGAAGAATCACGAAACCCCTTCAGAGCGCAAAATATATAACCCGCATCTCCGATACCTGGGTCGTCTAGCTAGAGTATCCTCAAAGCGATCAGATATAATAATTTATCTGAGTCGATTGAGGTCAAGTCATAATCAAATCAAGATAAAAATGTATCGCAGTCAACACTGTAAATTATTATTTTCACGGGTGATTCAAATTGTCAAGTTGACAGTAATAGAGTGAATATATCGTAGACTACTAGAATATTAAATACAATAGTAAATTATTTAACTTCTGATATTTACAATCAAAAAATAACGAACAAGAAAATAAAGAAGATAGCGAAAGTTAAAAAGGTCAACCATCTTCTGACGGGTTCTGAATAAATAAAATACATCTTTTTTTTTTTTTATTGCTGATAGGTAAGCCTTTGACCACAATCTCACCTGATGGTAAGTGACGATGTGGTCGAAGGTGTTAACAGGCTTAACCTAGAATTACTGGCTCTCAAGGACAGCTGCCGGAACACACCGTTAGGTGCTTGGCGACAGATTTTCCACTTGAGGGTGGTCGCTAGCCAGGCGGGCATTCGCAAAAATGCCCTGCCACTATCACTGCTTCAAAATCTGTTTATTGAACCAAACCTTTCTTTCCCAAATCACCTTACTATTGTATAGTCTACCCATGATAGTCTCGCAACAACCAAGGCATTTTTTGTGTAGTTGTTCACTTCACATTGGTTTTCAATTTTGAAATAAGGTACCTACCTACCAAGGTACCCACTTTTTTAACCGTTTCATGATATGATTTAAATGTATGTTACTATTATCACTGTTTTATACTAACTAGGCTAACCATGTTTCAACATATTGTTGCTTAAATTTAAGGATCATTTAACTTTTGGGCTACTGAAACTTTACTTACAATTCAAGATACGACGATGTAACGACCTAGTTTATAAAGTATGATGAAGTTTGCTGGTACAACTATGTTACCCAACTAAACTGAAACTTTATTTGGTTGAAGTTAAGGCTATCTCGAGTATCGTGGACACAATGCTTTGAAATCAAGAATTTAATGTTAACAAGAATCTGTGGGTTTGTACTTTCGGAATGGATGGAACAATGAGTAATATTATCACCTTTTTTTATTTATTTTGAAGCATTAAATATTGACAACTACCGACATATAATGCAAATTAAAAATTAAGAAACAAATATGCCTAGCTTGAGAAGAGCTCTTCAAGTCTTATAGTAGTTCAAGGTAAAATATCACTTCAAAGCCAATAATACAAAAATATTTTGTCCTATTATCTGAATTTTCTCGGACTTAGACTCACATAATTTTTCTTTTAACTAGGATCCATTCATAAACTAAATATTTTAACTTCGCTCTTCTAGGTGGCTGACCACGAATGGAATTCACTAATGACCGATTCCATGTTGCGGAAGGCACGATAAGCCGTCGGGCTCAGTTGTTGTCTCAGGATGCCAGAACCAAAAAAACTTTTTTTTTTTAAAACCAAAAAAAAAACATCTCAAAATGTTTGTTAGGACTAGCAGAAGGCAACCCTTAGAGGTTGTTAGCATTTTACCAATAACCCTGTAGAATAGTGATAATGCAATGCCCAACCAGACCAGTTACCATCTTCTCCTCAGTAGAAAATCTGTCGTCAAGCACCTAAGGCTATTTTACCAGCATATGTTCTTAAGAACCAGTAATTTTTCGATAACCTAAACAATATCACTTTAGTACGCATCATCACATACCATAAGGTGAGATAGTGCGCAAAGGCTGGCCATCAACAATTAAAAATTATAAAAGCCGGCCAAGTGCGAGTGGGACTGGGGCAAGAAGGGTTCCGTACCCTTATCTGTAACCTAATCATAAAAGTTAATAAGGCCCTCCTAAAATATTCAATTTATATTTATTTACCTAATTGTTTATTTTTAAAGTAAATAAACACCTAAATATTCTGTGAATATTTCAAGTTTTGACCTGTTATCATTATTAATATTTTTAGGAAATAAACGGTGAAAATCTCTTTTATTGTATGAGAGCCCTCTTAATTATTTATTTTATTTTAATTAATTATATATAAAGATAACATAAAACTAAATATTCTGTGAATAGTTAAAACGTCTACCTGTCACCGTTATTAGTACCCAGCAAGAGAAGGTAAAAAAATCTAGTTTTTAAATATTTATTGTATTTTATTTTTAGTATTTCTATTGCCACTATGGCAATAGAAATACATCATCTGTGAAAATTTCAACTGTCTAGCTATCACCGTTCTTGCCTGGTGACAGACGGACGAACGGATGGACGGACAGTGAAGTCTCAGTAATAGTGTCCCGTTTTTACCCTTTGGGCACGAAACCCTGAAAACGAGTTGTCCAACGTGAAGAAATAATGTACAGCTATAAAAATATTTTTACTTACATCAGGCGTCAGTAATCCTATAAGATACGGCGTTATGATGCCTGATATAGTTGATGTACCGTTGATCATGGCTGTTAGGGACCCGGCGTAGTTAGGCGCCAAATCTAAGGCGTTGACCTATGAACAAAATATAAAAAATGATGCTTTTTGTTACCAACATTCGTCACTACGTAGTTTATAACATAAATATATTTATTTGTACTGATAGTTAATAAGTAAGCTTAAACTCATTTATAATATAAAAAAGAAGGATATACGTTTCACCATGACTATAGTATACGACAGTATTATAACATAGATCTGAAGCAGTGATTTCCCAATGTCTATGGATTGCCACTCAGCAGGTCTATGGTTCGAATCCTATCGACAGCTTAAGTCTCATCTCAGGGTGCGACGGCATTTCATAAAAATCTGTTGCCAAGCATCTCATCATGTCTTTGAAGCAATGATGGCCGAACGGTAATAGCTAGAGACTGCCGTGCCGCAGGTCCCTGCTTCGATCCCCACTGATGCGATGGCTTCACCGCATGGTGGAAGGGCATCTAGCAAATGCCCGCCTTTCTAGCTACCACCCTCAAGTAAAAAATCTGTCGCCAAGCACTTAACAGTGTGTTCCGGCAGGAATCTTTGAGCACCAGAAAAATTACAGGCTCATGAGACAACAACTGTATGTCTCAATATGAAGGGTGCAGTGCAATTCGTCACATACCGAAATTCATCTGTTATAGGCAGAAGTAAATCAGCTTAACATCAAGTGGGCCTCGTGCTGGTTCCGTCACAACCCCATAAAAAAAATGTATCCGAATAGTGTTTTTGGAGCAGCGGTACCTTCATTAAAACCTGTTTACTATCCTTGTTCACAATTTATACCTAGACCATACATGTAGGACTATCCAATTTATTAATCCACGGGTATCAAATAACTGTTGTGATAATTATTGTTAGTAGATATCAATTTCATAAAAACAAGCTTATGGAATCTCTTTCGTTGCTTTATTATATTACACACTTATAATAATAATGTTTTTGCTTGGTTTCATTGGGTTCATTTCGTGGATTAAAAACAACAGAAGTCTAAGATGTACAGTAACGTCATTTTCAATAGCTACATAACCCAAAAAAATACCTAAGCATCAGTAGGTCTTGACTTACTACAAAGTGATATAATTACCTTCATTCCACTATAGAAGCCTCCCATAAGTGCCATGGAAGTGATGAAGTACGCTACCGCAGCAAAACGATCGCAGCCAGCGTAGGATGCTAGTATAATGCAGATGGCTGGACCCGTGGCAGCTGAATAAAACAAACATCATTATTATATTATTGAAGGAATAGGTACATCAATAATAATATATTAATGTACAAATAGAAACATGTTACTAAATTACGTAACGTTTCCACGTACGATAATTTTAGTCAATAGATTATATAGGGATATTTCAATAGACGTATTCGGAACACGTAATTACATTTTAATGAATAGAAGATTAACCCTTTGATGTAAGCAAATATCTTGAAATCCAATCACCGAACAAGGAGTTTTGAACAATAGTTTGAAGTGAACATCAATAATGGAAATTAATGTCATGACTTAAAACCAAATACTTTTATAAAATTGAATTAAAAAAACATTCGTTGTCCATCTCATACTAAGCTTCTTAGAAATATAAATGAATGAATGAATAGGTATACATATATGGAAATTTTTATCGGATTATTCACAATCCACATCATGAACCCTGCCGCCGTCGACATGAACTATATTAATGTCAAAAATTACCAATAGTTGTGTGGATGATCCTCCCAGTTTTGATTGAATGCCAGTTTCTCTTCACACAGACATCGCACACCCATCCGAATATGAACGAACTGATCCACATAGCCAAATAAGGGATGGCTGTAAGCGTGCCTGTTGTAGCTATATTGAACTTTAGTACGTCAGTCATGTACTTGGGTAGATCTGTCACCATTGTGTAATATCCCCAGTCGTGGCCCACCTGGAAACAAATGACAAATAAATTAAAAACAATTTCAAGCACTGTTGCACGGTACGTTAAAATCGTCACCTACCAACAGGTGAAATGGTGGTAGAAGGCTATCGGAATCAAGAAATGGCTGAGGTATCGGATCGGAATCAATCAGTGCGATATCATTAAAGCTTTTTGGTATCACATTTGGGGCGGTTTCGCTTCGCGTAAAATCTTCGTATCAGCATGATGGCGCCACCGTCAATTACGGTCATGATTCCTTATATGTTATAATTACTTGCGATTGCTCAAAAGGAACTAAAATAGACGTCTATTTTCGTACCTTTTGTGCTAATTATTGCGTTGCCATTGCCGTGCTAACTATTGTCAACATCCGAAATCCAAATTTATGTGACTTAATACTTTGTCATCATTAAACGTGAAAGAGGCGTGCGATTCTCCATACAAATGTGTTATTTTCTTCCTTGTGATTCCTCTAAAGATTAAAAGTGTTTTTTTTCTTCAAAAATAAAAAAAATATTTGAAGTTTTAATATTCTCTATTCTAAAATTTTATGCCATAGCTTAATATAAAGCCGGGGAGTACGAAACGACGATTTTTTGAAGTACCTAATACGAGAGTGTATTCTAAACTTGAGACAAAAAAGCAGTTATAAAAAACAAAAATAACAATGTTCTTATTACCGTTCATATTGTTCTTACCAAGCACTCCATTCAATTTATTGTTCGTGCCAAACCATTCAGATAAAAACAATTAACCTAAATTGCAAATTATGCATCTTATTGTTGTGTCAATAGCACTTGAATAAGCTACGATACATAAACATTTTGTAAATTATGACTCATCATAACCGAACAATGACATTATAGAATTGTGTTCATTGATTTGTGAGCGGTAAACAACACCAAAAATAACACTTAAATCATTTTTGTGGCGCCAATTTTCTTCTTAATTATCAATTTATATCTGACTTAATGAAAACATTCAATGTCCTTCAAATTGGATCTAGTTAAAACCGACTAAAGGACAAGCGAATGGTCTTATATAATTACGTACTGAAGTCAACAGATGGCGGTTATATCAAGGTTTGTGTCAAGTGGACAGCAGTAAAAATCTTAGCCGAACTTAACTGAACTCACTGAATACATAACATTTCAGTGTGTATGGTAGTAATGATAGGGTGTGACTCTAAAGCTCCCGATTTCTACGTATCCGATAGCTGGCTGCGGTAGGGTAATAATATTATATGTCCTAGGCACTGAGATGGTGCAAGTAATAATGTAGCGTGGAACATATGTAGATACATATTGTATTTTACCATCCTGTTAGGGGAAAAAAATCAGGTAGAAAAATATTAGTGTGAGTAAATTAATCGTTAGCAAAATGTTATAAATATTTATTTTTGTTTAATAACTTTTACATGCAGTTTGGAGGCTCTTACGAGCGTCATATTTTGCGAGCATGACGTCTTACGAACGTAAACTCTTGAGAATATAGCATTTTCAACATACAGATGTAGATTCTTATTAATAATTACAGTCCTCATACTATAATAGTATTTGTTTTTTGTTTATTTTAATGGTTTATTATTACTTTTTGCCATCATTGTTATATTTAAAATCGAATACTTAGCTTCTTATTAACTATATAGCGAGTACATTTGTAAATTCTATGTTTATATTTTTAGTTCGGTTGATTTGTGATGAAAAAAATATATTAACCAACTTCAAAAAAGAGGGGTTAAGCAATGCCTCGGAACGTTTTTTGTATGTCCCCAGATTATTCGAAGACGCCTATTTCGATACGAGGAATTCTTTGTCTTTCAAAGGCCTACATCCCACATGAATCCCAAGACGCCTGCCAAGCATGGAAATTATGGAAGACCCCCCATAATGATAGAGGCTGTGTTCAGCAGTGGACAATCCGGCCGATACAGTATGTGTTCATACCTATCATTCATTCGTTCGAAAATTAATTAATATAATATGTTTATATTGTATAGAATTTTCAAGCAATTCGACAATACAAGCTTATGAATATGTAAAAAAGTCAAAAAGTGATTGTAAGTAGAATGATCAAACTAAGGGTGGAAAGTCTAAATTAGATTATTAGACCGTAAGCATACGTGAAATTAAGGAACTATATGGATAATATACTTTCTTAATTTCACGTATATATATATATATATATATATATATATATATATATATATAATATATATCCAGCACTATTATATATATATATATAATAGTACTGGACTTTGAAACGACTTGTTTGATGTACATTCTACAATAAAGCTAAATGCCAAATTAATACTGACAAAGGTACTATAAGAATTATATGGAGAAGAAGAAGTATATATATATACTATTTTGGTCCAGGTAATATAACCATAATAACCGTAACAGCATTTTATTCATATATATATATATATATACATATACTTCTTCTTCTCCATATAATTCTTATAGTACCTTTGTCAGTATTAATTTGGCATTTAGCTTTATTGTAGAATGTACATCAAACAAGTCGTTTCAAAGTCCAGTACTATTTCATATGAATCTTGAGCATTAATAGGTGAATAAAATGCTGTTACGGTTATTATGGTTATATTACCTGGACCAAAATAGTGAATACGATTTTAGTCTATTTAGATCGTAGTCCTATTAAATTGAGTAGTGACAAAACATACAATGACTATGACATAAATTTGGAGGTATCGTCTCATTACTTTATATCAATTTCAGTTTCCTTCATTTCATTCATCCTTTTATCGGTGATGAGATTCAGAATGGCAATCGAACCAGTGATGGCATCGTTTTGGCCCAAACAATGGCTCAGACTCAAAAATATATTAATTATAATGATTTTGCGCAGACTAGACCATAGCACAGAAGATATATGGAGCTGATGTGTGTAGGTACTGTGATAATAGTCATGGTAATAAGTTTTATGATTGAGTATGATAATTCATAACAATACATAAAATACACTTGTAAGCAAATCCTTGCTGTAAAGTCGAGAATTTGTTAATGGATTTGTACTTGAGATAAAACATGTATTAGATTTTTAATTCCTAAAAAAAACTCAAACTTTAGCTTCACAAACATTCTTATTAAAAACCAAAACATTCAACTACGATATTCCCCAAGATCCTGTGCTTCTAAGTGGTGCAAGACACGGGCTAATTTCCAATAAATCACAACAACACAGAAATTGACAAAAAATATCCAAAATTAAAAAACCACGCCTGTCGCTGCGATGGTCCAAGTTTAAATGACACTTTTAAATTGATTTACAAGCCAGATGCTTTCCTTGCCAGAACAAGCTTTAAATCACACTTTTAAATTGATTTACAAGCCAGATGGTGAAAACAGACAAAATATTTGTAAACCAGTGAAAAGTTTGCAAAGTAAGAAGCTTAGAAGGAATGGATAAGACTTACTCGCAAAAATTATGAATTTGAAATTAAGCTACTCAATTTGGTTTGCAAATGTTTAAATATAAAAAAGAAAATCTTGATTGATATAACCAATATTTTGGTAAAAGCTAGAAACAGATGAAAATACGAAAGCAAAGACATTTCAACACTCGGTCAACTTTGTTTGCGATAAAATCATATGCGTATAAATTCTTATAACACTAGAAAAAATTGCGTAACCAAGAACATTATTTTCTTTGATGCATAGTTTTACTTATATATAATAAAATTGCGTTTATTATATGTTATCATTTTAATCAATAAATTCAATTTTAAGTTATTCCAATGATAAATTGCATTGAACTGAAAAATAAATTTTACTATAATAATTTCCCTTCCATTTTGCTCATAACTTGTCACAACAGCTAGCAAATTATCGTTCAATGGTCTGATGCCCTTTTATTTTCAGGGACACCGATTTAACATTAATACCCTTAATAGTAAGTGCAAAAAATTTTACTTCACTGAATCTGTTATGTTAAATAAATACACTATAATTACAGGGTGATTTTGCCCGCTGTACCGGAAGGAAAGATTAATTTTAAATATATTTTTATCGCCATTTCACTTTAATGTTAAAATTCAGAAACAGCATTTTGTGGTAACGAAGCATAAAATATTATTCTTTATGTAAAGTTGATACTGGTTTCATCCACAATTTTTATTACCTTGTATCATGACTTAAATATTCAATTCATTTAGTTCCTAGTTAATACAATATAATTTTGTAAGCTATGTACGTTAATCCAATTTTTTAACATGATCGGGCCATCGTATAGTGAATCGGGATATGTTTGAGGTTGCTGAAAATATTAACGTAAGCACGGCTCACAAGGTAATCTTATCAAGTGCAATCCGCAGAGCATGCGTTATTGCAATCATAAAAAAATTAAAATGATAGGATTGCGTCATCTTTAACAAGTTTAAAGCTTATTACAAAATTAGTCTTGTTTGCACTAAAACGTAAGTTGAACCATAGTGTCGCTCCATCCCAATACGATGGTTTAAGAACGATAAGAAAAATTTGAGTTATAACTCATTGTCATATTAGCTCCATTGGTTAGAGCATACCCCGGCTAAAGGGGTGGATGGACGCGAATTCGAATCACTCATATTACTTAAAATTATTCCTCTCGTAAATTTGTAGTTTTGTAATTTTAGTTGTTTTTATTTTTGTTTCTTTTTATATGTTTGTGACACAATAAGCACGAGGACCACCTGATCTTAAAACTCGTGTGCCTGTAATTTATTACTTTGCTCGATGTAAATATTCAAAACTCTATGCAAAGGGAGCGCGACGCGATCCAGTGTTGCCGATGCCAACCCTAAGAGGTTTTTATAATTTTTCAAAATAACCCTGTTTAAAAAAATAGGCACTCAAAGACTTGAACTTCTATCTTGCTGAAAGGTCATAGATTTAAAGTTTGCAACACCTGCTTAAGCATACTCTGACAAAGACGAGATCAACAATTTAGACATACCTACTGGTACTAAATCCAGCTCATGTGTCGTGCTTATTGAGTAGCTACCTACTCTACCTTCTTTATTTACAGACGACATTTGTAATCTAAATATAAGTTATTGTCTTTTGTTTCCGTAATAGTAAAGAACCTCTCGGCACATTTGCATGTAATATACAGTATCAAAACTAATAGGTAATTTTACTCGGCATTGTATCTCTGACTATTCTGTCATTACTTGGTCAGCCTTTTCAAATATAAAAATTTCCATGACAAACAAAATATGTTGTGCACTAAATTGACTTTTGGAGCATGTAAAATGATTTTATTATAATGAGTTTCTGGTTAGTTAGTATTTATTATGCTCTCGACAAGAAGAGACCGCATAAATTTATATTGTATGTTTGATTTTGCGTGTTGGTTAGGCATTGTGCTCACCTAAAGTGGCCTCACTTACTTCCATCCGCAAAAAGAAAATTTGTACACATTACAGCGTATTTATGGAGATATTCTTAAGACCCGATTTTGATTCTAAAATTACAAGTATATTCACGTTTTATCAACATCAACACTTACTAACGGGATATCATGGTAAAAGACTAATCAAAAATAATAACAAAGAATGAGTTTTTTTTTTATAAAAACTAACGTGGTTTTCATTCATTTTAGTAAATAATACAGGATCAGGTACAGTTTTAAACTGAAAAAAATATATGTAGCTATTGAAGTCACAAAAATTGCTTTAAAAAGTTCTATGCATTCCAAAAGTTAGCATCACCTAGCAACATCGTATGGTCGGGACCTATTGTCTTCGTAGCCAAGTTTGCTTAATCGTTCTTAACCAATCAGCTAAGTTAAGTTACGTTTGCCGTGGTCGTGACTTGGATGGGTGACCGCTAGTGATATTACCACTGAGGCACTGAGCGCTTTCGTGCGGCGGTCACGTTCAGCCGTCATCGGTCCAGGTTGTAAATCAATAGTGACCATCATCGAGCAGCAATATCGTGTAGTCGCGTCGCTATCAGTTGCTTACTAGGGGCTTCGTGTCTTCGAAGCACTTACCATAAAAATATAGTTTCGCCATATTTGAAATATCAAAGGTTCAAACTCGGTGAAATTTTGCATGAATATTCGACTACCGACCGGGCTAGTGGCATTACTACTGAGCAATTATGTGCTTCGGAGGGCACAGTCCCGGTTGTGGTCTTAGGTTGGCTGTCGTTATACCATGGTGGAAGGGCACAGGTCAGGCATCCCCCTAGCTAGCTACCACTCTCAAGTAGAAAATCTGTCGCCAAGTAAGTGCTCCGAGCTATACAAAACAACCGTCTTTGTCTATATCCTGTTATAATTTTAAGTGTAACTAACATTGATAATTAGTTAAAAGTACTTACTGCAGCGAAAAGTAGGGCCCACACAGGAACAGACCTGACAATAGCTTTCCAAGGAACGGGATCCCTCACACTCTGCTTGTCCGCACTCGTGACCGTCTCATTCAAATACTTCAGCTCTTCATCTGATATGTATGGGTGTGTATTTGGTGTGCTGTAGCAGAGAAGACTCTGGAAATTAAATCAATAGAAATGAGCAGGCATGTGGTTGTAGGGCATGTAGGCATTTTGCTAATGATCGTCTTGTTAGCTACTACTAAGTTAAGAGACCTTTAGGTTTACGTTCACACTGTGCTGTCCAAACGTAGTTCTAGTTTGGTTATATTTGAAATACCGGGCGTTAAAATACGGCGAAATTTTGCACACATGTGTATATATGTAAGCCAAATATCTATGCTTCTGGTTTCCAGTTTTTCGTTGAATGTTGATTTTATCTCTAAATTTGTAAATGAATGAAAAATTTACGAAACGTATTTACAAAATAATTTTGAAGATGCATAGTTTAACGAAAAACAGGTTAATACCATAGAAATTAGGCTCAAGGCTATGTATACAAGTTTCACCTCATTTGCCTAATATATGTCTTACTAGGTTTGTATAGAAAGCCTCCGTCAACACAAACCTTAATACCCAGTCAAGAGTCAGTTCCCCATATTAGGTTATAAAGGTTCATTTAACATATTCATTATGTCAAAAGCTAGCCTATCAAGAATAAAATCAGCTAAATGTCACCAGTCACACTCGTGGATTGAGGGTTCCACAATAATTCATTGTGAAATATTCAAGCACAGAACAAACGAAAAGAAACTACAAAAGACAAATTAATATAATACAACACGATTATGGAACAATTTTTAGAAAAGTGTTTAGAATTTTATTAAAAGGTGCAAGGGGTGATTTTGCTAGTCCTCCCTGGGATTCCCCACGGAGGGATGACACAACTACCCCCTTCCCCCTCCTAAAATCTATCGGTGATAAACCAAAGTCCTACCATTATTTCTTCTTATAATGTCATAGGACGTGTATTTTTATAACTTTTTTACAATATCATTTTATCAAACTGCTTACCCATAATAAAAACCACAGAATTCCAAAGCATCCGAAAAAGTAGAATACATTGGCCCAATCTCCATCTCCTGCCATTAGAAATCCCGACATGAAGGACCCAAATATATTTCCTATCTGTGCCCCTCCAAAGACCAAGGCACCTTGTCGAGAGCGCTCATGTGGTGGCACCCATCGTGCCAATACAATCATAAGAGCTGGCATCGTTGGACCCTGAAAAATTATAATAAAATTATTATTATTTGCAAACAAGGTTATTGGCGCGGCAATTTATTACTTGTGATGGGATGCATCTGTTATAATATAGGCAGAGGTTGCAGCTTAGCACCCCCGGCGGGTGTGTATGCGTAAATGCATATTACTCATGACAAAACAAAAAGGTGCGTCAACAACGTCGTACTACGGTTGCCTGGAAGAGATTGCTGCCTAGCAATAAGGCCGCTGATTGTACTATTTTTAAGTTATTTTAATATTCCTTGTAACTAGTTTTAATAATTTTAAAAGTGCAATAAAGTGTTATCTATCTATCTATCTAACAATAAAATAAAAAGGAATACGCTATAAGATATTAAAAAACCGTCAAATGCTCAATTGCTTGTACAAACTTTAAGCAAAATGTATTTATGTAGTTTGTAGCAGTAAGAAAATAATATGTTAATTTTATATTTTTATTTTTTAATATGTTCATATTATCATTACCAGTAGCAAAGAAAATCGAGTGACATAGTAAGTTTCTATAAGAAAATGGGTGAGAGAATACCACCCTGACCTATAGACTTAAATAACTTTATTGTTACACAAATTTCAATTTCAATTTTCAAATTTATTTATTTACCAGATCAGTTACACACTTTGAAATCTAACATGAGGTAACTTAATTATTATAACTTAATATATTAATTACAATTTACCAATGGGCTCCAAACCAGACAAAGCCTGTATCTTGGTACCCCAAATTTTCAGAATTAGATTTTTAGAAATATCGCACGTTTAATATAGAATTGAAAAGTTATTATCTACCAATTTAACATAAATTTATATAAAGCGTGTTAGTTCTATTTTATCATCTGAGACTAAAGCTTATATAATGAACTACAACATAATGTATTTACATTTAAAATATTGCATATTTTTTTAATCTAGCTGCTGCTGCAAACTTCCGGTATTTTACCATCAGTCGCCATTACAGCACCCAAGGGAAGAGGTGGGGGATGACATTCTAGCCCAAGACCCTCCAGGATCTAACAGTTGGTTACCAAAGAAAAAAGCCTTAAAGAAAACCGGTTCACGTTCCAATCAGATTTAATTTGCCTTGAAACAAGCCAGAAATGGCGCACAAGGAAAAAGATGCAGCGTATTTCATTAGTTAGTAGGTATGTATGCAAAATAATTTTGCACATAATAATTATAATGTATGCACCTATTCACGTGTATGTGAACAACCGGTAATTTCCCGTATTATACTGCCGAAAGGTTACAATATCAGATGTATCTGATATTGTAACAAAAAAAACATTAATTTTATACACCTTTCCTTTCTACCTTTAAAGCAAAGTGTGATTTTAACAGTTTAGTTGGCAATAATTTATTGAAACATAATTTAAAGTTAAATTTAATAACGTTGTGTAAAACCCTAACAAGGGTTTATTTCTTAGATTTTGAATATATCTCGCTCCCATTTTTTAAAGCTTTTCTTGCCCTATAGCGGTAACGCATCGCAAAAGAACTTTTATTTATTGCACCCAATCCAATCCAATCCAATTGAAATACCTAGAACGTTATGGTGTCTCATCCATAATTCTATTTTATTATTTATTTACGTATTATTTTTCTTATATAATATACTCCTCAACCCTATTGCTGATGGAGATAGTTATCAATATTTATATTCGTAGCTCTTTGAAAGTATTATCTTTTTCATATCCTCTTCTAAAAAGTTGAAAAATTTTCTTTTAATATTGATGTCTGAAGCAGCAGTTTTGTTATAGTCCCTCTAGTGTATCAATTCTTCATTTAATCGATTTCACGTTACTCCACCCATCTCAACATTTACTTCGCTATATACAATCTGTACTCATTTCAGTTACTGAGTAAATACAATACAGTAGCTCTGTATCAGGCTCTAGTACAATGAGAATAAATTAAGGATTAATATTAGTAAAAATGTATTTACAGTCAAATTTTTCCCTTCAACTTTGCAGGCATATGATTGTCACACGTTGTTGCTGTGATCAGGCCTTTCTTTAACCCTAAATTCACTACTGTGCTTTAGGTTCTTGTCACCCGTGCTGTGGGAGTACTTAAGAGGCGACGAAAGAAAAAATACCAGAGGGTGAAAGTGCCTTCTAAAGAACTGCTATCTTACACTGTCTTTTAAGACGCCTTTTTTTTTTTTTTTTTTATTGCTGATAGGTAAGCCTTTGACCACAATCTCACGTGATGGTAAGTGATGATGTGGTCGAAGGTGTTAATAACAGGCTTAACCTAGAATGACTGGCTCTCAAGGACAGCTGCCGGAACACACCGTTAGGTGCTTGGCGACAACTTGAGGGTGGTCGCTAGCCAGGCGGGCATTCGCAAAATGCCCTTCCACCATGTGGTGAAGCTCAAGCCCGCGGCGGGATTCGAACCATGGACCTGCTGCGCGGCAGTCCATAGCCAAAGCCACTGAGCTATCACTGCCTCAAAGCGTAGGGATTATGGCAACTATCTCAAAGATGGACGTATCAGCTTTTATTGACGATGTGATGTTTTTGGCAATCAACTAAGGAATTCTTGACAAGGACGTAAGAGTACATGGTTACTAATATAATAAGAGTATAACTTTGCACAATAAGAAGCCTGCAAGAGTATAAAATAAGCTTAAAATCACAGAAAAATGGCAATATCGTGATAAGTTGTTGAAACTATACATATGCAAAATAAAGCAATTTTTTACTGAATCTTGTATCAAATATAAATATCCAATTGGTTAATTGTTATTTTCAATGATTTCAAGCATTGATATATAAAATATTTTGTTAGTAACAAACGTACGGGCGTACTATTAAAGTCGTTGTAGACGGATCTTGTTCCGATGCCATGCCCATCAACGCTGGAGTCCCCCAGGGTTCTGTGTTGTCGCCTACGCTATTCATCCTGCATATCAATGTCATGTTGCGAATCGGTGACATTCATTGCTATGCAGATGATAGTACGGTCAGCGCACAGTACTCTGGTCGTGTTAGTGCTCCGCACTCTGAGGTGTTGGAAAGCAGGAACAAACTTGTGTCCGAGATTGAACATTCTCTTGGCAAAATCTCTGCGTGGGGAAATCTTAACCTTGTGAAATTCAATCCCTCTAAGACACAAGTTTGCGCGTTCACAGCGAAAAAAGCTCCTTTTGACGTCGCTCCGCAATTTCGGGACATTCCCCTGAACATCTCTAAGAGCTTGGAGATCCTTGGTGTTAGCGTTTCTGGCGAGGTTCAGTTTAGAGGTCATCTGCAGGCTAAGGCGAAACTCGCTTCAATGAAGCTCGGTGTGCTTAACAAGGCGAAGCGGTTTTTTACATCTAGTCAGCGGCTTTTACTCTACAAAGCACAAGTGCGGCCCCACGTAGAGTACTGCTCCCACCTTTGGAATGGCGCACCGAAATACCAACTTCAGCCTCTCGACTCCCTACAGCGACGAGCCGCCAGAATTGTCGACAATCCCAAGCTCTCTGACAAGCTGGATCCTCTCAGTCTCCGTAGAGATGTAGGTTCCCTTTGTATTTTTTACCGCTTGTTTTTCGGGGAATGTTCCGACGAGCTTTTAGACCTTATTCCTGCGTCGAAATTTTACTACCGCACATCTCGACACCGTCAAAAGACCCACCCCCACATCCAGCAAGTATGGAAATCACACACTGTTCGCTTTTCTCGCTCATTTCTACCGCGTACTTGTGGGATGTGGAACGACCTTCCTCCGGAGGTCTTTCCGCGAAGCTACGACATGGACCAGTTCAAAAGGGGCATCTACAAATTCCTTTCTGGGCAGGCAACGCATCGGCAGCGCAGCTAGTGTTGCAGATGTCCATAGGCGGCGGTTACCGTTTACCATCAGACGGGCCGCCTGCTTGTTTGTCACCCATAATATTAAAAAAAAAAAAAAAAACTGATTCAACAACTTTAAACGGTTTAAATCGCGTATATTTATCATTATTTTGTCCCGAGTCACCCCGTGGCCACGATCACTGCAATAAGTGTTTAAAACGTCGGGACAAAATAATTATAAATATACGCGATTTAAACCGTTTAAACATAGTTTGTAACACATAGTAATTGAAACCGGTTGTTTAATATCTGTGAGTAACAATCGCAATAACCTAAGCCAACATTAGTAACAAACTACATAACTGGGCAGCAGATTTATCTCGGAATCGGATTAGAAACACCAAAATTGCAATATATATCATCTGTATTGGATTAACTTTATTTCAGGTTAACAATGTTACAAGTCCTTGCCAGTCTCATGCGGAATATCCACATGACCTCAATTTGGTCTACATAATATATCAAGTTATATTACGGTCGGGGAAGTTCAGATATAAAGTGTTCCCTAGAGACAGACCCCTGTCGCTTCTTCGATATGTTACAAGATAAAGTACACACGTACAACTAGTTTTTCGACCTTTTAACTGCTTTGACTGTACTCGTGGGGATTTTTCTTACCAATCAATTCTCTAAAAGGTCTGAAATCCGACTTTAGGTACGCAAGTTATGCACAATTTAGTCGTAAATCATTGTAGAGGCACGTGTTTATCTCAAGTTATCAAGTGAATTTGACTAGCAGGAATCGCAAAAAAAGAGGCTCTTAATGGTAAGATAGTGATTAGTCCGTGTATTTTTTTTCATCAATGTCTTCATCAATCTTCTTTAGTACATTCAAAACTTAACTGTTGTCATTACCACAAACAAAATTTGTAAGTAAGTAGGTATATGACATTTTTTTGCAATTTATTGTCATCATTGAATATGTATCCATATAGCTATTGGAAAATTGCTCTAAATTACTTACAATATTATCAGATCTAAAGCAGAAAAGCAACTTAATTATTTTTCATATAATAATACGCTTACATAACACTAATAATCATAAAAAATATTGCATAAAAATATTATTTTTCTGGAATAAATCTTAGTTAATCCCAATATTTTCAAACGAGCTCTATAATAGTGGCAATACAAGCAATAATCCTTCTGAATTATATCTTATACCCTTAGTAATAATAAAAACGAGCGTACACGCTTACACCTATAATTGTTGTATTACTCTCTACTTGAAAGTGGTTGCTACTGGGCTGGGCATTTTCTTAATGCCTCACTACCGTACAAAATAATTAAATTACAATACTATATAAAAATTATTCGTTGGAGCTATGGTTCTTTAGTCAGATATTCACACGTTTATGGTGATAACAGGAACGAGAAGCAATGTAAAAATTCAGAATGGCTATGATGAGTTAATAAAATAGTAAAAAAAAGGAATCATTTTACCCCACTCAAATGTATGAAATAACTTAACATAGTTGGTACCGTGCTGACTCAAATGACTGGTCTCCATTACCATACTTTTCAGTGTTTGAAGACGTTTTTTAAATGATTTCCAAAAAAGGAGAAGGTTCTCAATTCGACTGTATGTTTATTTTTTGTATGTTACGATATCAGATTCTTTTTTGTTGGGTAGAGTGTACTTCCAAGTTGCAACTGCAAGTGCCATTAAATCATCCAGGTATGCAAATTCATTTTTCAATAAACTATAACAAGTTGACTATAACTTAAGAACTACTTAATTGATTTTGATGAAATTTGTATGGGACCGATTTGAAAGTATATCTAGTAAAAAGATCATCAAAATCAGTTAAAACTAGTGGAGGAATAGCGTGGAAACAAAACAAATAATATGCAGTCCAATTGCCCCTTCTTTGTTAGTCAGTTAAAATATACATTCAAAATAACAACCTCCTCGTTTATTACAAATCGGTTAAAAACTGTGCAATTACAGGTAGAAACATAACTCAAAAATGAGTCAACGAGTTATTTGTTACTAATATCCCTTATATTCTAATTGAACTAGTGCTAACAAATTTTGTGGACAGGCATACGACGTGTACATACATAATAATACCTAATGTACTTCATAAAAATCAGTCAGAACCTTGACGATTGCATTTGCGCAAGGAACAGCTGAACTAGCACGATAATAACACGTCTGGATGTTGCTGTGACGTCATGATTGTTATTCATTGCTTAATTTTTATTAAATCGTTTTGCAAATATAAGCTACCAAGTAACCATACCATTAATTATGAGCCAGATTCATATTATGATATGGCGTGGTCTAATATTAGCTTCTCTCTATCAGGTGTTACGAAATAATTAACATATCTGATGGAGATTTCCTTACGAAAACAAATCAAACCGGTTTAAGATTTACTGCAGGCGTAAACTAAGTATGTTCCGGTTTTTTTCCAGGAAATGAAATAGTTATCTGTTTTATCAGTTTCAGTATTTTTACATTGTTATAGAACAAATAAGGAAAACATTCCAAGAGAGACAATCTGCTACCATGCAATGGCTCCATACTAGAAAATAAGGATAAGGAGATCTTCTATTACTAAGCATCTGACCTTTAAACCTAGACAATTTGACATATACTGAAATCCTAAAATATCCGATTAAAATTTTAATAGATTATATTTAGGGATAACGGATTACCCAATAATAATAATACCTAATAGCAAAAGGGTAAGGGGGACCCTATACAAGAAACCTGTTTTTTTTTATTTCCGCTCTCTATTTTAAGACCAGTAACATATACAAATAAGCATTATTTAAAAAAAATATATATTAAAAAAATATTAAAAAAATATAAAAAAAATTTAAAAAAAAACAAAAAATTAAAAATTATTTCAAATATTCAACGAATAAGCATTGCAATTCAACGGGGCAATGCTGCCAGCATGCTGGGCACGCTGCCAACTGGGAGTGGGATGGAGCATTTGGACTGCCTATGAGTCTGCTATGACTTATAGGTGTCTAAATGCTTTTATTGTAGTAGCTGTAGTGTTGTTTATAGTTCATAGTATTTTGTTTAATAAAGGCAGAATTGTCACAAGTCAAAAAAAAAAAAAAAAAATACATATAAAAATGTCAAACTTGGTAAGGTTACAGTATAATAATAATGTGGGTTGGACTTCCGCTAACAATCTTGAACTGTGTGAATAAATTAAATAAAAATAATACTGCGTTGGTAAGGATCCCTCGACGTGCGATTCAAACTCGCACTGGGACATTTTTAATACCCTTTATTATGTATGGTAGAAAATTGAAACATAATCAATGTGTATATTACTGTATATACCTATATATATGTGTGTATATATCTTTAAATGTATATATACATATATATCTTAAATCTAAATACTACGAACTATATACAATACTACAGCTACTACAGTAAAAGCATTTTGACAACCTTTAGGCCATAGGTAGTCCAACAATTAACCGAATTCCACAAGTTATTTCTTACTTTTCAGTGTTGGAAGTCAGTTTTGAAATATTATTGCTTACAAGATCATTCACTCGCCTAAAATACTGATCACCATAGACAAGGGTTGCAATTCCAATAAATTATCCAGGTAGGCTAATATATTTTCAGTTAATTGACTATAACTTCTAAACTACCCAACCAATTTTGATGAAATTTTAATGGACCAATATGGATGTACACTCTACCTAACAATAAATAATCATCAATATCAGTTCATTTCTAGTAGAGTAAATGCGTAGCAAATATATAAAAGTAAAGGCATATGAATTGAGAAGCTCCACCTATTTGGAAGTTGGTTTAAAAGGAAATTCAAGCTTTTGTAAGTTCATTCCAATTGCATATTTTCAAATAATGTACAATCTGGTATAAAAAAGGCTTTATATGGATTTAAGTTCTTACCTCACCCATTCCTTGCAACACGCGAAGTATAAACAACCATGTTGCTCCCCCAGCTTTCACCACGAACGGGGTCATCATCGTAAAGATGGCAGTGCTCAGGAGACCAATGCCAAGGGTCCACTTCCCTCCATATCTCTCCGCCAAATAGCCTCCAGGTATATGAGTAATTGCATATCCATAGTAAAATCCACTTAGAATAAGTCCTTGCTGTGATTCTGACCAATCGAATATTGCGTACTGAAAGAAACCGTTTAATTTTAGTATCCTTGCGTAAGCTGACAATTTGTAAGTTCATAGCCACTTATTTTTATTATGTATATGTAATTAGTCAGTGGTTTAACAACGTTATGCAACCATGTCATAATTTAAAATTTTATAAACTAAAGCGTTCGGAGCGGAGCTTACCTAGTCATTCATCTGTTTAACTAGGTTAAGCAACGTTCGCTCCGGTCATAGCTTGGAGGGTGACTGATAGTAGCATATACTACTAAGCCCTGCCTTGCTTCGGAGGGCAAGCTAAAACGTTAGGTAGATGATTGTTGTCTTAGGATGGAAGCCTTATAGGAAAGTGGTAGAGTATTTTGTGAATGGCATCTAGTAGAAAATCTTTCGTCATGCGCCTAACAGTGTCTTTGGGCCATATCTCATTCTAAGTTACGCCTGTTTCCCACCTTTGACTAATTATTGACCTACCGTAAGGTAAGACTATTGTCAAAGGCTAGACTATTAGCAGTATAAAAATGCTTATATTGATTTGATGTAGATTAAAGCGTAAAAATAAAATAGCGGCCAATATAAAATAGGACTGCTTAAAGCATTTCTGAATGTTTTTGTGTCGTTTTTTTTGGTGGTAAGACTCGTACTTACCCTACATACTAGCAAAAAGGTCGTATATACCATGAACGATATACGCAATTACAAAATAAAGACTTAAGAACTGTGTGTCTCAGTGTGACGGGCGCAGTTCATCACTTGTGACGTCCTCTCCTACTCCTACGTCTAACCTCTGCCTATCACATCTGTTATAGGCAGAGGTTAATTTACTTAATCAGGTAGGAATCGAGTTTCTTCCGTCACAATTACATTAAAAATACTGTGAACGCTAGCCATGAAAAGTATGTCGCCAAGCACGTAACGGTGTGTTCCGGCAGCTGTCCTTGAGTACCTTTTAGGTTCAGCCTTTTAACTATTCTAGATCAAATCATCACTATCAACTAACGAGAGATGGTGGTCAACACCAAACTGATAGCTGTAAAAATAACTTGAATAAAAATATTGACAACATTGCTTTATATTGCATATGATTTTATAATACTATTTAATTTATTAATATTATTTTATTTAATAAATAAACAGACATTATGCTAAATAAATAAATATGAACCATTCGCAAGAAAATGTATTATCTCTACTAATTTTTCACTTGTGAATGCACTTAATTCGTAGAATGTCACTCAAGAATCTTCATGTGACGTATCAAAAATTCTGTTTTAATTGGTTTTACCTGTTTTTTATTCGGATGTACTAATTTTGTGAGATATTTTAATATTTTAAAATTATGTTATTCACCAGATTAACATAATTTTAAAATATTAAAATATAACAGTATATATGTAATCTGATGGCCGCGCACCGTCCACTATGACGGTTTAAGTGACCTACCATAATTGGAGCATAAATTTTAAAATTAATGAAAATGAAGGAATTTGAATGCTAATTCCAAGTTGCCGAGGAGATTTAGGCATCCGACGCGATATCGGAGGACGCGGGTTCGATTCTCGCCTTGGGCATAAAATTGTGTACTCCAATAATTTGTAAAAAAATAGTATATATGTAAGTTAGGCTCGAAATTCACTCCCCTATCGGGGCCTGTGGGTGTCGGAAGAGGCGACTAAGGGTCAAATATCGGTTTACAGTCGGGTAGGCAGCAGTGACTTCTGAGGAATTACTATCTTAAACTGCGATTCCCAAGACGCCTGCCAAGCGTGGGGACGGCAAACTCCCATCTCAATGAGGGAGGCTGTGTCAGCAGTGGACAATCCGACTGTAATTAAGGTATGTAAATCTACGATCATAAAGCAATTATATTTACGTATTGAATTCTGAATATTACTCCCGCAAATAACTATTAACTAGTAAGTTATGAAAACGATAAAAATCTAAAATGGGACAGCTAACGAAACACATCACTTCGCGCTTGGTGATAGATTTTCCACTGGAAGCCATTTATTTGCAAAATGCTCTATCCAAGCATTAAACAATATACTGTTATACAATGAGAATGTTATATATAATACATAATTTCCGCTACAGGTATAAACAATCAGTTTAAGTATCTCAAAGCAAGATTATTAGAGCGTATCGCCTTTTATAGATTATTTTTAAGTAGCTTGTAATATTTACCGACCAATTTTTTTAGTTGAACTAGTTTACAGAAGTATGAAACTGATTTATTATTGTTGAGACGCAAATGCAGATTGTAAAGAAAAATAATAAATTACATAAAAAACCAATTCTGACCTAGATTAGCTTTACCGCAACTACATAAATCGGACAAACCAACGACAAAAAAAGTTTCATATCGGCTAGCTCTTTAACGTGCTGATGTTAAACTTAAATGTTTCAGCTAAAATGCGCGAAAATTTAAAATGATTTAGTTTACTTTGTATATTTGATAGATCACCTATATTTTTGTTTAAGGCCTTATCGCACTTTTCATACATACAAGTTTGGTTTCGTCAGATTTCAAATACCAAATGTTCAAACTCGTTGAAATTTTGGATGCATGTCCTTAAGTCTAAGATTTAGGTTTCTATTTTATCTGTTTTCTTTAAAAATGCGTATTTTCAAAAACTATTTGGAAATATTGTTTTGTATGGGAATTCTCATTAACACATTTAGATATAAAATAAATAATGAAACAAAAAAAACTGGCAAACCAGAAGCATAAAGTTAAGGCGTTAGGATATACATGCAAATTTTCAACGAGCTTGAACACTTGGTTTAAAATATGATGACGTTTTTATAGAATGAGTTTCAAATAAACTAGCCTTAACCTGTCTAGTTAAATAAATGTAGCTATAGGATTTCTGTAAGTGTCTCTTATTATCAAACTTTAATATCGGTACAGCATTTGTAATAATAAGTGTGAGAGTGTACGTTTTTTGGCATTCACCTCCAAATGGCTGTTTTTGATAAAACTTATTCATATGTTCCTTAGGTCTTGGATTAGGATACAGAGTACAGTATTTCTGCATACCAATAGATATCTTTATAATATGAACATACTTATACATATCCTAACAATGATATTAATACATTGTCAGACACGATAAGTTCATCTAAATAAATTACTAGGTGGTAGGTTTCTTCAGCAACAGTCCATCCTGGTGGTTGCCACCGCAATGTTAGATATTCTGCCTCAAAGCATTAAAGTGCAAGCGTTATTGTGTACAGGCCTCAAGGGAATTGTAGGAACTGAAACTACTGGACAAACAAGACCTAAGAACTAACGTCGGAGTGACAAATGCAGTCATGCAGAACGAGGATAGTATACAACTGGCGGACAGGCGTGGCGTACCATCTAACAAGTAACTTGTTCGTCTACTCACTTCATAAAAAATGACTCGTAACACCTATGTAAAAGATGTAGAAATATGTCGAGATTTATATGGTCCTTAAGTTTAAAATATTTACTGAGAGACAATCGAGATCGTGAATAGTTTCACACTGTGAGAAAAAAACAATAAATTTCTTAAAGAAGTCTTCTACTAGAATCCTTAATTATGATACCAACTATCAGTATAGGTCTTTTACGCCTCAAGATCCGTGTTTCCAATCATAAAAAGGTAAACATAAGTGTGCATTTTTATATTTAGACTAGCGGCCCGCCCTGGCTTCGCACGGGTAATTACTATTATAAATTGAGATGTAAGCTATGCTATCATCAATTTGGATCAAATTGCACACGGCCTGCAAATCAAATTTAAAATCGGTTCAGTAGTTTAGGAGTCCATCGCGGACAAACAACATGACACGTAATTTTTATATATATAAGGATTTATAGGGTTAAACTTACCGGTCTAGTACTGGCTGTGACATTGGTCAAGAAGTCACTTTCTTCCGGACAAGCGTTCGGGTCATAATTTGAATCCGAATGTTTGGTATTGTTGACCATCTGTGTGACGGCCAAGTTGAGGCAAACCCGCATGGTGTAAGCGTTGCAGACGGCGAGCAAACCCATGATGCCCAACACATATCGCTGGGGAATTATGAACACTGAGAAACAGTTTTATTGGATTAGAAAAATATAGTCACTGTTTACAGATATAATAGATTCACTGTTTGTAGATTCTACATGATGGTGCGGTCAGCTTCCGATACTGGCTAAGTTTAGGATATGAGACGAACATTACGACTTTTAAACTAAAAAATTTTAACAAAAAATGGAACCGACTTGAACACCCAAAAGTGTGAAATAACTAGTTGAAGTCGGTACCATGATGGTTCAATATTGTGGGCATGGTACTGACTTCGACATGTTATTTCACACTTTTGGGTGTTAAAGTCGGTTCCATTTTTTGTAAAAAAAAATTTTTCAATCTTTTTAGTGTAACTCAAAAACGGCTTGACCGATTTTGATGAAATTTAAAATGGGACCAAACGATGAGCTTCAGCTTTCAAACAAAAAAAGAATTTTTAAAATCGGTTCACCCAGTCAAGAGATCTGAGGTAACAAACATTAAAAAAAAAAAAAATACAGACGAATTGAGAACCTCCTCCTTTTTAGTCGGTTAAAAATAATTGGAATGAAAAACTAATTTCCACTTCAAAAGTACTATCGCGTGCTAAATGTAAACCACATTTTACAAATCATTAGACCACAAAACTCATGTCCCGAGTGGTAATCGCCTCCGCGTTTCCCACTGGATACGCATCATGTGCCTTAAACTCTGGGCGCAACCACGCTGGTTCGATTTCCACGCGGGACGAGAATTCAAAGATTTATAACGTCCTAAGTATATAAGTACAGATTCTTATCTTCCAATCCTTTACGGATTTACTTATCTTCCTTTACGGGTAAAGTTAGCTAATGTGTCGTAAATTGCGATCTAGGTACTAAATCAGAAACGAAAAAATAATAATCAGAATTAAAACATTTGAAGAAAACAAACACTCTTTGCCGATGTGCTAACCTTTTAGCAATTTATATCCTGTTGAAAGTATCAAATCAAGGATTGTCAACAGGGCTTAGGAACTGGTTTTCAAAGACAGGATAAAATGCATTGTTAAGAGCTAGGTAAAAAAATTCTACTTGAGGGTAGAAACCCCGAAGGGATTCAAACCATGCACCTCCTGCGTGGCATTCCTTAGTTTTAACTACTGGCCTATCTCTCCGTCAAACTTTATATACATACAAATTAAAAGCAAATCACTTTATTAAAAGCATAATACCTACACTTTAAATTATATTATTAATTTTAAATGCATGCTTAATAATATTTCAATATTAATTCTTGCTTACGTTTTGATATCGCTTTCCGCCATCGTGGAATCATTGTAGAGACACACGTCCTCCGTTTTTACTTTATTACCTGTGAATCAAAGAAGTTCAGTTAATGCCGTCAAGATAACTATTATCTCTTGTGAGAAACAAACACGCGCACATATCATCGTCCCATTTATTTAGATAAACGCTCTTGAATATAAAGCGTTTAATCTCATGAATTGTATTTCAAAACCGCATACATATAAGTTAATTTACTAAATATATATTACTAGCTGCGCCCACGCTAACACCCGCGTGGTCATGGATGATGATAAAAAGTATCATGATTATTATGTTAATCCAGTGCCTTATCTACCGCCATACCAAATTTCATGAAAATTTGCCCAGCCGTTTAAGCGTGAAGAAGTTATAAACATATAAACACACTCACAAACGTTGGCCTTCATAATATTAGTTTGATAAGGATAATTTTTTTACTACCAAATAATTTCACTGAACGAAAATTATTTACATACAGCAAATAAGCAACAGAACAAGGTGAACGAAAAAGTCTTTGAGCCGACCCCATATATCGTGAAATGACGTCAGATATATGCAGAAAAACTTTATTTTCCTTATAATGATATGTCTTTTTATTTTCAGGCAGCAGCAGCCGGTTGTATAACCGGCTAATAGTATAAAAGTAAGATATAAGATAAAAGTTTTGACTAGTTCTTGTATCACCTTTTAATATGTTGTTGGATAAGTAACCTTAGATAGGTACCTATATAAAATTTTCTTTGGCATATTTAGTACCAACGCTACAAACGTTAAAAGAGATAAAAGTATAAATTAAATAATGATGATCAATAATTTCATTAAGTAGCCTAATGCTGCCTCATCAACGCCCCAATGTTTAGTGCTGTTAAATTTTCAGTTTCAAGATCTGGTAATAACACTAAATTTTTTAGGACGAAAACATATAAATTATTATTTATGAGAAAATGTATATATTTTTTATGTCTAAAGAGAAAACGATGATTCTACAGGGAAAACGATGATTCTGCAGAGAAAACGACGATTCTACAAAGAAAAAGATGATTCTACAGAGTCAACGAAATTAAAATAAACAGTCTACATCTATCTATATTTAAAAGAATCAATAAAGTCTTGACTGACAGAGATTGCACAGCCTAAGCCGCTGGTCGCAAGAACTTGAAATTTGGAGGATGTATTTATCTGGTATCCGTAGTGGTGTACTAATAAAAGATTTTTGGAATTAACCCATACGGGGAAATTGGGTGAAAACGGTTGCATGAAAGCCCTTTATTTTAACTTTCAGTTCTGAAAATTTGTATTCGGATAGATCATTCAAAATAAAAAATGACGCGTTTGACATTTTTTGTCAAAAATGACTTAAGGGGGTGAAATTAGGGATGAAACTTTTTATGGAATTGTCTTTGTTTCTGAAGTGATAGTGATGAAAATTGGTATCTGGATAATTTAAAAAAAAAAAAACATGCCACAATATTAAATTTGGTAGGGTTGATTAGAAGGAGTGAAAGGAAAGTTTGTCACCTCAACCACTGCCGCTCAGTGTGTTGGTCCATCTGTCATATTTATGTATCTTTTCAACCGTAATAGGCAGACAATTGAAATTAAAACATATTATATTTAATAAAAAAAGAAAATAAAACTAATTTACAAATAAAACTTTATTATACAAACTAATAATATTATTGTATCTTTGTATATTTTTCTAAATTATTTAAAGTTATAATACCTTATTATTATTTTTTTACAAAATAGAGGATAACGCTACCTGCTGAGCATCGGAATTCGGATGAGACGTCCGTCGCGCGTCGAGTATGACACGCAACTCAAGTATAGTGTTGCGATCCATCACGAGTGCCTCACCACTCAGCTCGGACCGAGGTTACTTAAGCAATGAGCGCAGCCACTTTCGATCCCTTTCCTATTTATTTTATGGGACCCAGGAAAGGGATATGGATGTCCATGTTGTCAGGCATGTAGTGGCTAATTAGCGAGAATCTGCGATATTGTCTTATGATGCTAAGTGTAAAGAAGACAATTTCACCACTGAGTACTCTAACGATATGTTACAACACTCGACGTGGGGCACTACGTGTGAACTGGTAGCCGCTGGGATGGTAAATAAATATGTTTTCGATGTTTACCAAAATGGAAAACTTTATAGAAAAATTGGTACTGAAGGTCGGCCTACCAAACGATAATGATTTAAAAAAGATTAAACAGTAGCCTATTCATGTGTGACACTTTTTCCACGGTTCCCAAAAGAGAAGGGTAAGTTAATTTTATCTGGTAATGGTTCCTACAGGGATAGTCCACGCTGTTGAAGCCGCGGGTAAAAGCTAGTATGGTATAAAAGAAAAATGTTTGAGGACATTTTGTTCGAACTGTTTTAATTCTTCGTTTGATATCACTTTCTTGAGCTACCGATGCGAGTTAACGGAGTCGTATACAGTACTATAAAAAGAATACCTGTTATGTTAATGTCAGCAAGCGATAATAAAATGACTCCGGGTCAAAACGTGACAAGTTCAACACTTTTCTATAAACTCTTCGTCTATTTACGTTTTTAATATTATCTACTTTTTGGAACTCTGGTTAAATCTATGGTATAATTTAAAGATATATAATTATCTAGTACCTACGCATCATAGATACCGTCGATATCGAAACACTGAATGGGTAATAGAAGTTACTACTCGTATATATCAATAAATTAAAATGCATCTAGTACAAATAAGAACATACAATTATTCAGATCATTTAACTATGTGCTATATCTATAGATGCGGGTTCTGCTTATCAGCAATTAGGCACCTGTTGAGTTAGGTTTGTTAGATAAACCTGTTAATGAACGAACATTTTTTAGTTTTAGTAACTTACATTTAATTGTATATCTATAGTACTTAAAATACGACTGGTTTAAGATTACATGTAACTAAACATTTCAGTAATTAAAAAAGAGAATCAAAATGCTTTACATTTTTTAATAATTTATAAAATTATTAGATTTAGGCGTTGCTTTATGAAAATCCATATATCTAATATCCATATTATGTATAATAACATTTTATAAAAATATGCTCAAGAATACAGTACATTTTTTAAGCATACCTATTGAGTATCGTATCGTAGAGTCAAAACATTCATCAGAAGGTGTTGACTCTACGATTGACGTAAATCGCATGCTTAAAATATAAAAAATGAGGGTAACTTAGAAGTGTCTAAACTCAGAGTTTCACCAGTCATTTATTGGTCCTGTGTTAAAGGGTCGAGCCTATCGTCATCTACGAGATACAGTTTCGGACAACTACTGAAAAAAAATAGTTAAACACTACCCCAGAAACTGGAAATACAAACGTGGCGCTAGTACACTAACGAGCCAGTCTCATCCCTGGAACAAATTGAATCTACTTAAACCGGGATATATACTTTTGACACACGATTAAATCGGTTGTTTTAACACGTTGCTACGTACATCTACAGTACCTACCTTAAAAGATGTAATTACCCAAGTACACCAAGTATCAACTAATAATTTATGAAAAAAATATTTGAGATGGCATATATAAAATACCTAATTTATTAGCTTTATGAAGGTACACAATACTTGATGATAGCCAAAATGGGCTTAGAAAATGAGGGTTTATTCTTAATTTATATTAATAATTATGCAATTAGTGTGGAATATAATCAACACAAATGGATCCACGATAGGAGTTTTGCTTGACTTGAATCATACAATAAAGTATCTTACCCTCTCATATAAGATAAACTTCACGGTGTAGGAGTGAAGGGCTGGGTCACGAGCTAACGTGATGAGACGGGTCATAACTGCCAAATTACAGATAAATGGTAGTGCCTACACTAATATTCATGAGTGATGGTTGGGCATACTTAACAAGCTACCTGAACATCTAAGAGTAAAGAGGGTAAAGTTTAATTTTTAGATAATTAAAGACAGGATTGTATCTAAGAATAATGCTATAGCAACTTAAGCGAGGAATTCTTGACAACAAAAAATGAGGCATATAATCTGTTGATATTTGCTATAATTTATTTATTTTAATTTATTTTACTTTAAAATTACATTGATACTTTTGGACTAAAAACAATTTAATGAATGAAAGAAAAAGGTCAGTCTGTTGCAAACGTCCTATTTAAACGTTAAACTTTACGTTGCACAGGTATGTTTATATATTCTAAACACCTGTTCTGTGATACCAGATCTTACTCTAGTGAATACAAATGAATTAATCAATATGTTTGTGTTAATTGTTTAACAATCTCTTGTCCTTGAGTGAAGCACGTACTTTCCTTTGGATAAAATGTTCTCAAACAGCTGTCAAAAGACGTTTATTACGTTTGTACGAGTTGTTTTTTGTTGTTGTTATCAACTAAGACTAAAAATTACGCACGTGCCCCGTTTTTATTGGCATATTATAGTGATAAACACCTATATTAAAAACATACCTATATGACTTGTTTGAAAGTCAATGAACATGTTTTAATGGAAATAGATGAAGCAAGAACGCCAAAAAAGGAGTTGTTGCGCAATGGCGATGATTTCTGCGATATAAACTAATGTTAGCTTCTCTATTTTAGCTTAATAAAGTCAGTGTATTAGAAACACAAGGTGTATAAAAATTTAGGGTTATCATTTAACCATTTTTTTCTGTTTTTACAGTAACAGGGGCTAAGGTACTTGGCATGGCTGAAATTGTCACTGCGATATCAGATTTTTCCATAGGATGGCTTTTGAAATAAATTTTTGTAACTGACGGCTAAGCCATTTTCAATGTCACATTATTTAAAAATTTTATTCTGCTGTCAAATGAGATTAAGCTCAATAACTCTGCAAAAGATTTGGGGTACTCCACAGGTAAATGACAATGTAATCACATAATATTACGTTACGTTATTATGCATCGGATATTCTGTCACTGAGACAAATTGATATTAAAATGTTTGCAAACAATAAATGGCTGGGATGCACATGTTATTTTGGATACGCCCTTAACTTACATGACCGTTTCTATATTTTCTTTATCAACAGAAACGACTCAACGTTACAAGAGCGTATACATTATAGAACGTTTTGATTATTATACCTATGTGGGCAGTCTCCTGCCTGACGACTTCAGAGGTCGTCAAAATAAAAAAAAGATATTTTTTATGTTTGCTTTCTGAGATCCTTTATGTTCCGCTAATGCACATAAGGATAACGAAACAACTCGCAGTAAAGGAGTTTTAGTTGTTTCTTAGTAAATAAAAACTTACACTGCGCGTTATTTACTTATACTACTAATAATGCAAGCATATTAAGCTTCCCAACGTTAAACATTTAGAAAAGCCTGTATTCCCACAAGGGTAATACACAAATATAAACAGTGACTTTACACCTTCACTCGTTCTGGTCCCATATGACAGGATGAGCTGGGAAAGTTCCAGGAACAGTTCCTACTCCTGAAAATAAAGGTGTACTGTTGTTAATGATCCCGACCGGGAATCCATATAAAGATCTCGAGATGAAAAAAAAGTATTTTCGCTTCTTATAAGGGCAGTCATACTATGATATTTTATATTAAATTATCATCATCGATAGAATAGATTCCCCTGAAACAAATATATTTATCAGTAGACACTTAAATAATTCCGCAAGCGTATCAAGACCCTTTTTAGTATCCTCTTTTGGTAAGTCAAGAGATCATTACATGAGCAGTCATTGAGAGGATTTGACATTGAGTTGACCGATAGTTGGAACTAATTGGAATCAATGACGATATCATTCACTTTTCATCTTGTGTTGAGTATAATAATACACTGACAAAACTTTTGAAATAATTATATGATCCTTTAAAAAATAATAAAATATTATTTTCGTTTGCATGTTTTTTATCATAAGAAGTATGCAGTAGATATTTTAATACGATGCTACTTTAACGTGATTATTCTTGGGGCTTTTGAGAATACAAGAATTGAAACAATGACTGAATCACTGGTTCAAAAATTGTTTCAATTTTTATATTCTCAAAAGCCCCAATAATAATCACGATACTTTTCAACTCGTGTTAAGTAAAATAATACACTGACAAAACTTTTGAAATAATTATACGTTGCTTTAACAAATTCCATTACCAATAATAAAATATTATTTTCGTTTGCATGTTTATCATAAGAAGTATGCAGTAGATATTTTAATACGATGCTACTTTAACGTGATTATTCTTGGGGCTTTTGAGAATACAAGAATTGAAACGATGATTGAATCACTGGGTCAAGAATTGAAGCAATGATAACCGAGCGGTAATAGCAATGGAATGCCGGGCCGCAGGTCCCTGGTTCCCTCCCCACCACCAGCTTGAGCTTCACCGCTTGGTCGAAGAGCATTTTGAGAATGTTTGCCTGGTATATTATATATTACTCTCAAATAGAAAATTGTTGGTAGATAGTGTTGCCAAATAAATAAAGCGTGTGTTCCGGTAGCAGTCCTTGAGAGCCAGTATATAATGACTTTACAGGCACATGAGACTTCACAACTGCGTTGTTTGTGACAAAATGCATATTTTATAGGCAGAGGTTACCGCTTAACATCAGGTGGGCCACGTGCGTGTTCCGTCACAACAAGATAAAAAATCGTTTCACTAAGATTTATTTTTAATTTTGCTTAACTATGTTTGAGACACGTTATCCTCATGTTTCTAAACGATGAGAAGGAATATTAAAACAACCATATTTCCAGAAGATATGGTTTTAGGTAATCAAGTGCCTAAGATTTAGTTTAAAATAAAGAGCTTATCCAAAAGAATCTATACGCGTTCTACATACTTTTTGTTACAAAGTTTTACAACTAAAACTAAAAGCAGAGAACAAATTTGCTATCAAAAACCTCATATTCGTTGTCACATACCTAGTAATCGATTTTTGATAATATTATTCATAATGAGTTTGTATACATATATCAAACGGATACGTAATATGTAGGTCTTTTCAAAGATCATTGTACCGTGGGAAACAAACATACCTAAAGATCACACAATAAAACATTAATATAACATGATTAGACATGGCTACGTCGTTTACTGATATCCTCAAAAGTAGCAGTACTATATTCGTGAGCAGTAGTACAGTGCATAAAATATTTCAATAACTATACAATCTCGGTCTGTTAATAGCTACCGTAAATTTTTTTATCAATTAGGAGTTGAAAAACTAATACCAGAAAGAGTATCGAAAGTGGTATTAGAACAATTTAACGATTTTGGCTCGAGCAGAGAATTTGACCACGGGCCATTAAAGTTAGGTATTTGGTGATCATATTTTAGTACCAGCCCGGACACACAAATAGGCTATTGAACCAAAGATTACCAAGGTAATGATTGTTTCATAGAAGCATGAGTTATAGGTGAAGGATTATACAGAGATAAGTTATTTGATAGATAGGGGATGAAAGTTCATTGTTGATATATATGGAATTTATGATTATTTTAATATTAAAAATGCTGCATTGTTAAAATTTTAACAAAATTCACTGACTTCAAATATAAAATATTGAATATAGAGATAATTTAAATACTACTTGTCAGAATGCACTCAAAATGTAAATGGGACCACATGACAAGTAAAACGTCAACATCGGTACACCCCCTAAAATTATAAAGTAACACACACACAAAAAATAAACATTGGAAGTGACAACTTCCTCCTTTGTTTTTATGAAGTCGGTGAAAACAAGTGAATCGAACACGGATCACTTTAATGATCAGATGAAACGTGTCTATATAGGTAAGACTGGTGGCGCAAACCGGAGAATAAGTATAGAATTGATGTAAAATGGTGACAGTTGGGTATGGCAGAACAAGGTTTAAAGTCACATAAATGCAGTCAAGTTATGCTTGTTTATGTTATAATGACGGAACAAACTCGAGGCCCACCTGATGTGAAGCGGACCAACCTCTGCATATAACAGATGCATTTCGTCACAAGTCACGATATGCACTGCGCCCGTCACCTTGAGACAGCTGTTAAGTCTCATGTGCCTGTAATTTCACTGGATCTCAAGGACTGCTGCCGGAACACACCGTTAGGCGCTTGGCGATAGATTTTCTACTTGACGATGGTCGCTAGCCAGGCGGGCATGCGCAAAATGCCTTTTTACCATGCGGTGAAGCTCAAGCCCGCGGAGGGATTCGGACTATGGAACTACTGCACGGCAGTCAGTCAGTGGCCAATGCCACAGAGTTATCACTGCTTTAATAATTACTTACTGCTTAGACTTACATAGCGTGGTACGCTAGCTGTGCAGACTGAAAGGTTAGCCTTTGACCACTATCTCACCTGATGGTAAGTGATGATGTAGTCGAAGATGTTGTTCAGGCTAACCTAGAATTACTGGCTCTCAAGGACAGCTGCTGGAACACACCGAATGGAGATAGTTACATTAGTAGATGAAGCTAAGTACTGAGATGGTTTGAACACACCGAATGGAGACATAGTTACATTAGTAGATGAAGCTAAGTACTGAGATGGTTTGGACATGTGGGATACACGAAAGAGTTCGACTAAGCGCGTCTACTACATGGTAATCTGAATGTAACAATTGAAAAGAGAATACTGCGGAACGTATTTTGGTCAAGTAGAAGATCTTTTAGGACAAGGCCAGGTAATGCCCCGTGTTCAATGAACTAAGGGAAGCAAGAATGATATAATAGCACCTAATATTGTAGCATGTGGTAATCCGTTGTACCTCTGTAGCCTCCGGGAAACGTGAGATGTTTATGTTTTTATATTGACCTGTAACGGGTTAGTGAGACCTTGACATTATAATTAGTTATAATGGCCTTCTCAATATCTGAATCTTGAGTTATTAATTATTTTTTAGTATCTAAACATCACTTATAATTAATTTAAATTGGCCACTGCTATTTATTAAGGTCTATCAAGGAAAAGTCTTCAACATAACCTAAGCTGTTATATTATTTCTTCATTTCGATAATCATTCTTTTAGTATTTGTGTCTTTGTTTAGTTCTATTTTAAGGTTATTTAAAAAGTAAACACGGTGGTTATATTGCTCATAATATTTGCACTCAAGAGAGCTTATATCAAACGTACTACACTATTTTTCAAACAAAAAATTCTAAAAGAAGTCATTATCGGGCATGCGGGCGAAAAAACAGATTACTAAGAGCTAAATTTTGTAGATTGCGAACAGAATAATTCACTCAATGGTAATCTTTAAAAGTAACACTTATTTGTATACTACTATTTCTGTATTAGGATTAGATTTCTAAATGGCACAATTTGATTCTTTATTGTTCTGAAAGAATAGCATAACTGATGGAAGTCGCAGCGGATTCCACGTTAACTTAAAACTAATACATGGCAGATACGTAGATTTTCCCTACCCTATGCAAGTAATATACCTAATGTACTTCGTAGCTCTTGCTCTATAAAAATGAGTTTGTATATACGAATTCAATTTAGCTATGGTCTTCTATATATGAATTTATATTAGTCTGAAATATCATAAAATTGAATTGTAATGTTAAATACGATGTTTTGTAAAACAAGACAAAATTACGAGCATAATCTCGTTAGCAACTGTAATTTAACTAAACTTTTTGTGACCAATCAATTTTTGTCACGTCTTGTGAAAACCACGTCTTTTTTTAGTAGTGTAAAGTAGGAAGACAATGAGTTCATTATCTTCCTAGTTACCCTTATATGGTATGTGTGAGTTCGATAACGTATGTTTATCTATCGATATAAAGGATAACAAAAAAAAATTGTGCTGCCCTCTGACGTTAACTCTCGTAATAAACAGAGTAACGGCAAGCATTCAGTCAAAAATATCATTGTAAAGGTGTGTATGTATGTACCTACACCACGTTATATAATTACGTGGAAGGAATGTTAATTGCAACTTTTTGCCGTTTACTTTACACAATAAAAACAAGGTTGAGGTTTTATTTCGCAGCTACATAGACATTATAAATTAATTACCTATTAAAATGACAAACAGCAAACTAAAAATATGGTAACTTTATACCTGTTTAGTTAAATTTAATATAATATTCATATTTTATTATAACTAGTCTGCCTTAAATACATACTGTTACATAAAATTTAAATTTTTTTCAACATTTCAATTATTTTTTATTTGGTACGCGTTTATTATTATAAAAACGTTCGATGTCGCGCCCTTTCACATCTGTTTTTCGTATTCATTATCTACGAATATATTTACAATATGGAATGCAGTGTTCAAAAAAATAGGAAAGGATATATTAGAATTGGATAGGATTGCAGTGATCGCCTTGCACAATGTGATTATGGAACCGTCGGTCATATTCCAGACACTTAAGAAGCGGCTGATACCAATATCAGCCGTATATTTGTAAATCGTATTATCATGAGACACAACAACACTTCTTCTGTCGAAGACCATAAAAGATCGAGGCAGCCGCGTGCTGTTAGAACTATAAAAGCTGTTAATGTTGTTAAAGCCAGAAATCATCGAAATCCCATTAAAGAAAAAATCATATCGCGAGAACTTAAGATTCAAAACAAGGTTATAAAACAAGACCTGAAACTCGGTGCTTATCGTCGATATATAGTATTATACAGGACATGGCCTAAAACAATCTTTCCAGTTAAAAAGAGTGGATTCATCGTAACGCTTTTTATCGCAATACGCAGGTGAAGGGTCCAGAAATATCCTCTTTACCGATTAAAAAATGCACGATTGAAGAGCCCTACAATAAGCCATGATAAAGTGTACGCTCACTGTTCTAAGGAAGCTGCTCAAGTGATTGATAAGGTACAATGTGGGCATCATCCTGCGTCAGTGATGGTTTGAAAAAAGGAGTGTAAACTGAGAGCCAAAGTGTATCAAAAGACAGTCTTGGATTATGTTGAGAAAGCCCTCAGCAATACACTTTTCAAAAATTTTTAGTGCATTTTTGGGCCCCTACTTTCATTCGTCAATGCTTCGTACTTCGAGCCCAAAAGAAAGATATCTGCAAAACACGTTTTGACTTAATTTTGTTTAACTTCGTTCGTAGCATAGACTAGCAAGCATTTTCCTGTATAGATTTTTTTTATTGGATTCGTATGATTTTTACATTTCCCAATATGAAATAATAATATATTCGTTTGCATTGTAGTCGAATTCGATCTCTCGAGGTTAACGAGGTTATTTGATGCAATTTTCAGTCAACATATAAACTTGTTGGTACCAATACAATCCACATGATTATAGGAAAATTTTACTGGAAAAAAAGGTTACAAACACACAACGAAAATGGCGGGAAACTATTATTAATTGCTTTTTTTCCGAAACTTTGGTTTTTCCTTTATTTACTATTGGTCTTTACATATGAATAATTAGAGAATTTTGGACTAAATATTTTTAAAGTAGTTACGAGATGATTATAATAGCAATTTTTTAAGAATTGCGGGATTACTGTATATTAGAGCAATTTTTTTCTCTAAAACTACGTCCCATACGACTTGGTTCTTCTTTTGATATGATAACTTACATGTACCTAATTTAACTTTACACCTGAATTATTTCAGCTTCCTGTTTAATATTTTAAAAGTAGTTATGAGATTATTTATTACGTAACTTTCCATCGATGAGTGTTTACAGGGCATAATGTATTGAGTCTTTTTTTTTCATTTATGACTGATAAGGAGGTGAATACTAAAATTTATAATAGGTAAAAGTTTTTTAAATGTTATCTTTTAAATTTCTTTTAACATCTCTATTGGCTTGTTGCCTATACACATGCAAAATCACAGCTACCTAGGTTCAATAGTGTGAAGGTAGTGTAAGATTATTATTATATGACGTAATATTTTGCCATCCAACTGTAATTTGAGCTGGTTTATTTTAATAAAAATATTTAAAATACTTTCCATTATTGTAGAACAATATGGTTAATTGTCTCGTATAGCCAAGGATGCTGCCTTTTAAAACCATTTGAGTTATGAGGATCGAACATATTTATATTTTTGCGTAACTTTGTAAACACGACTTTCGACTACCGACCGGGATTCTGGTTTGTACAGATGATAAAAAGCCAGGAAGCCGGTTTATATAGATGAGGAAACAAATGACTAATGTCGTAAAATAGATAAATGCATAGGTAAACTCATTATTGAAATTGCAAAATACTTAATATAATTTCTAACCACAATAATGTATAAGGCCGTAATATTATCCTGGGTAGTACATAATCGGTGATAAACTCACTAATGAAGAAGTGATATCATAACAAGATTTGGCCTGTGCCAACAGGCATGCTGACAAGTTTGATTAAGTACTCGTAATTTTTTTCTACCGTCACAACATGGATATGAGACGTGAGGTGAGATCGCTCGTGGTATTTACTACTAAACGATCCGTTCTTAGTGAACGATGGATATTGTCGTCGGTCTAGGCTGATGTCTTAGGCTGGCAGTCGCTAGGCTATGTAGGAAATCTTCGGAGGGTGTGTGTTCTGTAACACATTATCACCTAATACTGGAGTTGATTGTAGTCTAAGCCTAACGAGACATTTCATTTAGTAGCTTTCTTTAATTAATTCTTTTTTTAGAGCGAGGTTAAAAAAGGTTCAAAATGTAAAAACTGAGATATTTTGACGATGTATTCACATAGTATCCACTTGTGTGGAAAGATAAGCGTTACTATTATTATCGACCAAGGTAATTTATAATAAAAGCAGCAATATCACTTAAACACTTGGTTTATTCCTCAATCCACAGTTTATGGAGGAAAACCCCTGAAATGACCTCCGTCCACCCCCTATAGCCATTCCAGTCCTCGCCTAGCAGAACACTCTGCACAATCTCACTCTGTTGATTCCTGGTCGTATTCCATTATCTCTTTGGTGCGTGTGCCATAACGTGACACTTATGTCGTCTTCAGGCATACTGTTCCAGATGCTGTGACATCTTCCATTATCATGACGTACACTTATCGCGGTCTTCACTGTCAATGCTAGTTAGCATTGACAATCACTGGTTTCACTCCTTAGGTAGATGTTGCCTCTTCGGCGGCTAGCACTATATCCTGCCCTTTGGCAATCCTCATGTGGCGGCCATCTTGGCGACGCCATGATGACGCCATGATGCGCCACTTACTCTTTCCGTAGTCAACTGCGCTTCTTTTAAGAGGTACATTTGAAATAAATAAAACATGTTATATTTAATTAATGAAATTAAATAAGTAACCTTACACGATACACTGAGCTGCAGTATTTCAGACTGGGCTTTAGTGACGTCCAAGTTTGTTTTGTGGATATCTTGAATCCATCGTTATAAGTCTGTGATAGGTCGTACAAATGCCCTGCTAATTGGCTATGAAATTTTATTCAAACATTGCATACTTTAAAAGTATTTCCATCGCAGTGAAGATCGGGACTAAGTTTGGTTTCATGGACCCAGATACCTAAACTAATCCTTCATTTGTTTTTATGTTTAATATCTCTAAAATATATAGTTCATTGACCAAGTAATGACGTTGGTCTCATATGGACTGACATATAAAATTTATTCGGGCGCAGATCAAAATCCGGGTCTGTCTTTATATGGTATGATTAATCATTTATAAGGCTATAAATAATATTTATGTGTTATCATTTTTACCATAAAAATATTGTCACCTTGATTAAATAATTTTTGTAAGATCGGATACAATAATTTAATTTATTAAAATCGTTTCAAATAAACAAACACAAAAACAACAGTTATTCAACAACGGTTATATTTGTACTGCTGATCTACAGCTATTCAACAGTTATTCAACAACGGTTATTATTGTGACCATCATTTGTCCACCTCACCTGAAGGTAAGGGATGATACGATAGAAGATGTAGGTCAAGCTAACTTAGAGTTACTGCTTTTCAGGACAGCAGCTGGAATACACCGTTAGGTGCTTGGTGACAGATTTTCTACTTGATGGTAGCTAGCTAGGGAAGCATGCGCAAAATGTCCTACTCGGACGTTGCTTAACTCAGTTGATCGGTATAGAACGGCTAAACAAAATTTGCTACAAGCACTGTAAAATCTTCTATTGATATAGATATTGAATTTTACTCAAACAAGAAAACAATAGCTTGAAAATATATTAGAGGTATTAGAACATATATACAATAGGTTTATGGATATATTCCACGCGATCAAATATTTTACTTTGTTTTCCCGTAAAGATACAGATAATGGTAGTCGTCATAGCATATATTTAAGTTCTACTTTTTTATCCTTAAAAAATTATTATTCTTTGAAAAATAATTAAACATTTGCTATTTTATTTTCGTAAATAAAATACTGAGAGCTAAAGTGAGCCTCTTCGAAAAATAATAATTCAGTTTTTCTTATATTTTCCTTAAAATGCAGACACTCATTTTCCTCATCTTACCTTTAAATATAATAGAGGTCATTGGTGCCATTAGCAGACACTGTAATAGACTTCCGGTTTTGTCCCTTGAATGTAAATGAGGCTAACTTAAGGATAACATTATTGTACGAGAAAATTCTGCGGATGATGGATGAAGATTAATAATGTTATCTATCTCATCGGTGGAGTGGTCGAATTCTGTACTATATCAGCTGGATTGCCCACTGCTGATCATTGCCTCCCCCATTATAGGGGGATTTGCCATAATTCCCACACTTGGCAGGCGTCTTGGGGATCGCAGTGAGATATCGGTTCCTCAGGAAGCCCACCTTCTGGTGTTTTTTTTTTCCCTTAGTCGACTCTTACAACACCCACGGGTAGAAAAGAGGGGGTAACATTCTAGCCCGGCACCCAGGGGAAAGAGATGTGGGGTGACAAGAGATGAGGGGGGGTGGGTGTAATTAAACGCTGTGATATCTCGAGGTCCTGGGTACAAAGTCTGGGTCTGAAAGTAATTGGATTATTTACCTACTTGTACAATTTTGTTACCTACTACCTCACCTAATAGTACGAGATAATACGGTTGATAGTACGTTTATTGTTGTACAAACTAACCTAGAATTACTGGGTCTCTAGTCGAAAAATGCCCTACCACCACCATGATACGCTTTATTGATTGCTTAATATACTGAGCATTTTAATGGTATTTAAAGGTTAAAGGTCCGAGTTCAGTACTTGAGTTTTTTTTGGAAGAGAAAAATATAATTAATCAAAGATATATCAAAGTATTTCGAGATTCTGGGTCCAGTCTCCAAGTCTAAAAAATATTATGGTTTTTGATCAAGTTGCATATATTATAATATTTCTTTAGAATTTCATAGTCATTGGTTCCATCTTCGGGTCTGAAAGTTATTTATTATTTTTGTATAAAAATATTCCACTGATCGAGATTCATGAAGCTTTGCTTTAGTATCAAGAAGTGCTGGATTAATTCTTTCAGTTTGAAGGTTACTGTTTTTTGTGGCAAAGAAACATCTCATTGATCGAGTATCATAAATCATTGCTTTTGTATCTCGAGGTTAAAGGTTCAGTCTCCCGGTCTGAGAGTTATTGAGTTATTTTTATACAGAAACATCTCATTGATCGAATGACATAAACCATTGAGATACCAAAGTATCTCGAGATTCTGTGTCTTTCAGTCTCCCACTCTGATAGTTATTGTGTTTTTTTTCTAGTTGCATAAATCATTGCTTTGGTTGGTATCAAGAGGTCTTTGGTTCAGGATTCGGGTCTGAGAGTTATTGAAATTTTCGGCAAAAAAACATCTCAATGATCAAGTTGTATAAAGCTTTGCTTCGGTATTCGGTGGTTTTTAGTTCAGTTTCTCAGTCTGAGAGTTATAGAGTTTTTTTGGCAGAGAAAAATCTCATTGAGATTTGGCAGAGAAAGATCTCATTGATTGAGTGGCATAAAGCACTGCTTAGGTATCTCCAGGTTCTGAACAAGTTTCCCGATCTGAAAGTAATTGGGTTTTTTGCCAAAGAAAAATCATATTGATCAAGTGGCATAAGCATTGCTATTGTAACTCTACTGTCTGTATCCAGTCTCCTGACAGACATTTATTGGGTTTTTGATCTAGTTGATTAGAGTATTGCTTTGGTATCAACTCAAAAAAACAAATTCAAACTTAGAACACAAAGCTACTGAAAAGTTGTGATTAAATTTAACAATTTCGTGTCACCTTCACCGCGGTAGGTCAGATTGGTAAAACATATTATTGTGGCTCCGAGACGGATGGTTGTGTTTTCGTATACCTCACGTGGTTAACTTATCCTTTCATATATCTTTGTAAGCTAGTTCATTTAGTGGATGAAGGTACTTAACAATAATCAGAAAATAATTGTATGGTTTCATCTTAGACATAACGGGCGAGCCTATTGCCATCTAATGGGTACAGTTCAGTACTCCAGACAGTAATATTATATACTCGTAATACAAAAATCATTAACGTTTCTGACCTGGAGATCGAACACAGATCTTCAAGTTACCAAAGCAAAGCACACACTAACGAAGCAGTCTGGTACCACCGACGAAGCAGTAAACGCGGAATATTTTGTAGTGGCACACTCGTAAAACCAAGTCTAGAAAGCCATCAAAAGCCTAGTATCTTCGTACCAGGCAAGTGATACAGCGGCTAGAATATTTTTCCATAATAAACAAGCATTATCGCTACGCCTATTTTATAGTTATAACTAAAAATTTACCACGGTAAGCGTAAGTCATAGAAAATATCGGTGAATATTCCCAAAATGTAATGTATTTATTTAGCATATTGTTTTTGGTCAAATTGTCATGGATATTCATACATATATTAAACTAGAAAATGTGTAGTTCACATTTTAAAACGTATAAACATACATTATTTCAAAATGTGATTTTAAGCACAATTGTATGCTTAGCAAATAGGTATAACATTTATAAAATTTTAAAGCACGCAATTTTAGTCTCGATCTGGAATCGAACCCTCAGAGCTGGGTTTTACGCACCGCTTGCCTTAGAACTGGTGTTTCGGTGAGATCTCGCTTTGCATGCGAGTGAGTGAAACAGAACTACCAACATACTTTTGAAGCACTCGTAGCGAAGTTTACTTAGCCATTCTAAACGTGGCAGGGTACTTAGCGAATGCCCGCCTGGCTAGTGACCACCCTCATGTAGAAAAATCGTCGCAAGCACCTAACGGTGTGTTCCGGCTGCTGTACTTGAGAGTCAGTAATTCTAGATTAGCTTGAACAGCATCTGCGACACTTAACTTGGTCAGGTTGCGGTCAAAGGCTAGTCTATCAGCTATAAATTAAAAAATAAATATTAATTAAAACATACGCAATATATACATAGCGTAATTTTGGGCAGTTTGCAAAGCCGATCAGCTAATTGCTGCGGTCTTGAGTTGGATGGGTGACTGCTAGTGGCAGTACTATTTTTTTTAAAACGGAAAGTGTATTTCAGGTACCTTATCATATAAAATTAAAAATAAATTGGCGATACAATTCACTATCAAGACGCAAAACTTGACTTAGTGAAATTTTAGAGTTGTATCATATTTTTTTTCTATGGGGCAAAATATAAGGAATCGTTACAAAATTACAAATTTACGAGAAGAAAAATTTAACATGTGCGGGATTCGAACCCACGTCCATCCACCCCTTTAGCCGGGGTATGCTCTAATCCAATCGAGCTAACATGACAACGAGTCGTCACTCAAATTTTTCCTATCGTTCTTTAACTTAAATTTAATCCGCAGCGCATGCGTTATTGCAAACATAAAAATATATAAAATCGTGTTCTCGGTTCAAGCATAGAAATTATCATATATTAAGTACAAATTACTAATATAGAACTGTAAGGCGTAAACTCTTTTCAAAAATTATGAACAAAATTTGTCATTTTGAGACACACTTCACCTTAAAGAGTATAATAGACAAGTATGGTAGACGAAGATGTTGTAACATCGAACCAAGACAAATGTTTGGTTTATCTTCGCTAAAGAGAGAATGTACGAAAAATGGCAAGCACACGTGGTACCATATCACGATTTTGCACAACTACTCGTAACACTGGTTCAACTTGACCTAATGCAGTCGATATTTAGCTCTCGGTGGATCGCATAAAATACGAATGGTTAGATTATGGTAATATTGATAATTGTTACTATATAAAATTGTTATTATAGGTGTTATTAATATTGCTCTAAGGTTAAAATAAAAAGTTCCATGCACCTGTAACGGTATGTAATATTATTATTAAGTACATAAAAAATTATGTATTGCTTGTACTTAAGTATTTTTAAGGAGCGCAAATGAGTTGTGTTTTATGTACAGGAACATCGGTCTCTAGGGATACATGGTTGTACATCGCCAAGCCAACATAAATATTTAATCATTTTCTCACATTTTTTGATATTTTGACTATGTACCGTATATTCTAGCCCTTGTTATATTACACTAAGCAGCATAGGATACTTATAGATAAATAATGTAGTTTGTAGGTGCATGAAAATTAGATAAATAATGTGTTCCTGCTAACAAAGTGTATATTATATATATTATATATAAATATTATATATATATATATATATATATATATATATATATATATATATATTAATATATAAATAAATTATAAAAACTTAATTTTAGAGAAAACTGGTAAACTAGAAGCATAGACATTAAGCTCAAGGACATGCATGCTTAATTTCATAGAGTTTGAACGCTTTATTATAAGTCTATCTCTATTATAAGTCTTCCATACATACATGATATAGGTACCTACAAACGTATATTATCAAAACTAGTATACCTAAAACTATAAACAGATCCGGCTTAGTTTCTATTGCACCTTAAATGAGGAACATGTATTGAAACAGTAAGTAAAAAAATGATATTGCACAGCTGTTTGGTCTCTTCAATGGTTTCGTCACAAAACAAAATTCGCCAAGCGTGCTATTTATTTAACATTGAATCCGTGTGTGGAATCGATGATTGTTTGCGTGTTGAAACAAAATATTTTATTAAAATTTTTCAACACTTATTTTATAGACATCGTGTTGTTTCATTGTAATGTAAAAATATAAAAGCTTATTTAGTACATTCAACCCATGCAGGTAATAAGAAAACAATTCATTTTGAATTTATGTACAAATATTACGATGATTAATCTTTTATAAAATGCATCAACTAGAAACTTACTATAGGTAGTATCACAATCAATCCTTATTGGTCGAGTGCGAAAAGCGTTGCATTGCAATTTCAATGTCTTGGGATTTGATACCGGTATCAAACAGTACTTAAGTTTTAAAAAAAAAAAAACATAATCATTCTGGAACATGAAACCAAGCCCCGTATAGATAGTAATTGGCTCGTCCCCTATTAGATATGGACCGTTACAAATTACAAATATTGGATGCTTAGACACCTTATGCCGTCTACCTTTTCGGGATAAAGGCATTTTGATGTACTTTGCTTATGTAAACCATTATTTTCTTGCAAATATTTCATTTATATCTATGTATAACTTGTTATCGTACGTCAAATTCATGGACACTTATTGATTAACCTAGCTCGAGGGCGATATATATATATATATATATATATATCTTCCTTGTATACTAGTAGATCTATATGCTTATAGACCGCAACACTGACACACGTTCTTTTTTTATACGTTTTTTTAACACATATCTCCAGTCTCCAATAACATGAAAATTTTCGACAAACTTAATCGACAACATAATATTGTTAGTTTTCGAATTATATCGAAAAAATGTATATATTCTTTAATAATAATGTAAAAATTATATATTATCGAACCTGCTCACAAAATTTCACGAGAATTGGTTGGAAAATGCGATCTGTAACGGAGAAAACCGGGACTTTAGACAGACATACGAAAGCATTATTGGCGAAGTTAAAACGGAGACGCTTCGCTCGCCCTCGAGCTAGGTTAATCAATAAGTGTCCATGAATTTGACGTACGATAACAAGTTATACATAGATATAAATGAAATATTTGCAAGAAAATAATGGTTTACATAAGCAAAGTACATCAAAATGCCTTTATCCCGAAAAGGTAGACGGCATAAGGTGTCTAAGCATCCAATATTTGTAATTTGTAACGGTCCATATCTAATAGGGGACGAGCCAATTACTATCTATACGGGGCTTGGTTTCATGTTCCAGAATGATTATGTTTTTTTTTTTTTAAAACTTAAGTACTGTTTGATACCGGTATCAAATCCCAAGACATTGAAATTGCAATGCAACGCTTTTCGCACTCGACCAATAAGGATTGATTGTGATACTACCTATAGTAAGTTTCTAGTTGATGCATTTTATAAAAGATTAATCATCGTAATATTTGTACATAAATTCAAAATGAATTGTTTTCTTATTACCTGCATGGGATGAATGTACTAAATAAGCTTTTATATTTTTACATTACAATGAAACAACACGATGTCTATAAAATAAGTGTTGAAAAATTTTAATAAAATATTTTGTTTCAACACGCAAACAATCATCGATTCCACACACGGATTCAATGTTAAATAAATAGCACGCTTGGCGAATTTTGTTTTGTGACGAAACCATTGAAGAGACCAAACAGCTGTGCAATATCATTTTTTTACTTACTGTTTCAATACATGTTCCTCATTTAAGGTGCAATAGAAACTAAGCCGGATCTGTTTATAGTTTTAGGTATACTAGTTTTGATAATATACGTTTGTAGGTACCTATATCATGTATGTATGGAAGACTTATAATAGAGATAGACTTATAATAAAGCGTTCAAACTCTATGAAATTAAGCATGCATGTCCTTGAGCTTAATGTCTATGCTTCTAGTTTACCAGTTTTCTCTAAAATTAAGTTTTTTCGAAAATAATTCACAAATAATTTTGAATGGAAATTCTCAAGTGATAAAATAATAATGTATTGAAAAACTGGCAAATCAGAAGCATAGATATTAGGCTCAGAGATGTATATGCGAAATTTCATAAAGTTTATACTCTTGGAAGGTATTTTTAATATGACAAAACAACGTTTGCACGGAAAACGCTACCTGCACTTTAGCCTTAAGGCATATATATGAGCTAAAGTTAAATAAGACTAAGTTAAAGTGTAGAAAAATATATTCAGAATCGTTTGATCCTTGACAAAAATTTTCACGTATATTTTGTCTATATCGCCAAAATACAGCACAAAATTCGTCAACGAGAAGAGAGGAGATTTTATTGAAATCATCTCAATCAATAGATAATCGGTCTTCATGTGAAAAGTATTATTTTCTTGCTTTTCACACGGAACAGTTACCGTAACCGCACGTAGCAACGTGCGCTGATATGACCTTTATTTCAACAATAGTTATTTTAATTTTCATATTTACCAAGCTTCTAATGTGGTATTTTATGAATGTCACTACTGGTCACCCATCCAAATTATGACCCAAGTGAACGTTGCTTATCCGAGTTGATTCGCTTCGAGTGGTTCAAAAGGTTTAATGATAATGTTATTTTGACTTGCACTATCTCCACCTGCATGTAGAAGTGTAACTGATATCCTTATCTCAAATCAACCTCTCAACAACACTTTTCAAAGCTACTCGTAGATAGGCATTCGTTTGATATCATCTCACTTTGTAAGTCCCGATATCGAAGATATGGGTAATGTAGGATAAATGGCAACTGAATGTATACAGCAGCTGTCGTAATACACCGCTAGGTTCTTGGCAACAGATATTCTATTTGTTGGTGGAGCAAGCAAAGTGCCCCCCTGGCAATGTGCGGTTGAGCTCAAACCCGTGGCAGGATGCAAACCGTGCGCAGGAGTCCACATTTACAAATACTAGGCTGGACCATCTCATTGTTATAAGCTTATTAAAACAAAAGTAACTGACCAATATTTTTGAGAGCCAGTAATACTAGGTTAGCCTGAACAGCACCTTTGACCACATCATCACTTAACATCAGGTGAGATAGTGGTCAAAGGCTAAATTACATAGGCCTAAAAATGTATCAGTTGTTACCCAAATTGACCAGCTATTTCTTTAAATTACCCCATTATTTATCTTTTTTTTTATATAACGCTGATACGCTAGTCGTTGACCACTTTCTCACAAATTGGTAAGTGATGATGAGTGTCGAAGATGTGGTTCAGGCTAGCCTAGAATTACTATCTCTCAAGGTCACGGCAGTGTACACCGTCAGGTGTTTGGTGACACGTTTTTTACTTGAGGGTAGATAGCCAGGCAGGCATTCGCAAAATTCACCACCACGATGATTTATCGACAGCTATTCTTAGGACAACAACCGAGACCGGCGGCTTAACGTGCCCTCTAAAATACGGAAGCGCTCAGTAGTAGTATCACTCGTGGTCGCCCGTCCAAGTCATGTTCTGATCAGAACAGCTAAGCAATAGTTTGTTTAGTTACGAGTGCTTCAAAAAATAGTAGCAGGTTATTCGTTGTGCGTCTTCAGGCACAACATAAAAAAAAAAACATTGTACTAAAATCATACGCGCATTGTCTTGCTTGTACTACCCAAAAGGAAATTAGAGATCTGACATATCCTGGTCACATTTTAGGAGAGCTAGCCTATTGCCACCTACCAGGCAAAGTTCCAGGCCCAAGCAGTAATTATTATTTACCAGTTAAAAGGTCCAGAATTGAATCCAGGACTTCGATATTGAAAAGTGCCACGTTAACAAACACACCAAAGATGTAATTACTTAGAAAAACTGTTTAAAAATCATAAAGATCTGCGTGCTTTTTGTGTTTAATGACTAGCATGCTTGTCAAGGTAATTAAAAAGATTGCTTGTCTACTTTATCATAGATCAAATACGAGAAAAACTCTTGAATTTATACAACAAGCGTTTTTCTGATTGTTTTATAGCCTCTTTATTGCGCAGCCTTACTGTTGAGGCTTGCAATGTTAATCTTTAATCAAGTGTCGTGGGTAATTAAAACAATGTTAATAGGTATTTATATCAGTACAATGTACGTGCTATTTGTCTGCACGTTTCTATCGAGCTGCCGAACTACTAGTTGTTATTGACAGTTAAGTTATAATTGCGTTAAGAATTTATAAAGGTCAAACAAAAAGAATGTCGTAAGGTACACCGACCTTATAGTTTTATATACCTTAATCGAGTAATGCAGAACTAAACTTAACTTATTTTAAACTGTGTTTCTTTGTAATAATTGACCCAAATCCGCGCAATAAACAGGGTTCAACAAAATAATCAAACTATATTTTGCTCCGTTAATTTGTGAAGCTAAAATATTATTTTACTATAGATATTTGTAGCTATTCTATCAAAGAGTTGTTTGTAATACAGTAAGAGATAAGAGTGTCGTCAATTTACAGGGTATATTAATGTGTTAGTTTTTCTACGTACTCATTCTCGTCTACAAGTCAAGGGTAAATTATATAAAAAATAAAAGGTAGTCGACATACTAGTAGTATATACATTTACACGCAAAAATCTCAAATATATTGTTAAATTTCATTAAATAAATGTTGTTACCATAATATACTCATTCAATAATACTAAGAGACACTACCCAATTTTAGCAAGAAATAATCAACATAACTAATGCAAACAATAAATAGAACACCATTTTTACAAAAGTTAATAAATCATACATAATTTTGATGAAATCCATATCGTGATGTCTTATGTTTGGAACGTATTAAAAAAATGTTTTATTTATTATCACTTGTCTTTTTATTAATATTTAATGGGCATCTGTTTCGTCTATCTAAAAAGTCAAAGATAACTAAATAAACTAAAAGGGTGGCACAGTCTACCTTGTCCATTTTGGGTTAGATATAGAAGGGTATCACCCAAACACACATATTTTATAGCTGGCTAAAAATAAAATATGGCATAAAGCACCATCCGTGATTTTATCAGGAGCTAATATTCCTACACTGCAAGTAATAATAAAAAAATACTTACAATTTCGACTCCAATTGGGGTAATAATTGACACTGGTTGTTTTTTGTTTTCCATTCAACTGTTTTCACATGGGACACGGTGTAAGATAACACTGAGGCGAGTGACTGGCGAGCGGCGAAGGCTCGACTAGTGGAGGTGCGCCGGCTCAACGTTAAGCCTCCCGCTTGAATCTTGACAGTCGAGAGCGGTCGAGTCATACGTTTGTATTACTCTAAAGCGTGCTTGGCTTCAGCGCTTTGTATCTTGTGTTGTATACCAATATTCGTAAGTACCTGGAAAAAAAAACATGTAAACTATCTAATCAAATTAGTCTAATAACTGTCCCGATCATAATAGTTTCTCATAGTTTATCAATCCTAGTAATTTTGTAATATAATCCGCAGTGCCGTTATTGCAAAAATAAAAATATTAAAATCATCGTTCTGTTAACTTATTTTTGGTGTCCAGATTTTTATTGTTGATCCTATGAATTGTTCCTACGAATCATATTTGTTTCTTTAGTTCACTTTTAAGTACTGCAATGGGTGTCTTACTAAACTCATTTCTACTCATGATTTTGACTAGACCGAGGTATGTGGTGCACTGAGAAAAAAAAAAGGTTGCTTATACTGAAATTTTGCTAAAATAACGAAAATTCTTCTGCTGTTAGTGGCAGCGGGAATCATTTATTAAAAATAATAATCTAGTGGTGTGTACTTCTTCTTGTAATAAGTAGTTAGTGCCTGTTATTTTTATAGCCTTTTTTGGTATTATTGCCATCTATCTTATAATAATAACAGGAGTTTCTTGTGATGATAACAGTATTTTCTTGTCCTTATTAAAATATTTTGTTGTAAACAACATAAGTTACGGATTTACACTGTTTGGTATATTGCATGTACAATATGTACCTTCGCACTAGTCATAGTAGCTTTGTAACTGCGGCACATGGGTTAAATTTAAATGACAAGATTTAAATGCAGTTCAATCTAGATTTTACCATTTTCTTTTTATTGATTACCTGTCATGACGACTGCATTATTATGCAGTTTCATAAAAAGTTTTTTACGTTTCTGTAAGCAATCAATAGATATTAAAATATTTTAATATTTTATAAAAATATTAAAATTTTATAAAAATATTAAAATATTTTTCTACACATAAAATATGTATAGAAATGTGAATGAGCAATGTCTACATAACTTTCATCTCAATAGGCTCAAAAAAAAAATAGTCTCCTTTTTTATAATTTTGCACATTTTCAAATTTACGTTATGTATGCAACCGTAAAATGGGTAATAACTTCAATATCAAATATTTCACCAAGTATATAGTGTCAAAGGAAATCATAACCGATGTTATAGAATGTTATTTTTGGTTACGATTTCTTTTGAATAATAATTTCTAATAGGGTTGATGCTTTTACCTAGTTCTGAAGTAGAAGTATTCCTACTCAGATCGGTTAACTGTATCTAGATAGTTTTAAAACGAACGCGGACAGAAACTGTGTAAATTTTGAAGATATCTAGCTACTTTAGACATTAGACCACACCTAGTAGTCTAATTATAAAAACAGCTGATTAAATGTTGTCACTATACCAACCGGATTGTTTACTCCTGAACACCGCTTCCCTTATTAATCGAGGTTCACCATAACCGTCATACTCGACAGGTGTCGTTGAATTGCATACAAATACATTAAAACATTTTTTCATAAATAAATGTGTTCCTGCACCAAAATGTGCTCACACGACAACGGTTAAAGCGGTAATTGTGGCGATATCGGCAATTTAACGTTTGCTAGGGAAGCCAGGCGCAGGCTGAGGATTGTTAAGCGAGAGCATCGCATTGGCTACAAATCACATGGTAAACAACATAGTCGATTAAAATTCTCATAGTTGCTACAATTTATTGGTTACCGCTACCGTTCTCGTAGATCTAAGCTCTAAATTTTTCTCCGTGTGCTATTTCAGGTATATATATGTCAGGTACTTTTAAATATGTTCACGAGCCGATCGTGCTCGCACTCCGTCTCCGCTCAGAGGGCCTGGGGTGTCAGCTGTGGGGACAGCCGGCACCCCCTTCAGGACTAGGTCCTCATGAAGCGGCGCAGGCAGCCACCTTTGTTCGAAGTACCTCGCGGAAGAACTAACCTGCTCAACAAAGCACCACTGACTACCACTATACGAGCCCTTAATCGGGTAGCGGAAAACATTGATATATTTAACTGTTCACAGAGCGAGTTCGTAAGGGCTACAATGTACTATTTTTGTTATTGTAAGTCCTCTGTCTAAACCTGTAATTATATATTGATGAAATCGTATATTGATAACTACTACTCTATTGTATTAGGACATAACCTGTAAGGATAGATGTATTGTTTTAATAATAAATAAATAAAATAAATGAAGTGTGGATGCCCTCGTGTTCCGGGGCATCCCACGAGGCAGTATTGGTGAGATATTCCCGGAGGCTTGGCCCGCAGGCAGCGACGTCGGTGGGGGCTGCGGATGAGAGCGCGAGTGACCCCGCAGTCCCCTGTCACTAGTCGATGACGGCGAAACACTACGAGGTTTTTAGTCGGTAGTGGGGTCCCTATTGACCCTGAGCCCGACATAACCACCTGCTCTCCGGCGGGTGGATACGCGTAAATGCATTTTCCTCATGACAATAAAAAAAAGGATGTATGAACTCACGTCACTACATAAACTCACGATTTAACAAACAAAGTTTATTAGTACACTATTGCATTTAATACAATGTGTAGGAATTTTGATGTATTACTCATATAAATGAATATTTGTATATGCATCTTGTACCTTCTCATAACATTTATGAGGAAAAATAAAGACAAAATCAAGCAGTAGAGGTCAAAAAAAGAAGGATATGAGTTTTGATTTTTTGTATGATATAAGGAAAATAAAAAAAAGGATGAAATATTTACGATAGAGACATATTATTCAAATGGTATAAAGTTGTGTCCAGCTAGATAAGCTAAACTATTTCAGAAATATTAAGAGATGCCAGATCTAATGGACTTAACAATAATTTATTGATTAAAATAATAGATAGTAGGTTGTAGTCACTTTCAGTTCACAAAACGGTTTAAGCTTCTCCTGAATATTTAGATATGTCGCAGAATTTACCGTTAGGCTACCCTTGCCGTAAAAACCATACGTACTAGACGTTTCAAAAAGACGGTAGTGGAAGCCAAACACACCATTCATAAATGGTTATCTATGTTGACTTATGATAGTACTGAAAAATTTCTTTCTTTTTGAAGGGCTCGTAGCCAAGTTTGCTTAGCCATTCTGAATCGATCAGCAACGTCCGCCGCGGTCATGACTTGGATGGGTGACCGCTGGTTGGGCATTACTACTGAGCGCTTCCGTGCTTCGGAGGGCACGTTAAGCCGTCGGTCCCGGTTGTTGTCTTAGGATAGCAGTCGTTACAGCATGGTGGTAGGGCACTTTGCAAATGCCCACCTGGCTAGCTACCACCCTCAAGTTGAAAATCTGTCGCCAAGCACCTAACGGTGTGTTCCGGCAGCTGTCCTTGAGAGCCAGTAACTCTAGGTTAGTCTGAACAACATCCTCGATCATATCATCACTTACCATCAGGTAAGATAGTGGTCAAAGGCTAACCTATCACGCATAAAAACAAAAAAAAAAAATATTTTTTAAAAAAATTTAGTAATTAAACAACTTGAAATGGTTTAAATTGCGTATATTTATCATTGTTTTTGTCCCGACGTTTCAAACACTTTGCAGTGATCGTGGTCACGGGGTGACTAATTGGTTTTATTTGTCACAAGAGTTACTCGTATTAAGAAATTGTTTGGACTACCGTCAGAAAATTTTATATTCATCATAACGTTCCCTATTCACGCAGTATTCGCTCACAGTGTCTAGAAGTCTTGCAGATTTGTGTCGCCCATGGGATTTAATTAATTTGATAACAGGACCCCAAGCAGTTGGTACTTGCCAACCATCATCTCTATTGAAATTAGGGTACTTTTTGATTTCAATAGCCTCACGTAACATTCTTGGCATAAACCGGGTCTCCCTGGCAAGGATTTGTGGATTTTCGAACCGTGTGTAGTGGTAGGGTTTGTCCTGGGCATGTTTACAAAAACATTACGTTTTTTATACGCGATTTAAACCGTTTCAATTTAATTAAATACTATGTGTAATAATCGCGAAAACCTTAGACAATATTATTAAGTACTGCAAATTCTCGCGTAAACCTGTAAACCTAATCTTTTGCCTTGGTCCTGTGAATAAATGAATTATATATTGCTACCATATGTGTGTGTTTTCAGATATAGAGCGTGAGTGCTTAATATTTCATACGTAGTTCATAAAACTTTATATATTTCTTACTAGCTTTCCGGGCGCGGCTCCGCCCGCGCGTATGCCGGTTATCACGCGAAAACATGAACCACTTTTTTCGCAGTCGGATAAAAACTATCCTATGTTTTTTCCCGGGTCTCAAACTATCTCCATACCAAATTTCATTCAAATCGGTCCAGTAGTTTTTGCGTGAAAGCGTAACAGACAGACAGACAGACAGACAGACAGACAGAGTTACTTTCGCATTTATAATATTAGTACTGATTTTTAAGACTTAAGTGTCATTACTATTACTGTCATCTAGTAAACCGTTAAAGATATTCACGTTACAGGCTTAGCTAGGGTAAAGATCATAAGCATGTCAGTGGCATTGGCTATGGACTGCCGCGCAGCAGGTCCATGGTTTGAATCCCACCGCGGGCTTGAGCTTCACCATACGGTGGAAGGGCATTTTGCGTATGCCCACCTGACTAGCGACACCCTCAAGTAGAAAATCTGTCGCCAAGCACCTGACGGTGTGTTCCGGCAGCAGCCCTTGTGAGCCAGTGAAATTACAGGCACATGAGACTGAACAACTATGTCTCAAGGTGACGGGCGCAGTGCAATTCGTGACTTGTGACGAAATGCATCTGTTATGGCCAGAGGTTAGTCCGCTTAACATCAGGTGGGCCTCGAGCTTGTTCCGTCACAATAACATAAAAAAAATGTAATTATTTTATAAGGCAACAATTTTTTTTGTAACTTTTTCATATAATGCTGTGTTAATAAACATTTTTCATTACTATTTTTTTTCAATGAAATTGGAACACTTCCAGAAGTTTCCTTACGAGGTTTGCAACGCGGTGTAATAGTCTAACGACTTATTGAGGTCGGTACCTTTCTCTTATTTGGATCTAACTACTTATTAGAACCTAGCTCTTTCAATCGGTAATAACATTTGAATAGAATAACCACGGTCAGTTGTATAACTATTACGGCATTCCGTTTACGCTCTATTTAATTCCAATAGCGTGTCACTGACCTCCAAACCTAGTGAAGGAACTTCGATTCAACTTTGAAGAAATAACTATCGTAAGCTATCCTATTAATTAACATGGCGTTTATTTCTTTGCTCGGTGCAGTGATGAGTCTTAAGGTACGTATGTCATATAGAATAAACGGAATATGTCCTAAATACATATTGTCAATGTATTTTTAACCGACTTCCAAAAAGGAGGAGGTTCTCAATTGGTATGTTTTTTTATGTTTGTTATCTCATAACTCTGGACTGATTAAATCGATTTTGGAAAATCCGTTTTTTTGTTTGAAAGGTGATGCTTGTCGTTTAAATTTTATCAGCATCGGTCAAGCCGTTTTTGAGTTACTCAAAAATACATGAAAATTAGTAACCTATCTTGATGATATAGTTGTTAAAATTATGTCAGTCAGTGAGTCAGTCAGTCAGTGAGTCAGTCAGTCAGTGTGTGGTAATCGAGCTTTATATAAAGAGAAGACTAGTTTTTCGGGCAGTGTGCGGGCCGCAAGCGGCCCGCATTTATCGTTATGCAGTACGAACTGTCATAAAAGCACCTTATACATTTAAAAAAAGTATGTTCAAAACTCCAATAGAAGTATGAAATCCCATATAAACTCTGAATACAATAGAGACTCATACTGTAGCCATCAAACCAGATTTACCCTACTGCCATAAAAATGTGGTACGGTCAGAATCGTACCAAGGTTCTGAGTCACTTCGGTAAAGGAACCCCACTTGTAGGTGCTTTGGTTATCGCGGGCATTTACCATGGAGACCAGTCGAAGATGTGGAAAATACTCTCGAGTCGGAGCTCGGCCTTCGGCCTCGGACAGTTACTCCAAATGTAGTCAAAACTCCCACAAAAACTCCTAAAACAGTCGGTAAGATATGGTAAAATACTCCAAATACAGTATGAAGAATGAGAGGAGCATGTAAATTCGGGGCTCGGCCTTCGGCCTCGCAAGACACTCACACGGCTCAGCTTGCGGCCTCGCCAAAAGCTCGCCCTGCGGGCTCGCCAACCATACGCTCGGCCTTCGGCCTCGCAGGCCGAAAGTTCGGCCTTCGGCCTCACCAGAAGCTCGCCCTTCGGGCTCGCTTTACCTTGATGTCGGACAGTTACTCCAAATTCAGTCGAAAATCCCACAAAAACTTAATACAGTCTAAAATTAAGGAAAAGTACTCCAAATGCAGTATGAAGCATGAGAGGAGCATGTCAATTCGGAGCTCGGCCTTCGGCCTCGCTTATGATAATTGATCCCGTAAGTAGCAAGGGTACCTACCTAAAAACTGAGTTTTTTTTTGCCAAAAATGGAACCGACTTCAACACCCAAAATTGTGAAATAACTTGTCGAAGTCGGCACCATGCGCACAGTTTTGTGATAATAGGTACTTTTGAACTATCATGGTACCGACTTTAACAAGTTATTTCACACTTTTGGGTGTTGAAGTCGGTTCCATTTTTTTTTTGGGTTACGTTCATCTAAACTGCTTTATAAAAATGGTGTAGTGTATTTACTTGATACGTATAATTTGAAGCAATCTTGGCCGTGCGGTAGGAGCTATGGATTGCCATGCCACATGTCCATAGTTCGATCCCTTATACATCATTAAGCTTCACCGCATGGTGGAAGGGCATTTTGTGAATGGTTTTTGCCTGGCTACCACCCTTGAGTTGAAAATCTGTCGCCAAGCACCTAACAGTTTATTCCGACGGAGTCCTTGAAAGCCAATTAAATTGCAGGCACATAAGACTTAACAACTGTATGGGGCAGTGCAGTTCGTCACTTGTGACAGGCACAGGTTACCACTTAACATCAGGTGGGCCACGTGCTTGTTCCATCACAATAACATAAAAAAAATACGTATTTTTTATATATGTGACCGATCCTATTCCAAAGATATTGAGATTCTAATTATGCCCAGCTTGGTTCATTAGATACAAAAAATATGTTTCGAGTACCACCAAAGCCTTCTGTTTGTAATGGTTTTATATAAATGCCAACAATTCTTAATTAACGCCATATTTATATATGGAAGAAAGGACGTGAAATAAAAATTCAAAAAAAAAAAAAAAAACAACTTGACATTCAACGTGACAGGTCAGTAAATTTCAGATTTATTTTCAAAAAATAATTAATTTTATTTTCAGATAGTAGATAGGCATTTTCTGCCCATCACCCGCATTCTTCCTAGTGGAATTTTGCGAGGTATTGTTTGTGGGGCTCGTTTGGGCCTCTGTAGTTAGTTTCATTAGCTTATTTATTCAATAGCTTTTTGACATTTCTTGTCGAGCTAATTTCTAATCAGTTATTTTTGTTTCCATGGCAACGCTGCCTGCGACACCGGCGCGCGCACTACGACGACGGTGTTGACGCGAGCCTTCATCCGGGTTGAGACGTCACACTAGAGATTCTAAGATAAGCTTTGCTTTATTTTGTAAACAATGCTTTGTGCCCCAACTATGAATGCTGTAACGGGGATCTTTGTATCGCAAGATAGCCAGATGTTGTGTCCGCAGTGCCCCCAGGCTCGTTATTTCAAAGGTCATAAAGGCCTCAAAATTCACCAAACAAGGTGTCATAAACAAATAGAAATTCCCCTTTCGGCACCAATTAATAATCAAAACGTAAGTAGTAGCAGTGTTGCGAGCCCTGCTACGCCTTCCAAACCGTTTTGGGAGGTTTTAAGCTCGTACAAAAATAACATTCCTTTATTAAAACGCATACCTCGGGGTGCAAGAATTTCTGTTGCCCAATCTTTATCTTGTTCCATTAAAAACGTCTTGGCTACTAATACTACGCAAGCCTGGGAGCATCTTCTAGCATTCCCGTACCACGTGTTTCACGTGAATTTTGATCCGTCTAACAAAAAATCACTTACTACTAGAGTAAAGGAAAACTGCGTGAAATACAGGGCACGGGAAGAGCAATCTTTTGGCACAACTATAATCATTCCGCCTTTGCGGCGGAATACAAAAACAAATAATTTCGATTCAGCTACTATTAAAATAGTAGAAAACAAAATTACTGATGGTGATATTAAAAACGCGGCACGCATCTTGTTTTCGAGTGATACAATCGCTCCTTTTACATCTGATACGTTGAATTCCCTAATTGAAAAGCATCCGCCTGCAACTGCAGGTCTCCACCTTCCCGAATCTCCTATACAAGACATTGTTGAGGTGACCCCACAGGATGTTTCTGCAGCCGTGGCATCTTTTTTAAGTGGCTCAGCCGGTGGCCTTGATGGCCTCACGCCTCAGCACTTAAAAGATATTTTATCTTTTAGTTCCGGTGAGGTAGGCGAGACACTTTTAAGGGATGTGACGGCTTTGGTTAATTTGATGTTGTCGGGTCAGGTCAACAATGAAATTACCGAAATTCTGTACGGTGCAAATTTATGTGCCCTAAATAAAAAAGATGGTGGTATTAGGCCTATAGCAGTAGGCACCACTTATCGTCGCCTCACAGCCAAATGCGGTTGTAGGAAAAAGATTGCTTTTTTAAGTAATCTTTTTCAACCACTGCAACTCGGTTTTGGTTCACAGGGTGGCTGTGAGGCTGCTGTACATTCACTTCGCACATTTCTTGATCAAAATTGTGGAGATGTGCTTTTGAAGGTGGATGTTAAAAATGCATTCAACTCTTTAGATAGAGGCACTCTTTTGACTGAAGTGAAAGATAAAATTCCGGAATTATACCCTTTTCTTTGGCAATGCTACGGCAAACCGTCAAAATTAACATACCAAAATAACGTTATTTTATCTTCCGTAGGATGTCAACAGGGTGATCCTCTGGGACCAGCCATTTTTAGCCTTGCGATCCACTCAATAATTCAACGTCTCCAATCAAAACTTAACGTTTGGTATTTGGATGACGGAACCTTAGGAGGCGATGCGAACACGGTTTTGGATGACTTGCGAGTACTTATAGACGATTTTCGTGTTATTGGCCTTGAACTAAATTTTTCTAAATGTGAACTTTTTGTTTGTGATACTTGTCCGGATAAAGTTTCGATTATTGAAAAATTCAACTTACTTGCGCCTAATATAAAATTAGTAGAAAAAAGTTCGCTTCGTCTTTTGGGTTCACCGATTCTTAACGAATCTTTATCACCATTTGTCGAAGAACAAATTCAAAAGTTTAGAAATGCTTCTAGCAGATTATCCAAAATTAACGCCCATATGGCTTTTACAATTATAAGATTTTGCCTTTTTGTTCCTAAATTTACATACTATTTAAGATGTTGTCAGCTGTGGCAACACAGTGAGCTTTTGTTAAGCTTAGACAACTTAGTAAAAGATACGTTAGTGTCGGTTTTGAATGTTGAGATGGATGATAGGGCTTGGGTGCAAGCTTCCCTCCCTGTGAGGTTGGGGGGCATAGGGATACGCAAAATTTCTAGTGTGGCATTACCAGCTTTTTTGTCTTCTGTACACAGTACACACAAATTAGTAGAAAAAATTCTTGCACGATCTTTAGGCTCTTTCGATGTAGCATATCTGGCTGAGGCCAAAAACACATGGAGACTGGCTTGTCCAAATACTGAATTCCCAAAAATGTTGTCATCTCAGAAACAGTGGGATCGGCCCCTATGCGAGCTAACACGGAAAGATCTTTTAAATACGTGTTCTAGCATCGCAGATCGTGCTCGTATTCTCGCTGTTTCTGTGTGGGAATCCGGTCTTTGGTTACAGGCCATTCCTTCTTACAAAACTGGTAGCCTTATAGATCCATCCGCTTTTCGTCTAGCTATTAGCTTACGCTTGGGTGCAAGGTGTTGTGTTGCACATCACTGCCAGTGTGGTACTGCAGTTGATCAACTCGGTCACCATGGCCTCTCCTGCTCTCGAAGTGCTGGTCGAATTTCCCGCCACGCCAGCCTTAACGATATCATTCGCCGGGCTTTTACCAGCGCCAATGTTCCAGCTATTCTCGAACCGAATGGTCTGATGCGTGACGATGGTAAAAGACCTGACGGCATGACTCTGGTTCCGTGGAAGTTAGGACGGCCCTTAGTGTGGGACGCTACGTGCGTGGACACTTTAGCGCCGTCACATCTTTCTGAAACCAACGTGAGGGCTGGCGCTGCGGCTACTTCGGCGGAGCAACTCAAGCGGCGCAAATATGCTAACCTCGGTATGGGTTACATATTTGAGCCGTTTGGTGTAGAGACGTTGGGTCCGTGGGGACCGGGAGCTCATCGTATTTTCCAAAACCTATCTGAGCGCTTGGTCGATGCGACGCGTGATCAAAATGCTGGCACATATTTGGCTCAACGAATAAGCATTGCAATTCAACGGGGCAATGCTGCCAGCATGCTGGGCACGCTGCCAACTGGGAGTGGGCTGGAGCATTTGGACTGCCTATGAGTCTGCTATGACTTATAGGTGTCTAAATGCTTTTATTGTAGTAGCTGTAGTGTTGTATATAGTTCATAGTATTTTGTTTAATAAAGGCATACCGCCGGTAAAAAAAAATTCAAATGAAGGGCTATTCAAAATAACAACATAACTAAATTGGATAAACTTATTAAGGAAATTAAAAATACTTTCTTCGAAAATATTTTTAGCAGTCAGTATTTATTTTTGAGATACGAAGATAAGATGTCATAGCATTACAACAACAACCGATTTTCCAATTAAGGTGTTACGTCTGTCTGCGCAACATCTTCAATTATCGTGTTATTGACCAACAAAGGAGTAACTAAATTAAATTGTACATAAAAGGTTCATTCGTTATAAAGTTGTCTATAATCTTATCAACATTATATAAACACAGCCTTGGTTGGTATAAATCTGAAAGTACCTGTTTTCTGCATACATAATTAATTACAATTAACTTGCACTTTTGCATTCCTGGTATACAATTTTTTCCTGTTCTTATAGTTTTGTGTATGTTTATCTTTTATTGGTAAATATACCGCGTTGATGGAGGATTGTCCATTTTCGGCTCTGCGTGAACAAGGTGCCCGAAATAAAGTAAACATGCCAATAAAGCAGATTGTATTGAAAATTAATTTCTGTACTTTACCTTTGTATCAACTTAAACCTATTAAAAATAATTAATAAAAGTATTTATCTGATAATATCCGCACATACATCGGTCTTGTATAATACAGTGTTGCCAGCAACTAAATACGGTAAAGTATATACTTAATACAAAATATTAAGTTTTTGTTAAATATGACTTCTTAATGTTTGTGACTAGACCCACACTTGACTGTTGTGACTTGACTTCACTATTTAGTTACATATTCAACACGATTCAACTAAATTGACGAATGGTGAGTGTACAAACCGTACTAGTCCATCCATAGAAAAAAATCTATTGTGAAGAAATCAAACGATTTCGCTGTCACCGATGTCATGTCAATGTCATTAATTTGATTCTGTTTTCCCGGTGTTGTGTTGTGATTAACATCTCTCGCTCATTTAATATTTTTGCGTTTTCATTTTCCTAACGGATTTCGGTGATTCTTCCACCCTGGAGGAAGAATTACCGAAATCCCCTAATGGATACCGCTTCTCCACACAATCACGATGACTTTAGCTCGCCTACAAACATTGATACTTTTCGACATGATGACCAGGGTCATCAAGACGGCTAACGGATATTCAAAGTCTACTTAATACCGTCTTCTGAGCCAGGGGAGGGAATCAATAAAACAATATTGCTGCAATTGCATTGTAGGCCGAAGGACAGTTGCTTGAAGTCATGTCATAACGATAATTTGGTTTTTGAGCTGGGCGAGGTATCAGGAAGATCTATTTCCACCTGCCCAGTTTTTACATAACATACTGTTAACTTATCGCACGCTTAATAATAAACCGAAATAAGACAAAAAATCACTTTTTTGGGAAACCGCATTCAAAGTTTTGAGTATCTACCTTGTTGAAAACATTTTGATGGTTTTCACGTGTTTTTAGTGTTATATTTACGTTCTTGGTCTTAAATCAAAGCCAGATGTATAGCGAATATAGCTGACATAACAATATAATTATTTTATTTATATCAAATGAATAAATGAAGTTTATTTTCTACTGTTTCGACTTATGTCAGTTTAGTATAAAAATCAATTATCAAGTTTCAAAAAATGTGTGAACTAATATGTCATAATTCTGTACAGTATTAATAAATAATATGATCTTATCAGATGTATAATTTTTATTATACTTCAAAATTAAAATGGAAACAAAAATACAGAAATATTTTGCTATATACCTATAATTTGGTAATGTAAAATACATTTTAAAAGTCATTGTAACTGCTTTCTTAACCTAATCATATAATTATAATAATCAGTCGTATTAGGAACTTATAATAAATGTCTACTTTGAATTATTTGTCGTAGATTTTACCAATTCGTCTTAATCAGTCTCGTGAGTTGTGACTTCTCAAAATATTAATCAAAACTTATCCAAAAAGTTTAAGAATTGAGTTGTAAAAACATGCATAACATAAGATGAAATCAGCCCCTTTGCAATTAAGTCTTAGTCTTAATTTTAATAAGCACTTATCTCCTGTTTTTGCGTATATGCTACCTTCATGGTTATTTCTATGACTGATTTCATCTGCCTTGGTTTATTTCGCCTATTAAGTTGTCGTCATTGTAAGATATCTTTAAGTAAAATAATACTAAAGTCCTATTCTTTTTGTAACAGTTGAAGATCCAAAATACTGGTTGATCGGGGGGTTAAATTTTGTTATATGTTGAACTGGGTGTTGGTGGTGTTATATAAAGATTGGGATGATTTAACATTTTTTTAACTTCTTGTCTATCAGACTGTATACCTATGTTGTCTGCTTTATTTTGCGTATGCCCTCGAATTATGAAATAGGAGTGATGCTTTGGATTTTAAAAAGATAAACAGCATACATATAAATTGTCATTATAAAATTATATTTATTCTGACCTGCACATTATCAGAATAAAAAATAATCTTCAATGGTTCTTGTGCGTCCTTACTACTCCTAAGTATTTCCAAATGCACTTACCTATTTCAATCAAGCTTCGCATCCGATTCCTTCCAAAAAGAGCTATTTAGAGATTCAAAAGCGCCTTTTCTATCTGTTTGAAACGACTCAGTTACTACCAACTAGACTCTGAGGCCTATTGTCAGTCAGATAGATGCACCTATGTACAAACAGTCTCTATACTTAGCAAATGTCCTGCAACAGTTACAAGCAAAACCCAATCCTACGTAAAGGATTCCAGACATTTTGTTAACTTGCTAGCAGATGTACGTATGCTGCCGATGGAAATAATTATAAGTTTCGATGTGACATTACTTATCACAAATGTGTTCTTGAAAGAAGCTATAAAATCATTGCTGACCTACTCCACGGAGCTGATATGCCCAATGACTACACAGAGCTGAGTAAATGTTTTGTGTCAAACGGTTCTTTAGCGAATTAATTATAACATGCAAATGGAAGGAGTCACCTAGGCTCTCCTAAAGCGCCAGTTGTGGCCAATATTTATATGGAACATTTTGAGGGAGATCATGAGGAACGCTAGTGAAAAACCATGTTACTGGTGGCATTATGTAGATGATGTCTTCGATGGCCAAAGAAGAGTTGCCGTTATTTGACACCCATTTAATTTCATCATACTCAAAAATATAGATCGGTTAAAGAAAATCGTGAAGGTAGTTTGTGTTTCCTAGATATAAAGGTATATCATGAACCAGACGGTATTTTTTTATCAGATTTTTTTTTCAATCAAGCTTTTATTCATCTTTACTCAGTATCTTGTACTCACAATGTTGGTCATATTTTTGCTAAGCCCTTGTGCTTGCTCCAAAGTTGAATTTTTATAGGACAAACAAAGATGATACATACATTTTTTTTAGATCGGAAGAAAGATATATTTATTTGCTCCTTAATAAACCTTTTATCAATTTGGGATTATTTTTTTATCATTACCATTTTTTCCACGTCCTATAAAGTTATTGCTGGTTTTTGCTGTGTTCACCACACATCTCTTTCGAATCAAAATGTTCAAGGCAGCTTTGAAAAAAAGTTTAAAGAATCTAATTTGTTAAAATTACCAATAATAAAATAATATGCTTTGTTGGGTTTTAGGACATACTTAATCTGCGTTCGTATTTTGATATCTTGTTACGTAAAAGTTTGGCTAACTTTTGTTTCTACTTTGAAGTACCGCTTACTAATTTTCGTGGTGGTATGATGACGCTGGCAACCTGTACTTTCTGAATGGTGGTGATTTTGACGTGGCGGCCTTGACTTCTTTCATCGTGAGCTGGAGATCTTGTTTTTTTGTATGCTGTGTTGGACTTGATCGTCTGTTTCATTAAACAAACTCTTAAAGAATTTATATACAACATTAAATAAAAAAGTTAAACCTTTCAATAAATTCAGAGAAACCAACGTGGTTAATACTTATTTTAGAAAATAATACGGGATAACTCACGTGATTCAGTCAAACTGCTCCAACTATAGTTTCAACCACATGCGGTGGTCTTTTTCAAGGGGAGCCCGCGTTGACGTTTCGCATAGCTAACCTAACCTGCTAAGCGAGACGTCAACGCGGGCTTCCCGAGCTTCCGTTGGAAAAGACCACCTATAATTGTGGTTAAAACTATAGTCGGAGCTATCTGACTGATTCACGTGAGTTATCCCGTATTATTTACTAAAATAATTCAGAGAATATTACGTGAAAATGTATTATGGATACTGTACCCCGAGGAGTGTAAGATTGAAAGAAAGTAAACTTAACTATTTCGTTTGCGTTAAAATTTTACTCAAAGATCATGATGCTAAAAACATAAGGTGATAATAAAAATCTTAACGCAAACGTGATGGTACGGTTACTAATTTGTAAATTTACAGTCAGGGGTAATGCACATGTAAGTACGTAATCACGACGTTATTTATATTTCGGCTGGCTTAGAATTATTCGTAACAGTCCATCCAACATTATATCCTTATCAGTACATCAAGCATTAACACTTATTACAAAACGTTTTAGGCGATGCTGGTTCCTATTTTCAGGCGTCCTCTACAGGATTTAAACTATGGAACTAGTGATTTAATACCTGTTATTAATCAGTATTTAAAATAAAATTAAAGGACATTTTGTAATAAACTGCAGCAATGGCTAGAGTACTTTTAGACTTTAGGATCATTTTAAATGTAAACCGTAATAAATACAAGTATTATATAAATATAGCGATAGCTTTGGCAATAAAGTGATGTAAAATGAATTAATTCTCGAATAAAAGTAATAATCTAATGCTAAAACGCACTAATACGCAATTTTTCTTAACTATACAATTATAATTTAATGATAAACTGAAACAAGTCCAAATAGTACATTCTGTATTGTAACACCGTTTTCAACTGAAGTGAAGTAAAACGAAAACAATACAGTCTATAAAAAAATGAAGTCAAATAGTTTCACCTGTGTTTGAAATTAAACCGATTTATTTTACTTTACTCCACTATAGTCACAAAACTACGCTACATTTCACACAACACGATCGCCGCATCACTGAATGATTCTAAATGGTATGAAAAGACTTTTCGCGTGCTTTTGTAATAAAGAGAGGGGTGATCTAAAAATCGGCCGTTATGGTTTGTTTTGCATGGCGGGATTTTACCGATAGATTCTTCAATCGGAGTTAGTTCGTTTTATTAACAAAAGTGGGAATCCTTAATTTTTGACTTATTCCGGTTTATTATTAAACGTGCGTTATGATGATAAGTAATAATAAAGAAAAGTAATAAATAAGTGTGTTTTGTTCCAAAAACTATTTAAGTGGACCATTGTGAGCAAGGGCTTGTCTAACGTCCTGATACAATCTATTTATTATATTATTATTTTAACAGGTATAAGCTATTATATCATATTTATACCTATAGTGTCTGTTCATTGTAGGCCAAAAGGTCCATACAAGTAGACAATGCGCTTTGACAAAATAACTACTATAACATTTGGATTCTGGATACCAATTCACACAAATACATATAATATATATATATACATATATATAAATATAGAAGTGTCCAAGTAGCATAAGGTTTAACGGGACGGTCACTTCTCCATACAAACATCGAAAGGTGATCACTCCCTTATGTGGTGTTTGTGGTACAGAACTAAGCACACAACAAAAACATTAATTCGGTGATTTTTTGTATTATCTAGGCTTGTATCGCTAATTATTTTAAAAAGATCATTAACTTGATCGTTAAGACCGTCGAAAACATTATATGAAAATGTTTTGAAGTACATAACTGTCAAGTAAATTTTCTTTAAAAAATGAGTTACGATACAAGCTTTGATGATCATATTTATAATCGATGTACTGCCACCATATCTTTTCTACCAAAAAGCTGTTATGTTCACATGTCTGTGTTCCAGTTTAAAGGGTATGGGTGCCGGTGAAATAACAGCCACATGAGGCTTAACAAGTTTACGTTGATGATGACCTATTATGACCTATTGACATATTATGCAGTTCGTCACAAGTAACATTAATGCTTGTCGGTAAAGATAGGTATGGTGGCACTTTCTTCCCCGGATGAACTCGCACAAAGAGTTCTACTGCTGCTAAAAGCTATCACTTACCATACAACATATAACTTGCCATCTACTGAGGTAGAGGTCAAATGCTAGCCTGTCAGCTATCAATAAAATATTATTCTAATACTTTCAATTTTAATAACGAAAAAATATCGTAAAAATAAGGAATGCTCAATTATTATTATTGCTAAACTAAAACGGTATAGGGTGCGGTTTGGTGTGTAAATAGCCAGAATCTTGTACTTGAGTACAGTAAGGTATGATTAAAATGCGTAGCCCTAGGGCTAAATGGAGCCCTATTAACTACGCTGTTTGATTGTTTGTCCATCCGTCCATCCATATGTGACGGGTCTCTCACTTGGGTGTCATATATTTAACAAGAAGTGCATGAGTTCGAATCAATAGACGGCACGCTGCCTAAGTATTATTGCCTGATCATATTTGCGAGCAAATGTAGTAGGTTTTCGACTTACTAGTAGTTTTAGTAGGCGCAAATAGCATTAACTCATATGATCCTTATTTTTAAATACAGTCCGAAGAAATGTATTACGAAAACATTTCTACGAACTTAAAATATGTAACTGACCCAAGTTTAGTACGAAACGAATTTCATACACCTCTAAGGAAATTATCTGAAATCTCGGTATTTTTCCAAGTTTTCAAATAGTTTCGGGTGGATAATTTTATCCTACTATAACTAACAAAATGCATTTGAAAATAGCAAACTTCAAGATACATGTTGCAGGATATATTTACGTCAAAGCTTTACACGCTATATTTTTGGTAGCAACGTGCCTAAAACACCTCGTTTTTGTTCGAGTATTTTGCCCTTATCCTTCGCCTTAAGGTAAATGTTGCAGTTGTAAGTCTGTAGAATGAAGCTTAGTACGGTCAAACTGAAACGAAGCCTGCGCGAGAGACGGCTGTAGTTCGCTCATATAATCATCCATCATCTCAATCTAAATCACCTTTGAATAACCTTAGCGCTTTTTTTATGCCTGATAGGTTAGCCTGTATCCACTATCTCACCTGATGGTAAATGATGATGTGGTCGAAGATGTAGTTCAGGCTAACCTATAATCACTGGCTTTCAAGAACACACCGTTAGGCGCTTGGCGGCATATTTTCTACTTGAGAGTGGTAGCTAGCCAGGCGGGCATCCGCAAAATTCCCTACCACCATGCTATAACGACTGCCAGCCTAAGACAACAACCGAACTTCTTTAACATTCTAACTTCTTTAGAATCATCTTTAACTTTCTTTAACGTGACTTCCGAAGCACGGAAGCGCTCAGTAGTAATGTAACTTAAATTTGCTATTCGGTTCAGAATGGCTAAGCAAACTTCGCTACGAGCGCTTCAAACGGACGCTGCCATACGAAGGTCGCCCGGAAGGCAAAGCGTCTTCGAATCTCGGTTCGCGCCCAATATGAAAATTCTCTTGCAGCTAACGCCTTCAAAGATTAGATAATAGTGATTAAAATATTGTAGGCTATTATAGCGTAAGTATTATGGTTATTGTATTGGTGTTATGCATGTTTTACGCAGTACCTACTATCATATAACCTATGACCGTGTAGCGCCGCCCGAGCGGTTCGGTATGACACCGGTGACGGCGACAGCAGGGAGTTGGGTGGGAGTGGAGGAAGCACAACGCTGCTGGTGCTGTATGATGAGTTCTTAGCTTTCTCGGCTAAAGACGATGGACATATTATTTTTTTTATTTTATTCAAGAAGTACTGTTCTTGAATAAAATTACTTTATTTTTTTTATTACTTTAACTCATTACTTACTTGAAATGCCACGGCACAGTAAAAATAAAATGTATTCAGATTAAATTATCAAAATCTAAAAAAAAAGATTTTTAATTAGGCAGTATTTGACCACCATCTCAACACTTGATAATTGGTGATGTTATAAAGGGTAGTAGACAAAGCTTTACCTAAATTGCTCCTTTGGACAGCTACCTGAACCCACTGCTAGGTGCTTGGCAACAGATTTTAACTTGCAGGTGGTATCTAGCCAAAAGAGCATACGCAAAATGCTCCGCCATTTTGTAACGAAATAAGTGTTATTTTGAATTAATTCTGTATAACCAAAGAAATACGAAACTTTATTCACGTAGAAACATCATGAGGAGCCAATCCATTTCGATACGGCAACTGTCAGCTTCAATTTCCATACACATTCAATGTTTATTCCACTTGCTACTCTATATGCATTGGATTGGATATGTGTGGCGGTAACTTGAGAAGCATATCAAATCAATTTCAATGATTAACTGCCTTGTAGCAGAGTCGTTCACTCTGCTGATGGGTACCGTAAGAATTTGTGACTGTATTGCAATGTAACGTATGCTTGAGACCTCTGGCCACCATTGACCACAATTTATTTTTTTTTTTTTTTTTTTTATGCGTGATAGGTTAGCCTTTGACCACTATCTCACCTGATGGTAAGTGATGATGTGGTCGAAGGTGTTGATCAGGCTAACCTAGAATTACTGGCTCTCAAGGACAGCTGCCGGAACACACCGTTAGGTGCTTGGCGACAGATTTTCAACTTGAGGGTGGTAGCTAGCCAGGCGGGCATTTGCAAAGTGCCCTACCACCATGCTGTAACGACTGCCATCCTAAGACAACAACCGGGACCGACGGCTTAACGTGCCCTTCGAAGCACGGAAGCGCTCAGTAGTAATGCCCAACCAGCGGTCACCCATCCAAGTCATGACCGCGGCGGACGTTGCTTAACTTTGCTGATCGATTGAGAATGGCTAAGCAAACTTGGCTACGAGCGCTTCATGTTCGTGGTCAATGGTGATGACTTACCACAAACTGAGAGTTTGCCACAAGAAAACAAAATTGCAAATTTAGCGCCGCTGATATTTCAGATTTTTATAGCTGCGAACTAGCGCTTTTACTACTTTCTCATCTAGTGGTAAGTGAAGAATGATGATGTGCTCGAAGATGTGGCTTACCTAGAATTATTGACCCTCAAGGTCGGCTGCTTCTTTAGTGGTGGTGCACCCTTTTTGACCCATAGCATTGAGATCGTGGTCATAGGATAGCCTATCAACCATAAACGAATATAAAAAACATCGTTTGTCAAAAATGTATGATGGTACACCGACGAAATTTTCTAATTATTCCTCGGACACCCGAATAAAGAAAGGTGCTTTCATTCTGTACCGTTCTTTATTCATATTTCTTGGATCATTTTGGGTCAGTGGCTGAATAACTTCACAAGAAAACCATAAATAAAAATGACTCTCATTACTTTCTCGTATATATCATATATTAATGACTCTCATTGTTACTGCTTGTCGGTAGAAAAAGGTATGGTGGCAGTTACTTCCCCGGATGAACTCGCACAAAGAGTTCTACTGCTACTAAAAGCTAATTTACCATCACTTACCATACAACATATAACTTACCATTAACTGAGGTAGAGGTCAAATGCTAGCCTGTCAGCTATCAATAATATATTATTCTAATACTTTAAATTTTTATAACGAAAAAATATTGCAAAAATAAGGAATGCTCAATTATTATTGACTCTCATTACCTTCTCATATATCAATGACTCTCATTATCTTCTCATATAAATCATATAACATCTTTTCAGTTCCTTTTGTAGACAAACCTACACGTCGGTCTTGTGATTCAGACTTACTTGCTTTGTTGACTTCATGAGATAACGACCTATCCTTCTGGTAGTATAGTATGCTCATGATTTCCACTTGATCATCCGCATTGCTCATTGTGGAACTCATCGGACTAAGCTTTCGGGCCACCACAGATGTAATATATTTCAAATACAAGTACAAAATACGCATTTCTTATTTCGTATTTAAGAGCGCATCGAGCTTTTTAGGCGCACCGTGTATGTGTGCGTAAGCAAAGCACGCCAACAGCATCCATCCCCGTCCGACGGCCGAAGAATTACTAAAGCGGATAGGGACAAAGCATCGCGGTTCTGGCTAAAATGGGTGGAACGTTCGTAAATTTAAGTATTTCCTTCGTATAATAAAAACAAATACCTATTTGAAAAATGTAATGTGTATACGTTGTAGAAAACATGTTGTTTTTTTTATGATTCAAATACTGATGACTTTTCGTTACCTATTTACGCCGCTCCAAGGTTTTATTTAGTTTTTTAGATATAACTGGATTTTTTTTCGATCGAGGAAACTTTAAGATAATCGTATTTTCAAAGTGTATGATTTATAGAATAAATCTTTAAATATATAATATATATTTAATATCCTTATATACATTAATTGCATTACTCAAAATCAAGAAATAAAGATACAGCAAGGGATCAAACGAAGCAGAATATACGTATCGCTGCCTCGGTGCAGGCTTAAGTACCTTATAGCTAAAAGTATTTTTTATTTTATTTTATATAAAAAATACTTTTAGGTAATTTTAAATGCATCGCTTATATATATTATGCATATTTTTTTTTGTTTTTCAAAATACGTAATGCTGACAAATATTATTTTATTACGATGCGACTTTTGAAACGTTTTGCTCCCTGGATGCTTTCTATCTCTTCATCAGAAATAGTTTTGTCTTGTTATCATCATCGTTATTGTTAGCCTCGTCCAATGCGTTTTACCATTTTATTAGTAAAAGTAGTAGACTTTTGTTTAATAAATACAACACGTACTTAACTTATTTCTTTATTTACAAGAAAACATATTTATTTCATAGTTAAAACAAAATTAATTCATAGTTATACTTAAAACATCAGTCGTCTGACACTGGTGAGTGGTTATGTTTTGGATGAACAATCTTCTTCTCTTTGTCCTGTTCTCTCTTCTTTAGAGGTCCATGTTTCCATCCGGGAGGGTAGCCATGTTTGCTGACATCATCCCACCATTGCTGTTCTCCAGATCCCCAAATCACATAGAGGACATTTGTTCCCACGAGGACAGTGAATACTAACCAGAATGCTATGCGCCATTGGTTGACAGTTTGCTGAAAATTTAAAAGAAAAGTTTATCAGATGGTACTGATATTCAATTTTTTTAGTATAACTATATCAAAGTAACAGTCACAGAAAAAAGGTGAGGGATATATATATATATATATATATATATATATTAAAGTAGACAGGGTTATTGAAAAATGCTAACAACCACTTAGACCGGACTTCAGTTAGTCCTAACAAACATTTTTGGACTTTTTTTTTTTTGGTTTTGCGACGGAACAAGCAGGTTTGCCCACCTGATGTTAAAAGTCTCTTGTAATTTATTGTTACTTTTTTACAATTATAGTCTGTTTTTGTTACTTTCCTCGATGTAAACATTCAAAACTCTATTCAAAGGGAGCTTGTGAACTACCGCCGTTTAACAAGACATACTACATTAGTTGTATGACTCTTGCAAAACCTAAATAAAAGCCACTTTTATGTTCTGTGTCTCATAGTAACAGACAATGCCTACTCCGAGCTAAGAGCGCCCGGCGTGGCATCACTGGGCTGCGCCGCGCTCCCTTTGAATAGAGTTTTGAATATTTAAATCGAGCAAAGTAAGAAAAAATATATTATGAAATAATAAGTAACAGGCACCAGAGACTTTTAACATCAGGTTAGCATCGTGATTATTACGTTACAAACATAAACAAGTAAAAATTAATAAAAAAAAATAAAAAACCCGATTGCAAATTATTTATTTTCGTTAAGCTATTTACCGTTCCATTGAAATTAAAACTACAGGTTATATAGTATATTCATGGAATCGTTTTTAAAAGCTCTTCATTTGATACCCCACTTGATGGGCTTGGAAGAAAAATAGTTTTTTTACCTCACAATATGGGGTCTAAAATTTTATGTGTCTAGTGTTACTTGAGTTATCAAGACAAATGTAACGATATCTCTTACATCAAAATCGGTTAAGCCATTTAGAAGTCATGATGGAATAAAGAAACTCACAAACATACATACAAACATGAACCCTGAAAACATAACTCTCCTTTTTTTGGGCAGTCGTGTAAAAAAGTCATCTAGAATTTTTTGTTAGGACCAGAACTCAACTCTAAGGGGTTGTTAGCATTTTTCCAATAATCTTGTTGGGTGCCAGGCTAGAATTTCACACTTCCAACTGTGATCCCCAAGATATCTTCTATGTAAGAGGATTATGGAGAAGATCACTAATGGGAGAGGAATTTATTCAACAGTGGTCGTTCTGTCTGTTGATGTAATGTATCATGTGACAAGTGAAATGCTAGCATGTCATCAACATTATTATACACTTATTCCACTGTATCTGGGGTCAGAGTAATAATATTTTCTCTAAGGCAAAGGACGTGACATGAGAACATGTTACAGATTTTGTTTTTACCTTAAAATGGAACCGACTTCAACACTTAAAAGTATGAAATAACTTGTTGAAGTCGTGAAACAAAAGTAGTCAAAAGTACCTATTATCACAATGTTGTGCGCATGGTACCGACTTCGACAAGTTATTTCACACTTTTGAACTTTGAATTTGGTTCCACTTTTAGGTAAAAAAAACCATTTTAGTGACCCTTGCTACTTACGGGATCTATAATGACTATATCATCAAGATAGGAAAACACTTTTCAGTTATTGGAGTTTAATTCAAAAACGGCTCAACCGATTTTGATGAAATTTAAAGTAGACCACACGGGTAGCATCAACTTTCAAATAAAAAATGAATCATTAAAATCGGTTGATCCAGTCAAAAATTCTGAGGAAATAAACATAAAAATTTAGTACTTCCTTCTATTTGGAGTCGGTGAAGAAACGTAATTTATTTATCAACAAAAAAAAAGAAAATTCAAGAATTGAACTTAAAAAAAAGCGTGAGATTAAATGGCCAGCCATCTGATTCTAAGCCTCTTAGAAATAATGCTTTTATTGATAGAATTCTCGCTACAGTTTAGCTAATAAGGGTGATTAAAATGGTAAGCCCTGTTTTGCACTGTATGAGGAGCAGCACCCTATTCATATCAACGTGACTATTGACATGTTTCTAATGTGTGTGTTTATAATTTCTATCCTGCTGCAAGTCAACGTCTTCTACCGGTTTTTTTTTATGTTTATTTAATTGATTATTTTATAAATATTATAAATTATGGTGGCCCTTGGATATCAAAAGAGGCATTAAAAAAAATTTTTTAGAAACAAAATCTTTAATCTCATTTAAAGATTTTCTTTCTTTTTAATGGTAGAATACGGTGACTTGCAGCAGGATAGAAATTATAAACACTTAATTTATATTTAATGAATTACTTAATAATATTATATTTTCTTTCTTAGGCGAATAAGTTCTATAACGTGGATGAAACATCTTGAACCGAACTCGAAACAAATTCTACTTTTTTCAATCCGTTTTGATTGCACGTCTATTTGAAGGTCAACCAAAACAATTTTTAATTATACTATTACTAATTACGGAAGGTTTTATTCGATCAACAGTAACACTTAGCATGCGTTTACACTGTCTACAATAATACTAAGTTAAAAATAATAACGACACAAACACAAATTTTGAATATAAAGAATTTTAAAGTCATTGAAGCATGCAAAAATCCAGTCTCAATTCAGTTGTACGGAAAAAATATGTTTTCAATGTAAAAACTGTTGGATTCTTTACGGTTTGAATTAAATTAGTAACAGATAATGGCACTACTTAGAAAAAGAATCCGCAGCATTCATTGCGTTAAGTGGACGATGACATCACCAACAAGTAAAACCAATCGACGTGCGTCGGTTGGTTTTACTGACATACTTTTACGAGCAGTTTTAATATTTTTCCTGTCCTTAGATATTATGTCCCTACCATACCATATTATTGCTCCTTTCACTTGAAGCAGGGATGCATTCTTCTATCTTCGATACATTTAACAAAGGGACAAAAAGATTAACTATAGAAATAGAAATAGTTTATGCGCGTTTTTATCTGTGTGGAATTATAATATTCTAGTTATTTGTGCAACAAGAGAGCAAAGTAGTTTTGCTGATTTTGAATCGTGAGCACGCGAAAGATTCAATGATGGGATCAAGAGCGTAGCGAGCGATTCTAAAGTTGAACCCTGAGTTTGGCGAAGGATTTAAAGGCAATAGATGTTGATAGCGCCAAAAAGTTATTATTTTATGTCTTCGATTAGGACTGTATTATGTTAGGTAAAATAGTACACACAGCAAAAAAAGGGGCGGGAATAAAGAAAGACGAGGGAATGCAAGCCTACCAGACAATTCAGGAGCAGCCAGGTAGTAGAACGGCGCGATATCACACACGCCAGCGGGCCCGCCACGCGGTCTTCTTCAGCAGACACTGCAATCCTTCGTTTCACCTTTTATCACTGATGTGCTATCACGTCACGCTATCACTAGGAATTTATAAAGAGCACAATGCTCTGGTTTTAAAGTTTATTTGTACGTAGTTTATAATATTATTTGCGGAGCGTTATAATTTGTCAGCCGAGCTGGCGGCGGGTGAGTTCAATACTAGTTTCATTACTTCACGCCAGGTGGCACTAGTGCACTATACCAAGGGCGGATGGCGGCAGTTTTGCTTGCATTTAAAATGGTGAGGATGTATGGAGAGAGGGAATGTACTATTCATATTAAGCCGTGACGTTATTTATGTTTTCTGGCGTTACCATACACCCCTCCTTAAAGGGTCACCTTTAAGGACAGCCATAAGATAAGAGAGCGTTAAACGCGCGTAAATTGAAGCGGGACATTAATTAATAGAAATTATAACTTATGAAATATTCAGCGATGCAGTAGATGTATGATACAAACTATACGTTAACTTAAGATTAAATACTTACTAAAAGACTTATTGCCTTAGCAGCGGGCATAAACGCACGACTGGACGGAGGTAAGTTCCCTTGACGGTTCTCACTGAAACTACGCGTATGACACCGTCTTTAGAGTTAGGGTGAACCTGCTCTACTATCGCAAAGGGCCAAGAAATGGGCGGTGCATTATCGTCAATTACTATCACGACAGTGCCGGGAGTAATAGGTGCGGAAGGCGTATTCCATTTTTGCCTTACTTGTAAGCCGTGCAAATATTCCATTCGCCAACGGTGCCAAAAAGACTGAACTAATCTGTCCAGGAGAGAATGCCTATGAAGTAAGCTATCAGGTTCAGATTTTACTTCAGGAGCAGGAAAGGAGAATAGTGGAGCGGTATGTTTGCAAAAGTGGACTCGTTGTCTCACTATACGTCCAGCAGACAGGATCCAGAATGTTTGGCGTGGAAGCGACATCAACATTTCTGGTCCAGCGTGTAAGTATTTTAAATGGTAATAATCAATGATCATATTTACGACGTGATCATTCCGCGGTAATATAACAGGATGCTTATGTGCATAGTCCAGGTTGCTATTATTGAACCGTCCTCCAACGAGAATCAACTCGTTATTTACAAACGGTCGTAAACGGTTCAAAGCTGGAGAATTGTTATTAAGAATACTAGAGTATTCCTGTGCAAAGTGCTGGCTTTGCACAGCGCGGAGTAGTTTATTTTCAGCGAAATTTAAATCAATAGCAGTCACTGCAATGGTGCTGCGGCGGCGGGGCAATAAATTTGTGAACTTACAAACGTATATAAATATACGAAGAAGTTTACTCCAAGAGGAGATGCGGAGAGCGAGTTCATATAAAGCGCAATGCTTTACAGGCGTGTACACAGTGTGCGTTAAAACCTTTTGTTCAGGTACATCCTTAACAGCTTGAATATTCAAGCTCCTAAGAGGCCACTCAGACGTATTTAATGTAGCCCATGATGGTCCATGCAACCATAGAGGGTGCGACATTAACTTTTCCGGCAAAATATCTCGACTGAGTATATCTGCGGGATTGTCTGCGCTGTAACAGTGGTAAAAGTTGTCAGCCGAAACGTTGTCAGTAATCTGAACAACGCGATTGGCGACAAACGTTTGCCATCTGTGTGGTGAGTTATTTATCCAATATAGCGCGACCATAGAGTCAATGAATGCGTAAGTCTTTATTGGAATGAGACGAGAATAATTATCTCGAACCTAACGTAGCAGTTTTGACAGTAAAACTGCTCCGCAGAGCTAAAGGCGAGCAATGGATATTGGCTTAGTCGGAGCAACTTTAGTCTTCGCGCATATCAGGCGGACAGTATTACTAGCAGCAGTACTCACGTGGATGTATATAACGGCTCCGTATGCGCTCTCACTGCTGTCGGAAAAGGCCAAAAGAGTGACGTCACAGTCCTCAGTCACGCCGACATGACGCGGAATACGTAAGTTATTGAGAACTGGTAACTCTTTGCAAAATTGCTTCCATATCTTAACTATATGTGGCGGCGGTGTAACGTCCCAGTCTAAGTTAAGTTGCCAAAGTTGTTTTATCAACAATTTAGAGAACACGACTGCAGGAGCAACAAAGCCCATTATATCCCACAGACGGGCGACAGTTGACAAGATCGAACACTTAGTGCAGATCGCATCAGTGGCGGGCGCGGTTATTTTAAAATATAATGAGTCATCATCCGTGGACCACTGCAAACCTAGTATTTTATGCTGCATATCTTTATCAAACTCCACTTCCGCTGGAATTTTGTGTGAAGCTGGAATATTGTCCAAGACAGCTCTGCAGTTGCTGTTCCACTTAACAAGGTCTCATTGTGCACATTTAAACAACTCAATCAGCTGTTGTGACGTCAAGACCGCTTCTCGTTCGCTGGGAAGCGAGAAGGCAAAGTCATCCATATACAACGAGGTAGTCGCAATGCTACTCGTGAGCGGATATTTCGCGCTTTCATCCTCAACTAGCTGTCTGACCGTGCGAAGAGCATGATAAGGGCTAGAACATATGCCAAAGCATACGCGATTGACGTTGAACATGGTTAAAGGATCTTCTGGTCGGAAGCGGTATAAGAAGCACTGATATCGGCGATCAGCTTCGAGCACCATGATTTGAAGAAACTGTTGGCGACAATCGGCAGTCATTGCTACGGCGTGTAAGCGGAAATTCAAAATTATTTGAAATAAGTCGCCTTGCAGATTCGGACCTGAGTGCAGTATGTCATTCAGTGCGCGGCCGCCACAGCTGGGCCTGCTACTAGCATCCATGACGATGCGGAGTCTAGTTGACGTTTTATCCTCACGTATGACTGGATGGTGCGGTATGATATATATAGGAGTTGGGTCATCACTGTCGTACGGGGGCGCGGAAGAAATATAATTTTTAGCTAGATAATCTTTAATGACGTCATCATATGCCAGCCTCAATTGAGGTGAAGCTTGTAGTTTTCTTTCTAAACACATGTAACGCCTACGTGCGGTTTCAAAAGAATTTCCTAGGGAATACACATCCTCATTAAATGGCAGGCCGACTACGTATCTACCATTTACGGGATCACGAGTCGTTGTTGACTTGTAAAATAATTCACATTCAACATCGGCGGGAGGCTGAATGGGCGGCACGGCGGGCAGCTCTTCAAGCTCCCAAAATCGCCTGACTAATGAGTCAATAGCGGCAGGCTCTTGAGCGAGGCAACATGTCAAGGCCTGGTTAGTATGAAGGGTAGGTATAGCAGGTACGGAACCCATTATGATATATCCTAATACAGTACATAGCGCAGGGGGCAACGACGAGTCGTGCGGAGCATGAACTACACCGGGGAGAAGTAGGTGCGGGAAAAGTGAGGCACCTATCAATACATCAATTTCACTAGGCACCCCGAAACTCTCATCAGCTAACTGTAAACCCGATGAGTGCGATAAGACGGAGGTGTCTACCACAGCGGTGGGCAATAAATCGGTAATTTGGTCAACAATAAGCGGCGAAATATTATAATGAATATTGTTGTCAAAGCGCGAATGTATTTTTAAATTCACTGATTCGGTTTTAATTAATTTCTCAACACCACCAAATCCTTTAACGATAGTAGGTTTTGTACATTGCAGTGGAATAACTAATTTATCGCTGCATTCCTTGCGGATGAAGTGACTTTGGCTGGCTGAATCCAGCAGAACGCGAATAATATGTCTAGTGCCGTTAGCATCGTAAACGGCGACCTGTGCGGTAGATAATAATATTGTAGACATATTATTGCGCGCGGACGCATTTACTGATAAGCAAGAACTATCAGTAGATGTGTACGTAGCGCACAACGCTACGTCGGAGCGCGCAGCCCGGGCATAAGGTGGTTGTGACGTAGGAGGTGCACCAGAACGCACGGCTGAGTCACCGTCCTGCTGCGTATCACATTGTAAAGAACTTGCAGCAGGAGGTCGTTTCGAGAGCACAGGTGCTGTTGTAGGCTCCGTAGCCTTGAAGTGTAATAAAGTGTGATGCCTCTGTTTACAAACGCGGCAATTAGAATTAGATGAGCAATTAGACACTTTATGATGTAAGCTGAGACAATTCACACACGCATTATTGTCCTTCACACATTTAAAACGCTCCTGAGGGGACATCCTATTAAAATCAGCGCATTTAAATAAGTGCTGATGTGATATATTACTGCAAAGGCATTTGCAAGCGGAATGATCAGTTGATGTACTGACGTAAGTTTGGTACTTAGGCGGCGTAGCATTATTACGTTTACTATTGCTTTGACGCACACTATTTACATTCGAGTTTGTCTGAGTACGTTCAAGAACCTTACCGCGGGTTTTTATAAATTCAACAAAGTTTTCAAAGCTAGGTATCGTCGAAGAACAACTCAACTCAAAGGCGCGGACAGTATCAGAGTCTAGTTTCTTGAACGCAATATGAAGTATTATTAAATCAGTTAGATTGTCTAACTTAAGATTTTTTAAAGCGCGCACTGCACTTGTGAAGTTATCTGTAAATAAATCAAAGTTGCTCGCGGAGGCAGACTGCAAAAGTTTGAACTCAAACATTTGATTTAAATATGCGGTGGCGAGCGTTCGCTTATCTTCATACTTATCAGTTAGCGCTTGTAGGAACAAATTATAATTCTCTGGACTTGGAGTAATACCAGCGCATACTAATCGAGCTTTGCCTGTCAACTTACCGATCAGGTAATACAGTTTCTCGGCATCCGTGAGGGATGGATTATCATGCACGGTTTGCTTAAAACTCGCATAAAATAGCGGCCATGAACGAATATCACCCGAAAATTCGACTAATTAAACGTTCGATTCCTGGCACAGTAAAGACGGTAAACATTGAGACTGTATTCTTTTAATTCTGCTATATAAAGACTCGAAAGCCACGAGACTATTATAGTCAGCTTTAGCGGTGGGAGTTAACGTCAACAACCGAGAATTATAATCGTCTAAAATTTGCACAAATTGCTCACGTAATGAATCGACTTGTGATGTTTCGTCAAGAAATCTTTCTCTGTTCGTGGTATTTGTATGAACATCAGAGGACTGATCATACATATTTTGAACTATCTGGAAGATAGCTTCGCGTTTGGCTTCTATCATACATAACTGCATATCTTGCGGTTCATGTTTATCGCAATCGCTGTCATCTGTTATAGGTTTCTTAGGAGGCATTATGTAATAATGATAAGTAAATAAAGATCAGTATAAAACGGAAGAATTAAGTTGGTTACTGAATGTACGCACGATTAACGTAGCGCTGACCTCCGCTACGCGGTCGGATAATATCAACCGATCCGAGCGCACGTAGCTGAGATGAAATGTAATATATAAGTATGATGGAGGTAGAATTAAATGTGCAATCTTCGCAGTGAATAATTATTATACAGAATCTCTTATCAGGTTTTTAAGAGCATGCCTGATAAGGGCGGATGGTTATATTATGTTTTATGTAAGGGAACATACGGATCGATAGGACCACCAAATGATAGCGCCAAAAAGTTATTATTTTATGTCCTCGATTAGGACTGTATTATGTTAGGTATAATAGTACACACAGCAAAAAAGGGGCGGGAATAAAGAAAGACGAGGGAATGCAAGCCTACCAGACAATCCAGGAGCAGCCAGGTAGTAGAACGGCGCGATATCACACACGCCGGCGGGCCCGCCACGCGGTCTTCTTCAGCAGACACTGCAATCCTTCGTTTCACCTTTTATCACTGATGTGCTATCACGTCACGCTATCACTAGGAATTTATAAAGAGCACAATGCTCTGGGCTTAAAGTTTATTTTTACGTAGTTTATAATATTATTTGCGGAGCGTTATAATTTGTCAGCCGAGCTGGTGGCGGGTGAGTTCAATACTAGTTTCATTACTTCACGCCAGGTGGCACTAGTGCACTATACCAAGGGCGGATGGCGGCAGTTTTGCTTGCATTTAAAATGGTGAGGATGTATAGGCAGAGGGAATGTACTATTCATATTAAGCCGTGACGTTATTTATGTTTTCTGGCGTTACCAGATGTAAAAAACTTTGCACTAGTATAACACAAATAACTTTTCACTTCAGCAACGAGAATACTTTAGGAGATAAAATAATTAACAGGAATAGATTGAAATAACTATATATATAGCCAAGGGACGCCCTTTATACATATTTAATAATTGAATTAACGCCCGCTAAGCATATAAGCGTACAAAATCACAACAGGGAAGAAAAATAGAACTATAATATGGCCTCGAACAAAACTATACGTCCATGGGATCGGGACTCGCTCTTCCAATCTGAGCAAATATAGTACCTAAGGAGTCAATTTTTTTTTTCTTATTACCTCCTTAAGCTCCTAAGGGGACGGTAAATATAAGCAATATGGTAATTTGGCTCCAAATAAGACATACGTGATTATTGAACTGTATCATCTGGATAGTCCGCTGCTGGAAACAGCCTCCCCCATGTTTGTTTAGTTTGGGGAGAGTTTGCCATAATCGTCACGATTGGCAGGTGTTTAGGGGATCGCAGTTTAAGATAGCAGCCCCTCAGTATGCTGCCCACCTTCCGGTATTTTACCCCTAGTCGCCTCCTACGACACTCACAGGTACCAATGGGGGAGGAGATGACATTCAAACCCGGCACCCCACGGCGAGTTTTGTTAACCTAATAATTCAAACATTGTAATTTATACATAGCCTGCTAAGCATAATATTTTTTTATGTAATTGTAATGGAACGCGCACGTAGCCCACCCGATGTTAACTTCTGCCTATAACAGATGCATTTCGTCACATGTGACAAAATGCACTTTGCCCATCACCCTGAGACATCCTGAGATACTAGAACACACTGTTAGTCAGGGGGGCATTTGCAAAATGCCTTTCCACCATGTGGTGGAGCTTAAACCGCCTGTGGGGATCGAACCAAGGACATAAACCACATGACAGTCCATACCTATTACCACTCGTCTATCAGTGCTTCAAAAAATTAAAAAAAAAATAAATCGGACTAATATTTATACTGTAACCGCCGGATTTTCCACTGCTGAACACAGCCTCCTCTATTAAGGGGGTATTTGCCATAATGGCCACGCTTGGCAGGCGTCTTGGGGATCACAGCGTAAGTTGGCAGTTCTTTAGAAGGCGCTGCTGCCCACCTTTTTCCCTTAGTCGCCTCTTACGATAGCCACGGGATGATATAGGGAGGTGCAGCTCAACGGGGTAATATTTATATTTTTTCTCAATTTTAGTTTACGAAATTGGAATGACTGGCAATCTTAGTTACAGATGCACACGTTGACGGTATTTGAAATGAATGACGGCTGACAAACCTTCCCTTTGTTGCCACTTAAGACTCCCACGTAAAGAGATGGGAATGCAGAATCCAGCCTGGCATTCATGTATAAGCGCACGTGACGTTGTTTAATCGTTAAATCTGGAACATTTTTGCTACAAGCGATTGAATTGAATCACAATGCGATTTATGTTAGTGCGTAACAGTCGTTAATTGGCAAATACCCCCTTAATAGGGGAGGCTGTGTTCAGCAGTGGACGATTCGGCTGTTACAGTACAGTCGTTAATTGGATGTCGTAAAAGCCGACTAAGTGACAATAATACTTCGAATGAACAGTTTTTACTACTGCTACTGGCGTTCACATAAGGCAATGCACATATGGCACTTAACTGGCAAACTAGAGAAAGGGTTCTTTTTGTAAATTTCATGTGTCCATACCCACTACTGTAAAATGCATGTGTGTTGTTGAAGAGGTTGGGAACTAATAGATATCTAAAACTTATCTAATCTGAAAGGGCACACCATGCCAACAAATTTAGCAGCTAAACTGCGTCATGACATTTCATTTATTATTGTCGACAGGATAATTCGCATCGAATTAGTGATTCTTTATTCAATATTATTGTTGTAAATAAAATATAAACTGGAATTAATACTATGTTACACATTTGACGTCATTCAGCTGAAGGCCAAACTACAAAAGGTGTAGTCAAATGAAAAAAAAAACATAATAAAGCGCCCATTCTGTTAGTTATTGTCATAGAGGGGGTATTCTCTATTTTTAGGGTTCCGTACCCATTGGGTAAAAAACAGAACCCTATTACTCGCTTTCCGTCCGTTCGTCCGTCCGTCCGTCTGTCACCAGGCTGTATCTCAAAAACGCTGATAGCTAGACAGTTGAAATTTTCACAGATGATGTATTTCTGTTGCCGAACAACAAATACTAAAAGTTGGCCAAGTGCGAGTCGAACTCGCGCACATTAAAACAAAAAAATGTTAAAATAGCTAGTTGTATAGCTAATGGTACGGAACCCTTCGTTTTTTTTATTTTTTTTTTGTGCTTGATAGGTTAGCCTTTGACCACTATCTCACCTGATGGTAAGTGATGATGTGGTTGAAGATGTTGTTCAGGCTATCCTAGAATTACTGGCTCTCAAGGACAGCTGCCGGAACACACCGTTAGGTGCTTGGCGACAGATTTTCAACTTGAGGGTGGTAGCTAGCCAGGTGGGCATTCGCAAAGTGCCCTACCACCATGCTGTAACGACTGCCATCCTAAGACAACAACCGGGACCGACGGCTTAACGTGCCTTCCGAAGCACGGAAGCGCTCAGTAGTAATGTCACCAGCGGTCACCCATCCAACTCATGACCGCGGCGGACGTTGCTTAACTTTGCTGATCGATTCAGAATGGTTAAGCAAACTTCGCTACGAGCGCTTCAAAAAGTCCGCGAGTGCGACTCGCACTTGGCCGATTTTTTAATATTTTCCTAATATTTGAACCAAGTTCATTACTTCTGGTAGAATATTTGTTTATTCTGAAATCTTATAATGAAGTTTTCGTTCCATAAATATCGTTCAGGTTATTTCCACTATTCGTGATAGTTTCGGATTAATGATTTCCAAAATCAGTTTTCATAGTTGAAAACTGGCACTAAAAATCATGTGTTGGTTTTTTCCCCATCTTGCTTACTGGACTCTAATTCTATAGATATTTATCTAACATTATTTTGAAGACACTCAGTGCTTATTGTGCCAACGTAAATTTGTGAGTTAAAGTGGGGTTAACTTGGCTTTTGTATGACAATTTACACTAAATCCGAGTTTAATTTGGCACAAGTAGGCCTTACTATGTTTAGTACTTACAAACACTATGTATGCGTTAACTTACTTATAGAAAGATAAATTATCAATTGTAACTTACGTCAGGCGTTAGTAATCCGATCAAATAAGGCGTGACTATTCCGGACAACGCAGCTATTCCATTAACGAAAGCCGAGCACGTGCCAGCATAATTTGGGGCTATATCCATAGCATTGATCTTCACACTACTGTAGAAGCCTCCCATGAAGACCATAGACACTATGAAGAAACTGACAGCCTCAAGACGATTACATCCAGAGTACGAGGCCAGAATGATAAAAAGTGCCGGCACGGAAGAGGCTGCAAAAAAAGTGTCCTTAACCATGGAAGTTCGTGATCGAGTTAAGTAATAACCGGTATTGTTTGACGGGTGTTGATTGAATACGAAGCTAATTTATGTGAACGAAAAACTAAATTTACCTCTAAGGAAAACGCTGCCATTTTAGGCGGTAAGTTCAAAATCCTAATATATTTTTGGTTTTGTTAAAGATCGGATAACTATTGCGATCATGTAAAATGCGACATTCTGATAACAGTTTTTACAAAAACATAGACTACTTGTCTATTTGGCTAAATTGAATTGATTACGTCATGTGGTAATTTATTTTTATTTTGAGCTGATAGGCTAGCCCTTGACCACAATCTTACCTGATGGTAAGTGATGATGTAGTCGAAGGTGTTGTTCAGGCTAGCCTAGAATTACTGACTCTGAAGGATTATTGCAGGAACACACCGCTCGGTACTTGGCGACAGATTTTCTACTTGAAGACGGTAACTAGCCAGGCAGGCATTCGCAAAATGCCCTACCACCATGCTGTAACGACTGCCATCCTAAGACAACAACAGGGACCGAAGGCTTAACGTGTCCAGTAGCAATGTCACTAGCGGTCACCCATCCATGTCATGACCGCGGCGGACGTTGCTGAACGTAGCTGATCGGTTAAGATCGGCTAAGCAAACTTCGCTCCGAGCGCTTTAAACCTATTCTCCCCATTAAAACACAAATGGCTAGCTATATACTACTATGTTGGAAACTTATTCAATTGCTTTTAAAGTTATAGCTAATAAATAGTACCTATAACTATAAAAACAATTAAATACTTTTTTTACATATAGATGAACGTGCAAAGCTATAAGAGCATGTGAGCATAAGATCACAGCTCTAACCCACGCGTCAGAAGAGATAAGAACTACGCGATAGAAAGAGAGGCGTCTTGTAAGTGAATATAAATGTTAGGTACTTAGTGGTGTGCGATCTGAATTGCTCTTTATTGCGTCGTAGCAGAGTTACTTATTAATTTAAACGTCTTTGAGTGGAGACCCTTCTCGTCCTTTTCATTCTGTGACTGTATGCAAAATAAAACTTGGTTTATTTGTCACCAAGTTTCATCGTCGCCAGTTGACATAGACCAGGCATTCGTTTGAATAGTGTTTGAATGCTTTTCTGGCTAGCTAATTTCTTGATATATCTATAACATAAATTATATGCTTTATAACTTTTGATATTCTGAAGATGGATAACTTACATAGCATGCAGCATGGTGGTAGTCATGGCGAGAGCGACAGCATTATATGTTTTAACAGGGACAAGAAAGCGTATTGTATCGTAACAGAATAATTAATACGTTGTAACCACGCCACTATTGTCATCCCTACCACTTTCCTCTCCTCTCTTTTCTTCTTAGACCATAGCAACAGATGAAAAAGTGCCCTAGTAGTTACTGATATAAACAATAAAATAAATATTCATGCACTAGACCCAGACAAATTTTAAAACAAGAAATAATGAAAACATTCAAAAAATTAGAATGTTACCAAAACTTATTGAAAAACTGAAACTTACACAGTGTTGTGTAAATTTTCCTCCCAGTGGTGATGCTATGCCATTTCTTCCTGATGCAAAGATCACAGATCCAAGCCATAACAAAGGAGCTGACGTACATAGCAATGTACGGCAAAGCGGACATCAGCCCAGTTTCTTTAATGTTAAATTTGAGGACATCTGAGAAATATTTTGGAAGGTCAGTAATCATTGTAAAATAACCGCAGTCATGGCCAATCTGGAAAAGAAAATGTATGTGTGAGTTTAAAAAAAAATACTTATAGATACAACAAGTCTGCAAAGTGGTTTTCATTGCGAGTATCGAAGTAAATTAGAATTGAATCACAAAGCGTAGAAGACCACTGAGAACAGTGAGACATTCAAAACCTCAAGATCCAAAATATGAAACAATAATTTCATTTTCATTTATGAACATTACATATATATAAAATAAAAAATCAGGTTAAACCAAAGTTACTGCAGTTGTGCTGGTTAAAAGTACCGTAGTTCGGAAATCATAAGGAATGAAAGAGTGATTATGAAAACAAAACCACCCTGTTCGTGTTGCAGAGCCAAAAATGGAAATAATGGTACCTTGTTTTGTGGGACGCCAGTAGAAGTGTTATAGCTTAAAAAATGTGATTTATTGGGACTAATAATAATTTATTATTGCGATGGCTCAGTGAAAGAGTGATATCAAATAAGAAAAACAGAATGAATACAGCTAAGCAAGAAGTAACCATGTTTTAATATAATTATATTTAATGTAATATCATACTAAAAGACAGTAAGAAGTCATGTGCTTATAGTTATTAAAATATATTATTATGTTCTTATGTTAGTTATATTATAGGTACTACTCTACCCAACTAAAATATCGCTTAAGACGAATATAAAAAAGAACCTTTGCTACTGTACATAAAAATTGTATTAATAGTATTTGCAGTGATAGCTCAGTGGCTTTGGCTATGGACTGCCGCGCAGCAGGTCCATGGTTCGAATCCCGCCGCTGGCTTGAGCTTCACCGCATGGTGGAAGGGCATTTTTGCGAATGCCCGCCTGGCTAGCGACCACCCTCAAGTGGAAAATCTGTCGCCAAGCACCTAACGGTGTGTTCCGGCAGCTGTCCTTGAGAGCCAGTAATTCTAGGTCAAGCCTGTTAACACCTTCGACCACATCATCACTTAACATCAGGTGAGATTGTGGTCAAAGGCTTAGCTATCAGGAATTAAAAAAAAAAAAAAAAAACATGTTTTCGAAAAGTTCTCTCGCGTATTCGAAAGTTTTTAGTTTTTATTTATCTTCTTTCACCGCATGGTGTTGGTGATAGGGCAGTGCTTATGGTCAACGTTGTCAGTGCTTAAACTGAAGTTGCCCAAGAAGATGCTTGAATTTACCGCATCCTGCTGAGATTGAGGCAGCCTTCCCTAGTGGAGTCCCGTGAGAAGAAATTGTTCATTGAAGTATTTATCTCAAATGTATGGAACCTTTTTATGTTCGCTTATATATAACTCACACTCGCCCTTATTCTGTTATTCCCTAAGGTTTTATGATAAAAACAGGAGAAATAATTTAATTTTTGATGAGGCAGTTAAGCACTTCATTTCCATATATATTAAAATCATTTGCATTTTCATCCTTCTTGTTTCCTTTAAATCTAGCAGTATATTTTATTTATAATTTATTATCTACATCACTATGGACTCGTACTCGACTCGAACTCAAAAAAGTACGGTACAACTTTTTTGAGTTTTATTTTTTATTTGGTAGATTTCAAGTATTTCGGCTTGTTTGAAAGGGCTGAGAACAGACTATGATGTGTTAGTTGTTTTCATAAATCCCTCCGTGACCCTTTTGTCTAACCTCTTTGTTTCTTATCGCTTGAAGCGCTCATTGCGAAGTTTGCTTAACCATTCTGATCCGATCAGCAAATTTAAGCAACGTCCGCCTCGGTCATGAATTGGATGGGTGACCACTGGTGACATTACTATTAAGCGCTTCCGTGCTTCGGAGGGCACGTTAAGCCGTCGGTCCCGGTTGTTGTCTTAGGATGGCAGTCGTTATAGCATGGTGGCAGGGCATTTTGCGAATGCCCGCCTGGCTAGTTACCACCTTCAAGTAGAAAATCTGACGCCAAGCACTTAACGGTGGTTTCCGGCAGCTGTCCTTGAGAGTCAGAAATTCAAACTTAGCCTGAACAACATTTTCGACCACAGTGATGATGTGCTGTGATGATACCTAAATACTTGAAACAGGCAAAAACCCTCAAGATTACATAACTAAATATGAACCTTGCTTGGCGTTACATTTTCTATTTTAGAGCTAGATTCCTGAGACTAGGTAGACGATAACACAATGTTCTGGTAAAAGATGTAAAGCTCAAACCTATAGTCAATCAAATCAAGCATCATCAAATCTACAACCAATCAGCAATTGTTTCACGCCGTTACTGAATCATGACGAAGTTCCGAAAATTTAATTGAAGGCCCATACCTTACGCATATTCCAAATAAAAGACACGTTACATAGATTCGTTTCCAGTGGAGCAGAAAAAATCTACAAGATTTGAAAGATAAACTGCCCTTTTCGTGTTCATATACGACGTATGTATTCTTATATGCAAAGGGCAATTTTGTCATATTTTTCACGATATTTAACATATTTTTTAATACTTGTGGAATTTATTACGTTTATATAGGGTAAACGTAATTTTTAATATTTTGACGATTAGGTAACTCATGGAGTCCGTTGGTATCCAATAACTTTTCAAAATAATATGAGCAGTATATAAATCAAAAGATCATAGATTTAAACTATGAGATTAAAATCATTCATCCATTGCTAGTTCACACGTACAAAACTGTAATATTATAGGGAAGGAACTATAAATAAAGATACTGGTCTTTATATACCCAGTTTGGTTGGTAAAGCCGCAAATTTAAACGGTGCACTTGGAATAAAAATATAGAATTTTTTTTTATGCCTGATTCGTTTAGTCTTTGACCACTATCTCACCTGATGGTAAGTGATGATGTGGTCGAGGATGTTGTTCAGGCTAACCTATTGTTACTGGCTCTCAAGGACAGCTGCCGGAACACACCGTTGGGTGCTTGGCGACAGTTTTTCTACTTGAGGGTGGTAGCTAGCCAGGCGGACATTCGCAAAGTGCCCTACCACCATGCTATAACCACTGCCGTTGCTTAACTTTGCTGATCGATTCAGAATCGCTAATCAAACTTGGCTACGAGCGCTTCGAACAATACAATATTACATTTAAGAATATTTTTCAAACTTGCGAAAACATACATAATATAAACTTGTACGATGATACCAAACCTAGCTACAAGCGTGTTAAAAGTGTTTAAATTTTTAATTTCCCGCTACGGACATGAGTATTACCCTAACGCAGTTTTGTTATTTATTTTAAAGATACAATACTTTCTTACAAAAATGTTAGTTGGGTAAAATATATAGTCAAAATTACTTACAGCTGCCATTATAAGCACCCATAATGGTGGGGACCTCAATATTGCTTTGAAGGGTACAGGGTCCAACTTTTTGTGCAGCCCCGAGGCAGTGATATTTTTGTTAAGAAATTCTCTTTCCTTGTCGCATATAAATGGATGTGAGTTTGGCGTGCTGTAGCATAAGACAGTCTGCAATAAAAAATATAAATGCATTTGTAATTTTGCGTGTATAAGTTATTTGATTAACACTCAACTACGAAATGGCTGTACGGCAAAATATTGTACGTAGGTTGTTTAGTTACGGCAAATAATAATTTCAATCTTGGTTTACTTCAAATATATATATGAAATGGTTGGTGGAAAAAGTTTTCTTTCGTACACCCGCATGTTTGTTTATTGAGTAGAGTTTTAATTGTATCAATTTCGAGTTCAAAAACGACGAAATGGTACGCCATCAACGTTTTCACCATAAGACCGTTCATTGCAACTGGGTCCCTTTTAAAATACTAAAGTTGTTAAGAATTAAGAGTATTGGAGCAAACCATTACATATTTAAACAAGAAGTTATAAAAACCAGCCATTTGTAAGTTAAACTCAAATGCTGAGGAATAAAAATACAGTTAACAAGATTACCATGAATTATTTGTTCCACATATAATTACATATTTCAGGGCATACGTACCCAGAAAAGAAACCAAATAACGCCAAGTCCACCAAATAAATAAAACACGTTAGCCCAATCACCGCCATCTGTCAATAACAGACCAGATAAGTACGGACCAAAGATGTTACCAATCTGTGCCCCTCCGAATATCATGGCGCCAAAACGTGATCTTTCCGGAGGTGGAACCCATCGAGCCATTAAAAGCACAAAGGCTGGTGTAACGGGACCCTGAAAATATTGAATAGTTTTTATAGTAAAGAACATTCAGAATTTTCAATTTATGATAGCTGAAAGGTCGACTGGAAATCAGGCTGTATGTAGTATGATCGATTGAAAATACATGAATCAAAGAATATTGTATACTCCACGGTGGTTTTATGATAATTGGAGGAGATGACATGGATGTATTTGAAAAAAAATCTATTAGTTGAGAATTAGATTAATTAGTATTAGAGTGGGAACTGGTAAGACAGCTGCCAGGACACAGAACTGGTAAGACAGCTGCCAGGACACATTTATAGGTACATGAAGATAGATTTTCTATCATTAAGGGTTAAAATTTATTCAGGTTGACAGCCATCCTTCCCAAAATGCCCTACCAACGTGCGTTAGTGCTTAAACCCGCGGCAATTCCTACCTCTGGGCTAACGCTACCTCTCGTTTTTCTCCGTTTTATATGAAGTAATTACAGGTACCTAATCCGTAGAGATGTGTAAAGATCGTAGTCTAAAATCCATCAGGTAAAATACTGGAATAGCCTTATTTAATCCTATCACAGTCACTACCTAGTACATCAGGGCATACTATTGATCTGGCCTTTATTGAAAAAGTCTTAATCATGATATTTCGCTAAAAGTCTTGCTCTTTTCACTCTTCCACTATTAATAAAATAAACTAGTAATTTGTACTATTTTTCAAGGATCTCACCTCACCCAAGCCTTCAATTACTCTTATAATGAACAGCCCTGTCGCTCCTCCAATGGTAACTGCCCAAGGCGTCAATGCAGTTGCTACAGAAGTCACCAGCAATCCAATCCCAAGTGTCCACTTTCCTCCGAACTTTTCAGCCAAAAGACCTCCAGGTAAATGTGTCAGAACATATCCATAGTAAAACGCGCTTAGTAGGAAACCTTGCGTCGCCTCATCCCAGTCGTAACGATCGCGACCCTAATATTCAGCAATATCAATTAATATAATGACGGTTGAATGATGTTAATATTGTGTTTTTAATTGGGATTTCATGGCCAAAGAAATATAATCAAAACCATAAAACAAAAAGATGAAATAGATTTTAGCGTATTCAAAAAATACGTACTGTATTTTACAAGATATCAATCTGTTTTCGTCAAATGAGGTTTTTCAATATTTTTTTCAGTAAGACACACTCAAATATAAAAACAACTTATTGTATTAATTTCTACCAAATAAGCGTGATATTATGGCGTTTTTGTATAACTATTAATGCAGGTAGGTATTATAAGATTATATATTATTGAAAATAATAATATTATCACCACAATACATACTAACGAGAATATTGGCAAAATTATATCAAAAACCAGCCTCATTTTTTTAAGCAAAAAATATATATTTATAAAGTTGAGTTTGGAAGTGAATTAAAAAAAACATCTTATTTGTAGTTGTATATTGAACAGAATTTTCTGGCAAAATTTAAAGCAGCAGTTCAAAGTCCGTAGCTTTTCCCAGTAGTTGGACTAACGTATCTAATGTTATCACATATCTGGTGAAAAGGTGTTTTTATTTGATATATGCATTTTCAATTTAATAAGCGAAAGTTAATTAGAATCATATGAATTATTGTATTCCTTTTTTAAAAGTGATTATGTGGTCGAATATGTTGTTGAGGCTAACCTAGAATTACTGCCTCTGAAGGATAGTTAAGGTTTAAGAGTGAAAGCCTTAGCTTCTGGCTGGCATCGAAATGCCCTACCACCTATAACCACTGTCATTCTAATACAACAATCGGGGTCCATCATCTGTCATGACCGCAGTGTTCGTTGATTAACTTAGATGTTCTGTTAAGAACGACCAATTTAGCCACATTACGAGCTGTTTGAAATGCTGAATCCACGGAAATGATTACTATTTGTAAAGTGCTCATTTAAATAAAAAAAAAAAATATATCTATCCTATTGATGTCAAAGATTGCGAATTCATCAACAGCTGGAAGACGTCCAGTTAAACATATGCCTCCCCCATAGAATACTATAATTATTACTATAATTAATTTATTAACTTTCACTTATACATGTATATTATTTTGTATATAGAAACATATATTGTGAATACAATACAATAAAATTACCTGTAATATGATCGAAAAATTACTCGCTGTACTTGAGTTATCTGAGGTATCAGGGCAAGTTTCTCCTATTATGTGTTCTGCTGGTACTGTGCGGACTACCATTTGTGTTATTGTCATGCTGAGACATACCCGCATAGTAAATGAGTTTGCCAATGCAAACAGACCCATGATCCCGAGAACATATCTCTGAGGGATGAATATGACTGAAACAAATTTGTACAACGGACTATAGCATTAGTGGTCACTTTCTATTTTCTTCCCACATGTTAGAAAAGGATGTCTTTCCGATGCTTTCTTCTAGCTTTTGATACCTACGTGGTTCTTATCAAAAGTCAATAGTTCATAAAACAGAGTGGACGACGAATACACGTGTACCAGACCCCACTTAGCGTTGGATAAAATCAGTAAAATGAAGATGTTGCATGTTTTGTAATCTCGTGCAATGATAAACCTTCCTTGCTTGCTATCAAGATTCATAGTCATGTCAAGGCCACACTGCTTACTTGATGTATCTCTAAAATTTTAAACATAAACCAAGTATAGCGATATCGTATCAAGTGATCCGTACCTAACGCCGAAATATTAGGAGGACCAAGTTAATTGCAGTAAAGTGCTTAGGTATTTTTTATAAACTGCCACATTGAAGGAAGGGTCCTCAAGTAGACACTATTTTTGGATGGTTTCTTTTATCTTGTGTTGTTTGAACCGCTACAAGTAGACCAACCGAATCGCGTGTCCTTTTTTCTATTACAAACAGCCTGTTTTTTTTTTTCAAATCTACTAGACGGAAATAGTTAATTGTTAAGTAAGGCTCAAAACTTATTTAGCGCCAGTGCTTTTATTGAAATCTGAGGTAGTGAAGGTATCAAAGGTATTAGGCACAAAATAATTTTTCAGCCTATTTATTGGGTTTCACTTAAGCGACGAAAATAAATTATTATTTTAGTAATAACTCATGGGAGTTTATTTATATATTAAAAAAAATTAAGAGTAAAATAAGGAACTGCAATTGGCAGTATTGAAAGTTATTTTTCTGGTACTGACATAAATGTTTGTTTTCAAAAAATATTTTTTGAATAAAATATAAAATAGGAATATAAATAGTATATACAGCGAAAAAATTCTTCAAATTTTAATTCCGTTTTAAAGAGCTAAATTTGAAATGGTGATTGTGACATAATGTGCAATCCATCGGAAATTTTCCCGAGATAAAATACTTTTGAATTTATGATTAGGTAAATTCTTTTATGAGAAATTGTTTTTAAATATTCATAATATAATAATTAGTGTTTCAAACCCCAAAACTTGCATAACAGATCTGCACTAGTTATCCATATTAGAAAACAATTGGATGTTAATTTCAAATACTTAATAAGAAAGTTAGTTTACTGTGGGAAAAAAAATACTGATAGTTTTTGGGTGCGATATGTTATAATCACGGCACGGTGATAACAATCCGCCTGCCTACCTCTTAAACAAATATGTATACATTTCTTAAAAAAAAACACCTGGTACCTTGGTTCATATTGACCTCTTGTTGGGGTTTAGCTTAGAATTTTCCAAACACGAAATCTTTAAGGATCTAACTGAAATCTAATCGAGACTAATCAGCGAAGAGAACTAATTCTCCAGTTGGTCTTAATTCAAAAACAAATTGACCTTGACAATTCACCTTTAGATAGTTTCGTCGTACAATTAAAGTGGTTCACAAAAATAAAGAGCACCTTGATGTGCACTCATCTATTAGTTCGATTATGAACAGGCTGTTGGTTGAAAAAACTTCTTTATAATATTACTCTCATATAAACACAACATCATTTCACGTACATTTCAAATCTAAAAGCCCTACCACTACACAATACCATGTAATACTCACTTCACCTACTTTCAAATTAAACTTCTCTAGTCCACTTGTGACACAATCCTCTTACTGAAGATTAGATTGTACAATGCTCTTCTTGATATTTACGGGCACCATTTTTAAAGGTTCTCAAAAGTCTACCTTAGGTAAGTTAGTCGACTAAGCTCCGCTTAGGAAGAAGATGTTTGTTATAGAGTATAAATGTTTGTAATAGATGCTAATAATCTAAAAGATATATTATTTTATTAGGGACCTCGCCAGACATAAAAACGAAGTATGGAGTTTAGTCGGAACTGAGCCGGTAAATGGTATTTCCATTCATCCATCTATCCCAATGGACTGTAAGTAAATGACAAAATGTGGTTGCATTAGTTTAGATTAATGTTCTAAGTCATCATAGAACTGAACTATGTACCAGGGTCAGTCTGTAGTTACGCTAATTTATCACACCGCTACTTTTTTACCGGTTTCTTTTATGGCTACAGTGGTGGTGAGAACATAGATCAATTTAAAGTCTTTTTAGTAATCAATTAAAAATTGAAACAGCAAAAATAGTTTATTTTAGAATAAAGTGTAAACTTTCCAACAGATTAGGTTTCGTTCCTATTAGGGTAAGTACCTAATTTTTAAACCGTTCGTTTATTCAGTGCAAGTTAAGATCGTTTCCCTGGAGAATTTAAAAACTCTTCTGTTCAAAAGTAAAGAAGGAAAATACAGAATATATATCAAGGTCAGTTTTGAAGCCAGCCTGTACCGAGTAACAAAATAAAGCGCCATCTGTGAATTAGTTTTCAGAAATCAACCCCATTTTTCATTTGTAAATTGAAGCTTGCGTCACAGTGTAGTGAATAGCTGACGTGAGGCATGCCCGTGACGAATGCCTCAAATCAGTTAACAGCATATACACCTCTGAAAATTTCTATTGTCGCTGATGCAGAATGCGTAAAACGAAAATGTAATACAAAGTTGAAATAAAAGTTGAAGATAAATGGGGCAAAGTGTGGACATAGGTAATGTCATGTTATATAGTAGTTGAAAAAATACTGTCTCTTATGCATGTATTTATCTTGGAATGGGTGTGGCGTCAAACAAGTTTTTGGGTATTTTGGCGAAATAAATTTCAGTAGCAACGCAGTTTAGACATATGCCGGGATAGACTTTCCCCCTATTATACGGGAACTAAAAATGTCAGGGGAAACATGAGTGCTTCGACAATTCTGCCTACACCTTTTTTTCTATATGTCGCAGAATCTAAAGGCTCTAAGCAGTATTGTATCTGGGATGTTGGCGGTTTCAAATGTAGATTTTATTTTAACTCAGATAAGACATGTTGGTTTAGCTTTACGTACTTTCACATCACTTTTTACAATATCACTGCTAGACAAGAATATTTTTTTACCGAGTTACCTATATTACATTTTGAGTTATAAGAATAATTATAAAGAGCCCCGATATTGATTATCCTGTGAGCAATCTTAATGTTTTTTTTTTATAATTATGAGATCTTGGTATTTTCCGAACTTTACTTGGTCAAGTATTTTAATAACATATAGTAATAAAACTAAAAAAGACTATGTCTACCAACAATTTCATGTCACTTACAACAAAGATCATATCGATTGCTTTTTACAGCATTGTTTACTATTTGCCATCCTAAGAAATTGTATCATATTTGTTCATTCTGTATCTATTTTTGAATATGAAATTATATATTCCTAGCTAGTAGTTGCTTGGAGAAATTTGTACCTATATCAAAATTATATTATCCTCTCAACTTGCATGAAAAATTTAAAACTGAACAACACGTAAGCTTTGGCCAGAAAAGACCTCCGCCAGTTAAATGGTTACCTCGCACGCGTAGTTACAGGTTAAACAGAAAATTATGGATACATTACCTTGTAAAATATATACATGCACAGAAAAGTGATGACCATCATTACTATAATCAACAGCCTAGACGTCCACCGTGGATTAATTTCATATTCAAAAATAGATACAGAATGAACAAATTTGATACAATTTCTTAGGATGGCAAATAGTAAACAATGTTGTAAAAAGCAATCAATATGATCTGTGTTGTTAGTGACATGAAATTGTTGCCAGACATACTTTTTGTTAGTTTCATTACTACATGTTATTAAAAAAAATTACTAAGTAAAGTACCAAAGTTTGGACAATGCAAAAGTCTCATATATAATATATTTAAAAAGATTGCTCATATGATAACCAATGACCAATATCTGACCTATTGTAAAATAATGAAACAGTGAAAGGTGTTGAACGAATTAAAATGGGAAGTGGCATTTTGGGACTGCTGCCAAAATTCACTCATCCTTTACACATAATGTTACTATATACATCTTAAACAAAACAATGTGCAACCCAAACAATTCCTTCATGATTACATATCATCATAAAACTTTGTAAAACTTACCCCTGTTTAAAATAAGCCGCCATCCTTTAAGTGTCATTTTTTACCAATAGCAATATAAAAATATCACAATTCTCTATTAACTTTTAAACGATATGGCATCCTAGGCTGATTAGATCAGTTACGACACATTTCAAACACTTAGATACTGTCACAGCGTGAAACTGAATGTGGCAGGAGATCTGATAACAGAATCCGATGCTCTCGAAAATTGATAAAATAATGCAACGCATCTGATACGGACGAGATAAACGTAACTAGTAACGTCAATAAGATTACAAGACAACAGCTTCCATAATTAGTTTGTAAGTAAATAATTACTTTGCAAAAACCGAACCACAAAAAATTAGATGTAACTGTCGATTGTTGATTGGTTAAAGGCTGATCACAACTGCAATAATATTGAATCGTCTATTCCAAACCATGGAACTACAAATAAATTCGGAACATCCACAAAAAAAAATTATACTTAGGTTTTAATAGGTGTTGTCAGAGAATAATCAATATACCTGTTTATTTAAAAAAAGGGTTTATAATCTGACGCCTGTGGCAGCAAATTAGTTTTTTTTAGGTTTAGGACCGACTTATATTTATATGGTAACCATTTTTAAAGATGGTACTAGCGAGTTTAAAATAATATTGGTACTATTGCCGAATGCAAAGTTTTGAAACATGCAGTAATATTCTAGTAGTTTCTGAACCCAGTGTAAGGACACTAAGTTGGTTAGGTTTTTGTGATTCAAAATGTGGCTCAATGAATGAAAAATGTGTCGTGCGCACTTTTTAAATATTACTATTTTTATTGTTATTATTTAAGGCTTTATATTAATTCACAAAAGATATCATTCTACTACCAAAAAGGGTTAAAATAACATACTGGTAATATGGTAATCACCAAGGCAAATTTTGCAGGCCAGCTTTGAAACCTTTCTAGGTTCTCCCTTCTGCATAAGCATCGTTTGTATTTGCATACAAACCGATATCGACACAATATATCCAGCTCCTTAACTGCCCAATCTAGTTTAGCCCTATTCAGCTCAAATATATTGTCAGATTTTCCATTTCCATTTTGGAGGTTTTAGTGGAAATTTTAGTGGATGACTCTTTATTTTTACAACCTAAATTTATTTTATATGGCTACATACTATTATATATAAGCCTTTTATGTGCTCAAGGATAGCGCAGAAGTGATAGGGATTAACGAGAAGGTCTTCTCACCGCTGATGAATATTTGGCGTTGGACTTCAATGCTATTATGTGACAAAGTGCAGCGAAGATCATATGAGTATATTTTATGTTTACACTTCTCCAGCGTAAGGTAGAGAGTTTAATAGCCAACAAAAATTGGTATCCGGATGTCGAGTGACATTTCACAATACATATTCAATATTGTTGATATTGTGGTAATTGATTTCCTTTTCTGGGGCAAATGGCCAGTCTATGTGAGTGTGTCCAGTGATGGGATGTCCATGGTTATTTACTATTTGTAACCGTTATTACACTAAGAGAACACCAATAAACAAAAAACAGCACAGTTCAGTTACTGTTCCATGAATTTCGAAACTACAAAGTTTTTAGGAAGTTTCTCACTCTATACAATAATGAAATGTCTTAAAAAACAATTATACTTAATATTGCTTTCATGATTATATAAAATAAATATGTGAACCGTATCATATCTGCAGCAATACAAACTTTGGTATGTTTTTTATTTAAAACAAAGTATAGTTCAGTACGCCTTAATAATTTACCATTTGACTTGAAAGAAAGCTCTTTGGAGGTTTCAAAGCTATTTTTATTGTTTTTATAAATAAATAAGACGTCATAACTCCTCTCCTAAGGGACCTATTTTTGGGGCTGTATGTCAAAATGATTGCTTTGACCTCAAATGCCAAACGGCTATTATCATCGATGTTGGGCTCGTACGCCTGCGGCCCCGCAAGAGGTTAGACTTGTGTAGAAATAGTAAATAGTCATTATTACGTGAAAATAATGCATACTTATAGCATATATAGCACTTGACAGCAAGTTCACAGAAAATATAAATTAATTACATTTACGACACATGAACATTGAAAATTATTTAACGGGATCCCGTGGAGCACCGGGTTAGACTGTCCGCTCCCTCATAAGGGAAAAATACCGGAAGGTAGGAAGCAGTGCCCTCTGAGAAAATGTCATTATACTATGGTCTCCAAGACGCCTGCCAAGCGTGGTGATTATGACAAACCGCAACTTAATGGGGGAGGTTGTGTTCAGCAGTAGACAATTAGGCTGGTACAATACAGTACAGTGTCCTAAATCTAAAATAGACATTACCAGCATTGCTCTTAGTACGACCCGTATCAACACGAAAAGGCACTTAATATCGAGCAACCTTTTAAAGCCAACTTTACTCACAGTAGTAAAGCATGTTGACTAGATCGTTTCAATCAAATATGTACCACAAAGAGTGATAAATATGCAAAAAAAGTGTAAAATAATGTGTTACATAAGCTGGGTTTCCGTTTTGTTACTCAATGAATTAATACGTTTTTTATTATAATATTTATAGTTGATAGGCCACCATCTGACCTGATAAGTGATGATGTTGTCAAAGATGTTGTTCAGGCTAATCTAGAATTAATGTCAAGGACAGTTGTCGGAACACACCGTTAGGTATTTTCTACTTGAGGGTGGTCGCTAGCCCGGCGGGCATTCTTAAAATGCCCTACCAGCATGCTATAGCGACTGCCATCGTAAGAAAACAACCGGGACTGACAGCTTTATGTGCCTTCTAAAGTACGGAAGCGCTCAGTAGTAATGTCACTAGCGGTCACCCATCCAAGTCATGATGAGTCATTGCCCGCTGCTACGTATTCGCCATTCTTCTGTACGACGTTGAAGCGTGGGTACTCACTGGTGACATAAAGGAAAGTTGAGTTGCTGGGCTGCAAGTGGCCCACGAGAGTAGTTGCCAAGCTACAAGAATTTTGTTCGCCTTCTGCATTGCCTATAATTTGATGTTTTTGTTTGCATTGCTGGGCCGTAAGTGGCCCTCGAAAACTTTCTAAGCCACAAAGTTTTGTCTGCCTTTTCCATTGTCTTCAATTGTATATAAGTTTTATATTTCATATGTAAGTTCAGTTTCAATATTGTTTTATTTTATTGTACCCTCTTTACTTGTCTATAAAACAATATTTTCTATCACGTGACCCTTATTGTTATATTCTACGGATTCCTCCTTCTTGGCCGGAGCCCCAATTGACCGGTTTTTTTGTAGGAGAGCTTCCGAGCAGAAGCTGGTTTGATTTAAAAGTATTTTATAGATATTGTTATTAATATTGACTAACTTCAGTTCTGCTATTTACCATTAATAAAAAAAATATCATTAAAAAATAGCTAACTTGAAAATAATTTTTTAACTTGGTCATATTTTAAGGATTCTTCACAATTATTTTATGATTTTTATTTAACAAAAATGGATGTATACATTATGATATACTCATTATATTTTTATATTGTTGAAATTAAGTATCTAAAATGTTGACGTGTATGAAATAATACCAATAAAGGCAAATGAATGAGTATAGATGTGATCTGTTAACCATAAAAGTAACTGCTAGTTTTTGATTAATAGTTTCCGAGATATGAACCTTCCTAGTTTGACAGCTGTCATCTGAAATGTCAATGATTCGAATTTATCACTTCTATAAAAAGACAATGTCATGGAAATAAATCATACAGTAAGCAATCGAGAAATAACAATCCCTTATAAATCTAACATCAATGGCCAAAATGAAAATTCTTACTAAAGTAGGTATATAATTTCTGTAGGATTTCAACATTTGTGTGTCAAAAAGAGAAAATATACTGTCATATAAATAAGAAAAAGCGAATAAGCTTACTTTCAACTGAATTATTTCAACACAATGAAAAATTAGAAGATGAGCGGGATTCGAACAACACTAATTGTTCGCAGCACTTTTGTTTGCACATTTATTTGTATCTACCCTCTATTCTATTTTACACTTCGACGACTATTTGTCATTCAACCGCGCCTGTAAACAATCTGCTTGCCACAGCCTCAAGTAGACGCTGCGACCAGTCCTTGCTCTTTGTAGCTACCGCACTGCGCACAATACGAATGTTCTGGATCTTAAAATTCCAAGGAAGCTGGGCCACTACTACAATTTGACGAAGTTTCGTTTTTGTGTTGCGACTTGCGAGCGACAATTTATAAAACGAAAATTTAATTTGCGGTACGAAGTTCGTTGTTTGATTTAGTCTATGGTCGGACCGCATCGTTCATCACAAATCTTGCCCGCTATGGAATCTTCCATCCTACTCTAAGAACGCTGTTATGCCTCAATCAGTGTTATGCCTTAAAGCAGAAAAGTAAAAGAACATTTTCAATTGGTAAGAATTTGAGATTCATAGTTATGGATCCGCGAGAGGTGTTGCTACTGTTCTATAAAAGGCAAACGCTTGCAAGTCTATGCTACGAACGAAGTTAAAAGTAAGCCAATACGTGTTTTGCTGATACCTTTCTTTCAAACATGAAGTTCGATACTTCGATGAATTAGAGTAGAATGCTGCCCTGGAAGCTGCGTTCGTACGAGTAGCCTCAAACTGCCCCGCGAATCATTATACAGACCACAACCACGGTGATAAAACTACCTGGAGAAGCCAAGAATAAACGTGCAAGACAAAGCTAGACCGTATCTGATCGTTGCTTTTTAAATGTAGTGTGAGTTGGGAGACAAGGTTAGTCGTTACCGTCTTAACCAGCTATCCTTCATCGCGCCTCAACATCTCGGTTTGGAAACGTGCTTGGCCTTAATAATACTTAGCTGCTGCGTTAACACTAATTCTTGCATTTTAAATCTTTATGTCAGCAAGAAAATTGACATTTTACACAAAAAACTTTCTTTGATTCCATTTGATCCTGTTTCTTATAAGGATTAAAGTCTTTATAAGACAGACTGAAGGTTGAGTACTAGAAACATCAGAAATTGCTTAAAACTTTTTCGATACATTTGTACTGAAATACGTCTCTGATGTTGGCCTCGTGGCTTACTGTACCTAGAAGCAAAAGTGCCTACGTAAGTAGAAGACAAGAGCGACATATCTGGATGATATCTCTGGATAAGCTTCCACATATGCTAAATTAGCAATCTATTTTGTTCGAGATTCTTTCTTCTATAAGGTTTGTAATTACCTCTCTTGATGGTACTTGTCGCAATGGATACTTATACGCGTACCACACCAATGTAGATTCCGAGTTTCTATTATTTTTTTGTTTATAAAATAAGGCTAATTTAGAAGTTTGAGTCTTTAACTTTTTTTATGTATGGAATTTGCGATTTCTGACATTTCTACTCAAACTTCAGTCGGGCCAGTAGAAACTGTTGTTCCCTATTACAGACAGGATCGATTGGCATCAAAAAAGTTTGTGTAAAAAGACCATTTTCTTGCTGACTGTTTTCCTGTAACCATAATGGTTATTATGGTGAAAATCGTTTTTAGGAGACTATCCATAATTTTTTGGTAAGGTTAACCTGCTCTTACTGTCCCGACTAAAAATTCACTCTTTATAGATTTTGTCTACTTTTTTACGTTAGTAACTAAACCAAAGAAATAAAATAAATATTTATACTTATTCTGATTATTATAATTATTATCAATATTTTTGGTACATATTTTTTTTTAGTGTTATAATTTACCCCTTTTCATTATAAACTAAATATAATGAAATATTTTTTTCCTATGAATATAATCATATTATTATTTATTCGTAAAAAATATCACAATACCAATAGAATTGAATTTGATTGATTAAATCGCTGAATTTCATAGAAAATAGCAGACTCACTAACCAATCAAACTTGTTGGATTTAAGGTACTGAATAGAATTGAATTGAGAGAATGGATGGATTTTAGTGTGTTTACGATGAGTCAAATTGGTTATAATATTATTTCATATTAAAATAATGTAGAATGACGATGAAATAATGACGCCAAATAAGTGTCTACACCGATTTCATTTCACTTAAATATTTATTCATTTATTCGTTATTTTTTATCGTAAAATTATACTATATTTACATTTTAGTTTTTTGCAAAGCCGCTATATATTATTCACTTCTTTTCTTTCTCTTTGGCTTGTTCCTTTTCTGAATCTTGTTCTTTCGTTGGAAGTGGACCGTGTTTCCAGTCTGCAGGGTATCCGTGTTTATTGACGTCGTCCCACCATTGCTGCTCACCTTTGGCAAATATGATATAAATGACGTTGGTCACAACCAGTACGCCAAGGCAGACCCAAAATGCTACTCTCCATTGCTTCAAGGTTGACTGAAAACATAAAAAAATATATGTAGATCGTATGTTATTATATGCCCGGCACCCCGGGCAAGAATTACACTCCCTTTTTCCCTTAAGAAAGACTTTCCGGGACACAAAGTGAAAAAGGCGACGAAGTGAAAAACACCAGAAGGTGGGTAGACATTTAAAAAACTGCCATCTGTCACTGTGATTTTCAGGACGCCTGCCAAACGTGGTGATTATAACAAACCTTCACTAATGGGGGAGATGTTTATACAACAGCGGATGCCTTCGGGATATTGTTGATGGGATATACATATAAAATATAATTCATTAACAAAGGTTCGTCCAGGAACACTGTGAAATTGAAGCTACGTATAATTTATAGAGGCAATGAGAACGCAATAATCCAATAGGTAAAACATTATTTGCTTGTTCAGTATGCAAGTCTAACTCGAACTTTGCAGGTTCTATTATAAGAAGTATCTTTCAGGGTAGCAAATTATCTCACATTTACTAGCAAATCTATGTTTCAGGAGACGGTGGCTACTCCAAAAATATGAAGAAAACAATGGCGCTTAATGTGGCTTAATTATCGTGGTAAATACGACCTCACTTAACGTATGTTATAAGCAGGAAGAAAAATACTAATATATTAAAGATAATTTGAGAAATAGAAAAGGAACATTTATAATATTAGTTATTATATGTTACAACTCATCAAAATTATAAACATAAGGGCAATTTTTTGCGGTAGAATATTTTGTATAAACTACTATAGCCTAGAACCATGTTAAGGAAGACAAATATACGTTATGCCGCTATCAGACATAATCGCAACTCCAACGGGTGGGTCTTTTCAGGACGGGTATCACTGCAGTGACAGATATTCTTTCTCGAAGCAGTAGTGTGCAAAAACATAACTGTGTATAGGCGAGAAAGTCACTGTTGCAAGGGAAATTAATGAAAAACAATTAAAAATTAATTAAAAATTGAAATACCCGACTGCAAATTGTTTTTTTCATTAAGCATTTAAGTCTTCCATTCAAATTAAAAGTGCACGTTATATATATTTATGGAATCGTTTCTTAAAGGTCTTCAATTTGGTACCCCACTTGATGAGGAGAATTATTTTTTTATGTCACAAAATGGCGTCTAAAATCCGCCAGTTTTTTTTTTTTTTTAGGGCTCCGTACCCAAAGAGTAAAAATGGGACCGTATTACTGATCCTAGTGCTACCTGTGCTAGCAAGACGAATCCAATGATATATTTACATTACAATTGGTTTAGCTGTTTAGAAGTTATGGTGGAATAAAGAAACTCACAAACATACATACATACATGAACCCTGAAAACATAACACTTCATTTTTTGGGCAGTCTTGTAATGAAAGACATAGTGCAGTGTCAAGCAGAATTAGGATGGAGACACACAATTGTAATGGATAGGTCATGTTTACTATCAGGTGGGTGACTTGTCCACCACACCATTTAATTGGAGCATAAATAACATTAACCATAAACGATTACTAACTTCGGTTATAAACACATTTACTAGTTAAACTGTAAAAAAACTTGTTACGCTAAGGAGCAGTGAAAATATTGGATTGGGTCCCAAATAAGAAGTTAAATTACAGAAAAAATGAGTTTAATACCGGAAACCTCGGAGGGCAAACACAGTTTAGTGACGCCCAGACCTAATTGCTCTAAACAGCCTATCCTTATATATACAGCATATTTAGGGATATATAATAATAATACATAGAAAATAAACTTAGGGAAATAATTGAAATCACACTGGACGTTAGCTAGTTTAAGTTACTTAGTACAGTATTATTTTAGACGAGTGATTCTCGGTTTTACCCTGCCAAGTTTCGGTTACGAATTAGCCTCTATTTTTTTGGTTCTTTGAGTTTACTGTTTCATATCAAGAAAATGTCACAGTGAATATCAAAACAGAAGGATAATGATCAAAGTTGACAGCATAATATAGAATTAATACAATTTCATCTAGAATGCGGCCATCACAAGATGTTGCTCTACTTACTAAATAGGATATCCTGCTAGATGGATCATGAGATTAACAACACCAGTGACAACTAGTTTTACGATAATGAGTGTTATAGCTCTGATGTGATTATTACAAGATAGTAGGGCTGAATTATATTATTTTTATATGTACTGTATCAGCCTTACCTAGCCAATAAATATATATGAAATAGAGCGAGAGCTGACAGGGAACTGCGATAATCGTTACCATACATCGGAAATATCCCTATGCTTGGCAGGCACCGAAAAGCCTGCAGTTTGTGTGTCATAAATTATCTGGCTGCTATGTTCTAGTGGTGTTTTCTCAGTTATAGAAACCTACTAAGATTGTGGGTACTATTTTCGCGCTGGAACCCACAGAGATTGTTTAGAGCTCGATTGTCGATTATTCGAGCCGCTTTGCGTTGAATATGGTTAAATATAAAAAGCTGGTACCAGAGAGCTCCCGCCCAGAGATAAGAGTACTACTCCACGTGACGCATAATCTGAGCCGTTTAATGTTGGAGGCAATGCGCCCACGTAAAGTACGGTCTCAAATTGCCGGGCCCACCAAGCTTCTTAGTTTTATTAGCTTGCGGCTAACTGGCTAACTTAGCCTGGCCTTTTAAGTGACATCGAAATTGCACGATGCTCGATATGTCAACACTGATACCGGTTTAGGTTGCCAGAGGGAAATTTTCAAAAGACAGGGATGCGAAAAAGGTAGACAGTTGTGCGTTTACCCCTAAACAACACAAAATTGTGTCTCATTACATTGAATAATTAGATTGAGTATATTGAACTAAGTTAAATCAGCCATATTTCACGATATTTGACAACATGGTTCTGATTTCAGAGATTTTCTTTTCCAACTCTCGATAACATTTTCCCGAGAAATGTTAGCGCAGCCAGTTTATGAGAAATCTCCGATATTGTCATCGGCATAACAACGAATATCGCTGAACTGCAAAATGTCATTGACGTGCAAGAAAAACGCAGCCTAACGGAAAACCAGTATTGAACGGTTTAAGTTATAGGATACACCATCGACAACGACCTAGAGGTTCCGATCTGCCAAAGAACTAAAGATTGACTCAGTTAATTAGCAGAGATAAAAAAATTGCAACTAGCACTTTATGCCACACCTAATCAAATGCCTTCGCTACGTCCATACTGCATAAACTGACTGTTGATAATAAGTTCTGTTATCTTGTAGTACAGAGACATTTTGGTTATAAGGGGGCCGTTGACGATCTCCGAATTGACTTTGTGGCGAATTAACAATAACCCTTATTATTGTATTGTTTTTGCTCAGACCTCTCTATACATATAAGTACAAGCTGACCAGAACAGACTAGAATTGCAATAATGAACTGCATTCGTAAAAAAATTATTATGATTTTATATTTTTTATCTAACAAACAGTAATGTTGGCGTTGCTTTTTATTGCGGCACTAACACATATTCATACTTCTTAATCTAACAGCACAGAATTAATTTAATGCAACGTACTAGTTTACTCAAGTACATACTACCTGGCAACATGAAAATATACTTTTTGTGCAACAATTGGGGGGGCTCGGGCGTCCCCGCGGTCTCCAGGATTGGTTCCCTTTAGGTGGAATGGCCTAATTTATGTCACGGGCTGGTAATTTGCGCCTCGTTTCCACTTCCGTTTCCCTTTACCTAACTTCACTCCCCACATAAATGAAAGGTACAAACAGAATAAAGGTCAAACAGCGGAAGCACGTCCTCTCTCTCCAAGTGCACCTCTCAAACATTCGAGGCTTGCACTCCAATCTCGACCCGGTCCACCACCATCTTGAGACCGCTAGACCACATATTCTGTTCCTAACGGAGACGCAGATCAAATGTCCTGCTGACGCGACATACCTTGCCTACCCTGGCTATGTTCTTGAACATAGTTTCAAGGCTAAGGCGGGAGTTTGTATGTATGCTCGCGATGACATTTGCTATCGGCGTCTCCGCAACCTTGAAGACCCCAAATTTTCTATCATGTGGGTTCTGGTGGACAATGGAATGGGGAAAATTCTTTATGCTAGTGTCTACCAATCGCACAGTGGAGATGAGGAGACAACCAGGCTCGCAAACTACCTTAGTGAGGCGGCCGATGTGGCCCAACAGAGGTATCCTTCTGCTCAATTAGTGCTTCTGGGGGATTTCAACGCCCACCATCAAGACTGGCTATACCCATACCAGAGCACAGACCACGCTGGTCGAGAGATGCGCAAGCTTGCTTTGACGCTAAACCTCACTCAGCTGGTCCAAGGAGCCACAAGGATACCGGATGTTGATGGCCACACAGCCAATTGCTTGGACCTTTTGCTGACAACAGATCCAGACCGCTACTCGGTGTCGGTTTCGTCACCCTTAGGTAGCTCCGACCACTGTCTGGTGAAGTCTGTATCAGTGTACTCCCCGCCCGATTCCAGCCCAAGAGGCACTCGGCGGGTGTGGCGATACAGGTCAGCAGATTGGGATGAGATGCGTTATTTTTTCGCGTCTTACCCTTGGCGGCAGGTTTGTTTTTCTTCGAGCGATCCCTCAACTTGCGCGGATGCTGTGACTGAGGTGTTACGTCAGGGTATGGAATACTTCATACCATTTTCTGACGTCCCGATGTCCAGCAAAGCTCGCTCAAAGTTTAATGCTACATGTAGAGATGCAGAAGCGTCAAAACATGAGGCCTATTTAGCCTGGGCTGATGCTCGAACCCGCAAATCTAGAGATGTACGTGAAAAGAAGAAAGCATTTAACCTAGCCGCCAAGTCCTGCAAAAAGGCTCTTAAGAAGGCTCGCTTCGACCACATACGCCGAACAGGGAACAAACTTGCTTCTTACCCCTCGGGTAACAAAGCGTTCTGGTCCCTGGCAAAGTCGATCGAAGAGAACTTCTGCCGTCCCTCACTGCCTCCACTGCTGAAACCTAACGGCTCACTAGCGCACACTGCCGAAGAGAAAGCAAATTTATTTGCCTCTCTGTTTGCAGAGTCTTCACGTCTAGATGCTGGCAATGCTGTACCTTCTAGCCTGCCAAACTGCGGGACGTTAATGTCAGAAATCCGCATTCGACAGTCTGAAGTACGCAAAGCGTTGCGCGATCTAGACGTGAACAAAGCTAGTGGTCCAGACGGTATACCAGCTGTACTCTTGAGGATGTGTGCGCCTGAGTTGACTCCAATATTGACTCGCCTCTTTCGCTTGTCTATGACGACTGGTCAAGTGTCTAAGTCCTGGAAGCTTGCAAACGTGCAGCTCGTGCCCAAAAAGGGTAGTCGCGCAGACCCTGCCAATTACAGGCCTATTTCAGTCACTTCCATACTCTGTAAGACGATGGAACGTGTACTGAACCACAGGCTCCTGGCATACCTAGAAGTGAATGATCTCCTCAGTGACCGACAATACGGGTTCGCCGAAACCGGTCTACTGGGGATCTTCTAGTGTATGCCACTCACATCTGGAGCGAAGCCATCGAGAACCACGGAGAGGCACTTGCTGTCTCTCTCGATATCTCGAAGGCTTTTGACAGGGTTTGGCACGATAGCCTTATTAGCAAGCTTCCTTCATACGGTCTTCCCACTGGTTTATGTGTTTGGATTTCAGATTTCTTGAGGGATCGGTCGATTCGAGTGGTCATCGATGGCTGTTCTTCCGACCAATTGGCTATAAACGCCGGAGTCCCTCAAGGATCAGTTCTCTCTGCAACGCTTTTTCTGCTGCATATTAATGATCTGCTTAAGCCCGGTATTTTTGGGTACGCAGACGACAGCACCGTTGTAGAGAGTTATACATCTAACGCACGAACCAGTGCATTACAAATCCAGTCTCTTAGGGAAGCGATGGTTCAGCGCTTGAACTTTTCTCTGAAGGCAGTCTCCGATTGGGGCGATGCCAATCTGGTTAAGTTCAATGCTGCTAAAACCCAGGCGTGTCGTTTCTCCGCCAAATGGAGCCCTTTTCAGCTGGCTCCTACTTTCAGGAATGTGTCCGTGCCGATAAGTAACTATCTCGAGCTTCTTGGCATCTCATTAACACCGACTCTCAATTTCGGCTCCTATATTGAGTCTAAAGCCCAGCTGGCCTCAAAAAAGCTTGGTATTTTGGCTAAGGTGAGACAATACTTCACACCGGGACAGCTGCTTAATCTTTATCAAGCGCAAGTCCGGTCGTGTATGGAGTACTGTTCTCACCTTTGGGATGGTTCTGCCAAATACCAGCTGAAGACACTGGAAGCTATTGAGAGGAGAGCCAAGAGACTCATTAACGACGACCTACTTGTAAGCAAGAGACTCCAAAGTCTCGAGCATCGCCGCAAAGTCGCTTGCTTATCAGTTTTTTATCGGATACATTTCGGGGAGTGTGCCACAGAACTACATGATTTGATTCCGCCATCTCCATTCTATAACCGGACATCTAGGGATACTCAGAAGCGCCACCGCTATATGGTAGATATTCCATTTACCCGAACAAAGCGATTTGCTTCTTCGTTCATTATACGAACCGCCAGGGAATGGAATACCCTGCCTGAGTCTGTGTTTCCGGTTAAGTACAATATGGGGGTCTTCAAAACGCGAGTGAACAGGTATCTCCTGGGTAAGCGCGCTCCATCATCGACCGCATCATCACTTAACATCAGGTGAGATAGTGGTCAAGTGCTACCCAGTACAGTATAAAAAAAAAAAAAACAATTTGCTTGTAAGTACCGTAAGTTGTAGGATTAGTAGTACTAGATTTATATTAGAAATAGGCGGGTTAATCATACTTAGCAATATGTATGTTCGGATTTAGTTTAAACAGAACGTTGAAAGTGGCTGTTTATCTAATCTAGGTACTATAATGTATAGAGTATAAGGTACATAAAGTTACATAAATAATGTTACTAGAGATAATTATGTAGATAAGGAAAATTTGTTTCCAGAAATGCTAATATAAAAAAGTGGTACAGCAAGGTCATGTTTCAAGACCATTTTCAGAGTCAGTACAAACTTCCTATTTCCTGTTTCTCTATTTCTAAATTTATTGTGGCCAGTCCGTTAAAAAAATAATATTGTTTTAGTGAATTATACTTAAAATAGGATACCAAGTAAGAATTACTAACTACAATAATATTACAGGTACTAACATAACATGTAGGTGCCAAACCCAGGTTTGGGTATTAGATCTAACCCATAGATAAATGTCAGTATTAGTCCAATGTCTGAAACCCAGAGGATAACAATATACTCGCATTCGATTCCATTGAACTATAACGTATTGCTGAACGTGGGTATTTTGATATCTTTCAGGAACCTACTTTAAGTGAGACGATATGTTTCTCTATATTCTACTATATGACGAAGTATTTCGATACGATTAAAAAAAAACATTAAAGAAAACTAGACATCTATCAGAACCCGAAGGAGAAGTCTGGATTTTTGTTCGTAGGGTGGTACGCGGTACCTATCTATGTCATTTATTTTCTAATTATTTGAATATTCTTTATCTTATTATCTGATATATCGTATCGAAATTCGTTCATATTAACGAGATATAACTTAAAAAACGAATCAAAAAAAAAACTTTGGCAATTTTTTGTATGGAAACTAACAATAAATCGTGTAATACATTCCCATATAACCGTTTACCAAAGATCTGTTGGTTTTTCAAGTATATCCATGAGTTATGCACATTTTATAATGTTATAATGTGGGTTGTAATAATGAGAATTCTCATGGATTCTGCCCCTTAATAAAATTTAGTTCTAAGTTGTATACATATAATGACTGTATACATGAGCCCATAGAGTAGATATATATTAATTTAAGAAAATATGCAATCGTAATACTGCCATATTGTTGTAGCATACACAGATATCGAATTGCGATTAAAAAAATATCAAACAAGGTTTGTTATATAAATGCAACTTACATCAGGCGTCAAAAGTCCTATGAGGTAAGGTGATATAATAGCAGATAAAGCTGCCGTGCCGTTAACCAACGCTGTGATAGTCCCTGCGTAGTTGGGTGTGATGTCCAGAGGGTTGATCTTCATACCGCTGTAGTAGGCCCCCATAAGAGTCATGGCAAATATGAACCAAAACACAGCAAGAGTAGTGTCGCAACCAGAATATGATGCAAGAAGGATGCAGATTCCAGGACCAGTCGCGGCTGAAAGGAAAAATAATCTTGAGAATTTAAGTAGCTATAAGACCACCATGTTAATGTTATTGCTGAGGTTTATATTTGACCACCATGTTCAAATACTGACCCCTATTGGTAATGATATGATAGAGATGATAGCAGTCTCTGTGTTAGTAATAGTAAGAAAAATACTAATCGAGGATAGTCGCTAAACAAGTAGTTAACTAGCATTTGCGAAATGCTTTCTAAACGTGCTATGATCTGTGTGTTGAAATTTCATTTAACAGTCGCAATATGAGATAAAAATGATTCAGATATGGAATAAATGACTAGAATGCTATGTAATGCTGTCTATAAGTAATTGACTTAGTTTACAAGTCACAGTTAGTAATTTGCATATTGCTGATATTTCGGACATACTGCCTTAGGTAGGTCCAGCTATCATGATCATAAGCTGGGCCTACTAACCAAGCGCTGCCATTTACCATAAGTACACAACATATTCTAGTCTGTTTTGCCAATGATAAAATATAGCTCAGACGAGTTTTTCAGCTTAACATATTGATAAAATCTCATAGTCACCCTAAGACTGGACAATGAATCACACTATGGAGATCGATTATTGGAACAGAAACTTTCAATGAAGAAACAAAGAAACCGAGAGATACGTTTTTCTGGGTTATGTAGCACTTATAATTTTCAAATTTGCTTTGGGCAGGCGATTACGGTCAACAAACCGAGACTCGATGGGATCTTTATGGGAATGTATGGAAATAGCACGAAGCCCGTCTGATGTAAGGCGGTAACATCTGTCTATAACAGATGTATTTCGTATCAAGTGACGTTGTCATCGTGAGCTATAGTGTTGCTAAGTCTCATGTGCCTGTAATTTTACTGGCTCTAATGGACTGCTGCAGGAACATTCTCTTAGTAGTTTGGCGACAGATTTTCTGCTTATCTGGCTAGCATTCACAAAATGTCCTTCCACCATTCGGTAAAAACTCAAGCTGGCGGTAGGGATTGAATCGCTGTGGCACTGCCGTCCATAGCTATTATCGCTCGGCTAACATTGCATCAAAAACCTAGCACAAAATAGAAGAAGGTGTAGAGTAGGAAGAGCCGCTTGCTGGACCAACAATAATTAGAGGGTTGTGCTACTTTTATCCATTTACTTCCTGTAAATGGATAAAAATAGCTAATAGCTATTCATTCTGGCGTTCTTTAGGGGGTTTAGGTTAAAGTAGACTTTTTTCAGCTGATCGTTATGGTTGTCAAATAATTATTGGGATCATTCAAGCCATTGCACCACGTGAAATAATCGGTTGACAGCAGGTACCAATACTTGTTAGATATGACTTAGTGTCATAACGAAGGACCAGTACATAAAAATCTGCTTTTTCAATAGGGTCATTAAGCACTTACATTATTTCATTAATATGTTTTGTATAAAACCGATGATAATGAAAACAATAGTAAGCAAGCGAAGTTCATACGGTCTATTGTTAACAGTTAACACATTATTTTCCGATGAAAACAAAATCTTACAATATGCACCTACAGTTATGTACTGTATGGATGTGTACTGTGATATATACCGTGTTATATGTACAAACGGGTCCTTATAAAAAAACAAAATAATGATAATTCACTTAAGCACAAAAATGGTAATTGAGGAATTACACAGAAACATGTTCTTACATTCTAGGCATATTATTGAAATTTACTCGTATTTTGGTAATTATCAGTAGTAGTATATATTGGCGATGATTGTTTATCACCACGGGCTTGAGATTGGTAATACGGTACTTTGCGAATGCTCGCCTGGCTAGCTAACACCCTCATATAAATTCTATCCCTAAGCACCTAACGGTGTGTCCCCGCAGCTGTTCTGGAGAGTTAGTACCTATCCTTGGTTAAGCTTGTTTAACTATATCAATAACATACTAATAGCATCACTTACTATCAAGAGGGTTATAGGTCGAAGCTTATAAAGATATTAAAAAAATATTGCAACCCTCCGATATATTTGAAGATAATCAGTACATGGATCTCATCACCATTGTTATAAGGTCGCTTTTATGTTTCTGATTGCCTATAAATACTATTGATTTTATAATATACACTGATCAAAAGCGTGCCCAACCTATTTTATTATGCCCGGTTCCTTTATTCAACCATCCGCTATTCGTTATAGCAACCGCTCGTAATCAGTATTTGCGTTCTTAGTTGCAATACCATGGTAACAGCCGGTTGTCTGTAATCTCAGTTACCAGTAGCATTTTTTAGAAAAATCTTTCAAATACACCTGTACCTATGTTTAGTGTAAGTTTTAATCGTGACACGCCGAGAGTAAGTAACGCAATATAGTATGGCAAAATGTTTTTTTTATTGTGACGGAACAAAGCTTGATGCCCAACTCTGCCTATAACAGATGCATATCGTTACAAGTCACGAATTGCCCTGTGCCCGTCACCTCGAGGCATAGTCGTTAAGTCTCATGTGCCCGTAATTTCACTGGCTCTCAAGGACTGCTGCTGCAACACACCGTTAGGTGCTTTGCGACAGATATTTCTTGGATGGTCGCTAGCCGGACGCGCAATCGTAAAATGCATTTCCACCATGCGGTGAAGGTCAACCACGGCGGGATTCGAACCATGGACCTGCTGCGTGGTAGTCCATAGCCAATGCCACTGAGCTATCACTGCTTCAAAATGCTTGATTCACTAAAATGATACCAAGGGCGCTGTGCTTTTGCCAAACAAATTAGCGTAAACGCGTTTCGTGAAAGAAACCCTCACTCCCTGGTCGAAAAAGTAAGCGATCGTAAGTAAATCGATCCGTTTTGAAGTAACAGGAACCGGTCAATAAATTTTTACATCGTAACAACTGGTAACAATAGCATCAATTTGTTTTGATTCCATACGAACTACATAATGAATCGACGTCTTTTTTTTAACCGGCGGTATGTCTTTATTAAACAAAATACTACGAACTATATACAACACTACAGCTACTACAATAAAAGCATTTAGACAACCTATAATGGTATATTATACACAGACATTCTAGATTTTCGACTACTTTTATTATTATATGTACATGTAGAGATATTTAAACGAAACAGTTTTCTTTTTGTAATACTTGAATTACGGGGCGAACAAAATTGTTACATTCAGATATTTTATGCTTATTATATTTTAATGAAGAAAAAATAAATGTGGCTCTGAAAACTAGTTAAGTAGCAGTGATAAAAACTTATTTACACTATTAAGCATTCATCACCAAGAAAAACAGTTAAGGAACTATCGTCATAATAGATACAAATGAAATACTTGATGCAAAAAAATCGCCAATTCAGTTTATGTTATGAAAATCTCGTTTGAAAATTACTTCAAGGGGAACAGTTTTTAATCTTACAACCACATAACATAATTCCTTATGAAGTTTCGAAAACGGTAAAAAGGTTTAATCGTTCATAAAAGTATGTGATTTTGTTGGTCTATCATAAGTATAAGTCCATCACTGCTTATTTCATGAAACTGTCCGCAATTCAACAAACAAAAATAGCGATCGTCCATAGATAATCTCAATGAACAGATCTTAGCGTGGTGCGGCCGCTGATATCGTCCGCCACTTGTCTACGCGCGAGAAAATACTTTACTCGTGTCATGCGTGACGTATTTCTTATTTGCTCATGCTAGCCAGGCAGATGAGCCATCAGCTTGATGGCCCCCAATAGCAGGTAAAAAAATTTAATAACAATAATTATATTCTAAACAAACCGTAGAGCCACATTCTATAAAGATATGTAGAGTATATACTTCTAATATTACTTTCTTACCGACGGTCGTATAAAGCTTCCTGGCGGTTGTGATACTGTGCCAGCCTCTTTTGACGCAGAAATCGCAGAGGAGACCGAAGAAGAACGAAGCGATCCACATAGCGACGTATGGTAATGCGGAGAGGGTTCCCGTTGATTTGATGTTGAATTTCAACACGTCTGTCATGTATTTTGGCAAATCAGTCACCATAGTGAAGTAACCCCAATCATGGCCGATCTATTGAAAAAAAATATATATTTTGATTTTTTAAATATTCGATATGACCAAATGATGACGATGACAATTTTAAGAGCATTCTTCTGATTAACAAGGCCATAAATTCAAAGACAAAACATATGTGTTATGATTTTTATTTTGTTAATTGGTGAACATGTACCAACATCGGGATACGAGCTCCCTACCATCTGTCCTTTTGGCCAGGACCTATACAATAAATAACAGTTGTGAGTGAGTAACAGTTTAAACTTATCATGGAAAGGAGCTACCTCACGTAATTAACTGCCAACCTTACGTAATTTTCCATTCGTCGCCTCTCACGACTTTCACAGGAAGATATGCTGGGTACAAATTCTAGGCCCAAACCCAACGGTCGAAGAATTTTACTTGTGATAAACCAAACATATTCTTTTATTGTGAACTAAAAGAATTTAATAAATACTTACAGCGGCAATGATAAGGGCCCAAAGTGGTACTGAACGTAGCAACGCCTTCCACGGAATAGGATCAAGCACCTGCTTTTTGTTATTGAGGAGTGCATCGACGTTCTGGTTCAAAAATTCCTTTTCTTTATCTGAGATGTATGGATGCGTATTCGGTGAGCTATAGCAGAGAATCGTCTGGAATACAATCAGAAGAATACGAAAAATATTACATGTGTATTTAAGTTCATTCTAGGGTTATAACTTCTGCACGGAAGTACGCTCGGAGGCGTGAAGTTATAATTCACTAATCTGGTTTCACATTATTGGTCATACAAACCTAACAAAAGTAAATGAGTCATTACTCAATATTCCGATAAGTTAAGCAAGGATATACTATTTCTTTCAACTTCATTATCTTAATATCTATAGCACACTAGACAATAATTGTGTGATTTGATGTGTATGGAAACTTTACCACAATTATGTTATTCGATTCTATAACATACTCGTAATAATATTATAACGCCATTCATTCGCCAATGTTTCTTAGGGCCTGTTTCAGAATGTTCGAGTAAGTTCCGGTTATACTACCTAGAACATACTTATTAAACAAAACAATATCTTTGCGTTTCACAGTCATCGATTTAGCCTACCCATCGGTTAAAGCTTGAAACGCACTGCATGTCAACTGTTATTTTTATCATTCAGTTATTTTATGTGTTGGTTAGAAACCCGAAACTTTATTATGACATTCTGAAACGGAGCCTTAGACTCATATCATAGGGAGCAAGTCTTTAGCAAACTACTGTCCACATTGATACGAGTAGATTGCGGACAACAGTCCTAGAGTAACAAAGAAATCAATATAATTTGTAGTACCCTAAACAGCAAATATATGAGTGCAGTAAGTAAATATATCTATATTAAGTACAAACATTCACCGCATAGTGGTACGGCATTTTGCGAATGCCCGCCGTCCACCCTCAAGTAGAAAATCTGTCGCCAAGCACCTATCGGTGTGTTCCGGCAGCTGTCCTTGAGAGCCAGTAATTCTAGGTTAAGCCTCTTAACATCTTCGACCATATCATCACTTACCATCAGATGAGATCGTGGTCAAAGGCTTACCTATCAGCAATAAAAAAAAATGTTAAACTTGACCATCCTTGTCAAGCGAGTTTGTCAACTTTAGATAAGATAATAAACCTATGAAAATATTAAATACACACCCATAGCAAAAACCATACGATTCCAAGGCCTCCAAACATATAAAACACGTTTTCCCAGCTTCCCTCGTGCATAATCAGCCCTGAGAAGTATGATCCAGCAATGTTTCCTATTTGAGCTCCTCCGAAAACGATAGCACCTATCCGGGCTCTTTCTGCTTTTGGGGCCCATTTTGAAAGCATCGCCATCAGACCAGGCATTGTAGGACCCTAGAAACGATAAAAATGTATTGTTAATATGAATATTCTTTGCCTGGACAAAAGTCAACAAAGACTTCATTATTTCTTATCCACATTATAATATATATTTGTACACCGGTTCATAATTATACAAATATTAAGGCAAGTTTTCAAAATTATATTGAGTTTTTTAATATGAGTCATACCAATATGCACATTATTGAAATCTATTTCTATGAGAGAGCAACAAAATCTTAGCTTTTTAGTCTTATATGTTATGTTAAAATAATATTCTTGTACTATCTTTGTAGGCATCGATTTACAGCAATTAATTATTCTTTTAAAAAAAATGAGTGGATAAAGCATACGTGTTCAACAGGTTCTTGCTTTTTAGTGCAGTACTCATAGATTGGTGTTTTTTTTCTTAAGGTATATCTACCTACTCTTATTTTATTATTATCACCTAAATTTATTTTATTACGTTTTATTTTTAGCATATTTGACATTCAATTAAATTGTATTCTATGCAAAGGTTATTAAATTGAAGGTTAATTGAGAACTATAAGAACTACAAATAATACTTGCCAGAATGCGTGACAATACAACGAAGATTAAAATTATTTGGAGGTGGTAAAATTAAGCAGAATAAATTTATATAACATAGTGTACAACTTGCCCTAAAGCAATAATAAAGTACATGCAATTTTGCACACGTAAGTATTTTACATAATATAACAGTTATCTATTTTGAGGCACATAATTTGCACAGAAAGCTGAAAATAATACTTTGCAGTGAGGTACCTTGTTCTCTCAAACATAGACAAAATGAATCCATGCATGTAGTTTGATTCCCAGTCGAGGACACTTTTAGCGACGAGGCGGATGACTATTTGCTGTAAGTGCGCATACGCTGCTAACCACAGGTAGGGACAAGTAAAGGAACAATTTACCTCAAAGTGTATTAAGTAACTCAATGTAGGTATGGCTTAAAAATACACTGAATGAAAGTTAATTGTAATAAACTGTTACTTCGAGTATTTAAAAACCTAGCTAACGCAATAAGTATTAGTAAAAAACAATTTTTACACCACCTGCTCAATCATGTCACATCATGAGTCATGCAAACCTAACCTACTCGTAGTCATTGTGGCTCATTGGGCTGATCTAGACTACAATAATGGATACAATAAACTGATTCTATTATAGACTATTTCATTTTAATCCGTAGGCCACATAATGACATTATATCTTTGTATGAAGTCTTTGACCGAAGAGACTACAACAAAAAGTGCAAAAATCTAGTAAAAATACTTTGTTAGCTGCCTTTGGCCTCCACAAGCATGTGTTTCTCGTCAAGAGCAGATCACAAAAATCAGCGAAAACGTGCAAGAATAAAGACAAAACAATACTTATTGTGAATACGCTCTTAATGTTAACATAAATTAGTACATTCTATGTTTATTTATTACAAATTTGAATGCAACGAATTTACAAAATTATTTCAACTAACCTTATAGATTGTTCTTGACATCTGCTCTCAGAAAAGTGGACAAAAATATAAAGCTTTTGAAGCTTTTGTCAATTTTCATCGATGGAACTACTAAAGTGTGAAATATGTGCCTAAATTAATGTTTCCTCCAGCCGTCGTCTACAAAAAACAAATCCAACTTTGCATACCGTTTTTAAGTAAAGAAACAGGCATCAATATATTAATAATCAAATTATTATTTGAACTATTAAGGAAGCCGTAGAAAAGTCATCGAGTAAATTTGTGCATTTCCGCGCTAGTATATCAAATAACAAAATTAAATTATGTTTGCCTACTTATAATTTATAAATTTTGTTTCTGCAGTTTTGCTGTTATTATCACTCAGAAGGTGGCAAACTGGTGTACTTCTCGGGAATAAAACTTTTTGATGTGTTTGTGACCGAACGAGGTTGCATCCTACCTGGCATTAAGTGGCAATCTTCGTCTTTACCAGATGAATTTCATCACAACTGACAAACTGCACTGTGCCTGAGATATAATGTTGTTAATTCGTATGTACCTATAATTTTGCTGACACCCATACACTTCAAACCGGAACACAGTAATGTAAACATTACTTCTTAGCGGTAAAAATAGGTATGTATGGTGGTAATACTTCCCAGGATGAACTCGCCTAAAGAGCTCTACTGCTGCTCAAACTAAACTTAATTAGTGTCTTTCGGGCATTAGTCCTTGTTTTGGGCGAAATGAAATAGCACACTACACTACACTCAGAATTCTAGGCAAACCTCTAACTCTAAACTTTTCTTTACACTCATGATTTAACTCTACATTCTACTGGGATCCAAAATGTCACCTGTCACATTAGACACTGATTTGTCTCTTTGATACATAATCACTATTAAACATCAAATGTTAGTGTAGTTTATCCGTGCGTAGTTAACCCACCCGTGTGGTTCCATGATATGGGAGTTTAATTGTATAGTCGGCTTGGCATCTAGAAAGAGAGTATCAGACAATGTTTCCAAATGTGAATTCATTCAGATCAGAATCAGAAAGAGAATGTTTGTGGATGATTGTTATGCGGAGTCCTATCTTACACCAAAATAATTAAGCAATGCGCAAATGTAGAGATAGATAGTTATGCATCCCCCTCGCCCTTCAGCCTTAGACTAGAGGGGGCTTATTCAGCAAACATCGATGCATTTCTTGCGAATGCTGAGTAAGACTTCTGCTAAGACCACCATGTCTATCTAAGTTAACATTAAGCCTTTTGTTCATTTTATTAATTCATTATTATTAAAGCCTCAGTATCGGCAACACGTATTTTTAATATTAGTTTTTAAAAAACCTTTAGAGTGCTCCCCAAATTTGACTGGCGCAGCCGGATCGGATTTACTCGTTTATAACTGTGCTAGTTTTCGCGAATTTCGGGTATCCAAATTTACTTGTTCGCGAATACGCTGCGCAGATCCAGAGTGAATCCTCGAACCAAACAAATTCGTCAACTACGGGACACGCAGTATGGGAGCGGTCGGTTGGTGAGTCAAACTTTTCGCCATCCTTTCCAAAAACCTCCCCTACTTTTTATTTGTTATGTTTGAGATAAGACTTTGCTCATTATAACGTATCTGGTGACTCAATATAAAATTCTATTCAGTGTGCCATTATAAGCGATAAGAATAAAAAAATAGAGCTAAGAACTGTAGAGACAGTTTAGACGATTAATTATTTAAATTAAATAAAACAAAGGTTCAAGTAGAATCATAATTGCCGGTCTCTAAATTGATCAGGTATTGTAATTAAGTAATATAAACGTAATTTTAGCAATTAAAAATATATCAAGTTTTCATACATTTTTACAACTTTTACAAATTTTCTTAAAAGTGTTTTTCTTCGATTGACTGATTTTATGTGTGCTTGTTATATTGTTTTACTGTGTATTTGTGTGTTAAATATTTTTGTGTCATTTTAATTGTGTGTACTATCTGACCTGCTCATTACTCTATTCGCAAAGATGTCTCAAGACGAAACTATTGTGCCGATCCCTCGCGAGATGTTAAGCCTTATTCCCATGTATGGAGGAGACAAGGGACAATTAAACCTCTTTATTAGAAAATGTGAATATGTAATAAGCAGGTATAGAGGTAATGATGCTCAGGATTTATATGTGTACCAATCTGTAACAAGTCGCCTTAATGATAAAGCTGCCTCTTTATTATCGGAACGTGAGGATGTTGTGACTTGGAGTGCCTTAAAAGTGTTATTAAAGCAACATTTTGGAGATCCGCGTAGTGAACAATGTATAAGTATCGAACTAGAATCCATGAAAATTAAACCCGGTGAAAATTACTTAGACTTTTGTAACCGCATACAAAGTGTTCGGTCATTATTAATCTCGAAAGTTAATATGTTAGAAGGTGATGATTTGAAGCTTGCGAAAGCTTCTATATATAATAATACGTCTCTAAATGTGTTCTTATATAATTTACCTGAAGATATGGTGCGCATAGTGCGACTAAAATCGCCTGCAACTTTGGAAGCTGCTCTTAGTGTTGTTCTTGAGGAAGTAAACTTCCACGACCAATATAACATGAGGAAACGTATGCACGGTAGTAATAGTAGCAGTTTTGTACCAAAACCGTTTTCAACACAAAATCCCGGCATTGGTTTCAAATTCGGTGCGAATTCGCAACCGACAGGCTTTAAGTTTCCGGCCCCGTTTCCAAACAATGAAACGCAGAAATTTAATTTCGGAAATCAACCTGCACAGTTAAATATGCCTCAAGGTCAGCCGCAATATTTCGGCAGCCGCCCTCAGCTCGGGTACCGTCCGATGCCATTCGGTTACCGCCCACCTCAGTTCGGTTACCGACCACCTCAATTCGGATATCGTCCACCACTATTAGGATACAGACCACAGTTGGGTTATCGCCCGCAGTTCGGTAATAATCAACCACAGCAATCAGGTTTTAAACCAAATCTTAATGCAGGGATGACACCCCAACAATTCGGGTACAAACCGCCCCAAGTTCAACCGCCACGTTTTCAAGCTTCCGACGTGACTATGAGAACGATCCCTCAAACGCCACGCGAAGGTTTTAAACTAAACGAGCTAATTGAACATGACGACGAACAGTACTACGACAACTATGACCATGACTTAGAATATGACATGTACGGACAATATAGTTACACTGACGTCACTGACTATGAGCAGTATAACAATGATACGTCTTATGAGACCTCACAGACTGACTGTATACCTCATGAACAGACGGCTGAAAATTTTCCCATACCGGCCTCTATAAAAGACAAGAAACCATAGAGTTGAATTGTGATCCCACACTTAAATTACCTCACATTTACATACCGGAAATAGATGCGAAAATGATGATTGACACAGGCAGCACTAGATCATTCCTAAGCCCTCAAAAGGCATACCGATTCTTTTGTAACAACATTAAACATGAACCCTTTCAAGTAGTCAGCACCCACGCATCTAGTAGACATAGTGAAGTTATTGAAATTCCTCTTCTACCAATATTCCAAAGTAACGATTACCACAAATTTTATTTGTATAACGTTGACTCTCGCTATGACGGTTTAATTGGAAATGATTTGTTAAAGCAATTGGAAGCAGTAATTGATCTTAAACAATTGGTCTTAAAAACCAAAACCACATGCATTCCAATTATAAACAAAAATTTGGACTATGAAATTGAACTTGAACCGAGAACTGAACACCGAGTTAGATTACCTACAGACCAACATTCAGGATTAGCTATAATTAACTATAGAGAATTTGGCCCCGGTGTACGTATGCCGAGTGCACTCGTAAACTGTAATAATGGATATGCTACTACAGTTATTCAAAACGCTTCTGAGGAAAGAGTTACCCTCTCAGTAAAGCAACCATTGCAAGTGACAAATCACTCAAGTACCGAAAGCGACCTTAATTTTAACACAAATATGACGGACATACAGACTGGCAGATTACTGATTGAAAATTTAAATAAACTCAGATTGGACCATACTAATGACGAAGAACGCGAAAAAATTTATAGATTATGTAGAGAATACAAAGACATATTTTATTGCGACCAGACACCTTTGACATTTACCAACCAGGTTAAACATAGAATACGAACTAAAAATGAAGACCCAATTTATGTGAAACCTTACCGACAGGCTCCTACACAAGCAGACGAAATAAATAGACAAGTACAGAAAATGTTACAAGACAATATAGTACAGGAATCCCATTCTCCGTGGAATGTTCCAGTGCACCTAGTACCAAAAAAAACTGATGCATCTGGGGAACAAAAGTTCCGAATGGTCATTGACTATAGACGCCTGAACGATATTACAGTTGACGATAAGTATCCCTTACCAAATATAAATGACCTGTTCGACAAGCTAGGTAAAAGCGTATATTTTAGTACCATTGACCTTGCTAGTGGGTACCACCAAATTGAGGTAGAGGAACAGGACAGACAGAAAACCGCTTTTAGCGCTAACGGACATTTTGAATTTTTAAGGATGCCTTTTGGTCTAAAAACGGCTCCGGCTACTTTCCAGCGTACCATGGACAATGTTCTTCGAGGCCTGCAGGGTCTCCACTGTATGGTATATCTTGATGACGTAATAATTTTCTCGTCCAGCCTTGATGAGCACATCCAAAAACTACGATTAGTTTTTGACCGACTCAGACAAACAAACCTTAAGGTGCAGCTTGACAAATCAGAATTCCTACAAAAGGAAGTATTATATCTCGGACACATCATAACGAAAGACGGACTAAAACCTAATGACGACAAAATTAAAGCCGTAATGAACTTTCCCCTACCAAAAACCACGACAGAAATTAAAAGCTTTTTAGGACTCGTTGGCTATTACAGACGCTTCATACCTGACTTTGCAAAACTGACGCAACCATTGACCGCATGCTTGAAAAAACGCAACAAAATTATAATCGACCAAAAGTATATTGACGCATTCAACAAATGTAAAGAGCTCTTGACTCATGCACCACTTTTACAGTATCCTGACTATGACAAACCGTTTATTCTGACAACAGACGCATCGAATGTAGCATTGGGAGCGGTCCTCTCTCAAGGACAGGTTGGTAGTGATAAGCCGGTTGCTTACGCGAGTCGTACCTTGAGTGATACAGAGACACGGTATAGCACCATAGAGCGAGAGCTTCTCGCTATTATCTGGGCTACAAAACATTTTCGACCATACCTATATGGCCGAAAGTTCTATATATACACCGATCACCGTCCTTTAGCTTGGCTAAATTCTCTTAAAGACCCGAACAGTAAACTCACGCGTTGGCGACTACGATTACAAGACTTCGACTTTGAGATCATTTATAAGAACGGCAAACAGAATACTAACGCTGACGCCCTTAGTAGAATTAAGATTAACGCCTTAGACTTTGACGATGACGGGAACTCAATGGCGGTAAACCTAGACAAAAAGGAACGTAAATTACAGTCCGAAATGGATGACGTTGTTCAACGAATCGTAAGACTATCAACTGACAAACCTGAACGTCGCGACTCATCGACTATTACTATATCAGATTCAGAGAGGACACTGTCCACTAGCCCAGTTAGTATATCAGATTCATCAGATGCTACTGTAACTCTTTCTGAACTCGTAACAAAACGACCACTCCGAGAATTAGAACTTCCGGTAATCCCATCACCTCCTGGAAGTAGTCAATCACAAACCGTTCATTCTGCCGCTGATCTAGAATCAAAAGGAATACCCATTTTACACGAGGCTATTGACAACAAACCAAACCAAATTTTAGTATTCTCATGGTTAAAAAATGAACTACATGTTAAGGATCTTTCGCACGAAAAGCACAAAATTTTAGAAGTTTTCTTACCAACAAATAACCCAGAACTGGTCAAAAACTTTCTCAAAGAATATATCAGGCCCAAAATAAAATATTTTATTTATTTCGAGGAAGACGAACATCGCCGTCAGTTTAGTAACATAGTTATAGGCTTATTTAAGAAAGATATGATCAATCTGCATGAGTGTACAGAACGTGTAGTGTATGTTGGGGAAGAAGCAGAACAGAAAGCGATTGTTTTAAAATATCACGATGGCAAGACATGCCATCGTGGCATTAAAGAAACATTAGTCAGGCTCAGAAGGAATTACTGCTGGAACAAAATGGAGGAGATGGTTACGGCAATAATTAATTCTTGCGTAGCTTGCAGCAAAATGAAATACGACAGAAAACCTATAAAACCGGTAATGCAATTAACGCAAACACAGGACGCTCCATTTCAGGAATTGTTCATTGATCTGTTTTCAATAGAAGGAAAATACTACTTAACTCTTATTGACGCATTCAGTAAGTTAGGCCAAGCTATTGAAATACCTTACAAGTCGACACCAGAAGTTGTAAGAGCCCTGGTGAAGTATTTCTCTTTCTATGGAATCCCTAAAAAGATAAGTTCGGATCCAGGAATGGAATTCAATAACGAGTTAATGAAGGAATTCCTTAGCCTCCACAAAGTAGAACGCCACATAGGTACAATAAATAACCCTAACTCCATGGGGCTTATAGAGCGTTTTCACTCTACACTTATAGAAATATACAGACTAGCCAAATACCAACAAAAGTGCACAGATGCCGCTTCAATCATGACTTACTCAGTCATGGCATATAACCATACTATACACTCCACCACAGGACTCACCCCGTTCGAAGTAGTTTTCGGTCATACAGATACAGATAATCCGTTCAACGTAGAGTTCGAAAAATCATATATACAACAACTAGTTAAAGATCATGAGAAACGAACTAAATTTTTGTATACACATCTGGCAGAAAGGTTAGCAGCTAGTAAAGAAAAGATAAGGCAGAAACAAGGTGGTGAGACTGATATTGAACTTTTACCGGGAAAGACCGTTTTCGTGAAAGACATTAACAAGCGAAAGAGTAAGGACAAGGCTAGATATAAGAAAGCTAAAGTTTTGAATGTAGTTGAAAGGAACGTAGTCCCCATTAAGGTAGACTGTGAGAAAAGAGATACTAAAGCTCCTATTAAAAATATAAAACGCCCTCCACAGGTGGTGTACTCTGACGCTGGTGACGTCGACAGTCGCCCTTCATCTTCAATTACTTGAGAGTAATCCGGGAGTACTGCCGGTAAAAGAAGGACAAGCATATGTGCAAATAGATAATTGGACAATTATTAAAACTATAAATTTAGATAACATATACATAGATTTACATTTTGTCATATCGCAATTCACAGAGTTTAAAAATTTGATAGCTTTAAACAAAACGTTCCCTCATGCATTTATTGGAATATTAATGCACGCAGAGCATCTACGCGACATGACTATAGATAAATACCACCAATTAATTCCACAGCGATTTAAGAGAGGCATTCTTAACCCATTAGGCTCTCTTATAAAAATTGTGACGGGAAATCTCGATCACGATGACGCTCTTAAATATGATAAAATAACTTCCGAAATAATTCATGACCAAGTTTTTATTTCAAAGAAAGTAACAGTAGTCTCCAAAATGTTAGACAGCTTTATAAACACTACTGAGTTAATGTATCAGAATTCACTTATTCTTGATAAACGCCTTCAGAAGTTGGAAACATCATTGCAAGAGACAATAGCTAAAGAAAATAATGTAGCCGTGTCTTCTTATATTCTAGGATTGTATAGTTTATTTATAAGTAACTTTCGTACAATATTTACTAAGTTAAGCGAAGTAGAGACTGCATTAGCACTAAGCAAAAGTTCTATTTTACACCAGTCTATTGTAAACTCTACCGAATTATTAAACCATTTAAAATTGATAAATACCGTTGGCAATTTGGTATATGAACCTAATGAGTCTAATTTAGTCAGAATTGAAGAAACTATTTCTGTAAAGTCATACATTAAGAAAAACCAGATTACGTTTATAATGGAGGTTCCATTAACTGATAATTGTACTTACAACTATTATAAAATGTATTCCTTACCTGTTTTCCATGAACCTGTAAACCAAACCTTAGCTATATTTCCTAAATATCCTTACCTATTGGCGAAAGGAACGACGTACTTGCCTATCGCAACTCCGTTCCACCCACTCGCCGCTGGAGACCTATTTCTATGCAATGACGACAACAAAGCCCTAAGTATCGGGCCTACTTGCGAAGAACAACTCTTGAAATTTGAAAGTAACCTTACATGCTGCAGACAATATCCTATTTTTGTAGAAGACATAAAAGTTCAGAAAATTAACGATGTAAATTGGATACTATTCACAAAATTGAAAACGACGCTTACCAAACGGTGTGCCGATGAAATATTTAAATACCCCGTTTATGGAACATACGTCATGACCCTCGACGAGCCCTGTGACATCGAGATTAATGGCCTTAAAATACGTCATCATCATGTCTATACGGAAATGGATGTCTCGACGCCGCTGCCCATAGTCAACTTACCACCGCTTCCTACGAACGCGAGTTTATCCAGTGCACGCGCACTTAATATGCACGAGATTAATTTAGATGAAGTGAAATACTTGTCCTTTGTGTTAAAAAACAGTGAAATATTCGATAGTGCTATAAACAGAGAAACAGACTCTAGCATCAGTGCTCTAGTTTACGTCGCGTTAGGCCTCGTAATATTAAGTTTTTGTATAATTGTTGTGTATGCTTTTCATTTAAAAATTATTAAATTTTTACGAAATTATCGGAAAAGTCCTAAAATCGAACATTCCGATAATTTCTCTCTTGGGGAGGGAGAAGTTATGCATCCCCCTCGCCCTTCAGTCTTAGACTAGAGGGGGCTTATTCAGCAAACATCGATGCATTTCTTGCGAATGCTGAGTAAGACTTCTGCTAAGACCACCATGTCTATCTAAGTTAACATTAAGCCTTTTGTTCATTTTATTAATTAAAGCCTCAGTATCGGCAACACGTATTTTTAATATTAGTTTTTAAAAAACCTTTAGAGTGCTCCCCAAATTTGACTAGATACATAACAACCATATTATATTAATTAACTTACTTCTCCAAGACCTTCGACTACTCGCAGTATGAACAGTGCCGTAGCCCCACCCATTTTGACTGTGATAGGTGTGATGAACGTGCAGATGGCAGTAGACAAGAGTCCAATACCCAAGACCCACTTTCCTCCAAATCTTTCAGCAAGCATACCCCCTGGTATGTGGGTCAGCACGTATCCATAGTAGAATGACCCAAGTAGCACACCTTGAGTTACTTCACTCCATTCGAATAGTAATGGCTGGAACAAATATTTATGTTAAAAAAATACTGTAATATACATACGAAGTAATTAACTCACCAAATCTTCCGTCAAACATCTAAATCCCAGTATATATATGGAGCTAAATAACATGTACGTGTAGGTTTTATGGACAGTTATACACCTCGACACGAGAACTCGTTGTCACTGCAGCTCAGGACAAGAGAACTAAACTGACCTGACACTATACCGAAGACATCCCGGACATAAGCCTATACGAGATTAGAATGGCTCTCAAACAGCTTAAAAACAACAAGGCACCAGGTGATGACGGAAACACGACACGGTACTCTCATTCCTCCAGAAGTTATTAATTAAATAACTTCTGGAAGACAAAGAGTACCGGTTTTCCACCCGCTCTCAGAAGTTTTTCATCGTCCTTGAAGTAAAAACTCCAGAAGCGTGGAGCAGAAGTGTAGTGGTACTTTTCTTCAAAATAGGTGACAAGACCTTGTTGAAGAAATATAGACCCATTTCACTTCTGAGTCATGTTTATAAGCTGTTCGATTAGTTAGTTCGTCAGTTAAATAAATTTATAAGCCTAACATTATGGGCACAATTGTTTAAATAAATTACTTTTAATGTCTAGTATTTGTTTAAAATGCTGTTTCTAGTTTCTTTATAGCAAAATAAGGAACATCACAAGGGACATAAAAACACAACAAAAGGTAAATTTGGTATCGTGAGCAGGGCACTAACACATTCCATGCCCTTGCCTTTTTCAAGCTTATCGCTTAGAGGGCGTTCATACAAACATTAGAATGTTAGAACTATAATTAAAAGACTAAGGGCCCGTTTCAGAATGTTCAAATAAAGTTTCGGGTGCTAACCAACAATAAATTAACTGAATGCTAAAAATGGCAGTCAACATGCAGCGCGTTTCAAGCTTTAACCGATGGATAGGCTAAATCGATGACTGTGAAACGCAAAGATAGTGTTTTGTTTAATAAATATGTTCTGGGTAGTATAACCGGAACTCACTCGAACAATCTGAAACAGGCCCTAACTATAATAAATATTAATAGTACAACTGCGATATGTTGGTCATTACACACGAGGCAAGATCACAGGCCGAGTCGTCAGATAAATTAAAATAAATGTGGTCATGGATAGAATTTAGTAGGTATAGAAATATTTCTAAAACAGGCGACAAATAAACTTCTAAATAATATCTGCCATAGACAAAATTAGTAATGGCAAATTTGCTGAAATACATTATGTACTAGAAGCAGAACTAATAAGGGACCGAGATTCAAAATAAAATAATGCTGTCTTAGACAGAATTAGTCACAATATTGTATTCGTATATGTATTCATATGCTATTGTTCCCAAATGGAAACATTGTGGACTTTTTAAAATGCTTCCCAAGACATCGAGTTTGATAATTCTCTTACACTATATATAGCTTTTAGCAAACGACAGACCTATTTTTTCTAAAAGTATAAAGTGACTTCTAACACTAAAATTTAGGAATAATTTGTGGAAGTCTGTATCATGCTGATTGTGCTGAACACTCTGAAGTAACTCGGTTTTTCACACTTTCAGATATAGAAGTGGTTATGCTTCTTCAAAAAAAACATTTTTTCTAGTAATGCATACTTACTGATTATAAGATAAATTGTGTCACTGGGCCACAATGTTGGGCACTATCGGCAACAGTTACAGTTATTATGATATTCTGGTTCAGGCTTATTGGCTAATACTTTTTTCATTTATTTCTGTGTTAATTTAAATAACATAATGAAAGTAGTTGAAATTCTGGAGGTATATACTGCTCAGTTTGTAGGCCTTGTTAGGTCCCCCACTAGGTGGACTAAAGACATCGTAAAAGTGGCGGGTACCCAATGGTTACAAGTGGCTAATAGCCGTTATTTGTAAGCCCTTGTATGTGGTCGTCTTCCGGCTGATGATGATAGTGCTCAACTAAGAAATCATCAACATAAGATGATTCATTAAAAAGTCATGCGTGGTTGTTTCGAAGAAATAAATCATATTGCCATCGACTCGATACATAAGTTTTATTTTGGAAGTCAGTTAAAAAAGTTTAAGGAACTGGCTACAAAAAAAAACTTCATTTATATCGAAAGTTAGCCTACACTTACATTTCATTAAAATATAAATAAATTGTATTTACAAGTATCCCTGAATTCTACACTGGGGTGGCCTGTGTCGTGGAATTCAGTCCCTTTCTAACCAACATATTTAATTATTAAATTAAAGACCTTATTAAAGAACTATCTAATAAATTAAAAATAAACAAGACGCTAATTACATTTTGAGATTGATTGGACAGCTATCTTTTATATAAAACTATTACATGATTATTATTTTGTTAAACTGTTTCTTCTTCTGCTTTATATAGAAAGGTTGTGAATTTGGATAGTTTGAGATCACGGGATGAGTGTTGATTACAAGTAGTGTTGATTTCATATATCATATTGTAATACAAGTAATTTTATGGTAACAAACCCAAACAGCAAAACGGAGCTGCACTCATGTCACTCTGCTATCTGTCTGTCCATCGATATGTCTATAGCACTTTAACAAATTTCCTTGCAAGCCTGAATTTGAGGTATTTTGTGTTAAATGATGACCCAAGGCATGTATTGAATAAGGTATTCAATTGATTTCAAAATTACTTTACTGGGCCGTACTTGAAAAGGTTGACAATTTTTCTTGGCGTTGCTTGTTGGTTGCCTCGTCTGGCTCTTATAGAAATGTAAAGTGTATATTATGTACCTAATCCACATATAATCAAAACCAGTCCAGTGTGAGCCGGACTTACGAGGATCCTGACCTTTATAAAATAAAGCAATATTTTTACAAATACAATATATAATATGTAATATTGTCTGACGGCAATTTTTTATTGTGCCTGATAGTATGTATTTACTTTCAAATAGTACATCCTACAAATACAACATAATTGTTTATATTATAAATACGACAGTCTGTGTGTTGACAAATATTATAAGAGTTTCTCCACCACCCTACCTCTGAAAGAGCTGAGTGGATATTGATGAGATTTGGTACTAATATAGATTTATTATTCTTAACTTCCTTTACTTAGTAGTTTCCAAGAGAGAGAGAGATAAAAATAATTAACTCGCCGAAAAGCAATAGATAAAGGTTATTTTATTTATATTTTTATGAGATGATTACGGCGAATAACAAAACAAAATATAAAACTTTATTTTGTTTTGTCATGTATGTACAGCAAATTTCATAGAAAATGACTTGAGCATTTCTAAATATGATTTCAAGCAATAACGTATTCTATGTAATTAACGCATTTAGGAATTTTTAAATGACAAAATTTTCACATTTTGCGGGAATCGAACCCGCGTTTAACGGTTTCACACGGGTGATAATTTGAGTAGAAGTTTTCACGTGGCGCGGGAACGAGACACATATACGGCGTAAGGCAGATAATAAGTTTCTATATAAGTATATATTGTGATTACAAGCTCTATCGCTTGCTATGCGAATATCACAATTACACGTTTCTAGATGAAAAAATGTTTAACCTTGAGCGGGAATCGAACTCGCATCCCTTGGTTTTACACACTGGGTGCCTTAACTCTCGGCTGTCGAAAGAGACTCTGCTGAGCTGAAATGTTGTGCTCATATTTTATTTTTAAATTCTGATGAAAAATATTGTGGTCTAAAAATTTGTAAATGAGATATTAAGTTGCTTTTTAAAGTAATATCTCATTTTGTTTTTACATATTATTAAGTATATACTAAGTGGGGTCGGCACAAGAAGTAAATATTCCTTATATTATTGCTCGTCTTCTCACTACTCACACATAAAGTACCCGAGAAAGTGATTATGAGTAGTTATTTTTTTATGCTTGAAAGGTTAGCCTTTTACCACTATCTCACCTGATAGTAAGTGATGATGAGGTCTAAAATGTTGTTCAGGCTAACCTAGAATCACAAGCTCTCTAGGACAGCTGCCGGAACACACCGTTACGAGCTTGGCAACAAATTTTCCACCTGAGGGTGATAGCTAGCCAGGCGGGCATTCGTATAATGCCCTACCGCCATGCTATAACAACTGCCATCTTAAGACAACAACCGGAACCGATGGCTTAATGTGCCCTCCGAAGCCCGGAAGCGCTCAGTAGTAATGTCACCAGCGGTCACGCATCCAACTCATGACCGCGGCGGACGTTACTCAGCTTTGCTGATTGGTTCAAAATGGCTAAGAAAACTTCGCTACAAGCGCTTCAAAAATTAGGTATATTACGAATCAGCATCATTTTTAACTAGGTATAGTACGTATCATTTAAAACATTTTATATTTTTTTAATAATTGAAAAAACTTCTTGAGTTAAGACCAAACTCTCAGGTCCAAAGAATATAAGAACACATGCACTTTCTGTTTTACTAAACCAAACAATACTTATCTACGCAGCAGTAATTTTATTGAGAGTAGTATGTTTATAGGATTTAGATATCATACCACCTGTTCTGTTGAATACATAACATAATGCTTCAGTTGCAAATACCATTGGAGTATCTGAAAATTATCTTATCATGAAGTACTTATGTTTTCCCGAGATGATTGTTCGAGTATATCATTGTTGAACTGTAATATTACCGTTCGTACTTTATTAGTATAGATTGAAAACTCTATACTGTACTTTACTAGACTCGGGACTGTATTACTAAGCCTCAGTTGTCCGTCAGTTGAACTGTAAAGAAATGTATCATATAAACAGTTAATTATTTTTTTACATGTGATAGGCTAGACTTTGACCACTATCTCACCAGATGGTAAGTGATGATGTGGTCGAAGATGTTGTTCAGGGTAACCTAGAGTTACTGGCTCAAGAACAGCTGCCGGACCACACCGTTAGGTGCTTGGCATATGTCGCCAAGCACCTAACGGTGAGTTCCGGCAGTTTATTCTACTTGAAAGTGATAGCCAAGCGAACATTCGCAAAAACAATAACTGGGACCAACGGCTTACGTGGGCACGTTAGGCCGTCGATCCCGGGCGCTTCCGAAGCACAGAAGCGCCCAGTAGTAATGTCACTAGAGGTCACCCATCCAACTTCTGACCGCAGCGGACGTTGCTTAAGTTTGCTGATCGATTAAAAACTGCTAAGCAAACTTTGCTACAAGCGCTTCGAACCTAATAAATATTAATAGAACTGTAATAGATAGCCAGTTGAAATTATTACAGAATATATGTTAGTACAGTGGTTTGTCTGACAAATAATAATAATAACTAAAACACATAAATAATAACTGGTTTTGTATGTTTGTTTTTATAGACTTAGCATATTTTTAACACAAAGAAGTAAGGCATAAAAACATTAAAAATCCGGCCCAATAATATTTATTTTGCATTGTAAATTAAACTCGCGGTAAGTGCCGCAAATTGAATGGAAAAGTATTTATTTTTTTGTTATATTAAAAATATATATTAGGTATATTGTATCTTGGTACGGAACCCTCGGTGTACTATCTGACTAGTGCTTTGCCATTTTGACTACAATGATATTGATCTCGACAATGTCGATATAATGACGCAATTGTCACCGTCATTGTAAAGTGGTAGGATTTACAATGAAGATATGTGGATTAGTAAGACCACCTTGATCGGGAAAGTTAAATAACAACGTTAAATGTATATCACTAATGTCCTTGATTGGTTTTTCTTTGATATATCATGCAGTAGGCTAAATATATCGTCGGCTTGTTTTTTAGAAGGTATTCATAACCAAATATAACTTAAAAAGACGTGGAAAGATTTTATTATCTTGACTGCTCTGTTAGTTGATTATACTTACACCTAAAAGGAAGTAGTATAAATGTGTATTCGTAATACCTTAAGGATATAGTGCTTGCTGTATATCAGTTATTAGTTATTAAAGGTATATTTTAGACGAACGCCCCCATACAAAACGCAGCTCCAATCTCATTTTAATAATAGCGAATAAAACTCAATGATTTTTTACCTACGTAATCACTACCCTAATATCTAGGTTTGTGGTGCATCAGATTTTCATAAAATTATACAGTTTTGAAATTACACTAGCTCAAAAACTCGTAATTTTAGATAAAAGAAAGACCCAAATTTAAGCATCTCTTTCAAGAAAAATAAGCATGTTTTTAATATTTCTATTGCACCACAAACATGGGGAATATCATGAACTTTCTATAATGGGAAGTTTTCTAGAATGTGAACTATACTTTTTAAATATATCTGGAGCTACGAATAACTGGCTCAAACTCCTAAAAACGAGTGCTATATACTAAACGCTATATAATGAAAAAATATTATTAATCCAAAAGAAAAAGGATTTAAACCAGAAACGATGGGTCTAATAATACACTATATTTACATGCGAGTTTTTTTTAATAACAAGTTGAGTTTATATAAAAGTTCACGCTTTGGCTGAACTATATATATATTAGCTGATATATATATATATATATATATCAGTTTACTCGTTAGCATCACACACCAGTATTCGAAAGTTTATGAATGAAGTTAAATTGTTATCGACGATTCGAAAGTATTAAAGTTGATAATTTTGGACATTACTGAAACAAGAAATTTAACAGAAATAAAATCTCTATGCTAGATATTGAGAAAAACTCACTAAGAAGATGGTACTTCGAGAATTAAAAAAGGCTAGACTGCTCATAGCACTATTCATACAAACGTACTGTACTGTACTGTATCAGCCGGATCGTCCACTGCTGAACACAGCCTCTCCTATGTAGGGGGTATTTGCCATAATCCCCACGCTTGGCAGGCTTGTGGATCGCAGTGCAAGATGGCATAGTTCTTAAGAAGGCGCTGCTGCCCACCTTCTAGGATTTTCCCTTAGTGGACTTTTACGACACCCACTCGGGAAGAAATGGGAAGGTGCAATTCTAACCCAGCACCCCACGGGGCATTCATACCAGTTAAGTGTAATTTTTAATTTTTTAAATACCAGTTAAGTGTCCAAACTCGATGAAATCTAGCATGTTTGTTATTAAGAACGTGCATTCGATTCACGGCTAAAAGTTCGTATATCTGCGTTTTTTCAGAGTCAATATCGTGACAGTGCAAGCAGTAAATTCTATGAAAAATACTATTTTGAAAAGGTCTAATTCTATATTAGAGCACATCAGTGAAAAAAATAATAATTTGTAAACAGTTTTTCTAACCGAAAGCAATTTATGCAAGCTGTTTTCCGGAAATCTGTCGCAGAGCTGTTTTTCAGGTCGAATAATACTATTTTAACGTGACATAGTATTTTATATGATACCTTTATTATGAAGAGTATGAAGCCTCAAAGTGCACTACAGAGCTATATTACAAATATATTATTTATTATGTGTCAAAAATAAAATACTGTCGTGGCATAAAAACGAGTTAATCGGTCCACTTTAACAATTTTTTTTACCTAGTTCCCGAAAGTATTTGTAATTGGCAGTCTAATTTCATAGAACAACAGATATTGCTTAATATTTCAATATTTTTTCCTGCACGTTTTAGGGACATTGTAATTTAAGCTGATTTTTTCAAATAAACCTATAAAATCTTGCGCGCATCCATTGTTCGATTAGTACGCGCCGGGCCTTCCCAGCGAGAGGACGCGTCGCTTGCTCGCTTCCCCTCCCCCGCATCCCGCGCGTACCGTTTTGTGTCTGCAGGCGATACGGTTCAATGACCTGAGCCGCAAGCGTGTCTTGCTCAAATTGATACTTGGTAAGTAATATTGTATGAATATTGGTGATGAATTTGTTTTGTGTGAATAGCTGAGGTAGTAATGAATAGATTCAGGCGTTACTTTGCGGAAATCCATATTTAATAATAACAAATACTTTTAAAAGTATCTTCAAAAAACATTAAATAATATTTAATTAAAACAGTTAAAAAAGCATAAAATTATATATCTGTCGGAATTGTCACTAGACATATAATTTTATGCTTTTTTAAGTGTTTTATTAAAATATTATTTAATGTTTTTTTTTAAATACTTTTAAAAGTATTTGTAATTATTAAGCTGAGGTAGTTTTGATAAAGGTTAATTTCTTATGTATATTATTAATCCATTTTATGATTATTACGTGATGGTGTTACTTACTGTCTTAATTTATTTTCTTTCAGATATAAACGCAAAATGTTCTAATCTAGTAAGAACAATAAATCTTTGGCTTGCGCTAGGAAAGCAAAAAGGTTAGTTATGTAGAGTGTGCCAGCTTATCAGTTATATGATGATATCATGATATGTTATGATGGTAAGGGTCTAGTATCTGCCATGCGAAAAGGGAGGGGGGTGGTTGTCCCCCTCCCCCATGATACCCTTCCCGAAACAGGGTAATGAGTCATTGCAAAGACAATCAAAAACGAAGAACAAAAAGATATAACTTTTGAGGTTAAGTATGAAAATTTTTGATGACAAGTTAAATGCTCTAAAATTCTTCTGGCGCATCGCCGGCCGCTGCCGTGTTACGCTCGCTGAGCGCGCGCATTGTGGTCAAAAGGCACCTAACACTCCTCCTCGCTTCACTCGTCGTCGTACCTAAATACTTTGCACTAGACTAGTGTGGTTTGGATGGATATTATGTTTAATATTATTTCACAATATTTAATTATTTTGACAGATTTTCAGTTATCTTAGCGCGTCATTTATTTGGATATTTACTTATATTTACCAGAAGATATGCCCATTTTTTTAGACTAAAAAAAAGTCATTGTTTGACGGAAGTCAATCAGCCAGAAGCTAAACAATCAAGTTATTCTAATGATGCACCAAAATGTAATGATTCAAATGAAGTAAAGTTAAATGAGCCCAATGATGGCAGTGTTAGTACATATTATATTAAAAATATTTCTTAGTGATATAATGAAACAGAATGGATTTTAAAATTAAACTTGTATTCGTTATGATTCTAGGAAATGTTTTTGTCGCTTACAGAAGGTCTGGAAGAGATACAGGAAAAAACTCAAATGCAAAGTGCGACAGAGGAATATCCAAACTCTGATAATAATTAGAATGTCTGAATTTACCTGAATGAAATAAAAAACATGAAACATAAATTAATACAGATCGGAAGTATGAGTAGCATTTTTATTAGTAATATCCAATCAAAACCAAAAAAGCCCAACTTTGTAAGCACTCTGGAGTTAAAAGTATTAAGGTTACCAATATGTATGTGTGATTTCAATTATTTTTTTCAGAGTGTAGAATCAAATGCATCAACCAGCTCACCATTCCGGATTGTAGGCCGAAGGATTGTTGATTTTAATCACTTTTTTGATAGATTGAAAGCCTTATCAGATCACAACCCAGGCTTAGGGTGTACATTAAGTAATATACAAATTATAAAAGAGAAGCTTATTGGTCTAGAGTCAGTCATCTACTTCCAATGTAATATGTGCAACGAAAAATTTGAAATTAATTCATGTGACAATTTACCGGTTGATATAAGTTTAACTCATGCTGCTTTGACTGGTGCAATGTTAATTGGCTGTGGACAGACTAACTTAAATGAGTTGTTTATTGCAATGGACCTACCAAATTTAAACCCTAAAACCTACAAGAAGTGCCACAGTGACGTCTCCAACTGGTGGGCAGCTGCTGCGGAAACTAGTATGAGCGAGGCGGCTGAACTAGCAAATGAAAACGGAGATATTATAGATGGGATTCCTGCGATCACAGTTGTGGCAGACGCGTGACGGTCTAAAAGATCATATAGAACTAATTATGCCGCCGCATCAGGTGCTGCTGCGATTATTGGGCTAAAAACAGGTAAAGTTTTATATATGATGGTAAAAAATAAGTACTGCATAATGTGCGCCAGATCCGTAAAGTAGTTTTTAAAGGCTGTATATAAACCGTTATCTCAATTAGCACGCCATGTGAGAACAGCAAAAGATGTTATTCCATATCAAACACCTGGTGTCTACAAGATTGACTGCAGCTGTGGTAGCTCATATATAGGACAGACTAAACGCACTATTGCAGAAAGGGTCAAAGAACATATCGTAGCTGTGAAGAATCGGGACACGCATAAATCTGCAATAGCTGAGCACTTAGTGGAGTCAGGACCTAACCACTGGATCGAGCTACATGATCGAAAAATTCTCTCCACTGGACGGCATTATTACTCTAGAATTGTACGTGAAGCGGTAGAAATTAAGAAGTACAAAAATTTCAATCGGGAAGATAGATTTAAATTGTCTACATCGTGGAATCCTGTAATAAGAAAGTGCTCGAGTCGTAATTTGCCGTCGCGTGCAAGTTCCGATACTGTTAGTGTAGTGTGTCGAGGTGACAGTAATAAAGACACTAACGAAAACCAAGCGGGGGTAGATTTAAAACGCTCCCGCTGTTCCTCAAGACGATGACACCCGCTTATTCAGTCTACTCGTGACCACGGTCAATGCAACTTGATTGAAACGTCGAGGTTAGTCAAAATATTATTTTGATGTTAATTCGTGCGTGGATAGACCCGTCAGTAATTTAGAAACATGAGCTCCACATTAGGTGATAACACCAATAATTTATAATTCAATTGTTTTTATTTCTAATTTTATAAAAAAAAGTAATTATGTACATACGATTTATTTCAGCTAAAGAAACATTTGCTTGTTTGCGGTGTGGACAGGACCAGAATACCGTCTGAAATCAACCCGAATCACAAGAGACGACGTATTCTGGTCAACAAAAATGGAGCCGAGATTATTGAGTTTTTATGAAACTTGTCTTTTGCCAGAGCTCATTGACCCCAGGAAAAGTCACTCCATGTCAATAAGAGACTCCAGTTTTTAATGTTTTTGCTAAAACTTTGTGTTTTATTACATATACCTGATACGCCCCGCGAGTTAACACGCGCCTTAAAAACTTAAAAGTAATAATAATAATTATATGTTATTCTAGAATATAAGCAATAACAGCACTAACTTTTTACCAGTTATTACATTAATCGCCATCAAAGTTTTCTACGGTAAGATTCTGTTTCTTACTATGGAATTTGTTTAGAGTTCACGCGGCCTGAACTACGCGTTAACTTGGTCAGCTATGGCTCGTAAACTAGTAGTCTAGATCGTCATTATAATCTTGTTTGTAATTTCGTACATTTAGGTACAAATAGGACCTTGAGTTTTAAAAATTTTGGGCTTCGTGAGTTAGAAGGGACATGCAACTCAAAAAAAAAAAAGTTAGCTTATTGCTGAATATTTCGTAAACGCAAACCAAACAAGAAACTTCATTTTATACCCCAATTGATGGGGTATCTTTTTAGGTATGAGAGCAACTCGTAATATTTTTACCTACATGTGCCAAATTTCAATCTTCTAGTGCTAATAATGTCTCAATAAAATGGCTGTAACATACAGACAGACGGCGAAACGCACATGGCAAAACTAAACTAAGGTTTCCTTATTTATGATAAAAAATGTGTCAAAACAACGTAAGTTTTCATGATAAAGTTTCCTTGTTTTACTACGGAAACCTAAATAAAACTTCCTTATTGTTTGGTGCAGCCCGCACTTGACCGTTATTTAAAAAAATATCCTTAATATCATCTCACACTTTAAGCTTTAGCGATTGAAGGGATAGACAGACATACGAAAACAAAATGATTTGGCTTCTATAGATAAAATATAACGCAACCATTAATTTAAAATATATTCAATGTACCTACAGATTTGGCCTGTAAACAGTTTTATTATAGTAAATAATTATATTCACAACATGAAACCGATTCAAAATTCAAGTAAATAAATAAAAGTATCAATTTTTTTCGCATCATAGCGCTCTTGCACACATAGATACTATCGTAGTGTGCGTCAGAGCTGAGCCGTTCGCCGCGTAATATAGATCGCGCAGAATTTGACTTGCGGTAAAACGAACGCACGTTCTTAAGCCTATGTTTGTAGTTATGCTTCTGGTTGGCCAGATTTAAAAATTTAAATTATCTTCAAAATTGTTAAAATAACTTTGTATGGTAATTCTTATATTCACATTTAGGGTTGAGATAAAATTAATAAATGGCAAAAGCATAGATCATCGATATGCATGCAATATTTCACCGAGTTTGAACTGACTGAAAATATGGCTTTATATTTTTTTTTTTTATATTTTAGGGAGGACATAGATGCTGGCTACCGCCTGTGCGGTCGTCCAGCTCCACCGGGTTTTGGGCGAGGGCCTGGCCCTACAATAGCCCGGGAGGGAGAAGTGCCGAAGGCACTTCTCCCGAGACGGGCGTAGAAGGCGAAAAGCGCTTTCTACCTCCGTCTCCTGCGGACGCCGAAAACGTACCGCTATTATAGGAGGGGTTGACAGCGAGCTCAAGGGCACCACTGTGGTTCGGACCTCGGCTTGTCTCGCTGTCGAGAGACATGGGGGGGATCGGAGCAAAATGCCTCTGTGCAACTGCAGTGTTGCACAATTGGGCCCTACTGAATAATACTCTTTGACTATTTGGAGAGCAATTTATCGTGACCTTGTTTTTGCCTCGAGCTCGCCGGCGAGCTCGGTGTTTGATTGTGTGACCTCTAATTACCTCACACCTGGGGATTTTACCTCGACGACTTGCGGATAACGCTAAAGCTGCCAATGTAATGACTGCGATGGGGTCATCCGGGTCGTCTAATACCTGCCGTGGTCGGCGACGGGGGGGTTTGAAAAATGGGATAGAAGAGGCGGTCGAGTAGTTCGATGCCTGGACAACCAAAGGGTTCGAGTGGTGGGGCGCTCGATCAAAGTATCGGCGGGCGCAGTCCTTATTGAACTGCGCTAAAGAGGGAAGATTTAGGTCGCAATGCAACTCGGTGTTCCGGATATACCACGGAGCGCCGGTTGCACTACGAAGAAAACGGTTTTGAATGACTTGAAGCTTATGGAGATGGGCCTCACTAGCATGACTAAACACTACTGATGCGTAAGTCATGATGGGGCGGATGCAGGCAGTGTAAAGTGTCTTCTTATTTCTAAGAGACATTTTACTCTCTTTGCGAATCAGGGGACCAAGGCGACCCATTACAAAGGCCGCTCTGTTACGGACGGTTGTTATATGATCGCTAAAGGTGAGATTCCGATCAAGGGTGACTCCGAGATATTTTGTTTTACTAACCCAGGGGATGGGTTGGTCGAACAAAGTTAAGGGTCGCGGGTAACGGGGGCGGCCCTTCTCAGTAAAGTACATAGCTGCACTTTTAACTGGGTTGACCGCGATGCGCCATTTACGGAACCAGTCACCGATCTCGGTGATGGCCCGTTGGAGGGCGGGAATGGACTTTCTACTGATATGCCACCCAGTGGTATAAATAGCGGTATCATCCGCGTATTGGGCTAGTAGGACGTTAGGCTGAGAGCGTGGGATGTCACTGGTATACAGCGCGAAAAGAATGGGTGATAGCACGGAGCCCTGAGGGACTCCGGCTCTGACTGGGTGGGGGGAGGAGAGGGTGCCTTCCACGCGATAGCGAAAGCTTCTGGCTTTAAGGAAGTCTTGTAGGATGAGCACAAGACGTTCTGGCACGCCAAATTGGTATAGCTTGTAAATCAAGCCATTGTGCCAGACTTTGTCAAAAGCTTTCGCTACGTCGAGGAAGACTGCTAGCGTTGTCTGGGGTTTGGGGTACTTGTTAAAGCCCTCAATGATGTGCTCCGTGAGGCGGTGCACCTGTTGGACGCATGAGTGTCCGGGTCTGAAGCCAAACTGCTCATCTGGGATAAGGTGGTGTTCCTTAGCATGGGACTGGAGACGGTTTGCAAGTAACCGCTCGTAAAGTTTGCCTAAGGCACTGAGGAGGCTGATGGGGCGGTAACTGGTGGGGTCAGATGAGCTTTTGCCTGGTTTGTGAATGCCAATGACATTTGCACATTTCCAGGTGTCTGGGAATAAGCAGTGGCTCATAGCGGCATTGAAGATGCTGACTAGGAGATGGATGAGAGGAGGAGAGAGGGTTTTAAGAACCCTGTTGGAGATGCCATCGGCACCGGGGGACTTGCGCGGTTGGAGGGCCTTGATCAGTCTCGCCACCTCAGCGTAAGTCGCTAAGGTGATTGGTGGGAGTTCAGAGGTGACCACAGAGCTTTTACGTTCGACTTCAGCATCCACCGAATCGAGGTGAGCTTGGTCAACGTGATCTACGTTAGGGGAACACTGAGCCTCTAGGCTATCAGCTAGGCACTCAGCTTTGTCTTCGTCAAAGAACGCTGGGACTAGTGGGACTGGTCTGTATAAGGGAGGCATGTCGTTGTAGTTACTTCCTTTCATACCTCGCGCCAAGTCCCAATAAGCCTGGTGGCTTGGCACGAGGTTTGAAAGTTTGTCACCCCATTGTTGATCACGCAACTCAGACATGCGACTTTGAACCATGCGTTCAAAGTGGCGTTTCTTAGTTTTGTTCTCTTTACTGGGGTAAGAGTCGTAATGTCGGGTCACTGCTTTACTTTCCGTCACTAATCGTCTCACATCCGCTGGAATGACAAGGCGCCGGTCGTCCGGCACCATGACCTCCTTTGCGGATGCACCTACTACGGTGGAGAGGTGATTAGTGAACGAATCGATCGCAAGGGTTACGTCATCTTTAGTCAGGATGTCGTCAGGGATCTTGTCAAGGTCCGGTGAACTGATAGCCTTTAGGGCAACGCCTAATTGCTTCCAGTTCACTATCGTCTTAGTGGGGCGGGGGAGGTCTGTTGTTGGGTCGGGACCTAGTCGCAGTATAATGGGTCGGTGGTCAGAGTGAAGCTCGTGAACCACTTCTATAGAGCGTAACTGGAGTGTTACGCCTCTGAGTAGTGCCATGTCTAGTAAGTCAGGTCGAAAGTCTTCCGTATGAGGGTAGTGAGTGGGCTCAGTGGGCGCAATTATGTCAAAATTAAGTTCTGCGACTAGTTTTTCAAGTGCAATACCTCTGGGATTGTTGACGTTACAATTCCATAGGATGTGCTTACTGTTGAAGTCGCCAATCAGAAGGACGGCGCTTCCTAAAGAGAACAAAGCTTCTAAGTCAGCTCGGACGATCGGCTTGGAGCAAGCTTGGTAACAGGACGCTATGACTATAGGTTGATGACCAGTCATAGCTAGGAGGCAACAAGATGCTTCCATATTAACAAGAGTCGGGGTAGGTAGGGGGATGCAGTGCAGGGACCTTTTGTAATAGATAAGAGTGCCTCCCCCACGGGAGTTCACTCTATCATCACGTACCGTTCTGTAATTGGCAAACCTAGGGTTCGCCTTCCCCGGTTTTAGAAGGGTCTCCTGCACGCATATAATGTCGATAAGGTGGGTGCAACAAAAGTCGTGGACAAGGTCACGTTGTCTAAAGAAACCGTTAGCGTTGAATGACGCTAACGAAACTGAGCGCGGTTTCGTGCGTGCGGTTGTACTACCCATAGTGGTTGTACTGGGGAGGGGCCTGGGGAACGAAGCGCTTAAGGGCGCTAAGTAAATTCGCGTGTTCCAATGTATATTGGATCACGTCCGCTGGGGATTGAGCGAAGTGCATCTTGTGCGCTAGCTCGCGGACTTCGTTGATGTCAATAGACATCGCCAGGTCGCTGACTAGTTTGATGTCCTCTTGAAGAGAGGCATCCATCAGCGGCATGGGTGGGGCTTGTGGCCGAGAAATGGCGCGGGGAGGAGGGGCGCGAACGGAGTTGGCAACGGGTGCCGGGAGCGCGGGGCGAGCCGGGGCCGGTGCGCGGGCAGGGGCCGGGGCGCGGGCGGGAGCGGGTGCGGGCGCGCGGGCCGGGGCGCGGGCGGGAGCGATGGTCTTTACCATACTGGGTGGTTTAGACCATGCGTTACGGGCGGGGAGCGGCGCGGGTATTACCTGTGAAGCAGGTATTACCGACAGCTTAGGGCTGACCCGTTGGTAACGGTCATATGAGGGACGGGTCGGCCTATGCCTTGCCACCCTGTGGTTTATGCGTGGTGCTTTTGGGCAGCCGCGGTAATTCGCGGTATGTCCTTGAGCACCGCATAGAACGCAGCTGGGTGGGTCCGGCGAGTCCCGAGTGCGAGTGCACGCCGCTGTTGCGTGATCGCCTAGGCACTTGACGCACCTAGCGCGAGCGAAACAGAAGCGGGAGGCGTGACCGTACAATTGGCAGTTGTGACACTGCGAGGGACTTCCATTTTTAAATGGGGCTTGTACGTCTAACCCAGAGAGGCCGCAGACCTTTTTTAAATTAAAAATGGCCTTGCCCTCTGGTGTACGGTCTAGTACTACGAGTACTAGGTCATATGGACTGCGGTCCTTCCCGCTGTACATGCGGTGAACCGCATGCACTGGGAAGTCTTGTGCTTTAAGGTCGTCACATACCGCATCGGTATGTATCTCCTTAGGCACACCGCGAATCACAACGCGAAGGACTTTCTCCTCTTCGAGCGCATAAGTGTGAAAACTTATGCTCTCTTTACGGAGGAGCTTTGTTAGCGCTCTGTGGTCGCTACTAGTGGGCACTTGGACTTTAATGCCCTGCTGCGTGGAGCGGGCATTAGTATAATGGATCCCACGATCCGAAACTAAGCGGGACAGCATGTCCCATTTGCTTTTGTCCTGAATGAACAAAGGCGGAGGCGGTTTTTCGCGACGTGCGCTCGCGTCCTGAGGGGACGCGGCGGTTGAAACCGGAGCGGAGGGAGGAGAAGCGGGGCGCGGGGCGGGGGTCGGTTTTTTGCCGGAGGCGGGGGCCTTTGCGGGTGCCTTGGCGGGAGGGGCGGAAGTGGCGCAACTAGCGGCTTTGGGCGCGCGCTTGCGTTTGCGATCTACGACGGTGTAACCATCGTTATCGGAATCAGAGTCCGTGCGTGAGGCGCCGGCCTGATCTACCTCCATGTCCGTTTCGGATTCCGAAACGGTCTCGACAATGGCGAAGGAGGGACGGGTACTCGCTGACCTCCCGATCGGTGAGCGAGAGCGAGACCGTTCACGGGGAGGGGCTGCCACCGTGCGTCTATTGTCGGGCCCGGGAGCGGGCGAAGTAGGGCTATCCTCTGAATAGGATCGGGTCAAGGGAGGAACGCTGGCCTCCGGGTTTGAAGTCCCGGAGGGAGCGATGAGAGTGTCCGTGAGGCGGGCATTCTCTTCCTCTTCAAGCAGTTGCATATGTGCAACGTATAGATCGGGGTGGCGGAGGGCGAAGGTCTGAAGGACCTGCACCTCACCGTTAGAGGGACGGGACTGCATCCTGAGGGGAATACTCAGGACGCCCTATCAAGGGTTTGAATTCCCTCACACACCTTGTGAGCTCACTGTGTGAGAGGGAGTGTGTACCTAGGGTGTGCCCTAGTTGTGTACCCTCTCCGAGCTTTTTTCTCGGCGGAGAGGGGTGCTCCTAAGCGCTACTCCGGGGTTGACTAGGGGCGACCCCAAGGCCAGTAATCCCGGAGCCCAGCTTGCTTCGGCTGACCCGTGAAGCGGGAAAGGCCACGGTGCAAGGTTAAACCAAAACAACAACAGTGGCCGTTGTCACCGTAGGGTGTCACACTGCGACCGCAGCAAATGGCGGATTTGATCGTTCAGACGGGTTTGGCTGACGCTACCCCACGCCTGAACGACGTCGCTTAACAGCACAAAGTGTGTTGTTACGCGACTGTTACTATGTTGTGTCGGGTAGTAAAGTGGTGAAATGCGCACCGAAAAGTGCGGTCAAAACAAGACCACCAGCCCGATATGATGTTGTTCGTCCGAAACAAGGGACTTGGGTAGGTGGTAATGCCTGACGTCTTAGAGCGCCTCTGCGCGCCGGCACGGCGAGCTCGTAGCTCACGTTGCACGGCGGTCGGTGGCTGCTCAGCTTCTGCACAGAAAACAAAACTTCGTCAGGACTGCGTATTCCAAGGCACTGGTCTGCAACTAGCGTCGGAACGATGACCCGAGTGAGACGGCAATAGTGCGGGGACTATTGCGGTCTCACTGGGAGATACTGGCGGAGCTGTAGACAGGTGTGCACGGCGTGGCGGCACAGGTCGGAATCATGTGAAAATATGGCGAAACTAAGTTTGTATGGGAAACGTTACTTGCGCTCTAGCCTTAATGATCTAGAAGCTAGAGTAACCACTATTGGACAAATAAAATCCCACAGAAAAATTTGTTTTGGAACAGGGTAAAGTTCGTCGTAGACTTTGTCGTTTTAAATATCGATAATAAAGATTTAATAGAAAAAGGCTTTATAATTGCAATACTGTTAACTGGTAATACTTAGTTAGAATTTATGCTTTTAACCTATGGGTTACAGAGCAGATAAAGTATAGATATAGGTACAAGACTTCCTATTTTCGTATTAGTCTACTTAATAATAGGATAGAAAAACTAACAGATTAGGTATTAAAATTATATTCTCGTATAGTGAATCTCATTCTAAGTGAACATTTGTTCTTATGAGAAATAAAGTTCTTTAAACCTATTCCAAAGTCAAGTTTAAAAAAGAGTAAACAACTATTGTGCTTGCTAGCTTAATAAAACATAAAATTCTAAAACCTAATTCATCGCGACCCGGATTTGGCATGCATTTGAATATTATTAAATTGGCTATAGGGAAAATAATGCAATAACTATATTTCAATATTTTCCTTAAAATTTACTGGTCTTGGATTTTTGGGCATAGCTTTTGTAAGTTAGAGACAAATTATTAGCATTCCATAGATCCACTTTGCGGGTGCCACAGCGTTGCTGAGGAAGAGGCCAAAGTCACAGGTGCCTGGAATTTGCAACCGTAATATTTGTTTGTTTTTATTGTGTGATCTTTAGGTAAGTTTGTTTCCCATAGTTCAGTCAGTTTTATAAGTAGAATGCGTTTTAGATTTTTTGACTATAGAAATATATCTGGTGTGTATGAAACACCAATATCATCACAAAATATTATAGTGTTTTTCATACGTGTCCATCAAAAAAGACCAATCAAAATCTGCGCCTAAAACGGAGTAGGGCTTAAATTTGATAGATACCTATGAATAAATATGTTTATTCGTAGTAGATAACCCTTTTTTAACAAAATCTACGTGTATTTTGTACGTTATCAATCCTGTTTTTTGCTCTAGAGATTCAGACAGAGAGACATCCCAGACAGACTCAAACACACTTCATGGCGAGGTGAATAAAGTACCACCTTGCATCCTACCAGAAAGTGCCTTACTGAACCTATTGCCTCCCGACCAATACAGCAAGACTCCCGGTGGCTTTCCCCCATCTTACTGGGAGGCCGTTATGCTTACAACATTAACATACATGTACAAATACGTAAGTACATTTATTAATTTTTGTAACTAAAATATTAATAGACGAACATAGATATGTTACATAAATAAATAACATTTTATATATAGTTAACCAGTTTTTAGGAAACCACACTAGTGCGCGTGCGCGAGTTCGACTCCCACTTGGCCAACTTTTTTGTATTTGTTGTTATAGTGGCATCAGAAACACATCATCTGTGAAAATTTCAATTGTCTAGCTATCACCGTTCTTGAGATACAGGCTGGTGGCGGACGGACGGATGGACGGACAGCGAAGTCTCAGTAAAAGGGGCCCGTTTTGACCATTTGTGTACGGAACCCTAAATAAAAAATGTTAAAATATGAAGTCTAATGTTGCTAATGGTACGGAACCCTTCGTGCGTGAGTCTGACTCGCACTTGGCCGCATTTTTTACGACAATAAGACATAAAATTGATCGTCAAAATTTTATTTAGGATGCATATTTTCATGCATAGTGCAAAAATAAGCGCGTATACTAATTGTCGGCAAAAACCGATAATTTCTTCTTATAATGTCCACGTTGTCCTGTCAATATTATCAAGCGTTATATCATGATTGCGTCTCAGTATCTTAAATTTATATTATTATCTACTAATATAAAAAAATCTTGCCGATTAAAACTATTCAAAGCCCCTGCTCTTTTGAATTCTAATTCAAAAGATTTCATGATTTTATGGAATATCCATCGGCCACAAAGTTTCTAAATTTTAAATGTTAACGTAAAACTTTTTGAAATATGCTCATAGCAATCTCTGAATGTCTTTAAATATGCTCATAGGCAATACGTCGATTTTCTTCCAATAGTTGCCACAAAGAAGAAAAAGCAGTTTTCGCTGTTGTTCACGAATTTCTACTGTAGACTAGACTTTGATCGTAGCCGTGTACGATCAAATTCAGCGTAGCAACGCCTTACAGTGCTCAAATGAGGTTCTTCACTCCCAAAAGCATTTTAGTGACGAACAGTACAGTCTTGTGGAGAAGGTGAACTTTTAGAATCATAAAAAAATCAGCATATTCTCGAATAACTTGCGAGTTCCCACCAAAAAATAAATTAGTGGATGATTTTCAAATAAAACTTTCAGTGTACTCTGTGCAGTCTTCAGACAGCTATTGAAAATTTCGCTGTCAGAAAACAACTAAGCCAAATCCGATCCGGGAATTGAACCCACTCAAGATTTCAAAGCGATGGTCTAACTACTCGACTAATGACTAGCAGGCAATACATATCACATTTTAAACAAATCAAATCTTACCTCATCTCCTATATATTCCTGCGTTATATTGATTGCGCTTGAATTATTACTGACTTCGTTGTAATCTGGGCACGCGTAAGGATCATAATGTGGGTCACCTTCCGATGCTGTGTTCTTCTTTACCATCTGAGTGATAGCCAAATTCAAACATACCCTCATTGTGTATGCATTGGCAATGGCCAAAAGACCCATTATAGACAACACATACCGTTGTGGTATTATGAATACTGAAACAAAATATTAGTTTAGTCACTTGTTTGAACAGTTTGTACTAGCTTTGTATCCGATTGAAAGGTGTTTGGATATTGCAGGTCATTGTTTGAAACTTGACGTCTTTACTACTTCATTCATATTTGAATTGAGTTATAATATTTACATTATTACACGATTACTTTATTTTGGGGGTTTCAAAGATAACAAAATAATTTACGATTGAAAAAAATCTTTCGTTGGAGACCCTACGATACGATAGTTGAAACCAAAACGTATGTAATATAATGCATAAGAATTTAAAATTATGTGTAAGTAATATTAAAACGTCTAATAACGTACAATTGCAAGTGAAACCATGTTGAGTTTTCCTAGCAAAAACTTTGGTAGCAGTCTGGAGGACGTAATAATTCCCAGCAGATAGAAATAGACTTATTTCACTCTGTATTTGACATTTAACTGATTATTATATTATTTAAACTGATTTGCTGATCAAAAAGCGTATATTGTCGCATTAACATTTCAAGGTCCTGGATTCGATCTACAGTCAAGTTGTAGTTGGTTTTTTCTTGGTCTAAAATAAACCGTAAGGGTCCAGAGAAACATATGCATAGCTATATTTCAACGTATTTGGAAAAGCGTTTGTTTTAAATACTTCTGCTTATACATATAAAATAAGTATGTACGTTAACTGAAATACATTAAATTGTGTTTGTAAACATAACATTGCATCTACAACCTTCAGAACTAAAACCAATAGGTAAAACTAAGAACACCTCTCTACTTTTGAGGACAAAGAGACATGATATTTTTATAATTTATGTTAGTATCAAGATCAACACTTTGTTTAACAAAATACTAGTACACTTTGTTATATTTACAATTCACTATATTAAAATATATCAATTGAAGTACTGCTCAAGAAATGCGGGCGACAAGCGTGATGAAATTTTGAAGTAACTGAAATTGTTTAGTTGTTGCTACATTGTTTTCGTAAACATATTAAATCCAATAAACTAAGCAACATTCACATGTACTCTTCAAAATCTACATTTATTATTTTGCACAACTTACACATATTTTCAAATTATATAGTAACAATTTAAATACGGCAAAAATATTGTGCGCATATGAAAAACTCTTTAAAAATAAAAATAGTTGTTTTAAATCTTTCGTTAAAAACATCTAATATTATTTATGTTACAACAATGTATTACAAATTAGATACTCACGTTTGGAAAGTGCCAGTCTCCATCCCGTCAACATTGTATATTTCTGAAGTCACGATCCTAGAAAGAAAATACAGCAAATATAGAATGAGCTATCTCTCGATGGCACTGAACATTTGTCTACTCGCACGACGTTCGAGGAACATGAGCTCACTGAATGATGGCAGTGACACGACTGTACAATTCTCTCTCTAATCAGGAAAAGCACTTAACCGGCTCAGGAAGGTGTTTTCATTACATAGTGCTACCGGATTACTGTAAGGTTAAGGTCACGGTTGGCGATTCTCGGGTAGCGCAAGTTTTGTCAATAGAAACGAAATTTTACGGTGAATTAGAATTTATCTCCAAATTGACCAGAGTTTAGAAGTGATCTACTTACAAATGCACCAAATTAGTTTTAAAAAAAAGATTTGTCTTATTTTAAACAGCATTGAGGCATGTAATACTTTGGTTTGGTTGGATAAGTCTTATATCAATAGCACGGCGTTATATTATATATTTGACATTGGTGACTTTAAATAATAATAAGAGGAGGTTATAACCTCCTCAGTTTTTGTTAATATGTTTCTTTTCTGCATCTTCTTCAATGTTTTAGTCAATTGTAGACTGATTTAGGAAATAATTTTAATGTCGGGTAGACTATACTTTCAAGTTCTTTTAAAATTCATGAATGTTGATACATTTTTACGTTACAATCAACAGAAAAACAAATTGCAAATATTTATACTAACTGTAACTATTGCCGATGATGAACATCATTGTGAGCAGCATGCTTGATCATTACTAAAATACTAAACTTGTGAAAAAAAGCGGTACCGACTTCCCATACTAATAAAAGTTGAATAACTTGCGGAAGTGGATAACTATTTCACTGCAGTTTGAAGTACGAGTAAATCATTGATTTTAACTTCGATATTTTACTAAAATTGAATTGATATACTGCGCTTCTATATTTGCTAATTAGGGTCTATTTTTACACAAAGTAGCTTTTTACAGAGCTAAATAAAAAGGAAAATAAATAAGCGTACGGATCGATGAAACATTTAAAATAGTTTACTAGTTTTTTTTTATATTTATCTAAATTGTTTGCTATTTTACATAGCATAGGAAATAATCTGTATATATGAAGTTTAATAAGTTTTCTTTTAAAAAGTTTTTGAAATGAATCACTTTGCTTTCCTTGAAATCGACACACAAGATTCAGGTTCATTGCTTTGCTGAAGTAACTATGAGCTTGTCCATAAAGGCCACACTTAAAGTCCACGTCTCAATGCCTAATGGTAACACACTTGCTGAGGACTGGTCTTCTGACTCAGATGTTTGACAAAAAGATGTCGCGTAACTTCCCGAACGCTGCTCATCCGAGTTAGATTATTGGGGCGACCTTTATGTCGAAGTTGGATGTAGACCTTACTAACTGGACAGTCTGTCCCAGGTAAATATAATGGTCAACAACTTCGAGCTATCGTTCCCAACAATTACTGGTACGGGTGCAACATGGACACTAGACATAATTTGCGTCTTGTAAAGGTTAGTCATTTTAGACCCACTTTCTGGGAAACTCAGTAGAGTTTCCCAGTAAGTGGGTCTTAAATGTCCTCAGTAGAGGACGCTGAGGATTGTACTGAATTCCTTATACGACGATGCCATTATGACTATGATATCAGAGAAAGGAAAGTGAGTATTGTATTCGCCATAAATGTTGACGCCTAAGTTTTTCCAGTTCAACGTTTGAAAAGCACCCTTCAACACTATGTCACGCTATTCCATGTTATAGTCATTTTAAAATCGTGTTACTTAAAATTAATAAAATCAAGCGAATTAAAATGCCAAGTCTACTTTTCATGCCATCAAAATTGTGAAACAATAAGTAAGGCAGTTTTCTCACCGGCAACGATGAACGAGTAACGAGTAAAGCTAGAATTAGAAACGAGTTGGCGAGCCACGGAGAGCGAGTGCGTAGTTTCGATAGTTGTGTAGCTCGGCTATAAGCGAGTGAGGCGAGTGATTACTCGCATCACTCGCTGTATTCTTTTCTGAAATAATTAATTTCTCTTCTGGTTGCTCTCTCGGCGTGTCCTAATCGCTTAGCGAGTATCGCTGGGCGAGTGTTATCTTTCATAGCTCTCGTCGCTCAGCGACAAACTAGTGAAGCGAGTGCTCGCCGGCAGTGTGAACAGTCAGCGAGCAACTGTTTTTATATGCATCTCTTTTATTTACACGGAATTTATATCTATTGTACGTTTCTTAAGCGAGAAAATAGTCGATAGGTACTCGTTTTCTCGTCGGCGGTGGGACAAGTGCCTTACATATACAAAAACTTTGTTAAGTTTTTATATTAACCAACTATTCAATTAAGCCATTTAAACATTACCATATAAGATTTTAATATCTTCTGGTAATGTATTATATGCCATTGTACATATTAAAAACATTTCTTGTACAGATATTTTACGGCAGAAAGATTGATAAAGTAGGTTTAGAAACATTGCATGATTTTGGCTCGGCGTTAATTAATTTTTCTTATATTATTTAAGATGTGTTTTGATAAAATTACATAAGTCCCTGAAGCCCATATACAGGAGTGGTTGAATATTGCATTTTTATATTTATCCAACATTATCCTGTTTGATTGTGCAGAAACTAAAAATAAAATTATCGGTGGAATTCAATTTTCAATTCAAGCTCAGAGGCATTTTTTTCTTTTGTGAGTCCTGCAACTGTATCATAATGATGTTATCCGAAGGCGTTAATTTTGTTCACTCTTTGGTTTATTGAGTCCTGATGGCTTTTGTAATTTGATTACAAGACTATTATTATTACTTAGAGTAGATACTTTGGCTCAATGATTCATTCCTAACCACGAATTACTTGTGTCAGTTTAAGTTGTTTACATAGCATACCAGTATATTAGAAGGGGTTTAATGACTGTAAAAGCTGGAAGTTTGGTTATGTGTATTTGAATGGTATCGGTAATACATTTTAATATCTGTAAATAACATTTGGTTTACCACATTTTTTTTATAATACTATATTTAAAGTTCAGCTAGCGGTGCTCTGTTTTAGAATGGCTAAGATAAATACGAAGCCCTTCTTTAGATACTGTATGCGGTTTGTATTATATTATTCAAAGATATTACACTTCATTCAAGAGAAAATTCTAGTAACGTGCGATATATTATTCAACTATTTTTAATATTTAGCCGACATTTCCTTTAAACTAAATTTAATAAGAAAAAGTTTAAAGGAAATTTCGACTTTTTCCTACCCATCCTTCTAAAGCCAGGCTAACATCTTCTTCCTCTATTTATTCCACCGAAAATAGAATCAGCACAACATATATTCTTATTTTACTCTATTCTTATACTTATTATATCAGTATTAATACCTTCCATACACATCATTCTTCATATCACCCTCCGTGCCTTCGTTTGACTTTCTTTACCTTGATATACACCCTCAATTATATTCATCTCTCTTATAGTTATTTTCATAATTTGTTTTCTTATCATGCCAGTAAAACGCCATTATTTAAATACTCTTACCTTTCTATTATTTGTGCTACTTGTCTTGCTGGCATTGATATACTCATTTTTACTTTTGACAATTCTTGTTATAATTATATTTACATAATACAACATACACTTTTAGATACAATATTAAACCTGCTTCACAGAGTAGTCTGTAGAAACAAAAGGAGTTCCAGTTACTAACTAGACGATCAATGCTACAATCTAGATATAACTCTTTTGCTTCAAACTCATTCAACGCACATGCCTGACTATTAAGCATAATCATGACCTGGCAATTGCTAAAACTTAGTGAATACGTTAGCCGAGTTCTTTTCCTTCTAACTGTTCCATTCACACTCGCCGTGTATGCTTTGTCAATATCATTTTGTCTATACTCATGTACATTCTAACTCAGTTCAATACATATCTCCTCCTAAAACACATTGTTTTCATCTTTCGCTGTTAAAAAAATTAAAGCTTAAATATCATAGAAATCAGAACAACATATTATTATAAATGGGAAAGTAACTCTGTATGTCTGTCTGTTACGCTTTCACGCCAAAACTACTAGACCGATTTGAATGAAATTTGGTATGGAAATAGTCTAATAGTAGTAGACCCGAGAAAAACAGGATAGTTTTTATTCAACTGCGCAAAAAGAGTTTAATATTTTTGCGCGATAACCGATACACGCGCTAAGCGGAAAGCTAGTAAGTTATAAGCCCAAGCGATAATAAGTAAAATACTCTACACAGCATCTTCTCGCAGTGGCTAAATTGAATAAATGATTTTAACTTTGACTTTGACAACTATTGGGTATACTGATATTATCTTTTAAGTGATTGGGAGTACAATGTCCTTTGTATTTTATTTAAGTTTCTTTTTACCATACAAAATCATGCTCTTTTTCCTCATTTGACATGTTTCGACGTTTGAGAACAAGTTTAATTATTTGAATTACAATGGATTTCTTGACGTCCGTCATGGCAATATTGAGTATAACATGTAATTTTATAATAAAGATAAAAATATAATAGATCATTTATACCCACCATACGACAAGCTTTAAAAAAACATATATGTTTTATCTTTGACATTGTTCAAATAAAACAGAAAGAAAAATCAACCTATTGATTTTTTTCACGATGACAATACATCCAAAAATACCACATTTGGATACTTCCTTCTTTGTATTCAATGACACCCATGAAAAACGTGTCTAATTATACACAAAACAGTTATTATTACTGTTTAAAATATCTTGGTGAATTTTATTATTTTAAATATAAAAACATAAGTATTTATAAACATTACATGTTATTCTGAAGGTTATATACATAAAGAGAAATAGTTTTATCACTTTGTTTTTAACTTTTTTACAAAATTTTCATCAAGGATTATATAGGATTCTAATGCTGATAGAATTTTTCAAACCGGTGCAGTAGTTTTTAAGTTTATCCGTTACATATAAAAATACAACTCTTTCCTCTTTATAATATTAGTGTAGATTTGCCTTGCATGGTCAAAGAACTTTGCGATATTATTTTATTAACCTTTCTGATTAAACGTTATTTTGAAGAAGTAAATTGTATTGATCCACGTAAATAATGTGGTATCTGTAATCTGTATGTTCTATGTAATCGTTAATAATTTACTACTAAATTTGAAAACGACATAATTACTTTTTTTTCAATGCTTGTTACGTGGAGTCCAACATTGAACTTGATCAAGTTAAACTTGCAATTGATAAAGCAACAGTATTTATGGGAATTGAAATGGATTCAAATCTAGAAAGGGGTCGTTATATAAATGATCTATCGGGGAGACTTACTTCTGAAGCATATTATTTTTTTTTAGTTTGGCAGTTTATAGATGTAACTACAGCTATTTCGTATGTTTCCACAGCATACTGTCGTAAGGTGGGGAACAGCAGCATATTATATAGATGTTATTTTTATCTTTCAAAAGAGGGCAATTTGTGCTATATATTGAATGAGTTCTAGCGAATCACTGATGGATTTCTGAACCAACTTCGAATAAAGAGTCAAAAAAGTTCTCAATTGGTCTGTATTTTTTTATGTGTTACCTCTTTATCTTTAAGGATAAACCTTTTTATATAGTTCGTTTTCTAGTCGAGAGCTGGTGCTTGTTATGTAGTCCATTTAAATTTGAGTGAGATCTGATGAGTAGTATTTGAGTTAGCCCTTATAATGCGTATTTTATGTTTGAAGTCAGTTTTTTTTAAATCTACTTACTATCTTTATCAAGTTTTTACGAGTATATTCCTGAAAATAAATTGTATACTCGAAATAACTAAGTTGAATTCAAATTAAACGGTGAGCGTCACAACTGGACCACAAGGAATTAAATAAACCAGCGGTGTCAGGTTTTAGATTAGGAAATACAAATAAAAATCTTACACAGGTAGTATGCGATTTTATAATTAAATTCCTTAACATTTTTTTTCAGGCTTCACAAAAAGAAACATTAATTGAAAAAGCGTATTATAAAATTGGTGATTATATATTTAATGACTAAAATGCTTGGGATATTCCACCTCTGCCAAACCACCGCCGTCAATTATCTATGGAATAAATATTGTAATAATTTTACAATAGACTTACAAATTATAAATAAGTAGTCACATATAAGGGGTGAAATTCTAGCCCGGCACCCCACGGGCATTTTATTAGTAAACTTTTATAATTGATGTTCATAAGGAAATTTTTACTTTTACTTTGTGGACATTAAAAAATCAGTACACACAAAGGTTTACAACTTAAAAATTAAATTAAAAATAACTTGTTAATTGAATAGCTTAACCTCAGGCATTCCACCTGTTCCTATGGCTTGATTTTGTTTAAAAATTGTGCAAATAGTATAAAAATGAATGAATATTATGGTCGCAAAATTTATCGAGTGAGCATAAAAACATATAGGTAAAAAGTAATGTAAAAAGTGAAATAGACCCACGGAACTCTAAATTTAAACATAATATCCTGGCTGATGTAAATGATCACTTTGATGTGGAGAATCTGAATACTGATGTTGTATTTTATATATTATTGCGGTTCATTGAACAATGGTGAATAGTAGACATTATGATAATATCTCTTTGTTATACAAAGTAATAAACGTCCCAAAGTATTTCACGGAATAAAATTACCTTCACACAAGTAACAATAAAACTTTATCTCCTGAATTTCTGTTGTGGTTAATGGCACCTAGAAATATATATGTTTTTCATCCACGCCTTAATGTTTAAGGATGATCTATAGAAACGTCTATAAAATTTGTCCCACAGTAAACGTATTTTGATGGTCAACCCACTTGTTATGAACTTCAAATTCATAAACATATGAATAAATATTTATATATAGATGTCCTGTTGGTGATTATTCAGGAATTTTAAATGTTCGCAAATTTAATAAGAACGTGAGTTTTTTTCAGTGTAATTCCACAATAAGGTGAAAAAAGTCACCTTATTATTGAAGGCTACCATATACACAAATTTTCTGGGCGGGCGTGCTCTGAGCATAGAACCTTATTAACAACGTGTCCACTGTCCGCCTATTACGGGTAACAGATACATCAATATGACAGATGGACGAACAGACCGAGCGCCAGCGATTTAGGTTCAGGTGACAAACTTTCCTCCCCATTTCTCTCTTTCCAATCAACCCTAGCAAAAAATGTGTTTGTGGCATGTTAAGTTTTTAATGTCTATACAGATACGTACACTTCAAAAACAATTACCTTTCTGTAGAAAGTTTTATTCCCAATTTCACAACCATAAATCGTCCCTGTCAAAAAAATTTAGAACACGTCATTTTTAGGGTTCCGTAGTCCTGACAAGGAACCCTTATAGTTTCGTCATGTCTGTCTGTCCGAGGTTTTGCTACGAGACCGTTAGTACTAGGAAGCTGTAATTTCGTATGGATATGTAAATCAATTACGCCGACAAAGTGGTAAAATAATACCTAAAACCTAAATAAAATACCTCCCATACATGTGATTTGGGGATGACATTTTTTTTCGTCGTCTATCTCTACGTTTGTGGTATGGTTGAATAGGTCTTCTAAAATGACTAAGGGTTTGCTAATACTGTTTTACGATTTATTGCTCTATTTACGAAATATTAAACTTTAAAGTGCAAATTTTTGTTCAAGCAGGGCGTCCCTCTCTAAAAGCTAAACTGCTGCTAATTCTATAGTATAATAGCCCATTTATAAGCTTACTTGTATATACCGGTGTAGACTTTTTATTTTTCTTTCATATATCATATCAACTATTTTATAATAGACTGATTATTTATGCTACAGCAAATAAATTAAATGACATTTAAATTCTCACAATGTACCAACGGATTCTGAATCGCGCTATCGTTACGTTTTCATTCGAGTATCTACCTCAAGAATTCACAAACGAATTTTGTTTAATTTTTGAATTATAAATTGTAATAATAACTTGGCGGCAATCGTACTCTTTTTTCTTAGATTTAGCAGGAAGAAAGTGGAGGAGAATAAATAACTACAGAATCGTTCTATATTATGATAACGGGCTTCTACGGAACCCTACATTGTGCGTGGCTCGACACGCATTTGACCGTTTATTAATTTTTAATTATCTGTCCGAATACAAACTGTAAGTTAAAAAACAAAAGGACTTTCATACAAACTTTTTCACCCATTTTACTTACTTTTTTACCCCTTTAGGGGTTGATATTCATAAAATCCTTTCTTAGTACACCCCTCAACGAATTGGCATCAATACGTATACACCCTCCAAATTTCAAGTCTCTGCGACCAGCGGCTGTGCGCTGTCTGTCAATGAGTCAGGACTTTGATTCTTATATAATGATAATAATTTAATCTGTGCCTAGCTTTATGCTATAAAATAGAACTTATTTATATACTTTACTATTAAAAACAACAAAATTATTTTAATAGTTTTCCTTATGTTATGAACATGTGACATTGGCATGTCCGTGTTTCATATTTGTAACTATACCGATTATGCTTTTTTTAAACAGAGGCGAAATAAACAAATGCTGTCCCGCAACTGGCCAAAACACGTTCTTTCCAAAGTTACATTGTGGTTGAATTTTTATATTTTTCATGCCAGCTGACTATAACAAATGTACATTAGTCACACAAAACCTGGCAAATATTTAGCAAAACTTGTAATATACATTAATCAAATGACGAAACATATATTGATTTCTATAAATGAACTTGCATGTTCAAATTATTAAGTCTGTTTCAGTACAAGTTTTTAAGCGCTCGTAGCAAAGTTTGCTTAGCCATTCTTAATCGATCAGCTCATTAAGGCAACGTCCGCCGTTATCATGACTATTGGCTAGGATGGGTGACCGGTAGTGGCATTACTTTTGAGCAGTTCCGTGCATCAGCAAGCTAAGCCGTCGATCCCGGTATTGTCTTAGGATGGCAGTCGTTACAGCATTTTGAAAATGCCTGCCTGCCTAGCTACCGCCCTCAAGTAGCAAATTGTTGCTAAGCACCTAACGGTGTGTTCCGGCAGCTATTTTTGAGAGCCAGTAAATCTAGGTTAGCCTGAACAACATCGTATTTGCCGGATTGTTGATCAGAGCTTTCTTAAATAAGTGGAGATTTGCCTCACCCTTGGGAGGCGGCTTGGGGATTGCAGTTGCAGGATTATTAAATTTCTCAGAAGGTGCTGCTTTCAAGCTTCTGCGCCTTACAATACACACAGGATGAGATCGGGGTGACATTGCATCCCTCACAAGCAAACTATGAAATAAATCAAATAACGTATGCAATAATTCAACTATAACATGTAAATGAAAAATATTGATTGCTACTGAAAGTGGAATCTTTGGTTCTGATCTAAAACATAAGTGCCGCAAAACTGGGAAGGTACCTGCTTAAGTCGAACTCAGTTTTTTTTTTCGATTTCAAACTGTTTTTACATCACGTTTCTCATGTCGTAGCATTTATGCTCTACGAAAATAAAACCGCGTCTTTTATCAACAATTTAAATAATACACCAAAACTATTTTTGTCTTTTTTCAGTTTTTGACATCATATGAAAAAAGCACACCATTTTTAATGCCACATTGATAAAATTCATTACTTAAATAATTATTTGTACCTAACGAATTTTTTGATCCTATTTTAGTTTAGTTCGTTCCTTTATGCTTTTAGGTAAATACTACAAAGTTACAATAAAAAAACGCGACATTCATTATATATCAGCGTTTCAGTTAAATATTGACGCACTGAATGGAACCAATCAACCAAAGGAGCGACACTCTTATCTTATCATTTCCTTGTTAGAATTTTTATTAAGTAAATATTTATTTGTAGGCACAGCTTTATCGCAACTAAAATAATAGTTGCTTCAGATATGTATGTCAAAAGACTAATAAAAAGAAATTTAATCAAGGTATGTAAAGTTATTAAATGGTATAAGTAACCTTTTCTCTATGTTCAAGGCCAAAGTGAATACCTAGGTACATACATAAGGTTAAGCCTGATTTCATGGCGGACGGACGTTTTGCGAATGCTTGCCTGGCTAGCTACAACTTTCAAGAAGAAAATCTGGTGCATAGCACCTAACAGTGTGTTGCGTCAGCTACCAACAGGTGAGACATAATATAATACATATGAAAACACATGTGAAGGAATAGAAAATAAAAAAAAGTTAAATTGACACTTGCTTTTTTGTCTCTATTAATCACGTTCGAGATTCTAAACCATTAAATGAAATGTGATTCGGCTAAGGACCTGACCTTTTTCAGAATTCGACACCATAGTTTTATACACCATAGAGGTCAAGATCATTTTTTGTCTAATTGTGTGAGTAACACTACTCACACAGACAAAAAAAAGATCAGGTACATCGCACGGCTATATTCGCATACTTCAATTGCTTTGATATTGTTTTTGCCATTAGTTAAACGCAACCTATGCTTGCAAATAATACAGTGAAAGAAAAAAAAACTACGTGGCATTATTAGATTAATGTGTTGTAATTTTAAAATATCTTGCCTTTATTTTGCCCTATAGTTATTAATAATATCAACGCTTTATAAATGATAAAAAACATTATTTTCATTTCAATTTCAACAATCAATAATAACTTATTTAAAAATCTCTTTAACTCAAATACTACAATCAACAAACTACTTACGGATTGCAATCAATGACACTGCAAAAATCCAATATTTATGTAAAAACCTGCCACAATAAAAAAAAAAACACTTATACATTTCGTTGAGAGGCGTAGACCGTTCATAAATACAGGTCGCCATTTGTGTTTATATTCATAGCACATATATCACACCACGCGATAGCGTAATATTACCGTGACAGCGTTGTTCTTATGTTCAGATAGTTTCCGTATTACCCTCTTTCTAGAAATATTAATAAAACTCAGTGCTGGTGTTGACGGCATTCCCAAAAAAACATCACAAAAATCTGATTATTTTTAGATTAATATGAAATTTAAACAATTTTTCTGTGATCAGAGTACAAACGTAATGAAATGCTAACCCGACCCGAGATCATGGTCGGCTAGAAGTATTATCAAACTATTATTCTGGAAACAGATTTAACCACTTCAGAAGTATTGCTCCAGTTTAATCTTGAACCAGATTGGTCCAAGTCCAATATTATCAGTACACGATATATTTTTACGTCTTTGAACTTAAAGTCGATGTTCTAAAATTGGCGACAAGATCCGCCCGAACCTTGCTCATTTATTCAACTTAAATATTACAATGTCAAGCTCATAGAAAAATATATAAGACACAATTATTTCTCAAATTAGTATAGAATTCAATATCAAAGGAATTATTTTTTCAGATATAATTATATAAAAAAAATATTATCTACTTATGTCATTGAAAATATGAATAGTAAATTAATAGATTAGGGCGTTACTTTGCGGAAATTCATAATAAAAATAAAAAATATTTTAAGATGAATTTTGATGATTATTTTGTTAACTTAAAAATAGATATTTTAAAACTCTTTCTCGAATCTGGCCTTTAACGGTTTTAAATATTTATACATATCAAATAGTAACAAAGTTAAATTGATAATTTTAATAATTTTAATTCCTCCACTTTTAGGATTGCTACCTCCCTCCGCTTGGGCGCATCGTGCTGTGCTCCTCACCGCTGCCATTGTGGCAGTAGCGTCGACCAACTCGGTCACCACGGCCTGTCCTGTGTGAGAAGCACCGGAAGAATTCCCCGCCACGCCGGACTTAATGACATTATTCGCCGGGCTCTTACCACCGCCAACTGCGCTGACATCTTGGAACCAAGTGGCCTTGTACGTGGCGATGGTAAAAGGCCCGACGGCATGACTTTGGTTCCGTGGAGGATGGGAAGGCCTCTGGTATGGGACGCTACCTGTGTCGATACCTTAGCACCTTCTCATCTTCCTGCTACCCAAAAAGTGGCTGGTGCGGCGGCTGAACTAGCAGAAGGCCTCAAAAGGCGCAAATATAGTATCTCAGTAGTTGTTACATGTTTGTGCCTTTTGGGGTCGAAACGCTGGGACCGTGGGGACCGAGCGCCAAACTACATATTATTCAAAGACCTCTCAAAACGTCTGGTCGACGCTACTTGTGACCAAAATGCTGGCATATACTTTGGACAGAGGATAAGCATTGCTATACAACGTGGCAATGCGGCCAGCATTTTGTGAACACTGCCTAATGGTAGCGGAATATTGGATTAGTTTGTACTAATTTTAAGTTTTTATTTTAATATTATTTTTTTAAGTTAAATATGTTAATTTTAGTCAGAAATAGCTGTTGTTACACTTTAGTTATCTTTTACAAATAAATTATTTATTGTCTAACTAGAAAATTTAAAAAAAAAAAAAAAAAAAAAAAAAAAAATAACAAAACCAAAACATATAAATATTGTATATATACCGCCAGTAATTTATAGGAATTTACAGTCAGCTTTCGCCGTAATACAAAGATATATTTTTGACAATTATACTTAAATATTCCTACTAAGCAGAAATAGGGTAATAAACGCTAAAGCTGAAATATATATGTTATATCCTGCTAGTTGTAGTATTGATAAGTTGGATTTTTTTTATATTGGATCCAGTCAACATCACACTTTGAAATTATTCAATTGTTTTCTTCTAAAATATTTATTAAAATTATATTTTAATAATTGTTATGATGGAATAGTAAATGATTGATGATGATGACTGGATACAATATAACAAAATTCCAACTTATCAATACTACAACTAGCAGGATTACCTATCAACTTTATAAAAATATACCAATACCAAGAAAGGTTCAAGATTCTTAAGTCAATACTAACTTTTTATAACATAAAAACAAAAAATATGCAATAAAAAGTAAAAAATAACCGAGCAGCTAGTGCGTGAAAAAACCAACAGTTTCTGAGTTGGTTTTTTCGATAATTTTACTTTAATATTTACGAAATTCACATTAAAATTATGTAAAAATTGAAGTAAAATTATTTTATGCGCATTTTAGCCTAACATATCTAGTGCCCATAAAATATTTTTCAATCAGAACTCAATTACTTCCTACATTGTGATTAGATTTCCGTATGTAACCTTGACCTCTTTTTTTTTCGTTTTCTTTGCTATCTTGTTTGGGATGGATTTATTTTGTGGTAAAAATATCTTTATTTATTTGCTTAGAAATATGGAGTAACGTAAATAAAATAATTACTAAATAGCTGTGATGGCTCAGTGGCATTGACTATGGTCTACCCCGCAGCAGGTCCATGGTTCGAATCCCGCCGCGGGCTTTAGCTTCACCGTATGGTGGAAAGGCATTTAGCGAATGCCCGCTTGGCTAGCGACCACCCTCAAGTAGAAAATTGATTGCCAAGCACCTAACGGTGTGTTCCGGCAGCAGTCCTTGAGAGCCAGTGAATTTACAGGGACATGAGACTTAACAACTATATCTCAAGGTGACGGGTGCAGTGCAATTTGTGACTTGTGACGAAATGCATATGTTATAGGCAGAGGTTAGCCCGCTTAACATCAGGTGGGCCTCGAGCTTGTTCCGTCACAATAACATAAAAAAAACACAATAACCAATTTTACTAAATGCATTTATCAAAAATCGTAATTGCAAAACAAATGTCGTATGTCAAATCATATATGAATATGTTTAGTATGAGAACTTAGTTTTTTCTCATATATGTATGTTTTGCTAAACTTTTTTTACGGGATATAGCACCTTTAAAAAATATATATTCGCATGAAATTTGAGAAAACATCTAAAGAAGTAGCTGTAAAAAATTGTGTCCCTTTAAAACACGTCAATTTGACATACGACTTTTTGGAACAGCGAATCATGTACTTACGTTTTATTCCAAATATATATTGAAACTGTATTTGTAAATCAATTGTCAACTTGTCTCTTGTTTGAATATCAAAAGAAACTGATACTGTCGAATTTGTGGAATTTTACAATGATGTTGATCGTGATAACGAATTTCCATTATCTGCTTTTCGTTATTATTTGCTTATCGAGAGAGTTGATGGACATTATCGTCGATCTTTACAGGGGATAGTATTCTGTAACCGGCGTCAATAAATAATGAAATTGTAAATAGTGGTGGTGCTGAAGTGTACAGTCAGCACAAAAAAAAAGCAAACATATATTATATCAGTATAATATTTCACTAGATATACAATCTGCAATGTTAAAGTAAAAATAAAACAGGTAAACTGCACTCTCATTCTATGTTATTAGAAAGACTAAAGGTATACAACTTTACTGATTAATTAAATTTGTTTCAATTACATTAACTTATATTAGATATTGCGTTAGGAAATACACAAAACTCAAAGCAATAATTCAATTATTAGAAGATAACTAATTTGTTATTTATTGAAATAAATTTATTTAATCAAGGCACCAGAATCAGCCCATCTAGCCTCTTATCACCGGACCTTCTAAGGCAAGGAACATTTGCCGAGACAAAAGTTCTGCAAGCTATATCGTTTAGGGCATTATGACGCGGAAATCAACCTGTGTTAGTATAACTGTACTTTGGAGCTGATAAACATTCATCTCAGTATTTTTAATTCTATTTTAGTTTTCTCTTTTCACATCTTAGTAGTTAAACTCTTACAGTTATATTACACTATAGCATCGTGAATTACCAAATGGCATGGAGAGAGACAATTCGTTCTCTTGGATTGTTACGCCTGTATACTTGAGAATATATTTCTATGTATTCAATATTAATCAAAAAAGCAAGTATCTAGCAATTGTCAGCATCAGCGCAACATCTGTCGTGTACAGCATCAGCGCAACCACGACCACTCTGACAAGAGTGCCCGACTGTGAAGAAGCAATTGTCAGAGATAAATAAAATTACACCAATCTCAAGCAAAGTGCCTTTTATTCTATGCTGTATGAAGTCGACTTACTTCTGCAATCGTAATTGAATGGTGTAAACTGTAAATTGACGAGGTAAAGTGTTAATTTATTTTTATTCTTGTGAGAACTGAAATATTTGGGATGTTTGTTTTGTATAACCGAATAAATTAATTTATTCGATTACCCATATCTATTATCTACATATATAATGTTCTACATATATAATTATCTACCATATATAATGTTCTACCCCTATATTCTGTGCTGGTAGGGCTTTGGGGAAATCTCGCCTCTCATAAATAGGATATCTGCCGCCAGTCATCTAACGGTTTTTTTCCGGCAGCAATCATTGAGAGCCAGTACTATACAGGTAAAATATTACACAGAAAAAATTACCTACTACCAGGTAAACTACTCAGGTATACTGAAGCGAAGCGAAATTGTAGATAGGATGTCGTTTAATTTCATCTCATCTGTTATGGTAAACAACAGTAATCAAACAAGTGCACAGCTGCAACTGATTAAGGCCAAACAAATAATAAAAATAAGAACAGTTAGAACAAGAAATCTTTATGATATTTCACCTGTGACTCTTCATTGAGTGACACTGATCTTCCTTAGATGTATTTTTAATTCTAATATACCACTTATATATATATATATATATATATATACGTATAAGTACTTATATATATATATTTATATTACTATACTATACACTATACCACTTCACCATCTGCACTGATATTAAAAGGAGGAAAGATTTGTATTTTGTATGTTTCTTGTTTCTTTTTTATATGCCTGATAGTTTAGCCTTTGACCACTATCTCACCTGATGGTAAGTGATGATGTGGTCGAAGATGTTGTTCAGGCTCTAGATTTACTGGCTCTCAAGGACAACTGCCGGAACACACCGTTTGGTGCTTGGCGACAGATTTTCTACTTGAGGGTGGTCGCTAGCCAGGCGGGATTCGAACCATGGACCTGCTGCGCGGCAGTCCATACTCAAAGCCACTGAGCTATCACTGCTTCAAAAAATGTAGCGAATAAACTAAACAACACCTAGGTCCAATTTGAAAATTTCTTTCACCATTAGAATCCTACATTATCCCTGATGAATAGTCTATAGAGTATTTTCAAAAAGTTGAAATTATTGTCAAATACCCGTGCAAACCAGGGTGGGCCCCCAGTAATAAATAAATATATATTAAGGAAGTACGTTGTCGAAAATCTAGAATGAATACTAGTTATGAAAGACAGCTACTGGAGCACTCCACCTCACGGCTGACGAAAGATTTCATTTTGAAGGTGATAGCTAGTTGAATAGTTTTTTTCTATGCTGCGCTAATCGTTTGCAAAATGCTCTATAACCATGGAAATCATTAAAATTAAACAAATCAAACTGTTATGAGTACTCATAATTATCTCAAAGGAAAATTATTAGAGCGTATCGCCATTTACAGAAGTAGCTTGTAATATTGCAATTGAACCAATTTTCTAGTTGAACCAGTTTACAGAAGTGTGAAGCAAATGCTGATTGTAAAGAAAATTATAAATATAATTTAATAAATAACTCAGTTCCGAACTTGATTAGCATCTTTACCCCACTCCAAAAACTAAACATACAACTAAATAAATAAGGTTCATATTAGCGTGCACTGATACGTGGTGGTAACTTTATAGCTCTGAAACCTCTTCATAGAATGACCCCAGCCTACTTATGTATGTACCTAAGCCTACTTAAAATGCCTAAACTCCACGAGAAGTATATATTAAATAAACGTGTACGGATTGAAGCTAAAGGAAATAGTGTGTGAGAAAATAAAATTATAAAATTAAAATAAAGTACACAAGTCACATATGACATCATATATGTATACATATAAAACAAATATGTACCAAAACCTAAAGTTATATAAACGTTGATCATCTAGTACGAGTATTAATGGCCTTCTAGTTTTAATCGTCAAGTATTTCAAAATATATAATATAGCTAAATTGTATAATAGAAACTATAATCGTTTACTTAAGGTTGATTTCTAATGATCTTTAAATACGTGACAATAAGGTTCGGATAAGCTGAGTGAACAAGTATAAATTATTATTAAGATAATTTATTAAAAAAGAAAAAAACCCGACTCCAAACTTTCGTTTAGCGTTTTATGGATCCATTGAAATTTACGCTGCAAGTTATATATACCTATATTAGAGTTGTGGAATTTTTAAGGCCCTTCATTTTGATGACACACCCGATTTAGATTTGGAAGAAAAACATTTTTTTTATCTCACAATATGGCGTCTTAAATCGTTTTTTTTTGTACCTAGTGTTACTTGCGCTTTCAATACTAATATAACGATATTTCATACATAAAAATTGGTCAATCCGTTTAGAAGTTATGGTGGAATAAAGAAACTCACAAACATATATACATGAACTCCAAAACCATAACACTTCTTTTTTTGGGCAGTCGTGTAAAAAGAGGGACGTTTCTCTATAATAGCAGTGTTGAAGACAAGAAATTGTTTGATATTGTACTGCTCATGCAATACTTATAGAGACTATACGCTAGGTTCTAGTGAAAAAAGCCGGCCAGGATTTCGAGTTCTGACCGTAGTGTACATACATCGCATAGAAGCTATAACTAAGTATGTACTTCTACTTCTATATATAATGTGAATTTTCTTTGCTATCGAATAAAATGTAGGCGTTTTCTTATATCTTTAAAGTGTTTTTTTTTGTGCATACATTAATTGATCTTTGTTAATTTTTATTAGTAAATTCATGTTTGTGATGTCGTTGAGGTAAGCCGGTGGATAACGGCATGTGGGAACGCCTCGCCACAGATAACTATGCAATTATTTAGTGTGCATTTACTTGGTACATTCTGTCCTTATATAGTACCAGAATGTGGATGAGAATGTATAAATATATACATCTAACATTCCGATAGAATTTAACGTAGAGAGCTGAAGACTGCTGAACCGGCTGCCAGGTGAAGTATTTCCGAACAAACCTTCAAGAAGAGAGCATATTCCCGCCTCAAAGGCCGGCAACGCATCTTCGAGACCTCTGGTGTTGCGGATGTTTGTGGGTGACAATGATCACTTACTATCAGCTGAGCCACCTGCTCGTTTGCCCTCTGGATAAATTGCAAAAACAAGTTTAAATTAATTAAGAAAGTAAAAAAGTCCGACTGCAAATTATTTATTTTATTTAAGCGTTAAAAAACAAACCAACAATTTCAACAAACGAACAAACAAACTTCCGCATGTATAATATAGGTGGAGATGGGATAGTCCAGTATCGCCTACAGCTTAATGACACTGTCATTTATTTCTAAGACAGGTCGTTCTATTGAAATTAAAACTGCAAGTTATGAATACTTATCGAATCGCTTTATAAAGCCCTTCATTTTGAGACCCCATTCGATGGGTTTGGAAGACAAAAATATAATTTCTCACAATATAGCGTCTAAAATCCGCCAGTTTTTTAATGTAGTTAGTGTCACTTGCGCTATCAAGAAAAATCGAACGATATCACATACACTAAAACCGGTTAAGCCGTTTGGAAGTTATAGTGGAAAAAAAAACTTACTAACATACATACATGAACTCTGAAAACAAAACGCTCCTTTTTGTGCAGTCGTGTAATAAGCCACATTTAGAATTATGCTTCCTTTTCGCACAAAATGGACATATTATGATGATCATTTAAAGTTATGTATGGTCTATTTCAAACCTAGGTACCTACAAATAGAAATGATGCTCATGAAAAGACAAGCTCATGAATTAGCTTTGCCGCAAAACACAAACTAGAGGTGGTAAACATACGAGTACATGAGAATGGGTACGTATTACCAAAATATAAGGTAATGTTTGCGTTTGTTCCCGTACAATAAATACGGTTTAAAATTGTAAGAACTGTAACCGTAGCACGAATAACTTGCGAAAACGTAACCGTTTCGTTAACGTATCGAAATGTCAGCATTTTGTATAGGATTTGATCAGTGCTCCTACAGTGCATAAAATGAACTAAATTTTGGCAGATTTAAAGGTTGAAAGACATCTAACGTGTCGAAATTTTAACGAGAAAGTTTCGTCACGTAAAAAGTTTTGTATGAAATCGCGAGCACGAACCCAAATTTAACGTAAGCTCGAAGATATAAAAAGCCAAAATTGGCAAATATCAATCATAGAGGACTTTGTATAGGCTGAAAAAGAATTCAAACCTCTTTTGGAATGAATCATTAGCTCTTAGAACGAAGGTACAACAAATTTGATTGACGCCAGATGATGTCACTTTTGTAATCCTATCGAGTACACTTTAGTCAAGAAACGATGCGTTGTGCTGTCAACCATCGCCTCCTGCGTAAACGTACTGTAAACACGATACGTTTACGTTACGGATTATCAAAATGTTCGTGCTTGGGCTGGTCCATAAGTTTAGTTCACGAAAAGTTAAAGAACAGTAGTACTGTTCCATCCAGCCAGTCAAATGTTGTAAAAAGTTACTAAAGAAAATTATCACAATATTGTGCGCATGCTACCGATTTCGACAAGTTATTTTAGTATATACGGGATAACTCACGTGATTCAGTCAGATAACTGCGACTATAGTTTCAACCACATTCAGTGGTCTTTTTCAAGGAGAGCTCGGGATGCCCGCGTTGACGTCTCGCAAAAGACCACCGAATGTGATTAAAACTATAGTCGGAGCTATCTGACTGATTCACGTGAATTATCCCATATTATTTATTAAAATGAGTGAATACCAAGTTGGTTTTTACAATAAAATTCGACAATTTATTTCACACTTTTGAGTGTTCAAGTCGGATCGGACTTATCGGACTACTATTTTAGGTTAAAAAACACCCCAAAATCACCCTTTTTAATAACCCTGGCTACTTACGGGATCGATTGTCAATGATTATATCATCAAGATAGGAAAACACATATGTAACTCAAAAACAACTTGATTGATTTTAATAAAGTTTAAATGGGACCACGCAGGAAGTATCAGCTTTTAAATAAAAAAAGAATCATCAAAATTGGGTTCGACCGGTTACAGTCAAAAGTTTCGAGGTCACAAAAAAAAAGGTCACAACAGGACTCCTCAAGAAAACTGCACAACAGGACTCCTCAAGATATGCGGAAACTTTCAACTAGAGAATATCCAAGGAGGTCAGATGCTTCGGGTGGCCTGAATATTTCGTTGTAGGGCGTCACTACTTCAGCGTCATGATTAACGAGAAAAATATAAACTCATCCATAAAAGAATCGATTGGGCCTTTCGTCATGTTCAAAGATTAAGCGAATGCCTGCTGTAGTACTGGTATCTATACCACTCAAAGTCAAAAATGTGTCACAAAGCACTTAACGGGTATGTTCTGGCAATTGTCCTTGAAAATAGTACCTATCAAACTAGCAGTGGATTAGATAATAATCAAAACTGGCCCGTCGGCAACAAGATACACAATAACCAATTTTATTGATTCTACTACTTAAACTATATGTTTTCAATTGTCCTACAAACTAGTAAAGCAAATTTCGATCTTCATAAACTTAATTGCAAAAGAAACCTAACTAAACTAAGCCTACAAGACTATTTCCAGATAACTTATAAGTATCTCGATTTCTAGATTAAGACAGTATTAACCAGTTCTTGTTTAACATTTGAATATTGTCAAACCTCACATCTTTTGACGATACTGTATCATAAGATGCTGTCAAGATAATATTCCTACGCATTGATACAAAAGTGTTATCTGGTTTCAGGCTAGGAAAATTACAAGGCTGTTTTGATCTAAATCGCAAAATTGAAATATATGCCTCGTATTTAGAAATTAAGGACACACTTCTACTCGGTTATCTTTGGAGTGAGACGTGACTGGGTTAATACTACATATTTTGCCAAAGATTAGATTCTAGCGTCGAATCTGATCCCTGGGACATACGCAGATAATTTATGGTGTGCAGTCCCTAATAATTTCTTAGCTTATGAATGAGTGAATGTGATATTCGCCTAGTGCGTTAAATTATATCTAATTATATTAATATAAAATAATAGCGACATCTTTACGAGAGTGAAATGTTTGAGAAAGCACTTAATCCCGTTATATGAAGGCCAGTAGTCTAGTTTATAACCACACTGTCACCATTATTGGTTAGAGTAATTTGAATAAAAGTAAATCAAAAGACACCAAAATAGAGGAATGGAATCACGAATGGTAAAATTGACTCTGATGTAATTACTACTCTTTGCATGCCATGGTGCTTCAATAGTTATTTAGAAATATAAAACTTACTCCATATTTTTCTGTTGAATGTCGTTAAAGGCGATAAACTGCGTTCAATGTGTGGTTGTACATTACTACTTACCATATTTTACTAATTACCCGAATGGTAACGAGAATACTACAAACAAAAGCATTTTCAGATCACTCTACAGTAGGCATATATCCGAAACTTGTTTTTTTTATATAAATACGTATATTTAGTTTTTTTCATGTAAAACTTTTTTGAAATAAATTATTATTATTATTATTATTATTATATTTTTATATTGATATGCATGATGCCTGTGCAGTGTCTCCATTCTCATCCTGTTGAGACTGCACTCGTTGTTTGTTCGCTCACGTTGTTTGTCAAAACACATTTTTTTACTGTTTCTTATGTTGTCTTTGGTACATTCAGACATATAACCTCATATAACAATACCAAGGACACATAAAATATCGGTTTGACGCTTACCTGTTGCCATCCTTCCTTGAAAATGCTATTTTTAGTATTATAGCTGTAACATTTCGGTTGATAAAGGTTCTAAGATTGTAAAACGTTCTGTTATTGTTGTGCGCTTACTATGTACAGCAAAGGGTATATTAACACATAGTTCTTGGGTTAATTGCTCGTAGCCAATTAATAAACAAAAGTTAATAGAAATGAATAAGATAAAGCAGTACTGCGCCTGAGTGGGCGCCGCTGTGGCCGCTGTTGGACGCTGCAACCTCCGCGCGTCTACACAATGTTACCACCACTACACGCACACATAGTTTTGCGTGTAGTAGTGAAGTTTTCATTCTGTTCCATTCTTTATTCATGCTCGAAGAGTCAATTTGCGTAGTGAATTTCTGCTTTTTTGTATAAAAACAATATGTATATATTGCTCGATGTAACTTCCACTTGCTACGATCTTGGCATATGTCTGCAGACATTCGATCTTTACCGTTATGTTATGACAAAGTATAGGGGCATCCTCGTTATAACACTGGTGTAACATGCAGTGTTACCTCAAGGAACGAGTCTTCTTGCTTCCTAACCGTAAACATTACCTGGCCCTTTTCTAGAACGTCAGATGCAGAACAGACAGATTGACATTGTGATTCTGACAACCATAATTAGCAACCCCTAAAATGGAAATATTGACCTCTATAGTGGAGATGAAAGCCATTGAAAGCCGAAGCTAACGGCGATTTTTTTCTATAGATCTTCCGGGAACTAAATTTGACATTAATTATGTCCCCGCCTTGGCTTACAAACTGATGGATGCATAGATATCATACATTACATATTGCTATACCTAACCTAAAAGGGAAACCTTTAGGAATATAATGTGGCAGGTTCAGCACGTGTCGAAGTGCTTCTGGAACCATTTGATTATAATCAATTACATATACGTTACCACATTGCTAAAAACGTTTGCCGTTTTCCATTCAAATACTAGCCAATGTAATTTTTTTTTCAACAATGTATCGTCTTACTTTTTTCTTCAAAATAAAACACAAAGATATTATGATAATAAGGTTTCTTGTTCGATTAATACTAATTACAATAAGATTACATTACCATTTCTTACAATTACGTGTAATAATTAGTGTATGTTCACAATGTACAATTATGTAAGTTTGTCTTAGAATTAATGTTTCAGAACAGTCCGCCTGGCCGCCGGGCGAAAGGGCACTTCGAGATAATTTCACTGGTAAAATAGAGAAAGTAATCGAGAGCCACTTATGTACACTCACTAGTTACAATTCACAAATCGATTTAATACAATATTGTTTCTTGCAGAAATTTGAAACACAAATATCATAAATGGTCCGGATCACGTATTGGCAACATGAATACTAGTCATGGTAAATTTTCAAAAGAAAAATAGGTAATTTTAATATATTTAATATATTGACTGCAAGAAACAACAGCAGTGTTATATGGCATTTACATTACTAAAACAACATTTTAATACCTATGATTATTAAGCGTACAATCATGATGTGAACAAATCAAAGAAGAGGTTCCAAAAATGTTACTTACAGGTAACTATCATTCTTGGTTGGTTTAAAAAGAACTCTGGAACATAAGTATATAATACTTGATATAAACATATATTATTGTGCCTATACATATATAACTATTTCCATATAAATATTTCCCAAAATTGCAGAGGAGTGTTCGATGAACCATAACAAAATGATTGCTACTCAAACCAGTTTCTTTTGAGTTACTAATAGAAATAGTATAGTTATTAAAACAGTCGTAAAGCTTCACATCCTACAAGAAAATGTACTTTTCTTACCAGCACATATAATAAATATGACACAAAATACATGTGTAGATAATAATGAGAACAGGCATTTTTTTAGTGTCAGGCATGTTGTATAAAATAGAAACATAATTATAATACATACGTCATTTATGTATATTATCTGATTTAATATTTTAAAGTATGTTTGCATTGTCTAATTCATTTGAAATGATTAAATATGTGAGAATTACCAAACGATTTTAAATTTTACATCTATAAGTGAGGATCACGTGAAATTTTTCCAGATTTTTTGAATACTATTTCAGTTTTGACAACATAATAATTAGATTTATTTTTGATTTTAGTACTATTTTTTAATGTTTAGAACATTTGAAATGACAAAACGAATATCAGATACGTAAAGTAGAATAAAAAGTTCATTTTAACAAATGAACATAAACATACAAAAAATATAGTGTTAACATTTAGTTTGTAAGTCATTCAGTTTGATTAGTTAAAATATACTCCATTGAAATATTTGGGAAGATGACAAATATGTATGTCAATAACTTTAGTTACATCAAATATATCAATTATAAAACATTTTTTTGCAACTAGCGAGACTTGCTTAAACATTTTAAAATAATATACAAAAAATGTGTTACACATTAATGTTACTGTTCAATTAATATAATTATAATGCTAAGTTTAAATAACCATGAATTTCTATTACATTATTTTTGTACGTATTCTTCAGGTGACAGTTCACATAAATTATTTCAAAGCAGTGTGATATTCAATTTCGAAGAAAATATAACAATTTCGAAGCCACGTGCAATTATGGTGGACCAAATTCTTCAACCTTTTTGTGTTGCCAGTGATGAAATATGGCACAAAGAGACTTGGTCCTTAACTGTGGCCCTTATGAACATGCTCAGAATCGCTCAACGAGCTATGGAGAGAGTAATGCAAAGAGTTTATTTGCGCGATAAAATCCAGAACGAGGATATTCGCCGAAGATGCAAAGTCACATCAGACGTAGCTTTTACAATTTGCAAGTTGAAGTGCAAACAATGGGTGGGTTACTCGACGAACTGACAATCGACGGGGAAGAAAGGTTCTCGAGTGGTTACCACATCACACCGGAAGACGTAAAGTTACTAGGTGGACTGACAACATCGTTAAAGTCACGGGTAGCCATTAGTTACAAGCCGCTAAAAGCCGTTCTTTTTGGCGTTCTATGGGGGAGACCTTTGTTCAACAGTGGACGTCTTCCGGCTGATGATGATGATGACCTTTTGATGGAATTAAATGGTAACTCGACCTACAAGTTGGTAATTCTATGCAGAAGGGAAGACCTATTCACACACATCGAATTCAAACATGTGACGATGTCCATACATGTAACGATTTCATGACATTTTCTGTTAGTTTACACAGCTAGATAAGACAACTTGAAATTGAATTGGCAGTGATGGCTTACAGATATCAAGCACCTAATATTTTACGGTTAAGATTTATTGCTATAAAAGACAACGACAAAGCCTCATATAATTATATCAATCATATAAAATATGCATCCGTACACACATAAACAAAGTAATGAATACCTAATTAATATTTTTTGCATTAACGCCCACTCATCGTAAAAATACTTCATAAATCTACAACGGTGTAAGCTAACGAATTTATAACGAACAAAAACATTGGGAATATGATCGGGGTTTTAATTTTCCTTACGAACCTTTCCTTGTTATGTATGTTGTAAAGTAATAGAGTGTTCTCGAATTGGCAGATAATGAACTTATGTATGTATCTCGATTAACATTCCCTTAAATAAGTATGTACCAAAATAACCGTTACAATCACATCATTCTATTTTGTACACGCTAACCAAAATATCACTTAATGTTTACATGTCGACTAATCATAATGTAAATTCGTAAGAAATCATGATAAAGATAATAGTTATAATAAAAGTCAGAGAGTAATCGAATCGCCCTAACCTGCGTTGTAAGTAATAAAATAAATTATATCTAATTATACAAACGTTATAATTACTAGCATAGTTACAAAACAATACGAGTACGTATATATCTACGCAGACTTCGTTATTTAGCTATATATTGACGAAATTAAAATTTCAAAGTGAGACTTATAGTTAAGACAGAATTCGTTTACATGGTGAACATAATTGATAAAAATATCAAATATAATAATTAGTTATGATATTTACAATTTAGTAATATACTAAATTATTTATACTTTGACACAGTTACGGGAATATGTCGCGACAGTGAAAAATATAATGTGTTCTTTTTTGCGTTAGTAGAAAACAAATTCACATCCTTATTATTTGCTTCAATAGTTGTTTCGAGTTATGTGGAAAAAACTGAGCAATCGTCATCATTGCCATAATGGTGTCGTCTTTTCAGGTACCTTTATAATTTTTATATGTTTGATCTTAGTGTTATGTACTTGCCGCTGACCAGCAATACATGTTTTCATATATTACAGAAAAATACTCGGCCGGGATCACGGGCGTGACAGGTGAGTGTTATCAGTACATTATGTTTACACATCAAAGAACAAATTTGTCAAGTACATTTTTAAAAAGAAGTTGACATGTATTTTTCCAACCATGTATTTAGATTACAATTTTCAACGAACTTAAAAAATCGTGTAAATGCAAAACGATCGGTAGATGCACGCTCGTTATTAGTTTACATTATCTCACATTATTTTGTTTAATATATGATACAGTTTCCTTTCAAATATATTTTAAATCTGTGACTATCCACAGAAAAACATAAATGTTTAAATTGAATTGAAATAATTTATGTATTTAATAACCCTCTTATTGGGTTAAAACTATCAAATTTAAATATGTTTCAAATGAAATTTATTTGTGTGCTTAGTCGGTTATTATGACATTAAATGACTTTAACGAGACAAGAATAGTATTCCGAGTTCAGAAAAATATATATAAAGCCTGCTCTAGTCAAAATCAGGTATCAACACGTAAACCAGGAAATACAATTTTGAGGACCTATCATACATCAACAGCTAAAATGTATTCTACCATTGAATAAGGACAATTCCATCAAGAACATTTTGCCACAATCCTGACAGGTACCTTGGGGACTGCAGTATAATATGGGAAATCTAAAATATCAGAATGTGCTTCAAGTATTTTTCCTTAGGCTGCCAGTACTTCAACACCTCTGAAGATAAACATTAGAAAATTTTGTTAAAAGTATTCCAGATGTATTCTTGATAATTTGAAGCGTAGACTTGAAGGGTATTTTACCCTAGCATGACTTTATTTATAGAGCCGAAATAATCAGGAAGTTCAATTTCAGATCCATATGCAATTAAATAACAACTTTATTTTACTAAAAACAGAGCTTTAAATGCAGTCAAAAGCTGCAGAGTTAACGTAATGATTTACGTAAATAATTTTTTTGCACGGAATTATAGCAAACTCTTTGTTATATACTGAAAAAAAAAAGATCAAATTGGACTTATTTTAACACGTGTCCAGACACTTCCCGTAAAATGTATTCATACAAACCAAAGTCCCTCTCATATCTCGCTTAGTTAAGTATCATAAGTACGTTACATTATGTTACAAAATATATACAATTAACATTACATCGTGTCCGTTAGATAATAAATTTACCCGTGGATTTAGCACAATTACTTCATAAAGTTCATTATGGGTCGAATATATTTTCTGTCAGTATGAAAATATAACTTTTATTTGTGGCCAGCAATTAAAAGCCCGTTGCGTGCACGGCTTAATGTTTTAATTCTGCTGACCTCGATTAATAACAGAGGGTGCCACACTGTAAGGCTTACAAGGCAAAGGTCAAAAAAATGACCTTTTTAAACAGTGTTCCAATTATTATTAATTTTAATATTGCTAGTTAATTTTTGGCCAGGTTTTCATACTTCCAAGATCTCACATCACTTTTAAGAATATAGTATCGGTGACTAAGTCGGGTCTAAAGATTGTTGGTATCTATGTCTGTCAACCTATCTGTAAAACCGCGTTGCCATGGTCAAAGTAGTTGGGCAAAGTAATTTTGATTAAATTTCATAGCTGCTTGGCGCACTAACGTTGATTAGTGTTAAGAGGGAAGGTGGAGTTTGATTTTCTATACTTTCTTCCCGGATAATGCTTCTAGATCAGTCGTTTATATCATCTGCTAGAGACACGCCCCTGTCATTTAATTTTTTCAGGAACTAATTGTTAGGTACTGAAAAACATATGAAAATAAATAAAATATGCTCAATTTTACAGCATGACCAGAGGGCCACCGCACGAATTCGAAAAGTATTTAACATCAGCTCGTATTTTCTCTGCAATAGCGCTTCCCTTTCAGCCCTTAAAGGTGAACTGGCCGGTCACTTCTCCATACAAACGTCTTAGGGTGGTCACTCCCTTATTTGAGAATTTAGGTCCAAAACAAAACATTATAAAGATTGATTTCTTTATAATCTAGGCTTGTATCGTAACATTTTTTTAATAAGAAAATTAAATTGAGAGTTATAGCCTCGAAACGTTTTCATATAAAGTTTTCGAGACTCAGTACTTTCAACTTAATTATCTTTTTTGAATTTCGGCATCATAGAAGCCTAGATAATGACGAGATCAATCGGTATTATTCCTAATTCTGGACCTAAAATTTCAAATAAGGGAGTGATTAGCCTACGACGTTTGTATGAATAAGTGACCGTTCAACCTTAACGAAGCCAACCAAACATCTTTGAAGTCCATCAATTTCGCTACTTTTATCTTTAAAATATAGTTAATGCAACAGTACAACCACAGTAATATCCAAGCCAATTTTCAAATTTCACTTTGTCAAAGTCACTTTGCCCATGGCAACGTGGTATAAAATAGTATACAATACAGATCGCAGATTATATCTTGAATTTTTAATCTAATCTATTTTGAATGTCAATCCATTTAATGCAACTTTCGATTGATTTATTTACACAAACTGTCAAATTATGTAAAATACAATACTGATTTATGTGCATCAAATTTTTATAAAAATAATTCGACCCGAATATCTTGTATGTAGTAAATATATTATAAAATATACACATACAACAAATGGTAACACACAATGGGTCTCTAATGATCAATAAATTAAGAAATATTTATACACTTTTACAAGTCTAGTCCATAGGTTAGATAATAAAGTTAAACGATCGCATGGATTTTGAAAATAAAATGCGCACTGTCCCAATTTGGGCGGACTATACCTCTAAGATCACGCTACAGTACGGAGATTAACACCATTCTCTACGAAATATATATGCGAATCTCATAAAACTTGTTTCTGAAACAGCGTAGCTGTGCTACGACACGTAGTATATGCTACGTGCGCAGATTAAAACTCTACATACCCTCATATGTATCCTCTTTTAAAGATAAGTAATTTCATTATTATTATTTCGTGTTTCGTTTTCTTTAGTTTTAAAACAATCGATAAGAGCATTAAAGATAAAATTGAGTCAGAAAAATTACAATGCCATATGTGGGTCAGAAAAATGACCTATGTTTAGCGAGTAATTCAATTTAGTCTTGCATGCCTCACATGTGTTGAATATACTCTTACCTTGTATAGGTCGCTAAATAATAAGTTAAATACCAAAAGCCCAGCAACGGTGTTATAAAGTTGACCACCTCATTAACATTAAAATGGTGTGAATAATCTTTTGGAACCATAGCTGCCTTCGTATCGAGGTGTAAATCTAGGTATTGTATTGTGGTCTAGAAGGATGCGCGGGCGGTGCACGGGCGACAGACAGCTGCGGCGGGGGGGCGGGGGCGGGGGCGAGGGGGCGGCGGCGGCGGGGGCGGGGGCGCCCGGGCCGCGCGCCGTCATACCCCGTCCAGCTGCCTCACGCGCACGTCCTGTGACGCACACATGTCCGGCGCAAACGGCAAACACGTGAAGTAAGCACACGCCGCGCACTCATACGCCGGCGCGGCATAAAACAAAGCGATCAGCGCGCACATCATTGCACCCGCGGACACCAAACAAACCCATACCAACACAATCTTCCGCCGCCTCTCGTACGGCCCGAAAGTAATGAACGGCAATAACGCATACGACAGCAGGAAACCGAACACGAAGCCGAAGACGTGCGCAAAATTGTCTATCCACGGTAATAGTCCTAGGAGGAAGAGCGCGAATGCGATTCCTATGAGCTTGAGGAGCGCGCGCCGTGGATGCCTAAGGAGAGGCCACGCGCCTATCACTTCCACCATGAGAGCAGCGAGTAAACCGAAATGTGAACCAGCGGGACCCACCTGAAAATACGTAATGTATCAATTATTTGCTGGTTGCTAGAAGACGCCTACTCCTGCCGATGATTATTTCACCCCGTGGCTTAAAAGTACAGTCTTTCCATTCACTGAGGCGCTCTTCTCTACAATCAATGATTGATTCGTGTTATATGGGTAGGCCTCATTAGCACGTTACTTCTAAGTGTGGGTGTAAATGTAAAATTTACAGTTAAACAATAAAAAGTAAAGTTTAATCGCTTGGGTAGGCAGTAAAAGTGGCAATAATACTCAAAAATATGGAAGGGCTCGCCTGCATGAATGAAATGTGTACTTAGTTATCGTAGTATATATATTTAGACGAAATGTCTAAATGATAACGTAGTTAAAGATGGCTACTGAAGACTAGTTACAGGGTGGAATTTAGCAATGTGACCCAGCAGCTGTCCACGAGACCCAGTTTCAGTTCTTGGTCTGACTCGGTTATAGAATTAGTTTCAGTAATAGCAGTGGCTATTGGAACATAATTCATTTCTTGTTTGTTACATCCACAATTTTATTAATATATAACAGAATTCTAAGCATTTAATTGAGTAAGAACTTGAAAACCATTACTATGCACTCTTGTTCCTCTGATATAAGGAATTTTTAATTTAATTTTCTATACCGTTGGACCAGGTAAAAAATCAATCACGTCTTATTGACAACATCATTAAATTCAACTTTAGAACTTCCATAATTTACTTCTGTACCCAACTCTATTCGACCCCGAAGAAGTAGCTTGCATACATTACTATGTTTAGGCGAGAAGGGCTTTGAACCAAGTGAAATTCATGGGCAAAGGAACTAACATCTTGAAGTGTAGGGCCATGCCGCATGACAAAAATGCTGCAACTTTAATGGACATGCATGACAAATAATAATAATAACATAACACATACAATGGTGAGCGACTTGTTCATCTCGTTGTAAACATAAAAAAACCGTAACTTTCCGATATTAATTCTTTATTAAGTTTGGTATTAAAATACAATTGGACTTAATTTGTTTTTGTGAAACACCTGACGAAAAATGATACTTTATCTGTAGCAAAGTGAGTATTATGTAAGATGTTAAAACATACTGCACCTATATTAAACAAAGCGATACTTACTTCTGCTCTATACGGTTCGAAGATAGCAGATGCCATGTTGCCAGCAACACCACTCCCCAAATAAACGACTGCTATTCGAACCGGACCTGCCATTTTCTCAAGGTCCCTCATGAAGAGCCACTGCAACGCCAGCGTTGCAGCTAAGTGGAGGAGACCAGCGTGGACAAACAGTGACGTCCACGCTCGGTATAACTGATCAGGACGACGTCTTCTCATGAATGGAAGCATGCCGCAGACGTCGTCCAGACAGGAAACCTGGAATTGCCAACACAAGGACAGATTAAATACTTGGTAGGTACTATATTTTCCACATAAGATTTGGATTCGGGTGTCGCATAAAGCGCTTCTTTCGAAGCTTCCTTCCTATGGGCTTCTCGGGAAATTCTGCGAATAGATCTCCAGTTTTTTGGAACATCGGAGCATCAAGGTCGTTTTTGACGGTGCATGCTCCGACCTAAAGCCGATTGATGCTCGCGTTTCGCAAGGGTGTATGCTATCTCCGACTATTTCTGTTGCACATCAATGACATGCTGCAGCTCAGCGATATTCATTGCTATGGGGATGACAGCACTGGAGATGCCTCATAAACCGGCCGTGCAAAAATTTCTTTGGAAAACGTTGTCGAAAGTCGGAACAAACTTGTGCCTTCAGTCGTGACCATGTTGTCAAATGTTTCGAAGTTGGGCCGACTGAACTTAGTCCAATTTAACCCCAAGAAGACACAAGTTTGTTCGCTTACCGCTAAATTACAATCACATGAGACTTAATAACTGTTTCAAAGTGACGGGCGCAGTACAATTCATGACTTGTGACGAAATGCATCTGTAATAGATGAAAATATTTCACCTGGCAACCGGTTCCATAATGTGGCAGTGCGAGATAGAAAATGCTGAAATATCATGCTTTGTCGGGAAGTCCGGTGGCGAAATTGAGCTGCAGATAGTAAATCGAACCGTTCCTCAGTAGAAAATCTGTCGCCAAGCATGTAACGCTGTATTCCGGCAACAGTCCTTGAAACAGGCATATTAGACTCAGCAAGTTGTATTTCTCGGGGTGACGGGTGCAGTGAAGTACGTCACTTGACGAAATTAACCTGTTACAGGCAGAGGCATGTTTATAAGCTGATCTCGAGAGTCATTACGAATCGTCTTGCTCGTAGGTTTGATGACTTCCAGCCTCCCGAACAAGCCGGGTTCCAAAAAGGCTTTAGCACAATAGACCACATCCACACGCTACACCAGATTATACAGAAGCCTAAGGAGTATAATCGGCCATTGTGTCTAGCGTTTGTGGACTATGAAAAAGCCTTCGATTCAATCTAAACCTGGGCCGTACTGCAATCTCTTCAGTTATGCCAAATCGACTATAGGTACATCGAAGTGCTGAAGTGTTTGTATATGAACGCCACCATGTCGATTCGACTACAGGACAAGAGCATGGAACCAACCCAACTGCAACGAGGCGTAGGACAGGCAGAAGTTATTTCTCAGAAACTGATCAAGAATGCGTTGGAGAACGTTTTTAAGCTCTTGAACTAGAAAGAATTCGGCATCAACATCTATGGAAAATACATCATTCACCTTCATTTTGCCGATGACATATTCATAATAGCAGAGTTGCTCACCAACACATCACAGATGAATGACGACTTTGCAAGCCCGCGTGCTTAAAGCATATAACCAAAAATATAAATGCTTCAGAATCGCTTACAGTTTTCACGTACCTGAGAACACAACGAGGCGTCTTCGTGAAAATACCCTTTCACAAAGTCACAGTGCTCCCGTGTAGTGATCACACACTGTCCGTGCACGCCAATGCAGCACGGGTGGCCGATGACTTCGCAAGCCATGTGTTCTGCCGCATGGCCCGCTCTACCAGCAGCGGCCGATCCATCCAGAACTGACTTCCGGCAAATCGGCCATTTGGTGATATCATCCGGCCACTCGTGCGGTGCTATTGAACGCGGCGCTTCACAGAATCTGGAATCAATTAAGAGTATATTTAGCTCATTGAAGTTTAAGATGACTCGATATTTTTATAGTACTTAATTCATATTTAGCAAATGACTAAGACTCGCGTAATATTTACGAACGTGCTGAGATCCATGCTCGCTAGTATGCGAAATCATTATTTGCAGGTGAAAAAATTCAAATAAGCTCGAATCTGTTAGTAGGAAGTGCGGTAAATGTCACAAGAGTATTTGGTTGCAAAATAATAATATTATATATTTCAAACTTAAATTTAACTCCATAATTAGCTTGTGCTAAATTAATATTATTTATGTCATATACTTGCTTCTCTCTGTCAATTTCAACGATATCTTTACACCCTCCTGTCTTATTTAGGTCAAGTATGAATTATGAAGTTTTCTTAATTCATTTACAATTATGTACCTCATCAACATTAGTATGAAAATCAAATCAGGGGTTTGAAAGTTGTCAAACAAACACATACAAACATAACAATGTAAAAACTATACAGGCAGATTTTGAGCATTCTTCTCTCCAGACCACGCTTCGTTGAGTACATTTAAAAGGTAAGATGAGCGGACGGCCATACTGCGTAGATTTAGTAATAGGGTCTCATTATTAGGGACCCTTTAAGGGTTTAAAATCTAGATAGCGTCTTTTCTCAGTGATACAGCATTTTAAGCTTTTTCACTTAATATATATTTTATTTATCTGAGTGACAGATCTGACTAGAAGTTCAGTCAAAAGATGGTGCTAACTTGAACAATATCTTCGACCATATCATCACTTATGATCAGTTGAGATAATAACAAATATTGTAGATATATTTTAAGCAAAACATTTAAATAATATTTTATTATAACTCTTAAAAACACAAAAATGTATCTAGTGACAATTCAGCCTATATTTCCTGTTAAGCCGACGTGACGTCACAAACACCACACAGCCAAATCGAAAGAAATTTCAACACGTTTCGCTCGATCGTGATTATAGAGTCAAGATCTCCTGAGGATGCTTATATTAGTGTAGAAGCGAAATGTGTTGAAAATTCTTCCGATTTGGCTGCGTGGTGTTTGTGAAGCCACGTCGGCTTAACAGAAAAATTTAAGTGTTTTATTAAAATATTAGTTTAATGTTTTCTTAAAGTATTTGTTATTATTAAATATGAATTTTCACAAAGTAACGCCTGAATCTATTCATTATCAGTTGAAATAGTGATCAAAGGCTAGCCTATAACTATAAATTTTAAAAAAATAGTCAAATTGAAGTACTTACTTTGGATCTAGCCCACAAACTGACCCTGATATCCGCCCCCCTGGTCCACTCTCCCCCGAAGACCATTTCTTCCACGTTGATATTGTGTTCTGTAATCATTTATAGTACTCAGTATCAATATATTGTTCGAAATCTTCTTTTAAATATAATAATTGTAAATTAGTCATATCTACATAAATAAAATATGAAAACCAAGAAAGCAAACATTTAATGTGGAAACGCACGTTTGTGATGGAATATTCAAAAATCTAACCGGTTTTATATTAATATTGTAGTTAGGTTCGGTTACTATTGTAGATAATCATGGAATTCGCGACACTATAAATAATTACTCTGCTAAAATTTCAAAAAAAATATTGAACATTAGTGACCATGATTAAGCCTTAGCATCAAAATCAAAGACGACAGCGTTCAACTTAAGGGTAATACTTGATTGAAAATGCTTATGAACGAACAACCATTGAGTTGAAGTAAAAAAAAAATAATACTGTAAGGATTTTCTTTGTCTCAACCTATCGAAAGAAATTAAATATAGCATTAACGTCTACTATGCGAATAGCTTATACATTCATAACAAAAATATTAATTTGAAACACTAGCGGGATTCAAACCCGAGACATTCCGTCTGTTTTCCTAATCTGAGCTACCGTGTTAATGAGTCACAATTAGATTTTTCTTTTCTTTATTATTCAACCGTATTACAAGAACGGGGGGAGATCTATAGTCAATTTGAATTTATTTGCAAATTACTATTTTACCAATTAATGTAAAATTTGTTTATTATGACGAAACCAATAATTCATTATTTTACAATCGTAATTTTTAATACAAACATTATGATACGCAAATCAGCTTACATAATTTCTTCTATCAATTCAGGCAGTAATAATAATTTCGACAATCAAATACACTCCCATTCGACATTAAAGCGATATTCAACCCAAATATCCCTTATTTCCAAAATTAAATACGGATTATTAACTTATGTACTTACTCTAACATTCAAAAAAGAAAACAACAACGGCCATTATATAAATGCGGTGAATATTTACGCATTAATTATTTTTAATCCAGCTTACCTTTGGTATTAATCCTCTTATCTGTTTGTTAGCATGCGCATAATTGTTAAATTAAAATTAGACTGTCAGTTATAATGTTATGTCAGGATGGGAAGGGCAGATACGCATAATATGTGATTATTCATATCAGTTCTTTTCAAAACTGTTATCCAGGGCGGTACGTAAAAACCTTTGTTAATGCACACTTAAATATTAATTTATTAACAGGCTTTTTCGAATGAACGTTTCGTTAATGCTGCGATCGGCGTTCATATTAATCGCTGAACCTCAATTAATATGAAAACGAGCACATCCACGGTTTGCTAGATACAGCTTGCGCTAACGTTGATTTCGGCGATTAAATAGGAAAAACGCTTACCACCGCACCGTTATAAAAAGTTCCATTAAGGTAAAATGATAGCTTGAGATCAACAATTTTGACTACATTTCTGTGCCGCAAACATAAGTAACTTTACAGGGTTTTCTAATAATTAAAATAAGTTAAGTATTAAAGTAATAATTAGCTGCTTGTGGTGTTGATTGACACATCATTTTAGCGGATGGCCTGCTTGATGCAAATTAATATTTTAAGTATTGGGCATCTGTAATACTAAATATAACTATTGGTAGTCGTGCTCCGTACGTCGGTATCCATATTACACAGGGGCATGACCTCTTTCATCAATTATGTGCTTATAGAGAGTACATTTTGATCTGTCATTGGAGAAATTAATGCCTCAAGAACCTCAAACAGGAGCTCAATTCTGGTGCAACGACCTCGTGCTCTCTCAGCTATATTGCCAGGATCCATAAACATCATTGACAATATGACTTTTTGTCTAAAATACCCCATGTTGTAGGATATTACTCATGAGATGACCCTTTCTGATATATTATTTTGCCAAAGATAGATTATTATACCTTTGTAGAATATAAGTTTTTTTTTTATTCATGTGAACAGATTGATTATACTTTTTATCGATAAACGAAGTGAATTTCCATTAATGACATGAGATTCGATTATAGAAATAACTTACAGAACAATCAGCCTTAGAAGACTGCACACAGCCCGAGTCATCGTTCCGTATGCAGCATGCGGTATCCCGTTCTCGCCTCGCTGAGGCAGCTATCGCCCGCGCTATCCTTACGTCCCGCCTCATGCAAGGGGCAAACTTAGCCCCCAAGTGTATTAGGTCCGCTGCCCTTGGCCCCAACCAAAATGATGCCGGCTCTTCCCATTCAACCTAAAAAAATAGGTTAAAATTGATTTCGTATATATTACAATTCATTCACACTACAACAAAGACGTTGTAGAATCCTTTAGTAAGTAATTCTTGATTATCGTGATACTCGTTCATACAATATGATATCCGTTAAATAAACAACAATTAATGACAGTAAGGTGCCGAACTAGAATTGTACCTTCCCAATTCTTCCTGTAGGAGTCGTAAAATGCGAAGAAGGGAAAATTATCAGAAGGTTTACAGCAGCGCCTTCTGAGGAAATGCCGTCTTACACTGCGATCATAAAGGTACCTGCTGGGAATTATGGAAACTACTCCATAATGGAGGAGGCTTAGTTCAACAGCAGACATGGTGAATTTTAGTATCACGATGATGAATAATAATAATAATAATAATAACATTTATTGATATATAAACAGTTTACAATTGCAAAATACTTTCGGCCCCCAAACTAGGTTAACCTGTATCTTGGGGACCACCTTCCTATATGGTACAGTTATTTATAAATACATGTACTATTTTCGTTATTTCCCAAATTAAAACTAACAGCTGCTTTAGGTGTAACCTAAACCTGGACTGAATATGATCACTTTAGAAGGCTACGAGCAAGTTGTGAACGTCGTTTTTGGTACATTTGTTTCGGCCTAAGGTCACACCCACATATTAAAGTTTGTATTCATAGTGTATACATATTATATATTTTTAGGACAGAAGTGAAATATCAATTAAAAAAAATACAATTTATTCTTAATCAATAACAATCATTTCAAAGAGAACATTATAAACTTAACTACTTACAATTTTAGACAAACCAACAGAACCAACTGAACAATATCACTCACTGATTGCACCGAACGTCAAACCGACAGAGCTTCCGCACGCAACCGAAGTCAACAAGAAAGTGAGCCTTATGCTACCCGCGCTGGTATTTATAAGAATCGCGCCCCGCCACTCTTCACAGATAGCTTAGATCGCTAACACGGCCTCTCCTGATTATGCGTCGCCCTCGACCGCATCTTGAATGTCGGGGAGCGCTTGAAGTGGGGTGACACCCTCAGCTACAGCAGACCGGGAAGTACCAGCCATTGCATCATCGTCTTGAGGATGAGGCTGTGACTGTTCGCTGGCATAAGAAGTGTCCGTATCAAGATCATCATCTGTGAACGATAAAATTTCAAGCTTATTATAAATTTTATTAACTAATCATGCCTATTTCTCTTGCACACTCATCTTTTAAGGCCCTCAAATATCCATCCACAAACATTATATAGCTAAGAACACATAAGAGTTCATGGAAAACCATGAAAATTATTTCATGAAGTTCTACAAACTCCGAATGACTCATGCTTTCATCATTCTTCATTCATCATCTTTAAGCATTACACATACATAATGACATTAATGACTAAACATGTAGGGCAATATCGCGCAGACTATTGCCGATAGGATCGTCCGCGCAGTCCGTCCTCTACATGTTGTAGGCACCCCGCAGTTTGCCTCCTCAGTCGAAACGCATGTAGGGCAATATCACGCAGACTATTGCCGAAAGGATCGTCCACGCAGTCCGTCCTCTACATGTTTTCTCATCGAGATGCCCCGCAGTTCATCTCGGCACACTTACCAAATATACATGTATGGCAACATCGCGCAGACTATTGCTATAAGGAACGTCCGCGCAGTCCGTCCTTTACATGTATTCTCATCAAGATGCCCCGCAGTTCATCTCGACACACCAAATACACATGAGTGACAACATCGCGCAGACTGTTGCCGTTAGGATCGTCCACGCAGTCCGTCCTTCATGTGTCTTACATAATACTCACGCTCAAAGAATGCAGCGCAAGTATCCGGACACCACTCTCCTCGCCAGGGGACCATATACTGGGCCGCGGCTTGTGTGGTCTTCCCATATGAGCCACTTAGCAGTCGCAGCTCGTAACGTCCGCTCGGCAGCGCACGTAAGACCCTGTAGGGGCCTCGCATGCCTGAGTCCAGCTTGCCGGTTGACTGTGAACACTTAATTACGAATACAAGATCGTTAACATTAAAGACTCGAGGCGGACGCCTGCTCCGATTAGCGTACGTGTCTTGTTGGACTTGGTTTCGTTGCAGCAGTCCAGTGGCTCGAGATCGGCGTAACTCTCGTTGCGCTTCCCGATTTGGCTGCGCACTATCGAGCGCCATGTCACGGATGAGCGACCGAATCACCGGGGTGGTGGCGTCGACTCCAATCAAAAGGTTCAGTGCAGAAGCCTGTGTAGTCTTCTGCCTCGTGACATTTAGTGTCAGCTGTAGCTTCCATAGTGCGTCAGCCCATGCAGCGTTTCTATGGTTGACTTCCACGCGAATCATATTAAGAACCGTTCGGGCATATCTTTCAACCTGTCCGTTCGCGTGGTGCATTTCTGGAGTGATGAAGTGAATCTTGGACCCAATGTCATTTACAAACCCCGTAAATTTGGAAGATTCGAACATTCTACCCTTGTCTGTCACTATTAATTTAGGGACCCCAAAGAGAGATATGGTGTTCGTGAATACTCTAATTAATTCATCTACATCTTGTCTATAGATGGGATATAGCAAGGTGTATTTTGTAAACGCATCGACCAACAGAAGGACGAACTTGTAACCACTCGAGTCGGGAAGGGGGCCTAATGCGTCTATGTGCAATGTGCAGAATGGGACTTCAGGTTTTTCCCAGGAGGTAATATTTTGATGGGGAGCTCTAGGTACTCGTTTTTTTGACAAGCAGACTAGGCAGTGTTCTATATACTTCTTAATGAATTGCCTCATGCCAGGGAACCAGAAATGTTTAAGTATGAGGTCCAATGTCTTTTCGTACCCGATATGCGTATGTTCATCGTGGAAGATGCGTAGTAGGCTAAGTCGATGTCCCTTGGGAATAAAGCAAAGAAGTCTGGGTTCCTCACCGACAGGAGTGTACTTATAGTACAGGACATCGTTCTGACTAACATAACGACTAGAATCTAAGTCACCCTCAGTGAGTCGCCTGATGAGCGACTGAGTCTCGTCATCTGCCTCCTGCGCCATCTGAGCCCAGTTACGTGGTCTAGAGATGTTAAAAACATTGGCAGGGGGATTTCGGCTCAAGTAATCAGCGTGAGGCATCATGACTCCCTTCCTATATTCTATGTCGAAAGTAAAATCCTGCAGGTAAACCCACCAACGAGCCACACGTGGGAGTAAATCTTTCTTCCGCTCAGTAGCCTTGAGAGCATTACAATCTGTCACAACTTTGAATTGAATCCCTATCAAATAATGCCTAAAATGTTGTAATGCTCTCACGACGGCCAATGTTTCTAACTCATACGAGTGGTATCGGCTCTCGGCACCCTGCGTCACCTTGCTAAAGTAGGCAACAACCTTTTTATTACCATCTTCATGGGTCTGCAGGAGTACCGCTCCATAACCGATACTACTCGCATCTGTATGCACCTCAGTGGACAGCTTTGGGTCAAATATGGCTAAGATGGGTTCGGTGGTTAATCGTGTTATGATTTCCTGTCGAACTGACTCTTGTTTGGGACCCCAGTCGAAATTGACGTTATTTTTTGTGAGTTGAGAGATACAGCGAGTTTTGGTCGCAAAGTCTTTAATATATCGCCTAAAATAGCCGGCTAATCCTAGGAATTGCCGAACCTGTTTAACATTTTGTGGCTCCGGCGATTCTGACAGGGCTTTGATCTTGAGCGGGCTCGGCCTAACCTGACCTCCACTAATAATTCTACCCAAGTATTCAATCTCAGTGGTTAGGAATGTACACTTGCGCAGATTTATAGAAAACCCGGCCTCCGTTAAAGTTGTAAGGACCTCGCGTAGCAAATCTATCCCCTCGCGCACCGTGGAGCTCATCAGAAGCACGTCATCTATGTACACTAGGACATTGCCCGCATCTATGTGTTTGCGAAGTGTTTTATTGATTATTCGTTGGTAAATGATCGGCGAGTTGCACAAGCCGTAAGGCATTTTTAAGTACTCGTAATGAGCTTCAGGTGTCACGAAGGCGGTCCTATGCACAGAATCCGAGCTGACCCTAATCTGATGAAAACCGGTAGCCATGTCTAGTGACGTGAAGCGTGTTATCTTTCGATCACCTAACCGGTCGATATGATCATCGATTAACGGGAGTGGATATCGATCCTTCACCGTTACTCGGTTCAGGGCTCGATAATCGACGCACATCCTATCAGTACCGTCCTTTTTCTTCACGAGGATAATTGGACTCGCGTATTCCGATTCAGACTCCCTGATAATGCCTTTTTCCTGAAGGTCGTCAACGATCTCTCGAACCCTCAGTTTTTCCGCTTGTGATAATTTATACGGCCTGTATACGATTGGTTCATCAGTAGTAAGATTGATGTGCATCTCACCGGTGGTCACAGTAGTTGAAGCGGTACCCGATATGAAGAATTCAGAGAAATCGTTCACAACCTCAGTCAGGCCATCTAGTTCTATCCCCTGCAAGGGAGTGTTAATTTTAAATTCGTCCGTAGCACGCGTTGCGGTAACGCTGCATATTCTATCGGTAGAATGTGTTATGTACTGCCTGTCTTTAGTCCTGACGTAAGTTATCCCGTCCCTATTTAGAATATCTGTGCCAATTATGATAGGTGTGGACATGTAAGACGACGGCACCACTACTAAGTCTGCTTCTACAGAAATTTCACTAAACTCAAGCGTGACGGTGATGTATGACTTAGCTGCTATCACGTGGTCACTTAGCCCCTTCAGTGTACAGTTGGTCGGTTTTAACTGGCAAGAAAAGTACTTCACGACATCTGAAGAGACCAAAGACACGTTGAGAGCGCCGCTATCTATGAGAACGTCTACTGGTATGCCTTGTACTACCGCCGTAACAGTGTCGTTGCTACTATTGTCGGTAGGGGCATGGCAAAGGTTCACGTTACGCTTCTGCTGTTCGGACCTTGCTTTTGCAAAGCAGTCGTCTTCGCTGTGACCACGCTTTTTACAGAAAGAACAAGTAGGAACCGGTGGATTAGAGAGTTTAGATTTCTTTGGGCAGTTGTAGCTTCTATGACCTACCTGCTTGCAATTAAAGCACTTGCTGCCGGAAGAAGTCATTTTATCATTACTTCGTTTCCTAGTATGAAATGATGACTGAGTTTTGGACGTGTTGCTTAGACTAGGTTTCACGTAAATTGACAGGAACGATACTAGGTTCTCGGGTGATAAGCTTGCGTTAGCAGCGGCCGCACGTACTTGTGCGTCATTAATGCCACGGATAACGATAAGAGTCATCAACTCTTCACTCAGTCCCTTGATAATACGTAAGCGTAGCAGTGAACGTCGCGCATATTCGCTGTATGACGCGTACTTATCCGATGTGGTGTTCATAATTTCGAATAAAATGTTAGCGTAATCTAGCTTTCGTGGGCATAGTGGCTTGAATTCGCGTTTAAAACTACTCCAGGATCTATCACTACTAACCCACTCATTTAGCCAGGTCTTTGCATCGCCTTTTAGGCAACCTGCAACTCGCGATAAACATTCTCGGTCATCCCAACGATTAGACAGCTGAGCGCGATCGACTTCATCGCACCAGGAATCGATATCGTGCAATGACGGGTCGAAGTTAGAAATATAATAACTTTGAGAGCGGCCCGGAACTAAGGATTGTATTGCGTCAGCTAATGCTTGTGTAGCAGAAGTATCGATACTTTTGGTTTTGGAGGTAGATTCAAAATTATTTTCAATCGATTCTAATCTTGTTAAGATCGTGTCGAGTGTGAGATCTAGGTTTGCATGTGACGGTTGATTACTGTCCACTACGCTATGTTTCAAATGTGAGTCGCGCTGTAATTGTGACCGTGACCGTGAACGAGAACGCGTTTTCGCGCGGCGATGCAAGCGTGAACGTGATTGAGACCGTGAATGTGAACGCAAACGTGCCCGAGCACGAGAACGCATTCGCGATCGAGATAACGGTGGTGTGCGCATGCTCTGCCGTGATTCTCTCGCACAGACTACATTACGCGACCTACTACGCGACCGGTCGCGTGTGACGTGACGTCGGCGCGATCGGCTGCGTGATTTACGTGGTTTTGGCATAATTTAAACAGAACAAAACACAACACACAAAATAGGCACAGATGAAACAAATCAATAACAAGTAGAGGCTTGGAAAACCCGACCAGTTCTTTTGGTTTGTTTACTCGAAAAATTAAAAGCTTATGGCCGATACAGTCAAAACAAAGGGCTTGGATTGAGATCCCACTTCTGATTTTAGGACAGAAGTGAAATATCAATTAAAAAAAATACAATTTATTCTTAATCAATAACAATCATTTCAAAGAGAACATTATAAACTTAACTACTTACAATTTTAGACAAACCAACAGAACCAACTGAACAATATCACTCACTGATTGCACCGAACGTCAAACCGACAGAGCTTCCGCACGCAACCGAAGTCAACAAGAAAGTGAGCCTTATGCTACCCGCGCTGGTATTTATAAGAATCGCGCCCCGCCACTCTTCACAGATAGCTTAGATCGCTAACAATATATATATAATACTAAAACTAAATTTACTATTATAATGTACTACGTAATTATGCCACGTTACTTGGGAATGTGTACTTTCATTTGTTGATGAGTGTGTGTGTGTGTGTGTATGTGTATGTGTGTGTGTGTGTGTGTGTGTGTGTGTGTGTGTGTTAACTTGTGTAAATAGGTTAGATAAATTGGTTAATAGGTTACAAATTCTTCCGTTTTATCATAGTCCATTTTTAAGAGCATTGCATATAATTTACATTTACTTTCCCAGTGTGTAAGTTCATTTATTTATTTATTTATTTATTCATAATTGCTTACACACTTACAGCTACGCCAAGACGTGTGATAAGCCAGTTTTGTATATATCTAAATACATTACATAAGAAATTTAATACATAAATCTACAAACATGGAAAATCTAATATTAAAGAAGTCTAAATCTATCTGCTGAGCAACCAGATCGTTGAGGAGTGAAACCGCCTGCGCCGAGGGAGCGTAATGTGTGGTGTTTGTACGCGGGGGAAGCGCCGCGAGCGCGAGCAGGCGCCGCACGCACGGCCGCCGCACGCGGTAAGGTACAACAAATGAGAGACTCGACAGTGTGGTGGGGTTATCAATTTTGTTGTGGAGCAACAGGTAATAGTGAATCATTATCGCACACTTGCGCCTGAGTTCCAAAGTATTCATACCTACCATACCCGCTATGAACAGGGACGGATATAGGTATGGATAATATCCATACAACTTGTTGTACAGTAATCGAGCAAATCTTTTCTGTACCTTCTCAACCATGAGCTTGTACTTGACTTCATGCGGGTCCCAAATAACTGAATTGTACTCCAGCTTGCTTCGTACGAACGCGTAGTAGAGAGTCACGATTGTACTCCTATCCCGGAAACGCCTAGATTGTCTCATAACAAAACCCAGAGACTGGTGAGCACGGCCACACACCTCCACAATGTGGTCATTAAAGGTCAACTTGGCGTCTAATGTCAAACCGAGGTCACGAATCCTTTCCACACGCTCCAGAGAGACATTACATATGTTATAGGGGTACAAAATAGGTGAGCGGGCGCGAGTAAAAGTAATAGCTTTGCACTTCGTTGTATTGAACTCCAGAAGGTTTCGCTCACTCCACGCTACAACATTATCAATATCCCTTTGGAGCGCCTCACAGTCCGCATCAGTCCCTATACCCAAGAATAGCTTCAGATCATCAGCAAACATGAGGCATCTAGCTGTCTTAACGACACTAGGCAAGTCATTGATCATGATCAAAAATTGAGTTGGGCCAAGCGTGCTACCCTGACTTACACCAGAACAGGTCAAATACGGTTCTGAGCGGTATTTCGAGAGTTGAACATATTGAAACCGATTTGAAAAATAACTAGCAAAAAATTTTAGCAAATTTGGAGTGAAACCTACAGCAGAAAATTTCTTTAGCAAAACATCATTGTGGACTCGATCAAATGCTTTTTTTAAATCAAAATATGCCGCGTCGACCTGCTGTTTAGAGTCCATTTCTCCAACAGTATAGTCTACAAAGTTAATAAGATTGGTTGTGGTGGATCGACCAGGTCTGAACCCATGTTGAGCATCGCTCAGTTGCGCACTGACCTGTCTGGTAATATCGCGGTTCAGGATCGATTCGAACACTTTGCCCAGTGCCGACAATACAGCTATAGGCCTATAGTTTTCAACTTTAGATCTAGAACCATCCTTGGGTATAGGTATGACCCGGGAGACCTTCCACCGTGATGGGTACGTTGCTGTACTCAATGCCAAATTAAAAATAAATATTTCATGAATATTTAAATCTTGATTAATTTTATTATATAAAAAGCTTGACATATATGTTGTCTGGCGTATTAGGTAAGCTGTGCGTGGTCGGGTAATTTTGCAGATTTTCTCTTTTCGTCTTTTATTAGTATCAGTTTTGTGATAAGATGTTATTATGTGCTTTCTCAGAACTATATGTAAAATGTATGTCTGTCTGATGGTTAATAATTTACAATCATCGTATAATTGTCGTGTTGGGTATCTATACGGCTTGAACAGCATAACCTTCAAAATACAACGCTGTGCTCTTTCTACTTTTAATAGGAACGTTTTATGTGTTCCTCCCCAAACGGATATACAATACTGTATGATTGAATGACAAATAGATTTGTAAACCATAACCAATAGTTTCTTATTGGCAACGTGTCTCAGTTTTTTAAAAACCCAAGACAATTTACGTACTCGAGATGTTATGAGGTCAATATGAGCATGCCACGTGCACAGATCATCAATAATGACTCCTAAATATTTAAGCTCCCTGGTCCTTTTGATCTCCATACAGTTGCATTTGTTACCTAACTTCTGATCACAATTATTATGAACCTGTATTTTAAAATTATGTAAAGGCCTTGTGGAATCATTTATAGTGAAGGTCATAAAATTTGTTTTATTTAGGTTGAGGGTAAGAAGATTGTGGTTCAACCATTTGTATACTTTCATAATACCCTGTTCCGCAAGTGAACGCACTCCCTCCCAAGTCTCTTCATGAAATACAAGTGCGGTATCATCCGCAAAGCTGAAGACAGATCCGTTGTATAATTCTATGTTACATAAGTCGTTAATATATATATCAAGAAGAGACTGGGACCGAGCACACTACCCTGCGGGACACCGAATGTCATAGAAATATCACTGCTAACAAAGCTGTTTATTTTTACGCACTGAGTTCTATCTTGCAGGTAACTTTTGAAAAGTTCCAGCGGTAGCCCACGTATCCCATACCTCTCCATCTTTTCAATCAGGATGGGTACAGAAACAGTGTCAAAGGCCTTTTTCAAATCTAAGAAAACCCCAATTACTTTTTGCTTATTGTCAACTAGACTAGTCACGTGCCTTATTAAGTGGTTAACGGCATCTTCTGTGCTCCTGCCCCTGCGGAAACCGAATTGAGATGATGATAGCAATAGCTTTTTCTCCATAAACTGTATTAATTGTTTATTAAGAACTTTTTCTAGTATTTTTGAAAGGACAGGTATAAATTTTATAAATTTTAAATTTATAAATTTATTTTATAAATTTATTTATTCTCAAGCCATACATGGATAAACTTAATATAACATAACATTACATCTAATAAACTATAATGGCTGCAAAAATGTTTTATTACAATGGGAAACTGTTGTTTCCGAAACTAAACTAAAATAAGTCCGTATTTTCGGATAAGCAACACGATTCCTCCATTACAAGTGGTACATTACAGCGTTTGAGCTTTGAAAGTATGATTAGTTCTATAGAATAAACAGTATTTAGTGATAATAAAAAAGAAAAACAGATAATTAGATGTAACTACTAACAAACGATACCCATAATATTAGTCATAAATATTGTATTAGTAGGTAAGGTATATTTTATATAAAAAGAGAAAAAGGAAACATATTTTATCTTCAATTTGACACGAAATACAAAGCAAATTGTCGTAAATCTAGTTTGTAAAACTTAATTAGGTTAATATAATAATAATAATTATGAGTGCCGGTACAGTAGACGGTGAAACAATACATATATCGTGGGCACGTGTTGATATCAAAACACTCCATATAAAGACAGTTTATATAGAAGTCATTGTTACTAATGTATATTGAGTAGAATATGTAAAAATTAGAGTATGTAAAGTTATTAAAAAAGGTTAAATAGTTCAATTTAAGCTACTTATGCCACGCTTTGCAGTAATTCTTCTGTTTGGTTATAGTATAACTCTAATAGCCAGTTTTTAACCTTTTTTTTGCATTCAAACTTAGTAGATGTATAAATGTCAGCTTTTTTGTTGGTAATGTTATAGAGACGTGAGCTTAAGACGCGATATTGGTGGCCAAGCAAAGCTATCCTTTTTATAACTATGGGACATATTCTATCTCTCCATCTTCGTTTCTTCATAATGCTATGATTCAAACCCACAGAAGAATGTTTACGTAAAACAGTACGATGAATATATAGTTGCCTGGCTGTAAGAACTCTTGCATCAGCATACAGTTGTGTTGTTGGAAAACGGAAGGGTTTCTGAAGCATCACTTTCAGAACCGCACGTTGGGCTATTTCCAATGGAAGTAATGTCGTTTTGTGAGTACCACCCCAAATCGTAATACAGTAAGAGATAATAGATTCACACAAGGAGCTGTACACCAATTTTAATACATTAGTATCAGCTGCGTGTCGAATCAATTTAAAAATATATATTAAACGCCTAACTCTTGGTACCAATTGTTCGACTTGAGAATTCCAATGCAGTGATTCATCGATTACAAGACCTAGGTACTTTACTGAAGTAGCTTTGACGAGTGCTGGGCAAGCGCAATTTATATAAAAAGATGATGTTTGAGCTTGACAAGAATGGGCTTTAATGGTATAGGTAATGGAAGGTTTCGAAATGTAGTTGGTATAGAAAGTGATATAGTGAGTTTTAGTAACGTTTAATGTTAGAAGATTATGGTTAAGCCAGGACATTACGGTAGATAGCGCATATTCAGCTCGAATTTTGCAATCTTGCCAGTTATCAGCGTCAATCAGTAAAGCTGTATCGTCAGCATAGGTGATAATACTGCAATGGGGTATTTGAAGTTCACATAGGTCATTTAGGTATACAATGAAGAGGGTTGGTCCGATTATTGAGCCTTGGGGAATACCAAAACATGTATGTTCTTCATCGCTGATCGTATTTTCTATCTTCACTATTTGTGTTCGTCCATAAAGATAGTCCCTGAATAAGCTAAGTGCATTCCCACGAATACCCAGTCTTTCCATCTTTTCCAACAGCATGGGGATAGAGACAGTGTCAAAAGCTTTCGAGAGATCTAAGAAAATACCTAAACATTTAGCTTTTTCGTCTAGTTTATTACCAATAATGTTAGTCAAATACGAAATAGCATCTTCCGTAGATCTATTCTTTCTGAAACCAAATTGATTTGCAGATAAAATGTTTTGTGACTCTAGATATTTAATCAATCTGTTATTTAAAATTTTTTCCAAGATTTTGGAGATGGAGGTCAATATAGATATGGGTCTGTAATTGTTTACACTGTCTCTATCCCCGCTTTTATAAATTGGGTGGATGATGGCTTTCTTGAAGCCACCTGGGAATATGCCCATCCCTATGGAAAGGTTACAGATATGTGCTATTGGAGAGACCAAAGCTGATCGACATGCTTTTATAATGCGTGTTGGTACCCCATCCCAACCAACAGCACAGGTAAGCTTTAAGGCTTGAATGATGCAGCCAACTTCATACTCATCAGTCTCTAGAAGAACAAACGAGTTGCATTGAGGGTAAGCCACCGTGGGAAACCTTGTAATTGAATTTAATTGTACTGACTGAATATGGTGTGCCAGGTTACGGCCAATGTTAGCAAAAAAATTATTTACTGCGTTAACAGATTGTTTAGGGGTGGATGCTATTTTTAGTAGTTCAATGGGAGATGTAGATTTTTTATTCATGTTTGTGATAGCTTTAACTGTATTCCATGTAGCTTTGGTATTATTTTTAGCTTTAAGAAATTCGTTTTTCTCATACTCTCTTTTAAGTTTTCGAAGTAAACGATTGCAAAAATTGCGATATCTTTTATAAGTCGTAAGTAAAATATCATTGTTGGGTGTTTTCCTTGCTTTTAAATGTAAACGGTCTCTATGTCGTATACAGCGAAGTAAACCTGGAGTTATCCATGGCTTTATTGTACGTTTCTTTCTAGACAGCTTAACTTCTCGGCTATGTCGAGTAATAATAGTGCAAAGCTGGAAAATCAAAAGATCCGCTGCCGAGTTTGCATCAGATAGCTTAAGAATTTCAGAAAAGTCCGAGATGTTTATTTCTGCTATGATAGCAGCATAGTCGATGATCTGAGTTGTAGTTTTAGGGTTTTGGATTTCTGTTTTGTAATTGATAGCAAAAATTATCGGATGGTGATCAGTTATAAACGAATCAACTACCATAGTGACTGAGATACGGTTTGATTTTAATAAACAATGATCCAGACAGTTAATTTCTCTAGTTGGATACGTGTGTGCTGGAAGAAATCCATGAGAAGCCATCAAAATGAGGTAATCATTACATTTGGGATCTTTATTATTTTGTGTAATGTTAATATTTATATCACCAAGTAGAATAACGTTTTGAATGTTTTTTAGACTTGTTAGAACTAAATCCAGGCTATTTAAAAAATTCGAAATATTATCTTCTGAAGGCGACCGATAAATAGATACGAGTGCCAAATCACTACTGACTTCGCAAACTAAGCAGTTGGCATCCCTAAACGCGGGTTCATTTACAGTACATTGGATACCTTTTCTAACATATAATACGACTCCCTCATTCTGAGTGTATATGTTTTTGGTGCTATAAGAAATGTATCCGGCTATGTTGGGAACAGCAACAACACTTTTAAGCCAACACTCAGTGAGTATTATGTAATCACATTGAAACTTTAAAGTTTCAAGAAGAGACATGAATTCATCAAGATTTTTACTTATACTTCGTATATTTAAGTGTATGAATTTAGTTGGTACTTTAAGAGACTGCATAAAAAATCTACATTGATCAGGTGCACATTTATAGGAAGCAGATACACTCAGGGAGTCTATATCGGACATAATATTTTCTATTATATCGGTAGCCATTTATAACATACTAAAGTTAAATAACACAAATCAGTGACTTGAATCATGCACATGAAGGTAGTGACACAGCGTTTCAAATTGATTATTAGAACAATGCCAAAAGTTTCATATGGTATTATGTATTCGTTGTAAATTGCTTGGATAATTCCTTTAGATGAGTTTGGCGATAGCAAGTCATGTCCTAAGTGAAGCGTGAAATAAGGTATAACGTACTCTGTGAATAATATAAATAAGTCCATTTTAATAATGAGATAATTTTGACTATGTGTGAAATTTACTTTATTTCTTGCGTATAATATATACAGCGATATAAGTTGTATTTGTTTGTGAAAGATTCTGTATTTGTGCCAAGTGTTAGAAAGTACAAGTTGAGTATTATAGTATGTTAAAAAGCTAAAAGTTAAAGCCCTTTTTTCGCGTGCCCTAATGAACAGTTGCTGATAAGGCAAAGCATGGCACACTAAGGAGGTAACTGTACTTTGCTTACTCGCAAATCTATTTATAGCTACTAAGGATAGTCATTTATTGAAGATAAGATCGTCCAAGGACTTTTTGCATTTGACTTCTACCAGTTTTGTGCCACTGTCTTGACGTAGCAAAATTTTCCCATTGTTAGTCCAACAAAACTTATAATTTTGCTGTTTTGCAAATTCTCGTGCTTGGTAAAATAGTTGCCTAGAATAGGCTGGCAAATGCTCTGAAACAAACACGGAGGACCGTTTCCCTGGCAGGCCTATAATCTGAGTGTTAAGCTTTTCATCTGATTTTCTTGAGCTGTTATAAGCCCGTGTTGCCAAGAGAAAGTCATCTTTCAGAGATACTTTGGTAAATTCTGCAACTATGGGTCTCGCACCTGTTTTTCCTGGCATGCGATACACGTCCCGGAGGTCCTTAGGGTCTAACTGGACTGACAAAAGCTGCCCCGTCCTCATCACCACTGAATTGAGATCTTCAATGGATTCTTTATCCTTGATCGGAATATTTCTCAGCTCAATAGATGCAGGACGGGAGATAAGCTCTAGGTCACGGATTTTAGTCTCCAGAAAATGATTATGTTCCTGTAATTTTTTAATGGTACTTTGGTAATCCTTAGTAATATTTGTTAGGTCTTCTAACTTTGACGACAGAAACTCAATGGAGTTTTGAAGATCCGATCGTTCCTGCTGCATCTCCCGTTTCAGTTCTTGCCTAATCTCTTGTTTTAACTCCTTGAATTGAAGCAGCATATTTTTATTGTGTTTTTCCAAAGTTTTATCCTGCTCGTTTTTCCATAGCGCGAACAGCTCCTTCATTTCGTCTTGATAAATTTGAAACTCATTTTTAGGTGAGTTTTCGAGGCGGCGTTTTTTTTTACTGGCTGTAGGTTTTGGAAGTCTTTGTTCTTCCCTCTCAGAGTTCCCAGTATCACATTCAGACATAGTATCAACTGCATCGGATTCCGCTGCATTAATTTTCTTAGGCGGCATCGTATATATTTTTTAATTATGAGCTGCGCAAAAAATGTCAGGTAGGATAGGAATGCAGCTAGCATAAACAATTACACACACTACGTCACAGGGGCCGCGGTGCACAGCACAAATAGTGTTAAGTCCAATAAGGGCTCCGTCTATTACGCAGATATAATTGACCACAAATTTCCGCTAGCGAACAATACAAGCAATGGATGTGTTCCAGTCACTTGAGCGTCACACGCACAAGAAACTCGGTGTGACGGCTACACTTTATAAACTACAATGAAGTACAAATTAAAGCACTTACTTGTAATAGTGCAATTCAAAACACAGCCGTACTAGAAATCTTTAAACTAATCCACTGTTCTTGTAATTTATGTGAAACATAAGAGAACTTTATATTAGATTACAACTACTGTATTTGTAAAATATTGTCGCGGACTGTTTTGTCTACGTACGTCGGCACGCACCAATGACGCACGGAGGTAGCACTGAGATAGGACGATAATTACTAACTAAGTTTCTGTCCCCTTCCTTGTAGATTGGGTGGATGAGAGATTTTTTAAAGATGGTAGGAAAGACACCTTTTGCAATGCACAGGTTACAAATTTTTGTAAGGTATGGAACAATAGTACGCCTAGCCTTTATAACAAATAAAGTTGGGATATTATCCCATCCACCAGAACTGCTAGATTTTAAGTTAAGGATAAGTGATTCAATTTCAGCTTCAGCAGTTTCCAGCAGAACCAAGGAATCAGAAGTAAAGGGAGGTAAATTTAAATAGGTTTGTTTATTTGTGTTTAGATCATTGGAATTAGTGATAGCTTGGGCTAAGTTTGTGCCAACACCTGAAAAATATTTGTTGATTTCTTCAACAGAATCATAAGGGTAGGCCTCTAATGATAATAGTTCAGTAGGTGGGATCTTTAGTTTATTCGTATTTGTTATTTCTTTAATTTTATTCCACATTAATTTACTGTTATTTCCAGCCTTTTCTAATTCAGACTTTTCATAAGCTATTTTTAAGTTTTTTAGTGTACGATTACAATAATTTCTATATCGTGTGTAAGTTATTTTAAGTACCTCATTATTAGGAGATTTTTTTAATTTTAAGTGCATGCGGTCCCTGTTGCGGATACACCTTACTAAACCTATCGTAATCCATGGTTTTATAATTCTTTGGCTTCGAGGTACTGGTAAAATTTTGGTATTTATATTTATAGAATACATAATGGCTTTAGATAGTGCTTCAGCGGCAAGGTTAGGATCAGTCATATTAAAAATAAAGCACAGGTTAGTGTTTTGTAAGTGAGCAAGAGCATCATCATAGTTAATTTTACTGAAAGTCTTTGAGGTTTTATTTCTAAGAGGGTGATTAAGGTTAAGAAGTACCACTTTATGGTCTGTGATAAATGTGTTTAGAACGAGACACGTACCGGTGCAATTGGATTTGATTAGTATATGATCAAGACAGTTCATGTCCCTGGTAGGTAAGGTGTGTCCTGGTAGAAACCCTAAGCTATGCACAAGATCAAGATATCTAGAACTATTTTGGTCATTGTTTGTAGGCTTTATATCTATATTGATGTCTCCAACAATAAATATATTTTTATATTTATTTAGTCTGTTTACTATTGCTTCTAATGATTCAAGAAAATTATTGATTACGCGTACTGACGGGGATCGATAGATTGATATGATAGCATTATTTTTATATTTAACAATCAAACAGGTAGCACCATCGAAAACAGGTTCTTCTATAATACATTCCAAATGGTCTCTAACATACGCTACTATACCATCATTTTGGTTTTTGGACTTAGTTGTGAAAAATATGTTGTAGTTAGATATTATAGGAGGCGTTTTGTGGGTTTCTAACCAGCATTCAGTCAGTATAATGAAATAGGGTTCTATTCCGGATCTATGAAGTAATAATTGGAACTGGTCAAAATTTTTGTAAATACTTCGGATATTAAGTGTAGTTATAGTTAATCCATTATTCATATCATTCAAATAGTAATGGCAATCTTCAGGGTCACATATCAGTGAACGGGTTATGCTATAATCATCAAGTTCAGTGGATATATTGTTAATGGTACTATCCATAATAATATGTGAGAAAAATCATTGGTACTAGTAGTGTCGCTGTGTTATCAAACTTTATTGGTAGACTACTATTGGCAGGGAGATAGTGATAATCAGAAGACAAATATTGTAAGTGGGTTCCGTAATGGTTTATAGTGTGTGTGTGTGTGAAAGTGAATAATGTATTTATCAGGAAATTGTGATTTGTATAATTTTGTGTATGTGTGTGTGTATAATGGCATTATTTTTTTTACAATAATAATAAAAGTATAATATATAGAATGGTAAGTAATAGTTATCCTAAGTATGCTATTGTATTTTAGAGACACAAAAAAATGTACTAGTCACGTGTTAGTTTTTAAACGGTCGAGGTCTTCATCACCGGCGATTCGGATAGCCGGCTGGCCATCTCCTTTACGTATGTATACAAAGCCGCGGGAGGTCCAACAGAACTTATATAAATTTGTCTTTGCGAAGTCACGTGCCTGAGTAAACAACCGCCTGTTTTTTGTAGTTAATGTCTCTGATATAAAAACTCTTGTAGAATCTCCCTTGATACCAAAAGATGAGGACTCCAATTGACCATTCCTGTCACGTTTAAACTTTTTTAGGGATTCTAGCAGTTCTTCTTTTTTAATCACAGATGTAAATTCAACAATTATGGGCTTGTTTTCGCCTTTTGACTTTGTCCGAAAGATATCTTTAATTTCATGACTTTGAATTTTGGTGTTGAGCTTTTCACCGATTTTTACTATTATTTCTGATAAGTCTTTTTTGGTTTCACCCGCTTTGTGTGTAAAATTACGTAATTCAAGGCCAGAGGCACGAGAATTCCGCTCCATAATTTCCACTTTTTCCTCCAGGGATTTGACGTAAAGAAGAAGTTCATTTCTTTCGCTCTGCATGGTAGTCAGTTTCGTACTTAGTTTCCGATTCTCTTCCGACAAAAAGTCGACTGACTTCACTATATTCTCATTTTGTAGTTTAATTTCACTGATAGCACTTACGACTGTTGCGAGTTTAGAGTCTTGTTTCGCCATAGATGAAGTCAGGAGCTTGTTAAGATTGTTTATAGAGGTCTTTAAGTCATCGGTATCAACTTCTCGCTTCCTTTTATTTAACCTTTTAGATGTGAAGCCTGAGTATTCAGCTTCACTAGACCCAATTGTAGTCAAATCAGGTGCTGAACCAGAGGTTGGTTGCTGATGTTGAAGTACGTTCAATGTAGCCGTGGAGCAAGGGATTTCGGCCGTGGGTGTGCAGGGCGGCGGGGTGCGTTGATTGCGCGGCATCGTAGGTATTGTCGGTTAAATGTACCAGGATACCAAAAAATCAAAGAAGTAACTTAGTACCGTTCACCGAATACAGGGCAGCATAAAATGGTTTGATCGATTATTCAGAACATTTACGCTTTCCGTCCAGTCTTAGAAGACCTCCACTCTAGACAAGGTTCTAAAAATATTCTTGTCTCTCTTTATAATATGTCTTAATGCAGTTATAATTTAATGTTGTTAATGTAGTAAAAGGTGATGGCACTAATAAGCATTACATATGCAAATTACGCTGTCCTTATATTTGTGTAAAGATAGGGTTACTCACGCACACTGTGTAGTGCTCTAGCGTCTACGCCGCCGCACGGCATGAATAGCTTCCTATTGTTTCTGGGTTCCTATTTTTCCGATACAATTATCACTTTTGATTTTCGTTTTTTAAAATAGAAAACAACTAAAACAGAGTTCACAAGCACGTCCGCTCAGGTCAGAGGTCCGGGAGGAAGGGGTGAATGAATAATTAAACATAAGTTATAATTTTTTTTATAGCTGATAGGCTAGCCTTTAAACACTATCTCACCTGAGGGTAAGTGATGATGTGGTCGAAGATGTTCTTCAGGCTAACCAAGAATTACTGGCTCTCAAGGTCAGCTGCCGAAACACACCAAAGTGCTTGGCGACAGATTTTCTACCTGAGAGTAGTAGCAAAACTAGGCGGACATTCGCAAAATGCCCCACCACGAGGTAGAGCAATCAAAATAGTGCACCATTTCGGTGTCTTTAGTGGCCTCCTACGCTAATGCTATATTTTGAGCAGTAATCGCCATCAATAATTACGGTTAGAATCATATATTAAAAAACTGAGTTGACTTGCCGTATAGATTTTACTTATGTATCATCATAATTAAATCATATTTACCAATTAAACAGCTTAATAAATTGTTAACATAGACTTATATTCTTAACCCCAAAGTTAACCAAAGCTCGGGCACAAAGCCTCATAAATAGCCTTCTCCGAATTGAGAGACAGGCGCTTGGCACGTTAGGCATTTAATATTGGACCACAAAAAGAGCACTGACCCCAAATAAATTATAGACAACCGGACCCTTTGCGGTCATTCGTTTCTAAAAGATGGCACATCACGAATGTGCTCTTAGCAGCAAAAACTAGACAAAAGAGAAGGCCTCACAAAGCCAGTGTGACCTACATTGCGACGCTCCCTCGCTAATACTCTTACTTTGTGTCGTTCTTGAACTATTTTAATAAGTATACGCATAAAAAACACACACCTGACCCTAACTTGCCTGATAATAATTTGTTATAAGGTTTGAGTCAATTCTTTGTCTTAGTACACACGTTAAGCCAAATAAAGATCCACAGCCAACTATATAAATTCTGCGCCCCAGCCCCAAAAGTCATATTAGAGCGAGGCGTAGAAAAACAGTGCCGGGGGATGTCGTTGTAATAAATCCCAAGAGTAAATATTGTGCATTGTGTTTGTGTCTTGAGCGGTTTCTCCAACGCTAAATCTGGTGGAGCGTGTTTTGTCTAAAAGCTTTGGCTCATTTAACCTTGTTATGCTAAGTCGCGTACAAAGAAACGAATTTTGGAGCTTACGCGGTGTTCAGTCTCGAGGCGTGAATTGGGTATTCTATAATATGTTGTTTAACGTCTTAATAAAGCGAGAAAATAGTTTGAATATTTTTTTAGTCTGCCAATCTTTCTGTTTTATAAGTTTTGGGATCAAATTACTTTCATATTTCACCCGGTAAATGAGGCCAAAGGAATTTCTAATTTTAGAGGCACCGAAGGCGAGACCTACATATTTTATGGGTGACGCTAGATAAAATAATTTATTCAAGTGAAAACTTTAAGTACCTTTAATCAATTTCTAATGGTTTGAATGCAGGTACTTTGCACTGAGGTAATGGAAAGACTTCTTATATAGAAGTATTCAGCACTGGCTAGTTTTATAAACAATTTTTACGTATTATATTGTAATTTTAACATTATATATGATAAAGTACTAATTGTAAAATTACATTTGGAGCACGTTTTTTGCTCACTGTAATATATTTTGCTATATAATTATTCATACAGATAGGAGCATAAAATGAAAGCAAGCTAAAAGCTTTAACAATGCTTATCTGAAAGTTGATTTGAACATGCATTTTCTTTCTAATGCCGATAGTTAAGCCTTTGATGTGGTCAATCTCACCTGATGGTAAGTGATGATGTGTTCGCATGTGTGAACAAGATTAACCTAGAACGACTGGCTCTCAAGGACAGCTGCCGGAACACACCGTAAGGTGCTTGGCGATAATTTTTTCTACTTGAGGGTGGTCACTAGCCAGGCGGGCATTGGCAAAATGCCCGTCCCACTATGCGGTGAAGCTCAAGCCCACGGCGGGATTCGAACCATGGACTTGCTGCGCCGCAATCCATAGCCATCACTGCTTATATGTTCTTGTATAGAAGAAATGTTTTTTTACAGGATTATGATGGAACTGCACGAAGTCCACTTGTTAAGCGGTAATATGCCTATAAAAATGCATTTCGTCGTAACTGCTCCACACCTAGCACCCTGAGACAAAAAGTTGTTAATTTTGCCTGTAATTTTACCAGCACCCATAACCCTTAAACCGGAACAGTGCGAACAATAGTGCTTTGCGTAGAAATACTGCTTTGCGTAGAAATACTGTTTTGCGTAGAAATACTGTTCTGCGTTGAAATACTGTTTTGCGTAGAAATACTGTTCTGCGTTGAAATACTGTTTTGCGTTGAAATACTGTTTTGCGTATAAATACTGCTTTGCGTAGTTGATAAAAATAAGTATGTTGGCAGTATTTCCCTGGGCAAACACATTCATTATAAGAATTTGATATAAACGTAAAAGGTGCTCCCAGAATTTTAAGTTTTTTAGGCCTCTATTATGATCTACATGTGGCAATAGCTATGGACTGCGGAGTTAACTTTACAATTTATTTATTTTTTAAATTACTGAGGAATCCTTGGTTCTAGTATCACCGTGGCTTCTAGCTTCACCGCATAGTCGTATAACCTGGCAAATTGAAATTGATGCGAGTTATTCTTGTTTAAGCTTGTTAACGATCCTCGACCACATCGTCACTTACCAACAGGTAAGATCATAGGCTTGTGAAAGTATTATACATTAAAGAAAACATACCTGTTGCAAACTTAAGCTCTTTACAAGCACCTGTCCTGAGTGCGTGTGCCTCCCGAATCCGACAGGACCAAAGCCGTAGCACAAGAGTGACAGAAGCAGCACCAAGGTCTGCACCGTGCTCACCCACCACGTGAAGTAAGGCCGGTAGTCGGTGAGTTCGTCTAACTGTCGCACTATCTCTTCTTGATGCGTAACAGATTTTCTGAGTGATCGTCTGTAAAGAAAAATTATAGTGACATTACACATATTTTATCTTATAACCCTATAAAGGACTGCCTTAACTCATATGCAAAATCAACACATACATTACTCACACACACACACAAACACACACGAGATAAGAGACCTCACTGCATTGTTACTTTTTTTTTGTTTTTTTTTGCTCATATGTAAATTTATATATATATAATATATATATTGTTCTGCAATAATTTCATTTTTATGTACTTATGTTCAGTAAGTGTAAGAAATTAACGTGGCCCCCATTACAATGTTTCCGTAAAAAACCTAAGGAAACGGGGGTGGCTGAAAATCAGCGCCACCCGGAATTCGGGTCGCACAAGCTGAGCCACCTCCCTTTGCTTTGTTTCCTCCGTATAGTTAGTTTGTTATAAATGTTAATACCTACCTATAAGTTACCTATGTAATAGTACTAAAGGAAAGCAATAAATATTTTTATTATTATTATTATTATATTGTGTAAATATTATATAGATAACACTTTATTGTACTTTGTAATTACAATATATATCATTTACAAAATATTTCATCTTAAGATGAAAATGATGGTACAATCGGCGGCCTTATTGCTAGGCAGCAGTCTCTTCCAGGCAACCGTAAGCAGAAATATCAATTTGATTAACATAGGGACAGAATGTAAAACCAAGTGGGATTAGTAAACTAGTTGCATAACTAAATATATACAAGTACCTATTATAAATTATAAATATGTGTATCAAATATATTTACCTACAAATTAGATATATATTCGTAAAATAAATATGTAACTATTATCTATTACTAAGCCTCCTAAATAGGCTAATCATTGCTGTATCCTATTCAACCAAACTAAGACAATTAATAGTAAAATATCAGTGTCCTACAAACGAAAGGCTGCTTTGTTGCCTGTAACAAAGTTGAAATACTAGCCCAGGCAACACAGGCTCTTATATACAATCCTTGTGTCCAGTCTAATAATCGAATCTTCTCATGTCAGTTAAATTGTTAAGACAATGTATTGCAAATAAGTTTTGACAATAAATCATTATATTATTATTGAATCTGTTATGATAAATTATAGAGATTTTATACATATTGTGTAAAAATATCGCAATTAACTGGATAAATGTAGTTTATTATGCCGTGGTTATCCAATCACCAAATAAAAATTATAAGAGTGTTAAAATGTTAACCGACTAAATTTAAGACAAATAAAATTTTCTTTTGATTAAAGAACTTACATTTTTGCCTTTTATACTGGTTGTATATATAATTATTTACGTCTATGGTAACTATCTGAATATTGAAAAACCTGAATAGAGAAGGTATCTCCTTAATACACACTAAATGAGTATAATAATGTACAGATTGTCTACAGGTGAATCAAGTATATCACATTTGGAAAAATGATGCATGGTAAGGACATCTTAATATGAAAAAATATAAATTAATATTATTTTCACCTCACAAGTTCAGAAAAGTAATGTTAATTATTTGAAATCTGCGTGGAGAAATGATTTTGATCCACTACTGTGAAAAAGGTTTTCAAAATTTGAACCTTCGTAATAGTTCTAGAAAACAAATTTTCTTCTAATATTTATTTAGTAAATTTAATTATTACTTTTTATAAATAATAACACTATATTAGCAAAATGAGTTAAGCTGTTTTTTGTACCTAGCGTTTTTCTCGCTGGAGTGAGGTGAAAAGATTTTTGCTCGACAGCATCTCGTACTATCGATTCGGTACGCTCAGGATTCTATACAGAGTTATTTGAAAAAATGCTAACAACGTCTTAGGGTTGACTTCTAGTAGTCCCAGCAAACATTTTCAGATGATATTTTATTATTTAGAAAAAAAAAAATTTTTTTAAAGGTTTTTTATGGTTTTTTACTGAATACGTGCGAGGAACACCTGATTTTAAAAGGCTCTTGTGCTTGTAAAGTATTATTTCATATATTTTATTACTTTGCTCGATGTAAATATTCAAAACCCTATACAAAGAGAGCACGGCGCGGTCCAGTGTTGCCGCAGCGGGCGCTCTTGGCTCAGAGTAGGCATTAAAACAGAAAAAAAATTAAAACATTTAAAATATTTTTTGTTTCAAAACAAAAAAATATTTATCTTAAAACATTTGTTGGGACTAGCAGAAGTAAATCCTATGAGATTGTTAGCATTTTACCAATAACCCTGTATATTGAAACACTCGCTTTGTCGTAGTTCAGTCCTAGACTTCATCAACAACAATCCAACCTTCAAGTTTCAATAAAAGTACTCTCGCGAAACACCAACTTTGCAGCCATGCATAAGAAATAACTATACTTTCTTTGGGATTTTTTTTATATTAAAGACAAAGAAATCTGACACATGTCAGATTTCGATTACATTATGTAATTAAAATAGATGTCCATAAATTGGTGAAAGCTATTACTCAGGCAGACCTTCCACTGCTGAACACAGCCTCCGCCATTTTAAAGGGTATTGACCATTATGCCCACAAGGCGGGCAGCTTGGGGATCGCAGTGTTAGATTGCAGTTATTTAGAAGGTGCTGCTGCCCACCTTCCAGTATTTTTCCTTAGTCGCCTTTTACGACATCCACACGAAGATATGGGGAGGTGCAATTCAAAGCCGGCACTCCAAGGTGGAAAAGGGCGGAGAAGCTATTACTTTACCTATTTTTGTAAGGTTTGCTCTCAATGACAACAATTGAAATCGCTTCAAAAAACGATTCAAGCCTCGAATGTCATGATATTGCTGAACAAAATCTCCATAGGGATTCAGGAAATCCGGCATGTCCGGACAGGAAGATCGGCAATAGCGCGTCATACCATAAATAACAACCCACGTCATATCCACGGGATATTAATTCAAAAACCCATTACGGCAAGTTTTAAATGGAAGTTCTCGTAAACACGGTGATATATTGAGGCCATGGGTAAAATATAACTGGATCAAGTGCAGCCGCGTTGCTTAGAACTGTAAGTTATAAAATTACGTAATCTTTCGGGTAACCCAAGGTGTTAGCGGTAAGTAAGGTTCATTGGAATTGTTTGGGATTTAAGTATTTGAACAGTTTTATAAATACTTTATAAATATTTAGATTATGCGATGATTTTGTAAAGTAACTAGTTAATGGAATTAAGTGGTACAGTAAAAAGTCTGATTAAACTGTTCGGCAATAGTTCGTCAGCTTAGGTCGGTAACTCTGTTGAGTGTGAATAAAGAATTGTTCCTTGTATGTCCCACTATTTCATCCTACACATTTCGCAAAAATCCTTTTTCAGTCCAAGAATATTCTTTTATGGTTTTGACCTATAAGAATATAGGTATATTACATATCCTTTTTAAAGAACCGTTATCAAGAGAACAATTTCCAATATTTTATATAATAAGATTGTAGTTACTACAATACCTTATATAAAAATAATAATACATTTTACCTAATATAAATTCCTGCTCGCCTAGAAGTTCCGAATAATTTGATATATAATTTCCTGAATTTTAGAAGATGTTGTAATCTAACTTTTTACTTGTTTCTGATTGCCTGGTACTTCGGAAAACCTTTTTACTTACAACGATACGAACAGTTTTCAATTCCCGTATTCCACCTGTTGTCTGTACTTTTATAAATGATTATGATTATAAGGCATTGATTGTAATTTTAGAGTGTATCTGTAATCAATTACAAAGTGATGAATGTACCAAACTAAGCATTGCAAATATAGTAGACGAATGATGAAGTAATAAAGATGAACATAAAACATAAAAAAACTTATAACAAAATATATAGGGCGACCAAGGTATATTATGTGGGGAAACAAAGATTTATTTATGCTAGGCGAAACTTGGTGGGGCGAACTCAGAACAAATCGAATAAATTTGTGTGGATAAAAAAATCTAGGCCCCACAGTCTAAACAGTTTTGTATGCCATACCTGTACTGTACTGTAACAGGCGGATCGTCAACTGCTGAATACAGCCTCCCCTATCAAGGGGGTATTTTCCATAATCCCCACGCTTGGCAGACGTCTTGGGGATCGCAGTGTAAGTTGGCAGTACTTTAAAAGGCACATCTGCCCACCTTCCAGTATTTTTCCCTTAGTCGCCTCTTACGACACCCACGGGATGATATGGGGAGGTGCAATTCTAACCCGGCACCCCGAATAAAGAAATGCCGAAAGAAGAGAAGAAATGCCATAGCCTTAGGAAGTTTTCAGAAAATGTGGAATTAGTTCTCTCGTGATTAAGAACAGTGATAGAAGCAGAAAAAATGCGCTGTGACGAAGTTGAGACATCTTGCATATGTTAGAATATTATGAATAACTAAAAATTCAAGAAATTGGCTCATTTTATATCTATGGATTCATTCTATTGAACTATTATATTTGTTATGTGATTGTGACGAAACAAGCACGAGGCCCACCCGATGTTAAGCGGATTAACCTCTGCCTATAACAGATGCATTTCGTCATTTGATGAATTGTACTGCGCCCGTCACACTGAGACATACAGATGTAAAGTCTCACATGCCTCTAAATTGAAAATAAAAGCACTACTATAGGGAGCATCAAAATAGTATTATTTATATATAAGCAGGTTAAGTCATCAATAAAACCTATATACTCAAAAATAATGTCTTATGCAAAAAAAAACTATTATGGCAAACTATTTGAAATGAAATTTTCGTGAGTTTCACACATATTTAAATATTATAAATTGAACTGGCAAAAGCACTCACGTTGGGGATCGAAGACGTCAACCCGGGTTTCGAACATATCAGATGCTCATCATCAATGCGAGTGCGTAGCTATTACGTACTCGATCCCCAATGTGAGTGTTTTTGCCGGTTTAATTTATAATATTTAACTATGCCAAACGTTATATGATATTTTAAATTAGGAATCCAGTTATGCGAGACAGTCGACACCTTAATTCAGCATTTCAATGCATAATTGTTTACCATTAATTATTCATTGTCACGATCTTTGTTTATGTACGAGTATAGGCCGGGATCACGGTTACTCATTAAATTCAATAACACGAACTAACGTTTCAATTCATAAGCATTGATTTCACTTTTAAACCAACTTCCAAAAAACGAAGTGCTTCTCAATTCAACGCGTATTTTTTTTTTGTTTGTTACCTTGTAACTTTCGACAGGGTAAACCAACTTCGATAATTCTTTCTTATTTAAAGCTTTTCCTTCCCGTGTGGTCCCATTTTATTAAGGGTGACCCTTACTACTTACGGGATCGATTGTCATTTTACATTGTACAAAGGCTGAAAAAAAAAAATTTTGCCGACTTCAACACTCAAAAGTGTGAAATAACTTGTCGAAGTCATCATTACCATGCGCACAATATTGTGATAATAGGTAATTTTGAACTATCTGTTATTTTTCAGTTTAGAAGTCGGTTTCATTTTTATGTAAAAAATTGTGCAAACATTCTACCTGTATTAACTCGAATAACTTGCTGACCTGGTGTGGTTAGACTTAGCCATAAGAGGGAAAGAATAACAACAGAAGGTGGGTAGTTGCGCCTTCTGCAGAACTGCCCCCCCTGACTTCCCAATACATCTGCTAGGCGTGGAGATTATGGAACCTCCCCTGGCTCACTCCCTGTTACTAGAAACTATTTAATTATTCGGCGAAGCTAACATATTGGTATAGGTGAACTTTACTTATTTATCTGGTAGCATCAAAACGATATAACGAATTAGATTAGGAAGCACTAGGTTTTTTAAATCAGTGATGGCACTGTAGCAATGGCTATGAACTGCCCAGCAGGAGGTTCATGGTTCGTACCGCAGCACGGGTTTGCACTTTTGCTTAAGCCCACCTGGCTGGAGTAGAAAACCTGTCACCGAGCAGCTAACTGCTTTAAAGTGGCAGTTTCTCCGTCCTCTTTCTGCTTGACTCTGCACTGCTCTCGTCGATTCGTTAGTTCTTATGTCTCGTTTGCCTAGTAATTTCACTTGCTACTGGGCCATTCACGCCTAAAAACTGTAATATTTGCACAACAAAATAGACTCTTGCTGAAGAGACCTACCACTATTGTTGAGATCCAATAATTCAAGGTTAAGCCTTTTAACTTTTTTTTCAACGTACTCGCTCGTAACAGGCCTGTAAATGCATCGATTTTATTGTCATAATATAGTCTATTACGCACTCGTGCTTTTTGTTTCCTTTACCGCACTAGTGTTTTAAACAGAAAAAAACAACGTTTCCACACTCCTCACCAAGGAGATTGTGGTTTGTTTCGTTCGTTTTTCATATTAAAACAAACCAGATGAGTTTTTTACCTACTGAAGTAGAACTTTAGAGGATTTAATTATAAACCTTCTTAATCAGATTATCGTTTTTCATATAAAAACAAACCAAAGAGTTTTTTACCTACTGAAATAGAACTTTAGAAGATTTAATTAGATCAAGAAAATATTATCGTATTCGTGCCTCGCAAGTGTGTTGAAAAACGTCGTATGAAACTCGTGCCCGTTGTTTATTACAATCTAAAACCCGTCTCGATTGTAATAAACAAATTCGCGCACTTGTTGCTTAATGTACTATTACCACATTGTCTCTTGACGTTAAGAGAGATTGTGATCAAAGGCTAAACCTATCAGCAATGCAAAAAGACATAAATGATCATTGCGTTCCAAATAATTATGCTCGGTGATAACGCTGCGTTGACCTCTAGCCATGTATCTAGAACTAATCCCTTCTAAAACCTTTTGATCTATTGAATTATCAAAGATACCTAACTTATATGAAGATAACTTACATAGTAGTTATTACCAAGTCATTAATATTTGAACATCAGGCATCAAGCGCAGCGATCTCCAATAATTTGCTACCAAGACATTCGTTTCGTTCAGTCTATAAATGTACCCAAAATTGAAATCATATACGAGTAGCCTGAGTTTGGCTGTAATCATAATCTCTCAGAAGTTATTAGTTCGGGACACACACACACTGATTGATTGATTGAAACTTAATTATTGTTAATCGAAAGATTCCTGGTTACATAATGTTTCTTTAGAAAACATGCTCCTTACCTATCACATAAGACTATCACGTATCTAACGAAACGTGGGTGTTAAGATACCATCTTCGTCAACTTACATTTGAAAATATAAAAGCATGATGATATGATAAAAAAGGTAGGTTTGTATTTTTATTACTTAGTCAAATGACAAAAGCTTTGAAAGTGTGCATAAAGAAATTAGGTCAGAATATAAAAGTATTAATTGAGCGTGTGCAGCACCAGTTGGAGTTGTTTAATTATTTACTGGTCAGGTCGATATCATAGATGTCAACGACCGAGGAAAGTGCGGGGTAAAATGAAATGGATTAACTGGAATAGTGCAGAATTTTATCAATTCGCGCAATGTTGGGTTCTGAACTAGAAATAAAAGTATAAACCTATGCCTCCGATGTTCGTATGTCCACGACCTTAAAATGGTTTATGATAATGGTTATACCTTTGAAACTACGATACGAGTTCATAGGGTGAAGTTTTTTTTACAAAATACCCCATATTTTTTACGCTTCGATTTCCTTCACTGTTCTTCATACACGTTAAGGTCATCAGAAAATCTCACACTTGAAATCCATCCTCATACGAGTTCTTTTTATAGCAAATCCTTCACTATTCAGGCTGCCCGCTTGTGGAATTCTCTTCCTGTATCAATCAGACAAGCACCGACTCTCAATATGTTCAAGGATCAAGTTAAAAGGTTTTATTTGTCCAATTAATTTTGCACTATATTTTTGTCAATTTATATGCTATATATGAGATGATATTATAATATGTACTATATTTTTATATAATTTATAGGTATATGTATATATCATTATCTATTTATGTATGTTGCTATGTATATGTTTATATATATATATATATATATTATATATATGTTTATAATTGTATCTGTTTAATTATTATAAAAACCTATATGTATGCTATTTTTTATATATTTGTTTAGAAATAACACTAAAATACGTTTTGTTTTAAAATGTTTGTATGAAATTTGATTATGTATTTGGACTACACCCGCCTCTAATGTTTTATTCGTTCAACTCCATCCTAAGGTTGCCTGGTAGAGATCACTTTTAGTGATAAGGCCGCCCATTGTAACACTATGTTATTATAATTTAATGTGTAATCTTTTATATTTCTAAAGTGGTGTAACAATAAAGAGTTTTCTATCTATCTATCTATCATATTTTGACTACACTGAGAAAAATGATTACCGTTCTTCATTACTTATTGACGTGCAGAATAATTAATAATGCTGATGTCTGTAATAATATCAAGAGTATGATGAAATAGCTTGAAGGCAGATATACTTTTGGTTCCATCACTACAAGTTACAATTCAGATAACAAACAGAAGTCATGACAGCCTTTCATTTAAAAATAAAGTAACTAAATATTAAATTATTACGATATACCTGCTTTTTAACAGGAATTTCATTATAAATTTTCAAGTTTGTCGTGAGTAAAATGTAGCACGACAATTAATCAAGAATTAGTGCGAAACCGAAAATAAAATATCAAGACCGAGCATGATACAAAAACATAATTTTCTACCCACAAAATGTTATTGAATCATGAGTAGTTAACGGGTTTTTAACAATAATTTACTATGATGTAACGTTCTAAATAATTTGTGAAATAATTATCTGTTGGGAAAAAAAAATGATAGTAATGTCATGTTAAATTTTCGTGACCGGCACGACGTCCCTAGATGTTGTAGTGCATTACGCGAATGCTCGTCTGGCTGACTACCACCTTCAAGTAGAAAAATTGTCTCTAAGCTAACCTAATTTCCTTTTGTGTTATGTAGGTTACGTTGAAGCCAATATCAATTCTGCCCATTCTAGCTTTAGCCAAATGTTCAACCAATGAGTCATCATCAGAGATTCATCTTCTTCTTTGTGGTATAGAGTAATTCTATATTAATTGAACTGATTTTATTAAGATACATCTGTTCAGCCATATTCATGTAAAAGAGTTCAAACTGGTGGTTCCTTTTGAACTACCTAGATGGCGCTAACGCTATTTACGCTCTTTCCCATACAAAATGCGTCAGAATGTATGAAATCCTGCATCGCGCAAACGAAATAATCCGACGGTTCCGAAAGATATTCAGCTAACATTATACTAAATATATTGACATCGGAAGCAATCGGCAACACTCGGCAGTCTAGTGCAGCAGAATCACCAGGAATTACGCATTAAAAGTTATTACGGGTTCACGATAATAAACGAGAAAGCTCTTTTAAGACTGCTATGATGATATCGAAAATATATCAAAACTTTCCCGTAAAGTTGTTAGGAAAATGTATTCTTATTTTGATGAATTTCACAATAATTTGTCATTTCATTAATGAAACTATACCATTCATTCTTAAATTTGTATGATTCCCTTCACGACTTTTTGTCATTACTGTTAGGGATAATTCCGAGTTCGTCATGATACTTTGTTATGACGCGTGTCTAATACTCATGTTTTGTCAGTACAAAAAATGAGTATTCAGCACTAAGAAATCTTGTGCTGTTGCCTGATTATTTATCGTAACATCAATTCATGGTAAATTCTTGTGATTTACATGCAAATTATAATTAAATACTCTTGGTCCGTTTTTATTGGGAATACGGATATTTATTTCAAAATTCCTTTAAAATTATCATGAATCATGACAGTCATTTTTCTCAGTGTAACTTAAGAGATTGAGTGAACAGAATGCGTAAAGCGCCTTCTACCTTTGTCATCTGCGGGCGCCGAAAGCTCACTGTTACCAGTAGAATAGTTGACAACTGACTTAAGGACTGTGGTTTATACAGTCCTTGGCTTGAAAATATCGTCAAGATTACACAAATTGAACTAACTAATATGCCACATCAACAAGGAGGCAATTTATATGCAAAATAGAAAACCGTTTTGTGATATGGTTATACTTGGGGTATTTCGATACTAGATTTATGTAGTGTTTGTAACTTAGATTTATATAAAAACATAATAATATTTTAACTATTTTACTAATTTTATTAACATTAACAACTATTTCTGTTTTGATTTTCCATTCAAAGATCCAAAGTATGAAACTATGTCTCATTTTCTCACAATTACGTAGCTTACAAACACAAACACAATTACAAAGCCCTTTTCACAAATATCCCGTTACTGTAACAACCATTTGTTGGTTATATTTTGCAACTGCAGTTTTACCACTTTAACTGATTCATTCATGATCAAGCGTAAGACTTACCGGAAAAACCTTCCTACGACACCCATCCCAAATTGTCGCCTGTTAGAGTTATCACCCAAAGGCTCCAGCATCGGAGTGTGTATCCTTGCGCCCCCCGCGCCCCAAGACACACTCCGCTCTGGTCTTCGGTACTCCACTCCGCTCGAACCGATAGGGGAACGCGCCCTGAAACAAAACAATGCCATTTTTATCCGATGCCATAACAGTTTATGTTTCGCAGGGAAATGCGAAATCGAAAGATTTTATCAAAGCGTTATGAAACTGAAATATATTTAAAAAAATTAAACCACAGCTTCTGACTGATACCTTCTTCGGCTGTAAAACCCCAACAAGCCAAGAATAGACCAGTCAAACTGAAACTGAAAACTAGTTTATACAGTAATAAAACACATGAAAGAGCATAATGCGATATTGTCTTTTAGGGCGTTGTACAATTTCAACAAAATAAACAGTTCCTTTTAGATTGTATATATCAGACGTATATATTAATATCAGCTGTATATAAGCCTTATCTTTTTCACGATAATTCATCCATTCACTTTCAATTCATTTGGCAGATGGTCTATGCCTTGTTCTCATTGTAAATAGGTACTCAGTAAATCTAGCAACGAATGATAAGTCCAATATGGTATTTCATTTAAATTTCGCTAGTACGAAGAATATGTTAACTTTGGGTGAAACCTAAATAAATTTATATGTGACACATTTTTACAAAAATACGTAATAAACCATAACACATAATGGGCAGACTTTGCAAATGAGTATTCAAATGACACACATAAACATGTCGCCGAGATTATTTATGGTGTTGAGAAAACCGAACGTATAATAATATACTAATACAGATCTACTACGAGCCATGGAGAGACAGCTTGGGGTTTTTTTACCCGATAAAATCTACTAAAAAAATTGCCGATGAACCAAATTTTCCGAAATGGGATGCAGAATTCGTAAGTTAAATTCGCAATGACCATTTTGGTTGTGGGGTCGGCACATCAGTCCTCTTTAGTTATCAACGGATAACCGATAAAATATAAGAAAACTCATGAATGTCTTCCACAAATCCAAATATTTTGTGAAAGTAGTCAGTAAGTGGAAAGACAATATTGTGAACGTCGCAAAGGAATCGGCTATCAGCAATTCCAAATTTCAAACCCGTGTACCTTGGATTGGCACTGAGTCCTCTGACCTCTAGGCTATCTCAGCATACTTGACCAAGCCGGATTTTGTGTACCAATTTTATTACTTTAACCATCATAGAGGTAGGTACGGATGCAACCTGACCACTTGACTTTATCTGCTTGAAAGAAGTCGCATGGCGGTTGTGCTTTTTGCGAACTCTGCCCTGACTAGCCATGACCCTCAATGGGAAATTTTGTCAACGAGAACTTAACGGCATATTCCGGCAGCTGCCCTTGAGGACTAGTAATTCTAGGTTAGTCTGAACACCTTCGCCAATCATCACGCATCATCAAGGCTAACCTATAATTTATAAACAAAATAATTTAATTAATAATTAATTTAATTCGGCGACGCAGCCGTACCCCCGGTAGCTTAGTAGATAAAGCATCCGGCGCGAAATCGGAAGGACGCGGGTTCAATTCCCGCCCGGGGCAAAACATTTTGTATTCCAATAATTTGTAAATTTATGATTTTAGCTTAGTACGCGGTAGTGCTTGTAATCATAATATATAGAAATACAGAAGGGTAGCGACATCATTCCGAGAGTTAAGTGTTTGAAAAAACACTTCTTTCGGTCAGATGAAGTCTAGTAGTCTGGTTGATGGCCGCGCACCGTCCCCTATGACGGTTTAAGAAATACGATTGGAGTACAAAATTTCGGCGACGCAGCCGTACCCCCGGTAGCTTAGTAGATAAAGCATCCGGCGCGAAATCGGAAGGACGCGGGTTCAATTCCCGCCCGGGGCAAAACATTTTGTATTCCAATAATTTGTAAATTTAAAATAATTTAAGAATATAAAAAAGAAGTGCATTTTCAAACACTTAACGCTCGGAATGATATCACCATCATTATCTTTTTCTAAATATGATTGCAAGTAATATGGCGTAATAAAAGCAAAAATCACATTTAAATTTTTTCTTTTTAGAGCACACATTTTTTTTTGTCCCAAGTGGGAATTGAATACGCCTCCCTCAGAATCATGCCAAGTGCAGTGACCTTTGGCTATCAAATGTGGTTCCTACGGCGCATCTAGGTACCCGTTCAGCTCAAGGGTAAATTGTTTGTGGAAATAATTCGTCTCAGGACTAAGCCAATTATACAAGCTGTGATCGAAAATCATTAATAAGCGTAGGTATCTCTACGATCTGAGCAAGCCAGTTTATGTTATAGTTATATAGCTATAAAGTTTCCGAAGAGGCACACACAGCCATGAAACTTTATTAAATTTTCGAAATTTATTAAAGATCACGTTCATACGCTCCACCAGATTATACAGAAGACTTAGGAGTATAATCAGCTATAGTGACTAGCGCTTAGGAATTGACATTGCAGTAGGAATGTGCAGACCATCCCCTTCCTTCGTTGATCCCTCGATGAAACAATAACTGATGAGATAGAAAGATTCTCATGTACAACATTAGAAAACGTATTGGTAGGTCTCACACTAAGATGGCCAATGACTTTGTGAGTTACAGGAACCCAATCGTCGCAAACGCGATTATAAAATATCTTAAATATTAAATTAAAAGTACAAAATTGATTAAATGGGAAATAAAATTATGGGAAATGAAATAAAATACTTCCGCTATTAATTAAAACGTCAAATGACGGTAGTTAGTACTATGGGTGGGGGAACAAGATGGCGGCTGTCAGTGCCCTTACAGCCAGCAAGAGTGACAGTCAAAGTGTGGATGCCGGGTAAAACGTGCATAACTTTGGAGCTCTTGTAAGTCAAATTTTATCATAATATAGCTTAGCTTAGTGATATAGATTAGTGATAAATATATAATTACCAATGCAAAGGTGATATGAAATGGTTCTGGTGGTAAGGGACGGCTGTATGGGGAAGATGAGGAGGCCGTTTTATTAGGGCAAAAGCCCTATTATATGACATTTCAAACCAGCTTGGCATAGATATATATATATTGTGTACATTCCCCCCTTATAATATAGCGAAGCAGAATATTATAACTCCATATATTTGCGCTTCGCAATACCAATGAATGTAAACGGCTGTTCATTATGGTAATCAACGGCATATGTCCAATAGAAGACGTCTTCCAGCTGATAATGAAGATTATTATGACAAAACAATATAAGGTAGAATAAAAACTTTGAGTGCTAAGCGAGAGGTCAACACGGGCGTCCCGAGCTCTCCTTCAAAAATACACACCGCATGTGGTCAAAAGTAAAATTGAAACCATATGACTTATTAACGTGAGTTATTTTATGTTTCTTCTTGAAACTCAAGATGAAAATGCCTGTATTTAGTATTACTATCATAAACGCAGTAGAACGAAAGTTTTCTTTTTATATTCTTTTATCTTTACTTACTTTGCTTAAGACTGTTTGAATTAAGTTTGTTTATTAAGTTAGTTAGCAGACGTTCACAGTAAATGTAAAGTAAATACCGTAGTTCTATCAGATAAGTGTAAGTTCTTATTTTACTCGCAAGCGCGTTTAAGCATATGGCAGTAACTTAAGCGTTTAACTAATTAATATGTCACGCTAACGTCATAAGCGAGCTCTGAAACGCTCGAGATTATTAACCCAAGTTCGCTGTTTGTTAATATAACATAGAGCCAAAGTTATGATCTGTGTGTTGCGAGGTATTTTAGATATTATATATAACATGTTTGTTAGTAATTATGACCATGTTTGGATAAGTACAGCTGTTTTTTATTTTACTTTATGGTTGTTTGAGACGAGTTCAAATATTTAATGATTGTTTAGTTCAAATAGTTATAAATATGAATGATCTATTGACTGCGTAGGAGTAAAAGAGAGGCAGCGATAGTGAAATCGCCATCAGTTTAGGTAAAATCCGAAAGAAAGCTACACACAACTAAAAAACGTAAATCGAAAATTTTACCTTTCTTGCCCTCTTGATAAGGTTTTTCGTCATACAAACGCATACGTAAATAATTAAGATATTTACGTTAGAAGCGTAGTTTAGAGTCCACTTTGCAATGTTATTATATCGAGATTTTTTTTAACCGACTTCCAAAAAAGGAGGAGGTTCTCAATTCGTCTGTATTTTTTTTTTTTTTTTTTTTTTTTTTTTTTTTTATATTTGTTACCTCAGATCTCTTGACTGGGTGAACCGATTTTGAAAGTTATTTTTTTGTTTGAAAGCTGATTCTTGTCGTTTGGTCCCATTTTAAATTTCATCCAAATCGGTCAAGCCGTTTTTGAGTTACACTAAAAAGATTGAAAAAAAAATTTTAACAAAAAATGGAACCGACTTCAACACCCAAAAGTGTGAAATAACTTGTCGAAGTCGGTACCATGCCCACAATATTGTGATAATAGGTACTTTTGAACCATCATGGTACCGACTTTATTAGTTATTTCACACTTTTGGGTGTTGAAGTCGGTTCCATTTTTTGTTAAAATTTTTTTATGAAAACGTCTTTCTGACTTTTCTTGGTAATATGATCAAGATTAATATATAATTTGTTTACCGCAACAAACTAAATAAATTTTGCTAAAAATCTGTTAACGTATAGCTATTTAGCATTTATCAGTGCCTTAACGGTTAATACTTCATTATTTATATACGTAAATACTCAAAAATAATAAAATAATATAACTTTGCAGAAAATATATTATTATTATATATAGTTTCTGTATTTTTATGGTTCCATTACCTCATAAGCGAGACTCCGCTGTGCCTGTCTGTCCGCATGTCACGGTTTCAGCTCGGAAAATGTATTATTATGATATTTGATGTAAAACATTGAATTAGAGAAGAATATTCGACTAAAATTCCATATACATATTATTTCAGGGCTATTCCAATACAAAATCAATGTAAACGGGTATATAAATAAAGTACGTATATAAAAAAGGGTGTACCAATATGCTATTTCTAAATTACAAAATATATAAATATTACAAAAAAGCTAGTTAGAATAATTATCAAATTGTCAATTTTGTGGAACTGTATTATATAACCAACTTATTGTCTCAAACCAAAAAGACAAATAAAATTGAGTAGATGAACATAATTTCCGGAATTTGTCAAGAGGAGTTGTACCTGCCCATTATATTTTCAAAGAATCAGCGAATTGAGATAATGCAAGTACTTTAGAAGAAACTAAAGCGAACCCTCTCGTTATTTGGGTATACAAACAGCAGTTTATATAATTTCCCCTTAGGGAGAACGCGGACGTACAACGGAAGCATTGTGAGGACCATTCCATAAAACAAACAAGTGACTAAACAATTATGAACGGCACATAAACAGACGGTCGAACCTCCATTGTTAGCCAAAAATGTTCGCATGAATAAAAACCTAAACAAACTTGTTTTTCGTTTGCCAATATTTTGTTTGGAACTTCTGTGAAATACGTGAACTAGGTGTTTATTTGCTACGAGCTGAAAAACGAAATCTAAACGTATAATAAAATCAACACATTCGTTACATTTTTGCGTTTGTTAACAACCAACATAATAAGCTTGATAATGTTTAGAACTGATGTTATGTTGAAAAAAAATACAATTAAACTTGACTTAAAATTATTTATACACGCATTAATATGATAAGCAAAATTCGTTTTTACTGATATTCATAAATTTGTATTGATTAAAATTATGATTTTATACTTATTATTGTCATTAGTAGGTACTATAAAACTGACACCATTATTTGAGAGACCAGCGAAAGCCTGTTGTGGATTTCCCATAGAGACTAAAATTATTTGTAACTCGAGCATATTTTTAGTATACTGTACCAACCGGAATGTCCACTTCTGAACAGTGCATCCCCCATCACGGGGGATTTTACGGCAATCTACGGCAGGCGACTTGAAGATCGTAGTATAAGATAGCGATTCGTCAGAAGGCGTTTGCTGCTCACCTTCAGGTATTCGCTTCTTACGACACCCATGACAAGAGATGTGGGGTGACATTCTAGGTCGGCATCCTAAGGGCTAGATTTTTTTACCATACTATGCTATTAGTCAAGTTTGGACAGTAATCATCTAAATTTGTAAACATTTATTTTTTGAAAATACTTTGGAAAGGAAATTTGAGCAAATCATCGGTCGTATTATAAAAAAGATTCAGCCTTCGCCGGCCTCTACACCTTTGAATCTATATAATGTTTATGCGATGAGTTGATATCAAATTAGAAGCCTTCGCGCAATGACGTCATCTTTGCGGCGGTACCAAAAAGGCTGTGGGTGCGAGGGGGAGTGGACGTCAGAGGGTGGCATCCAAAAAGATCCACATTTTTCACATTTTGAAAATGAAATGGCAATTTTATATCATACCCAATTTTGTTGACCTGAACGTTGTTAGTATAAATAAATACTCAATTGAAACTTTAGGTCAAAAAACGTTAGGCTGTAGACATAAATTTGAAAATAATATTTCGTCTGGTGTTTTATTACTATCATTTTGTTATTTTACAGTATCAGCGATTTTATATAGCCTTGGTTAAATAACGATCAGACTTATTATTTGTTTCACATCAAAGCTATGGAGTGATTTGAGATTATCTGTACTCAAACATTCTAAGAAAGAAAATGGAATACAAGAGAATTATTTCGCCAGTATAGGTTACATAGGAAACATGACCATTTACTGGCTACTTGCATGTATTATAAAGTATTCACTCCGATTCTATGAATGGGCCCTGAATACAAGTGCTAGTTGTGTACAACCGATTACTGCAGTTCTTCAGTAGCTTCATTCAAGGCTCAACTTGGAACGTCAGTTTGCGCTTTACTACTCGTATATATACATACATGTTTTGGCTGAATTCACCTTTTCGACTCGTATGAAACGTGTCTTTCAAATGCAGCGTTAAGTTTGTCAACATTTTTAGCGTCAAATCATTTAATTGATTACCTAATTACTAGTAAGAGTTTCACTAGTTTTATGTAGCAAAGCACTCCGCTCTCCTTTTGATATTGCGTTAGAAACGTCGATAAAAACACAATTTTAACCACAGATTTGACTAGAAAAGGAATACTCTTCTAAGCCACTAATAGAACTCATCATGGACATGATATTGACATATGGGTGTACTTTTTGAACTAAGTTGTAGTGTGTGTAAAAGCCAAGATTAATCTTACTGAAAAGACCAAGACACATCGTCAGCTTTGAGATAATGGATCATGTTGTAGTTTCATTTAAGAGTACGGCATTGACAAGAACTACCAACAAAACTAAGTAGGACTTACCCATATGCCAAATTAAAACTAGTGTTGCCCGTTAAGCATCTATATGTATATCGATAACTTATAATTAGTCCGCGCTTAATCATCCACAACAAATAATATGTATATTATATATATTTATATCTTCATGGCATAACCATCGGTACTAATATTTAAAAAACAATAGATACTATCTAAGGGAAAAGATAAAAGCTATTAAAATTGTTATATTACTTATGTGAATAGGAATCAATAGTATCGGTCTCACTAGGTCCTCAGTCATTATCAATATATACTAGACATTACGGCCACTATCGACAGTTACTACAATATATACCATTGTTTTTATTACATGTCACTGACTTTCAAGGTCGACTATGGATGGAAAAATATCGATATCTCGGCGACATTCGGGCGGGATATAAAAGCCACAGCTCAGCGTCAGCCATAGCTGTTACGAGTTATATACGTCGCAGTAACTGTAATTACACAAAAATGTCTTCTAGAACTTACCCTTTCGCCCCATCAGTAACGTCCCCTTCTTCTTGGTGCTGCGTCAAAGGTGACGCCGACGTTGGCGGCGAGAAGAACACGTCGTCAATTTCGGCATCATCCTGTGGCGTTGACGCGCTCCCTCTAAAAGAGCGTGACCATTGTGCTGAAGTTGACTGCCGCGACTTCCTCGTCACCGCCTGATAGGGTACAAAATATGGTTAATGAAGAATCTTAAATCAATAAGTAAGCAGTCTAACACATTAGTTTACGAAGCACGTTAAACAAGTAAGTAAAATTTTAGGAGAACAACCTTTGTTTGAGCAATGTTATCATATATATTTGTGTGTGTAAGTCAACAGAATGCGAATGCCTCGTTGGTGTGTGTGCAAAAATGGAGCTTTTTAATTTGAAGTCCTGGTTTCTATAACTTGATAACTAAGAAGAAATAAGTTCGATAACTTTACGACATATTATTGGATTTTTCTGATAAAGCAATTTTCATTTCAGTAGGAGGTCGTAGTATGGAACTGTGCCCAGTAGGTGGTAATAGGTTTGCCCCCATAGCACCAAAACATGTCTACCGAAAAGTGGTTATTCAGTGGGAATACAGGCGAGAAGTTCATTTTAAAAAAATATATATCAAAAAATACATTTTACACATCAAGTAGGTAGGTAGATACTGTACGTTATTCGGTTTTGATGCGCCTACCAAAGCCTGTATCTGTTTCTATCGCAAAATATATTAAAATCAAACGACAAATCACTTCGAAACGGGAAGTGCACAACAAACGAGCCATCAGCGGGAGCAATGAGCCAAAACGTCGTCGCGGCAAAAAGATTGCCCTTTTTCGCATTTTCTCAAAAAGTACGCCATAACGCTCTCTCGGCTCCGGAAGCGAGTAAAACGGAGTAGTATTCCGTAGTCGTGGCCGGTTCTTTAACCGATATTGCTCTGCGGGACAAGAAGCGTCTGCACCATTATTTACGAGGCTATAACGGACGATCCGATCCCAAGAGACGTCGCTTTCATAATTTATCGCTCGGAAATATCTTAGTCTAATTCATCCGTCGCATATTACAATATTTTATATTTCTTAGAGGTGAAGGGTCTCCAGAAAGCGTGGGTTTGATCGGGTAAAGTTGTTATACAGGTAAAGTGGAAATATTAAAGACCTTTTTGAAGTTTTCAGTACGACTTTTGATGTGTGTTATTTGCGTTTTATTTATTATCAATCCAAAATCTATAGCAAGCATAGGTATTCTTCAGTTAGCTTTCTATCTCTGGCTTTTTAGATCTGGGATCCTGCCGAATCCAACTTTAGTACGGTGGCTCTTTGAGTTCGTGCAGAGAAAGAAGATGGATAATAATAAAAATAATAAGTCCCAAATACTTGATATATGAAACATAGTAAAGATATTGCGGAGGGAAAGACGTTGTCCATTTAGATTATTTTAGGCCAACTAAGATATTAACTAAGATCCCATATTAGAGTACGAAGTTGGTGAACAATGACCACAGCAATGATGATTTTTACTTAACCAAAGTATTAAAATAAGACGTTTTTAAAACACAAGGCATACTTTCACTCTCCACAACTTTTAAGAATACGCCACTCCTCCAACGAGGCTGTCAATAGTAATTCATAGAGGCAAATATAGCTTATTATCTAAAAAGTTAAAAGAAAATTGGGTTTCTCTTGCTACAGTTTAATTACTTTTTGTATTACACTAGAAGCTTAATTATCAACTGCGGCAACAGACGTGCTCACATCACATCAGAGCCCCGTCTTAATGAAGTCATTCGTACAATAAATAACAAAGTCCCCTTCAACACTTTTCACTTTAAAACGCCTGTGTCAAAGAAAAGTCCATCAAAACACAAAGTTCCATTTTCTGGTCTCGGAGCGCTCAAAGGGTCGCCATTAAAACATAGTGTTGGCCGGTTTAGGATTTCACACAACCGTCAAGTGCTTTTAGCGCAGTTAAAACATTCAGACCAACTTCGCCGATGGGTATTTACCTAACTTTTAAATGGTCTGAAACTAGGTTAGCTGCTAACTATGCCACCTGTGGCCTAACGGACTTCGTCGGTAGCAATTCATACCAGTGTCTCAAGCTCAACTATGCATTAATATAGCTGAAGAGGTTAACTCGGGGACATATTTCGAGAAATCGAGCTTGGACCAAGTCGAGATTGTTGGGGAATAATCCAGTGCTGCATAGATTGCAGAATAGTTCATAAGGAACTTAGTAAATGTAAAGCTGTAAGAAGAATTTAATAAAAATAAGAACTTAAGATCTATTAAAGGGTTTCAAGACTTTGTTATCAAAAATAGTAAGTACTTACAGTAACAACATAAGAGAGGCCGGTAAGAGTGAGCCTCGCAACGCTATCCTTGCCAGGGCGAGGCAGCGAAGGTGTCGAGGGCTCCTCTAGCGACGCCGGCGTTGGCAACACGTCGGGTCGCTCTCGCACTCGCCCCCGGGCCTCCCTGGGTGCTGCTCCTGACGCTCCATACATACTGTAGACACAAAAAACAATTAATATTTTTGGATTATCTACATTGGTCCATTTATGTAATATACCGGTGGTATGCCTTCATTGAACAAAATATACGAACTATATACAACACTACAGCTACTACAATAAAAATACTTGGACAACCTATAAGTCATAGCAGACTCAAAAGCAGTCCAAATGCACCAGCCCACCACCAGTTGGCAGCGTGCTCAGCATGCTGGCAGCATTGCCCCATTGAATTGAAATGCTTATTCGATGTAATATAATTATGATATAATATTATACTTATGCAATGGAATATTTAAAATTCTTGCGATATCGTGTTTCTGGATGACAGAAGTAACTCTAGAATCTAGTTACCTAATTCCAGGCAACAACGGCTTAACCGCCCTGCTTTGAGAACATAATAATCAGTTGAAAAGCTAAAATATGAAGCAGTTAAAATATGATTTTCGCTTAGCGCGCGATAGTGCTTGTAATCATATTTAGAAATATAACAATCAGTGTTTTACAAGATACATTTTGGCGTACAGAGATACGACATCTGTTTATGGGCAACTTTTTCTTTATTGAGTATCAACACCATACCGTCTCGCATCCCCTTTTATAATGCGCTAATAATGTTATGATGCTATTTATATTTAATATAATAATGCTTGCGTTTGCTGGTATTTGTTACCTGAAAGTCGTTAAGTCTACAGAGAACTGGTACCTTTTAAACAAGCATACCCTTTTTTCAACCACATTGTTGCTTTCCATCAAAATATAATATCACGATCTCACCACCAAACTACAGTGCAATGCTTGTCTTTTTACTAAGACGTCTTTTTACCATGAATCCTCTTACCACATTTTAAAGACACACCATTACTACATACAAAAGACAGCATATAATGTCACTAGCTCATCAACCAACCTGCCCTGGCTATCATCGACGTAGACACTAAACATACAATTGTTATTAATGTAAAAAATATTGTTAACAAGAGCAATGTTACATAATGCTTGGAGTATATTCAATAATTTTGATCATAAGAGGACCTATAACCCTGAAGAAACAAAATTCCAAAATCTAAACCTTTACCTAATTATGATTCGAAAATAACTGTTGGAAAGTCTCGAGATTGGCAAAATGTTAACACGCTACTAAATACTCATCCCCATGAAAGATAAGTTAACCTAAAAATGTATATTATATATAAGTCACATACCACATGATCAATATTTTATTACAAACCCAACCTTTTTAGTTCCTATCGGTTTTAAATGCATAATTATTGAGTATGGTTAATAATTGAAAAAACGACGCTTTTTATAGCAAAACATCATAACACTCTGAGTTTAAATAGACGTCGAAGTCGATGTTGCCCTAATTTTTTTACCAAAATTTAGGGTCTGTTATGGATATCGGATTAAAATGGAAGTATGAATAGGGGGAAAACTGGATGTACCAATAAAATCTCATAATAAGTTTGACTGATGTTATACCCGTTACTTTCTAATTTACCCACCATTTTTTTCAAGCCTTTCTTTAATTTTGTTGAGTTTGATGTAGCAAAATGACATCCAACTCACAACACAATTATACACAATTAAAGAATACCGTGGTCACTGCCTCAAAAAAAAGTAAAAGGTAGCACACTCTACTCAGGATATCCGATACCTACTCATCTTTAATTTAAAACATGGCAACATCAAAGGCGGTTACTGTAGGTACCCGTAAAACAAACACCATTTTACGACTTCTGTAAACAGGAGAGAGGAAACAAATTGCGCTTTTTTCGTACAAAAATGCCGGTTTCTCTCGCCTATTTGATGGGAGGTGTTTTTCTAGCAGGTGTTCACTGTTCATTATTTAAGGTTTTGTTGTTTATTCCTGAAAACATCAGCAGACGTGTTGTTTGTATGTATCCAAAAGATTTGTGTCTCTAAAAATACACACCTGAACGTGTTTTTTTATGTTTGAAGGAGTGAAATTCAAATTATTGTAATCGCGGTTGTATCCAGCCATTTACATATAAAATCCTAAAACAACGTCTATCTTTCCGTTTTTTTTAATATCCGGTTTTATGTTGATTTTAGGAGAAATTTAATTATATATTGTTGAATTTGACCGTTTGCGTTATTATATAATCAATGGAAATACACATGATGAATACACCATTTCTTGTCATTAAAACTAGCCGAGTGCGAATCGATCCTCGCTATATTAGGGTTACGTATCACAAAAACCGATGAAAAATATTAAGTTAGTTTTGATGACCACTTAAAATATTGGCGTTTATAGTATTCGTTGAATAATGAGAGGATGTGGTACATAATCTAGATTGAGCTAGATTATTCTTTTAGTAAAACGTATATCCGGTGACTATCCATGTTGTTTGTATGTGTCCATATGTTTCGTACCAGCAAGACTGCTGTTCAATTTACAACTCTGATGGCTATCCGGATAATTATCTTTATAGATACTCTCTCCACAATGAGTTCTACACAATAGGCTTCTCGGCTTGTCTAGTTCTTTATTATTCTGGCACAAGAAACGAAAATATTTATTCTTAAATCGTCTAGCGTTCATACTAAAAATTGTGTAAAGATCATTTCTCGTCAGGTCATCAGATCATTTCTCGTACTTAGCTATTTAAATTTTTAATGGATAGAAAAATATTTAGGACTGACGAGTATTTGATATTTGGTCGTTTTTATAATGGCACATTATGACTAATTGGGTATTTGACACTGAAGTTTTTTGCTCATAATGCGACCCTTTGGACGTTTAAGTAAGTAGACATCAGAAACTCGGAAACAAGTTGAGATAAATATTATTCTGATTTGAAAATTACCAAAGGATGGGACATGTTATTTCAAAAAACTAAGGCTATTTACGCATCAGTAGTATTACTGCGTGCTCAAATTCTAACCAAATTGATACATATAATAAAATAACTTTGAAGCCTTTTATGTATTGTTGAACAAGTGTGAAATTATAAATATAGAAATATCGAAGTAATGACGTAACATATAATCACAGTCAAAAAGTTGCCCGGAGGTGAAACCCACGTTTTGTAAGATCTGTTTAAGTCCTAAGGAATAGGGGGTGAGGGTATTGCCTACTGCCAGGAGTAGTTGAAATATGGCTTCACTCTTACAAATATGTATCTATCCGCGGTGTGTTGCTTATTAAGAAGGGTTGTAGCATATAAAATATAATATAAATAAATGATAAAAACTTTTAAAATTTTCCAATAAAATATTTTAGTACCTATTGGAATTACGGTGTTATTTAAAAGTAAAAAAGTTCAATTTTACTTAACTGGACACAGGTATTTCTGTGTCTGCATTAAATTTTCGATCACAAGGCCTCATATCGCTTAGGGCTTTGTGATCTCCCAAAAACAAACCGCAACCCTTATTGCGGTCACGACCCTTAGTTTAAAAACAGTGCTCTAATTGATTATGAAGTTCTGCGTACTTAATATTTATCTACCATTATTCACTAATTGATCAAGTACAAAGAGAAAAATCCAGAACATTTTAAAGAGATGCATAACAATAATTAATTGAAATTTGAGTCTGTACTTAAATATGGACGATGATAAAATATTTTCATCTAGTTCATTACCATTCGCATTTACATTTATTTTAAAGTCTTAAGATATTATACTGTTTATATTTACAGACACTTTGATCTCTCTCAAGTTATGCAACTTATTGACTTAAAAGAAAGATCAAATTTGATCCATTGAAATACTGTCGTTTAAATATTGTCATAATATCAAGACTATTCTATGTCACCTTGTGAGATGGCGCAAAAGGCGACTAAACTCCAAATGAGTAGCATGCCACCACTCACGTTGCTGCAAATCGTGCGCATCTGTCAGTCAGTTAAGTCAAATCTGTTACTGTGTGGTTAGCGTAACATATTTTTAATTATATTATTTTGTTGTCTTTTGTATGGTTTGAGAAGCTCGTAACGACACTACACGAGTGTGATAGGGGAGGAAATTGGTAAGGATGAGGTCTTGGCATAGCTTTTTACCACTATCTCGCTTATCCTAGAATATCCAAGTTACTTTTGTTAAATAGGTTAGCCTTTGACCACAATCTCACTTCATTGACCGAGCGAGAACTTAGTTCGAGCGAAGCAACTCTGCTTCAACTTAGGCAAAAATGCTTTCGTATGTCCGGTTGTTCTCTTCTACAGGTCGCATTTCTCAACCGATTTTCACGAAATATTGTGAATAGGTTTGATAAGTCCATAATTTTTTTGGTTAATTCAGTTTTTTTTTATATGACGTAGATATACATAATAAGGTGTTGAAAATGGTTATGTCCTGATACGTACGTCAGTTGTCTAAAAGTGATAGGTTCTCTCTCTCGTATAATCAATTATTTATTTTACATGTTTTTGTAGACAGTATATTAATTCGAGATAATTACATTGCCAAGCGTGTAAAATTATTGTATATTTACAGCCTTCGCCCGCGTGTCATTGATTTTCTAAATTTATTTATTACTAGCTTTCCGGGCGCAGCTCCGCCCGCGCGTATGTCGGTTATCGCGCAAAAACATTAACCTCTTTTTGCGCAGTTGGATAAAAACTATTCTATGTTTTTTCCCGGGTCTCAAACTATTTCCATACAAAATTTCAATCAAATCGGTCCAGTAGTTTTGGCATGAAAGCGTAACAGACAGACAGAGTTACTTTCGCATTTCTAATATTAGTACTGATATACATAATATATCTAGATTTTTGGATTTCTTGACCCATTCTCCCATCAGTGTGCGCAGTGAACCATTATTCAATTGTAAGTTAGGCAGACTCGCGAGGTCTACAGCTCGGAGATCCACTAGTAATAAATGAAGAAATGGCCAGCTGCTTACAAGTTTAACTTAGAATTACTGGTTCTCCAGCTGCTGGAACACACCGTTAACAGCTAGCTACAAGTAAACATCTGGCGGTTGACTAGAGTGTGGTAATTGGCCAGGCTGGCATTCACAATGTGCCCATACGGCGATACTCGAGCTCGCAGCGGGATTCAATCCATGAACCTTCTGCGTGGAAGTCCACAGTCATTGCCACTATGCAATCACAGATATAAGTAGCACAAAGTGGAAGAATAAAATTTCGTAGGTACAAAACCCTAAAGTTTTCGGATGACACGAATCACTCAAATGACCAAACATAGAAAGCCAAAAACCTGTTTAATTTTTTATTTCTCGCCGAAAACATGATGTTAGCTACACAACTTTCCAAAATATACTGCATTGCGTTCCTTATACAGAACCGGGAAATTTATGTTCAAGAATTGTTCAAAGTTGTGATTCGACACAGCAAAGTTCTAAGAGGAATTAACATCGACATTAATAAGCTTGCGGCCTTGTTCCGCGGAAGCTTCGAGCGCACAACAACTGGTTACATTACGAAGTCACTTCCTGCGGTACAATCTGGTTGGAATACAGCTGTTTTTTTTTGCGTATGTCGAGATCAGCTAAAAACAAACTATCATAGGGTTTTTTTTACGTAACATTTGGTCCTGGACTTTATAGGTGACAATGTGATAGTCTTGCAATACCTTATGAAGTGTTGACGGAAAGTTTTTATGTTTCAGAAATATGGATGAGATTCAAAAACGAAATAACGCAATAAAAGCAATTCAAAGGTAAAGCTGTACTTGATTCAGGTCAAAGTCAAAGTCAAAATCATTTATTCAATTTAGGCGTCTACGATGCTCTGAAGGTCAATTACAAATTTTAATATTGAAATATACTACATTGTACTGCCACGTTCAGCAAACAAAAATTATAGAGCCACTGCGAGAAGAACGGGCAAGAAACTCGGGGCCATTCTTTTAAACGTTTTTTAAAAATGTGTTAAGTACATACTATATAGTAAAATTATTACAATACAATACAAAAATCTAGCTTGGCAGAGGCGAACCAGTCCAAGCATTTTTGTCGTTTAAGTAATCACAAACTGTGTAGTAAGATTTCTTTATCAAAATATTCTTCACATGAAACTTGAATTTTCTTTCTGTGAGCGTTGTAATATGTTTGGGCAATTTATTATAAAACCGCACACAATTTCCTAAGAAGGACCTTTTATTTGTCTTTGTTAATCTAAAACCTGGCACCGCTATTATATCTTTATTCCTAGTGTTATAATCGTGAGTGTCACTGTTTGATTTAAATTTGCTCAAATTTTTACGAACATACATAATATTTTCAAATATATACAGACTTGGTAAAGTTAAAATATCAATTTCTTTAAAAATATCTCTCAGGGATTCCCGAGGATCCATTTCATATATGGCTCGAATTGCACGCTTTTGTAAGATAATGATTGTCTCTATCTCAGCAGCAGCTCCCCACAGCAATATACCATAAGACATAATACTGTGGAAGTACGCGAAATAGACGAGCCTAGCCGTAGCTACGTCTGTTAGCTGTCTTATCTTACGAACTGCATATGCAGCAGAACTAAGTCTTCCAGATAGATCATGTATATGTGGATTTCACTGTAAAGTTGAATCCATTTTAATTCCCAGGAAGACTGTCGCATTGTCAAAAGAGAGTTTTTCTAGGCCAAGCTTAATGTTTGGTTCAACATAAGTAACATTTGGTAAAGAAAACTTTAAACATTTGGTCTTTTTTGAATTTAAGAGAAGATTACTTAGAGATCACCATTACAAGAACCACTTAGAGATCATAGATAACACATTATTTACATGAATAAGTTCACTATCCCTCCTATCTACTTTAAAAATTAGGGAGGTATCATCTGCGAATAAAACTATATTGCAGAAATTTTTAACCATGCAAGGCAGAGTAGTAGTTGTAAACCAACCCTTACAATGGGTATAAATGCGTATCAGTTTTGAGATCGTACTAGGAAATCAGAATGTTGCAAAAAGTACTCATTTGTATTTCGTGATTATAAACACTATGCTAAAACATTTCCAGAATGGAATATTGATTAACCGACCCAAATACATACTTAAATCAGTATTAGATTCTTCTTCAGTTTTTTGTCTCATCTCGGTATAAATACCAATATTAAAAAATTATTTCTTTCCACCATGCAACTATATAATATGGGACTCATTAAATCATAGATTTTCATTAATTGATATATTCTAAATATATTTTAAGCTGCTTAATCTTAGGAGAAATGTGTGTCTCGTGATGTTGTACATGTTTCTTCCGTTTCGGGTTAAAACAATGGGACCTTGGAGTCAGGAGCACTGGTCTAGAGTTTTAGTTTAGTCACTTGTTGGTAAGTTACTAAATATACTATAGTAAAATAGCTTATCGGATTTGGTTTTCAACAAGTTTTCAAATAAAACGCGATGAATTCTTTGTTGCATAAACATCGATGTTGACATTAACCTCAAAATGTTACATTTACATATTTAAATACTTTTATGCGAAATTTATGACGAACCGTCACACTTTGATCATGTTACTATATAAGGTATTTAATAATTATATAACTTATTCAAAAACTTTTACTTTATAATTCTTTCATACAATTTTTCATGTGACTTCCATATCATGCTGTGTCATTTGTTTGTCGATGTTACTATATTTGGTATGTCCTAACATCGATGTTAAAACTTCAATGTTATAACTTCGATGTTTTGCCTCCTAACATTAAATATGTTTCAAAATAGATGATCATAAGTAGTTCATGGACACCTGCTACAAAATACTGTTGTAAGTGCTGGACGTCAGTTTTTTCCTACCCAATAATAGTCAGACATTCAAATTATATATGTATCCTCTAGATGGCTAGTGAGGTGAAACAAAAATGTAGCAATACTAGACAACTTTCGAAAATTCGTATATTCACTATGGTTAAGTAAGTTGGTCTTTAGTTATACGAGTATGGAGCGCTGCGATCAACAAAGTTATTCTATAACCATTTATTACTCAGAATAATACCCTAAGGTTGTTTCCTTATAAAACGGGGTTTGTAACTTCTCAGAATAATTTGTAACCCCATAAAAAATGTACGGTTGAAAACCTCGGAGACGCTGTGAGTTATTTCGGGATAATATTTAAATTGCAATGAAAGAAACATTACGCAACTGTTTTAACATTAATAAACAATAAAAATAACAATTTCGTAACTTGTCTAACTTGTTATGTATACAAATTAACCAAAAACAAAACAGGACAATAAAGTACCTGGCTTAAAAAACGAAGGACTTAACGATTGGTCGCGAATCCAACATTAAACGGTAAAAGGCGACTTAGCGGAAAATAGCATTGCATGGACACCATGCTACCGCTAACGTAGATGAGAGTTGGCTTTTGCTGTACGTTAGGATACAGTTTCTAAGCTTCCCTATTAACGCAAAAGTAGCGCCAATGCAGCCAACAAAGGCCAATAAATCGTGCACCCTTCTGTATCTGAACTGTTCGGGTGCGGTTCAAGATGCGCCAAAAGTACTTAAGTATATGTTCTGTGCTAACGGTGCTAACAGTACTAACGATCGGAATGATTTTAATATACACGCTCGCGTCCTTTTGCATTACGAGAACTTACAATTCCTTAGTTCTATTTCTCATACATGGATGGTCCATATATTCTCAAAAAATTATAGGGTTTTAACAGTGATAGAGTACCTGAGAAAAATAATCACTAGTCGTAAAAGAACAGTAAAAGGTCTAAGATTTTTAAATATTCACTTTTCATTTGTTCATTTGTCGTAGTCACAGATTCTTAAGCAAGTCGATGCTTGGTCCAAAATGCGCTCAGAGCGCTATTGGCACGGAGTACTCACGAGTCATGAGTATTGTAAACGCTGAGTGATGACGTCATCGATACATGACACCTATCAGCCATGCAAACGTTTGGTGTCCTTTGTACAAATCGGATTAGCTGTGAGCATACTATTAGTACCGGATTGCGAATATCAAACAACACCCTTTATATATCTAATAAAGTATTTCCAAGTAACTACAACACGAGGCTCTTCATAAGGCCAGGCGAGTCCTCAATCGCCAGCCACGTATTAAGGACGCCCCCATTGTCAAGATTATATCGACAGTCGACGGTGGTCGCTTCATCGTGCGGCCCATCTGCTTGCAAAAAAGGGTAAGAGTTAAACAGGCCAGGTTCTTCATTGACCCTGAGCATAAAATCTTATTCGAAAGTATAAATATCAATAATATGTTCTTATTAACAAAACACTACGAACTATATACAGCACTATAGCTACTACCATGAAAGCATTAAGGCAGCCACAACAAGCCTTTACAAGCTTACAGGCAGTATCTTGTATGCCATATATGTCATTGCAGCAGCATATGGTATATGTTGTTAATTGTTTGATATGTTTATGTTTCGCCCCTTGTCTTGTCTCTAGAAAACATAGTTACTGATCCCCTATGTGCAGAAAAAGGGCAGGAAGATGGTACATATGCGGTAGTCCTTTAATTTAACTACATGTTGTATCTATATCTTTTAAATAAATGAATGACTTACTTATTCTCACATTTGACTTTCTAATGCACTTTATTTGGATACGTTTGAAGACTATAATATCAGAAAAATCTTCTCATATTTATATAACATTATAAGTTACAACACAGGCTCAATAGCTGCGGAAATCCCGGGAAAACAATGTGAAACGAGTACAACGGAAATTGAATTTTGTATCCGTTCGAGATTTGACGGGTATACGTACGAGTGGGTAGCTTGTTTGTAATGAATACTGCAGGTTCACGAGTTTGAGGTAAACTTTATTATAGCTTGTAATTTATTATTTAATCCCTTTAAGCAATAAATTGTAGCTGTTTTATTCTGTAGTGGGTAATACTGCTTTAAAGTGGTCTACCAAAACATTGTTGTTGTAGATTATACTCGTAGCAACAGACAAATTTCGTGTTAATTTTTGTCACATTTCCAACGCCCAGGATAGTAATAATAATATACTAACTTTCTATTAAACATTTTTTTAAAAGAAGATTTTGCTCGTAATTACTCTATTCCCGTTTAAAGCAGCTACTTTGATTAAGAAAAATAGCCTTCTGGTTGACTTCAAGCAACGACCGTTTTATTAAATTTTTCTTGACCAGAAAGCATCCACTTCGATTACCTTGTGGTTGACTTCAAATAAATCATATTTCCTGTTGCTGTCGTAAAAGGCGAATAATGGTAAAGTATCGGAAGGTGAGCAGCAGCGTCTTCCGAGGAACAGCTATACCTTACACTGCGATCCGCAAGACTCCTGCCAAGCGCGGGGATTGAGGCTAACCCCTCCTTAATGGAGGAGGTTGTGTTCACTAGTGTACAACTGGTACAGTAATAGTACAGTGGTTTTACATAGGTATTCGATGTATGTTACTTATTTCGTGTGAATTGAAATAAATTTTATTTTCGCCTAAAGGCATCGCGTTTTCATTACTGCCTCTTTTTCAATACTGCGCAGTCTGATAGTGATGGAATGCCAGGACATATTAGTGTCTTGGGGATGAATATCAAGGACTTACCTAATATCGTCATCATCGGGATGATGATCGGGTGGCAGGTCGAGCCGAAGATCGCCGAGCGCCCGCGCCGCGTGCCTTCTCCGCCTCTCGTACCATAACCTTCTTTGTTCCCTCTCATTATCTCGCTGAACGCCAAAAAATGTTTGTGTCTCTCTTTTCAGGTAATCCCGTACCTAAAAGAAGATAACGAGTTTGCAATTCATGGTGCTGATTATTGTAGAAGACATCTAAAATCTGTTTATTTTCTGAAATCAAGTTGCTGTTAACGTCATAGCATAGGAAAGATACGGATGGATACCTTGAAACCAAGGTGGCCAAGCGCAAACTACTTAGAAACTATGAAAGGATTTGTAAAATTACCTACGCTGACCAAAATAAACTGAAGAACGTTTATCGACATCAATATCTATACACATCTAACTGCCTATATATCTGCTTGATACTTTTTTTGTAAAAAGTTGACATGTAGTTAAAAAAAGTAGATCCGAATATTATAATTCATATCATATTTTTTACAAGTAGCATTTCTATTGCTTGGTGGTAAGTAATTTGTAAAATAGTTGTAAATGCCTGCCTGGCTTGTTATAGCACCCTAAAGTAGAACATAAAGGCGTGTTAGCTGGCCTTCAGAGATAATTTCTATTCGAGGTTAATCTTGTTCCTTTGACGCATCATCACTTATTATCTGTTGAGATAGTGGTCAAACGCTAATAATTTGAAAAAAAAAAGATAAAAGCACTAAATTAATTAATTCATAAATTATGATGTGAACAACTATGTCGGCAGTAGGCTCACAAAAAATAATATGTGTCTTATTACCAGTCATTTGTTTATGGTAAACCAATGATGCCCATAGGACATTTTACAAACGCTTGCTTGGCTAGCTATCACCAACGTGCACTTAAATATGTTTTGTGGTAGTATGTCCTTTAAAGTGAGTGATTCTACGTCATCCAGTCAAATTATCAATTATGAATTTCATACCTATTTATTTCTTTCACCTACTCCGATAACAATCTCGGTGTAAAAACTTAGAAATTGGTCTCTCGTATTATATCGTTTATTTGACATTATTTTATACGCGTTTTGTATGTTAATGTCAATATCTAATAAAAAAATGATTTTATATAGTTCCAGAGCAAAAACGGGGCACTTGAATAGAACGTGGACTGCCGATTCACTTGTTAGATACAAGATCACAGATGAAACGCGTGAGATGAGGTCAAGAATTGACGTGAGATACAAAAAGTATGTCAAAACTTACCGCAACCGTATGTACCCTTCGCAATCTGACTCCATCTTCATGCGCGGGTTGAGGTACAGGATCAGGGGGTGGGAGGGTCGCGGGCGGTGCGGTAATCGCCCGCGGGGGTGACGACGGCGCGGGTAGGGGTGGTGCTGATGCGGCCGCCGCTGGTGATGAGGTTGGGCAAGCCAACTGCGGCGCCAGCAAACCCGCACTCGATCGCCTGCAACAAGGAAATAATTTATTAATAAGTGCTAGTAGTAAAAATAGTTTTAGAAAGAGTGTCGTCATTTCTCTACCGAAATGTTTTACAAAATATTGGAGTACAAAATTTTATGCCCAAGGCGGGAGTCGAACCCGCGTCTTCCGATATTTCGTTGGATGCCTAAACCTCCTCGGCCACCTGGACTCGGCATTTCTAGCCGAAATTACGTGCTCCAATTGTATTACTTTAACCGTCATAGGGGACGGAGTGTGAAGTTGAATATGTTCTAGCACAAGCAGCAATCGAGGAAAGTCAAGTCTAAGCACCGGAGTTTACAAGGACAAAAATAATCTCATTGGAGCAATTTTACCTTAAATTCAAAATAAGCTTCTATAGTCACTGTTGACTTCTTTTAAACCAAGTTAAGTAATTTGAAAACCATTTCGTCTTATTTCTTAAAAGTTTTATGTACTATTCTGAGGTTCACGCAAGGCTGACTTATCACAAAACTGAATATGGAAAGTCCCACATAAGTAAAAATGTGTTTATTAATGTTTACTGATAAACTCAAGTTTTTAGATATACTTCATTAAGACAATCGTATTACCGACTTAAGAATAACTTCTCTTCTAGGAATACACCAGTTCAAAAGAAATTTATTCGTTACTTAAATAAACTGTTGAAATCAAAATTTACTTAACTTTTACTACGATAGGATGAAATAAGTTTATCACCATTTTTTATCCAACTTCCAAAAAAGGTTATGCTATTTGTCTGTATGTTTTTCTATGTTACTCGTAGTTACGCTATAACCTCGCCAATTATGAACTGATTTCGATAATACTTTTTTCTAGAGTGAGTATTCATACAATTTCATCAAAATGGGTAGATTAGTTCGTAATAGTTAATGAATTGAAAGATGTATTTGCATATCTGGATAATTAATGGTGATTGCAACTTTTTTCGAAGGTGAATAGTATGTTTCAGTACGCATCTTTAAGAGTAAAAAAGAATAATTAAAAAAACGGAACCAACTTCTACATTAAAAGGTATAAAACAACTTGTGGAAGTCTGATCATAATAATGCGATAACAGTGCTTTAAATCAGCATGGTACCAACTTCAACAAGTTATTTTATACTTTGTGGGAAGTCAGTTCCGTTTTTGTTTAAAATAATCTTAACCATTACAAAAGACATTAATAAAAATGCCAATTTATAGCATAAAATGAATACGTACTTTAATCTGAATTTATAGTACAGAAATTTAAATTTGTAACAAAAAAGCTTATGGCGCTATATGACGTTAAATTTTATATTCACTATTTGAATTTATAGAATTTCATATTATTTTCTTGGTATTTTTCAAGGCCCTTAGTTTTATAGTGATAAATTGTAATTTTGTTATGCTATCGTAACTGAACAAGCGCGAGGCCCACCTGGTATTAAGCGGTAGCCTCGGCCTATAACAGATGCAGTTCGTCACAAGTGGCGAGCTTCACTGCGCCCATCACCCTCAGACATAAAGTTGTTAAGTCTCTTGTACCTGAATTTCACCAGCACGCATACCCTTCAAACCGAAACACCTTAATGCGAAAATTACTGTTCTTGGCGGTAAAAAAGAAAAACTAAAGACAGTTAAACGAGTTGAAAACGTCACTCCAACCAGTGATATGTACTGGTAGATAATTCAATTTAGTTGTCATTAAACTTAATAAATTGATCACCATTATATCCGTAGTAAATCCTCCATAGAAATAAGTTTCAAATTACTGAATTTTTCTAAAAAAATCTTCGTGTGAATTATAATGATTTTTATGTATTTAAAATGATCTCAAAGCTCCTCTATTTATTCAATGTTTTTTAACAAAAGTGCAGATATCTTGGAAACCGTAACAACTTAACAGATATCTTGAAATAATCCATAAAACTGACCAATACTATTTAATTGTAATTAAAATGAATAAAAATTCAAGTGCAAGTTGAATTATATTTTTGAAATGTTTGTTATAATATATCCGTGTGAAGGCGGGGCTGATCGCTAGTAGCTAGAATATATTCAATAAAGGCAAACTACTTTAGTCAAATGAAATGACGATGGCACGACAAAATAAAATAAAGGAGGGAACATATTCTTGGAAGATATATTATGCACGTATTTCTGTTTAAGTAAGCATCCAGAACTACTCACGCACTTTAACTCTTGAAAAGTTATGATGCAATAAGTAGCAACACTTCTAGGTAATAATTTAGTGAAATGTCCCATGTGATTTTCATTGCTTATGCGCCCTTTTCAGGGCCAAATAGATTTGTTAAGAAACTCAACAGGTAAGAAATAACATCAGAAATTATAGTAAGATAACTTAAGGTATGAAAAATAGTAATTCCATTCTACCTTAATATTTTATGCGGCGCGACGGTATACATATTATAATTTCAAAAGTAGTTCGGGTCCAGCTAAATCGTGGTAGAATCGTAAATACAATTTAAGACTGTATTGATTTTTAAACATGCCAGCTTCTACCCTCAGTTTAGCCCACATGCAAATCTGCTAAACCACCTTCACTTGGAAACTCTTATCAAATCAGTTAAACTTATTTAGTTTAGTAATAATCCAAATCTAGGACTTAGTTATATAAAAAATACCAAATTTTATCTCAATCCGCATGGCTTTTTTGGAGGTGAATGACAACAATCACTTTTGTATTTATAATAATATTGGTGTGTATATATCTCAGCACACACTTTGTTAGGTATTACTTTGGTAAAAACCTTCAAGCTTTAGCAACGATGCATTTACTAAATATAACATTCAATTGAAGAAGTGAATTGAATTTCTGAAACCAATGCTGGCGCCGCGACTACTTCGGCGGAGCAACTCAAGCGGCGCAAGTATGCTAATCTCGGCAGTGGTTACATATTTGAGCCGTTTGATGTGGAGACGTTAGATCCATGAGGGCCGAGAGCCTATCGTATTTTCTAAACCTTATCAAAGTACTTGGTCGATGCGACGCGTGAAAAATTTTATTTGACTCAATAAATCAGTACTAATATTATAAATGCGAAAGTAACTCTGTCTGTCTGTCTGTCTGTCTGTTACGCTTTCACGCCAAAACTACTGGACCGATTTGAATGAAATTTGGTATGGAAATAGTTTGAGACCCGGGAAAAAACATAGGATAGTTTTTATCCGACTGCTCAAAAAGAGGTTAATGTTTTCGCGCGATAACCGACATACGCGCGGGCGGAGCCGCGCCCGGAAAGCTAGTTAATTATAAATGCAATCCAAGGGGCTATGCTGGAACCAAGCTGGGCACGCTGCTAACTGGTTGTGTGTTTTTATGTTATTGTGACGGAACAAACTCAAGGCCCACTTAATGTTAAGCGGACAAACCTCTGCCAGTAACAGATTTATTTCGTCACAAGTTACGAATTGCACTGCCCCCGTCACCTTGAGACATAGTTGTTAAATCTCATGTGCCTGTAATTTCAAGGACTGCTGCTGGAACACACCGTTAGGTGCTTTGCGACATATTTTCTACTTGAAGGTGGCCACTAGCCAGGCGGGCATTCGCAAAATGCCCTTACACCACGCGGAGAAGCTCAATCCCGTGGGGGGATTCAAACCATGGACCTGCTGCGCGGCAGTCCATACTCAATGCCACTGAGCTATCACTGCTTCACAATCAACTGGAGCATTTGGACTGCCTGTGAGTCTGCAACAGCTATATAGGTCGTCTAACTGCTTTCATTGTAGAAGCTGTAGTGGTATATATAATTGCGTGAACTTTGTTAAGAAAGGTATACACTGCCGGTTAAAACCACAGTTTGAATTGATGTTTTAATTGGATGCATTGACAACTGCATGTTTAAAAATTCCCATCACAAATGCTTCTTCCAATGTGCTTTACCGATATTTGATTACTGATTTTTTTACGGGAGGAAAAAATATCGTCATGTGAGAGATTCGTAAACCGTGTCATCCACCTCTTTAGCCGGGGTATATAATTTTATAATATAATCCGCAAACCATGCATAATTGCAAAAATAAAAACATTAAAAATACATTGTTAAAGTTTTGAAAACGTTGCTAATTTGGGGTTATTTAACGCTATTTAGCTCTGCTTCAAGAACGCGGTGACTTTTAGACCATCAACTACACGTGGAAGAGTTTGGCAAACCAGTCAACCGTCAGCTTCAGTCAGTCAGCGTCAAACTTAAAGATAATTTATTTGTGAAAATTTAATCACCGTAAAATCTCTGCTGTTGAGCAGATATTGGAATTCCAAATAGCTGGAGCATTAGCATATAGCATATCATTTAATCATGACGGATATCAAAGAGTAGATTTATCTCGTTACATACGTACGTATTCACCTCATTACGTATTCAATGTTGCCAATAGAAATTGCCTTGGCAGTGTATTAACTTGGTATAAAGTCACAGGTGCGCGCAAGGCAATAATTTGCACGCAGCATAAACGTTCCACGTAAATCAAGATACAGTACGTACTCTAGGCAGGCAATGTCTTTGATAAATATACCTTATTATTGTGTCGCGTGGCAGACGCCCGCTGAATAAAGGATTATGTTGCGTTTGTTTACGTAATAAGTGCCTGTGTAAGTCGATATGAGTAGGCAGGCTCGTGTTTCGCAGGGTCGAAAGCATAGTTGATATAGCTATGTTAAAAGCCTGACATAAGTTGTGATAGAATGCTAGTTAATCTAAAACATGTAATATGTTCACCCACGTCCCTCTTTTGTCGAGATAGCCGACAATATTTTATTTAACAAACAACCAATACCAGACTTTAGTTCTATGACTTCCAAAATTGTTCCGCATTGTTTATTAAGAGAATGAAGTTTTTATGTTGCATATGCCTGCAAGCCTGCAATTAAAATTGAGTTTGAGACAAGCATATATTTTATATTGTAGACTAAGGTTCCATTTTAGTTCAACACATTTCAATTATATTGCCTCTATAGAATATATAAGCGAAATAACCTCATTGTACCTACACACAATTCTCTTTTGCACATAATAAATGAGTCTTAGTTTAATTCCTTTCCAAGATCTCATAATATAATTTAGGTTTATGGTGTGGTTTCCGTGTTAACCAACGCTCACCATTGTGATCTTTTTTTATCTGGACATAATTATTTTTTATGTGATTGTGATCGTACATGCACGAGATCCATGTGATGTTAATCTGTGACCTCTGTCTATAACAGACGCATTTCGTCAAAAATGATGAACTGCACTGGGCACATAACCCTGAGACGCAGTAGTTAATTTGTTGGACCTGTAATTTTTTTCCGGCATAAGAGACAGCTAGGACCCTCACATTGACGTGAAATATGTGCATATAGTAAGCTAACTAGCATGCTACTCATTTTCATGACAATCAACAGTAGAATATAGAACAGTCCATGTTTTTATAAGTCGGAAACTACCGCTAAAATTTTATTAAAAATATAATCGTGATAGAAATTGTATTATCACAAAAGCACAGGCATCAAAAATATAAAAAGAGCCTTGTGCCGTCAAAACAGGCACGTTCCAAGCTTCAAATATTACGCCGATAAAAACTTGGCAAACTCGTTGTATAATAATGACAATGTCATTTAAACGTAAGTTTCCAAGACTTCGACGTTTCCAAGTATTTATACAATTTCATTCAGTATCAACCTGTATAATAAAAAGGGAATAGAATTTTTTAATCAAGTTATTAAATTTCAATGAATAGTTATAGTGTTTGCAGTGGAATTTATTTAGTCATCCTTTTAATTAACGAGGATAAGCAATGATCTCTGCTGTCGCTACTTTATACGACCACTTTAGTGGTATTTACTGCTGGGCACTTCCATGCTTCGGAAGGCACGTTAAGCCATCGGTTCTTGTTGTTGGGATTGCAGTCGTTAGGCTATGTCGAAGGAATTAGGAAGGCCTGAAAACTCTGACACTGATGCTATGGTATGGCCTCTTGGCTATCTACCAACCTCCAGTCCGTAACCTTGCTTGGATCTACTAATTTGAGATACAGAATAGTTTGAAAGATCAATGCTTTAAAATTACTTTTGCGTAAAAATGTTTATGCGATGCACGTTAAAGCGATAGAACGGTGATACATAAATAAAAACAAATAGTGTAGCCCTTTTAATGTGAAGGCCAGTGTAGCAAATGAGATTACTGTGTAAAAGATACATAAGAACTATAACGACTCAAAGCTTCGTGCACATTGCAGTGTCAGCAGAACGATGATGTTGGAACTGTAATGGACAGGTACGGCAATCACCATAAGGCGAGTGGCTTGTCCGTTTTCATCACTTGTGAGTTAAGTAAGAGGGTTAAAATTTTAAATCTAAATTCATATACCATCTACCTTTATCCCACGCTAGGGCTAGTTTTTACGTGTTCTGGGACCCAGTCCAGAATTGAAAAAAAACACATGCAAACTTAAAGGCACGAACATGCTACTGTATCATGTTGTGTCGTGGTTTGACGTACTTTGGCACAACGGTCTCACACATTTAATGTGATTAGAAACATGTATATTACAGTGTGTTAGTCGCAGCGTGATCTGTCGTAGCGCCAACAACTGCTCGACCCCCATCGTGCCAGTTACATATTCTCAATAAACAATTAAGACAATATTTTCTAACTATGTTTGACTATAATGCTATATTTCCCACGAGAGAGACAGGAGCATCGACTCCAAATTCCTTCCACTCGCCTTGTATTCGATCATCGGTTGGGGTACATTGGAAATCGGATCACGTCATTGAAGCAATAATGCAGATACCCAGACTCCGGCCGTGTACCATCTGATTGCTATTCTTACCGCTCGCTCGTCCAATATCGGCAGCCGATATTGCACGACCGTTCACGAACGGCTACATTTTATTAGCCTATGGATCTAACACCTAGACAATGGGAATGTTTACGAGTACTTTTTACTTAATTATGATAAATATCACTGAAGATCAAAAGACAACTGATTAAGACATTGCACTGACTATTGCAGTTGAACAAATCTATCACTCTCAAGTTGCCAGCGTGGTTTCGTACTCATAATTTTTGTTTTATAATAATTTATGTTAAAATAGAGGTAGTCAAACATTTGAAAGTGTGTTTTGACTTTTTATTATATTGTGTATTCCTGATCTTACTATAATTCTACAGGGCTATTGGAAAAATGCTAACAACTTCTTAGGTTTGACTTCTGCTAGTCCTAACAAACATTTTGAAAAGAATTTTTTGTAGTTATGAAAAAAAATATTTCATAATTTTTTTTTTGTATTTTTTAATATTTTTTGACGGAATAAGCACGAGGACATCCTGATGTTATAAGTCTGTTGTGCCTGTAATGTATTATTTCATATTTTTTATTACTTTGCTCAATGTAAATATTCAAAACTCTATTCAAAGGGAGCACGGCGCGGTCCAGTCTTGCCGCGGCGGTCGCTCTTGACTCGGAGTACGCTTTAAAACAGAAAAAAGAATATAAAACTACATGAAAAAAAAACATCTCAAAATGTTTGTTAGGACTAACAGAAGGCAACCCTAAGAGGTTGTTAGCATTTTACCAATTACCCTGTATAAGTCTTTCTGATTTAAAGATTTTTTGTTTTTTGGGTTGGTTTGATATATGTCTGGACATCTGCCTTAGCCTCGTTTTCGTCGTTTAGTAATCTAATATATGAAAATATGTGATAATTGGATAAGATATAGTTTCAACGTGACACAATTACGGATGTTGATGATGGCTTATATATAAGAAAATTATAATTATAACAGATTATACTTTTTCCAAGTGACAAAAACCGCGATAGATAGCCTTACGAAGCAAAGTAGCACTTAGTTGTTAGTGCCAATAACTCTCTAAGTCACTTATCTAAGTAGTGACCGCAGAAATGGTTTAACCTAGTTGATAGGGCATTCGTCTTTAACTAGGCAGTAAGGCAAGTTCCGCAACGAGAATTTCAATAAAAAGTGTTAAAAACAGTATAATCGGCTATAAGTTTCATTAAAAACACACGTGTACAAACACATACTAAAGGAATAAATAATATAAATGTAAAATCTAGTAAATGATTTTTATTTTTCGCTCGTAGAATATATTCAGCGGCTTAGATTTAATACTAGCTTACTGTTAGATCCGTCAAAATATCAAAGGTTATCACTGGCCCGATTCGATAAAGTACTTACATAAAAACATACAACAGGAAGTATAATATGATTAATATAAAATCAAGACAGTAATACGCTTAGTCCTCCGAGGCCTACCCCACTAATCTAAATTACGGTATCAGTAATCTCCTTCAGTTGATGGCCTTCCGTTGAGACGCTGGGATGTTATTAACACCCTACCACCGATATGATGTAACAAGTTATAACAACAAGAAGTAATTGACCGAGAAACGCGAAGTCTCTGTGGCAAGAAAGGTTTCCTCGCCATTTCTACGTAGGATGAATATTTCCGCTACAACAGCTTCTGAATTATAAATAATTTCTTAAGAAAAGGCACGACGTTATTCACAATAGAATTTCGTAGTAAGAAATGTACTGAAATCACAATATGATTCAATATAAATTCAAAAGTAATAATTGACAAGTATATTGATTTATCAATAACGTCATCATGATCTCTCAACCCTTTTCTCATTTACATGGGTTCAGTTTAATATTTATTTTCGTAGGAGGCAAATTAAAAACTTAAAACTTAATTATAAAATAACAAACAATAGGCCATAAAGAAAGCAATAAGGTCAATACGAGTACACTGAACAAAAATATTCGGTGATAAAATTTTATTACATCGTGGATGTACTTTCAAATCAGAATTGAATCTGGAGTTTATATGCTGGTAGAGGTTTTTTTGGAATGCTCGCCTGGCTACCTACTACCTTTATGTAGAAAATCAATCGCCAAATACTTAATGGCGTATTTTTCTATGCCAGTCTACATCTGTACTGTACTGTATAGCCGGATCGTCCACTGCTGAACACATCCTCTACCATTAAGGCGGGTTTTGCCATAATTCCTCGCTCCGCAGGCTTCTTGGGATTGCAGTATAAGATAATGGTTCGTGAAAACAGCCAGCCCACCTTCCGGTATTTTTCCTTGTGTCTTACAACACAGAAATAAATGGGTTTGAAATTGTAGCTCGGCATCCCACGGGGCAATCGACATCATCGCATATTAATAAGTGAGATATTGGTTAAAAAGCTAATAACCTAATAAACCCATAAGGCTATATACAAATTAATACAATTGAAACAAAGATTCACACTGTTGATACATATGTGGCAACGTCCACGCTCGATTCAATTAGTATTCCAATTAGGAACATCAAAAGTTCAAATTGCGAGAGAAACATTTCAGGATTGTGATTGTGTTGAACAAAGTTCACATAAGTATCGACTTACACATTATTAAAGAAACATTAACCTCAATAAATGTAACTTTCAGTATTTAAAGCCTACGGTCAACATTTTTTGCTCGTTACAATAAAATAAAGAAAAGTTTCACGACTAAACTTCAAAGCTAGGCGTACTACTTTTAGAACTCATTCTTTAGAGTAACCGTAATCTTGTTATTGTAGAACAAGTTTTATCTTAATAAATCTTTTGTATCTCAATTCGTAAAGAAATGGCGATTAGGAAAGTATTTCACGAATATCTGAAAGATTTTCACAGTAATCCATTTACATATTTTAAACACATGGAGGATTCGAACTTTGACCATTCTGTCTGATATGTTCTGATAATGGAGCTAGTGTGGTGATGAATGACAATTTATTATTTTAATTCAATATTATACCATCGTCAAGCTAGGGAAGGACATATCTTATCTGTCATTAACTTATTAGGAACCTGCTCGGACCCGCGTTATATTTCCCAGAAAGATTTCGACCAGTTTCAGTCTGTTTTGAAGTTCTTCGTCTGGGAGTCACGATTGCATGAAGCGACGAGCACGGGCCTCAGCGCGTAACGCGACGGCGCTGTCTGCTTTATAACGCGGGTCCTAGCCGATTCCTAATAAGTTAATATGGATAAAACTCACGATAGTTTTCAAAGTGAAATATCTATTGTTCTATCAAGAATATACATTTTCAATTAACTTTGTACTTCCAATGACACTTACTCGTAACTGTAATTGTAATAAGCCAAATATCGTGTGGTGCATTGTTGTGGAGAGCAGCCGCCAATATAGCGATCATCGTTATCGTGTAACAGCAGGTTATTCGTACTATACATGGAATAGATTTTTATTCTTTTTTTACGAAAGCAAGGTTTGTTTAGAAGAAATCAAAATTTGTTTGTACATTGAATGGAAAACTATTAAAAGATGTATGTAGTTTTGATATTGTGTTATTGGTTAAATTGTAGAATATTTTTTTGACTTAATATATAGTTAAACCTTTTGTAGTTTTGGAGTCGCTTGCGCCGTTAATTGGTGCCATTCCTTCAACAATTGGTAATAAATTTTCATCGGAAACACTTGCCCAGTTTGAAGACTATACGGAATTCAGGAAACCATCCGCTCCCATTGCACCAACACCACCGTACCAATGTGAGTGAATTTAATAACCAACCCAAAACAAATATCAGTCAATCAAGACCCGTGACCATATCTCGGTTAGGAAATGCATTCCATGCAAACAGCCTACATATTGAGCCAGGCGATCGTATTTACAATATCTCAGCACCATGCTAGATTTTATTCAAAAAAAGCTAAAGAAATTGCATCTTAAAAATAGGAGTCGCACAAAGAAAAACAAATATGTATTCAAAAGAACCCCAATCCAATAAAATGCTTTAACACAATTATAGCTCTACTGAAAGTAAAACGGAAGTCAGAAAATATTTTTATTTGCGGAAAAGTGAAAATTTGTGAGACGTATGTGTGTTTTTTTTTTCATCTTGATGATAAAAAAGTTTCAACAATATATTTTCAGTTTACAAGGCACGTAAAGAAGCTTAAATAAAAGGTATCAAATACAAGTAGCATATCGTTTAACATATCAAGGCAAAACATCTCTGCTTACTTAAAACGGTAACTGAAACAAATTTGCTGTAGGTTTAAAACTTTTCACCGCTATTAACTGTAGCTACCCGTAGATGCCTACGGTGCTACGTGGCTACGAAAAACGCAGAGCCGTAATTTGTAATGCGCAACACGAACCCAATAACTCAAGTTGAAGTGGAAGCCACAAACGTGCAGATACCTATATTAAAAGAACAGTTAGGTAATTAAAATGCATTTTTTAAAAGCTTTGCTATTACTGCTAAACAGTGCAAACAAAGTGTAAGAACAATCAATGTCCATATATTTTGTTTTTTTTTTATATGTTTGATCATAGAGATATAAAATACTATTTAGAGTGGCAGCCATGTCAGTTTCCTTAGAAAATGAGCGTAGCCACTTCAACACATGTAAATGATACGTGACATTACATCTTTATTGTTCACTACAAACAATCCGATTCCCTGATTAGTCCCATTTTTACCCAATTGAAACGTTTCATAAGCCAATTTATAACAGCTGAAAATACACCTTATCTAAAGAGTGGTAAGTTTGAGTTTCTTGTGAACTTTGTCAAGCTATCCCTTTCAGTAAGAGAGACAGATATATGGTAATGAAAGTTGCCAGTTGACAATATATGCACAGTAATTGTGCAGTCTCAGCCCAGTCAATTATAATTAGAAAAGACAATTGAAAAATAGTTCACAAACAACTGCACAAAATGAGGTTACGAGAAAATAATTATTGGGATAGCTAGTAAAATTTGATCTTATTTTATTTATTTATTCGGTACAAAAAGTGGTATCCTAGCCAGTGATGTAGTACATTTTATCGATAAACTTTTCCTTCGACCTAAAACGATTTATAGGTGATGCGTTGATGTGCTGTGCGTTTGTGCTATAATAAGTTTTTATGCGGTTTTATATAATCATTTGAATATGTAGTAATGACAGGCAAGCAAGCGTCTTGACTGAACCATATAGCTCACCAGTATGTCTATACCAAAAGCTTAAAAGACCGCTGAAAACAGAAGCATGTGGAAGAGCATAGTACATCGAGCGATTAACACTACTTCAGACCTAGACACGACCTTCAGCAGTGAAGATGCTGAATAAGAAGAAGATGATTAAAATAAAATAAAGCTATTACTGCGAAGTACAGCTTAATTTCAATATAATATGTTACAGGCTTGCTTATTTGTAGTAAATTATTACAAACATATGACATTCGCGTAAAGGGTGGTATTAGAGATAGGCACAGATAGGTGTTCATAAAAATAAAAGGCGAGGTCAAGGTCGAAGTGTATTAACAAGAGTATATATAACAAGAGGTAAATTGCAGATGAGTTTGTGAGATTTGCCAAGATTTTATGCAAAATTATATTGGCTCAATAACTTATAAGATGTTTGGCAGAATGCGATTCCATGTAATAAGGTACTATTAGTTGAGTTAGTAATTAACTACCTTTCTTACTAGATTTTCTACGAAAAGGGAATCATAAGGTAAACTCAAAAGATACAACATTTATAGGAACACATTGAGCACTTTAATAAACACAATACATTAGGTTCACATGGATTAATTCTGTATAAGTTTATAGTTACCATTCGCAACGATACAATCAAATGAGGAAACTATTTAGAAAGAACAAAGCCAACAAACTTAAACCCATACACAACACGTGAACAGTAGTTATGTTACACTAAATAAATCAATACTAGAACACTTAACTTAATCAGCAATAGGTCTCGATGCGGAAGTCACTTGTGAAGAACCAAGACAGGGAGAGGCTCAGTAAGGTGAGACATTGGTTTTATAGCAATGACTGGCGCCAAATGTCTGTCGCCTCTTCATGAAACTTCCCGCCATATTTACCACAACCAATCAGGAGTTGCTGCCACAACGTATCAGCCAATCCGAACTTGGACAGGATGGTTCGTCATTGGCTAGTCCAGAATGAACACAGATAAAACATGATTTTAGCGTAGCGGTTATTAAAAATGTCAAATATTAACAAGTTTTAGGATATTCTAGGATTACATAACGAATAGATAGTCTTTGTCGTAACTTATTTACTTAAGATGATCTATATATCACACAATCTGAACAAAACCATCATATTTTCAGACTCCAAAAGCTGCCTCCAATGTATTCTTGCAAACCCATTTCGGTCCAAATCTAGGTTCCCAATTTAAAAAATAATATAAAATGCCCTTTTCGAATGTAGCTCTCACGCCATAAATGTTATCCTAGCCTGGATTTCTGGTCACGCCGGTATAGTGGGCCACAAATCAGCTGACTCCTGTGCTACAAATGCCATTCATACAGACTCTCAAGGACATTTTCCCAACTTTTCTCGCTAGATATCTGTTCGACTTTAAAAACCACCTTTAAAAAACCTTGGAACCAGAAATCGCAAATTTATAGAATATTAAAAAGTAAATTCTATGGTAACATTCAACCTGAGATTCCCAATAAACTCTGGTTCTTAAAATTCCAAAACGCTGCTAAAGTGACAACCTCTACAATATGCCGTCTGCGTCTAAACCATTCCTATAACCCAGTCTTCCTGGCCAAACTTGATAACTAAATAGGGATAACTCCCTCTGTGACTGTGGTTTGGACGAAGGAAATGTGAATCACATATTCTTCTGTTGTCCCAAAATAAACTCTTCTCTCTACATATTATATGACTTATACAAAAGTTGTTCCCAGGTGTTCTATATTTCCCTTATATATATTAAATTTGTGTGTGTGTATATTTGTGTTCGTCCAGTAGACAGATGAACTAACATCTTATGTTTCAGCACCAATTTTGCCTTGGCCAGTTCTCACCGGACATAACTCATTAAAACTAAACAATCTCCTTTGTTTGATGGTCTATCTAACTACGTGACATTGGCGAAATTGTGGTGGTGCCCAAAGGAGCCACAAAACAAGAGTTTAAGTTGAAATCCTAACCTTGAAAAATTGCCTGTTTTTGAAAATATTTGAATAATTTGTTAATTTAATTGATGTATACCTTCTGATCTACACGTGTATTTTTACGTCCTGATAAAAGTTCTACATGCACAAAAAGCAGAGGAACAGATGGTTATTGCTTTTGTAGGTCTAACTAGAAAGCTCCAAATTAAATATTGGAATGAGGTGACATTTAGTGACTAACAATTTATCGACAACATTTTGTCGATAAAAAAAATCATCAATCACTATATGTCAGATTGCACCGACTTTGTTCATCAGCGAAATATAAAACATTTAGGGACAATTTATTATGTTTTTCGGTGATAGGATATTCCTACTTTCTTTACGTTTGTGACATCGCTATTGAATCTGCAATTTATAACAGCACATCGCGGCATTTTCATAGACATTTACGGAGATGCATGCCAGTAGCATTATAGTCCGTTGACGTAAATACTCCTGTTTAGTAGTATGGTAGGCTCGCGGGCCACGCCCCCTTCACCTTTCTATTGCTTTCTCTTTTCTGTGTGTTTGATAGGTTAGCCTTTGACCACTGTCTCACCTGATGGTAAGTGATGATGTGGTCGAAGATGTTGTTCAGGCTAACCTAGAATTACTGGCTCTCAAGGACAGCTGCCGGAACACACCGTTAGGTGCTTGGCGACAGATTTTCCACTAGCTAGCCAGGCGGGTATTCGCAAAATGCCCTACCAACATGCTATAACGACTGCCATCCTAAGACAACAACCGGGACCGACGGCTTAACGTGCCCTCCGAAGCACGAAAGCGCTCAGTAGTAATCTCACCAGCGGTCACCCATCCAAGTCATGACCGAGGCGGACGTTGCTTAACTTTGCTGATCGGTTCAGAATGGCAAAGCAAACTTCGCTACGAGCGCTTCAAAATTCGGTTTTAATAGGTATCTGACGGAACGATATGTAGTCGCACAAAGCGCACCTGATGATAAGCGGTATCATCTACTCGTATTTATAACAGAAGCATTTCGTCACAAATGACGAACTTCGAGACATACAGAACAACCTGAGAAATACGGTCGGTAAGTCTCATGTGCCTGTAATTTTACTAGCTCACATGGACTGCTGCCGGAACACACCGCTAGGTATTTGGCTACAGACTTTCTACTTGGTAGCTAGCCAGGCCAGCATTCGCAAAATGCCCTTACAAGCCAGCGGTGGGACCTGTGGCTAGGCAGTCCATAGCTGTTACCACTCGGCAATGTTTTTTTTTTTTTTTCTTTCTTAAAAACTTTTATTACGATTGCTTCAAATATTGTCCTTAAAAAGAACAACATTTTAATATCAGCGAAGATACTTAACGGAAATATATGTATAGTTAAAATACTACAAATGAAATACTCAAACATGTCTAGTTCCATTGCGGAAGTCTATTAAATCGATAAAGTGATGTTTGTACAGAAATACCTTTTAGTCCGATGAGAGGCTGGTAAATACCATTCATCTTCAACCAAGCTTCAACAATTTAGAGGCACTAAGTAGCAGGAAGTTGAAAGACGGTCAGTTTACTTTCTATGAGTATACATAGGTTATTGGAGAAAGTGTTGATCAATATTACTGACGTAAACAAAACTCGTAAACAAAAACCATACAATGTTGAAGGTTCGTGTGTCGTTCCTCACATATTCACTATGAGTAATGGAAATAAAACACCTACACATATTACGAGGTCAAAATATTTGCCTAGATTGGCTGTCTAACCACACACCACATGTTTTGGCCATACGCGCATCTATTCCCGCTAGGACGACATACGAGTATCAACACCTCTAATATTCGAAAGTTGCTTTTTTAAACCCGGCCATAGAAAAACATTTATGCACCTTAAAATTTTTGGTTGTAATTTATATTTTAGGTATTTAGTGTTGATCGTATATAAACCTACCAGCCTATGTAAATAGTCTTCTGCTGTTTGGGTAGATGTAGCCAACGTCAATAAAACGTGCATTCAAACGGATGGAGAAATTTCGACTGTCCAGCACCCGCTTCCATAGCATAATTGGTAATGCACCAGGACGGTATTCTGGGGGTTGCGGATTCAAGTCCCGCTGGAAGTTATCTTTTTCCATCCGAAATAATTTCTATATATTGATACAATTTTACCGCCATCCCTCGTTTGTTGAGAAAACATCTATTTTGTTTGACTATATTATTTATTTTGAAAGTAAGATACCGCCTTTTAGGACGTTTCTTGTACCTATTTGGTTACGTGTGTAATAATTGATTCCACTTTTTATATCTTTATTATGTCTGACCACGGTAAATTTGTAGATAAGGTATTCTAGAGTTTGTCCATTTGCTATTTTTTTATTTAAAGTTGGAAGCGAAACGTCAAAGAAGCCTACCTTACAAAAAGTCAATCTAATTAATACCTATTAATGATATACATATATAGCATGACAGGAACATTAATTTATGATTAACTCACTAAGGTAAACAATTTACTTACATTAAAATTTACCAAAGTACATTAATTGCTCCTACAAAAGGAAAAATAAATAAGTATTAGTATAGGTATATAGACTTGGCACTTCTAGGAACGCTTTTATAACCAACTTTTAGTAAATATAGTGTTTTTTATTGAAACCGTTGCTTGGCTAGCAGACGAGGTTAAATTAAATACGGTTATAAATCATAATAATATTCATTGCAACAGACATGCTATTTCAAAGCTTTCTGTCGTTCTTTTATTGTGGTTGCAAGGTGTAAACTTTTCTTAGAAAATAGAAAGAATGATATATATAGCAGGCATGCGATGAAAAAGTACAGAACACGCCGTATTTACCTTGTGGGTTTCTTTTGGATGAAAATACTAAAATAAAGATTCTTCTGTCTATTACAAGACAATAATGGCTTCATCTACATCAAAAACGCAAAAATATCTATGATGACCATGCGTGTAGTAATGGCATAATTTTTTAGGGCTTAGCTTGTTCATAATACTATATCTTTATAATAATAATTATGACCGAAACAAATTAAAAAAAAACACCAAACACAAAGTATACGTTATGGTATATAAGTAGATGTATTAACGTTGATGGCACAGCGTTGCAATGATCGTTCATTGAGGAGAATGATGTACACTGGCGTAAATTTCTGCTCTATGAATAAATTCTTTGTATACGACTATGGCAGCCTAGTTTTTAATCATTATTTTTTTTGAAGTTAAACGTTTAATAATTTGAAAAATATTTTCGTAGGTTAAGAAAATTACCCGTGGGTTGCCGGATTAGAATTGCATATTGCCTTGGGTGTAGTTAGAAAAAAAAATGGATAAAATACTGGAAGGTGGAACGCAGCGCCTTCTAAAGAATTACCACCTTGCACTGTAATCCTCATGCCGCCTGTCAAGCGTGGGGATTATATCTAATACACCTAGCGAATATATACTTGATAGGGGTATAGGATCATGCGCTTGAAGAGTATTCGGGCAGAATTGTTACTAGATTTATTTATATATATATAATTTAATGGTAATTAAATATTTCTTTAATTATTTTTTTTTACTTGTTACGTTAAATTTATTAAAAATATATTCTTTTATATTCTATTTTTCAGAAAATTCTTGTTTTTCCTAATACTACTTTTATTTATTCACAGACTAATCTTTGCCCACTGTCTCACCTGATGGTAAGTCCAACCAGATCATATTGGGTCGAATGTGGTAAGTAGGCATAACCTAGAATGGCAATAGACAACTGCCTAAATGCACCATACGGTGCTTAGTGACAGAAGGTAACGGTGCAGTGGTGCCTAATCAGACAAACATACACAAAATCCGTTTACACACCGGCAGTCAATAATGATTTCCACGGTGCCATGACTGTTTCAAAACTTTTTTACATATTTCAAGCCCGCCAGGAACTTGTCATCCTCGTCTTCACTAATTTACTAGGTTAAGCAACGTCCCCTGTGGTCATAACTTGCATAGGAAACCGCTAGTGCCTTTTACTCCTTTACGCTTCCGTGTTTCAGAGCATCTTTGGTCCCGGTTGCTGTCTTAGGATAGCAGAAGTTATGGCGTACTTGTAAGTCATTTTGCAAATGCTCTAAGTGTTAACTAGCTATCTGGTAGAGTAGAAAATCTGTCGCCAAGCACCTTACGGCAGCCGTTTTAAGAGCCAGCAATTTTGTAAGTTAAGCTGAACAACATCTTTAGCAGCTTCATCACTTGCCATAAAGTGAGATAATGGTCAAATTCTAACATATCTATACCCCAAATCGCTAGTCAAGATGTCGACTGTCAAAAGACCATGTAATACTGAACTGTAAGGAAACTTTCTAGCAGTAAACTATAAAACTAATATTCAGCTTCTGACTATAAAAGTAGGTTATAAAGCATCTGTTTTGCATACACTATGCGAGTCTAAGTTTACTTGACATTTTCATGCAATTTCATACGAGGGGAAATATTCCTAGCTTGCATAAGCTCTCGAACGTATTGAATACGACCGGCAAGTACGAGTAAAGCGACTCTTTGAAACGTTTCAACATTTAGGAATGCACTCATAAATGTAAACTAGACATTTTTAGTGTTTGACAAGAAATACAGTACGTTGGGAAAAATGTATAAGTAATATAAGCTTTAAGGTTCATCGTTATGAAACGTGATGCTACTATCTATGATCGTTATTTTGGACCTTAAAATAGTCCTAATCTTAAAATAGTCTATAAAGTTTTCAAAGCCATATAAGAATGAGATCTTAATAGAAGATTCAGCCGGCCTAAAGCAAGTCGAACTAGCTGAGAGTTCTGTACTAACCCACAATGTTTTTGGGATGCTCGCAGTTTGGATGAGACACACAAATACAAACACAGTCATATTATTTTAATAATGATAGTAGACTCCCAAATATATACAAATCAAACAGTAATTAGTGGTTGTTTTATAATGAAAAAACGTGCTATAGCTGACATAATCGAATGAATGATCAATATTTTATTGTTTTAAAGGAAATCATAGACATTCATGTTATACTTTACACCGGAAACTACACAAGATGGCAGCACTAGTTCTTAATAGACCAACCTAATTTTGATATCTAATATTATCTATATTAATAACAGTTTTACGTTCATAGAATTTTTTTTTAAAACAAAAATTCTATTAAACTATAACCGATCATCCAAGGGATACTCAGAAGCGCCACCGCTATATGGTAGATATTCCATTTACCCGAACAAAGCGATTTGCTTCTTCGTTTATTATACGAACCGCCAGGGAATGGAATACCCTGCCTAAGTCTGTGTTTCCGGTTAAGTACAATATGGGGGTCTTCAAAACGCGAGTGAACAGGTATCTTCTTGGTAAGCGCGCTCCATCATCGACCACATCATCACTTAACATCAGGTGAGATAGTGGTCAAGTGCTACCCAGTCCAGTATAAAAAAAAACTAGCCGCCGCCGGTACTAATATTAGCAATTTTGACATACTTAATAGAAACTGATTAATTGAGGTCGACGCTAGCTCCCTCTGAGGGGTTATAAATTTGATGATAGGCTGTCATGTCATTTGTGGGATGGCGATAACGCCGCTTTGGATTTCCAGGGTTCGGAGTTCGATCCCGGGTCTAACACTAATCATGTCCGTGTTTTATGACCAAAAAACTGGGTAAAAAGAAAAAGTTTGATACGGAGGGAAGTCTCTATCTGAAACATGCTGTATTTTCAACCAAAAGCTGTACTAGCTAGGGTTGCGTGCTATCCAACAATAATAATATAGGGTCATGCCTATCGATAGCATCTCTTCCGCAACGGAAAGCGGCGCGCTGTCCCACTGTTTACTAACAAAAACTTGTAACTGGCAAACCTCGTTGGAAAAACTTCTAACTTCGCGCTTTGTGCAGGTATTGCCGGAAAAGTTTTGGACGTAAAATTATGTGTCTAAGTTTGGATGATTTCATAAGTTTTGCGGAAGTGAGGTTATTATATTTATATTAGAGATCAGTTTTGAATAAAACAAAACTGTCCAAGTTTGAGCTGTCGTTCCCTATATTAGGATACTGCATTGGAATCATCAGTAAAATATTAATAAAAAAAAGGTTGATAACATGACAAAAGGACTACTCGTATAATACGAATCGGCGTCGTTTTCAGCCTTTATATATTGTGAAAATGGTTAAATTGAGTATATGACACATCATGTAGATAATTAAAACATCATCAGTAGAAAATCTGTCACCAAGCAGGTTAGGTTAGGTTAGCCTGAACAATATCTTCAAAAACATTATCACCTACCATCAGGTAAGATAGTGGACAAAGGCTAGCCTATCAGGTATAAAAATAGTAAGAATCTAGATGATCCTTTACTTATCTACATGATGTGTCATCACATCCTATAAACGATTGGGGCATTACAAATTTAATTATTCTAGATATCGAGGCTATTTGTTAATAATTTTATGTAATAAACGGTTTCCAAACTATAGACGAATTGTACAAGCAAAGATAAATCAGCCTCAGAAAGCAATCACTTCAGTTTTTACGCCTATATCGAATTCCTACTATGTGCCTCAAATACCGCGTACACTAAAACTTGTTTTGAAATAACAGCCATACACTTTCGTACGGAACGTGCCGATGTCGCAAAGTATCATGTCTGCGCAGAGAGTATATTAATAATTCAGGAGGTAGAGACGAGGTGAGGCACATAGAGCAAGTAACTACTACAGTATCCACTATACTAGGTACTCTACTTCGTCGACGCACCACCATTAAGACTCGTTTTCACGTGACATTAGAAATATGTAGTTCCTTTGTGGGCTCTTCGCAAAGAAAGGGGAAAATGAGCTTGGATCTAGGTCAATGGTTTTTTATTCAATTATATGGTGTTGCTAAGCCCGATGTAGACGACTCTTTCTAGAAAAATACACCTTTTATTAAAAGGTTTATTTAATTTTGGTTATATATCGATATACAATGTCTTAATTTAAAAATTCACGCTTGTTGTTACGTTTCGTAACCATACTACCAGATCATGGCATTCAAGAGTATAAAATAATATTGCTCGTACTATTTTGAATACTTATTAGACACGAATGTACTATACGTTGTTGAATGTACGATTCCATAAGTTACCCTAATACCATAAAAATAATAAAGATTACATTAACCCCCAACAAATGTAATTAAACCAATTAGAAAATATCTAATATATATTTATAGTAAGAACACTTTCTCGATTCTTGCATTTTACCTAATCACTTGATTAGGTACAATAGTTAGTTGTTAAAGAAACAAAGTTAAAAAAATATGTCAGATTTTGTATTTCCCACCATAAAAATATATATAACATTAATAGCCAAAAAATATATATAATATCGTACCTAGCCACGTTGGAGCCGTTCAATAAAATATATCATCTGGTATCGAGGAAATTCCTTTCAAATAACAACACAACGTAAACATTTAGCATCGGAAAACTGTTAGAATATTCTGTTTGATTCGATTGACAGGCCTCACAAAACTTGAAAACATGTCTTTATGAGTAAAATATGTTCATGCAAAAATAATACTGAAGGTTACTTTGTTTTTTACTTATTATATTATCAGTTCTGATATTTTAACCCTATACTTGGCAGGAATTTGCGATTCTAGTTTTCCTTTCTTTCTTCATTCTAATTAGTTATATAATAGTTATGGACCCTACAAAAATTATTATAAAAAATAAATATTCATTTTTATTGGATTTAAAGCATGTATCTTAAAATGCACATTGCCAAGGACGCTAATAATTTCCTGTGAAAAAACATGTATCTGGAAAGATACATTGCCAACCAAGGAGACTTTGAAATATAGTACATAATTACGAGAAACAAAATTTTATTTTAATATATAACAATGAGATCGACGAGAAAATAATAAATTGAAAGTAACATTTTATTATTTTAAAACTTATATTAATTGTGATCAAATTTCTCCGTTAGTGAATAAAACAAAAGTAATTATTTTTATAATTTGTGTGTGATAATAATAAAAATCTGCTACCAAACAAAAGTTTGCATTTGTCGCACAAATACCACACAAGTTTGGCCCTTGATGCAATTTTTACAACGACCTTTAGTTGTGTAAGATGGCCCACTTGGTCATAACGGCTATCACACTGATTTGTATGAGTAGAAAACTTTGGCGGTCCAGAGGCATTATCTTTCCACATTTTTTTGTTTGGTTACTAGGCTTCGACATATGGCACATCTGAACTCTTTTAATATGCAGATAATCAGAGAAATAGGTAAACATTCAAATTTTTTGAAACTACTTCAATGTTCAAATATTCTCAACTTTATCGTATCTCAATAATTTCGACCAATTATCGGTATAAGCCGACATTGACGCTACTCCTATCAAGATATTAATTGCTATAAAATGTTTTATATCGTCGATCGTGAGGTTTAATGGTGTTCACCCTTCATCCCTTTTACTTGCATGTGGTATAAATTAGATTCGTGAACTATCAAGACAAACAAATCATCTGAAAATTACCGCCTGTCTGATGACTTATCAAATTGTTTGCCTTGAATGGCTTTGCCTTCAAATGGTTTTCAGTCCAGTTTACTTCATTTTTTTTAAATTTACTAATAGACAGAAATGAATATAAATTAAAAGGAAGATAATTATTATTACTGTTTATGGACCTCTTGTTGATCTAGTAGTAGAAGGTGATGATACAGAAGGGAGCGAGGATAAAGGACAAGATATAGCTACAATTGAAAGGAAGAGGTGTCCAAATTGTGTGAGATTGAAGAAGGTGTCAGAACTATTCTGTAGGAAAAGTTTGTTCCTTGCAGCAAAGAGGGAGAATCAGAGGCATCTAAGACTGAGGGACTCATTGACCGTAATGACTGAAAAGTACGGTTGATGTTTAGTTGTGAGAGTGTGGTTCTCACAGTTTCTTCGAATTCATTTTCATCATCTGATGAATTTTACATCTTCTAATGCTGGTGGCAGGGTTGCTGGAATTGTTGCCGTCTGAATTATAATCGTCTTGGTCATAGTAGCAATTTAGTTCAACTCCTGAAGAAGCGCTGTTGTCATTATCAGAACAAGTTCTAGGTTTCAACACTAATGCTAATTTTCGTTGTGCTCACGTGAGAGCATGAAATAAAAAATACTCATAGAATTAGTCCATTGTATGTATAAAAAGTAGGTATTACTTAAAATACTCATCACACTGTATATAAATGTATTATGCTAATGATAGTAAAAGCTGGCAATGTATCCTTCAGTGCACACCATCCAGAAATTGTATAATGTAGATCACCTGGCAATGTGCATTATTAGATACATCATGAAAGGCCTCAGATTTTTTGTTACAAATCACTTACATGCACATACAATCTATTGCACATTTGGAAAACTGTATATTTAGCTACAAAAATACAGTTTCTTTTTGTAAGAATTGATATATTTTTTTAAGATAAAAATGAATTCATAACTTCGACATCGTGGACACTTGTGCACGTTCCGACATCTTGCAATACACAGATTCCCAGTATAGCCAGAGCTCATTCGTGATTTTTCGGTATTAAATACATTATACTACAAATTCAAAATTACCACAACTAACGTGTAATCTATCTTTACTTTGCTACATTTTTTTTCTTAAAGACGTGTGCATTTCTAGATACTCTGCCAAGTTAAGGGTTAAGTAAATAATACGTGATAACTTATGTCAATAAGGCTTGTATTAATAATTGCATCTCAAGAATGAGACCAATCCGAAGATGATGTTTGACAGATGCTCCTTACATTAAACTTTAAAACTGCATCTGAAGATCGACTTAACTTTGCGATGCATTTATTATTATGTATATCAAGAATAAAAACGATCAAAAGATACTGTTTTCGACGGATACTCCATTCGTCAAGCTTCAAAACCGACCAGAGATTCTGTTTTCCACAGATACTCCATTCATTAAATGTCAAAACTGCATCTTAAGTCGAATCGATCTCAACTTGAGATACATTTGTTAGTACAGCCTAAGTAAGATAGCTCCACCTCGCAGACTGAATACATTCAATGGTCCTGTTCAACGAGTCTTCGAGAAGCGAGACATCAACGCGGGCGTCCCGAGCTCATGCAAAACAATATGCGAAGACGGGCGTCCTGAGTACTCGCAATCTTCCCGAGCTTTTCTTAAAAAGGCCACCGGATGGGATCAAAACAATTTTCGGAGCTATCTGACTTATTCACCTGAGTTATTCCGTATTATTTTCTACCGAAATCACCTGGAAAAATAATAAAAACTGTTAAAATGCGAGTCAGACTCAAGCTTAGAATCCCAAACTGGATATACTGTTTGCTGATACGAAACCCTCGGTAAAAGATTGCGATTGTTAGGTAGTTTTAGTTCATTTTTAAGGAAAGAACCTAAAGGAAAAATGAAGCCCTATTTATGAAACTCCGCTGTCTGTCTCTCCATCCGTTCATATGAAACGGGTCTGTAGCTCTTCAAGAGAATCAGTTACTTATATATCATGATATTTTCAGTAAAACATTGACCTTTTAGCGTGTGAGGTGTCATCGTCTAGAACTTTTAGAAGTTGACTATAATTATTTTATCTAAAGAACAAATAAATAAATAAATGGTGACCCATCAAGCTGCCGTTCATTTTAGACTATTTTAGTTACGGAGTTTTTGTCAATAACTAAACTAGTCATTAATCTCATTTTTCAGTATATTATGAACTACGAGTATATCATCTATTTCATCAACAATTACTGAAAACGCCGATATTTGGTTACGCGTATAATGCGGAACCCTAAAAGAGCACGGCGCGAGAGGCCAGTTTTGTTTTGACAAGATCGTTTTTTTAAGCTTCTGTGCTTAAAATAACCAGATTTTTATAAAAGATTTAATTTTAATAAATACATATCTTTGAGCATTAACCAAAGAGACAAATGGCATACCTCCTAAAATCTAAGTGTACTTGTGTTGCCTGTAGTAAATATTTTAACTCTAAATATGCTTTCTTTATTCAATAATACTTTGTGTATAAAATGTGTATAAAACTTCAAATAACTTAACTAGCAACTATATTCCAGAATTGTTCAAGCATCATACTAATTTCAGTATCTCGTTCAACTTCAAACGTTTTTATTACAACAAACATCGTAATATACTTACCGATCACTGTATTTTATATGAGACATTATTGTAATTGGTTTATTCAAAGAAATAATATAGTTCTCTTTGTGTTACAAAAAACGAGCAAACAGCTTTATTGTCGCTTTGAACGACACATTCCTTGAATAGCCGTTTTTTGTTTGTTCAACGACGAAAGAAAAAGAGGTCACTCGCCTTTTTGTAGATATTTGAATTGAAATTACTTTCTCTGTGTCTCTTTGTTATCTGTTTTGAAAACACACTAAGATAGTTAGGTACATCATTGCCATCACTTCACACAGAAATATTATTCTTCTCTATTCAACCTTTTAGCCCCGTGGGGTGCTGGGTTAGAATTGCACCTCCCCATGTCATCCCGTGGGTGTCGTAAGAGGCGTCTAAGGGAAAAATACTGGAAGGTGGGCAGCAGCGCCTTCTAAAGAACTGCCAACTTACACTGCGATCCCCAAAATGCCTACCAAGTGTGGGGATAATGGTACATATCCTCTTAATAGGGGAGGCAGTGTTCAGCAGTGGACGATCCGGCTGTTACAATATTTAACCTTTCAAATAAACCAGACGCACTCCACGTTGGTACGAGTACAACAGCATTATAGTTATCAGTAATTTTTTTAAGACTATACTAATTATAACAGTTATCTGCTTTAATCTCAATAGAAAACCAACACATATCAATATAACAGCCTACTAGTAACATTTCACCCAAGCAGAAAATAAAAAGTCTATACAACGTATTTCTAGTCAAACATTATGACACTTAAACCCACACAATAGTAACAATACCTACCTACGTAGTATATAAAGTACAGATACATAAAACACATAAACATCACTGTGAGTAGGCATGCCAGTAAGTTATAGAAAAGCATATTATTATTTTACATTCTCAACAAAGCTCGTGAAACTTATTCAAACGAAGTTTTATTTTTAAACCAACTTCAGTTGATTAGAACAAAGTTCGATGCTCAGAAGCTTTGAAGATAATACGAAACTGTTCAACTTTCACTTAAAATAAATTGTGCAACCGATGCCACTCTCGCTTGAAGGTTATTAAAAATTCAGAATTTACTTCAGAAGGGTTTGAGACGTAATATGATCTTAGAGAACGGCAAGATAAGTAGTTAAATTTGTATTATTCGTAGAATAAATACAATTTGAATTCGAAGAATTGTTCTTAAATTTATTATACTTTGTGATGCATACACAAAAAATCTGTAATTTATTTTTAAATAAAATATTAATACCGTTACATTTTGATAGTAGCATTATTTTACAGTAACGTCACATTTATGCTATAACCTAGTAAATGGCTTTGATCAGAATTTAGATTGGCGCTGTTACGGAAATGATCACGTCAAATGGAAATCTAAATTGGCTATTTAGGCTGTCAACGGAATCCTGTTAATTAATTTTGTTTCAAAGAGCTGATTCAGTGCGGCATTTATAAATTATAACATATTATGTTATAATATATACAGCAATCTAAAGTTCGCGACAGTTTAATTACATAATTTATTACCGATGTTATTAAACTAAGTAATGGTTACTAGATGCTTACAACTTTCTTACGTTATTTTTTCCTGCTCAGTACAAGTACATTTAGGATTATTATTTATTTAACTCTTTGATGTTTTATAATAAACTATCTTTCCAGGTGCGTCTCCGCCCGCGCGTATGTCGGTTATCGCGCAAAAACATTAACCTCTTTTTGCGCAGTTGGATAAAAACTATCCTATGTTTTTTCCCGGGTCTCAAACTATTTCCATACCAAATTTCATTCAAATCGGTCAAATAGTTTTGGCGTGAAAGCGTAACAGACAGACAGACAGACAGAGTTACTTTCGCATTTATAATATTAGTACTGATTATAACATATTATGTTATAATTTATACATCTATCTAAAGCTCGTGACAGTTTAATTACATAATTTATTACCTATGTTATTAAACTAAGTAATGGTTACAAGATGATTACAACTTTTTTACGTTAGTTCTTTTTTGCTCAGTACAAGTACAAGTAGGATTATTATTTATTTAACTCTTTGATGTTTTATAATAAATTATAACATATTATGTTACAATTTATACGTCTATCTAAAGCTCGTGACAGTTTCATTACATAATTTATTACCTATGTTATTAAACTAAGTAATGGTTACAAGATGTGTACAACTTTTTTACGTTAGTTTTTTTTTTTTGCTCAGTACAAGCACAAGTAGGATTATTATTTATTTAACTCTTTGATGTTTTATAATAAATTATAACATATTATGTTAAAATTTATACGTCTATCTGAAGCTCGTGACAGTTTCATTACATAATTTATTACCTATGTTATTAAACTAAGTAATGGTTACATGATGTTTACAACATTTTTACGTTAGTTTTTTTTTGCTCAGTACAAGTACAAGTAGGAATATTATTTATTTTACTCTTTGATATTTTTTAACAGAATTCTAAAAAAGCAGGAAGTTCTCAATTCCACTGTTTTTGTGTTTGTGTATTACCTCATAACTTTTTACTGGGTACACTGATTTTGACGTTTTGTTTATATTTTAGAGCTGGTACTTGTCATATGGCCCCATTTAAATTTGAGTGATATCTGACAAGAAGTATTTGAGTTGGCTTCGAATACAACAGTGATGTTCTCTTTTTCACTAGTCGATGTCAAATGAACAAAAATATCTGTATTTAATCGTATTCAGATATTTTTATTTGGTTTGGAAGAGCATCGTAGTATTTTGAGGTGATTCCCTTTCTAGTAGGGTGATAATTTGATGTAGAAATTCGGAGAAATACACGGGAACCTTACCATAAATACAAGACTTTCGTGGTTGCCGCAATAATTTATTTACTTTTTAGTTGAATTTTGTTTTTGAATATATTGTTTATAACCAGTTTTTTGTTAAAATTTTAAAGTAACGTTACTTATTTCATGCTTTGTTGAAATTCATTTCATTAGATATTTATTGATTCTATTTATAAACATCACATAACATACTTTATGAAAGATACAATTATACCAACGGAATACGTAAGAAAATGTTTCCAGAAAAAATCTTAGATGTGTATTCAAGCATTACCATTTAACATGAAAATACGTATGTAAGTTGTTCAAGTAAATGACAGTAGTTAATACTTACAATTCCAATATTTAAAACTGTTAATTTTCAGAATAATTAATTGCTTAAAGGTTTAAACTCTTGATTTTCTTTACAAAACCATTTGTTTAAAAAAAATAGAATGTAATAGTACGTGTAATCTAATATCTGTTAACAAAACCGACCTCTTTTATATTATTATTTTATGGTTATTTTTATTATATAATACCATTAGTTACTGCTTAAATTAGACATCGCCAAATAATCAATAATACATAAACAAATATACAAATTTTAATGTCAGTTTCTAGTATCATACTCTCCTTAGAACCCATAACTAGATACCTCATAAATAAAACCATAGCTGACTGTTACATTAAGGTAAATTATTTATAGCGACATAAAACAGGGAGCCATAATATCTTATATCTAATCATAATTGGTAAGTAGGTACTATGGATTTATAGGGCAATATGGGGTCCTTTAATGTGAGCTCAAGTCATAAGTCAACAAGTTACGATGGGCCTCGCGGAATTGGTGAACAAGTTTATTGGAATTAACCCGCAGGAACACGAAACTAATAATAAACACAAGGTGCTTTTACTATCGAAGTTAAGCCTTGAAATTGTTGCTTAATAGCAACTATAGTAATGTTGACCCATTGGCATTGACTATGGATTTGCTTGCATGCGACCGGTGTGTTACGTCAGCTATTTTTGAAGGCCATTTCCCGTTTTCTAGATTTGTTTACTGATTGATTTTATTCAGCATGGAACCGACTTCACCAATACATCTTTTCAGTGTTAGATGCAGGTTTTAGTGTTGTGACTTGGTTTTCTCTATTGGTAATTTTTGGTATAAATAAGATAATAATGATATAAATAAAAAAAAAAACTTAATGCCTATATAATATACATTTATAACAGTGATGAAATATAGATGCTTTCATATCATTTACAGTTTTATTTACATAAAAATGCGTAGATGCAAATGCAGTAAGGCAGTAATTATACCGCAACCGTGAAATTCTGCTTATATTTCTATGCGCTCCCGTATTAATCTTTATATCTCGTAAAGGAAGTATTAATCTTTTTCCTTCAGTATTATACTAGGTATATATTACTTCCACTTTACAGTAAACAAAATGGTCAGTAATACAAAACCATTCTCAACTAATATTCTTACGTTTTACATTCACTGCAATTAAAACAGGCATATTTCACTGGTCGGACAGTTTTAATGCGATATTTACGTGAAAATAGGCTACTAATAACTATATACATAGTTCATCGTTGTGTAATCGCCAGTCGAATGGTATTTTATGAAATGAATTATAATGAATAATGTGCGGTTCAACGGTGTGAGATGACTAAAGAGCTTCTCTTTTATGTCATAATAATAAAAAAGGACGACGCATACTATCACATTCCAAGTTATATAATAATTTTGAGAATAATTGTGTGTGTGAGACAGAGAGTGTTTGTTGCTACCATCAAACTTGGGTTATTTGCTTCGGTTGACACTTTATTCGTAAGTGGCTGAACGAGTTTTGAAGAAATTTGGCATATATTTTCCTTATGACTTAGGACAGCCCACGATCACTGCAAAGTGTTTGAATTTACAGTGATCGTGATAATGCTTGTAGTCATTTTTAGAGGTGTCTAGTTTACGAGTGAGCGCGACCTAATCGATTTCCTTAATGGCAAAACTGTGGGTACTATACTAGTGTGTAATTAAATTAAATAGATCATCATGACGCTACGCTCACCTTACTTATGTGGGTTCGGTACACTATGTGGGTGTAATTAAAAAGTTTTGGCTTGTTTTATGGCCGGCAATCATAACTGACGCTAACTTTCCTTCAGAAGGTATTTACCTACTAAATGCTACTTTATTATGACCCAGGAGATTATAATGAGCTTTTTTTATACATATGTATCATATACGCATCATATCGCACTAATGCATTGTTGAAGGCAGTACTGCGAGCTGCTCATATTGTTTACATTTATTAAACTTATTAACATATAAAAAGTTAATATTCAAACAATGGCAAAAACCCTAATTCTGAAAGCCTGTATTACAATAATGAAGCAATGTTGTTCGCAAGTAACTTATTTAGGGGAATTGTTCACATTTCAGCCTCCAATGCGGGGAAAGAGTAGGTGGGGTTATCATCAAGAATATATATATGAACCTACGACAATAAATTTGTACAGTGTCTAGTGGATTAAATAATTTGCTATAAGGTCACGATTTATGAATAACAATTTGACTTGCAAATACAGACCTGTAGAATAGAAAAACCAAACAAAAAAATATACAAAAACCAATTAAACATATTATCACGTGTAATTTTTTTGTTATTCCCGGTATCGAGTTAATGTAATGAAGTGATGATAGTATATAGTGCATCCCTTTAGTAGTGATAATAAGATGGAGACGTTCATATTAACTCAACTTGTTTAGTTCAAAGTAACTTAGGCCCAATTTTACCGAGGGTTTAATTAATACGTGGATAACCTTATACCTTTAACCATTTAAATGTGGTAGGCCTTTGCAATCATAGAACGTCAAACCAGGTAGCAGATTTTAAATTTTTTGTTTGTTCTTTTAACATAGCAGCGCGAACATCGAAATTGTGCAAGTATGTTATATCAGCTGTAGTTTTTTTTCAAAGGTCAAGCTCGAGGCCTACCTGATATTAAGTGGACTAACCTCTGCAATAACAGATGCACTGCGTCACAAATTACGAATTGCACTGCGCCCGTGACCTTGAGACATAGTTGTTAAGTCTCACGTGCCTGTAATTTTACTGGCTCTCGAAGACTGATGCTGGAACACATCGTAAGGTGCTTGGCGACAGATTTTCTACTTGAGGGTGGTCGCTAGCCAGACCGGCACTTGCACTTTAACATTACTTCAAAAGTAAAGTAAGTACACGTCAAATGTTTTTTAGTTTATGTCTCCCTTATGTAAAATTTCATAAACGTCAATACCATGGCTAATATACGAGTATAATACCTACTGCAATATTATGGTGTGGTCTATCATAGTTTGTTAATTACAGATATTTATGGTATCATCGTATTAGTACCTATAATTTGTTAGTGAAATCACCTTAAATTTTTTGACACAAGTATGAAACTTAGCACCTACGATCCTTGAGTCAAAATAAGCCACACATCGACACATGACAGGTGAGAGTAAAACTGACGGTACAAAAGTATTCTCTAGAAGTGCAAGTGTTGTTTACAAATAATACTATAAGGACTTATCTATATTATGTCAGATCAAGTCCTTGCATAAGTCAATGAATTCCAGCAATTTTTATTTTCAAATAAAGATGGGCAGCTAGACAGTATACCCCCAACATAAGCCGCCATACACCAGCACATATTGCGTGCAGTATACCAAGGGGTTCATATTTGGGGCCAAGTATTGGTTTCTCAACAAATGTTGCCCAGTGGCTACCACTACCTGTGACTGCAGGGAGGAAGTAGACCATTAGATAGCACATTGGCCTGACAACCCTTTTGTAGCCAGTATTTGTTTGAAACTAATTAAATGAAAAACAGGATGCAAAACTCGATGTCAACGCATGAAGAGAGCGTTAAAGTGAACCCGATTGTGTCTTTGTTGAACTGTCTGCAATATTAACTTGCACTTCGTTAATTCGTTTAATTTTAATACAATATAAAATAAAATAATAACATTTTAAAAATGTATTCGATATTGTACAGTCAAATAAAATTATTCATAATATTATTCAACTTAAAAGTTTAACTTATAGTGATTATGACATAAATAATGAGTACTTATTGAGCAGTTTCGATGTTTTGTGGTTGGTTACTTTGTCATTATATATTTTATGATAAATACGATAGCAAAATGTATTTTATATATTCATAGATATTCTTTGTTGCATACAAAACATATTTTATATTCACAACTTACAGAACATGAGATGTTCAGTATTGGCGGCCTTATCACTATTAGCACTGAAAAAGTTCAGTCAACCAGTTTGGTGAGAGATTGTTAAAGGGCTAGATGGTATATATACTGATTATACGAAATAGTTAAATATATATAGTAAAAAAACTAGCCTATTTGGGATGTTGCCGGTAAAAATAAATGTCAGCGGGCGACAGTCAAGATTTTTAAACTATTTAGTGTTAGTAAAGGTACATATAAATAATATTTTTTTCAAATATGCATAAAATTGGCTTTCTTATGGTGTTTTTTATTCGTATTAAAAATTACCAGTGTTATATTTACGGTAAACTGAAATAAAAAAAAATTACTTGTCATTTTTAAATATTGTAAAATTTTTAAGAAACTGCTTATGAAATGGCTGTTTAATATATGTTAAGTACATTTGCCTCTATCCTTTAGACAATAAAAATAAAAATACATGCTGCTTAATTTTCATAAGAGCGCAAGTAATGATTATTGAAAACTTTGAATCTAACATTTGCCAAAACACAATAGTGAACTGTAATTAACGGATCGAAGAAATGGATCATATTGACCTTTCATGTATTTGTTTATACAACATCCGCAAATAGCTCAGGTTTTTTGACCCAAAATCCCACTTCCCGTAACGTGTTGGCAACCCTGTCCGAGGCCATTAGCCTGAGTGTTGTCCCAAATAACATCGTCGACATGCCGTTAGCTTGCTAATGACAGCTCCGTCATATTGCGGAAACGATACATACAACGGTTACCTAGTGGCCGGCGCAAAAAAAAACTTACCCGTCGGCCAAATTACCCGATTTTTTGTAGTTACGTTGCATTCAAGTACCATGCTATTCTTAGATTCATAGATCATATATTGTAAACATATAATATGTCTTATATATGTAGAAATGTGTGGTATAAAACGCGACTTAAGCCTAACAGGAATTGCATGCATATGTAGATTTTTTAGCCGCGGGAAGAAATGGGGGCTGACATTCTAACCCGCAACTTAATACAGAAGTAAGAAATTTATATTATTCCCATTTAGTTATATTCAGAAAAAGTCGATCCCAAAATAATAGCATTATATTTTACAGGACAAGGATTATCCCATAAAATATTTTCTGTTATTCCGATAACCGCCAGACGAAGAATTGATTTAACAGCAAAACACGAGCAGTATGTACCTAATATTTTTGGAATTTGTTTGTGTATTGTTAGGTAAATTCTTTGAGAGAGATTCAAAGCTGAACTGACTACTGTTGTTGAATCTTCTATTGAAATTATTCGTTTGCTTAAACATATTTCACTACATGGTATTCACTAAGGCTGGATTTCAATATAGTTGACGATCATTAAATCCGCTAAAAACTTTATTCGTTCCACATTTTGCAACAAAATAAATAAATTGTCATAACGATTTGGCATTTCCCGTAGATGGTCATTTAAAATTTGGCGAAACCCAGCCTAAGGCATAGGTTGGGTTGCGTCAAATTTTAACTTCAACCTTATCCTAACGAAATAATTGAGTTGACGGAAGATTTTACATTCAACAGAGATTGTGCAACTAAGCCTTAATTTAACCACCTCCTGTGAACGTCTTCATTCGTCAAGTCAATTATTCTGTCGGAATAAAGTGGAAATTAGTACGTTTTTTACAGATTTAACCGTAGTAAAATTTGACACAATCAGCCTTATAGTAAATCAACTACTGGTAAGTGCTAATGTGGTCGAAGATGTATTCAATACGAGTTTAAATACAATGTCAACGCAAACGATATTAATATAGCAGGGACAAGAAAACTTCAACTTTTATGGTAAAGTAAACTATGAAGAAAATAAACTTTTACGTACAGGCATCAGTAAATAACGATGTGCCTTCATACAAAGATTTATACAAAATAACATCAGCAATGCCAAATCTACTATTGGTTTATCGAACCGTTGAAGTGTTTGTACAGAAATGCCAACGTGTTGATTCGGCTACAAGACAAGAGCTCGGAACTAATTCACCTGCAACGAGGCGTGAGACAGTCAGACGTTATTTATCCGAAACTGTAACTCACGATCGCGTAAGCCAAGATGGGCCAGACAGAAGAGACGTAAGACGGAGACGAGGCGCGGACCTTTGTCTCTTCCGCGTCTCTTTCATACAAAATGTATAGAAGCGTCGCCACGCTAAACATACAGAAGAGGCAGGGCGCGGGCGCGACGCTTTTACGTCTCCGCCTTTTATTCGAAACACACAGGAGAGACGCGGCGGAGACACGGCGGGGGCGAGGTCGGGGCGCGGGGTGGCATGCCCGCCGGGCGGCATGCCACCCCGCGCCCGCACTGATTGCGTCGCGTCCGCGACGCGTCTCTTCTGTATAATTCAAAAAGTCGCATCTCTGCCTCGTCTCCGCCCCGTCCTCGACGCGTCTCCGTCTTACGTCTCTTCTGTCTGGCCCACGCCTTAGAGTATGTTTTTAAGCTCTTGAACTGGAAAAAATTCGACATCAACATCCGTGTCGAATAAATCACTAACCTTTGCTTTGCGTATGACATAGTCACTATAGCAGAGTTGCTTGAGAAACTCAGTGCAATGCTCAGCGACCACAGTACACTGAATAGAGTTTCCTGGCAGGTGAGTATTAAAATGAACATGGACAAGGCAAATTTATGTCTCATGTCCATTTAGTAGTTGCTGGAAACGATACACTTGAAATCGATCAAGCCCAAAGAATCCTACTTGGATGGGCAGCGTATTAAGCGAAATTTTCTCGTCGAACATCCCGCAGAGTCTGAAGGCTAAAGTCTTCAACTAATGTATGTTGCTAGTGATGATTAGATGTGTTATGGCACTAAGGCGTGGTCCTTTACAGTTGCTATTATGCAGAAGATCAGAGTAACTCAACAAGGTATAGACCGAGCTAAGCTCGGAGATTCTTTGTACAAATAAATCGGGAACGAGGAAATTCACAGAAAAAACAAAGTTCTACATAGATTACAGAATTTTCGAGTTGAAGTAGCAATGGGCAGGCCTGATTCCTCTGCGATTCAATAACCAATGGTAAGGTTCTCAGGTAGTAACTAAATTATATCAGAAAATGTGAGTTGGTAGGCCCCCACCAAGTGGACCTTTGACATGGTGAATGTCGCGGGTAAACAATGATTACAAATGGCTTATATCGGTTCATTGTGGCGTTCCATGGGAGAGACCTTTGTTCAACAGTGGACGTCTTCTAGCTGATGATGATGAATAACAAATTTTGTTGTTAACAAGATATTTAAAGAATAATAACCTTCACTTAAACTGCTTCTTCACTTTACCTGCGTGCCTACACTCAATAACAACAGTCTTTCATAATAATAATATTTATTTCCAAAAAATTATAATTGCTTAACAATTTTCAAAAGTAGATTATCTATCTAAGATAAAGACACACTGGTTAACATTGAGAAACAATATTACACATTCAATGTAAACATTCGTAATAAGAAAGAAACTTTCAAGGTAAAATGGGATATGGGCATAATGGGACACCCAGTTAGGTACCTACTTGAGACAGATTTTCTACTTCCAAGTAGTACGTTTGCTTGGCAAATAAAAATAATATATGCGTATTCAATGCTTATTTGGAAATATCTGGAAAAAATGTCTAGAAAGATAACGAAATTCAAATTCGATAGTCGAAACTGTTTTATTAAGTTATTGCGAACCGATCCCCAAAATAGAATCAACTAACAGAATCTATTTTATTTAATATTTTTTGATATTCAGTTCGCAAAGTATCAGAAATGTAGTGAAAATGTATATTCCGATTACTCTTAATAACTTATTATTCAGCTGTGAAAAAAAAAGTTTTAAACATATGTTATTATAAATATAAGTACTGTAAAATAATTGACAAAAACAGCCGTACAACAAACTTTTCTCTTTAAAAAGAAAACTTTTCAAAAACAAGCTTTTATTATGTTCTTGTTAATAAAATGAACTAATGATTTAAAAAATTGGCCAAATTGGTCTCGCGCACGACGGGTTCCGTACCATTAGCTATACAACATTAAACTTCATATTTTAACCTTTATTTTGTATTAACAAGCGCGAGTCCGACTCGCACTTCGCCAACTTTTTGTATTTATTGTTATAGCGGCAACAGAAATACATCATCTGTGAAAATTTCAACTGTCTAGCTATCACTGTTCTTGAGATACAGCCTGGTGACAGACGGATGGATGGACGGATGGACGGATGGACGGACGGACGGACAGCGAAGTCTCAGTAATGGGGTCCCGGTTTTAGCTTTTGGGTACGGAACCCTAAAAGTACTTGTTAAGACTATTCAAATGAGCCCAAACTCAATGAGGTTGTGTCGTTTCATTGCGAAGTTCCTTTGGTCACCTTCCAGCTGCTTCATCATCACATCAGCACCATGTCATCATAATAATGCATTGTCACGCGATTTACACATGTATGCAAAATTTCAGGTCAATCGGTAACCGGGAAATGGATCAAATTTAATTCACAAGATTTGATGACAAACATCGGGACATGTGACACTAAATAAAAGCTTGTAAAATATAGGAAAAACACCACGGTAATTTCGCCATACGTCAAAAACTTATGCATATGAACGGTGCGAAAAAATTTACTATATTCAGCATCCACTTTAATTCGATAAGAATCAGAATGGCATCTTTGGGTTGCTGGTTCAATATCTGGTAGATTGTTTATTTCTTATCCACCTAACACGAGTTAATCAGCATTTATCTCTCAAAGGCATTATTAAAAATCAATTAATCTCAAACATATTATTTGTGACGGCCTTGTCACTTTCACGCAACAGAAAATTTAAAAAAACCCCGTAGGTATAGGTTCCGGGCTAGAATTGCACAAAAAGTATTTCATTATCAGTTTAAGGGTATATATCTCGCAAATGAGGATATACAAAATCATTATAACACTTTGTTTATTCTTAATCCACAGTTTGTGGGGGACTCCGTACTGGCTTCCGACTTTCCCTGATAGCCATTCCAATCCACGCCTTGTAGAACTGATCTCACACGCTCCACTACTGGTCATATCGCATCATGACTGACGCTTCTGCCATAATGTACCGCGATGTCATCAAAATCTACCATTTCAGAAGCTCCTGTCATTTTCCATCACCAAGATCATTGTTGCGAACACCTAGGCATGGTTGCACAGATATTGTATAATCCATGAACTAAGAAAAAACACCCACCAAACATATAGTATACTATTATGTTCCAATCATAATATTACGAACTGCCTTATCTCATGAATTCAGTCCTCCAGTCAATGTAACAACCACACAAATCTAGTATTGCTAGATTCGTACCCGCTGGACGTTCTTGAACGTTACTGAATACTGGATGAACGCGATGTGGCGCAGTTTGATCTCGCACAGTTGATTCTGGATTGATAGTTGATTGACTTTTCTAATATTTTCCTAAATATCAAAAATTTTAACACATAAATTAGCCTGTAATTGAATAAAGATAACATACTAAATTTTGGGCCATATTTGCCACAAAAGCTTACCACAATGCATTATCGTGTACACGAACGAAAATTCCAAAGCAAGCTCTAATTTGCTACGTCTGCACATTAATTTAGCAAGTGTCTCGTGAGATTAGACAACGAGACTATTCAAATAGCCTACACGAGCGTACGTGCTTTAGCAAAAACTACATATCTGTTTTCAAAGTTTGTAATATAAATTGAGCTAGGGGAGATGTGTACTCGTATTTTAGAAAACAAGACGTGTTATCAAATTTACTGAAAGAAGAAATATTTTATTAACTTAAATTGCCTGACAATGTGACCTTTAATTCTTTTTATGATTGTTTGGTGGCAAATAACATAGCACACTACTCGTTGTGAAATTATAAAAACTATCTGGCAGTCCTATTAAAAGTATTTTAAGTGTTTTGGATCATAACAATCCATGAAAGAGGGAATGTTTGTTGGTTTTGATCCCAGCTTATAAACCACACGGTAGCAGTCGAAACAATTGTTAGAACTAAATGAAGTCAGTGTTTGTCGGTTGTATAGAGTACCTACATATCTGGCACAACATATACCAAAATTCCAGATTTCTAACTAACTAAACCAATTTTATTTTTGGGATATACCCCGTAACAAAAATGGACTAAAACATATGTTTTTTATAAATTATTTATAACGTTAGGTACATATATTTGTACTGTACTCAATGAGCTCTATACAGTATTACCCCTCATGCTGGGGTAAGATTTTTTTAGCTAGTTTTTTTAAACTTTTCATTCAATGAACCCCTAAAACTCATATTATTGAATTTCTAATCCCATATTGATTTTACTTCATTATTTTACACAATCCCGTTTACATGCTAGAGACCCGTGTCAAACCGACGTATAAACAAACAGATATTCAGCGAAGTATGATTATATATGGCTCCATCGTGACATACGGAACCCTAATAAGAAATATACCTTTAACATTTTTTTCATGAAGTAGTTGACAAAACAGAAACCACTTCAATGAACGAAGTGAAAACTTGGCGAAGGAGTTGTAAATTAATTAACAATGAAAAGCTGAAAGTCCAGAATCCAGCAATAATTATGTACGTAGTGAGAACGCGGAGCGGCTGCGATTGCATCGGGCTCCTTGCCAACAAAGGCTAGACGGCGGCGTCCAATTTAATAATTATGACTTACACCATTAATAATGGAGGACATTTAACGTTGAATCGTCGACGATTGCAAATTTATACAGCCCTTAGATTCCTGTGTGAAATAGAATAATCTATTTCACACAGGGTAAAAACCAGCAAACTTGTAACCAATTCTAACTAACAAATGTGTGGACACTACAAAAAACATATTTCAACATATTATGATATAGACACATCAGCATTACGCTGCTCGCCTTTAATCAAATAAATAAATTTTATAATTTTGTCATCAAATCTAATCATTTATTTGTATACATACTAAACGAGCATGCAAAGTCTTATTATAAAGTAGTCAGCACATACATGTTTCGCCCTTAAAGGCATACAAATCTAGAATTAAAAATTTCATAGATTCCATTTAAAGACAATTAAATTTTACCAACAAAATCATGATGTCAATTTTACTGATATAGAAGATGTTAGATAAATTATATAAAATAAAAAATGTCAAATTAAAAATAAAAATGTTCATTACTCACAAAATTAGATTTACAACAGTTACAATTGGTCAGTCAGGAACTCGCCTATATTATAATAAATTTCATCTTTTTCTTATACAAATCTGTATTTAAACATTTAATTGGATTCGGTATATGGTTATTAAGTAGAGGAGCCTTACAGAATACGCTCTTATGCATAAGTGCATACATATGTTGTTCATAGAAATCACAAAATTTTAGACGGTTATAATAGCGTATATTTATCATAGAAAAGAGAATAGTATTTTATATCTCTATGATATTTATCATGGTTTTTATCCCGAATATACGCGATTTAGACCGTTTAAAGTCGTTTAATTACTGTGTGTAACAATCGCGAAAACCTAACACAGCATTAAATGTATATTTTATTGCTAACCTACAATTTCTGACTCTCAAGGACAACTGCAGGAACGCAGTTTTAAGTGCTTGGCGACAGATTTTCTATTTGAAGGTGGTAGCTAGCCAGATGGAGATAAGCTTAACCACTATGTGATTATAGATTGTAATTCACAACATGGAGTTTTATTTTTTTTTATATTTGATCGAATTAAATTATCTCAAAAACAGCCTCGATATAATGGCACATGTTGAATCTAATATCCGAGTTTTATGAATGTGGCTGTTGGCACTGCTGAAAGCAACATGATCATGAGTAGACATTTATGTGATTATATAGGGTCCAGTGTTTCACTTGTTGTGACAACAAATGAAACAAAAAACATTTAACCACAAAGTGGAACCGATTTCGAAAAGTTATTTCACCCTTTTGAGTGTTGAAGTGGGTTCCATTTTGTGATAAAAAATATTTTGTTGACTCTGTTTAGTCACCCTCACTACTTACGAGATCGATTGTCATTCACTTTCAATGACTATAATAATATCATCAAGACAGGAAAACACTTTTCAGTTATTAGAGTAACTCAAAACGGCTTGACCGATGTAGATGAAATTTAAATATGACCAAACGACAAGCATCAGCATTCAAATAAAAAAAGAGTTATCAAAATCAGTTCACCCAGTAAAAAGTTGAGAGGTATCATACACAAAAAATCACACACACAGAAAAGAGGTATTTTATATCTCTATGCAAAAAATAAAATAAAGACGAATTGAGAACCTCCTTATGTTTTTTAAGTCGGTTACTAAGAACCTCATTCTTATTTTGAAGTCAGTTATAACGCGACCCCAAACTTGCAATATGCACTATTACAAAGGTTAAACAGAATCTTATCTATTTTAGCAACGTATGAAGACAACACATAATTAACTAAGCTGGATATAATTCCTCAAAATTTCTCGTATCGTAACCAGATTACGTCGACGCTCGCTTTGTAAGTAATATTAAATTTGCACCAGTAGCCTTGAGAGAACTTCAGATACTGCGTAATTTAATTAAACCAGAGTGCTTCTGCCTTACCTGAGAACGAGGGGAATAGCTAGATACGAGTACATTCTAATTTTTTAGCTTAATTAACTAGCAAAAATAAGGTGGTACTATGACGATAGGCTAGCCCCTTGACCTGTTCGAAAGTGATGATGTGTTGAAAGATCTAAATAGAATAGACCTACAAGAGCAGCCAGAGCATATACATTATCAGTTTCAGATTTTATTAATGTAGCCAAACAAATGCAACTCAATATATTTTGGGGGCTGAGTCACCCTCGTCCGTGGGAAATTACCCTTAATCTCGATACCCCACACGTGGTCCCCGGGTGGTGCCAATCAGGTGCCAACCATTGTGGTAGGCCTCTAAAGCTAGAGGCCGTCTTAGTTGGTACCACCGTAGTGTCAAATATTCTACCATCAAGCAGCACTGTGCAAGTACTCATGTGCTTAAGTTCGAAGGGCACTGTAGCAAGAGAAATTACCGAGCAATCGGGACTAAAAATTAATGTCTCAGAGTGTCGAGCGCAGTGCACTGTCATACATAATGGTGAAACTGTAACGGTAATGGACAGATGTGAGGCTTACCATCAGGCACCGGCTTGTCCGTCTCGGATCTTTTACCATAAAAAAAACTAGCACGCCGCTGTATGTTTCTAGAACAAACACTATGAACTTTATACAACAGCCTACAAGCCATTGCAGGCTCATAGGCAGTTTAAATGTTCTAGCCCACTACCAGTTGGCAGCGTGCACAGCATACTGGAGGCATTGTCCCATTGGATTTCAAGAGTCGTAAGAAGCGACGAAGGAAGTCATACCGGAAGGACAGCAATAGTGCCTTATAAAGAACTGGCATTTTAAACTGCGATCCCCAAGACGCCTGCTAAGCTAAGGGATTATGGCTCTACTATTAATAATAATTATTAATAATACTCTAATATTAATAATATCGTTTATTTGCCAAAACTTTTGGTAACAATCTACTAATGAACATATAAAATTAATTAATCGTAATATTAAACTACAACTATACCTACTATCTTTACTCACTCGCTATCTCGCTTGTGACACATGAATAAAGAACCGCTTCTGATCACAGTTTAATAATTAAAATAAAACAAATTTGCATAACTAATATATATTCTTTAAAATAAACAAACACTTCTTTTTTTCAAACACTTTCATCTAATCGATGATGTTTAACAGTAGTTTATGACCACGCGTCGTCCATTATGACGGATAAATGTATACAATTAAAGCGCTAAATTTCGGCTTGGTCGAATAACCCTCGATGGCCCAGTGGTTTAGTCCCACTAAAAGTGAGACATTTTGTGCTCTGAAAATTTGATTTTTATTTAGCACGCGATATTGCTCGAAATCATATATAGAATGCTCAAAATTATCTTTATTCCTTTTTGTTTTTTGTTACTGCTCTTGGGTGTTGTAAGAGGCAACTAGGGAAAAAATTGAAGGTAAATGAATGGAAGCAGCGCTTTCTGATGAACTTTCATCTTATACTGCGATCCCCAAGACCAAGACCAAGATGGGAAATGGGAGGCTGTGTTCAGCAGTGGACAATCCAGCTGATACAGTACAGTAAACATTAATTGACCTCGCTGCTGCTATCTAGTTATCTTTGCATGAATATAATTTATTTTCAATATCATTGTTGTCCAATAGATTTTAATGTAATTAATGGATTATTTCATTCATCTACGAGATAATATAACAATCGTCATGAAGGTAAAGGAATAAAAATTAAAGTGATTGCCGGTAAAATAGTTAAAGCGAATAACATTACCTAATTACGATTTCAAAATTTTGAAACACAAGCGGGGTTTGACCTCTCGACCAGGAATTCGGGGGTAAAACTGTCAAAGGGAAATTAACAATATTTAAACCTACATGAAAATATACTAATTGGTATCTACATTTTGAAAACAATTTCTAATAATTTCATAAACTTTTGCTATATAAGATAGTAAGTGTATTTTATGACAAGAAAGTTGAAAATATAAGCCTTATATTTTAAAGAAAATATCTTCTGCAATTAATTGTGACTTTTATTTTCAAGATTTTATAGTTCTACAAACCAGAGAGCAATAAGATTTCAATACAATAATATAACGACTTAAATAAGGCACTGTTGCCGACTGCTAAGTCTATAAGTAGGCTACTTCCATTACCGCATCTTTCAAGTTCTTCAGAACCTAAGTAGTAGGACTCTCTCGTCAAAGAGCACTGGAAATACAAAGGCTTCTACGTTAATTGCAGTTAATTAATTGCAATTAGGTAGACCTTATCTTGGCGGACGGTGTTCTGCACATAGAACAGGGTTGCCTTTCATTAATATCAGATGTTGGTTTTTATTTCACGAGATACTTAAGACACTTTCTGATTAAATTACTTGTTTAGTTTAAAGGCAAATTTATGTTATTAAAATTAGAAAACTAGGGTTTTGGTCGCGATAGTGATTCAAGAGAACTTGTCGCAGCAGCTGCCGGCGATATGCAGGAAAAGTGGATTACATAATGTGTGATGTGTGATCATAAAGAAATTATACTTAATTAAGTTTAATTTGTCACGCATTTTGATTTTTACCTTTATGCGTATTATCGTATTAAAGATTTTGAACACCGCACGCGGGGTAAATAATACCCAGTATACTTAAAATGCTCGATGCTGGCACTGTAATGTCCAGGCAATTTTCCTATCTGCATAGAATGGATAATCAGTATTGCACTTTTTGCATTAACGTGTATATATCGTTCTGAACCGACAGTGTCACTAGCTCGTGATTCACACATGGCTGAATAATCTTTGGTGATACCCTAAAGTTCTCTTCGAAGATATATGTGATAATTGTATTACTCGAATAAGCTATATTTATGGGGAGGCCAGGCATAATATTATTTTTATTTGTACCCTTTTAGCTATACAATCTTTGGCTGTGTATTGTGAGGAAGAATGTCAATTTTTATCTGGTCTTGTCTATCTTTACACCATTTAAGTAAAAGGGATAAAGTAGAAAAGTCCCGAAGTAAAGCGACCCCTGCCATGCGGCCGCTGAAACACACATTTTGATTACAGTCATATTTCACGCGTCCATTTTTGCCGCGGCAAACTTGTGACACCGTTTCCATTTCAGTAAATTGTGACGCTTCACTTTTTACTGCCACATCTGGCCTGTGTAAAACACGAAATTCATTTCTGCGGCGTGCTTTACGTACTTGTTTGTCACAATGTATTAATGTAATGTTTTTGTCTCGCTGCAGCTCTAACGATGCCAATGATTTCGATAACGACTTTTTTAAGAATTTTACGCGTAGAATAAGCTTTGTTTCTTTTAATATCAATAAATTAAAAAATTTGCGATATATTTTAATTTGTAGACATCTCAAGTATTTGTTGAAATATACACTGAGTCAATTGTAATTCATATCACATATAAAGCGAAATTATGTATTTGTTGTCACCCACTTCTGGAACTGATGAACTGCTTTGATAAAACTGAATAAAAAACAGACCATTCCTGAAGGCCTGGATTAGGGCAATATATATTTATCATGAGTGACCGAGTAGTTCTCAAATGATACCATATTCAATTCCACGAAAGCGAATTTGAGGTGGCAGCTACTATTATAAATTAAGCTTTTATTTTATTTATATCCTTTAAATGAATATAAATCCGTTCTACTCTCTAAGATTTTCCTAAGATAGATAAGATAAGATATGTATAACTTATTCACAGATCACTCTCAAAAATTACTAAAATTTAGTTAGAATAAAAAAAAGGCTAATATACAAAATAATATTAAACCTTAATTGCTTATAAAGAGATTAAAACTTTTCATGAGTAATTTATCATCTTAAGGTCGTCCCGCGATTCACAGTAAAAGTTAAAAAGAAAAATCTTAAGGCATTACAATTTAAAACTGAATAGAAAAACGTAACAAAAGGATTCCATACAAACATCCAAGTACGGCGCATCGAGTCTGAACTCTGTTTCAAAATTATGAATAAAACATGCTGAAACTCAACAATGGTTTTTTTTAGCACACCAAAACGGAGCGGCTGCTACTTTTTGTGTAATTTTTCACAAGAACCCTTGATCTGTCTGAAGTAGCCACGTAAGAATGTGGAATGTTTCAAACTCGTCGTTAAATTCGAAAAAAGGTAACTGGCAGTACAGATTTCTTTGTAAACGATTTTATTTATGAGCTGAATAGGTTTTATTTCAATGTCAGAGAAATGTTGTATAAGCTCTGTGAAAGGATATTGGACTGCGATACTGTCAGATGATATCTCTATGTATTTATTGTTTTGTCTGTGCGAGCGACATAGGAAAAACAACGATATATAAACTGTACGATTTAAGGTTTTAATCAAAATATACTTAGTTGTCCTATGTCATTTTTCTATTAGCAGTTTACTGCGTATTTAAAGTGGTGACCAGCCTGCAACTAACTGGCTTGAGTACAAAGTATTTCTTTAACTTGACTCTTGACGCCAAAACATTCTTGTTCATTATTGTTGTTATGATGTTTATTCTTGTTATTTTTGGATTTAAGTAAGAATAAATTTCGGCCTCAATAGCACTTTTGATTATCATCTACTTTCCGATTAAGTTGCATCGCTACTGCTATTTTACTTTTGTTTTAAGGGAATTCAAAACTAAAACAGTATTATCGCGCGTTATTCAATACAATGAAATATCTTACAAATCGTAAATCTCCACATCTCGCATATTAAGTGATCGAGTATGATAGTTACTGACTTACAATCAAAACCAAAAAAATATATAATATTAATTTGCCACCATTGACGTCAGCGTACCCTTAATGTATGTGTGTCTCGGTCCCAAAGTGTGTATAAACTGAATCAAGTACATAATCGAGAAGAGTGAATATTTTATTTTTAATACCTACTAAATAACTGCATTAGTAAAATTATTTCTAAGTTCTAATAACATATTTGTTTCTGGGAAGAAAATTTCAGTTTTATACAACTATAGCTACATCTAAATTATTTTGGGTCTAAACTGTACTATTATATTATTCAAAGGCATGAACTTTATTTCCATTCATTTGCAGATTGTCACTTGCATTTGAAAAGCGTTTGAACGCTCTGTACTACACGGAGAAGTAATATAGTGGTGTGACACTGTAAATACGAGTAGGTACTCGAGATCAAAACTTTGAAGCATTGATATTATAAACGCGTTAGTTACTAGCCACATAGTAACGATCTCATCAAAAACGTTTCAAACTTCTATTAGCAGTTTACTGCGTAGTTAAATTGGTGACCAGCTTGCAACTAACTGGCATCAGTACAAAGTATTTATTAAAATAAAAATCTTTTACTACGTCGATTTTCGTAAAACGCTATTGTACATGCTTGCAAAATTTCATTGAGAATTACTATTTAGTACTGAAAATATGACAAATCTACTTTTGCATAGAAAGCGCGACGAGCTCACCGTTCACACTTAACTTCGTCGATATTATAATATAACCGCTTATTCATCAAGATGTGCGCAAGACAAGTGGTCTGTAAGGAAAAACTAGGCTCGGACAATGAAGCGATCATATTAGTGGATAAATCATTTTTTAGCTTATTTAATAATTTATTTTGTTTATTTTCATGGCATAAATTGTTAGATTCAAATTGTAATTATTTTAATTATTTTGAACGACGAATTGGCGTTGCGGTCACATTGGTCGGCGTGAACTGATAAAAACCATATTTACAAATATTTTTATTGTTAAAAAAGTGAATATTAAACATACATAGACAATATTTTAAATATAGCTTTAAAAGCTTAGGTACGTATTTACTTATTTGAGTTAGGTAGGTTTCAAAATTACATTGTTCGATTTTCATTCGGCAATTTGCTGATTTTGCCGTTTATTTTTGTTAATTCTGCATGTTTTGCGTGCGGGAGATTTTCGGCTGTTAAGCTGTAGTCTGTATAAGCCACTCATGTTTAAAGCTGCGCTCATTATACGTATGACAAAAATAATACTGATGATCGGCATGAGTTATACAACTGTTCCAACTCTTAGACTATCTTGCCTAAACCACTCACAAACAGGTCTGATAGTCGTCAAAGGCTAGCTAACAGCAATGAAAAAATATTTTTTTCACAGAGTTCGATAAGACAGGTAAGTAATAGTAAGTTTTATTGAATAGCTTGTTAATGATGTAAATATTTATAATGCTATTCAACGAAGAAAACATTAAGATTATCATCATCATTTTATGGGACCAATTTTACTCACTATCGAGACATATTAGCATAAAGCCACTTCTGGGATACGAAAAGCTGGAAACACTTCTATTTCACTTGACTGTTAGAAATTGATGTAAATATTATTTGTCGGGCACTTCTTCTCATTTGTCGCATAAACCGATAGGTCACAGCAGCGTTAGATCAAAATCGAAGCGTCAATTTGAAGCGAAACAGTATCAATTTGTTAAATAAATTCAGCGGTGTCAAGTTGCGTCCGTGGCGTAATTGTGGTGACCTATTTCCGTCCCACATTATAACAAGGGGCCGAGATAAAGGGACCAGACGTCCCAGTTTTCGAGTCCCGTTTTTACAGGAAGCGGCTCCAACGTAAGCGGTACTATTTTAAAGCGGTTTTGTGAATGTAAAGACCGTAATCTACTGAAACTTTTGGATTAATTTGTTTTTTATTGTTATTTGACAAAAATGGAAAAATTTTGATTTAAGTCAGTGCTGGAAGTAGACAATTTAAAAAAATGGTCATGAGCATATTGATTTATGCTTATTAAAGGTGTTAGTAGAATAAACCCAAGGGTAGAGCTTAAATCCAGTTTGTCGATCTATTACTGTAATCGGCAAAATTTCAAATATTTCGTAGGGTAGAATTTAATTAAAAAAACAGTTAAGGTATGCTAGTTTTTGGATTTGTTTGAAAAATGCCTCACGATACATAATTGAAATATAAACACGGAAAAAAAGACACGGAAAAACGTGATTTGAAAAATAAGCCGTATTAGAAATCTTAGTATGAATTTGAATCTCTGTTGAACGATGAGTAAATATTTCTATGACCACTTATCATAAGCTCATCATTATGAGTTTTTTTTGTTATGTTATTGTGACGGAACAACCCGAGGCCCACCTGATGTTAAGCGGTAGCCTCTGCCTATAACAGCTTGTCGACTTATCGTATAACACCTTGAGACGTAATTTTTATGTCTCATGTGCATGTAATTTCACTGGCTCTCAAGGACTGGCCGGAACACACCGTTAGGTGCTTGGCGACAGAATTTCTACTTGAGGGTGGGCGCTAGCCAGGCGGGCATTTGCAAAAAACCCTTCCACCATGCGGTGAAGCTCAAGCCCGTGGCGGAATTCGAACCATGGACCTGCGCGACATGCCATTACCAATGCCATTGAGCCATCACTGCTTCGAAAGTTGATGAAAGATACTAGTTAATACCATTGTTGTACATAAAATACAATAACATTTTTAGTATCAGCAAAATATATATTCAATTGAGGCATTCTACTAATTCCAGAGTGTGCAAAAACCAAGACGTTCAACTGCGTCTGCAGTGGTGTTCAAGGTGGCTTATCAGGCTTTTAACAATGTTATTCCTTTTTTGTTCGTGTTATTAAGGTACGCTAAATGAAACGGTTACCATTTATAAGCACTCAAAAAAACTGAATGATACAAATATGTTGTATCACAAATTTAAACACATCGGGTCTTCTGAGCGTTCATCCATCAAGCAAGTTACATCGAGGAGCGTAAAGTGCGTAGTTAGAGTGAGTTTGCCGTGGGACTGGAAACATTTTAATGTATCGACGTTATTTATAGTCTGTGATCACTGCTAGTCTAAAGTCATTTAAGAGACAGGCAACACCTCCTAATTATGAAGTGAAATTTGGGACAAATTCCAACATTGAAAGTACGACTGCGAATTACCAGTAATGCATAGTGTCAACAGTTCCTGAAGCAGCAGACTTTGAAGATGTCTTACGCAATACGAAGATACCTAGTTATGATGACTTATGACCAGAAATGAACAGTGAGATTTCGAAGAGAGTGTTCTGCAAGTCGAAGATTGGTATATATGGCTATAGCAGGAGGAGCCATTTCGGGGGTCACCTCCCGTAAACTGTATATTAAGAATAAACTAAGAGTATTCTAGTGATGTGTGTTTTCTCATTTGCACGATACCCAAAACTATTCACAAAATTGTATGCATTTACCAATAAATAAAAAAATTACTGATTGCCATCATGAACTCCAGCATGAAATCAGCTGAATGCGTTGATTTGGCCTTGATATAACATAGGTATGGAAAAGTATGGAGGTAGGTTTGGGAACCTTTTTACATGATCATGGTATTTACGAGTGTAAATTGTATTGCTCGTATTTGCAAATTGAAACACATGATTCTGTAAATTGTCAAAACCATCAAAAATAACACTAACCCGTTTCAATATAATAATTTCAATAAGTAATAAAAAAATATAAAAATGAAATCTCCGCAACTCGAGTATTACGTCTTGTGGTAGGTACAATAGTAAGAAAACAAACACCACTAAGACGCAGTTTGTTCAGACTTTATCTACATTCAGCTAGTAAAAAATAAATGCAGTTAATTAAATGTAAACAAATTCAATTGGAATCACGAAGCACTTCATTGGCAATAATACCTGCTTTTATTGCTCCAATCGCGATAAATTGAATAATTAACAAATTCGACCTTTCCGGAAAAGCGGAATTAAAACTGACGGAGAGAATTGAGATGCAATTGTGTGTTACTAATTGAATTTACTTATTTCAGCTATCGTAGCTATGCAGCCACATTTGTACGTTGAATAGTGCAGCAATTATTACATTCAATTTGGAAAAGTTTATAGATCATTGTTCTGATATCAAGAAAAAAATTACAGTGCTTCAGATTGTCCCGGTATCAGGGACGGATGTCCGCAGGCTCCAATCTCCCTTGTGGTTGTAATTTGCCCTTTTCTATTAATTTAGTAAGCTAATTCGCTTATCACATCAGGCATTATCACGAAATATTTCCAAAAAATAATAATGTTTGTAAAACAATTTATTTGTATTTATTTCTATTTTGTAACAAAAAAACAAAGCAAAATGATTATTTTTTTATTAATTAAAATCGCGCATAACTATTAAATTGCCTGACGAGGTGGTCTATGATAGTACAGCCAGTAAATACTCCTTATCCACTTATAAAATAGTAAAGCCTTTATTAAATGTATCACTCTGATTCTGGAATTTGTGCCCCGACTAGCACTGGCTAAGCTTGCTAGATATTTGTCATAGTGAGTATGTTGTGCGTGCGTAAGGGAGACGCATAGATTTACTATAACTTTAACAGTAGTATAGTAAATCTAGGAGGTGCGCATAAATATAAGCCGCATTTGGTACCTTTCTGTGAAGATAGCATTTCTGATTGACATAAAAGATGGACTTATATTATGTCCATTTCTGATCGGCATTTTTCAATAATTTCTTTCAGATTTTGTTAGTAACAAATTACATAGTTAACCTGCAAGACCTATTTTTATTTAATGGTTTCCCTGGAATTATAATCATTATTTGAATTTTTAATGATACTATTTTTTGTCATTCCGAACTATTTTTATACATATTTTTCTATATGAGTAAATTATATGTTTACCTGTACCAAATGGAGAATATACTCAATGAGGTTAAACAGTTAAAATACTATTCAGGATAGATAAGATTAAAATACACAAAAAATCGGCAAAGTGCGAGTCGAACTCGCGAACGAAGGGTTCCGTACCATTAGCTACAGAACTATAGCATATAAGCTATGCAACATTAGACTTCATATTTCAACCTATTTTTGTTTTAACGTGCGCGAGTCCGACTCGCACTTGGTATTTTTTGTATTTGTTGTTATAGCAGCAACAGAAATACATCATCTGTGAAAATTTCAACTGTCTAGCTATCAATGTTCTTGAGATACAGCCTGGTGACAGACGGACGGACGGACGGACGGACTAATGGACGGACAGCGGTGTAATCTCAGTAACAGGGTTCCGTTTGTAGCCTTTGGGTACGGAACCGTAAAATGAATCCTTTATTAGAAATGTATTTTGACGAGATCGAGTGCACTTTAAGAGTGTACCACATGATAAGGCAAAAGTTCCACATATATTGCATAAATATTTAATTTAAGGGGCAAGATAGTGACTGCTAACGTGACCCTGTCTTGCCCCACCTCGGCGGAGGACTGCTCACGGGGGGGTTTTAGTGGGTTCAAGCCCCACATATCCCAAAATATGGATTTCCGCAAACTTACGCTTGAATCTATTAATCATCCTAAGGGGTGCAATTTAATTTTTTTTTTAAGTTTAACTCTATATTAAAAATAGTTATGGATTATTGTAAACTCACCTCAAAGTATCTAATACAAGCTGAAAACTTAACGCGAAAAAAAGGTCTAAGTCTAAAATGCTTCTTATTAAAAAGTCATCAAACGCTATTTTAACTAGCTAAAGGTAGATGACCTAGCATAGGCAGCGAACAGAATGAAAAAATGGCGTTTTAGTAAATGCATTATCTGTTGCTATAGGACCTTCAGTCTTTGAGTCCAACTTCCACTTGTATGGCATTTTTTAGTTTACTATGAGATTATATTACTTTTAAAACAACAACTGTCGTTAGAAACGACTATTACTTTGAGTCATTAATATTTATTATAAATTAAAATACAGATCGCGCTAATGGCTTCAGCGTTTATAATTTCTCATCTTAACACCTGTTCTTCCAGTTTCCTGTTCTGTTTTGTATCTACGATACAAATAGAATAAAACAAAATGTAATTTTTTTGTTCAAAACCCATAGCTTTTTTACTATAATTGAAGCCCTGCCTGCTGCTTTAGTATAATTGCTGTGTTGCAGTAGAGCAGTGTCATCCCCGAATAATTTAGCACTAAGGATATAATACGTTTGGACAATAAACTATGTTCATTGGGAGTTTTCATGTGTGTATATGCACGTGTGTTCGTACGTGCATTAGTGTATATTCATTTGATATACAGTAAAGTGTGATGCAATTAATTTACGTTACATAGTTTCAAGTTGTAACATATAGTTCATATATAGAATATTGATAAGATGGAGAGTGATGTAAAATTAAAAAATGTATTATAATTTAAAAAAAACAAACAAGAGTACGGACCACGAGTCTGTAGTGTGCAAAATTTACTAATAAAAAAAAAACATGTAATCATTAATTAATCCGCAAATTACTGTGAACCTTCCTCTCGCTGTAATTTCTTTATGTAGAAATAACTCTTTTACAAGCACTACCGCGTACTAAGCGAAAATCATAAATTTACAAATTATTGGAATACAAAATGTTTTGCCCCGGGCGGGAATTGAACCCGCGTCCTTCCGATTTCGCGCCGGATGCTTTATCTATTAAGCTACCGGGGGTACAGCTGTGTCGCCGAAAGTTAAAAATCGGTCAGATGAAGTCTAGTAGTCTGGTTGATGGCCGCGCACCGTCCCCTATAACGGTTTAAGAAATACGATTGGAGTACGAAATTTCGGCGACACAGCCGTACCCCCGGTAGCTTAATAGATAAAGCATCCGGCGCGAAATCGGAAGGACGCGGGTTCAATTCCCGCCCGGGGCAAAACATTTTGTATTCCAATAATTTGTAAATTTATGATTTTCGCTTAGTACGCGGTAGTGCTTGTAATCATAATATATAGAAATATAGAAGGGTAGCGACATCATTCCGAGAGTTAAGTGTTTGAAAAAACACTTCTTTCGGTCAGATGAAGTCTAGTAGTCTGGTTGACGGCCGCGCACCGTCCCCTATGACGGTTTAAGAAATACGATTGGAGTACGAAATTTCGGCGACACAGCCGTACCCCCGGTAGCCTAATAGATAAAGCATCCGGCGCGAAATCGGAAGGACGCGGGTTCAATTCCCGCCCGGGGCAAAACATTTTGTATTCCAATAATTTGTAAATTTATTATAAACATAACTGTATAAATTTGATTATAAAGATAAATATGCCTACACCTTCAGGGATGTACAGACATTATATGCATTTTATTTTATAGTGAACTAATCAACAAGCTGTTTTAAGTTTAATCAAAATCTATTCGGTTAATTTTATCATCAATTTTTGAAGTTTAAAGTATGTGTTTAAATTTAATATTGTTCTTAGATACAGTATAATCTAAAGTATCTTTATTTGCAGCAATTGAATCTTACCATGATGACTCGACAAAAACCAGTTACAACAGAATTTAAACGTTATCGTGACAATAACAATACCTATTACAAAATTGGGATTAGACTATCAACAAAAGGATCTCGCTCAAACAAAGACGCCGTTTTGATATAATAATACATAACGATCTACAATTCACTGTTTACCTTTAAGTTAATGATGACAATGGACTGAGTCCATTCCCAACCCTAATTCCTTTAATCCAAACGGAACACACAAATCGAGATACGATTTATCTCGATTTCTTAGGTTATTGCTACCAACGAAATCTTGCTTGTTAGGATACTCATTTTGTAATATAATCTCCACCATCGACAGCTATGTCGTCCACTGTTGAACAAAGCCTCCGTCATTAGGGGGTTAGCCATATTCTCCGAGCTTTGAAAGCCATTGGGGATCGCAGTCTGAGATAGTAGTTCTTCAGAAGAAGCTACTGCCTACTGGTATTTTTCCCTTCGTCACCTCTTACGACTTATGCAGAAAGATATTGAAGGGTGAAAGTCTAACCAAGTACCCCACGGAGATTTAGTTCTGCACCCTATTTCGTAAAGGTAGAATTTATGTTAGTGATTATAATATTTTTATTTTTGCAATGACGCATAATCCGCGGATTACGTTACGTAAATTCGAACGAGAAGAAAAAAAATGTCTTGTGAGGGATTTAAACCCGCGCCAACCATCCCTATATATACTCGTATATATATAATATGAGGGCTTATACTCTATCTTCTAAGCCAACATTATATGACTACACTTTAATTTGCCCTCTCGTTCTTTACCATCGTATCTCTTATATATCGTTTAACTTACGATGTACCACACACCAACAAGACTAATTTTTCAAATAGCTGTAAACTTGTTATTAGTAAAACCTGAATTTTACCATAGATGTCGCTCCATCCCCATACGATGGTTTAAAACGAAAAAAAATATTATAGTCGTGAGTCATATATCATGTTGGCTTAGCGATTAGGGATACCACGGCCATAGGAATGGATGGCACGGGTTCGAATCCCCCACATGAGTATAATTTTTACCATTCGTTGTAATCTTGTAATTATGTAAGCGATGTTTATATCACATTCAAAGTAAAACAAATAAAGGTATCTTAATGGTGTAATATTTCCTTTGAGCTCCACTTCCTTTCACATCTGTGGTAGAAAGGCACCCTAAATATTAGAAAGTTAGGAGCTGGCATCTGACAGAATAGAAACAGTGACACTTCTGTGGTTCAAAGTTTTTCAATAAGAGCTTTTGAACATAACTTGATGACAGAGTTGAAGATACTTACGCGACTGGCGGTAATTGACACACAAACGATTTTGTACCTACGCTCGTAGACTACATGTCAGCTTTTAAACGCAGACTAACGCAATTCAGCAATAGCGCTATTTAATAGCCTTAAGTAAAACGCCGTAATGGCAATATGTTTGAAGTGTGAAAAACATCGCTCATGTAGAAAAAAAGTTGCGAAGAAATGCCTGAAAATTGTTGGTTCTTATAGAAAGAAGATATTGATAAATGTTAGTAGGTATGAGAACAAAAATATTTTGTTTTTCTTTAACATATCAACGCATGTGTATTTGGCATGCCGAAGATTGAAACAAGTTACTTTTAAAACGCTCTTTCACTTGCTACCGAAATTAGAAGATTTGGTGTATAATACTTATTAATACTTGTTTGAACAATTAATTAATAATGTTTTTAACACCGATCTCTAGTTACCAAGTCACTTCTTACACTTTTTGGCTGCTGTAGTAATACATTTTACATAGTGCGGCCGGTTATGGGTCCACGTTTTTGCGGCTTAGATGTAATCGGGGGCACATTAGTAATTAAAACCATTTGTGTAGCGAAAAAAAGACTAAATGATGCATGCAAACAATTGAAGAAGTTGTGAAACGAATTTCATTAATTTATCTTCATATTTTTACGCATATTCAGCTTCTATATCGATATGAGAAAAAATATATTAAAAGAAACAATATATAAAAGTAAAAAAAAAAATATATTACTAAATTTCAATATTGAACCAACTTATATATCGGCCATTTAAAATTAACATTTTTAAAGAGAGAATCAACGAGCTTTCTGGACACTTTTCTTTCCACCAGAGAAGATTCTTTGTCCGATTTTCACTGCGTTTTTTTACCGTAAATTTAGGTCTTAACGTTTATGTTTAATTTGTCAATTGATACAACTAAAGTCAATTAAATACATTTTTCACATTTCTGAAGAAACTTACCTATAAGATCACCTCATGGCTATAACTCAATGGAAATATTCTACCAAATACATAAAAACACTCAAACACAAAATCAAATCATCACAAGCCCGAAGTATAAAACATTCCCGAGAACACTTCGACCACCATTAACCTCGACATCGTAAGTACCTACCTACTCTGATGTATTCTGCTCAAAGTTATAAGCAAGTCTCAACTCTAGCGGGCCTACGCAAAGCTTTGAATCTCGTGTCATCGTCCTCAAAGAAACTTGTTAATAAAAGCGTAAGAACAGATTTGTGACGTTTACTTCAGCTAAATATATATAACTGGGAAACATTAATATATTTTCAACTGGATAATGCTGATTTAATCTGTCGCTCTCCTTCATGACGAGCTGGATTATTTTGTTTACCCGTAGGGTATAATCTGCCAACAGTTTGCAGAGCTCATTATTTTAGTCTATATACCTATATCTACACGATGATATGCTAGCGAAAACGTATGATTTTGGAATATTTTGTTTGGTAATGTACTTTATTCTTCCCAGTAGCTAATCAAGAACACGCATACGTATACAGATGATCTAAGGGCGCACATATATACCTTGATATGCGCCACGGTAGCAGATGACATAAGTATTTCACAAATCTTATAAAGCACCTATTACAAAAGTATTTTATTTCAATAATTTGTCCAATTGTAATTTTATTAATTGCTTGCTGTTGGATGTAAGAGTTGAGGGATTTTGTATAGTGACAAACTGTCCATCTACATCACCCTCCTCCGACCATTATCCCCACACAATGGAGGGTCAGTACAATGTGAATAAAATACGTCATAATCTAACAACCCACAAATTCGATATAAATTTAAAAAACGCATCGTATAAGTAAAAAACTATAGCCAGTGTCACTGATGTAATAATTCTTACAAAATCCCATACATCCAAATCCACTGAGGCATTTAAAAGTAATGGTGGAATAAAGAAACTCATATACATACATGTACTTAATACTTTTAACCATTTCTGGGCATTCATTATCATCAACAAAACAACAGTTGAACAAAAGCCTTCCTCATAGAATGCCACAATGAACGGCTCTTTGCCATTTATAAGCATTGGCTACCCGCGACTTTCACGATGTCGTCTGTCCACCTAATAAGCGGGGCCCGTCTTTCTGGGCATTAGTGTAAGAATATGACGAAGAACATAATATATCGTCAAAAGTTATGTCATCAACTGATAGCTGGCCGCATTATTCAAACTAATCTTGTAAAAAGATTTTTGAGATAGATTACCCGCTACACCTTGCATTTAGTAAAGGCGTTAAGATGTTAGAAAGCTATGTAGTGCGTTTCATGTGCAGCAATTCCCTTCCGACGGCGACATTACTACATGCAGCTTATACAATACATGTTTTACCTCCTCTAACGGTATCCAATTTGGATATCGTTAGAGGTTAGAGAGATCATATTAGATTTTACATACGGAATGATTACGTTGATGATTAGTAACAAGACCTAAGTAATTTTAATAAATAACGTAAAAATATATTGTTAAACGCCACTATTTCTGCCCAAAATCAAATATTAAAGTATTTCTAAAAGGCAAAAACTAAAAGTAACAACGAAATAAATGAGTTTACAATATTAAATCAGCGCTCGAAACCCGAAACAAAAATTAAATGTTCACTTTGATGATCCAATTTAGCGCTACAAAAAAACTGAATAGATTCATGCTTTTAGTTACTTTACCTCGTAACTTCGCTCACAAATATTTTCATCAGGAATGAGATCAAAAATAAATTAAATGTGAAATTTGTTTTTTTATTATAATGTATTAATAAATATAAAGGTTTGTGAGCCATGGAGACTACTCTCCATAACGGTGCACGCACGCACATGTTTATTATAATAGCTTTTCGTAGAGTAACAGATTTTTCCAATATTTAAATAACATAACAAGATCCATTCTAACTTCTTAGCTATTTTTACAAACTTATAACCGAATTCCAGGTTACCGAGCAATTCGTACAATTTCCATTTGGTACAATCGATCATTTTTAGGGTTCCGTACCCAAAGGGTAAAATCGGGACCCTATTACTAAGACTCGATTGTCCGTCTGTCTGTCTATCTGTCACCAAGCTGTATCTCATGAACCGTGATAGCTAGACAGTTGATTTTTTAACAAATGATGTAAGTATTTCTGTTGCCGCTATAACAACAAAAACTAATATATGGCCAAGTGCTAGAAGGACTCGCACATGAAAACTAATAAATATGGTGTCTAATGTTTTTTTAGATATTGATACGAAACCCTTGGTACGCGAGTCCGACTCGCACTTGGCCAGTTTATTACTACACAATCGTACAATACTAAGAAAGAAATAGAGGTCAGAGACAAAAAACCCGCATCAAACCAAATAATCGCTATTAGGTATATAATAAGATGTAGGTATATGCAGGAAATTAATCTGAACAAAAATAATGAATTGTATAAATGAAAGATATTGAAAATGTATGCCTTATAACACAAGTAGTTGTGCATATTAAGTGTTTCATTAGGAGTTCCTGGATTTTTCTGCAGTCCGTACGTAAATAACCAATGTGTCAAATTTACAATAGTTCAAAATAATATGTGGCAAATTAACTTCATAAAAATATGAATGAGATGTAATTTTTTTTTTCGTCTCATATTAAGAATAAGCTGAACCAACATTCATTTTTTAAAATAATATATTATTACTAACCGAATTCCACACGGGCGTAGCTGCAGACAAAAGCTAGTTAATAACGGTTGAAACTGTCAATTATCAACTAAAACCTATCCAGTCATTGTAAAATATCCTTGGTAGTTGGCAACTGTTGAACCATGAACTTTTGACAGTTTGAATGTGTTAACCCTGCCATTCAACGGGGTAACGCTTCACTGTCCTTTTCGGCTATCGGCAGGTAGTGACCTAAATTCGACGTTTTATTGCTTTCTATATAAATGAATGCTGTTTGCTTGATAAAATATTTCTCTTTTGCGTATTGAAAATTGTTTATCGAGGGAAATTAAACAGAACTGTTTAGTATTGTCAGAGTTGACAGTTGAAAATACGATTTATTGACTTATCCTTGACAGTTAAGATTCGAACCCTGAAACACTGCCTTAAGTTATGCCTACCTTCTGGGCAAATCAGAATTATGTTTTTGTTAACAACATCTTAAAAAATTAAACATATTGCCATTTTTGGTCATCTCATAAGTCGTTGTTGGCTTATAGATAAATTATTAGAATAAAACTTAAATGTTGACTCTTATATACATTTGTAACGAAATTACCTTAATTATTTATGTATGTTTATAAGCTGCTGCCCGTGGTTTCACCCGCGTGGTGATGGATGATGATGATAAGTATCCTATTTGTTAATCCAGCGCCTCATCTACCTCCACACCAAATTTCATCAAAATTGGTCCAGCTGTTTGAGCGTGAAGAAGTAACAAGCATACAAACACACTCACAAACTTTCGCCTTGATAATATTAGTGTGATTATAGTTATTAATAGCTAAACCACAAGCATAGAACATATAATAATACTACGTATCACAAGATTATTCACATTTTTGATCTGGGTTACCAGTTTTGATTTATAAAAATTCTTTAATTTTTAACCTAAACTGATCACTATTCACCATTGCTGCACTCTTGTTCACTCCTACGTAGACCGATAGTGATGGAATTTCAGCATATCACAGCCTCTAAATCCATGCGCATCATAGATAAATGATAGCAATTGAATTTCTTCAATAAATGGACGATATCGGCTATACGCGTGATACGTATGAGTCTCGAGGTTCAATCCCCTGGTCTGACAAGATATTAGTTTTTGTTGACAATTCAAATTTTCAGGACGTAGACGTCCGGTGTGTGGAACTATACCGCATGGCTATATCCGAGCTCGCAATTGCATAGGACAAAAACGTGGCTGGCGAAACTTGGGTTACGTTAGACACTTCTGAATGCAGCTGTGACGATATATATGAGATCCTACAGGACCCTTGGTAGAAAATACATTTTACTACTCGTACGTCTTTGAAATTCTTGCCAGGCTCACATCATGAGTATTCGCTGATGTGTTAGCTAAATACTTGTCACAGAAAAGTTGTTTAACTTACTGAACTTAATTATCACCATAAATTCAATGTGCAAAGCTAATAATTTAAGCTTTGCACATTGAATTTATGGTGATTGACCGAGGGACTTGACTACATCATGTGGAGCTTTCTGGACACTTTTCTTTCCACCAGAGAAGATTCTTTGTCCGATTTTCACTGCGTTTTTTTACCGTAAATTTAGGTCTTAACGTTTATGTTTAATTTGTCAATTGATACAACTAAAGTCAATTAAATACATTTTTCACATTTCTGAAGAAACTTACCTATAAGATCACCTCATGGCTATAACTCAATGGAAATATTCTACCAAATACATAAAAACACTCAAACACAAAATCAAATCATCACAAGCCCGAAGTATAAAACATTCCCGAGAACACTTCGACCACCATTAACCTCGACATCGTAAGTACCTACCTACTCTGATGTATTCTGCTCAAAGTTATAAGCAAGTCTCAACTCTAGCGGGCCTACGCAAAGCTTTGAATCTCGTGTCATCGTCCTCAAAGAAACTTGTTAATAAAAGCGTAAGAACAGATTTGTGACGTTTACTTCAGCTAAGTATATATAACTGGGAAACATTAATATATTTTCAACTGGATAATGCTGATTTAATCTGTCGCTCTCCTTCATGACGAGTTGGATTATTTTGTTTACCCGTAGGGTATAATCTGCCAACAGTTTGCAGAGCTCATTATTTTAGTCTATATACCTATATCTACACGATGATATGCTAGCGAAAACGTATGATTTTGGAATATTTTGTTTGGTAATGTACTTTATTCTTCCCAGTAGCTAATCAAGAACACGCATACGTATACAGATGATCTAAGGGCGCACATATATACCTTGATATGCGCCACGGTAGCAGATGACATAAGTATTTCACAAATCTTATAAAGCACCTATTACAAAAGTATTTTATTTCAATAATTTGTCCAATTGTAATTTTATTAATTGCTTGCTGTTGGATGTAAGAGTTGAGGGATTTTGTATAGTGACAAACTGTCCATCTACATCACCCTCCTCCGACCATTATCCCCACACAATGGAGGGTCAGTACAATGTGAATAAAATACGTCATAATCTAACAACCCACAAATTCGATATAAATTTAAAAAACGCATCGTATAAGTAAAAAACTATAGCCAGTGTCACTGATGTAATAATTCTTACAAAATCCCATACATCCAAATCCACTGAGGCATTTAAAAGTAATGGTGGAATAAAGAAACTCATATACATACATGTACTTAATACTTTTAACCATTTCTGGGCATTCATTATCATCAACAAAACAACAGTTGAACAAAAGCCTTCCTCATAGAATGCCACAATGAACGGCTCTTTGCCATTTATAAGCATTGGCTACCCGCGACTTTCACGATGTCGTCTGTCCACCTAATAAGCGGGGCCCGTCTTTCTGGGCATTAGTGTAAGAATATGACGAAGAACATAATATATCGTCAAAAGTTATGTCATCAACTGATAGCTGGCCGCATTATTCAAACTAATCTTGTAAAAAGATTTTTGAGATAGATTACCCGCTACACCTTGCATTTAGTAAAGGCGTTAAGATGTTAGAAAGCTATGTAGTGCGTTTCATGTGCAGCAATTCCCCTCAGACGGCGACATTACAACATGCAGCTTATACAATACATGTTTTACCTCCTCTAACGGTATCCAATTTGGATTAAATGTTGACTCTTATATACATTTGTAACGAAATTACCTTAATTATTTATGTATGTTTATAAGCTGCTGCCCGTGGTTTCACCCGCGTGGTGATGGATGATGATGATAAGTATCCTATTTGTTAATCCAGCGCCTCATCTACCTCCACACCAAATTTCATCAAAATTGGTCCAGCTGTTTGAGCGTGAAGAAGTAACAAGCATACAAACACACTCACAAACTTTCGCCTTGATAATATTAGTGTGATTATAGTTATTAATAGCTAAACCACAAGCATAGAACATATAATAATACTACGTATCACAAGATTATTCACATTTTTGATCTGGGTTACCAGTTTTGATTTATAAAAATTCTTTAATTTTTAACCTAAACTGATCACTATTCACCATTGCTGCACTCTTGTTCACTCCTACGTAGACCGATAGTGATGGAATTTCAGCATATCACAGCCTCTAAATCCATGCGCATCATAGATAAATGATAGCAATTGAATTTCTTCAATAAATGGACGATATCGGCTATACGCGTGATACGTATGAGTCTCGAGGTTCAATCCCCTGGTCTGACAAGATATTAGTTTTTGTTGACAATTCAAATTTTCAGGACGTAGACGTCCGGTGTGTGGAACTATACCGCATGGCTATATCCGAGCTCGCAGTTGCATAGGACAAAAACGTGGCTGGCGAAACTTGGGTTACGTTAGACACTTCTGAATGCAGCTGTGACGATATATATGAGATCCTACAGGACCCTTGGGTAGAAAATACATTTTACTACTCGTACGTCTTTGAAATTCTTGCCAGGCTCACATCATGAGTATTCGCTGATGTGTTAGCTAAATACTTGTCACAGAAAAGTTGTTTAACTTACTGAACTTAATTATCACCATAAATTCAATGTGCAAAGCTAATAATTTAAGCTTTGCACATTGAATTTATGGTGATTGACCGAGGGACTTGACTACATCATGTGGAACTTAAACAAGGTCATTGGTTAGTTTTCATGGATTTTTTCCATACCTTGGGCAATATTTATGCCATCAGAAATGTCCTACTGAAACCAGTTTCTAATGAAGACCAAAACAACGCCATTATTCTAGGAACAAGGAGATAAAATTATTAGTTCGAGCTTGTGTCGTAACAAAAATCTGTTTATACTATGTACCTACCTTATGTAGGAATAATGTAGAAAAGGATTTTTGTACAGTTATAGAAATGTTTTTTTTTCTAAGGATGAAGTTGAGTAATTATTTATCTCATTAAAATATAAACTATTAAAATGTATTATTTTTAGCCTTTTTCTATAATGCGGATAAGGTTAATGAGAGCCATTCAAGTGAACTTCTTCTAAAAATTCACGATTTTTTTCCCTGAAATTAGAAGTGTCCTAATCATCAATCTCATATTGGTAATTTGATTGGTAAGATAAATGAAAGAGATCGCTGTAAGCGATAAGACTGTCCATTGGACCTACTAAGTTTACTATGTATGGTTTTCACCGTTTATCTATTGTCAATGAAGAGTTTCAATATTGAATCATATCGTAAATATTGTAGTATAAGCGAAATTACAAGCGATGTTACTGTCCACATAATATTACTACGAAACTCTTTTCAACATTAATAAATTGACTTGTAACAAAGCGAAAATCAAAATTTTAATTTGTCCACGCAGGACTTCGATTTCTACCTGTTATAAGAACGATATCTAAATTTATAAAGATGCTGTACAGTACGGAAAGAACCTAAAGCCTGAAGTTGGGGTGGTAATTTATCTTTATAGACAAAATTTGTTCAGTTGTTGGTAACTAATTGTCATAGAATGCAAATGCGGACCCTTGGGGCGTCGATCCTGGGTCCGGAACGTAATGCTCTCAATGTAAATGAGCACTGTCTGCTGCTGGGAATTTATCTTCCCTCTGTTAAAAAACTACAGCTTTTTGTGTTTCCCTTAATTATGCGCGAACTAATTCATTCACTGTAGTTTCTCTTTGTTTATCCGGGAGGGACTTTTCGAACGCGGTTACATTTTATTCTGGCATGATAAATTATTATGTACATACATTGCCTAACGATCGCATGCACGGTTCTGCACTCAACAAAACAATCAATTTTTACTACGAAAATATTAAATTTCTGTAAGACTTTCATTGTATGTTTGTTGAAAAAAATTAATGAATGTCATAATTATAGATTACGCGATTAAAAAGTAGATATTAACTTCTGAGAGAGTCAAACTAAATAAAAGAATTTAACATAGACAACTTATGTCGTGGCATACATATTACCGTTCGGAGATTCCTTGTCTATTTAGCGCATTATCAAACGCGTTATATTTTACTCCACGTTATGACGTCACGGGTCACATACAACAAATCTCTAGTGACATACCAAATAAGTCTTGCTGTAGCAAATGTTGCATAAAGATAAGTATTATAAGATGCGGTAGCAGCAATATTCCTCATACACATCTCAAATCGAAAAATATATCAAAACATATCTCGAAGTTTAACGTTGGTAAGACCGCGGGAGTAAGGTATTACTCCCACGGTTTTACCTACGTTTGGTTATATCGCGATCCGTCAAGAATTACACATTACGAGGCCGTAGAATATATTGTAAATGATTTGGTATATGTTAAAATTGAATAAAAGGTTTTGAAGGAATTGAATTATCTTATCGATTCATTTGCTCGCTGCGTGGGTACTTAAATACACAGTGCGCCTAATCGCGTTATGCGTAAACCCAATCGTAAAATATGCAAAGGGAGATTAAATTCCAGTCTATTAATCCTAGCCAACATTTAAAACTTGTCGATTGACAATATCTAAATACAACTCATCTTCATAATTTAAATTTATGCCGCAACCAATAGGTACCAATATTTTGGTATCTATATTGGTACCTATTGTTGGCGGCAGAAATAATATTTTATTATTATCATATTTTTTAATTTATCCGAATTACACGCATGCCTAAATAATGTAGTATATAAATATGTGTGAAACTCGTCCGGGTGTGATGGGCATCTGATATGCTCGAAACCAGGTTCACCGTATTCGATAACTAACGTGAGTGTTTTGTCGGTTCATTTGCTCTAATTATACACGATAATTTAAAAAAGGATAATAAGAATAAATCAATAATCATAAAACGATAACAATGATTCCTACCGGAAAGTATTTTTGTTGAAAGTTTTATACTCTCGTGATGGAACAAGCGAGGCCCACCTGGCTTTAAGCGGTAACCTCTGCCTATAAGAGATGCAGTTCGTCATAAGTGGCGAACTGCACTGTGCCCATCATAAGCATTACGTTCGTCTCATATGCCTAAAATTTCACCGGCGCCCATACCATTTACATACAGTAATGTGACCAATTCTGCTAGACGGCAGAAATAGGCATGGGATAAAAGTAACTTATATATTGAAAAACTTCCACAGCCTATTTTTCATAAGGGATAATGTAAGCCACTAGTTTTTCATTCTATTCGTTACATACATATATACAAATGTTTCCTCTTCATAACGTTAGTATAGAAGATACATATATCCAGCATATAAGATTTCATAGTTCCAAATTTTACTTAAATCCAATAATCCGTTTCAGTGTACAAACAATCATTCACTCACAAATTCTGGTATATTAGAGAAGTAGCTTTAAGGTTATATTTAGCCACGTTGGTTATCCCGTCAGGTCAGCTAAATCTATTGAAATATTTATCACTAATCTATTAAAGTTATAGAATTTAATTAAGAATATAAATCTATTCGTAAATATTAAAAAAATATGGACTTATGTCTACATTGCAAAGAACACGTGCATTAGTCACACTGTTCCTAAAACATTTCAAGCGCTGTTTGCGCAATTTAGTACTCGGCCACTCGTAAATCTTTATTAGCTAGGACAAAGTTTCTTTGTTTGTTCGTTTGCTTACAAATTAAGAATAATGAGGCAAGTCCTCAAATTTATATCTATTTTTGTTTCATTGGTAAAGGTTAAAACACTCAAAATATTCAGAATCACGCTTTTGTATTTCTAGACAAATATTATAATAAATACAAAGGTAACCAATATGTGTTTCGATACAACGTAGCCCCGAAACAACTGTACGATTTTTAGTTAAACTTGGTGTTAATATTGCATAAGTTCTGGATTAGGGAAATAATAGTTTTTGCCTGGCTTACTGCGTAGTTCCTGGGGCAGGCGCGATGTTACTAATTACAAAGTGGGCGAAGCGATGGCGGAAGCTAGTTAGTCAATACACTATATTGTTCACATGGCTTTTTATTTTTATGCCAAATAGGATGTGGAACTCATTTAAAAAAACGTTAAAAACCATTCTGTTCGAGCGCAAAGTCGTGTCGTTTGTCAAACAGACAGTTACCTTACTCTATGGTACATTTAGTTCAACCCATAATGGATAGATGGCGCCAGTAGAAAAATTAGCACACGGAAGCGTTTTATCCGTCTTTCAATATAATTTTGTGAGAATAGTGAATATCCACGTAGGATCAGCTCAGGATTCATTCAATAAATGTTTAATTACCTTTGCCGTTGTCCCAAGTTTAGACACATTCAAAAACCTGTGTTGTATGTCGTGATGTATGAATCTTATTAATGTTAATACAACGGACGAGAATATTGTGGCATTCATTCGGATGAAAGATGCTAGAGATGTGTACCGGAGGCAATTTCAGCCTCCGGAGATTTTGCGGAGATTTTATTGAATAACCGGTGTTTCTCCGGTTATTCTCCGGAGATTTTTAAAGTTATCGGTATAATATTTTATTACTGATGCACAAAAAGTACTTGACATCCAATCGAATTTAATGTGACCAATAATAATAGTTTATGCAACTGTCATATAATAGAGGGTATTAAAACGTGAGTGTAGTTTTTTGAAACGAGCCGCAATCGAGTTTCAAAATAAGATTACACGAGTGTTTTAATACCTAATTATCTGCAGTTGCATACGCTACTTTATTTAATCTCATGGCTATAAGCTTTTTTGATTTTTCGGGCAAAATAAAAAAGTCTGTATTTGGTCTATTGGCTCGGAACCAGCGAGTTGCGCGCGCAGCGCGCTCACCTTAAATTGAATTGAAACCTCCTTGGTCGAGACACATAGTAATTTAAGAATTAAAAAATCTTTTGAAGCATTGTTTTGTTAGGAGAATAATGCTTTCATTAAAGTTTTTATAATATACTTAAAGAAGTATGTAAATAAAATATGCCAATAAAAGTCTGTATTTCATTTCATAATTATAGAATATTACCGAATGAGATTATATAAAATATGTTTGAATGAAACCCAAGGAAAAAAATGGTTTTGATTGTCATCAAAATACATACCTACCGAGAACAAGTGTTTTTCTTGGGTAGCGTAAACGGAGGAGAGCTCCATGCGGAAGTAGTAATAATGGTTTCCCGTGTAGGTTAAAAGAACCAAAACGCATTTATGGTACGAATGAGATGAGATGAAATTAATATTATCATTTATGATATTCATATGAGTAGTATCGAACAAAGATACATGCCTACCCTAATCGTGACTGAATTGCGCGCGCGTTCAGAAATGGTTACCCATCAAATAATTAACCGGTAGTTAATTGAAACACCTATTAGACTCCGGTACCCATCCCAACCGGTGTTTATCCGGTTTTTTTGAGAACCGCTGCACACCACTACATGATGCCTGTCAAGTGGAAACCCCTGCCTATGGATGCAACTGATATATAGCGTCATAAGTGACGAACTGCAATGAACTCATTACCCTGATATATACAATTGTTAAGTCTCATGTGTCTGTAATATCACCGGCACATAAACATTAATGAAAATAACTGCTTGGCGGTAAAAAAAATTAAATAAATAGGTATAATGGCAGTACTTTCCCAGACTAACTCATTCACAATGAGTTCTCTACTACAAATGTATGAAAAGTGCACCTGACAAAGATAAATAATATGATTGAAAATACAAATAAATGACAAATAGAACCCTGTCGAAAACAGTAAGACACTAATGACTGGTACGTATGTACTACAGCTGGAGGCCAAGCCACTTGCTATATAATATTTAATTTCACAAATTTTGGAACCATAACAGGTAAAAATATTACGATAACACAAAAACCGCTTCATTTATTTAGTTTTCAATTATTTGTCATAAACACTGAAGCGCTATAGTTTGACACGGCACATTACACCTTTCAGCTTCAAAGGCGTCTGTTGTAAAGAAATATGTTCCAACTGACTTGACAGGAGTCAGTCAAGTGGAGTTGCAAACGAGGCACGACTTACACGAGCCTTCGACATGAGCATACATTGTGCTTAGCCAACTTTGACAGGTTGAGTACGCGCTCAATATTTCATTTATAATATTTTAACATAAGATAACATCACGCTTTTATACACCCGAAGGGGTTGCAGAAGTTTTAACACCCGTCTTTTCGACAGATACGTTTTGCTGCAAGCTTGAGGAAAAGCTACTGGCGAACAAAACTGTTAGTTTGAGGTGCATAACTGGAGCAACTTTTCGTATATATATATTATATTTCTATACCACAATAAATATTCAGAAATGTAATGTATCAAAACTTGCGTCTCCAGTAGCTCACCACTACTGAACAATAAAAATACACTCGCTTATTAATAAAATTTGACACCCGACAGCAAAAACTATTAATGCTTTAAAATTTCAGTAGATTTGTGTTCTTTTTAATCGTTTAAGTAATTTTTTTAAATGTCTTATATTTATTTTACCGTTTTCTGAAAAAGAAAGATGTTCTTGATTTGACTGTATTTTTGTTTTGTATGTTTGTTACAAAGGTACGAGGTCACTTCACCTGATTTTGTGAGTAACCTACAAATTGATCCCATATAAATTTTATCAAAATCAGTTTAGTAGTGCTCAAGTTATAGGTACCTAGTTAATTGACTGAAAAATACATTTACATACCTAGATGATTAAATGATAATTACAACTCTTGTCGATGGTGAACAGCATTTTAGGTGAGTGCCCGAATGATATCGCACAACTAATAAGAGTGAAAATAAATATATTAATGAAAAAAATGAAACCAACTTCCAACACTGAAAAGTATGAGACAACTTATGGAAGTCAGAACACGATAATGTGATATCAGTGTTTTGAATCTAATAGTTTTCAGTTTTAGACGTCAGTTCCGTATTTTTATTAAATATTTTTTCATGTAATGTTTGTAAGTATAATAAGAAACTAAGCATTTAAATACTGATTTTACATATTTTATATATTGCATTGCTTTGCTAATTATTTCAAACATTCTTGTCACTGCTTGAGGTGAGAAGTAGTATGATTCACGAGAAAGTAAACTTTTTATGTATCTCAACTCAAATTTGCCCAGAATTATATACTAGAATCGCTCGATACGTTCGTGATTCAGTATCAGTAGTTCGGGATTAAAAGTCAGCCCTCGCGCCAAATAGCAACGAGGTCACTTGTTGAACAATAATTGCAAATATATAGGGTATACCTAAGTTTTGCATCCACAGATAGAAGCAAAGGTCAAGATTCCAAAGCGCGACCAGCCTATTTTAAACTACTAGGTACATATCTAGACTCCAAACCTAAGAAGTTACACAAAATTTCTTCTTCAGAAAACGCATTTACTGTTCCTCCCGGGGATTGCCAATACCTCAAGTACCTACAGTGTGAACAACCTTTACTTAAAGACTCCTGTAGATAATTGGGGCAGTATATACCGAAAGTCTTGATCGCCTGCAGCGAGACATGGCAAAAGCTACGAGTCATCCAGTTTGATTTGCGTGTCGGTCAAGTAAAGCGGTTAGCTCTGCCTATAAAAGCTGCATTTATAGAATTGTATGTAAACGCCTGTCACTTTAAGACATAAAATTATTAAGTTTCACGTGCCTGTAATTTCACGGGCACCCTTCAAACCGGAACACAGTAATCTTCATAGTAGGAGCTGACACTGTACTTGGTAGATGCGCCCTCTGTTTTATGGATATTGAAACATTCTGTTGTTGGTCGAGCAGAAAGCGTATCTTTCGAATCTCAAAGTTTTGGGTCTATTCCCAGATGGGTTGGAAGCTTAAAAGGTATTTCAGATAATGTGATTTGTGATGGCAGTCTGTTAGCTTCCTATTACACTGAACTTAAAAACTAAATATGGCAAATTTAAGGTGCTTAAAGACCTCGTCGTACTACTTTGGAGATTACTAGTGTGCTAATATGATATGTCGTCAAAGCTATTATCGTTAAAGATTCGCACTGCCTTAAATGTATAATTATATGAAAAAAAATGATCTCTTTTATGTTCACAGGAGAATAATAAATTAATAATGGTTTCAGATAATCATAAAAATATTATATAAGTAACACTTCACTTCATAATTAACTTATCCAAACTTATACTAGGTTTCTTGAATAAGTCAAGTATGTCAGTTCAATTTCTAGACATCAAGTCTAATATAAAAAAAAATGAGACGCAATCCTTGCTGCATAGCAACTGTCATATGAGAACAGTTTCCATAACGCACTCAAACCCTGAGTGAAGAGGAGTCAATTATGAAAATATTTTTTTTGTATAATTTTAAAACCTAATGAGCAAAAATTACGAATAAACTCGTAATTCTCATTGTGACTCTTTCTAAGATTTTTGTTAACGTTGATAATCACTACTATTGCTGATCGACTAGGCATTACAATAAGGGAAATACTTTTTTTTTTATGTATACGTAAAATCGTATATATTTAAGTGCAAAACGAAACGTCAGGCGCGATCATCTCGAATATGATTTAATAAATACCACTAAGTGTAGTTCTATTTATCGACACTTTTAGGACTTATTTATTTTCACCACCTAAAATAATTATATACATCTAAATAGGAACCTAGTGTTTGCAACTAACATACTACGAATGTTTATCATACCATATTAGCATTGGGCACTTAGGTCTTTACACATACCTGAAACAAAAAATATTCACGATTAGTTATACATAAAATGACGGAAATTTAAAAATGATTATCGAAAGTAGCTCGCTTCTAAGAAGCATGTGATAGATTTAATAATAAATAGTACTTGACGTTTTTATAATTTATGGTTTGAGTGCAAAAAATTTAGGTACGGTTAACCCCCATTTTTTCAAATAAAATCGAATCGATCGACGCCCCTGTTAGAGAGAGTAAAGTTTGTAGGGGCTATTTTTTTCTTGGTCCTAACTTGCCGATTTAGAGGATGACAACAAATCTTCCGTATAAAGGCATCCGACACGCAGCCATTCCATTCAGTTACTTTGCATGGTGCCAAATACGCAAAACTCCAATATACGCATTGTGCTAAATAAGCATAACAACAAAGGCGAAGTCTACCAAAGATGCGATTTGGTAGGTTAGTTAGGTTAGGGCGGCAACGCCCTCCAGCTGATATAGTACCTAGTAATAGCACATTTGCAAAGTGCACAATATAACAACCCCTTTGTAAAATATAAGAATACAACTGGAAGAACGCATAAGGTAGGTACAGTGTATATTAATAGTAATTTGACTTGTATTCTATTGTGTGATTTAAAAATGTGAAGACGAGTTTGATAATTACGTCCTTATTTATTTTCTTATATAAACAGACTGTGATGATAAATTCTGTTCTGTTCTATTCTATTTATTATGTAATATTTTGTAAGGTCACGTTTTGTTTTAACTTAATCTCTAAAAGGATAATTACATAAAATTCATTCAAGTCAAGGGTTCAATCCTGGGATAGAAACCTCAAGTTAATTGAGATGATAATTTGTGATCTATAAATTTGTATATGTAAACGACCATATATCATAGTGTAAAATATTATGTTGTTTTGTTCTTTCCCATATCAACTTAAAAACTTTACAAAATTACAACAAAAAGAAAAATTTTAACTACGAGTGGTTATAATAATAGTTACAAAGTGGCGGCAATAAAGCAATACAAAATTTAATATTTAATTAATTAGGTGATTAATGAACGTGAGATCTAGGCTTGTATTGTTTGTTCCGCATAAGATGTGGCCTAGGTACGTACCACATAGAAAAATCCTCTTGTCAAGATTTCATCAAAACGACTTCACTGTGTATTCTCAGCTTCCAACAGACTACGAATATTATATGACATATATTATTATAGTAAACCGTGAGTGGGTGTGTACTAAAAATCATTCGCGAATCAAAATAACGATGGACATAATCTAAAAAAATATTTTTCAATGTCATTTTTGTGGTTGGGAGGCGCCGCAAAGCATAATTTGCAAATAAATATTTTTTTCTACACATGTAACTTTGTAAATTCACCTTCTGAGTTGGAAGGCCTCCCACTAGGTGGACTGACGACATCGTAAAAGTCGCGGGTAGCCAATACAACACTTACAAGCGGCTAATAGCCGTTCTATATGACGTTATATGGGGGAGGTTTTGTACTACAGTGGACGTCGTGGTATAAAGTGTGAAATGAGCATGCCGACTCACTTAATGTTTACTTGTATCACAAACAAAATAAAGGATTTAATCCTTAGTGTTGACCAACGTGTCATGTGGTAGTGCTGGTAGTAAAAAAAGTTTTACGGACCGAGCTATTATTTATTTGATAGCTAGTTGGTCTCATTTTAAGATAACACACGCGAGGTAACATTCAAGACGAGAAGCTCGTAAAATTTTAGTTGGTTTAAAATTATTTCATTACATAATTTTTTACACATTACACCGAAAGACGTAGAATATGTAGGTGAACTGACTACATCCTAAAAGTCGCGGGTGGCTAACGGTTACAAGCGCCTAATAGTCTTTGGTATTCTATGGGGGAAGGCTTTGTTATACAGTGGACGTCTTCCGGCTGATGATGATAATGGTGATGATGATGAAATAATTGTTAAAAATGGATTCACTAGAATAAAGCAAATTAATAAAAGACATTTAAAAATTTAAGCGTAACAATTTAATGTGTACATTTTATTGACTCCATTATGTGGAAAATTACTACGCACGATTTTAGATCAGAACATTATTATTATTACCCTTTTAAAAAATTATTACCAAACTCATAAAAGGAACCATGAACTATTTTTATTTTATGTAGTCACTAAACATAATTCTGTGAACCAAAAATACGCTTTCAACATAATTATGATAAAATTATAAATACCTAGAAAATGCTAATATTTAATTCGATGGAATGTCACCTAGACACTAGACAGAATATTTTTGTATTTTCTGTGATTGATACGTAGCGAGACTCGTATGAAAATGACACATTGTAGTAGTTCAGTTTCAAAATTTTTGGTACATTTTAGTATTTTTAGCCAAGACTGGTAGTAAAATATAATTTGGTAGATTTTGACTGGCTGGACTTCCGTCGAGATTCTCTAACGTAGAGCAAAAATAAACAATTCAATATCTTTTCGACACGAAGAATATTATAAATACCCTAAAAACACTGTCGATTGAGAGGATGACATTAAATTATGCAATTTTACCTCAGGTAAGGTATAGTTATCTTCTAACTTCTAAACTTCTCGACTCAGTGTAGGTAAGTTATTCAGTATTACCCATTACATTAGGGTACTGCAACAAACCACGTTATAATTTCTCTAGAAACATTTCAAAAACACGAGGTTCAATATACATAGAAACAGTAAGTTCTATAAACTCTATGACGTACAAATGTAAGAACCTTTTAGTCCGATTACAGTGGACTCGAGAGACGGAAAAGGATGCAAACAGAGCGCCCTTTCCGCTGCCACTCTCACAAACACTTCCCTAGCTTACACGTTGAGAAACGAGTGTTTATCTAAGTAGTAATCATATTTGAGTTTAGAATTTCTTTACTCATAAAGGTATTTTGTGGCAGATGCATAGACTTACAAGACCCAGCGGTCCTTTATTAAAATAATTTCTATTGTTTTTGTGTGGCAAGCGCCCACGTACCGTTACAGAAATTGTTCTACCGATTTGTGATTTCGTGATTCACAATCGATATATTTTGAACAAATTCGACGGTACATTCCTATTTACAGAGTAGTTTCTGGGATAATATGATATGTAGCTACAACGCGTACTTAAACGCGTATTACAAAGATGGGATCAGTTGGTTTTTTTGGAAACAAATCTATGCCGAAGTTTTTTCACAATTCCTTGATTAATAGATGAAAAAAATAACCTGTTTTAAAACTATTTTATTGAACTGCTCTTCAACGAAAGTGAACTTTCACCTGTAACTTTCGCTAGAAAGTGACCAATTATATCCCTAAAACGGATTTATGTTCAAACTCTTAAAGTCTGATAATCAGAACTATCCATAATGTATTATTTTCTCTAATTTTTGCACATTTCGGACAAATAAAAGATCGAAGCCACCGCATGCAGCACGCATTGAAAAATAAAACTTTTTTTAATACACGTTTTGTTTTATTTTCCATTAAAACCTCCTTATTGATCTTAATCACTCCCTAACCGAACTTATCTAATTTTAGTGGATTTTTCGGTGCCATTATTGTACATCGGAGAGTTACATTTTAATTTGATCTATTATAATAGTAACGTCAAAAAGACGTGTAAAGGACATTTTGTAGTCAGATTATTATGGGAATATAAAGCTAAAGAAATGTTTTGCCATAAATTGTGTTATATCTGACTTTCTCTCTGACAGTTAAATTCCGTACTATCTTATGAAAATTTGTACAAATCTACATAATGCGTTCGTATTAACAGAAAAAAACTTTATCGTAACTTTATTTTATCTGTTACAAACTGATAAAGGAAAATGACCTGTAAAGATCTGTCGAACCACATAACTTATTTCCGAAAGATATCACCAGTATTCCTCAGCATACAAAGTAGTTTATGATCACCCTTTGGCGTACGGTAAAACTTTTTAGGCTTTGATAAAGTTCGCTCGTCTTTGTCATAAATTCCTTAACTTTTTTGTTTATAGACGTTTGAAAAAATCAAGAGCATTATCTAAGACTGACAAATCGTTTTATTGCATTGCACAACAGTACATAAACAACAATATATATATATATATCTCTCTAGTGACAATTCCGCCTAATTTTCTGTTATGCCCACGTGACGTCACAAACGCCACGCAGCCTAACCGGAAGAATATTCGACTTGTTTCAATTGAAACAAGTCGGACAGAATTGTCACTAGAGAGATATATATATATTGTTGTTTATGTACTGTTGCGCAATGCAATAATACATATATATATATATGTATATATATATATATATATTTAAGTGTTTCATTAAAATGTTATTTAATGTTTTCTTAAGATACTTTGAAAAATATATTTGTTATTATTAAATATGGATTTCCGCAAAGTATCGCCTGAATCTATTCAGTTTGGAAATTATTTGAAGTTATTCGTCTGGGAGTCATGATTACAGCATCGAGCTTGGGCCTCAGCATGTAACTGGCGTTAAAACGGTTGCGCTGTAGCTGTCAAAGTCAAAATACTCCCGTCCGAACTGTCACTTCTGTCACTATCACTGTGTTTCTCACTGTCACTATCCTTTTTAAAGGTAGTCTTATACCTTGACACACCACACTACTAATGACATTTATGTATGTCGCGGTTCCACAGCTACGATCACCAGCCGTATTAAGAATATTGAGCACTGGTTGGCGGCATTTTCCAACCACGATCCTGATTGAAATTAGGGTGGCGTTAGAATGTCAATGGCCTTTCTTACTTCACGTGGAACAAAAAAACTTCTATCGCGCTAATACGGCCGCCTTATCAAAGCGGATATAGTGTCTAGCACTTGGGTTTTGGGAATGCTCTGCCACTGCCCATCGCCGTTTCCATGTTTTTGACACTCCTGATATCCTCAGTGACTCGTTTGGAAGATTGCATAGAGTCAAGTCTGGTCCTTATTAATAAGTTTTGACAATTGATCGACACGGTACAGTTCTAGACTAAAAAACTACTATTATAAGCTATTCAAAGCAAAGCTTTTAATAGCCATCCAAACGACAAGGCGGTCAAGGTTCACACTCAATAGTATCCAATTACGATAATTAGTACAAATATTTTACAAAATTAACCTCACCATTACCAATCGGCAGTTACGCGTCCTCTGCGGACTGCCTATATTGCTATAGGTATACGTAAATCTTTGTACAGGATAGATGGAGGAGAGAGATTTGGCACACGTGTACTAGAATCAAAGAGGTCGAATCAATCGTTTAGACCCGTAGTTCCTAAAAATCTTTAAAAAGGTTTAGAAGAGTAGCTATGACGTCATTATTTTTTGTTTATAATTTTTCTTTGCAATCCTTTAAGTAACTATTGAATAAAAATGATTAAAAATTATTATTTTAATTTTTTTAATTTAAAAACAACAATATGTTATTATTTAAAGGCATTTTGAGGTTTCATGAGGTTAGACATGACGTATCATTTGAGATATATTTCACAAAAAAAATATGGTCAGTCTCGTATTTAGACAAGACTAAACTTGGTATGTGAAGAAAATGTTCTTTGCATTTAATAAAAAGTGGATATGATGTTAATTATATGGTATTTATTTTTAATCAACTAGAAAGCCCTTTTATTTTAAAAGGTACTACTCTGCCCTGACTTTTGTGAAAACAAGGCTTTTCATAGAGGACGATGATTTCAAAATAACAGTATATTAACACTTCTCCATCATGAAAAGGGTTTGTTTTTATTATAAAAAGATGCAGGCATAATATATTTTACAGTTAGCGTGAGGAAAGGTGAATCTGATTTCAAACATAAACTTATGTCATAAAGTAAAATTTCCGAACAGAAGAAAATAAAAGAAACTAACACCAGCCCGCGCATTCACCAGTGGAGCTGCTGGATTTTTCAGGATATCAACATCACTTATAAACAATGTATATTGTTTTTATTTTGTTGCAATGACGCATGTTCCACGGACTACATTACAAAATTACAACGTGAGGAAAAAATATACATATACCGCTCATGTTTGTAATTTTTATGATTTGTTTTATTATTATATGTTTATACGTTTTTAAGACGCCTGGACCTAATCAAGAAATTATTTTTTAGTAATTAAACAACTTTAAACGGTTTAAATCGCGTATATTTTTCATAATTTTATCCCGACGTTTCAAACACTTTGCAGTGATCGTGGTCACGGGGTGACTACCGTTTAAAGTTGTTTAATTACTATGTGCAACAATCGCGAAAACCTAAGACAACATTAAATTATTTTTTGTTTAAAACTAGTGATTTAACATAAATTTAATCAAAATCGGTTGCGCAGTTTTAAAGTCATGGTCAGTGTTTGCATACCTGGATAATGAATTTACGGTAATTTTCGCTGATGAAACGAAAATTTAGGCAACAGAATGATCTTGTAGCAATATGCACTGCTAAGCAAAGTGAAAAAATCTAAACCGACTTTCAATACTAAAAAATATGAAATAAGTTGTAAAAGTCGGACCATGATTATGTGAGGTCAGTGGTTTTGAATCAGCATGGTACCGACTTCTACACATTATATCATACTTATTAGTGTTGAAAGTCTGGTCCGTTTTTTTAAAAAGAATAATTTCTCATAATTGTTCTCATATTAGCAAATTGATTTATTCAAATAAATTAAAAAAAAACACCATAATAGTAAAATAACAGGTAAGTATTTTTATTATTTTTATGTTTGCAATAACACATGGTCTGCGGATTACATTACAAAATTACCCCGGCTAAAGGGTTGGATGGACGCAGGTTTGAATCTCGCACATGACTTAAATTTTTCCTTTCGAAAATTTGTAATTTTGCAATAAGTATCTTCCAGGGATTAAGTAAATGAGTCTTAATTATTCTATGCCCCAGGTAGAATGTCCTAGAGCTTTGCGACATAGCGAGGAAGTACTTTGAATAATGAAAACAGAAAATATTACTGAAAAAAAGCTGCATTTTGGCTCAGAGCTGATATAACAATAATAGGTTTCAGAGATCACATATTTTACAGTACCGAATACTGTAAAATATGTGATCTCTGTTTAATTGTCACTAAAATTAAATCAAAATTTTGAATTAAAGATTCAAAGGCAAATTCAAAATCATTTATTCAATTTAGGCGTCTACGACGCTTATAAAGCCTTACATACACAGTCCCGTACCACGTCTAACATAAAGTTGACAACGACTTCTGCAAAGAAATCGAAAGGTTTCCAAGGTACATTGGTTTATGTATATGAAACGTTATGCTCATTATTATTTCTAAATTACAGAGGAATATGAATGTATCAATTTTATTTTAGCTTAACAAAACATAAAATGTTTGAATTTCATGATTACCTTTACTGCGTCGTCCGGATCATCCACTGCGGAACACAGACTCCCCATTAAGGGGGATTGGGTTGATCCCCATGCTTAGCAGGTGTCTTGGGGATCGCTTAGTTCTTCAGAAAGCGCTGCTGCCCACCTTCCGGTACCCTTTGATGCCCATTGTCGCATCTTAAGACAAGCACGGGAAGAGATGGGAGGGGGTGACATTTTAGCGAGGCACTTCATGGAGTACCTATTGTTTGAATTAACCTTTTATACGACTGCCTAAAAAAGGAGTGTTATGTTTTCAGGGTTCATGTACCTATGTATATTTCTGATTTATTCCACCATTATATTTTTAAACGGCTTAACCGATTGTAATATATGATATATCATTAGATTTGTCTTGCTAACCCAAATGATACTAGGTAGGTACATAAAAAAGTAACAAACTGGCGGATTTAATACGCCATAGTGAAGGAAAAATTTTCTAGTAGGATATCAAAATGAAGGTTTATAAAAAATCAATACTAATATTATAAATGCGAAAGTAACTCTGTCTGTCTGTCTGTTACGCTTTCACGCCAAAACTACTGGACTGATTTGAATGAAATTTGGTATGGAAATAGGTTGAGACCCGGGAAAAAACATAGGATAATTTTTATCCAACTGCGCAAAAAGAGGTTAATGTTTTTGCGTGATAACCGACACACGCGCGGGCGGAGCCGCGCCCGGAAAGCTAGCATTTTCATAAATATATATTATATATAACTTGCAGTTTTAATTTCAATGCAACGAAAAACGCTTAACGGAAATTGCAGTTGGGTGTTTTACTTTTTATGGTTCCGTACCCAAAGGGTAAAAACGGGACCCTATTACTGAGACTTCTCTGTCCGTCCGTCCGCTCGTCCAAGCTGTATCTCAAGAACGGTAATAGCTAGACAGTTGAAATTTTCACAGATGATGTATATCTATTGCCGCTATAACAACAAATACTAAAAATTAAATAAAACAAATATTCAAGGGGGCCTCCCATTCAACAAACTTGATTTTTTACAGTTTCTTACTCGATACTAATAACGGTGAACGGTAGACGCGTTAACTATTCACAGAATATTTAGTTTTATGTTCTCTTTAAATTTAATAATTAAATATAAAATAATAAACAATTAGGGGGCTCCCATACAATAAGGTTACAGATAATGGTATGGAACCTTTCGTGCGTGAGTCCCACTCGCGCTTGGCCGGTTTTTTAATTAATTTACACTTTTAATATTGTTAAGTTTGCAATAACGCCTGCTAAGCGAATTACATTACAAAATTACAAATTTACGCTCTAGTATTTGTAATTTTGTAATCTCTCCCATCCCGATCCGATGGTTGAAGAACGAGAGCAAGAATTACAGTCATGAGTCATTGTGTCATGTTAGCTCTATTGGTTAGAGCATACCCCGGCTAAAGGGGTGGATGGACGTGGGTTCGAATCCCGCACATGACTGTAATTTTTTCTCTCGTAAATTTGTAATTTTGTAATGTAATTCGCTTAGCAGGCGTTATTGCAAACTTAACAATATTAAAATTATAAGGTTGCGTCATCATTTACAAGTTTAAAACCAATTGCAAAATTGGTCTTGTTTGTAGTACAACGCAAGTTGAACTATAGGTGTCGCTCCATCCCGATACGATGGTTGAAGAACGAGAGCAAGAATTACAGTCATGAGTCATTGTGTCATGTTAGCTCTATTGGTTAGAGCATACCCCGGCTAAAGGGGTGGATGGACGTGGGTTCGAATCCCGCACATGACTGTAATTTTTTCTCTCGTAAATTTGTAATTTTGTAATGTAATTCGCTTAGCAGGCGTTATTGCAAACTTAACAATATTAAAATTATAAGGTTGCGTCATCATTTACAAGTTTAAAACCAATTGCAAAATTGGTCTTGTTTGTAGTACAACGCAAGTTGAACTATAGGTGTCGCTCCATCCCGATACGATGGTTGAAGAACGAGAGCAAGAATTACAGTCATGAGTCATTGTGTCATGTTAGCTCTATTGGTTAGAGCATACCCCGGCTAAAGGGGTGGATGGACGTGGGTTCGAATCCCGCACATGACTGTAATTTTTTCTCTCGTAAATTTGTAATTTTGTAATTTACACTTGTTGTTACATCGCTGTGACTAATAGGTTTAGAATATTGATCATATTACTTTATATTGCAACAATTGAAATCTGACTTAAGTCATAAAAGGAAAACTATTTTTCTTAAACAGTTTTCATCCTACGATTTGTATGCCTAACTGGAAGATGAAATTAAACCTTGAAGTAAGATTGCATATTGTCAATAATTTAAAAAATCTGTCCCGCACTGTCGCATAGCTCTAGGATAACCCATAGAGATATAAATACTATTTTCTCTTTTCTGTGGGATAACCTGTATTTTTTGCCTCCCCGACGCCCTCCTAACAACCTAAGACGAAGGTGGCAACTTTGTGCTTAGTTACCAACCAAAACTCTTCTAGTTAAAACTTAGAAAACGTAGCTCAGAAGGATCGTTTTAAAGTTTCATTGTCTATTACAAAACTTTCTTGTCATTTTTAGTGAGACAGCAGATATTGGAGACATTGTACTGCAGAGACTCAAGTGTATTATTAGTAGAAAATTATGTGATTGTCTTTTGTGTTTAATATTTATATCTTTATTATATTTGATATTACTTTTATTAACCGATTAACAAAAAGGTAGAGATTCTCATTCTCATATTTTTATTTTAAATTAATTGTTTGAAAATTATTAGCGATTACTCCGTCAATTATGACACAATTTTTAGCGTGGAGTGTACTTCCACGTTGATCCTATTTAAATTTCATTAACATCGGTTGAGTAGTTTTTAAGTTACAGTCAATTAACTGAAAAAAGCATTTGCATATCGGGATGATGTTATGAAAATTGCAACTCTTGCCTACGGTGAACACTAAGGCCCCGTTTCAGAATGTCTTAATAAAGTTTCGGGTTGCTAACCAACACATAAAATAACTGAAAGATAAAAATGACAGTTGACACGCAGCGCGTTTCAAGCTTTAACCGATGGATAGGTGAAATCGATGACTGTGAAACGCAAAGATAGTGTATTGTTTAATAAATATGTTCTGGGTAGTATAACCGGAACTTACTCGAACATTCTGAGACAGGCCCTTAGTATAGTGTTTTAGGGGCGTAGCAATGATCCTGTAAGCAGTGTGGATTACTAAAAAGAGTGTTAACCTATATTTTCGAAAAACTAACTTCCGACTCCGAAAAGTATGAAATAACTTTAGAAAATCGGACCATATTATATGAGATACTTTTTTGAGAGAAAATCGGACCAAATTACGAAGCGCTCGTAGCGAAGTTTACTTAACCATTCTGAATCGATCAGCAAAGTTAAGCAACGTCCGCCGCGGTCATGAGTTGGATGGGTGACTGCTGATGACATTACTACTGAGCGCTTCCGTGCTTCGGAGGGCACGTTAAGCCGTCGGTCCCGGTTGTTGTCTTAGGATGGCAGTCGTTACAGCATGGTGGTAGGGCACTTTGCGAATGCCCGCCTGGCTAGCTACCACCCTCAAGTTGAAAATCTGTCGCCAAGCACCTAATGGTGTGTTCCGGCAGCTGTTCTTGAGAGCCAGTAATTCTAGGTTAGCCTGAACAACATCTTCGACCACATCATCACTTACCATCAGGTGAGATAGTGGTCAAAGGCTAACCTATCAAACATAAAAAAAAAAAAAAAAAAAAAAAAAAGAGATCAGTGTTTATAACATGGTACAACATCAACAAGCACTTTCATCTTTTCAGAGTTGTAATACGTTTTGAGTGATTTTAAACATTTTTTTTCCAGAAGGTACTTGTAAAAGTATTCTGCTCGGTTGTAGATGTAAAAAAAAATAAGACTTGGCCATAGCATCGTGACTTCTAAAATATTGATAAAGCACTTCGACAATACTTATGGGCTTCATTTTAAAAATGCATGATAGATGATAAGATCTACACCCACTTATTACTTTCACCGGACAACAAGACGCACATAAATGAGGCACCGAATACATGATCGATATTTCTAAAATACATTTATTTATGTTACAGATGGAACAGAATTTAGAATCTCTAATTCCCTAATATAACCAAGGCTTCAAAAAAATGTTTTATTCAATTGCTGATAGTTAAGCCTTTGACCACAATCTTACCTGATAATAAGTGATGATGTGGTCAAAGATGTTAACAGGCTTTACCTAGAAATACTGGTTCTCTAGGATAGCTGCCAGGACACACCCTTAGGTGCTTGGCCACAGATTTTCTACTTGATGGTAGTCGCTAGCCAGGCGGACATTCGCAAAATGCCGTACCACCATGCAGTGAAGGTCAAGAATAAAATATAAAGGCAAAATATTTTTTTACGTAGGCATGTAATATAGCTTATCACCATTGTAATTAGTTTCTTTTAAATCGTTTTAGTTGTTAATAATAAATAAATAGCGAACCATTACATCACTTTTCACAAGGTGAGACCGTATCTTCTCTAATTCGTTCTTAACAAATACATATTTTACTTCAGACCATCCGACTGGCAAACCCTATTCTGACCATAGAAATATTGTTAATGTGTTCACCATCTACGGAACAAATTCTTCCACTTTTAGGGTTTCGTACCCAAAGGGTGAAATGAATCCTTATTATTAGACATGGACGTCTGTCTGTCAGTCCGACCGTCCATCCGTTCCTATGTCACATGTCTCTAGCTCTGTAATGTAATAAGTTACAAACATGAAATGACATAATTTGCGTATGGCGTTGACCCAATGATCTATATAGGGGCTCCGATATAAAATGGAGGCTGAACAAAACATATGCATATCAGCATATCATCTGTGTCTAGTTTCTTGACTACATACTACAGGATACATATTTATTTTATGCATTTGTTACTTTGAAAAGTATCGTGGTTTTTATTCATTTAAGTATATAATATGGGATAACTCACATGGTTAAGTCGGTACTGCTACATTACGATTCCTAATATACATTATTTTAGTCTATAAGTGAGAGTAAACCGACAACTATTTCTGAGAATACTAACAAATGTGTAATAATATTAGTATCAAATATATTTTGAAATAGAAAGTACCTATCGGCACAATACTGTGCCGATACTTATATGACAGGTACTTACTATTTCAAATGTCTTTACCAACTATTCATAGAATAAAACATAAAGGGCAAACAAATATTTTCCCAATGTCTCGCTCGAGTCGCATTTATTTTTATCCTTTTCTCTTTAACGAGAAATAAACAACTCACGGGATAACATTAGGTGGCGCGTCTTATAAATAAATTAGAAATTATTTCAAGATATTCTCCGAACTCCGTTGTTTTATTTGAATGACAAAATGATCGCCTTTCATTTCTCATTAAACGAGTATTATAATTTGTGATTGGACTCATTTCGACTGCTAATTTGGATAATTTATATAGACATTAATAATTATTTGTGCTCATTTCCAAATCGAACCAAAAGCATAGAATAATTAATTTTCACATGTATTGTATTTCATTGCGCTTCGACATTGGGTTGTTAAATGTTTTGTATCAGGTTACGAGATACGAGGCAGCAAAATAATATTTTTTGAATCTAGAACGATGAGTAGGATTTTATAGTAGTCTCCTAAGCGCATCGAGGGATTAAAATCTAATATACTTCGCCCGAATAAAAAATAATTTTGTGACCACGTGCTACAATTTACTTTTCATCCCACTATGAAATAATAGACTTTTAAGAGAGACTTTTAAATAGGTAGGTAGGTACAACTTATGAATATAATAAATAATAATAGTAAATATTGTTATATAAGTTTTATTGGATTGGTACAGTTTATATAAATAAAATGTATTATTTATTTACTATATTACGTTAACATTACTTTTATGTCGCTGCCTCGAGAAGAAGTTCGTTCGTCCTTCATTTGTTTTTATTTTCTCGCGAAATTTATAACCAGCCAGTTACATCCTTTTTTCACAACAAACGATTTTCCTATTAGATCTACAATCTAGTTGGTCCTGATCCTGACCCGTGACCAACTAGATGCTCTGCAAGGAACAATATTCAGGTTACCAATTCAAACTCTGTTCCGCCCTCTATAAAAAACTTTGTAACAGAATAGACCTAGTTTGCTCGCACTTATAGACGTACCTACCTATCATTATTTTTCGAATAGATGGAATAAAACCATATTCTGACTGTGTTTTACGAATAGTAGTTGCGAGATAAATTTTGTGTTGTATTTGTGGTCGTGGGGTATAGAAATTTAGAGTATAATTGAGTTCTGATATTTAGAACCAGCTTTATATTTATAATACACCCTAACACTATATAAATAAAGATCTATCACATTTTTTAACACAAACTTATAACTAGATCATGATATATAATATATTATATACATCTTACTTAAACGCCTTATTATACAAAAACGTCTTGAAACCTAGCACATACTATTATAAAAATGAATAAAATAAATGTAACTGGTACTCTTAAGAGCGAATATATTCGTTGATATATACATTTTCAGCTGTTACTTAACGTTTAATAATTCAGTTCTATGTTAGCACTTAGACCATGGTAAATAATATATTTTATCTATGTAACAATGAACTTCTTTTTATACATAAACGTCTTGAAACCCAGCTTATATTAAAAATATGAATAAAATAATCAGAATTGGTATTCTCAAGAGCAAATATATTCCTGAAAATCTAAACTTTCAGATGTTACTTAACGTTCAATAACTCCAGCTCTATGTTAGCACTTAGACCATGATAAATAATATATTTAATCTATCGAACAATTAACGTCTTGAAACCCAGTTTATATTATGAATATGAAAAAAATAATCTGAAATGGTACTCCCAAGAGCGAATATATCACTAAAAATCTAAAGTTTCAGCTGTTACCTAACGTTCAATAACTTAGGCTCTATGTTAGCACTTGTATATAAACGACATTTGAAGGAGCCTTTTTATTACTATGCGTAGTGTGTGGGGAGCAAGTTTAGCCGTTAAATCTGAATATGTTATTCTTCCATCCCGTCAACTACCGCATCCCAACAAAGTACGTGTTGTTACGAAATTAAGGCAAAAGTTTGGCGTCAATGTTTTGAAAGTATTTAAATATTGAGAGAATACACATTCTCCAGATCTTTGTGGGCATTGATTTTTATAACTCCTTAAGTATTGTTTATTCGTAATTATCAATAATAAGAATACAACAAAATCAGTACTAATATTATAAATGCGAAAGTAACTCTGTCTGTCTTTCTGTTTGTCTGTTACGCCTTCACGCCAAAACTACTGGACCGATTTGAATGAAATTTGGTATGGAAATAGTTTGAGACCCGGGAAGAAACATAGGATAACACCAGCCTGGCTACAATATGAAATAAAATTTATAATGGTAAAATTCAAATTTATTTCAATATTTATAGGAATTACTAGCTTTCCGGGCGCGGCTCCACCCGCGCGTATGTCGGTTATCGCGCAAAAACATTAAACTCTTTTTGCGCAGTTGGATAAAAACTATCCTATGTTTTTTCCCGGGTCTCAAACTATTTCCATACCAAATTTCATTAAAATCGGTCCAGTAGTTTTGGCGTGAAAGCGTAACAGACAGAGAGACAGACAGAGTTACTTTCGCATTTATAATATTAAGTACTGATGTTATAAGCCTGACGAAGTGTGCTCAGGAAGTCTGACTTAGATCGTGCGCCGAAGTCAGATCTCCTGCAGGTCCTATTTGAATCGAAACTCATCGAAAACTATTTATTATGTTATGTTATTATTAGGCTATGTGACGTTTCTGGTGTCACTATTGGCTCAGTTTGAGATTTAGACGGAATTGATAGATATATTTTTTGTAACTTCAAATATTTTGCTTAAACATTAATATAATATTTTTATTTTTGATATTTATTATATATATGTGTGGACCAAATGATGAAAACAAATTTAAGATTCCAAATGAACTCTTGACGGTTACTTGATGCTGTGATGTGAACTGGAAATTGAATGTGATAAAACCAACTAGTGATTTCACATTACATATCATTCAGATAGTTTTATGAAATTATTTGAAAACTTTTTCGTCGAAACATACTATTTCTTATTAATGGAGTAAGAATTAGTTTTCGCAAAATTTATTAATGTTAAAATAGCTAAGAACGAAATTGTTTATCGCCTTTATTTACATAAAACTAATGTTTTTAATATAAGCTTATGTCAATTACCAAGTAAGCTTGAGTGAGTACTCTGCACTTTAGGTACAAAGCTATAGGTACATTGGCGTATCCGTCCGGACTGGATCATTCTACGGTGCGTGCCGCGTCAAAAGAATCTATGCGTGACTATTACGATGGAAAGAGACGCCTTATAAGTGAATAAAAGTATTAGGTACTCCGTGCTTTGCGAACTGATATGTACTTTATTGCTTCCTAGCTAGAGCCACTTATTGGAATGGCTTTGCGGAGTGATACTTTTGTTTTGTGGTTCAGTATATATGAGGTATCATGTACAAGCTTAAAAAAAATCAACTATAGGAACTATCTCCTCGTATTTTTTTTCCTTTTCTATATAATTTATTCGCTTATCAGGCGTCAACGCAATAATTAATATGACAGATGTCCATGCCGTTGGTATTAACTGTATTTAAATCATTACTTAAATAAATGTCATGAAGATAATGGGGAGTCGTAAGAGGCGACAAAGGAAAAATATACCAGAAGGTGGGCAGCGCCTTCTGACGGTTTTTTCTTTAATGTTCTTGTAACAGTACAAACACGAGATCACCTGATGTTCAGCGGACTAAGACCTCTGCCTATAGCAGACGCATCTCGTCATAAGACGAATTGCACTACGCCCATCACCCTTAGACAGTTTCATGTGCCTGTAGTTTTACTAGCTATTTTCGACTGCTGCCATAACACACTGTTAGGTGCTTGGCGATAGATTCTCTACTTGAGGGTGGTAGCTAGCTAGGCGTGCATTCGCAAAATGCCCTTCCACCACACTATAAAGACTGCCATCCTTAGAAAACAACCGAGACCGACGGCATAAAGTGCCTGCGAAACATGGAAACGATCAGTAGTAATGTCACTAGCGATCACACATCCAAGTCATTACTGCGGCGGACGTTGCTCGACTTGGCTGCTAGGTTAAGAACCGCTAAGTAAAGATCACTGCGAGCGCTTCAGAACTGCCGTCTTAAACTGCAATCCCCAAGCCAGTGGGGTCTATGGGGGATATAATGGGGGAGGCTATGTTTAGCGGTGGACCGTTCAGCTGTTACAGTACAACCACCCATGATATAAGATCAATAAAAATCAAATACGTGGGGCGACAATTAATATTACATTATAAAAAAACTTCAAAAACTTGGAAACACATTTAGACTAGTTGCAGATAATATCCATTCCTTGAATAAATTATTATAATTTGTTGATGTACAGACGAGTACATTTATTCATCACAATATGACAGTTATTTAAAATGAAATGTTATCTTTATGTATTTTGATTTATGAGTTTCAATTTGACTACAGAAAACGCGTTTGCCCGCGAGCACCTCTTTAAGTTTCCATTTTGTATTATTTGTATTTGCTTATGCATGTGTACTATGTTGAATGAGTTTTTAAGATACTGATGGTTTGAAATACAACACCACTTAGGCAACTAGAATATTTTGTATACGATGTATTCAAATCAAATCAGTTAGAAAACATCTAGTAATAAAACAGGAAACAATGTGTCCGCAAGCAGACGTGCAACTCTTAAAAATAAATATTGAAGTTCCTTCACACTTTCAGAATAATTGTTGAAGCGCTCGTAGCTAAGTTTGCTTAGCCATTCTGAACCGATCAGCAAAGCTAAGCAACGTCCGCTGCGGTCATGAGTTGGATGGGTGACCGCTGGTGACATTACTACTAAGCGCTTCCGTGCTTCGGAGGGCACGTTAAGCCGTCGGTCCCGGTTGCTGTCTACCACCTAGACTGGCTAGCTACCAAACTACCTAGCTAGCTTTCAAGAAGAAAATCTGTCGCCAAGCACCTAACGGTGTGTTCCGGCAGCTTGCCTTGGGAGCCAGTCATTCTAGGTTAGTCTGAACAACTTCTTCGACCACATCATCACTTACCATCAGGTGAGATAGTGGTCAAAGATTAACTTATAAGGCATAAAAAAAATTGTTTTAATTTATTTCTTTCCTATATTTTAATGTTATCTGGTATACAATTATATTTTTTTTTTTAATTATAAAAAGATATTCACCAATTAAATTAATTCTTTTGCTGAACTTAGTATATCGATTAAGAATGATTAGGCAAGCTCTGCTAAAAGACTGTATGGGCTGATTCCCCGAACTTTGCAATCCCTATTATTTTTTTTTCCATTTCCTTTTTCCCAATCTTTATCTACTATTCGTTCACTTTCTTTACATATTTTTTCTACAGAATCATTAATTATTAAATGGCAAATAAAAAATACGATTTATGCAAAGGACATTACCACCAATTTTTTATACCACACGGTATTTTTAACCAGTAAAACATTTCATTAATTGCTCTCTCCGACTCGTACTTTATCAGTTTTGTTTTTTACGTTTTCATTTCCCATAACCTCCGTGGTTTTTAAAATTACAAAAGACTGAATCCTCTCTAAAATTCCATATGTTTCGAATCTGCTCGCTAAGTTCCTCGAGAATTGGTTAAGATTCGCGACGGGCGAGGAAATAAAAAAATATATATATGATGAGTCCCTAGCGCTGTACTGCGAAATGAGTAAACAAGAGTGCGTTGTTTGTGATGAAAAAGGCTGAATGAGAGAACCAGTTCAAGATATGGTGGATAAATATAATAATACTTGTTAATGAAGGATCCAATGTTAATTTGGAGATATTTTGAGCGTTTGTAACAAAAGCTTATCTCACTAATGGATAATTTTTTTCTCGACAGGCTTAATGCAAAAATAACGAAAATGTACCCTCGTTGGTAAACTTTTTAATTATACTCAACGATAGAACATAATATAATAATACTACGTACTCAACCATAGCACGGTAGTGTTATCTATACAGTATTTCAACTTCATAGAAACGGACGAAACGATCTCAGCCTGCGCTCGGCACCGCAGACAGTCTCGAGTGTCACGACTGTGCCGCAGAGACGAGCGAATGGTTTGTTATTTTTTTAACAATAAACACGCGCTTTATTTACTAAAATAAGTTCGAGTACATATTTACATATTAAATATGACGAGTAAGATATATTGTGCTGTTTTTGTTACATGAACTCGTCAAAAACGCATCCAGACATAACTTTTTTTAGATTACATGGAAACTGAAACTAACTATAGTATTAGTATTTATGGTGTACATAGTTGATGGTACAAAATGTGTGTCTTTTTAATGGACAAGTATTTCCTTTTATCCCCCGAAAAAAATGTCTCAATTAATAAAAAAAGTTAATAGAGATAAGTAATTGACACGAGTGAAATAGGTAGTTATAAGCAAGTTATAATAATATTATAGGTAGTTATTAGAATGCGGATTTTTAATACTTTGAAATTTAATAATAAAGCATTTCGTACGTCTCTCAAATAGTTTTCGGTCGCAAATTTTTAAGAACGATTTTTTATTCAAACATAAACATGGTGTTTTGATTAAATCTACCTACTAGTTAAAAAACAACACTCATTTTCAGTGAACACTTCCTGTTCAATTCACGAAGTATTTTATTTGTTTATATAAAAAAAGTATATTTACAATCACAAAACTAAATGGAAACACAAAGTAGGCAAATGTAGTTAAAATACTGGAGGCGGGCAGCCCTATCGCATGTTTACGTACAGTGCGGCTGTAGGTAGTTATTTCAAAGACAGAGCTGAGTTAAAATACTGTATTGATAACATTACCGTGACTATAGACAACACATACTATTTCTTTAAATTTCAATCAATTTTCAATTAGGTTTTCATACTCAGAAGGCACAGAGCGGTTTGAGCCGATTTCAGATAAAATTATGGCAAGTGTAGTAAATATTATTAATTTAATTTGTCAGTATTATAAATATAATTTGTTGAAATAGGATTATATTTTATAACTTTTGTATGCCACTCATGTTGATATTTATATATACGTATTTTATCACTTAGTATGCTGAAACTTAGAGTTTAAAAAACACAATATACATTTATTTGAATTTAAATTTAAAATAATACTAGGAATAATCCAGCACCAGCTAGTCATACATTTATCAGTTAATAGGCCATTAAATTAAAAAAAATAACTAATCATTGCCCTCGTGCTATAAATCATTTAGAATAGAATAATTATTAATTGTTACAAAAAGTAAACAAATTACGTACAACTTCTTACAAACAATATATACAACTTATAGCAAAAGGAATACACTCAGTTTGAGTTACGGCCACACCTGTTAAGTTGCAACCATAACACTGATTTTCAGAGAATTCCTGAAGTCGGACTAAGATGTTCGCCGAGAAAAAAAAGAGTAGAAAAAAAGCGAGTTCAAGAACTACCAATCTACAAAATACATATACATCTAAATTAAATAATTATTTTTAAATCTATAACACGTAAGAATCTTTATATTTTTTTACTAATTTCCTGTTCACATGGCCACTGTATTAGAATTTCCAATGTTTGGTAGACATCCTGTAAAAGATAAGTATATTTTACAAAAACAATGTAAAATCTCATATCAAAACGCGTCACGTATGGCGTGAGGCCTTGCCGCACGCCGGGTCGCGCCTCCCTATTTGAGAGACAGGACAAATCTTGTTAGCCACATTGTCAGTCAGATACCCTAGTTAGGCTGTGAACCATGGTTTATTATATCACTCGAAGACAGAAATAGATATCCAACTTAATATGTAGTCATCAATCAGCAATCAGTGTTTGTATATGTATTTAGGATAATAATTATGACCAATGAACGAATATAACTATTAGAGTTAGTTGTCTGTTTTATTGTTTTGTTTTTTATTAATAAAATCATTTAGTCATGAAGCCAATTTATAATGTCAACGATAAAAATAAAAAATTAGTTTGGTATCATACATGTATTCCATAATACCAGCAATAAATTCCTGGTTTATTTAATATTATTATATAAAACCATTATTTTATTGTAAATAATGTTAATCTATGCTTGATGAACTTATCATTAGTATAAAGTTAACTCCTCAATAAGCTAGCGTTTGAGATAAGCGGGCTTAAAGCTATTTAAGCGGTGAGCATCATTCTAACTGATGGAATAGAAAGTAGGTGATGATGTGTTCCAAAATATTGTTCATACCTACCCTGTAGAATGGAAAATAGCTCTTAAATCCAGTTGCCAAAACAAATCGTTATGTGCTTGACGATAGATTTTCTATGTAAGGCTAGCGACAGTCAAACGTTCGCAAAATGACCTAGCACGATTCAGTAAATCTCCATTGCTCCTAATTGCTTACGCTGATTTGTAGTGTAGGTGAGATTTTAGCGTAACTGTGACTCTCAAATTTGCTTTTTTATGTAAGCACGCATCTAACCTTGTCCACGTATATCTAGTTTCATTGCGTCACACACACGAGCTTTCACTGTTAATGATTTACTTTTTTTTTTTTTTTTTTTTTTTTTTTTATGCCTGATAGGTTAGCCTTTGACCACTATCTCACCTGATGGTAAGTGATGATGTGGTCGAGGATGTTGTTCAGGCTAACCTAGAGTTACTGGCTCTCAAGGACAGCTGCCGGAACACACCGTTAGGTGCTTGGCGACAGATTTTCAACTTGAGGGTGGTAGCTAGCCAGTCGGGCATTCCCAAAGTGCCCTACCACCATGCTGTAACGACTGCTATCCTAAGACAACAACCGGGACCGACGGCTTAACGTGCCCTCCGAAGCACGGAAGCGCTCAGTAGTAATGTCACCAGCGGTCACCCATCCAAGTCATGACCGCGGCGGACGTTGCTTAACTTTGCTGATCGATTCAGAATGGCTAAGCAAACTTGGCTACGAGCGCTACTTAAACTATGGAAGCAAAACGAACTACAATATGATAAGCGTCTAATTACACAAACTGATATAAAAATGTCTCCTTTAGTGATTGAGCGGTTCCATCGATCTTGGTCTAATACCATCCGTTTTCTAGACCTTCTAAATTGACAGCCGTTACAAGCGTAAGGAGCTAAGTGACGAAACTTGGGCGGAATAAATATCAACCTATCTCTATCCAGTTAGTCAAAAACATAAAAAACGAGATATCTGATACGCTTAATATCTTAAAATTGAAGATGTTTAATATTCAGTTGCTGGTTTGCCATTTATATCAAATTATTTCGATTTTGAAGCGCTCATAGCTAACTTTGCTTAGCTGTTCTAAACCGATCAGCAAAGTTAAGATACGTCCGAGCGAATAGTAGAAAGTCCAACAAATATACATTTATTATGACTAAAGTCAAATCAAGTATTCTAATATTAAATCATAAATAATAGTAAAATTTTTCAACATGATATAAATACTTACTAATTGTTCCTAGCAAGTCCTATTTTTACTAAGACATCTTATATATAAAACAAAGGACCTTACCTAAAACGTAACTCTAGTGACACAATATTTACTTATGCTATCACGGACACGAGTTGGATGGGTGACCGCTAGTGACTTTACTACTGAGCACTTCCGTGCTTCGGAGGGCACGTTAAGCCGTCGGTCCCGGTTGTTATCTTAGGATGGCAGTCGTTATAGCATGGTGGTATAGGGCATTTTGCGAATGCCCGGCTAGCTAGCAACCACCCTCAAGTAGAATATCTCAGATACGATCAGGTGAGATAGCGGTCAAAAGCTAACCTATCAGGCATAAAAAAAAATAACAATTTATAAATAAGGAGTACTATCTCAAGTAGGCAAATTAAATTTAGCTTTATAATCCTATGTAGCAAAATTGTCCTATAGAATAAAAATTATGCAAGTAAACGTTTTAAATTGGTCATATTTACTTATTTTGATTTCATATTTATGCGTAATATTGTTTAATAAGACAGTACAGCTAAATATAATAATTTTGTTGTGTCATTTAGTCCAGTAAACGTTTTAATGACTTTTACAGGACAGTGCATTCTGTGTAAATGACTCAAAGACTGTCAAATTAATTTCTTTAAAAAGACACTGAAAAAATATATATTTGATAACATCTTGTAAGATCGCTGGACTAACATATCATATAAAAACTTGGCTAATTAGATTGATTAGTTTTTGAGTTATATAATTAACTGTATCTCATTATAAGGGACATTTGTTCTTTGTAAGAAAATAATATTAGGTAAACATAAATGCTGCAATTAACTGCGAATCCCCATGACGCCTGCCAAGAACGTAAGGGCATTCCCGCTGATCCAATGGGGGAGACATTTGCTCTATTTGTTCTGGGTGAGGTGATGATAATGCTGTTTTTGGTAGGCATAAATTAATGTATTATATTTTTTTATAGTAATTCGTATTTATTTTAGCAATACGCATAATTGGTAGTTCATTTTGTAAGGTAAATAGCTTCCTTGTTAGCTGCAGGACGAGAACAAACTTGTCTTATAAAGTCGTTGACTTTAACTTCGACGCAGAGTATTAGTAATAGCAAAGTCATTTATATTTGCAACGACAAGCGAAGCGAGCGTTAGGTTATTAGTGGCAACACCAATGCGCGAGTCGTATAAACTAAATGAGCGTGTGCGCCAACAGCGGGCGAAGTGTCAAAAATATCAATTAAACTAAAGTAGGCAAGTACTGAATTATGGTCACAATAATTTATTTGTACAACAATAATTTTGCTTTCAATAAAATGTTGATGATTAACTCAGTATTATAATTTTTAATAAAATAGGTACTTGTCACTTGAAGTCATTGTTAGCAATGGTTTGTGAAAGGCCTTCTGATGTACGTTATGTTATGGACTGATGTGAAAGATAAACAGTAGTACACCACAGTATATTAGGACTTCAAATTGAATGAGCCTATGTGAACACTGGTACAACACCGGGAATTGGTTGAAAATCATTTCCTTAGACATCATTACATAGTACAGTTTAACCTAGTAAAATCGTACGGCTGATGTATTGAACACCCTAACAGCGTCTCTCTATTACAATAGATATAATATAGGTACAGATTGAATAGCTATCTCTTAAACAAGCGTGATCAAAAACTATTGACAACTTCGTTGTTATCCACTCAATCATATAGGTCAATCATTTTCTTATAATAATGTAAAAAAAACCGTGTTACTAATTTTTTAAATAGTAATCATTAAGATTTCAAGACCTGTATTCAATTATTATTTTTCCTTATTTTTAGCAAAGAAATAAAGCTTGCTTATACCTTTTGAATTTCCTCTTTGTTTACCAAGAATTCATTTAAATTCAAGTGTGATATCTCTGCTTTAGGAGATATTTAATTAAAATTTCTTTATTTCAACGTCGACGGCGGACAAACGAAAAAAGGCGGTTTGTTTAGCTGCCGTCCGTACTACGATTGGATTTGAAAAGATTGCCGGCGGAATCGTTTTCCGATGAAAAAACAATGATTGTTGAAATGATTGTAAAACGAATTGATGTACAACGACAAGATATTAGAATGTCCGAGATTCTTCTCGTTTCTTTTACTTTTTCCCGTCTGAAATTTATGAGCCTGTTTTGATTTGTAAATGCGATGGAGCCGTTTCTAATTCGTACGGCACTTTTCAGTCTTTTTTTTAGAGTACCGTGCCTAAAGTGCAGAACAGAACCCTATTTATAAGGCACTGCTGTCTGAATGTCCGTCCATCTATCCATAAGTCATTCACCACATGGTGGAAAGGTATTTTTGAATTGATTTTGTAAATTCTCGCCTGGCTAGCTACCACTCTCATGTAGGTAATCTGTCGCCAAGTACCTATCAGTGTCTTACGGCAGCAGTCCTTAAGAGCCAATGAAATTACAGGCACATAAGACTTAACAACTGTATGTCTCAGGGTGACGAGCGTAGAACACTTGTGACGAAACGCATCTGTTATAGGCAGTAACCGCTTAACATTAGGTGAGCATCGAGATTGTTTCGTCACAATCACATAAAAAAATGTCCTATTTGACAAACAAATACTGTAAGCGGCGACTTATAATTTATTTTTGAAGTTGTGATGATAAAAAACGTTATTTCATTAGTTTACGGACTGTTGCAATCCTAAAAGAGCAAGGCGAGAATCGCACATTTTAAAATCACGTACAGTTCTCGGGCCTGATCTTCAGATCAAACGCTGTGGATATTTTAAGACAAATAAAGTATAATGCAGTGGCAGTTTAATTGGATACTGTAACCCCTATTACATGTCTGACGAAATGTAGATCCTGCTGCCTACCCCTTTGGAGAACACAGTATGTATCACATAAATAATTATTTATTGAATTGGTATGTATTAAGACGATTTTATACGTCAGTATAAGTATGTAGGTATTAATATATTTAATGAGCGGAACTCGTCATTAAATATTATAAGCCTATCTGCCTGTTGGCGAAAGCGATGAATGGAAAATCACAAAAGCCAAATCAGCAGAATGCCACTTCTCACGTCGACAGGAGTAGGGTTTTGCAACACGTGAACCGCCAAGGATTGGCTATGAATATATTGTGAATATATTAAAAACAATAAATTCATATTTTTATGAATTAAATACTAATATGTGAGGGCTAAGTGCGTAGCAGGGGTCTTTACCATCCTAAAGCCTTCGCTTTAGGCTCCACGTAGGTATAATGTTGTTAATAAGAACAATCCCAAGAAGAATCCGTCAAGCAGGCGACTGGTCATAAAATCGACCAAAATGTTCATATGTTTTCCATTTCGCTATTAGAGTAAATACACTGTACTGAATCCAAAAACATGACTAGGTTCAATTGTAACGTTATTCAGCAGTATGTGAAGACATAACGTCATATAAAATAATAATTCAATATGAAGTAGTATATTGATTTTCTTTTCTCATACTACTCTTTTTCGTTCTGAAAATTATCGAATATTTTAATCAGAGTAGACTTATAATGAGAACGGGCACACAGATAGAACAACCCGTTAGATGCTTGGCAACAGAATTCTGGTTGTAGGTTCGGCAGGAGCTCTACATTGAGTTAAAATTTCTCTTAACGTCAAGCACGAATATATAACAACTTTTACCTTAAAAATCACTACTTCTTTTACAAAGATATAAAGAGCTATTGGTCTAAAAAGCAATTCAATGTAACTAAGAAATGGTCAGTATCGGAAAACCTTAATTGAAGTACACTGGAGCATTCTTCTGGTCGACAATTTATCTGGTATCTCGTAGGTATTGTTTTATCTATCGAGCTACTGGTAGAAAATAATTAATGGCCTTTGGTAAATTTTACTGAGAAGTTTCTTTGTTTGATTTAGTTTTTCTTATAAGTTATGACAGGTACATTTTGTACAATAAAGAAATTTAAATAATACATATTGTATTCCAAGAAAATGAGTAAATTTTCGTAATAAGTCGCTTCAGATATTTTAAGAGAACGTCGTTGGCTCTTATTGTCTGTGGTGTATACAAATAAATATAAGTATTTCTCACATTTAAGGTGCGTTTGTGGCTTGTTTTTCGAAACATACAAGAAAAACTCACTCATTACAAAACTTTGTTACGAATTAAACTTAATTATACACAAATGGGGTTAACGTTCAGCATTTAGGGCTCATAAAAAATGCATTCGTGCCATGAGAAGACTAGAATCAACACAGTCCTGTGAGCCGTATTTTCAGAAATTAAAACTTCTCACTCTTCCGTCTATGTATATTCATGAAGCAGCTATTCTCGTGAGAAATAATCTTAGTGACTTTTAAATTTTGGCAACAAAACGATGTGACAATATACCATACGCTCAGAGACATAAAAGCGCTATAATTAGTTAAAGTGTGTTTGGCGGTACGGTAATTTATTATATATATTGATCCTTATCAATATATATAATAAATTACCGTAAACCATAAAAGAGGCAAAGAATATTGACATATTGAAACTGAATTTTAAGGAGTTTCTTATCGATAGGGTTTATTATAGTATTGATGAATTTCTTACAGATAAATAATAAGTTAATGATTGACATGATATATTTTTGTAAGTACATGAAATGACTTTGTAATAATAATTTGCTAAATTAAATTAGATGACCTCGTAATTTGCACGCTTTTAATGACTAAATGTAGAGCCACATATTATTTTAGTCATAGAACATATAATAATACGACCAATTCAATAATTTGAAATTGAATTGAACATTTTCTAATTTACGACGCAACCCAAATGAGATATTCTCCTTGAGTGTTCTTAATTTAATATACATTTTAAATTCAATTGCTTCGACGTCACGTCCTAAAATCTCACAACGCAAATCATGGCGCATTGAAACAACCAAGAAACACAAAAGAAAGTATTTGGAAAACGAGTTCTTAGGATAAACTAATAACATATTCCATAGTAAAGTTGGAAAGTTGGCAACAACGTGACGTCTGGCCTCCCGCCTGCCGATTTCATATGAGTAGCTCTCTGCCCCTTCGATTTTATATAGCTAGTTACAAAACTTCCCCTTCACACGTGTAACCATTGTTAACAACTTAAAGAACACTTCCACAAGGTCACACTTTATTTGTACAGAGACTGAACTTCGAACAACGTTTTCTGATTCACATCTACACACGAAGCTATTTAATAAGTATAGGCTGTTTTCTTAGGTTTTTGTGTGGTTACAGACGATTTCAGGTTTAGTTCTTAGATCTTGAGTACTACGCGAATGTATGCATTTATTCCCAATTGGTATAAATTTGCGTTGTCTCAGTTTGATACATGTAAATATGACCCTTCTCTTCCCTCGGGTGCTGTGAAAACCGAAACCACCAAGTAATGGGCCACAGAGTTAGTTAATTTAATGATAGTGTGGATGAGCTCAGCGCCTTCCATAGATCCATATAGATTCCATCTTATGAAGTCACTTAGTATGATTTGTCAATTACCCTTATCCAAGGGTATAAGAAATCAGTTTTGTTTGCATCCAGGTGTCTTCTTATGTATGATGCGACAGACTTAGCACTGAAATTTTACATAGGTATATGTTCTCAAACGAAATTATATGCCCTATTTCTATCCCAATAGGTTAAAATAAGTATTCATATCTTACGTACTTTAAAGGAATTATTTTATAAATCATTAATTTTACGGGAATATGTATGTAATACCAGAATTCTAGATATATGTTTTTAAGTATGTAAAATATCACCGAGATTTAATACGTATTTAAAATATAACAAAACTGGTTCTGTGAGAAGTACTATGCTAACTTTAACCTTAAGTACCTAGACGCAAGTAAAAACATCATATCAACCACTTCTACAATGGGTGAAGATAATAGTCTCCTCTACAAATGCATATAGTGGTCTAGATGCATGTTCTCTGTAGTGGAGACTGCTTATCGAAGCATCTCCACTGTATGTGCCTGAGTACAAAGCAATGATAAATACAATGTCAAAAACATCATGATATATGTTTTCTAAACTTTAGCGACCTAAATTTGAGTTTGCGTGACACACCCTACTCGTACTTTATAATTCACTTTATATAAAAGCTGTCAGAACTTTAGAACAAAATTATTCTTTAAGGCGAACACTGATGTCTATGGCTGAAATTCTAAACTTCATATATATTTTTGGTTCTGTAGCTTCTTCGTCTGACTATTATAATATGTATATACTGTATCACGTATACGCGAGGTTTTGGAGAAGATAATTTAGGATATGTAATATATTATTATGATACTTATTTAATTAGTTACATTAGTTCGTAATTACGTTACGCAATTATTATTTTTTATTGATAATATCTGGAGTCTTGTGCAATGCTTTAACTTTTGTAGATAATAAGTACAACACAATATTTAACCTGCGAATAACATGATCATGTAGAATAGTTATCAAACCTACAAGCGCCATAAAACTGAAAAAAATGTATTTCCCGCCGCCATAGACGTTATTTCGAAATGTACCATGTTTCTAAACCTCTAACACTGTTCTAATTGTATATAGTGGTTCAATAACTAAGCTTCAATTTCTAAAGATCAGATTCTTCCACCTACACGAAAATGGAAGATATTCTTACGTTATAATTGGAAAAGTTGATGTCATCGCCGCTTTTATTTGCGGTTTTAGAGGCATCTTCAGAAACGTTACCGAGAAACGTCTTTAAATAACTTTGTTGTGACTTGTTATATTACATAGTTGAGTTCAGAGTGGTGTATATAGATATATATAATGTGTTTATAGTTCAAAGAACGGAGCGTAGTCTCCGAAGCTAATTGGAGGCTCAAGCGTTAGCCCATACAACCCAATAAACATTATTTGACGATAACTTGCGAACTTCTTGTCTGATCTTTATAAAATACGACAGGGAAGGAGCTTTTATAAAGCTCCCTCCCTGTCAGTTTTTTTGTAATGTGATGTGCAGCAAACAACCTTATGCAGATAGTAAAATAATAAAAAATTATAATATATATTGTATATTATAATATATATAGTGAAATAAGATTATATTGGTAAGCGGCTACCGTCATCTATAGACATCTGCCATACCATTAGTATATTGTCAATTCATTGCCGACCCTTAAGGACTCTCTTAATTGCCTTTTTTATATAAAGTATAAGATGTTACATTTTTGAGTCCTTTAATGAGTTAAAATGGTTAGTAAACCAGTATAAATTAATTATTTATTTGCGTTAAGCGTTTTATCGTTCCATTGAAATTAAAACTGCAAGTTATATATATTTATAGAACTATCTTTTAAAGCCCTTCATTTTGATACCCCACTCGATAGGTATGGAAGAAAAAATTATAATTTTATCTTACAATATGGCGTCTAATTTTTGCCGGCCAGTCTCATTTGCAATCTCATTTGCTTTCAAGACAAATCTAACGACATCTTATACATCAAAATCGGTTTAGCCGTTTAGAAGTTATGGTGGAATAAAACACTCACAACTGACTTTTTTTGGGCAGTTATGTAAATAGAAAAATAAAATGTATGTAAATAGCATACAGCCGTTTTAATTGAACATATGTGAATGGTTCGGATAAAGAGATGATCAATCGCCTTCTTCCCCATGTCCCACGTATTATGTGTGACCGGTAGATGAAATGTCTCCTATAACATTAGAAAAGCTAGCGCTTGTAAAACACGGGACAATATAATATGAACATAATTGTATCAAGGTTCGGTTCTTTTGATGCCTGCCCGACAATAATCCTCCTTGGAAATAGTCTTGTTAAATACATGATATTGGAATCAGCT